>OY728138.1:380894371-382292477 GCA_963277665.1 Viscum album
TAGTGTTCTACGGTGCATCATGGACAAAATTGGCTGTTTTCTAATGCAGATGTCAGAGGTGATTTCTTAGGGTTCTTTTTAGTTGATATAGTATGAGCTGATCTATGTGACCCACAATATTGAGTTTACAATAGTAGTATTTGCATTGATGATTTCAAAAAACTACCAGTTGGGTGAGTGATTTATTGTTTAATATAACTAAAATATTTTCAAGTAAATATTCTATCATAATGATTTTAACTTGATACAAATATGATTGATTGTGTTCCTCAAGGACTATGAATTTGATAATTTCTATACTCCTGGGAAGGGGAACATGTTGGTAGAAGCTCTCAACAACAGAAATTATTCTCAATTATTAGATGAAGAATTGGAGTAGTTATCCTCATTGTAGTTGTACTTTGTGGACAAGGATGGTGCTTCATATATTCAGTAAATGGTTGTTAGCCCACCAATTTTATAGCATGTCAGGGGTGGTCAATGTAGAGATACTGACTATGAGACCTTACATACATAGATATCCTCTAGATGTGCTCTTGAGGGATATTCTGAAGGTGGGAAGTATGCTATCCTTTTTAGAGGATGTAAAGTGGTAGATTTGACATTATTGGAGGAGGTGATGATGGAGTTTCAAACATTCCCTTTGGTGATACAACCTAGTGTGGAAAAGATGTACCCAGACCATTAATGTTAGGTTTGGTGGCCAGACATGAAGCATTATATTCCATAGTTTGTCTCTCGATGCCTCACTTTTCATAATGTGATGGCTGAGAACTAGGTTCATGTGGGATTATAACAACCCCTTGAGGTTCCAGAGTGGAAGTGGGATGAGATATCCATGCACTTTGTAAAGGGGTTACCACATATGTCCAGTGGACATAATACCATGTGGGTGATCATAAATCGACTCACCTATTTGTACCCCTTCCTAGTTATTCTAGATTATAGTTTAGTGGAGTGCATAAGATGCCTCTACATATCTAAGATTGGATGGATCCATAGATTTACCTCAATGATCATTTCAGAATGTGTGAGTTACTTCATTTCATGATTATAGAGAGGATTACAGGACACCATCAAGACTTAGTTACACTTGAGCATAACATTTCACCCCCAGATTGATGGTCAGACTGAGGAGACCATTCAAGTCTTGGAGGAAAGGCTACTAGCCAACATGGTATACTTTATCCTTAGTTGGGAGGATAATCTACGTTTTTTTCAGTTTACATACAATAATAGATACCATTCCACCAATAATATGGTGCAATTTTAAGCCTTGTATTGGTGACCCTATAGGTCACCACATTGTTGGATTGATCTAGTAAATTAAAAAATCATGGTACTAGAGTTTGTGTGAGCTAAAACATAGAAAGGGAATATCATCCAAGAATAGATATCTACTACAAAGAGCTATAATAAGTCTTATGTGGACTGACAATAGAGACATATGGAGTTTGAGGAGGGAGACCATGTGTTACTTAGGGTCTCACCACAATGTGGATTAGATAGATTTGGTTGGGATGAAAGTTATATCTAAGATTCATTGATCGTTTATAGAAAATGTGTAGAGTTATCAAGGTGGTATACCACATAGATCTACCTTTATATTTAGTCCAAGTATATGACATCTTCCACATGGAGTAGTTGAGGGGATATTTGCACGACCCATCATATGTTATTATCTTGCGCGATCTTGACACAAATGATGGAGAAACATTGATGAGTACCTAATTGAGGTCAAGGATTTACATGAGGGGATCATTCATCGGAGATTTATTCACCAAGTGTGTTTCTATTGGCATCACAAGAAACTTCAAGTGATACCTTAGGAGTGGGAAACCCAGATGCGAGCCCAGTACCCTCATCTTTTAGATTAGGTCTTTTCTCTTTTGAGGATGATAATTCCTATGGTGGGTAGAATGTAATGACTCAATTTTTAAATGTATTTTTTTGGATATTATATGGAATATTTTTTAGACCTGGAGATGAGATGAAATATTATTCCAAGGCCTGGTGTTCCCAAAATAAATGTTTAAAATTAATTAAATATTTTATAGAACACACATGCACAATTTTCCTAAAAGTTAAAATAAATCACGAATGGGGGGCCCAAATTAGAAATATGAGGGAACCGTTGTTTTTACATTATGAGTGATATAAGATTTTTCAGTGCGGGGTGTTTGTGAAAAAGTCATCGTTGGGTCAGAATAAATCTAAAAATTGATAAATTTATTTTATTTATTTTATTTGACATAAGGAATGACTTTTTCAATAAGTACATGGTTATAGAAATGTCTCAGGTTTGGAATCTAAAACATGAAGACCTCAAGAGATAATTTGAGAGTGATCTTGGTGAATAATGGAGGATCAAGACTTGATCGAGGATCATTGTTCCAATAGAGTTCGTGGATCACATCATCGACGAAAATGTTGAACCGTTATTTGTCAACGGTCAATCTAAACTCCAGGTAAGATGTTCGATTTTGATTTTTCCATCCTTTTATTTAATGTCGGTCAAACATGGATAAATTCCATAATCAAAATTAATTCATGCATCCGATGGTAGATTAAATTTATGGAATTTGTTTTGTTTGTTGTGTTGATTTTACACATGGTTTTTCTTTTTCTTTTACAACTTATTGAGGACGAACGAACAAAGGTTGAGGTTCATTCCTCATATTTTATGGTTTTTTGTTTTCTCCCACATTTATTCACATTTCATCATTGGAATTTATTTTGGCCCATGGTTTGACAAATACTAGGTATTCGATCATTGCAAGACCGTTATTCGGCACAATGGATCAATATCATGACTGTGATTCATGATCAAGGCTGCCATTGAGGTGGAAAAATGAATATAGGAGATGAGATGAGAATCATAATAGATTTTTTATTTATATTATTTATGGTTTTTATGTGTAATGATATATTGCATTAATAGACTATTTTCTAAGGATATATGAACCCATTTTCAGGCCATCAATTATGGCAAAGCTCAATAGACCTTTGATCTACAAGTTTTTGTGATAATGGATCCTCTGGAGATGCATAAGATGCTGTAGAAGAGATCCTAAGGGGTCCATAAAATCATGTGATACATGGAGTTTATCTCGGAATTACATGCATTGTGGGACCCCCTTTATATAGAACTAGGGTTTCCACAGTGAGTTAAATACCACAACCTATGTGACAGTTTCTTGATTTATTGGTGTGTACCTCAGTGGGTACATGAACATGTTCAAGAGTACATAGGCATAGACACACTGTGTACTTGGACATGGACATGCATAGGTGTACATGGGAATGACAAGGTGTATAAGGGTTGATACATTAACATGACCAAAAGGAATCTATGGGGTTCTAGGGGACCTCAACACAATGTGTGTAATCACTTTCATATTGTGTGTGGTGAGGTCTTAATGTTGTGAGGAATAACCACATAGGAAGATCCATGTTGACTGATGCACATCGTGTACTCTACATACACATTGTGTACTCCCTTAGAGACTTCAGGGAGCTCTTTATCTCTTTAGTTCAGGGCAGTTTTGGTTGAGTGGTTTTTCACTAGGTCCTATCCCTCAAGGGTACAGTGGGACATTACATCCACATCTCAGGATTGTGATCCCATCTAGATGATAAATCATATATGGAGTTTTTCATGTCCCTCTATGAAGATAGATTTTTATCCTTTACAATCTTTAAACCCAATGCGGGGTTTATGGAATTGGGATTACCCACTTGAGTAGGTAATTGATCCTCCATCTGGAAGATAATATCAATAGTGTTTTTGGTTTCATTGTAATATGATTCCCTACATATCTGGTTGATCCAAATTGGGTTTGTTGTGTCCCCAGTGGTATTGGGTGTGACCCCCTATCTGATTATTAGAGTATTCTGAGACCACTAATCTTTCTTAGGTAGGGCCAAATGATCTTTCCCTATTGAGTCATTGTCCCCATTGATAGAATTGACCATGGAGTATATTCTCCTTTAATGATAATTACTCTGAGAAGAATCATGTGGCTGGCAGTTGGTTGTGATCTCCATGTGGCATGGTGTCTTTTATGAGTATATTTGGGTATTTTATGTCATAAATTTATTTTTATATCATTTTATCAATATTAATATACTTGACTCTTCATGTTTAGTGTTTTCAGGGTGTCCTACCAGGTATTGTTATACTCACCCTTACATGGGCTCTACCTACATGTGTTGTGTCTTATGTTGAAGATAGCCCTTTTGAAGGTGTCCTAGGAGGATACTAAGAAGGTGGATCACAACATGATCTTGATATACTAGTGTGTTTCTAAGATCTTGCATTTAATTTTAGTCCTCACCCATGTAGTATAATAGGCTCTTTACAGTTTTTGTTTGGTCTTGTATTTGGCCCTTTTTTCTGTTTTCAAAACTTTACTGCCATACTATGGTTGTTGAATTATTGATGTATACAATAATTGGTTTCAATTGTTTTAAATTTCATAATTTTATGGTCTTGGATATGTTTTTGTGTGTACAAGTACATTATGAAAATTCTCCCCATTTGTGGGATATGCCTACTCATTGATGTTCACTATACCCTAGCCTATTGGCAGTGGGATTGGGGTAGTCACATGTCGGACCCTGATGGTTTGGGTTGTGACAAAACAGGATCTCACTTAGGTCTTCCATATCAATTCTCCTTAAAGAAAACCAAATATACACAACTTTAATGAAAACTAGGTATGATAAAGAGTGGAATTTTTTTTATATAAAAATCATGGTAAAACATTTAATTTCCCTTTTTCAACATTTTTTAAAAAATCAAGATAAAATAGTTTCAATAATTTATATTCATTAAATAAGTAAAATCAAAGAATATATTGCCTCACATATCATATCAAATCCATGGTAGTAAAAACTAAATGAGTACGAGTTAGAATCATAGGTAACATCACACCAAGGGTCACTAAATGTTAGGGTATATTAGGAAATCATACAAAGATACAAACAATCTCATGCATAAATTATATATATATATATGCATAAAATATAGATTTTAGAGGAATAACCAATTAAGTGAACCTCCAATAGTTTCTAACAAGTCCCTAGATCAATGGACCAAGTGTCCGAGGAACACCCCATGAGTGAACCCCCAAACAATATCAACAGACAAGGCCTAATACCACACATTCCACCTAAGAAACCAATGATAAATATTTGTTCTTTTTTACTAACCATTTCATTGAAACAATTATTTTAAAACCATTACATAAATACATTCCACAATGATTTTAATATAACTTTTCTTTTACAAAAAAAATGGGAAAGCAATTTTTTCTCAAAAACCCGTTCTACACAAAAAAATAAATCATGTCATTTCATTTATATTTTTTTATCAAAACTAGAGTAATTAAGTTCTTCCAACATGGTATAGAGATAAAACCAGCTTCCTCAAACATTGGTGGAACATTCCCGAAATAGGATATACAAACTATAAAGTAACACATGGTCAATAATTTTGGACCTGATAATGATTCTCATGTTTTATTATCACATCCCAAAAATAAAAAAGATGAAAGAAATGGTAGATAATGAAAAACCTCAATGAACATGCACATTCTATACAACAACCAAAAAATGATAAACTAGAGGAAAATGACCAAACATAGGACCTAGACGGAAGAACATCCAATGATCTACATATCTTGAAAAATAATGCAATTATGCTACTGAATCATGAAATTGAATAAATGGGAAGATAAATAACCTGTAGAGGCATGGTGAAACAACCCCTAGGATTAGTCCTCAAAGGAAGCTATCTGGAAGAAGGGGTGGTTACAAAAATTACCTAGGATAGCTCCTAGGTTGAGAGAGAATAAGCATGTAGTCAAATGAATAACAAATTCTACTTGGAGTTACCTTAAAAGGGAAAACCATTTGAACCACATAGAACACATTATTTTTAAGGAATGCAATTCGGGATTAAAAAGTACCACTAAAAAATGTGTCACCTTGGATTAAAAATAATTATCTCGACCATTTAAAAATGTTCAATATATTCATGGCGTGTAATCCATTCAATCCCTATACCAGTTCATGAAATCTTCCCAACAAATAATTCATGACATTAACACTTTTCAAGATGTGTAAACATTTCACAGCATGTAAACTTTTCAGGTTCTAAACCAAACTCACAATTTATTCCCATTGACCAATACACAACATGAAAAAAATATAGCTTTTGTAAAAATTTCACATTTTTAATCCTTATATGACATTAAATTTCCCAACATAAAACAAAAACACTAGAATCTTCTCAAAATCCCAAACCAACATCGGTTTTCTCTGAAACTAGGGAGAACCCTACAATGCCGTTAAGAAATTTTTACCCAAACTCCAATAATTCAAATAAACATACATCCTCAAAATTTAGATAATCATCCACATCGCAGTATTATGATCCCAAGGAGTCCCAAAACACACCCAAAAAAGAGGTTAATGAAAGGAAGAGAGATACCTAAAATTCAGTCACAAGAAGTTATATTATAGCTTTAAATTTTATTTTTCCAAATAATGTTTTTCATACATTAAACATGATTTGTTTATTTTTCAATTTTATATGTAGTAAAGTTATTGACCTAGTGAAAATTAAAACTATTGAAATGGAAATAGTGGTATTATTATGTGAATTAGATATTTTCATCCCATTATCATTATTTGATATGATGGTTCACTTGGCTAGAAAGATCCAACTATTCATCTTGTATATCATTGATAGGTGTACCCCATTGAAAAAAATAAGATGATTTTTAATGTGTACGTAAAAATTAAATGTTAGATAGAAGGTTTTATTGAAGAGAAATAAATTATTAATGAAGCCGTTTAATTCTATACCGATTGCCTACCTTTGTGGAAAGCATTGGTTTAGCTAAATCTCATCACACCATGTGACTTGGGGGTGATATAATTTTTGAAATTGATGTTATCAAAATTACTATTATAGATTAGGGGTAGGCTCAAAATTATGTCATACATAAAATTTTAGAGGTCTCACCATATTTTGAAACCCAAAAAGTAATTCTTAGGGATTTAAATACATCAAGGGCTGAAAGATAGATATTAAAAAGTCATAATTAATAGTGTATAGAATGGGTTTGAGATCATATTTTTAAGGAGTAAAATGAAAATCCAAATTTAATTCTAGAATAACATCAAAGAATTTACATAGGATGAAGTGTGTATATATTTTTATATATTGATTATATAATTAATGGTTATACATTATATTTAAAGTAACATAATTAATTTAATAACTTACAAAATAGTGTAGTTACACTTGTGGATGATGTAATGCATGTCTTTAGTACCAAAGATAAAAATCCAATTTATGGAAATATTTCATACTTTATCATCATCAAATAAATATTGGAGTTTTGTTATAAAACATTTCAAGTAACAAATTTTCATTGATTTTTTATAAGAGGAGTGTAGTTAAAATAGAATATTTGGGATTAGTGGAAGAGGATTTCAATATGAGTAAAAGGGTGAACCATTAAAAATGGAATCATAGGAAGTAAATGTATTTTATATTCCGGATCCTATAATGATAAAGTAGTTAATTTTTATAATATTGATCAAAACCACTGAAGAGTCAGGTATCAATTCCACTGAGGATGACCCTTTCATGTTATGCCATAATAATTTAATGATAGTACCAATTTAGATGAGGTATTTTATATAATATTGTAACACAATTATGTTAATTGGATACTCAATAAAGGGGTAAAATTCCTCCAATATTTAGAGAAAAAAGAGTGTTCAATAATAAAGACATATTTTTTTAATATATATTATGTTACCTCATTTTATTATCTACTTAATAATACATTTATGTAATATAAATTAAATTGTTTACCACTTCTATAGATAATGAATTGTTCACATTTCTATACTCCCAATCCCATGGAACAATAGGTTTCTCAAGATGTTGATTCTCACAATGTAGAGGAAAAACATGTTTCTCGACATATAGATGCTACCAATCCTGATGAAAAACATATTAAAAAAGGTGACAATGTGGAAATGGTAGAAGGTTAATAAAATATGTCCTCGAAAAAACAAGATCATCATAGCATGATAGTGTTAAATAAAATTTTAATTCTAGAAGCTACGTCATCAAATTTGAGGTTGGATTTAATGCACACGACCAGCCTATTAACCCAAAAAGTCCATTTTCATTAGTTACATTGGGGTCACCACTCAAATTCATGTTATAGTTGATGTAGATAAATGAAAAAATGTTGTTCCCATGGATAAAGAACAAAAATTCTAAAATATTTGGGTAAAATTATTATATAATTTCCTAATTTTACAAAAAATAAAATGATTAAACATTTATTTACTATTCATTATACCTTAAAGTTTGAATTTATAATAGATGAAAACCAAATTAAAGTTGTATTATTGTCTTTTTAAATGATTATAAATCCTTTCAAATAATTTTTATAAAGCAATATTTTACAAGAGCTGAAGGAAAATTAAACACACACCCACCAAAAATGGAAGCACACATTAAAAGTAAGAAATTTGAAATACATTTATTAGTCCTCGTGAGGAGAAAAAATTTTAGGTACATTTTGATTGGAAATACAATACATTAAAATATGTGTATTAATAAATTTTATTAAGAATTTTTAACTTATGAAATAGAAACTAAGTGATTAAAATAAGTAGTGTACATGAAAACCTGTGTACCCCTACCATAAAGTAACAATGAGGCATGTTTCACTGGAAAGAAGGTATAAATTTTAAATCTATAGTAATAATAGTATGTTTTATGAAAAAAGTAACAAAATTATAGTTTTTTATTTATTTTCATATTGATGAATCAAAATCCAAATACACTTCAATACCATGGCATGTGTTATGGAAGGAGTCTCATATAAATAGAGATGAAATACTAATAGATAAAAACACAAATAATGGGAAACTTGTGCATGTATGAAATAAAAAAAATTCTTCTATAAATTTTTATTATATAATAATGATTAATTATTTTAATCTTTTTTATACACAAGATTCATCATCATCTTTTTATGATGAATGAACACTATCAGTGGCCCTAAAGTGTTCGAAACAATATGTTTGACTCAATGGTTCAGGTTTTGGAATGTCACCCCTGACATATTTTGAAAGAAGATTTTTTTAGAAGATAAAGATAATAAAATATAGGTTATAAAAACATTAATTACTACTCTATAAGAAAAAAATAATTTTTAGTATGAGTTGTTAGAGAATTTTTTGGGAAGGGATCAATGTGAAGAAAAACACAATAACAACTAGTACACGAATATCCCCAACATATTTTAGGTGAGTCATTCTGATCAAAGGCCTAATTTATTAAATGCATTCAATTTTTCATAGTTTTTTATATGAAATTTGAAACTAGAAGACACTACTACCTTTAATGTAATAATATTCTATTGGGTGAAAATGATTTTGATTTCTAATAAAATAAACCTCCAAAATTTTATGTGTGATTGGAGATTCATGTTACTCATGAGTGTAGCACTGAGGTACAAATTCACCTTAATGATATGGATGTTCACACTGTTGATTATGAAATGGAAACATTCATAGCATGAGTATTTGATCATGTAAAAATAAATGTCAAACAGGTTTCATTTTTTTATAATTTATTTTTTATTGAAACTTTTTATCAGTTAATGAAAAAAGGAATGAACCCAAGAATGCAATTACATATAGAAGAAACATATAATAAATTGAATATTGAAGTAAATGTATCTAATCGATCAACCAAGAAATCAAAAATACCTTCAAAATTTACCTTTACCCCACTGATTCAACTTTTAAATTTAATAATATAATGTAGATTCAAAATTACTAGATGGGGATATGACCATCATCAATTTTGAATAAAAATGTATAGAGATTCCATTACATACCTTTTTGGTCTTGATAATTTAGTTGATTTACCCATGAATGGATTTCTAGAATTCTTAGTTGTAAATATATACATGAGGTCTGTTTGAATATTTTTTAGTCCAATAGAAGATATATTATGTTGATTATAGTTAAATATTAATCGTATTGTTTATAGATTTATAAATCAGTAATATTTTAACATAAATCCTTGTGAACAAAAATTTAGACTCATTGGTCCTCACATCACTTAAATAAAAAAAACTCATTTGAATAAGGGGAATATTCAGTAATAGAGAAAAAAGGATCCAATTGTTTTTAAAAAACTCATAGATAACAGACTCATATTATTTCCCATGATGTAGTGGAAAAACTGTACAATTAAATCAGATCATATATATTTTTATTCATCTAATTTCTTATTAATCTTTTTTTAGCAAGAGTTAGTTTGTTATTAAAATTAATTTGGATTCTCCAAAGATTTATTTTTTGTATTTAATATATGGATACCCAGAAATCCAACAAAAAATGAATATGTTTATCAATTTATAATACACTAAATGAAATATATTACAAAAAAACTTCAAGTTATTAATTTTATATTATGTTTGAATGAAAATTTAGTTATGGTAGGGTTGTGTTATTGTCAAAATCATTAAATTATGACAGTACATGTTCACAATAGTCCTATAAAATTATAAAATTGGATAATTATTTGGGTATATATAATAAGATTTCACTTTCAAAACATATACAAAAACATATTACTTATTTTTCTAAAAGATTCTACAGTTCCCAAAACAAAATAATTTCAAATATTAATGTTATTCTATTTCCAAATTTATGAAACATATATTATTCTATCAACAAACTAACATCCTCAAAGAGGTATTTTTTACAATAATTAAAATTTAATTTAAAATATTTATCAATAACTTATTTATTTTTATTTTTCTAGTAATAATAAGACTATCAATAATCTAGGTATTCAAAAGAGGTAATATATTTTTATAAATAAATGATCATAATACATGGTATTAGAACGTATATAGACATCTTGAAGAGGTGACATCCTACTTCATATTTAGTAAATGTTCCCACCATTTTATCAAAAAAATTATTTTATTTCCATATCAATTTCATCTAATACTAATTTAATTTGTTTTCATATAGATCATGTAGAAAATAATTCCTTAAGAAATATTTTTTCTCCAACCATTTTATGTTTTATTAGAAGTATTAAATTATTGGAAATAAAAAAATTCTCAACAATTTCTTCCTCATGGATGATTCCCTCCGGTTATATTTGTTATATTTTTAGATAAATGTTTTCATTATTTTATATTTTTAGTTCTGTAATGTGTGTTTTCACATTATAAATTAATCAAAGTGGGGGTTTTAGTTTAAATTTCCATTTAAATTAAGAACATATATTTCTCATTGAAAACCTAACAAAAACACTCATATTTTATTGATACTTTAGTAAAACAATCTATACGTAATTTTTGATGTGTAGGAATTAGCCTCACAAAAATCTAATGCACTGTGTGGATGGTAAGACTCAAAGTTGAAGTTTTTATTTAAAGTTGTCATTTTAGATTAAAGCTCATGTCACATACTAAAATCCGAGAAAATGAACTCGGATTAAGTTGATACATTGGGAAAATGATACCTAATTTTTTTTACATGTTAGAATCAACCCAATGCTAATCCAATACAAGAGGTTTCTAGTATGAATCAAAGTGAGTTTTTTATTTAAAATTTACATTTTTGGTCAAAAAACACATAAAATACAGAAAACCAATCAAAAAAATTCATATTTTATTGACACATTAGGAAAATTTTACACAATTAATTTTGGACATGTTAGAATTAGAGACACATAAATCTAACACACATTGTGACTGATATGACTCAATTTGTGTTGTTTGAGTTTAATAATAACAATTTAGTTAAAATTATCTTCTAATAACTGAAAACCAAGAAAACATACACATATTATATTAATACTTTTGAAAAATGTTCCATAAGTCATTTATGATGTGTATGAATCAACCATATGTCAATTTCACACTTGATGTGACCATTATGACTCAATGTGTGTGTTTTCACTTTAATAATGTCTTTTTATTTAAAAAACAAAACACTCACAAAAAAAATTAGAAAACATGCTCACATTATCTTGATATATTTTTCCAATGATCCATAATTTTTTTGACATATAGGAAATAGCTACATATAAATCTAACACATTGTTTGACCGATATAACTCAAAGTTCATGATATCATTTTAAAAATGACATATTAGTTAAAACATGTTTCACTCATCGAAAATCTCTTAAACACCATCATATTTTCAAGCCAATTTTGAAAAATGATTTGTAATTCATTTTTAATTTTTAGGAATAAAACACACATCAATATGGGGTAAAATGTGTATGATATGACTCAGATTGCATATTTGTATTTGAGAAATGAAATTTCCGTTAAAAACATGTTCTACTTAGTGAAACCTGAGAAAAAACACTCAAAATTTCATGATAATTTAGGAAAATAAATCCGTAAGTCATTTTTCATGTGTATGAATCAACTTCACATCAATCCAAAACATGATGTTGTTGGTAAGACTCAATATGCATGATTTTATTTAAAATTTACATTTTAGTCCAAAATAAGAGTTTCTTTTAGAAAACCAAGAAAATTTTCTTATATTTTCATGATACTTTAAAAAATGATCTAAATTTCATTTTTGAAATGTTGGAATCAATCAATGATCAATTTGACACATGGTGCAGCTGGTATGACTCAAAGCATGTGTTTTTATTTAAAAATGACATTTTGTTCAAAGGAAGCATCACATACTCAGTAATGAAGATACACATTCATATTTTTTTGATACTTATGGGAAATAACTCATAAGTCCTTTTTGATAGAGAAGAGTCTTTTGTACCTCAATCTGATACATTGTGTGACTGTTATGACTTAAATTGTTCGTTTTTATTTTAAAAATAACGTTTTAGTCGAAAATGTTTTTTACTCACTGAAAACATAGAAAACACCCTCGTATGGTATTTAGAATTTAGTAAAATGATACATGAGTCATTTGAGTTGTGTATGAATCATCTTCATTTCAATTGGGCACATAGTGTGACTGGTATGACTCAAAGTCCATGTTTTTAGTTCAAAAATGAAATTTTATTTAAAAATATGCATCCCACATAGAAAATCATAAGCATGAAAACATATTTTCTTCATTATTTTTTAAAATGACACATAATTAATTTTTGATATGTATGAATTATCTACCCATAAATATGACACATTGTTTGATGGGTATGGATAAAAGTGTGTGTTTTCAGTTTAAAATCATATTTTAGTTAAAAATTGGTGTCACTAACTAAAAACAAAGAATACATACTCTAATAATCTTAATACATTAAGAAAAAAATTAATATTTTATTTTTGATGTGTAAGAATCAACCAAACATAAATTTGACACATGGTGTGTCCGATATGACTCAAAGTGCATGCTTTTATTTCAAATTGACATTTTAGGCCAACACATGCATCACATACTTTGAAAAAGGAAAAAGTTCTCATATTGTATTTATACTTTATAAAAATGAACCATAAGTAATTTGGGACATGTAAGAATCATTCTTACATCAATATGACACATGTTGGAATCAATATGACTCAAAATATGTATTTTTATTTAAATTTGACATTTTATTTCAATAGATTCACTACATACTGAAAATCAATTAAATGATTTCAGATTATTTTTACACATTGGGATAATGATCCTTAAGTAATTTTTGGTGTGCATAATTCAAATTCACATTAGTCTAATGAACTATATGATCGATATAAATTGAAATGCGTGTTTTCAATTTCAAAATAACAAATTAGTTAAAAACATATTTCTATCACTAATAATCGAGAAAAAATGATCTAATTGTCTTGATGCATTAGGATGATGATTCATAATTCATTTTTGATATCTAGTAATCAATCGCACATCATCAAAACACACAATGGGAATGGTAAAACTCAAATTTATTATTTTAAATTTATAAATTAAATTTCAGTTAAAACTATGTGTCACTCATTGAAAACATAATAAAATTAGATGGATTTTATATTTTATGAAAATTATCCATAAATCATTTTTAATGTGTATGATTTACAAGCATATCAATATAATAAATGTTATGGAAATTAAGACTCAGAGTGCATGTTTTTGTTTATAATTTATATTTTAGATCAATACACACATCAAATACTTAAGTAAGATAAAATGTGAAAATATTTTCTTCATAATTTTGGAAAATAATCCATAAATCATTTTTTACATATAGGAATCATCCACACATTAATATAACCCATGGTGTAACCAATATGACTCAAAGTGTATATTCTTAGTCTAAAACATACATTTTATTAATGAATTATTTCATTTTTTTTTTCAGTTTTTTTATTTATAATATCTATGAAAAAAGAAATTTTTTATACATGTACACTCTTTTTCTCAATCTGGGGTAATTTTTTTGGCAACTGATAGTTTGATCATGATCATTTGAAAGGGTTTGGTGTCCAAAGGCAAAAAAACATTACCTTTTTAATTTATTACTATTTGTAAAAAATTGTATATACCAATGTAATTGTATAAATCAGTATTTTAATTATTTGTAATAAAATGTTTTATTTTATTGTATTGGTGATGTGAATTTAATTGAAATTAAATTTTATATTAGTTGTTGTAGTGTGTTTTAATTTTAGCAACACACTACTATAGTATGACTTTTATTATTTCTAGGAATATAACTTCTAAATGTTCAATTTATTAGTACTAAAATTTCACTGATTAAGTACACCCTTTATTAGATATTTTTTAGTTCTTATGAATGACCGATTTATCATCCCTATTTTTAGCACTGATAGCATTAATCATCTTTTAAAGGTTCTTACAACATCAACAGTTTTTATCATTTTAAAAGGATATTTATATCACTGTTAAGGCCTATATTTACATTAGAGTAATGGGATTTCACGTTGAATTTATCCTCTATATGTCAAAAAATTTCATGGAAAGAGAAAATCTTAAAGAGGAAAATATATCCTTTTGAAATACCAATTTTCACTTAATATAATGGGGTATATGCATTTATTTATGGCTCACTAATGTTACATCTTTTAAGGATATGGTTTTTGAAGGAGTCCTTTAAATATCCATACATGAAAAAGATACATGGGATCCCTTCACATAGGGATTTCTATGTGAGGTTAGAAAAAGGTTTTATGTAGGAGGAGCAACATCATAGAAATATTATGTGATTATCCTTCCATTATCTCTCTATCTCATGATTTTAACTTATAAATTAGCGAATGTGGGTTTATTATTTATCTCAATAAAATAAATGATTTTAAAAAATAATGAATTTCAAACTATGAGATTTTATTCTCTTAGAGTGTGTGTAAGAGAAGAATAAGGGATCCATCAACATCGGTTCCCAACATAATCTCTTAAATTGTGTTCCATGTATTTATAGGCATGGATTCGTGATCACCATCATGGAATATAAATCCACATATGGCTTATACAACTTTAACGAGTTAAACGATTGTGAAGGAATGTACAACCGTATGACTTTTTATAGTTTCAAAATGATCTCTTACCATGAAAATTTCACATATTTATGAAATATTTTCACAACTTTGTCACAGTGCAATATGAATTCCACAATGGATTATTCTTACATGAATTATGGGTTGTGAGTATAAATAATTCCTTAAAAAATGATTTATTCTCTTTGCGAATGACTGCATTGCTTTATGGAAAAAGTCCCTATGTTGATTATTCATTCAATATTCATTGATTACTTTATCAATTATTTTTATGAAATAGAAATGAGTGAGTAAAAGTAATTTCTTGTAGTAGGTGTATTCCCTTATTAGACATTACATAGTGGGAGAGTTACCTTATGTCACCTAGAGATGGGTCATAACTATTTTTTGGTTTTTATTGGGTTGTGGTTTTATTGTAGACTAATCTATTGTATCTCTGTATTGGCTTCCCTATAACATCCCGAGTCCGAAGCCCCTCCACTGGTGCCCCGTACCCGGTTCGCCACATGACCTCAAGCGTGATTCCCCGAACGCCAGAGGCTTCCGACTAGCAGCAAGGGCCATGGTGAGTCGGTGGGGAAACTATGCCCTCATTCGGTAAGGTATACAAGGTAAGAAACAAAAATAAACAGCAGATTCATCAACCAACATGCATAACAACAGAAACCAAACAGCGGAAGTAATGCAGATATATAACAATGATGATAATAATGCAACAGGTATAAGTATCTATGGAAAACAGCAAACACAACAACATGCTGGAATACAACTGAAACCAAGTGCAAGAGAAAAACAAAATAATCTCCTCAGCATCGCGAGCCATAGCTCGGTCCCATGCTCCCCAGCTACTGGTGCAATCAAGATCCCGAAGTAGAAGGGCGATTTCCCTTGTCTATACCTGCAGCAACATAGTCTGCTTGTGCCCAAAAGCTTGGCCCAAATAGGGTGTGAGATACAATCCCAGTAGGCAATCACCCAAAGATTTGTGCCTAACAGTCAATGAATACATGGAAGTACTAAAATAAGAAGCAGTAAACAGAAAATCCCAAACAACTACAAAACATAGTTTTATCAAGTATAGCACACAAGTAAGCAGTAAAAAACAAGAAGAAAACAGGTAACCCTCTAGGTAGCTCTCTCAGTCTAACCCCTATGGTTCAACCTCTAAGTACTAGCAACCCTCTGGTAAGCACACACAGTCTCACCCCTCTGGTACAGCTACGCAATTAAGCAGACTCTCTGGGGAAGCACTCATCGTCAATTCCCCCTATAGTCTCGTACCGTGCTAAAGGATCTCTGGGGAAGCACTCAATTTCAATTCCCCCTGTGGCCCACATCGTAATTAAAAGACACTCCGGAGAAGCCTTTCCGTCAATTCTCCACTTGGTCTCGCATCGTGATTAAAAGACACTTTGGAGAAGCCCTTCCGTGAATTCTCCCTTTGGTTTACTACTCCAGATTCTCACAGTCCTGAGTAACTAAACATGATCAGAGCGTGTATACCATCCAAGTAAACTTCAAGAACTACTTGGCTATGAACTAAGGCTCAACAAAAATAATAAAACAACAGTTCCACTATCCTACGACTAGGCATGGAAACTGGAAAAATGCCAAACAAGCAGAACAAGCATGGAAAAGCAATATGATCACAAACAAAATACTCCAATCACAAGAAATAACCTCTACTAAAGCAATGAAGCAAAGCAGGCAAGAAACAAGGGTAAAACAAGAAAAACGCAATACCCCGTTCAAGGATATTGGTGTAATTTGCACAAAATACTCAAAGACTTTCTACAGAAAGGCACAAAACACCTACCTCAATCCTAGGAGATCGATATACGTGAACCTCGATGACAGATTCCCCTTAGAATGACGTAGATCTGAGAAAATTCATAAACCGTTCATCCCCCAATAACTTGAAAACAAGGAGGAATCAAGAAACAAGGCTAAAGTAGAAGGAAGAACTCACCGCTGCGATTCCAACAAAACTGACCGTGCTCGAATCGGAGAACGGACGACGAGGTAGGACTCCGTCGAAGATCCGGCCGCACGGTCACTCTCGAACAATCGAAAACTGAAGAAGAATACGAATATGAGGGTTAGACATGACCCTGGTCCGTTTAATGAAAAAAATAAAGTACACTGCGTGTACTTAAAATTTTCCGTACTCCGAAATAACCGGCCTCCACCTCAGCCTTACACACCATGTGTGTGGCTTGGACACGACCAACACACGACTTCGAGCCAGGAAGAGTACACGGTGTGTACTCAGAAAGTACACGGCGTGTACTTCTAAAATTTCCAGAAAATTCATTTTTCTCAAAAAAAACTCTAGAAAAAGGAAAATGTACCTGAAAAGAAGATCCGGGTTCTTACAAACTTCCCCCCTTAAAGAAATTAATCCCCGAATTTCCCTAATGAGTCGGAGAAGAAGAAACCCCGAACAGCTCCGGCCACTGCGATCGTACATCGGCCTCCTTCTCCCAGGTCTTGTCCTGTACTCACCCGTGCTGCCAAAGCACTCATACCAAAGGAACATACCGTCCGCAGAGAACCTTCGTACTATGATCAACAATCTGGATAGGATTCTCCTCGAATGACGCATCCGCTTCAAGCTCGACTTCCTCGGGATGAAAGATGTGAGAAGGGTCTGAAAAGTAACGTCGAAGCTGAGAGATGTGGAAGACGTCTTGTATGGCCCAATACCTTTGAGGTAGCTGCAACTGATAGGTGACCGGCCCCACTCTCTCCAAAACCTCAAACGGCCCGATGTACCGTGGAAAAAGCTTAACCTATCTCTGAATCCTTTTGTGTCCTAACCTAGTTGCGACACGTAGGAAAACCCGATCACCGACCTCGAAATCTAGAGGTCGTCTCTGCTGATCAGCATACGACTTCTATCAAGACTACGCTGTAGCCATCCTCTTCTGAATCAGCTCTATCTGCTCTAAAGTCTCCTGAATAAGACAAGGTCCCAACAAAGATGCCTCTCCTGCCTCCAGCCAGCATAAGGGTGATCGGCATGGCCTACCGTACAAAGCCTCATATGGTGCCATCTGAATGGTCGCCTGGAAACTATTATTGTAGACGAAATCCACCAGAGGAATATGCTTCTCCCAAGAGCCGCCAAAGTCAAGGATGCAAGCTCGGAGCATATCCTCAAGCACCTGGATCGTGCGCTCGGACTGTCCATCAGTCTAGGGATGGTACGCTGTACTCAAAAGTACCTGTGTACCCAAGGCCTTCTGAAGTCCCTGCCAGAACCGAGAGGTAAAGCACCCATCTCTGTCTGAAATAATAGAGTGTGGAACTCCATACAGCCGCACAATCTCTCTAATGTAAAGTCATCACAGATCATCGACACTAAAGGTTTCCTTGATCGTCATGAAGTGAGAAACCTTCGTAAGTCTGTAAACGACATTCCAAACAGCATCGTTCCCTCGCGGTGACCTCGGCAACCCAGTCACGAAGTCCATTGCAACATCGTTCCACTTCCACTCCGGAATGGGTAACTGCTGTAAGAGGCCTGCTGGTCACTGATGCTCTGCTTTCACCTGCTGACAAGTAGAACATCTCAGGACAAAACCCGCAACATCCTTCTTCATACCTGGACACCAGTACTGGCGATGAAGATCCCGATACATCTTGGTGACGCCAGGATGAATTTCCCAAAATGAGGAATGGAAATCCCGCATCAGCTCCTCACGTATGTCTGCTGGCACCCATACACGTCCTTGGAAATGCAAGATCTCATCCTCGCCCACTGTCCATCTAGGAAGAGGGTCCTCTCCTGACACACTCTCCCGTAGGACTAAGCCTTCCGAGTCTGATAGCTGCCTCATCCATACCCGATCAAGTAGCATGGAGGTAACAGCTACAGAAGATAGAAAAGTCTGTCCCTGTCTGTCGTGCACCTCTAGATGCATCTCAGAGAACAGAGCCATCAGCTGCCACTCACTACTAGCCTCCTGAACTGCCTGAATCCGAGTTCTCCTGCTCAACGCATCTGCCACGGCGTTGCCCTTTCCCGGCGTATAGGCAAGCTCGAAGTCAAAAGACTATAGATACTCAACCCACCTGCACTGCCTCAGATTCAGATCATGCTGAGTGAAGATATACTTGAGACTCTTATGGTCAGTGAAGACCAAAAAGTGCTCTCCCAAAAGATAGTGTCTCCAACAACGCAAGGCATGAAAAACAACTGCCAACTCCAGATCGTGCGTAGGGTAGTTCCTCTCATGTGGCCTCAGCTGCCGAGACCCATATGCAACGACTCCATCTCCCTACATAAGCACAGCTCCCAGCCCAATACCCGAAGCATCACAGTAAACAGTGTAGCTCTTGCCTGGCTCTGGAAATACTAGTATCGGTGCTGACGTCAACCTCCCTTTCAGCTTCTGAAAGGCTGAACCACAAGAATCTGACCATAATAACTTTGCCCCCCTTCTTGGTCAGAACTGTGAAGGGTGATGATAAACAAGAAACGTCCTGAATGAAGCGTCTGTAGTATCCAGCCAGCCCTAGGAAGCTCCGTACCTCAAAAATGTTCTTCGGATGCTCCCAGGAAACTATAGATCTCACTTTCTCTGGGTCCATAGATACTCCTACCTCTGAGATGACGTGACCCAAGAAGTGAATCTGATCCACCCAGAAGTGGTACTTCGAGTGTTTAGCATAAAGCCGATGCTCTCTCAGTGTACTCAGAATGATCTCAAGATGCGTGGCATGGTCGTGTCGAGTGTGAGATTACACAAAGATATCGTCCATGAAGACCATGAAGAAAGAGTCCAAGTAAGGATGGAACACTCGTTTCATGAGTGCCATGAAAACTACAGGGTCATTCGTGAGACCGAACGACATGACTGTATACTCGTAAAGACCGTACCTGCTCTTGAAGGCTGTCATAGGTATATCTGATGGTCTAACGCGCAACTGATGATAAACGGACCTCAAGTAGATCTTCGAGAACACCCGGGCTCCTCAAAGCTGATCAAAAAGGTCATCAATCCTCTGTAAAGGATATAGGTTCTTGACCATCAACTGGTTCAGCTTCCGATAATCCACACAAAGCCGAACGGTACCATCTGCCTTCTTCGCAAAAAGAACAGGCGAACCGCAAGGAGAAGTACTGGGTCAGATAAAACCCTTAGCCTGTAGCTCCTCCAACTTCTTCTTGAGCTCCTGCAACTCAGGTGTGGCCATCCTATAGGGAGGAATGGACACCGGTTCCACTCCTGGCACGGGCTCAATAGAAAAGTCAACCTCATGCTCCAGAGGAAAACCTGAAAAGTATTTTGGAAATACATCCCTGAAGCGATCCACCACTGGAAGAAAGTCCAACTATGGAGTCCCCTGATCATCCAGATAAAGACTAGCAATCTGGGCCGTCACTCCTCTTAGCCTAAGATGCTCGAGTCCTGCCCGACTCGCCTGAACGTCCCATTCACCTCTATGAAGGAAAGATTCACCTTCTGGTGAAATGAAAGTAACTCTACGATGATAACAGTCAACGACTGCCTGGAAGGGAATCAACCAGTCCATGACAAGGATGACATCATATCCTATCATCTTTAGGACATAGAGATACCATAAGAAGTGATACTCTGAAACCTTGAGAGGGCACTCTCTACACTGACATACACTAGATGTCCTCATTCCTAAAGGTGTGTCTAGTGTCAACGAGTCAGAAGAAGAAAAGATGTAGAGTCCAAGGCTCTCCACAACAGCAACAGAGATAAAACTATGCATAGCACCAGTATATAAAAGGGCAGAAGATAAAACTGAGGCTACTAAAACCGTACCTCGAATAGTAGAAAGTTCAGGATCCTGCTAATGATAAGTCTACTCCACGGCGAAAGACTGGCCTGCACCGCGGCCCTGCGCCCCTGACTGACCACTCTGAGCTGAACCTCCCTGCTGGTGCTGAGGGACTGGTGGCTGACCGCCACGGCCTCGACCTACACCTCGGCCCGAATGGCCGGAAGAACTCCAGTTCCCTGACTGGTGAGAGACTGGTGGGGCTGATCCAGAATGAGGAGTCATGGAAGAACCCCGGTCACCTGCTGCTTATGGGAAAACCTGGCAGAAATGCTGAAGGTGACCCATCTTGCTACAAGATCAGCACTCCACAGGGTCTCTTTGGCACTGTGGCCTCGTGTGCCCTGTCCGGCCACACTGGTAGCATGTCACCTGGCTGCCTGATGATGCGTCTCGCTTCCTCGCATCACCACGCGTAGGCTCCCTACGATGCTTATTGCTGTCATCTGAAGGGATGCTTGCTCTGGAAGCAGAACCGCCCTGACTCGCGGCTTCAGAGTCTCTCAGATTGTGCTCCGCAATTAGTGCCTGGTTGACGATGGATGTAATGGAAGTCAGCTGGAATATGTTCACCTGCGAGCAGATCTCCCGCTTGAGTCCATCCTCAAACTTCCTCGACAAGAACACCCCACTCCCATCCCGAAGGGGTGTAAAATGCTGTAGCTCAGTGAAACAAGAGGAATACTCCATGACAGATAGAGTACCCTGATCTAAGATCATGAACTCCCGGGCTCGATCGGCCCTCAGGGTCTCCGGGTAGAAGTAGTCGTAGAACACGCGTTGGAACTCCTCCCAAGACATATCCGGCTGCTGACTCGCCTGTGAGAAAACGTACCACCACCTCTTGGTGGAGTCTCGGAACATGAAGGTGGCGAGATTGACCCGCCTCTCCAGAGGCATCTCCAGATGCTCAAATATAGTCATCATGGCTTCCAGCCGTGACTCTGTAGCCTGAGGTCCTCCCACCCCCGAGAATGTGGGAGGATGCTGCTGCTGAAAGACTCGCGTCAAGTCTACCATAGATGAGGCAGGAGGCGGTGCTCCCTGGAAGGCCTGCATCATCCTCATGAAACCTTCCTTGAACTGCGCATCAACGCTTGCAACTGGAACAACAACCAGTTCCAAGGCTGGCTCGGCTAGGGGATCGACAGGAAGTCCCTGATCAGCCCTGTCTGGCGTCTGATCACTGCCTGATGACAGACGTATGACCAGAGGACATCTCAGAGGAATAGCTCTGAAAGATCAAAAGCACTCCTTGGATCAGGAAAAAAAGGGAAGAGAACACAAGAGTAAAAAACGGGAACAGGGGAAGAAAAACACCCAAGATTGAAAAAACACGATTACACGGCGTGTCTTCCTAAACCACTGACATGGGCGTGTACTCCTACCCTCAAGTCATGTACACTACAAACTACATGGTGTGTTGACCCCCACACATGGCGTGTACTTGAATACTATTCTCCTACCCGAGTCTCCTTACACAGATAACCCAAACGGTCCGACTCAACCCGAGACTACATGGCATGTTCGAAACAAACATGGCGTGCACTAGAAAAGGCTCCGGCGGTCCGTTTTGTTGAGTACATGGCCGTCTACACGGATGGACCTTACACGCCATGTTCCGAACAAGCACGACATGCATAGGCAAAGGCGACACCATTCCATGTTGTTCGTGACACGATTGGGTACTTGGGAAAGACAACATAGCGTGTTCTGAACAAACACGGTGTGTGGAAAAGAAGGTAATGCCGGCCCGTGTTGTTCGTGACACGACCAGGTACCTGGACAAGACTACATGGCATGTTCCCTATGGACACAACGTGTGGAAAAGATGGTCACGCCAGCCTGTGTTGTTCGTGACACGGCCGGGTACCTGGACAGGACTACACGACGTGTTCCCTACGGACACAACATGTTCTACCCGCGCTTCCCCACCCCATGTTGTTAGTGACACGACCGGGTACACTGCTCCGAACTCACACAGAATGTACCAATGGTACACGGCGTGTTCCCGAAGTTACTCCTACGACACCGTGTTCTGCTCACACAGTCAGTGACATGGCCTGAAAACTACACGACATGTGCCTGAAAAGTACCCGCCCTGTATTCTGGGTTTTTCTGGGCAGTAGATTAGAAACTGTGCAGAATTCCAGAAACACTAAAAACAAGGGACAAAGGTGCCAAATTCTGATCCGTGAGGGCCCATAACACCTCAAGAACCAAACTTCGGCATTCACTTTAAGCAAATAACAAAAAAGAAACAGTTTTATAACACAACAGCAGAGAGTCTATCAAGCATCTATCACAACAGCATGCATAATCTACACAGAGTCTATCACAACAGCATGCAATTGCTAATGCACCCTAGATGGCATAGAAAGAATGAATGACATGTGATATCTACAAGTACCTATATGATGCATGATATGGAATACCCTCATCTCATCGGGTTGCGACAGAAATAGACCCAAAATATCAAAACAATAACCACACAAGTCATACGAATCACTCTAGGTGAAAACATACCAACCATAAAATCTCAAAACCAAAAAACTGCAATTAATGAGGTAGTATGGCTTTTCCCTGTACACGGGTTAGCTACTCCCGAGCACAACTTAATTCCAAGTACCGAATACGTCCTATCCCTGGATAAGGTCTCCAAACAGTAAAGCAAGAGAAAATAACTCCTCTGATACCACTTTGTAACGTCCTGAGTCCGGAGCCCCTCCACTGGTGCCCCGTACCCGGTTCACCACATGACCTCAAGAGCATTTCCCCGAACGCCAGTGGCTGCCGACTAGCAGCGAGGGCCTTGGTGAGTCAGTGGGGAAAATATTCCCTCATTCGGTAAGGTATACCAGGTAAGAAACAACTATAAACAACGGAAGCAGCAACCAACATGCATAAAAACAGAAACCAAATAGTGGAAGTAATGCAGATATATAACAATGATGATAATAATTCAACAGTTACAAGTATATATGGAAAGAAGAAAACACAACAAAATGCTGGAATACAACTAAAACCAAGTGCAAGAGAAAAACAAAATAATCTCCTCAGCATCGCGAGCCACGGCTCGGTCCCATGCTCCACAGCTCCTGGTGCAATCAAGATCCTAAAGTAGAAGGGCACTTGCACTTGTCTATACATGCAGCAACATAGTCTGCTTGGGCCCAAAAGCATGGCCCAAACAGGGTGTGAGATACAATCCCAGTAGGAAATCACCCAAAGATTTGTGCCTAACAGTCAATGAATACATGGCAGTACTAAAACAAGAAGCAGTAAATAGAAAAGCACAAATAGATACAAACCACAGTTCTAACAAGTATAGCACACAAGTAAGCAGTCAACAACAAGAAGAAAACAGGTAACCCTCTGGGTAGCTCTCTCAGTCTAACCCCTATGGTTTAACCTCTAAGTACTAGTAACCCTCTGGTAAGCACACATAGTCTCACCCCTCTGGTACAACTATGAAATTAAGTAGACTCTCTGGGGAAGCACTCACCGTCAATTCCCCCTATAGTCTCATATCGTGCTAAAGGATCTCTGGGGAAGCACTCAACGTCAATTCCCCCTATGGCCTACGTCGTAATTAAAAGACACTATATTGAATCCCTTCCGTCAATTCTCTACTTGGTCTCGCATCGTGATTAAAAGACACTCTGGAGAAGCCCTTCCGTCAATTCTCCCTTGGTTCTACTACTCCGAGTTCTCACAGTATTGAGTAACTAAACATTCTCAGCGTGTGTATACCGTCCATGTAAAACTTAATAACTACTTGTCTATCAACTAAGGCTCAGCAGCAATAATAAAACAACAGTTCCACTATCCTACGACTAGGCATGGCAACTGGAAAAATGCCAAACAGGAAGAACAAGCATGGAAAAGCAATCTGAGCACAAAAAAATACTCTAATCACAAGAAATAACCTCTACTAAAGAAATCAAGCAAAGCAGGCAAGAAACAAGGGCAAAACAGGAAACACACAATACCCTGTTCAAGGGTACTAGTGGAATTTGCACAAAATACTCAAAGACTTTATACATAGAGGCACAAACCGCCTACCTCGATCCTAGGAGATCGATATAAGTGAACCTCGATGACAGATTCCCCTTAGAACGATGTAGATCTGAGAAAATGCACAAAACGTTCATCCCACGATAACTTGAAAACAAGTAGGAATCAAGAAACAAGGCTCAAGAAGAAGGAAGAACTCACCGCTGTGATTCCAACGCAACTGACCATGCTCGAATCAGAGAACGGACGGCGAGGTAGGACTCTGTCGAAGATCCAGCCGTACGGTCGCTCTCGGACGACCGAAAAATGAAGAAGAAGAAGAAGATGATGGTTAGACACGACCTTGGTCCATTTAATGAAGAAAAAGAAAGTAAACGACGTGTACTTTTTGAGTACATGACATGTACTTCGAATTTTCCATACTCTGAAGTAACCGGCCTCCACCTCAGCCTTACACACTGTGTGTGTGGCCCAGACACATCCAACACACGACTTAGTGTCGGGAAGAGTACACGGCGTGTACTCAGAAAGTACACGGCGTGTACTTCTGAAATTTCCAGAAAATTCATTTTTCTCAAAAAAACTCCAGAAAAAGGAAAACGTACCTAAAAAGAAGATCCGGGTTCTTACATTCCCTTTTATTCTAAATTTGTCTTTTTCCATATTTTTATGAATATTTAGTACTATTTTGTGTTTACATTTAAAGTTATAGATATTGTTTTATTATAGATTAATTTTCATATTTTCACTTATTTAAGTGCATGAATTTCTAATTCATAGTGATATTTTAATGGGTTATCCTATAAGGCCGACTTGTTTTTTATTGAGTTTAACCATTTAAATTTTCCAAAAAATGTTTTTATTGATTCCATGGCATTGTATTCCACCTTATGAGGACCAGGAACTCCCTCTTGGAATTTTTGTGAGCTGAATCAGGTATCTACATCAGGGTTAGTTCAGATTGGTTCATAAAAGAATATGGTATTATATTTTATTGTGTTTCTTCTAATGGTGAATTGATCCAGTTAAAAGTTTCAAAAATATTAACTATTAGTTTCTCAATTATGTTTTTCAAAAAATTATAACTATTTGAAATGGGGTTATATTTAAAATTTAGTTTAATTTTATATTCCTCCATTGATTTAATTTTTTTAATCATTTTATTTTATATTTTTATAATTTTTGACATAAATATATTTAATTTTTTAGTCATTAACTAGTTTCAATGAATTAAAACATTAAATAAATGATATTATATAATATTTAGATATTTTATAAGTTTTTATCGAGAAAAAACTTCACATTTTGTATACAATATTATAAAATAATGTTCGTCATTATTGGATGATCAGTTCGGACCCATTATTGTAAAATAAATGTAAGTAAATACAAGATTAAATTTTTAATGAAGAATCAAAATTTTAGTTCAATGTTATGAAAGATTATGTTTGTTTATCCATTTCTTTTGGATTGTCCTTAGGATACAAGTTTCAATATTCCTATTAAATTCCAATTGTATGGAATACAAATACACAATCATTAACGATACAAATATTTTTTTTGATTCTGTAGAAGTGGAAATGAGATTGGATGTTTCTAATATTAATAAATAACTCTATGATTTTTCCTCCAACACAATCCTTGAAACCCTACCCATATCACCCCCACCATCTTTTCCACAACCCCAATTCTAGCTGACACACCATAAATACCGTTGACTGTAGCCA
Source organism: Viscum album (assembly GCA_963277665.1). NCBI lineage: Eukaryota > Viridiplantae > Streptophyta > Magnoliopsida > Santalales > Viscaceae > Viscum > Viscum album. The sequence continues at coordinate 380,921,482 of OY728138.1, forward strand.
AAACATTCTCAACGGCCCTTCATACACCACAAAATAATCCTTCCATCCCAAAATTTCCTCTAATAAGCACTGTTTCACTCTAGCCATAGAACATCTACCATGGATGAGGTCCATGATACCCCACCTGCTATAGATGCATCCCCCTTATATAACACCCTAAACTACATGCTTTGGTGATAAAACAATACTAACATTCATTTAGAAATTACTAGGTCTCTCTAAAAGTTATTTTTATAATAGTGATTCCTAATTTGATAAGAAATTCTATCACATATCTATAAGGAATTTTTTTTAATATAGGGAATAAATCCTAATTCTAGAAATGGGTGATGTATACAACTAAAATTTTACCTCATCAAATATTTGATTATGAGAAGCTATTTATTTTAAAAGTACTTATATTTTATTAATTGTTTTAACTTTAATAAAAACATTATTTTCATTTTTTCCAATAGATGAAATTATTGATACATAACAATTATGGAATGATGATTGTTAAGAAATTTTTTTTATATATAAAGTTAAATGTTTCCATTAGTTAAATACATATATATGTATTTATATTTATTAAAATGGGGTTTGTTTTTATTTTATATTTTGATTTTTTATAGTTATATAGAGGATATATTTCACTAGATATTTGTAATTGTTTTATAAAAGAATACAATTTTTTATAAAATCATTTATTTTGGAAACTAAATTAGACATATACCTTATGAAATTTATTATAGTTTTTATGTTTGTTTTAAAATAAATTTTCTTATATATTATAATTAATTTTATTTTAAATTACCAATTTAAAATTGTGTCTAACATCATCTCCTTGGTTATGTTGTATCCGTTATTAATTATATAATCTTAATTGGATGGCCTATATTAGATGTGATTTTCTACTAATATATCTATTATTATATTTTATCCTTTCTTCTTTCTATTTCTATCTCAGTTAATGAAAGTGGGAAGTTGTTGATCCCATTATCTATCCCCACCTAATAACCATTCATTATTACCTATCAATCCCCCATACTCCACCACCCCTGTATTCTTTCCATCCCCATAAAAACATTTATGTATTTTTTCATGTCTATATGTCTTAATACATGGTTCCCCTTCTGCGCCCATCCCCTCCACCTCACCCTTTTCTTCAACCCTCCTCTTATTCTTCCTCTTATTATCCACCATCCTTCTGTTGAGATCCCTATTAGGTAGCATTATTAATTCCAATTATAGCAATGAACTTCAATTGATATCCACTTGCAACATGATCACCCATCCCTATATGATACCATTATCAACTCCATAAACATGTGGGTTATGGATTAGTAATTCCCATGAAACTTCCACATATTTGGCCTCATCCATGAGAACCTACTATGGGTGGAACTGAACCAAAATTGTTGTGTTCAAAAAATAATTTTTTTCTTTGTACTTCAATAACCATATATGGATTTGATGGTGGCCTGGAGACTTCAAATATGGGTATCTTATTGTTTTTGTAACTAGAGAGTTTAAAGGAACCTAATGTACCAAATCTATGGACTATTATTTTTTCTTATTTTTTAATCGCATGATTTTATGTGTGTTTGTATCCCAATAAATTGGGAGCGTTTTATTGATTGTAAGATCAAACCAATTTTAAGAAATAAAATATTTATTCCACTTCATTTCTATGATCACATAAATTGATCTGTTTCTTCTTCCATATTTTTCTGTTTCCGAAAATCAACCATAAATTGTATGTAGGGGTTTGAAGGTGATTTGTGATGTGATATCCATTGAAACTATTATGAAAAATCATTTACAGTAGGAAGGGGGAACAATAAGTTTAATAGTTAAGAATATTAATATATATTTTTAATTATATATTCGAGATTTCCCTTTCCACATTGACTATTTATTTCTCATTTTACAAAAGGTTAGTTGGATTTTTTTTAAAATTACACACAACACACTCCTATTGGATGTCATTTTCTTTTATTTCTTCTCTATCTAATTTAAAAAATATCCACTTTTGTGTCTACCAAATTTCCCCAATCCATAAAGTAAAATATTTTCCCTTAGAATACCCCCATGCATCCCTCTACATTTTCCCCCATATACAAATTAATTTTTTTTCACCAAAGTCCACATATATCACCATGCCTCACTCTATTTTTACAAAAAATGAAATAACTTTTTAGTTGATCCCAATTCTATGCCTCCAAACATTATCACTCTGATTTATTGAAGAAAAAAAAATTATTTCCACATCCATCCATCTTCATTTTTTTATTACTTTATATCAAGAGTCATTTTCCATTAAAAATTAATGGAATTTATGACTGAATAAGTGCTGATTCCAAAATTTATGAAGTATAATTATGATAATTGGTGCATTCAAATTCAATTATTTCTTAGCACCCAAGATTTAAGGGATAACATGGAGGATATATACACCAAACCAGAATCAAAACTATCAAAGTTTTGTGTTCCGAATGTTCAAATCGAAACTCTTTGGGTTGGAACATAAGCTAGATAATGAGGCTAATTCCATCATCTATCAAGGACTAGTTAATGGAATGTTTGAGATAATCACCTTATCTATCAAGGAATAGTTAACACCTATGAGAAAGAATCCTAGAGGGTCACACACTATGTTTTTCCATTGATGTATATCAAATTCTACTTGAGTATAATTAATGGAAAAATTATTATTCTCAAATCCATGGAAAAATGTTATTCAATCTATATTGATCCCATACATTTAATAAATATTTATTCTCCAGATTTTGAATAGAATATTTTTTTATTTATTGATTTTTTAATGAATATTTATTATCTATATTGTGAATAAAATATTTATTTGGTTATTCAATAAATGATAGAAGAGTTTGAAGGTACCAATACCGATTCTGGTGACAAATATTAATTTCAGGATCATTACATATTATGTTTTATTCCACAAGTTGGTGCACACAATAAAATAATAATAATATAAATATTATTATGTTTAATGGGGTTTATTAATTGTAATAAATTTTATTTAATGACCGATATTCAATTGAATAATATTTTAACATAAATCCTAACTCTATAAATAGACACTAATGTATTTTGTTTAGGGTTTTAAAAAACTGAGAATAGAGAATTGTTTCACACAACGAATTCTCCCTCGACTCCTCCTTCATTATCCCTCTAATGAATGAGAAGTTCAAAAGAGATTTCATGAATATTTACGAATAAGGGATCAAGAATCAACAAATAAAGACATTTGATTCACTATTCTAGCACCCAGTTATTGAGTGGTGTTTCTCAGAGATCATTGGAGCATGTGTAGATCACCACTAGAGGGTTTCTATCTTTGGATCCTTATAGCACAATGAAGGCAATATGAAAGGTTATTTCTCAGACAATCAACAATCATTAATGAAGAATGTTCTTAAGACTAGGTATTTTTTTCTTCAGATATTAAATAAATTAATTATAAATTTTATGAGAAAGATCCTTGCTTAAGGTTTTGGGAAACAATAATTAAAATAAATTTCGATATATCACCCCCAACCACATGATTCTATTGTGCTCGGAACCATCAAGTGGTATCTATGCGATTAGATTTAAATTTATAATTTATTATTTGATTGTTGATCAATGAGAAAATGTGGTTAGATTTTTAATTTCTTGTTATTCATCCATTAATCCAATTTAAATTTACATGATGTTGACATATTAATCATGTTAATTCAATGTTTCATTTTCCTAATGATTTGAGAACAAATGAATATCGATCAGAGATTCCATTGGGAAGTACCAAATCCTTGGCCAGTGAAATTGGGTTACATAGTATGTAGCCGTATCACACACTATATACACATTAACATTTTACCTAGATGTTCCGAGATATTAATTACATGTTTTTCTCTTATTACACACTACCTGTTGACCGGGCCAACATTGCACATAGAAAGAGGATAAAGGGCATGTAGCTGTAATGTACAAATCTTGTAGTACATCCAAGTTAACATGCTAGAGACCCATGCGTGTGACTCAGATACACAACAACTGAAGTATATATCATGTATATAGATTTACTTGCTGTGTAGTCTCCCATTAATTGAAAAAATTAAAATTACATTAAATTTTAAAACTAAATCATTAAAACCTTGTTTTATTTATTGTTTCACCATTGTGTGTTTGAAAATTTAATAATTGTTTTATATAATTTTAAATTCACAATTAATTTATTATAATTAATGTCATTATTGGTTATGGTGTTCATTTTCTATGCATGAAATAAATGATGGGTATCTCTAAATAAGATCAGAAGATCATTAAAATGAAAGGGAATTAATTAGTTAATTTATTAATTATTTAATGCAATCATGTTTATCTTAACAAAAATAATGAAAAAAGAAATGAATGCTAGCCAGTTACTTTTTTGTATTTGTTGCATGTATGACCATTCATGAGTTTGACCATAAATTTTGTATGTGGTGGATGTTTTAATTTCATTTATTACATTATCTTTTAATTATTTTATATTAAATTAAATGATGCCATGTGATTAATCTCTCCCTCTATTATTATATAAGGCATACATGTCCAAGGATATTTATGGAATCCACTTTATTTAATCCTTTGGTTCCCCTAACCTTAGTGTGAGTAACAGATATTTTTAATTAATATAGTATCCTAAGGCACGCGGAGGTGGTTTAAGAAGGAACCATAATGATTCCAACCCATGTGATACATAGGTGGATAGATGGAATTTTTTAACTCACGCTTAGACTAGAAATATGAGTTATTTACCCTAGGTAAAAGGTTGATTTAATTTCATCTCATTAAATTAACCATTAGATAAATATCATTAATGGTCCATTTAAATAACTAATTATTTTTTATATAAAATTATTTATTTTATAGATGCAAGGCCATAATCGTATAAATAAATTAATTAATGTGAAAATATGTAAATTAAATAATGAAGTGTGGATAAATATTTTATCAAACATGGTTAATTAATTATGTAATATCCAATTAATATTAACAAGATGTGTAAAAGAATAAAAAAGATAAAATTTATTCAGAAAATAATTAAAACCCATCAATTAAATATTAAGGTAGACTAAGCCTTTCATTTCTCAATTGGTAATAAAACCATAGAACTAAGCATAGTACATGACCAATGTTTGGACACTTAATTTTATCTCGGAGTTCTCATTATAGTTTTGGGTGGACATAACCGAATATTTATTGAGTTTAATAGTAAAACTCTATTCAATACAAATTTGGAGGCAAGTGTTAAAGAAATCCAATTCTTGATTTCGAGATGGGGGTATCCACTCAATGGATTATGGATCTACGAGTTTTCATTTGGAAGGTCCGAATACCTAATTTTGTTGTTATGGTATTTATGTACAAAGTATGGATAATTATAAAAATTAATGGGGACCCTGGTCACATTAATGTTAAATAAACTAGGTATTCTAAGTTCAAAGGTGAGGGATATTGGGGCATAATAAAATATTGGGTGATTTAATTAAACATGTTAATTTATTATATCACACATAATTTATAATAAAGAAAAGTTCTTATAATATTTTTTTAATTATAGTATAAAATGAAAAGTTTATCATCCAAACTATCCTTATAATCCGTATTGGATGATGACATCCTCCTAAATGGAAATAACATACAGGAGTGGTTTAGAGGCTTTGGGTTATGCTACACCATGAATGTAAATTTTACGTGCTAGAATCCATAATGAATGATCCCACTGCTAAAGTGATGAGTAATTAAGAGTTCCTTATCTATGAAAAATATTTGAGAGGCTATGTCTATGTTCAATGTTTTATTCATTCATAAATTTCTAGTAAATTAATTAAGTCTTATGGAAACATGGATGTGTATAGAAGTCTTGAGCACCTCTATGGTCTTTATCAGGATATAGCTAGATAGGAACGAGTTGAGATTTCAATGGTTCTCTTTCGGAGCATGGTTGGAGAGGGTTCCCCAACTGGGTATCACGTAGTCAAGCTCATTGGTGAGATTTTATCACTTAGAGGTTTTATGGTTTAAAATCCATAAATAATTGGGCACCAAACTCATTTTTTTCATCACTCCCTCAGAGCGTCTTCAGCTTTGTTGTGAATTTTATTATGAAAAAATTGAAAAGTTTTTAACATATCTTCTTACTTGTCTTCACAAAGTAGATAAGGATTAAAATCACAAAACAACTTCCATCCTTATGGGGATCAAATTGAAAGAGAAACTAAACATATATAAGACCAAAAATTCTTCACACCCTTCTAAGAAAGGGGAAGATCAAAGGGAAATTAATGGAATATGATTCTATCAATTTTGCATGTGGCAAGAAGGGACATTGGAATAATAACTACACCCAACCAAAGAAGCAATGTGAAATTTTAAGATAATTTTTTATCAAGTGAAATTTATATGTTTCTAAAAATTGGTTATTAGATACAGCCTCTGGTGATCACATATGTATTCAAATATTGAAACTAAGAATATTTAATAACATTGTATGAGAGGAGATAGTTCTACAAGTAGAAAACAAGTCTATACTTGTTTTTGTACCTATCAAGGACTTCCACCTCAGGTTTTAGACATGAATGATCTTGGTTTTAAAGGGTTGTTATTATGTTCCTTCAGTTACCAAGAACATTATTTCTATTTCTAGAATATATATTGATGTATTTATTTTCAAATATGGGAATGAAGGATTCATCTTTTATAAAGATGGCATTTTTTTATCGTAAGGATCATATAAATAATTCCCATTATGTGTTTGATTATGCAAACCAAGTAATCAAAATCAATAACGAAGTTACTTAATGTGAATCAAACAACATAAAAATTTGGCATCACTGGCTAGGTCATTTTAATAAAAAGTTCTTGAATAAATTACATCAAGATGTATATTTGGATTCTATTGAAGTAAAACCTCTTGGTGTATATCACACATCTTTACTAGAGAAAAATGACCAAAGCCCTATTTAGTGGGAAAGGTGAAAGGGATAAAGAGATTCATGAATTTGTTCAAACTCGTGTGTGTTGACCATTTCCAATTGAAGTAAGGGGTGGATTCCCATACATTATAACTTTTACTCATTATTTTATTAGACATGGATATGTATATTTAATGTTGTATAAGTTAGATTCTTTTTATAAATTCAAGGAATACATGAATGAAGATTAGAACTATATTAGTAAGAAGATTAAGAAACTCTTCACATAACATGGTGAAAATTATCTTAATCAAGATATCATTTATTATTTATGGGAGTTCAGGATATTATCTCAACTTAGTCCTCTATATACACTTCATTGGAATGGTGTAAGAGAATGTATGAAATTAACCTTATTGGACATGTTGAGTTGAATGATGAGTCTTGAAATTCATCCATTATTATTTGGGGGATACACATTACAAAAAGTATAATGCGTACTAAACTGAGTTCCAAATAAAACAACAAATGATATACCATAAAAATTATGGAATGAAAATAAACTTGTGTTGTATTACATACAAGTGTGGGGTTGTAAAGGATTTGTTAAGGCCTCTTCAGGTACCAATCCCACACCGTTAGAAAACAATTGTATCATAGTAGGATATCCCAAAGAAATAAAGGGATACTATCTATACAATCATTCCAAAAAAATGTTGAGGTTGACATAACTCACATATATCTTGAGGGGGATCATATCTATATAATTCCTAATGGGAGAAAGATAGACATAAATGGAGTCTAGGGTAAAGATATTCAAGATTTGGCACATGAAAAAATTCCACAAACCCCCATGGAAGAATAAATTGTTCTCGAGACACAATTACTATGTAGGAGTACTAGAGACGTCAGGGAACCAGAACTGTATGGTTTTATAGGAACAAAGGATGGAGAATCATTATTAGTTTATAATAAATACCATCTAACCTAAAATAAAGTAGTATGTGGCATATATTTTTCCAAGAGGAAAGAAGTTGTGACTTCCAAAATGGATTCCATGTACTAATACCATGTCTGGATTTTAGTATACCCTCTAGTAGATGTAAATCCTATTGGATGAAAATGGGTATTCAATAATAAACTAGTCATGAAAGGAAAATTCAGTACCTTTAAGTAAATACTAGTTACAAAAGTGTTTAAATAGTATCAAGGCATTGACTATGTTGAAACCTTTTCACTAGTTATAATTCCAAAATCTATAAAAATTATACTTTCCATTATGTAATTCTATGATTATGAGACTTGAAAAATGGATTCCAAAATAGTGTTAATTAAAGGGAACCTCTGAAAAGGCATATATGAAAAAACCCAAATTTTTTGCGACTCTAGTGAATTCCAAAAATTTATGCAGTTTGAAATGAACCATTTATGGATTAAAGCAAGCATCCAGGTCAAGGAACATTCATTTTGATAATTCCATAATGGTATTTGGTTTCATAAAGAATGAATGTGATCTATGTGACAATAAATATTTTTGTTGGAGTCTTATTGTTTTCTTAATAATATTTAATTTTGACATATTATTCATTGGAAAATAAATACTAGTCTTACATTTTGTTAAGGTGTGGTTGAATAAATGCTTCTCTATGAATGACTTGGGAGAGGCAGTATGTATTTTTGGGATCAAGATCCATCTTTATAGATCCAATAGGTTTCTCAAACTAAGTCAAAGTACATACATTGATAATATATTGAAGAGATTTAGTATGGAACAATCATAGATGGTATTGTTGCCAACGTCATATGAAATTATTCTTTCTAGGAAAATTTGTCCCCAGAAACATGAGGAAAGAAAATTAATGAAAAAGAATTTATATACATATGTTAATTGGTAAGTCATTTATGTTATGATATGTAATAGGCTATATTTCACCTACTCGTTAAGTCTTGTGGGAGGATATCAAGTTGATACAGGTGAATGGAATTGAATGGAAGTCAAGACTCTCCTTAATTATCAAAGTCATACTAAGGATATCTTTTTCTATGGGGGATGTGAGGAACTAGTCATCATAGGATATGAAGATGCTAGTTTCCAAACTGATCAAGATGACATGAAGTCACAAAAGAGATACACATTAACATTGAATGGAGTTGTTGTCAGTTGGAAACTAACAAATAAGGATATAGTTAAATATTTTATAATATAGTAAGAGTATATTTTTCCTTAAGAGGTAGCTAAAGAAGTAGTATAGATGTGAAGCTTCATCCAATATAATTATGTGGTATCAAAAAGTAAATTTCTTATCACACTCTATTGTGATAATACTTCAACGATGACTCTCTCAAAAGATCTAGGGTCACATCAGTGGATGAAGCACATACTTCAGAAGTATCATCTCTTAGAATATTTTTCTCATATAGGTGAATTTACAGTGAGCCGTATTTGCATGGAATTATATTTGGTTTTCCCCTTCACTAAATCCTTGATTCAACAAAAACATGACTATCTTTTGAGGTCTATTAGATTAGATGTCGTAGGAGTTGGATCTAGTCCAAGTTAGAGTTGTTTGGAGTTGGTGTCCTCAGACAAACTAGTTGTACTTAGTTTACATGTATATTTAATGTATTTAATATTAATAGAACTTATTATATATATTATTTTTTTTGTTCCTCTTGATTTTATGTAATAATGTCTTATAGTATACATCACATTGATAAGGTCATAACAGTTCCCCACTATAACTTGAACCTTTATGTGATATGATGATATTATAAAATAATATTATATGGTTGGATAACTAACTATGACATGACACATAGTACAAAGACTATCGGGTATGAGTACTTGCATACAGATGATCCGTATTCTCACAAAGCTCGCACTTCTTAGTCTCCAAGATACTAGATTATGGGAACATACCCACCAACCAGAATTATACATGTTTTTGTGTCGTCAGATATTCCAATCTTCAATTGTGTGTGATGTACCTTTGACTTTAAGATTATTATTAATGCATGTTAGAACTCTCAATCATAGATGTATCTTATAAACCATGAAAATAATAGTTCATGGCGATGTTGGATACTTTGGGTGCATCACAAGTGACATATCATTAATGAATAAGTCAAGGATGGATTTTTCCCTTCCATCTTTATAGAAGCTGATATATCATCCCATCTATTGGAATACAACTGTTGCATTAAATTCAACGACTATCATGTAATGATGTGTTTATTTTAGATTGTCAATGAAAGATATATCGACCATATAAGTTGGTTACATGCATGTGCAACCTTAGTTGGGAGATATTATGATAAGACGATAATATTACACAGTGAGAGTTCATTTGTGGTAATCGATGTCATGAAATTATGTTCTTTATCTCAGATACATTAAACCATTGCTTGAAATTAACTTGTACTTTAGGCGCTCCCACATACTTCCAATGACAAATAATCCTAGAGGTTCACACGCTATGTGTTTCCAGTGATCTTTATTAAATTCTATTTGAGTTTAATTAATAAAATACATGTTATTATCACATCTGAGGAAAATTTTAATTCAAGTTATATTGATCAAGTAAATTAAATAAACATATATTCTCCATCTTGTGAATAAAATATTTCTTTTATTTATTGAATAATTTAATAAATATTTATTCTCTAGATTGTGAATAAAATATTTATTTGATAGATAAATAAATTCTAGAAGAGTTTGAAGGGTCCAACAATGATTTCGATAAAAAAATATTAATTGATAAGACCATTATATAATATTTTATATTATGCATGTTGGTGAACATCATAATTAAATACATTCGATTTTCCACGCTAGCACCCAATGATCAAGAATGAAAAATGAAAGACATTCAATTTTCCATGCTAGCACCCAATGAATGAGTGTAATTTCTCAGAGATCATTTGATAACATTTGAATCACCAATAGATGGATTATATATAACACCCTGAGATATTGTGATTTTTTTCCGAATTAATTTAATTTTTTGATGTTTTTTGTTTCACACAACACCAAATATTTCTTTTTTCATACAAAAAAAAACTAATTCTAGCATGCATTATATGCAACACCATGTCAATATTTCACTATAAAAAACACTTAAATTAGCTTTCATAACATGAAAACTTATTTTTTTCTTGTATTACACAAAATGCTGAGTCCCATTAATAGATTATTTTACATGTAAGGTTTATTTTTACCAAACTATAAGATACTATTATTAATATTATTTAAATTTATTTATAGCCACCACCTAATCATTTGAATGTAAGTTATGAATAATATTAACTAAATTGTAAAAATATTATTTACACATGTATATAAAATTATTCCTTTTGTTATAAATTAGTAAAAGTGAATGTAAGAACTATTTCAAAATAAATAAAATACCTTTCTTATATAACTATTTTTATAGGGACAAACAGAATTTAATCTCAATAATGTTGAAAAAAAGGTTTGATTAATTATTTTAAGAGAATGTATATATTATATATTAAATAAATATTTTTGAGACTCATCCAATAGATTTTATAGGTATAATATAAGAATACATCAATTTTTATGAATAAAGAGATGTATTTTCCAAAAAAATAATTTTACTACCTTTTAAAGGCAAACAAATTTCAAATGTGATTTTTGACACTTGTATAATTTTTATATGAAAAAGTAATTTTTTTAATTGGAACATAAAAAAAATATTAGGGGGAATTGTTAGAAATTTTTCTATGAAGTTTTATTTTCTAATGAATAGTTATTAATATAAATTTTTTATCCAAAAATGATTTTTCTTATAAAGTATTTATAATGGTAAACCATGTTTTTGATTGATTTTAAAGTAAAATTTGATCAATTATTCTCTAATTAATCTAATTTCAGTCATTTGAATCAATTTCACTTGGAAATTGGGTATAAAAACATACCAACATTTTTACATTTTTACATTAAAAATTTGTTGTGTCATCCCGTTTGTGGGATTCAATTTAAATCAAGTTATCCCACTTCTATGATTGAAATTTAGAAAAATAGATTTAATATTTGGGATCATAATAATTTATAATATGAATATAATTTCCTCATAGTTTTTGAGAAAAAATATTAGTAAAACTGATTAAAATTAATTATAGCGATTATGGTAAAATTAAGCTTAATAAGGGACTAAACCTTAAACTTAACGACCAGAATGACATTGAAACTTGTAAAAAGGCAATTTTAATCCCATAGTAAGAATAAATCCATTAATTATTCTAATTATATCTGTCAATGGGATATTATTCTATAAAAGTTACTTATTTATTATGTTTGGTAACGAAAAAGACAAAAAAGAAACTTTTCATAAGATCAACATTTATAAAACAATGAGATTTGGAAAAAACAACATATATTTTGTTATACATATATTTTTGAAAAATAAATGTGTTATTTTAATCATAATTAATTATTATTACTTTTTTTATATGAATTAGTTACATTAAACAATTATCAAATGTGGAGGGATGAATTAGTTAGTTATTAATTAAATTAAATAATTGATGATAAAAACATTAAAAGTAAAGTAAATTTAATGAATAATTATGTTCAATTATTTTTTAGATGAATATATCATATTAAAAATATGTTAACATAATATATTTTAAATCAAATAATGTTTTGATATTTTTTAATTAAAATTAAATAAATAATGTCAATATTGAAATTAATGTTATTTTAGAACAAATTATATGATTTTAAATTAATAAAAGCAATTAATTTTGAAAAGAAATTTTTTTGTGTTAATAAATATAAAATATGGTCTAAAAATGTATCAAATGATATTTTATAATGAAAATATAGACCCATAAATATGAAAAACATTTTTATCACAGCTTAGGTTAAATTAGTGTTTTTACGTGTTACATGGACTTGTTTTAAAATTAATTTCCAACACACATGATATATTTATTATGTAAATTAGTTATAATTTTTATAATTTAGTGGGAATATATTTTATAATAAATAAAATATTATTTTATTCTTAATGGTTAAATTAAGTTTGTTGGAAAACTAGTTACCTTAATGAAAAAACAAAAATGAAACATATAATGAAACTTAAAAACTAGGAATCAAAATTATAAAATTGAACTTATTTTTGTGTTTTTGAGATCTATTTAATCCATAAATTCAAATTAATCAATTAATTATAAATTTTTGAAGAATATAAGGTAAGGGATACCTTCTATTAGTGCTTACCTTTTGGTATCTATAAGAATGCCACTCCTCCCCACCATAAAAAGGCATTCACTCTTCCCCTTCATCACACCACTCAAGCCACATTGGATCATATAAAATCTTCCCAAATAGTTCTAAAACATACATGACCTCATCCAAGAATCCTAACGGTGGGACTAAATCCTTCCAAGGAATCCATTTGGTGAAAACCAATAGGAGTTACCCAAAGAAGAGGTAACATCCTTCCTCAAGATCCTTTATTTTATTTTCATTATACATCCCTCAAATTTTATCATTTAATGATTATATAATATCATCCGCATCCTCAATATACTTATATGTTATTTTTTTAAGGGTTATACATACACTTACACACACTTTTATCTAATGGGCAACAAACTTACCGTTTTTGTGTACGGTGAACTATTGCATCACAAAATGATGTTGTTCATTTTTTCCTTTACCACCACTCATAGTTTGGAATTTTAATGGATTTTTTTGTATGATATATATGATATTTATTATTTATTTATTATCCTTTAATTATTACATAAAACATACATTTATGATTTCCATAGTTTGTAAATATTATAACTTTGTTTGTGGACGTGTGAACTAATGACTCCTCAAGGTGATGTGATTCGTTCACACTTTTCAGGGAATGTATTAAGGATGGGTTTAGTGAACTTATATGATATAAATTAGATAATAATTATAATATTATTATATTATATATATACATATTTTTCATTTACTTTCTTCTTTTCAATATGATAATAAAACGAAAATAGTTATCTTGCGTACGTATGACATACCGTCTTCATGAATGGTGTATTCCATTTCATATTTCAATATTTTATAGAATATAATAAATATTTATATACTAAACATATAATGTATTTAAATAATTTTTTACATTCCGTAAATAATTAAACCATGATCTAACAAAGATTATCAAGAATAACAAATCAAAGCACATATGAATAATAACATAGATATTACCAGAAACAAAACATTAACATGGAATTTTCAATAAATGGGTAATGTAAAGTCATATTCAAATCATATATTGTATTAGATATATGAATATTTTTCTATGGTAGATTTATAATAAAATTATATCTATTATATAGTATGTTTGAACATGTACGAATAAATTCAAGACTTAATGTAAGTGAATTTTATCTCACTTTTTATTTCCGTGAGATAATTTCCAGATTTACCACTCGCTTCTTTTGTATTGTGTAAATACTACCTGTGAAATGTTATATAATTAATTTAATTTAATTAATAGTTTATGTCATTATTTCATGGGGATCTTGATTCTAATGTCACTCATGTATTAAGGCTTATCTCATATAACTTTTATTTTTCGCGAGACACAAGCCATGTTCTCCACCTATTTCTTTTATGTGTTTTGTTTACAACCCATGGATGTATTCTATTATTCTTATAATTAACATTATGATTTTATAAATATCATTTTTATGATTTTTCATTCATTAGTTTTATGTTTATAAAGTTACCAAATCAGTAAATAAATCTTTGTCTCAATTTGACTTCTTTGAGACAGATTCCTTGTTATGCAGCTATATTTTTTTAAAAGGTGTATATACATCCATTTTAAACATTATACCGTAAAACTTTAATTTTATGATTTTTTAGGAATCATGAAATTTCATTTTATTACATGGGGTGTATAATTCAATGCTTCCAAGTTGTAATAGTTTTTTAATGTAATCTCATCTTTTATCAAGATTTTTCGTAATTATGCTTCCATTGGTGAAGTTTTATGATCCCTATCTCAAGAGAACTCAAAAATTTTATTCCCCTATATATATTCATGATGTTATCAAGTATTAGTACCATTTTCTTACTCTTGGGTACTAAATATAATTAAGAACATGTTTTAATAAAAATATGACTTTATTTATCCTTTCAATGAGAAATCTATAATACTTCAAAAGAATGTTTTCTAAATAATATTCCAAAAATATTCAACTATTATACTATGATATTTAAAAGAAATTTGTTCCCATGTTTTAACATTTTAGAAAAGTAATAATCTTGTCATTTTCTGGTTGATGAGCTTTTCGAAACATTTTATAGCGTAGAAGGAGTGTTCAACATGTACAAATTTATCCATTATCATGACCATAATTTATTTTAAGATTTATTTGAAATATTAAAATATTAATTTTTAATAAATTTATTATTCCTAATATTATTGGAATTCATTATTTTAATGGTATTTTCAAAGAATATTTTTCAAAATTAAATTCTTTTTGTTTAAAAAAGTGTTTTAAATGATTTTCAATGCTCCCCATATATGTTTTAAAAATGTTGTTTTCAAATAAAATAATTTAAATAATTTAAAATCCTATTTTCTAAAGTTTTCAAATTAGTTTAAAATAAATTTTTTTCATTATTTATTTATAATTTTTCAAATTATATTCAAATAAATGGGTTTTTAAACATTTTCATGATTCTTTTTTATGTATTCAAGGAAAATGGGTTTCAAAATATTTTCAAGATGTATTTGTAAGTTTTAAAAGAAAAATATTTTCAAAAGGTATTAAAATATTCTTTTATATTTTTTCAAGTTTATTTTCAAGAAAATTGTTTTCAAAAGTTTTTTTGTTCTAAAACCTATTTTTTCAAAGAAGAAAGGATACTTTCCTTATGAAATATTTTAAATGAAAGGAAAAACATTTGTCAATAAGAATCTGATTTTTGAAATGGTTTTATGAGATATAATTTCAAATAAATGATATTTAACTTAAATAAATGTTCCATGTGATCTCTCAAAATAATTCTCTAAATAAGATGACATACTTAGTTATATTTTATGCTTTATCAGGGATAGTATCCAAGAACAAAATTTATATTCTTTCTTTAATTCATTGTGTTTATTTGGAATGATATTTATGAAAGTTGTTCCTTTTCCATGGGTTATATGTTTTTCAAACCCATTTCTTTTCTCAAGTTATTATTTGATAAAATGATTATGAAAACTATATCTTTTTCATAGTTAATTATATGATAAAATATTATGTTACCCATTTCATTTCTTGGGTTATGATATAATGTTTATGAAACCCATCTATTTTTATGGGACATGATATGATGAAAGTATTATTATCTTGTGAAAGAGGTAAGTATGATTTTATTTTGTGGCGGCTAGGACCTATATATCCCTCAAATGTATTCAATAAAGAATTATATCTCATAAGATAATGATGGGGATAAAGTTGATGGGCTTGATATAATATGGGAAATAATTGAATATTGATCCACAATGGGAATATGAGGAAACTAGATCCACTAATTTAAGATAGGGAAACCAGATCCACTATGGGAAGATGGGGAAACCTGATCCACTATGGGAAGATGGGGAAAACCGATCACTTATAAGGAAAGGACTACTACAAGGTATGGTGGTGTGTCCCGAATATTAGTTGTAGTCCCCATGAAGTTTCCTGATAAGTTTTTGGTAAAGGGCCTTAAATTATACAGAATGATGTTACTTATTTATGTATCTATGAAAAACTCTATGTTATATACCTTTGATATGATCACATGGTTAATATTATTTATTATATTATGACTCATCTCTTATGAACATCCAAACATTATTCCATTGTCCTATAATTATGATATTTTTATACAGGGTATGATCATTTAATGGTTTGCTCATGTTCTCATACCCATATGTTCATTTTATGCTTACATATATCCTTTGTTTACCCTTACTAAGCATCTTATATCACCCCTATATTATGTTTTCTTTCCTTAAGATATGAATAAAGTTTTTAAGTAGGAGTACTAAAGGTGATGATCTTTATGAGAGATGTTAGATTATCTTTCACCAAACTAGATGAATATGTTCCAACTTTCCGAAGATACTAAACAATTATGGTCCACGGGAATGTATTTTGGTAATGTGATGAATAATTATCTAAAATTAATATATAATTTTACCCAAATTGAAAATAAATATATTTTAATTCCAATGATGTTTTAATAATTTTAAATTAAAATTAAATAAATAATGTCAAGATTGAAATTATTGTTATTTTATAATAAATTATAAGATTTAAAATTAATAAAAATCTTACCTTATGCAAAGTTTTTTTTTAAGTTTTAATAAATATAAAATATATTATATTAATTGACCAAATTATCTTTTATGATGAACGTATAGACCCCTAAATAGTAAAAACATTATTAGAACGGTTCAACTTAATGCAGTGTTTTTTCTCGTTACATGTTCCTTTATTAATTTTTTTTCCAACACACATGATATATTTTTTATATTAGATATCATATTTATAATTCTATCGGCCTATATTTTCTAAAAATTCATACATTAATTTATTCTTAATGGTTAAATTTCATAGGTTGGGAAAGAAGTTACCTAATTGAAAAACTAAAATGGAAAATATAAGGAAACATAAATAATAAGATAAAATAAATAATAAAGAATGTATTTTTGTGTGTTGGATATTTTTTAAGACCATAAATTCACATTAATACATTATTTATCCATTTTTTAAGCACATGATTTAATGGATACTTCCCATTATTTATTACCTATTGGTATTTACAAGACTTACACTCCTCATTCACTATACAAAGGTATTCACTCTTCCCATTCCTAACTCCTATGAAGACACTTTTTCTCATAAAAAATATACAAAAATAGTCTCCCAACATCTATCCACTAATACTAGAAGAAAACCCATTAGAATAATATATCATAGGAAGTCATTTTTTGAAAACTAGGAGGAGTTTCCCAAAGAAGATGTAACAACCTTCCTCAAGCTCCTTTGTTTTATTTTCATTCTCCTACCCATAAAAACTTCTCATTACATGATTATATAATAAAATAATTATCCTTATTATACTAATATTATTTTATTGTAATGTTTTAACCAAAACATACATTCACTTCCTTTTAATGGGTAATAAACTTAGTGTTTTTGTGTACAGCGAACAACCACCTAACAAAATGATGTTGTTCGTTTTTTTCATTCACCACCTATCATGGTTGGGAATTATGATAGAAAATATATTTTTATATGATATATATGATATTTACTATTTATTTATGATTATTTAATTATTACATAAAACATACCTTCATTCTTTCCATCTTGTGTAAATATGATAACTTTGTGTGTGGAAGTGTAGACAACATCCTCCTCAAAGCGACGTGATTCGTTCAAACATTACATGAAATGTATCATGGATGGGTCAGTGATCTTATATGATATATATGACATAATAATTACACTTTAATTAAGTAATATATATACATATATGTCATTTAATTTCTTTGTTTTGATATGATAATAAAATGGAAACAACGCTCATGCGTACGTACGACCTACCGTATCTATGAACTATGTATTCCAATTTATATTTCCATACATTATAGATTTGTATAAATATTAATATACTGAATATATATTATATTAAAATGATTTATTAAATTATTTAAATAAGTAAATAATTATCTAAAAAAGAGTATTAAGAATAAAAAGTCAAAAAATTTATGAAAAACAATGTGGATATTACCTGAAGCATAACATTAACATGGAATTTTTAATAAATGGGTAACATAAAGTCATAATCAAATAATATATACTTTAAGATATAATAATATAGTCATATGGTATATTTATAATTAACTTAAATATATTGTACATGATGTTTGAACCTGTACGAAGAAAGTCAAGACTCTAGGTAAGGGAATTTCATCTCACTTTTTATTTTCGTTAGATACATGCCTTATTCATCACTCACTTCTTTTTTGTGGTGTATATACTTACCTATGACATGTTATATCATTAATTTAAATTATTTAATTATATTAAAAGATTTATTTTATGTTATTATTTCATGTGGATCACAATTCTAATGTTACTCAAGTATTAAGTGTTTTTTCATCTCAATTTTATTTTCCATGAGGCACAAGCCATGTTCAAAACCTATTTATTATATGTGGTGTGTTTTATGTCTATTGAGTTATTCTATTAAAATTATAATTAAATATATGGGTAACTATATATCTTTTTATAATCTTTATTTCATGGGGTTTATCTTTTAAAATTTACCAAATTAGTGAACTAATGGTGTCTTGATTTTCTTTCTTTGAGAAATGTTCCATGTTATACACCTATATTATTTTACAATGTGTATATAATACCATTTCACATGTAATATCCTTATCCTACTTATTTTTATTATATTTTATACTTCATGTAATTTAATTATCTTACATTGGGAGTATAATTCAATGTTACAATGTGGTAACATTTTATTAAAAAAATCTCATCATTTATCGAGATTGTTTATGATTATGCTTCCATTGATGAAATATTGTGATCCATATATAATGATAAACTATAAAATTTCATCCCCTATGTATTTTCATCATGTCTTCATGTATTAGTACCATTTTCCAATTCTTTGGTACTTAATATAGTTAATAAACTGTTTTTCTAAAAATCCGACATTATTTCTACTTTTGGTCAGAAATCTGTGTTCCATCAAAACCATGTTTTCCAAAAAAAATTCCAAAAATATTATATTATTATCCTATAATCTATAGAATAAATTAATTCTCCTATTTAACCTTTAAAAAAGGAATCATCATATCATTTTCTTGTCAAGGAACTTTTCTAAATATTATATGGTGTAAAAGGAATGTTCAACATGTATATATTTATCTGTCGTTATGACCATCATTTCATTGAAGCTTCCTTTGACTGTTTACAAGATTCATTTTTATGGAGAAATGATCATAATATTTTTGATATCCATTTTTTTAATGTCATTTTCAAAGAAATTTTCTTAAAAAAATATTAATTTAAAGTAATATTTTATATTATTTTGAAGCTCTATTTATATATTTTCAATAGGTTGTTTTCAAAGAAAAGGATTTCAATGATTCCAAGGTTTCTTTTATAAGTGTAAAAAATATTTTAAAAGATATTATTTTTCAAATTGATTAATTATTTCTTTACAATATTTCAAATTATTTTAAATGAAATTTTTCCAAAACTTTTTCAATATTCTTTCATAAATTTTTAAGAAAAATGGGTTTCCAAATGTTTTCAAGCATTCTTTATATATTTTAAAAGAAAAATTTTTTCAAAATTTTTTCAAAGATTCCTTTATAAATTTTCAATTTTATTTCAAATAAAATGGGTTTAAAAGGTATTATGTTTAAAAATATTTATTTCAAATAATAAATGATATTATCCTCATAAAATGTTTTAAATGAAATGGTAAAAATTTATTCATAAAAAAAGGATATTTGAAATGATTTTATGAAAAATATTTTCATAGAAATGGTATTTAACTTAATAAATGTTCCATGTGACCACTCAAAATAATTCTACATCTCAGATGAGATACCTTGTTATAATTAATTATTTACTAGGTATAGGATCCAAGAATACTATTCATATTTTTTCTTCAAAGGTTTATGTTTGTATGGAATAATGATTATGAAACTTTTTCCTCTTCCATGTGTAATATGTTTTTAAAATCCATTTCATTTCACATGATATTATTTAATGAATTGATGATCAAAGATCTATCTTCTCTCTATGTAATTATATGATAAAATTTAATGGTACACATTTCATTTCATGGGTTATGATATGATGTTAATGAAACCCATCTTTTTTTATGGGTCATGATATGATGACAGTTTTATTATCTTGTGGTACATGTCTGTATGATTTTGATATATGATGGGTGGGACCTATATTTCCATCCAATGCATTGGGTAATGTAATATATATCATAAGATAATGATGGGGAACAAGTCAACGAGATTGATCCAAAATGGGAAATAGGTGCTTCATGATCCACTATGGGGAGATAGAGAAACCGACCTACTAAGGGAAGATAGGGAAGCCCGATCCACTATGAGAAGATGGGGAAACCCAATACACTAAGGGAAGATGGGAAAACCTGATCCCTTAAAAGGAAAATATTTTGATTGAGGATGGTGGTGTGTCTCACCTAGTATATGTATTCCCCATGAATTTCCCTGATACGTTTTTGGCAATGAGCCTTGACATATAGGGATTGACATTACATATTTATGTATCTACTAGATATTATATGTTTTATACCTTTGATATGATCACATGGTTCATATTATTGATTATCTTATGATTAATGTCTTATGAAATACCAATATTAACATAATGTCTCGTGATTATGATTTTTTTATGCAGTGTATGGTCCTATAATGTTTTTCTCGTTTTCTCATACCCTTATGTTCATGTTATGCTTATGTATTTCATGTGTTTACCATTAATGAGTATCTGGGATCACCCCTTTCTTATGTTTCCATTCCCCATGTTATGAAGAAAATTTTTATGTTAAAGTACTAAATGGGAAGATATTTAAGGGATACGTTTCAGGATCTTTCACTAAACTAGAATAATATGTTCCATGAATCAAAATACACTAAACTATTTTGGTCTTAGGGCTTGTATTTTTGTAACGTTATGAATATTCATAGAAAATAATGTAATATCCAACTATGTTACTCCTAGGTCACTATATTATATCCATGTATCCTTACAACATAATGTGGTAAATCTGAAATGGTCTTTTTCAGATGATCAAGAATCATCAATAAAGAATTTTTCTAAGCCTATGTATTCATTTCGTTAGATAATAAATAAATTAATTATAAGTTTTACGTGAAAGATCCATGCTCAGGGTTTCTAGAAATCATTAATAAAATATATTTTAATATATCTCCCACAACATAACCCTTTCACTACACTCAGAACTATCAGCAAGGAGGCATACAGATAGGTGTGTGATCCAATGGCATTTAGGTGTAAATCCCTAGTGGTGAAGGGGATGTCGTCATAGGTGTATGAGGTAGAGTGTGACCTGGTGATAGTGGAGGTACTGTAGGGGTACCATGATGGAGGTTTTAAAATTATGATCACAATCCAAATGATGGGGTTGTTGAGAATGAACAGGGAAGCCAAAATGATGCATGTGTTCATGAATGATGTTAACAGGCCCATGGAGGATCAATTTTTGAGGGAATTCTTGTGTGATAGTTACCTAACAGAGAAAGGAGTGTAGAGTCACTTCACCATTACCACCCATAGGGATCCATCTCAGATAACCTTTTTATAATTTATATGTCTACTCATATGTTTCATTATAACATGAGTGCATTCCATTAGACAGATAACATATGATCTACTTGACATAGTGGTGAACTAGAATTCAAATGGACAGGGCTAGCCACATATTTCTATAATAGAAGTAGAACTGAACACATGAGTTTGTTTATTTTTTTTCTTCATAATGAAGTTATCATGAGTTATTATATGAGGAGTCCAAATCCTGTTCTTGTAAACATAGTACATAAATAATTTACTGGTGGTTAATTTAGCAATTTTAAAGATGATAAAAATCACTCTTGATAATTTAATTATATTTATTTATTTAAATGTGATATATATATTGTCAAAATTGGATATCAAATTAAATAATTTTATAATTAATTATCACCAAATTAATTCAGTTTTTTATTATTAATTTTTTTGTTTATATATATATATTATTTTGGGATTCTGTTTTTCTGGAATTTGTCTTGGATTTCCTATTAGGCCTTTGTGTATTCTTGGCATTGGACATGCAGTGATGGTGGGCCTTAGAGTGTCCTTTTTTTCCTATGTCCTATACGGTATTATTTTCTACAAGGTTACTCTTGTTTGGTCTACTTTTTTGTATTGCTTTGGGTGGTCTCTGGACAACTGATATGATTGATTGAATAAGTCATTTTTTGATTTTTTTTATTACATTATGAGTCAACATCTTCTAGAGCACTATACTCGTGTCACATGGATAAATATTTTCATGATATGTATCGTCATTGTGTTCTTTATGATCTTTCCATGCAGGATCTTTTAACCACCTTTCCACCTTGCATATGGTTCTTTACATGTTTTATGCCTCTCTTTTATTTCCATGAGCCCCATTGCGTCATTTTAGATTCACACTCTTCTTATCCTGTTAGAATATTATTGTTTCAAGGGTTCTTCGGTGCTCTATTATAGAGATAAATTTGATCCAAGATAGATGGATGGATTTTATTCAATGGAGATCTTGCGTCATCCCAATTTGTGGTGACATTTCTTGGTGGAGAGATTAGGTCTTCCCTTCTTTCTTTGGGTTTTGACATTTTCAGAGAAGATAAACTCTAGCAATGTATTCTTTTGGTGACCATCCTTCTTTATTACATTGTATTTACTCAGGGGAATAATCCTTCATATATTAAATTTTATTTTAGAGGTTTTAAGTTATACTTACACTTCACCTTCTCGGTCTGTGATGGAGTTGGCGTGAGTGAGTCCATATAGTTTGGAAATAAATGTTACTATACACATCTTGGGTTTAGTGAAAGTACATGGAGAGTCAAGGGATACAAAAACAGATAGTTTTCTTTACCTGTGTGTGATGTTCCTCTGCATTGATTTTCTCGATTGTATGCCCCATGAATACAAAATTCATTTAATTTGACACATTTATCAAGTCAGTTATTTATAACATACATTATAATTTATTTTTCACATTGGTTATTCAATAATATATGTGAAAAAAACCAACCATTATTTTCATGTCAGTAATTTTTATAACTGATTTGGAAAACTATTTTTATATCATTTATCAAATTACTGATATGAAAAATAGGTAAAATTTTAATCAAAAATCAGGGTCGAACATTTTGGATTCATTCGTTGGAATGAAATCCCTTCATTTTCTCTCACACAGCAAACCCTAACCCCTCCATGTTCAATATGATGGACTAAATTCTCTTATTTCTTTGTTTTGGTGTCCTTTAATCACTTTCAATTGGAATCCACCATAGTCATCCACCATCTTCCATTTTCGGCCACCGCATTCACTATTTTTATGCCTTCTTGTCATTTGTTCCACCTTCTCAATCATCCTCCTTGAGATATAAATTTCCAGTCTATGTTTATTGTTTCAATTTTTCATGTATCCAAGTAATTTAAATTTGAATTATAATTTCCAATTTTATATTAATGTATCATTATATTCACTATTTTTATTTTTAGTTCGAATTATTCACACATCTATGGTATTTTTTAAATTGATAATGATTTTTTTTATTTAGGTTTGATTAAATGATTATTTGATGAATTGGTGATATAAATAATGTTAGTTTACTAATTAATGTGTGTCTAACTAGTATATTTACACATTTAATAGGTTTTTAGAATATATAGTTGATTATGGAGTTCAAATATTGAGTATTGATAATTTATATTTAGATGATCATATTGATTTCATGTTACTTTGTTATTTTTTTTGAATTATTGATAATTAAACATGTTGAAATATATAATTTTTTATAAAATATTTTTCCTTTATTTTATTTGTAAAATAGTTTGTATTATATTTTTATAGGTATTTATAAATGTAAATTTGATATTAAATTTCATAATAAAATAAATTATTTTCATTTCTCGATATTTTTTGGAGATAATAATGATTTGATTGGGATCATGACACTATGGAAAAGTGATGAATATGAGGAAGGTATTGATTCTTTTTTGGAATTTTACAAATAAAATTGTATAAATAATGATCTATTTATCTTTCAATGCTTGGAATGTTTAAATATGAAGAAGGTGAGAAAAAAATAAATCAATGAAAATTTAATTTCTATTATTATTATTCAAGATAGAGCCAGTATAATAGATTTGGGTTCATTTAGTGATAGATTTTTTCAACAATAATGAAAATAACCAATAATGGTTTCCTTTATCGTCACTAAAAAACAACTTATAAAATAACACCTTTATCAACAATTTTTTTAACATTGATAAAGGGTTCCCATTATCAGTTCTTTTTTTAGTGCTGATAAATAGTACCCTTAATGAGTGCATTTTCTAATGCTGAAAAAGTTTATCTTTTTCAGAACTATTTAAAGCATCGATAAAACTAAAATTATCACATACATGAGTCCATCATCACACTTTAAAATGCTCGAATGATTCTTTTTATATCATTTTGTGGCACTCGTAACACCAGAAGAATGCTGCAAGGATGGGCACCCATATACACTCTCTACAAACATAAATGGCCTCACACCTACACACATGGTCCCCCACAGGCCTTGGCCCACCATCTTCTCACCACAGTCCACTTTTCATGGGCCTCCTCTGGTTTTGTCCCACCTTTTTTTCACTTGCGATGGTCCATGCTTCCCTACTATGAGCTAGCTATGTTAACTAATTTTTTATATAAATAAATTCTTTTTTCTTGAATAAAAAAATATATTAATAAATATGAATATATTAAATATTTATTTATATTAATTTTTTTTGTTTTTATATTTTTTTATATATATTTTAAATTTTATTCATTTTAAATATTTAGTTATATTTATTCATTTATTTATAATAAAATTATTATTTCCCATATAAAATATATATAGATATATTTAATATTAATACATAAAAATACATATTTATATATACAAAAGTATATTCATATATATATTGATAAATATTAAATATTGACATGTATTAATATATATATATTAATATATATTAAGATATATTAAAAAATATTATATTAATATTTTAACAAAAAATTAATAAATTACAAAAATATTATATATATATAAATGAGTAAGTAACACACTATTTTAAATTTATAAAAATAAATAAATTTATTAAATACATAATATAATAATTAAATAATTAACATACTATTTATTACTATATATAATTATATATATTAATTTTTTTCAAATGAATCAAGTGGTTCAAACTCCAAAGGATGCACAAGGACCTAATATTTTGTGTCTCCTAGAAGTAACTCACCAGTTCTAATTGGTTTATAGAAAAGAGCCACACATTGTCATTGAGGAAGGATTAACATCATAAATTAAACTAAAAATAGTGCACCCAAAGCACTAAAAAAAGATTAAAAGATCTGGGTTGGAGTTTCATTGAGGAAAATACACATTCTGCATTTAGGGTTTCACTAGAGAATAAACATGAGAGAAATAGTGAGGTAACCGACTGAGCAAAAATCTAGAATTTGAGTGCTTAAGGGTCATCAATCCATTTACACACCTATCCACATCAATACAAGCCATCAAACTAAGAAATTATATGTTTAGGGATCCAAATAGCTATGAAAAATTTGTCACTTAAACCCCAAATCAGTTCGATGGTTGGGCTTAAATGGGTGACAATACAATCGAAATCTATAAATAAAGACTATATAGATCACTGACTTGGAAAGAGACAGATGATGGAAACGAATAATTCCATATACAAAAGCCCAAATTAGCGGCCTAACTAATAGGTGAGAACCATCATATAAAATTGATCATATAAAATAATTCCAACATTTTTTCATTAATTTTTTACAAATGATATAATAATAAGACATATAATTTTAAATTGAAATTCGAAGAATTCACAAATCTCTACCATTTTCAATCAAAATTGGTGATGTTCTCACTCCTAAGGTTATTGAACATGAAGCAAATTCAATCCTTCTAAATACTACTTTGATTTTTAGAATACCATGGATTTAGTCAAACTAAATTTAGGTCATCATCAAAATTTATCTTTTTGACACATAAGATTCAATATTCAATGACATATCTAATAATGTGTAATCTGATATCTATGTATTTGTACTTAAATCAGAATACAATATTTGTAATTAAATATAATTTATACTACCTTTTACTATAACATGTAATAACATAATCATAAAGCTTAAGTTTAAAAACCAAAACCTTAATCTATAGGGAATCCATGATAGCCTCTGTCAGTGCAATATATTTTGATACTGTGGTTGAATGGGAAACCAAAAAATCATTTTAAATTTCTAGAATATGTGACCTCCACAAGCAGAGAACACATACCCAGATAATGATTTTTCAGTGTAAATGTTACTTCTGTAGTCAACATCTACATATCCAATAATCATTTCAGTAGTATTATTTTGTTTACTGTAACAAAAAAGATAAGTACGAGTGACATGATAGGAATAGAATAAGGCACTTTAGGGAATGATAATGTGGCTTCCCTTGGATGACCATAAATATACTATAAGTGTAGATTTAAAAGGCTATATCATGTCTGATTCATATCAGGGTGTACATGACACTCCCAAAAATGTTGGCATTTTTTATTTTATAAATATACTAAATATCAGCAGCATCGGTGGGTGCTTCAGTTAATGAAATACTATAATGGTGTGAAAATGGTACACTAATAGGTATAAAATATTCAAGAAGGAAAATTTTAGTAACTTTTATAATATTAGTAATATCGAAAAGATAGAACAATTTATGTAAAACCCAAAAATTAAAAAATAATAACATTTTATTCAATAGTGTATTTGACACCAACATCGATTTTAGCTCTCATTACACAAAAAAATCATGTTATCTTGTCTTAAATGAAATACTGAGTTTTCTTTAATATTTTGAATTAGACACAACACTGAGTTTTACCGAACAATGGTATATTATTAAAATATTATTAAGTAATATAATACTTTTAACCTAGTAGTTAAATTTAAGATTGTGAATAGTGTTAAGTAACTTTTGAAAATATATAGTTTAAAATTATTTTTTGAAAATACATTTATTATAAATGAAATAATAATATTTTAAGCTAAAAATAATTTTTCTTCAAACAAAAGAATTTTTTTAAAAGGCGGTTTAAGCGCACATTACACACATAATTTAAAATTGATTTTTAACAATTTTGGAAATATTATTTTAAAAAATAAAGTTCATTTTTTAAAATAATAGTACCAAAATTATGTTATGGTTATTATTTGTAATTTTTATGGAATATTTCATTTTTGGATGAATAGTAAAAAATAAATAATTTTAGTTGAAAACTACATTTTAATTTAAATAATTTATAATGATAAATTGCATTTTAAATAGGTATTAAAGTAAAATTAGTTAAAGTTTATATCAATTAATCCAATTTAGGTCATTGGAATCATTTTCATATTTAATATTAATAAAAAGAATTTATATACTTTGGATCATTTTCCCTCTGAGAACCTGCATTCTCGTTAGGTCTACCAGATTAATTTTAAATTTAAATTTTCCAATTATGTGAATTTAATATGGGAAAATGGATTTCATATTTTGAATCTAACTAATTTCTAATTTCTAATATTTTTAAGTTAATTTTGGACAAAAATGTATACTGAATGCAGTAAAATTTAATTACCATAGTTAAGGTAAAAATGGTTTTATCGAGGTGTTAAACTAAAATGAAAAGGGTTAAAATGACCTATACACTTGTATAAAAACTATTTTATGGGTATATTTTGACCATTAAACCTATAATTTTTTATAATATCCCATTTCGACCCTTCTTACATTAAAAATGTTGGATCAATCAATTCTATTCAGAAATACCAAGGGTGTCATCTCCCCCACTTATTAAATTCCAAACCCTCTCCTCTCTTACTCACAACTACAAACCACTTTTTTAAAGCTAATACCTACCCAAAAAAATTCCAAAATTCCCTCCAATAATCCATGAATCCTTATTTTTGGTATAAATCCAACGTAGGAAGGCTATAGTGCGATATAAGGAGGTTACCTGGAAAAGAGGTAATATTTTTTAATAAGAATATTTATATTATTTATTTATCCAACTCCTTCAGTACTTATTAAACCATGATAATATAATAATATCAATATATTTCATATACTGGTATGTTTTTATAAAAATATCATTTCCTAAAACCATATCCACTTCCATCAAATGGGTTACAAAATCCTCATTTGTGTGGACGGTAGACTATCGCCTCGTGAATCGTGGTAATTCATTCTTCCATTACTACCTTGAATGGTTGGGTATGATGATGAGTGTAAAGTATATATAATATATTTATAAATAATTTATACATCTTTATTAATTATATCATATATATATATATATTTACCTTCCATTCTATAGGAGATATGATAATATTGCTCGTGCATACGACAAACAAGTGCTTTGAGATCGATGTGATTCGTATTTCACTAACGCTTCACATAGAAGATGATAAGGACAAAAATAATGATTATATGTGATATATATAACATTAATATGATATTAATGAAATATTTATATTTTTTTAATTATAATAAATCATTTTCTTAATTACATTTTCACTCACTTAAGGATGATAACATCAATTTTGAATGTGTGGACTACTACCTTGATGAAGTGATGTGACTCTATTTCTATAACCACACCAAATGGATGATATATATTAGTATATAATATGGTATATATGATATTATGAAAATTCATTAATTATTATATATAAATTAAATTCTTTCAATAATGATCATTGTAAAATGGAAATGTTACTCATTCGTATGTGTGGCATACCGTCTACATTATCGCAACATACTTAATTTTTCATAATAATATTTTATGATTGGTTTTAAAAGTAAAACTGATGTAAAAATATTATAATTATTTAATGATTTTTATCATTTATATAATTAATCTATTTAATATGTGCATGAACTGGATCTTTAATGACAAAACACGTTTGAAAAAACAAGGAGATTAATACACGAAACAATGAAAATACTAAAATATTTTTATAAAATGGGTGGTAAAATATTATATGGGGATTATATATTATGTTTTAAATATTATTATGGTTCTATTATAAATTAATAACATTATTATGACAATTATATAGAATTTTAAATAACATCCAACTAAATGAAAGTGTGAGGTAAGAGATTTCAACTCAATTTCATTTCACAAAGAATATTTTCATGTTATTTCATTTATACAGTTTATATACATCCCAATTTTCATTAAATATCATTAATAATTCATTATTAATGATATTTTATCATTAAATTTGAATTATTTCATCTAAATGGATTTGATATAAAAGTTATCAAGTGATAACAAATTCCATAACTCAATTTATTTTTATTGAGTTATATTACTTATTTGTTGTCTTTGATATTATAATATTATGTGTATAAATAATTATACTTATGTTATGATGTATTTATACTTATTTTATGTGTATTTATAGTTATACACATAATCAATTAATTATAACTTCAATGTTATAATCATTTTAAGGTTTTATTTAACAATCTCATTATAATCGAGATTATTTATTGTTGAATTTTTATTAAAACAATTATTAGATCATTGTTCAATAAAGACTTTATTTTTTTAAAATCAGGTTATTAGTTATTATTTTCATGTAATAATACCATTTACACTATTTTTTATTTAAATTTTTTGAAAAAATGTTTTTAAGAATATCTGAAATCATTTCTCCCTTTATTCAAAAACTGGTTTTCTTCGAAACTATGATTTTGGAAAAAAATAATTAAATAATGTTTTTAAAATTATCAAAATGATTTATTAAAGTAATATTTAGCCCTTTTTAATTTTGAAAAAAATCTTTCAAATTAATCTTTATGTCATTTTCAATACAATGCATCTTTGGATTTTGTTGAACTTGTGAATGGAATATTATTTAATGTGTACAGAATGTATGGAATTTTCAAATATCATGAAATAAAAATATTTTAAAGGTGAATTTATAAATATTAAATTTTATTTTAAATTAAAATTATTTTAAAAACGTTTTAGGTTTTTTCATATGTTTTTTTGATATGGAAATGATATTTTCTCCATGAATTTTGTTAAATAAATTCTTATTGTATTTTTATTCATCAATGGAAATATCTGAATATTATTACTCCAATGGGTATAAATTGGATTGATACTATCCTTATTATTTCTCTGTATTTTGTTTATGGTTATTTTTACAAAGGATAGTATTGATATTCACTTCCTTATTTCATTTTTTTTGTCATTAATTTTCCCTTGAAATATTCACTTTCTTAATATCATTAGAAATTAAATTTCCCCTAAATATACATTTTTTTATCATGGATTGTCTTATTTGTTCAATAATATATCATTTATACATACACTATTTTAATTTGAAAATTATTTGTTTAAAGTTGGAAATGATGATAAATTTGTATCCTTTAATCAATACAGATATTTGATGATAAGGAACATTTTTCATGAATTAAATGTATTATTTGATATATGTGGAATGAATTTTACATTATTATATGGGTGAGACCATTATAGATAGACCTTGATTCATCGACATGTCTCATGAGACAAAATCAATTTTCCAAACTCTATGTATTAGTAACATTACTTTTAAACTATCTTGGGAAAGTTCTTGAGAGTAGAGATATAGTTGGTTAAACTAAATTGATTCGTACCCATTTTGTTTTAAACCATATTGTAAAGGTCGTGATGGTAAAGAATCATGTTCCTGGGAAATATGACATCTAAAAATTAATTATTTCCTTCATTCAGATTCTGTTATTATTATCAATGATATTTTCACAATGATATTATCTCTAGATGCATTTCAGTTTCAGATTATTGATTTAATGAGATGTGTTTTTAATTAATTACCTTACCATTAGTTATTATAATCAATTATTTAAATTTAATGTGTGTTCAGATATTTACCTGACCATATTTTTCATTCATTATTGATTACACTTCATCTATTCATGATATTATGCACTTTACTTAACCATTACTAAGAATTTGAGATTAACTTTATTTTGTTTACTTTATCATTAATACATGAAGTTTACTATGTTTTATAAGAAAGGATATTCTGGATGAGAATAATTTTATTATTGAAAAAATTCTGTTGTATTTTTTTATTAAAATTTAATTCATGTCTCATGTATGTATCTAGTTTACTTAGAATAATAAAATATTTTTCCTAACAGGATGATATTGTTTGTATATGATGAAAATGTAATAATGTAGACACTATCTCTAGCCTACTAGGTTTAGGGTCAATATATTTGGTATTAGAGATAGTATAGTAGAATCCTTAAGAACAATATTTATGAAAACATAGATTAGGGAATATAACTGTATAATGTGTTTTGAAGATAAGTATATAAGAACATACAAAGTCTTACTAAGGTATATATTTTGTGATGTTTCCTTAAAATACATCCATGTCTAGATACATCAAGTGGATGTGGTATAGGAATAGTTTTACCTAGAAGTAATAACTTTGAAAAGGAAATATTGGGCTTGACCCGATCATCACCTGGTGTATGGAAATAGGCCTTACTATACACTTATTTTGAAAATATCAAAGGGGATATGTTAATAAAAATTCACATTTTCTTTATAAACCATTATAAAGGATTTGAATAGATTTTGGAAATGAACGACCTAGGTTAAACATAAGGTGTCTTTGACTAGAAAATTAATGTCATTATTTAAAGATACTATAAATTAATATTTGGGTTTTCGACTATGATTATTTTTTCTTGAACTATGTTTTTTGGTTTAAGTCAATGGATGGAGCCCAAATGAATCATGTTAGAATATAAAATGAAGGAAAATATAGTGAATATGAGAAAACAAATGGGATAAGTATTGAAATGAATGATATCATGATTATTCATAATGAGTTATCCCAAAATATGATTAAAAACATATACATTAACCAACTCCCAAACTCGCAAACAAAGAGAAGGATAAAAGTTTATAAGAACTATATTTATGGAGACCATGGAAAAAAGATGTATAAATTTGCATAATTTTATAAATGATTAAAGGGATACCTAGGAAAGTGTGTAAAAAGAATAAGAAAATTATTTTTTTGGAAAGTTCATAATAAAAATAATTACCTATGAAAAATGAAGAGTACAATGGAATGAAATGTGTCTCATCCTTGGAATCCATTAATAGTTAATTGTATTAAATGTGGATAAATTGAGGATTATAAAATTCAATTATCTCTTCTACAGTAAAGATCCTATACCATGGGAAGAACTATGTTGAAATAGAATGGACTATGTATTTACATTTTCGGGTTTTTTTCAAATAAGTGGTAAAAAGTTTAATTACTAATTAATTTTATTTCATTAATGTCCCTAATATTTGTTTATAATGTTATAGTAATTATATTAATATAGATTTAGAAAAGTATAACACACATTACAGGTGAAAACCCATCGCATTTGGAAAGGTTGTGGGGCATGAACCCATGACCCATAGATAATAATGGTCTATCACCTACCATGGACCTATGTGATGTCTTGGTAAATATTTCATTGTTTTAAGGTAAATTATTTGAAAAATAAATATTAATGATGAACTTGTGTTGTTACTTTTGATGTTTAGAGATTAATTTATTTTTTTTGATAACTTGTGCTGACTATATTGGTCTTGGAATATAGTTAGAGATAGACATAAAGACTTTTCACTCTTTTATGGATCTTACGATACGTTACAAGTGAATTTTAGTGCTTCTCGAATAAAAAAATCATTTTAAGATATTAATTTCATGGATTAGGGGATTAATTGGAAATTTATCAAGGAATAATAAAAGGATGATATTTTACATATGAAATGGAAAATTCAAAAAATTTAGGGAAAGGATCTTGAAAGAAATTTTTTTTTGTTACAATCATTTATGATGATATTAATGAATATTTTCACACCTATTTTGTATAGTTTTTTGGGGTCATTAAACATATATATATCAACCAAATTATTGGATCAATTCCCTCTATCACTCTATATTAATCCTTGGGCATTAATATTTTCTTTCATATCTATGTTTTCATCTCCAACCTATGATCTCATACTTGGAGTCCCAGTCATGTGATTATTAAAGATGAACTTCATACATTCCATTCTCTCTTATTAAGAGAATATTTTATTAACACTTTTATGATGTGGGTATTCAACAAAATAAATTTCAAATTTCAAACCCTTGATTACCAAGATCACGTGTAAATTTCAAGGATTCAATTTATTTAATGTGGGGGAATGTAACACCCTGATATTATAAAAGAATTAAATTTTACATGATAGAATATGTTACAAGACAAAATAATTTAACTTTCATTACATGCAGAAATTAATGTTGCTTACATTACATGCAATAATGAGTTTCCTCAACAACTTGTGTTACATGCAAGACTGAGCCTTACCAAATAAAAATATATAGTTAAAATACTATAATTTAATATAATTATTATAACCTAGATGTTAAATTGGAGGGTATGAATAAGATTAACTAAAATATGAATATATAAATTTTACACATTTTTATTATCTATTTATTAATTATAAATAAAATAAAAATTGTTAAAAAAAATATTTTCTCAAGATGATACTTTTTCTAAAAGATGATTTAATCAAAAATTTCACACATAATTAAAAATATAATTTTAAAATTTTTAGAAAATTTATTATAAGAAATAATCTTTTTTTTTGAAATCATATTACCAAAATTATCACAGGGTGATTTAATTTATGAAATATTTCATTTTTTTGATGAATATTGAAAAATACTGAATTTTATATGGAAACTTCCCTTCCATTTAAATAATTTATAATTTCAAATAATATATTTTTTCAATTTAAAATAAGTTATATTTTATATTAACTAATACAATTATGTTCATTGGAATAATTTTTCTATTAAATTTAGATATAAATACTTTATAAACTTTTTAACATTTTCCCCTTAAAACCCTACTTTCTTGTCATGTCTACAATATTAATTTTAATTTAAAATTTTCAACTTATATAAATTTAATTTTGAAAAATAGATTATATTTTGGGAATATAAGTAATTTATAATTTCTAATATTTTTAATTTTTTTTTCACCAAAATGAAAAGTGAATGGAGTAAAAATTAATTACCATAATTAAGGTGTAATGGGTTTGTTGGGGGTTAAACTAAAAGGATAAGGGTAATAAGGACCTATACACATGTCTAAAAATATTTTATGGATATTTTTCGACTATTAAACCTATAAGGATAAAAAATGGACAATTTTGGAACCCATCAAAATATGAAAAATGTGGGAGCACTCAATTTTTTTCCAAAATAACAAGTGTGTCATCACCCCCACTTATAAATTCCCATGTACACCACTCTATTTTTCCTATGATAAAGTCTATTTTTCTCATCCAGTATCTTTCCAAATCACTTCCCAAGATCACTACTCTCTTCATGTAAGCCTTATTTTCAGACAAAATCTTCCCTATGATGGTTTTAGTTAAAATCTATTGAGGATACCGAAATAATAGGTAATGTTATCTAAGGATGGACTTTATTTTATTTCTATCACCATCCTATTAAATTATCATTTTATCATGATAATATAATATCCTCATTATATTTCATATACTGGGATGTTTCTATAAAAAAATAATGACATAAAACTATCTCTACTTCAATCAAATGGGATACAAAATCATTGTTCCTGTGTACGGAGGACTACTGCCTTGTAAATAGAAGCCAATCATTATTCCATTAACACTTTTCACAGTTGTGTATGATGATGGATATAAATTATATATACAATATTTATAATATATTTATACAATTGGATTAATTATATCACACACACTCACATAGAAATATATATTTACCTTTCATTTTTTTAGAGATAAGATAATATTGCTCACATATATAGCGGACTACCACCCCGCAAAGAAATGTGATTCATATTTCACGAATGCATCACATGGAAGGTGATAATTTAACATCCCATGTTTAAAAAAATACTATGTTTGATAGCATAAAATATACTCTACATTGTGCTTAAACAAATAACTAAATCTTACAATTTAAATGTGACAATTATAACCTTGCCATTAAACTTGTAGGAATGAAAAATACTACCAACATTATGAAATATATAATGTTCATACTCATTTAAAATGTTTTAATTAATTTTTTTAAAATTTTTACAAGTCTTTTTTCTAAATTTATTCTATTTTAATTTTATTAAATCCATGTTATTCATTAAAAACTTTTTTCATCAAAAAATGATATTTATTTATTTCTAAGAATAAATAATATAATTAAATTTTCAAAATTTTAGATTATGTCTTTGATAAAAGGGCTCTTCTTCCCTCAATAAATTTTACTACCTTCAAAATTATTCCATGACTATTATCTAAAACATTATCTTTTTTCACTTCTATAAGAAAAATTATAGAGGTTATGGTCTCACCAAAAGACCAATTCGATGATCATTAAGGGGTCCTTCATGGAGTTGAAATTTAATAGGTAATTTTCTCAAACAACATCTCTTAATCTACTTTTTGTATTCTATATTATCCTCACATAATTCATCCATAAAGGAATAATAAATCTAGTATAATGTATATACATGAATTTTATGTTTCTAATGGAGTATATAATATGAACTTATTTTCTCTTTTTCTTTTATTAAATGAAACAAAACCATTATCTAAATTGTGAAGATTAATCGTCTCCGTGGATAATGAGTTTTTGTTTTTCATTACCACTGTAAAGGATGGTCATAAAACTGATATTATGGTTAAATAATATTGAAATAATTATATTATAACTTATTCCATGTTATGGAACTATTATATATACATGATATATTATAATATTAAATAAATCTATGATGGTCAAAAAAATAATCATAATAAACTAAGCAATTATCATTACCATTTTATCAAATGAATCATAAAAATTTTGGATATAAAAAAAGGATATATGGGACCATTTAAAACTCTATATGTGAATTAAAAACATTTTATTCCACTTCCAAAATATTATTTTCATTTTAAAAGAAAATCTACAGTTAGAAAACCCTGAAACCATGTAAACAAAAGTCCTGAAATGACTAAACTGAACCTTATAACTCATCAAAATGATGGTAAATGAACTTATTTAAATTATAATAAAAATATATAAGTTGAATAGGTTCAAAATTAAGTAATTAATTAATCTAATTTTATTATCTAGGATACTGAGTTCAGGTCTGGAATGTATTCTGACACATGGTAAGGTACTTTTTCTCTAAAGAACCTCATTTTAAATGTTTTAAAGATTTATTTTCTAAATATTTATATTTCGTGTACATTTTTCTAGAATTATTATTATGATATAATATATATTGAAATTAATATTTTAAAATGTTAATTTACTAATTTTTATCCAATTTACTGCAAAATTGAATATATAAAATGTTTTAGTGTAAGGGACATTTCTTTAAAAATCCTCATTAATGTCTCTTGTTACAAAGATTAAAAAGAATATGTTTTAACTTATTCGTAATGAGAATATTTTCCTACATTTGTGTCCCTGTAATGTTTTTAATGTCACCTTATAAGATTACATAGTTACTTTAAATGATATTTTTTCCTTTATGAGTGTGAAACATTCATTTAAAATAAGTGATTTTCTACAAAGTATGTATTTATAATACAAGTATTCATATTTGATGATTATTTTTTTGGATCTTGGGATTTATTTATGATTAAATTAGGTTATAAATACACTAAATAAATGTGGATTCATTATATACATCCAATGCATTGGTTTTTTATGAGTTTTACCATGATAGTTATTCCAAGTGTAACTGTGATGGTTATATTCAAGTATAACCCTGAGGGTTATTTTATAGTAATCTTGAGGGTTAAAATAATTTGGTATTTTCAAAGGTTACTATCATAAGTGTGAAAAAAATTATTCCTCAAGTTAATAAAATGGTTAATTTATGCATTCTATTTTTTTTTATGGAAACCTTATGTTTTTACAAAGTAAGTATATATCACTTTTAAGGGTGTGAAGTATATATTTGTGAAAATGAATTCATGATTTTAGAATTATTCATAGACTAAAATTTTATTTACTTATTTGTATCTCCCTTACTATTATTTTTTATACAAGGTTTTAAAAAAATCATAGGTTTTTTCGATATGATAAAAGAAGAATCCTAGATGAATGTTGTGAAGATCATAACTTAAAAAAATCATGTTTTTCTAAAGTATTTAATTTTATTGAAAAATCGATAATGAGTATAAGTGTCATTTTGAAATATTTTGAATTATTATTTAAGATTTATTACCAATTCAATAAAACTATAAACCTAAAATATCTTTGGGAACTATAGAAAAATAATTCTATTATAATGTCACTAGTGTATATAATGATTAAGGTCGGGTCTTTCCAGTTGGGATCATAAAAGGGTTTACATAGCTTAGGATATTATGATGTTTTCAAGTGAGGTTATCATAACTATTATAAAAACTATAATGGTTCTATAATTGTAAGGTCGATCATTAGATAAATTTATTATAAATATCTTTTGAGCCTTTACTTTATGAATCTTTAAGGAAACTAATGGTATTTTTAGAGACATTTATATTTTAAATAATTATGTGTTTTTATATTTTTTGATGAAAAATTAAAGGTATGAGATAAAAATTCTGGTTAAAACATTTCTTTAATGTTAAATATATTATGGTTATTGTTGAGGATGTTTCTCATATTTCTAGGAATGTTATACGAATTATCATTTTAGAAAAAAATAACACTTTATAGGTCAGGTGACAACCCATCGCGTCCAGTAAGGCCATAAGAATCAAACCCACAACTAAAGGGAGAAGAGGGCGTGGTACCTACCACTGGTCTACATAATGTCCTGATTAGTATGAAATTTTATTCAATGACTTGATAGATAAGGAATAATTTGATTTTGGGGTTATATGTATTATCATATAAAATACCATGAGATTGATAGTTTATTTGCTGATTAAGTGAATAATGTTATTTCGAAAGATGTTCCCAATTTTGGGAATCGTATAAGATTACATTAAATAGAATATTATGGAATTTTTTAGTAATAAAAATTTATTTTTATTTTCAAGGAAAATATGATTTTATTGGGGATTTAGAGTGATTTATATTATTTGTCAAAATTATTAGCATATCATGGAGATTAAATAATTAAGGAAATTACATTTTTCTATGAGACTTTAAAAGTCATTAATATTTTTTTGGGGATAAATGTAAATTTTATATTGGAAGTCTATCATTATGATTTTTAGGATTTAATTTTAGTACAAAATATTATATTAGAATTTTAAGGATTGTTATTTATTGAATGACCTATATTGAACTTTGGGTATTACTATTGAATTTTGGGGATTAGAGTAGTTTTTCATATTATAAAGGTTTGTTATTTTTGGAGAATTATCTTATCTTGTTCTAATTAATTTGGTTAAGGTTTTTTTTAATGGTTAAAAATGGGATAAATAGACAGATTGACTATTTTGGATTATGTGATTATTTAGAAGTTGATTTTAGTGCTTCAGGCCTGAAAAATTCATACACATAGTTTGGAAAAAAAGATGAGTTTTGGTGGAGATTTATTAAAGGATAAAAATATAATTTTAAAGTATGTATATTTCTTTATAATTTTAGTATAGATAGTATAATAATTCATCAACTATAGGGAAAGTATCATTAAATAAATATTTTATATGTTTAATTTTCATATTGATAAATCCATGTCATCATAACCTATTAAAGTTTTAAGGTTTGTGGTGGTTAAATTTCTCCTGACCTTGTTCTATATAACTCTTTATCAGTCATTGAAATTTTTTCTCTCTTCCATGTCCATATTTATCTATATTGAAGACTAATATGTGTTACATTAGGTTATTTTCATAATTTATTTTATTTTCTATTTAGGGGATGTTTTAATAATCCTTTAATACTATGTGGGATTTCAACAAAGGTATTTTGAAAAGTCAAACCCCTAGTTTTATATATCAACTTAAATTATGTGCATAGAATTTATTAAAAGTGGGGAGAATGTAAAATCCCGAGTTTTTAAAAAATAATGATTATGTTTGATAGAGTACAAGATATGACACATTGATCTTAAATGAATAATGTAATATTAATATTTAAATGTGACCTTTATAACATGGCCATTAAATTGGAGGGAATGAAAAATATTAACAAAATTATGAAATATATAATATCCATAATCATGGATAATGTATTAATTAATTATTTTTAAATATTTACTACATTTTTGGTAAATAAATTCAGTTTTATTTTTAGTAAAGACATTTTATTCATTTAGAAACATTTTCTCCAAAAATACTATTTATTCATTTTTATATACAAATAATATAATTAATATTTGAAAATTTTGGAAAATTGTTTTGATAAAATGATATTAATTTTTAAATCATCATATCAAAATTATTCTATGGTGAATTTTTTTGAAGTTTCTAAAAAAGTTAAATTATTTGTGAATAGTAATAAATACAGGTTTTTTTATAAAATATGGTCTCATTAGTGATATACTCAATACATTATTATGATATAAAATTTATTAAACTTATAAAATGAATTTTTTTATATTATAATAGTAATGTTGTAAAAAACCATAACATGTAAATTATAATTTATTTCATGATAAATTTAAAAATCATTTTTAGTGATCCCGCATTGCCTGCATAGCATTGGTAATGAAATATTTGGTTCTTTATAGATGATAATTTAGTAATAAATAACATTTGAACATTTTTCAATTAATTATTATGTATTAAAGACTATTTTTATAGTTTATTAAATTTTATAGTTTTATAACAGGAATCTTACCCAAATGATTTTGCGAGGCTTGCACAATGCAAGAAAAGAAAAATTGACAAATTAAATAAGTTGTCTTGATATGGATATGAGTAAAAATTCATAATTAAATAATATAAATAATTATACTGAGAAAAATTAATTTATTTTTATAATATTAATTTATTTTTAATTTTTATATATGAAATAATTTACTTTAATGTTATTGAAACACTGATGCAGTGCCTGTGCAGGGAGAAGAAAAATAATTAATATAATATTAATTAAAAATATAAGAACCATTAAATATTTTTTTTCAAATATCATTGGATGAATATGTTTAAGACATAATGATACTTAGGTCGAGTTTAGGACCTTTTGGATTCAGCTGGTTGGTAGCCCCTTATAGTATCTTCTTTAAAAGAAAGTCAAACTGTTCACAGTATTGTTTTTAATTAGTATAACATTATTAATATATGGTTCTTTAAAATATATGTTAGATCATAAATAGTATATGTAAATATAAAATAATTATATTAATGATGGTAATTTGTTTTTAATTATTTAGGGATGAAATAATTACTTTAAATGCTTTCACAACAATGATGGAGTAATTATTAAATAAATTGAAAAATCAAATAAATGATTTTAAATTTTTTAAAATAAATAAAATTTGAGAAAATTAAGTTGATAAATTAATTATATAGAAAACTATTACATGAATAACATATAAAAAAAATATTTTTAAATTTTATGATTTTTTATGATTTTTTTAAAGTCAAAGTAATGAATAGTGTTAGTTTTGAAAATAATGGTATTTCATGAATATAATATATTATTAAATTACATCATAATAAAAAAAATTATGAATAAGGGTAGGTTGGATAATATTTTGTCTAAATTTAATCCCATGTTATTTACATGCCTTTTTTTATCTAGAATATACTTAATTAAATTTTAATATTTTATGAAATTCATATAGTTCCCCGCACCTACATTGTAAAGGGAAATATTTCCTTTACTTAATTTCACCACCATTATTCTTATTTACTAATAAAAATCTACCAAGTTACCTTCTTCACTTCCATAGACACATTATCTAGGTGATGGTCTCACCAAAATCAATTCCAAGGTCATTAAGGGGTCCATCAATTATGTGATATTCAAGAGGTCATTTTCTCAAACCACATTTCTAAATTTTCTTTCCGTATTATATTTTATCGTAACCTACTTAATACGTAAAGGGATAATAACTTATATATAATTTATATAATTAAATATTATGTGGATAATTGAATATAACATATCAACTTATTTTCTCTCTTTTTTCCAATTAAACGAAACAAAACCATTATCTAAATTATGGAGATTTACCATCTTCATGGATAATGAGATTTAGTTTTTCCATTACCACCTTAAAGGATATTAATAAATATATTATTATTGATAAATAAAATTTTATTAAGTATATTATGAATTATCACATGTTATGGAACTAATATATATACATGATATTAAATAAAATGAAATTAGTTCATGATGGTCAGAAAAATCATCATAATAAACTAAACAATTATCATAACAGTTTTACCAAATGAATCATCTTCATTTTAGATTTAAAAATGGATATATGACACCATTTAAAATTTTGGGAGTGCATTAATACCATTTCATTCTACTTTTGGACTATTATTTCTATTTGAAAAAATAACCCAAATTGAACTGACCACAAAACTATGAAGTGAACAATACTGAAATTAAAAATTTGAACCTTATGACTTATATAAATAGACACAAATTAACATAATAAAATTTTAAAAAATAAAATATATGTGGAATATTTTATAAATAATTCAATTAATGAATCTAATTTGATTATCCCAAAAATTAAGTGTATGGGAAAAACACATTCAGGAACAAGGTAATGGAACCCTTAACTAAATAACCTCATTTCAAATGTGTTAAATTTTTTTATAAATATTTACTTTTAATGTACCTATATTTATAATTATTTTTATGATCATATTTATGTGGAAATTAATTTTCATAAATGTGAATTTTCTAATTTCTCTAAATGTTTTCAAAAAGTATTATCTTTAAGGTTTTGTGTAAGAGGATTTCCATTTAAAATAATCTTTAATGTATCTTTATACATAAATCAGAAAGGATGTTTTATTAACTTATAAAGCATGAGGGGATTTTCCAATTTTTATTACTCTATAATATTTTGAAGCCTCCTTTAAAATATTACAAGGTTACTTTTAGGAAAATGTTTTTCATTTATGTGTGTACAAATTCTTTGAAAATAAGTTATTTTCTTAAATTTATGTCTTTTGGATAGGGGAATTCATGTTTTATGATTATTTTCTGGTACTTGGGAATTGTTTATGATGATTGGTGGTTCTGTTATAAATCAAATATGGGAGGTTCTGTGATATACCTTCAATGCATTACGT
The DNA here is from genome assembly GCA_963277665.1 of Viscum album. NCBI lineage: Eukaryota > Viridiplantae > Streptophyta > Magnoliopsida > Santalales > Viscaceae > Viscum > Viscum album. The sequence goes on from OY728138.1 coordinate 380,964,663, forward strand.
ATGTTGGAAGTTGTCTGTGATGGTTATTCCAAGTGTAACTGCGATGGTTACATTTAAGTATAAATGTGAGGGTTAAAATCATATAGTAGCAACGAGGGTTAAAATTATATCGCAACCACAAGGGTTACAATCATAATAATTTATGATAATAAAATTCTTCCATATTTACCAAAATTGTTAATTTATGTATAAAGTGTTTTATAGAAACCATATGTTTTCACAAAGTAATTATATATTACTTTTATTGATTTGAAGTATATATTTGTTAAAATTATTTTTTTGTATATAATGTTTCATGTAATAATGGTTTATTTACTTATTTTTATGTCCCTTACTGAGATTTTTGTGATCATATAAATCTTTTAAAAAAAATCACACAGTTTAAATATAGGTATGATAAAAGAAATATCCGAGCTGAATTTTGTGAACATCATTCATGAAAATAAATCATTATTATTTTAATGAATTTTGTTTTATGTAAAAAAGGGATACTTAATATAAGTTTAATTTTGTAATGTATGGTATTATCATACAATATTTATTCCTAATTCTCTAAAACTCTAAATCAAAATGATTACACATATAAGGACTTTTGATTATCTTATATTGTATTTCTGCTTAATTTATGTGGATTTACAGTTTATTCACATAATTGATTCATTCTCACTTCAATTTTATGATCATTTTAAGGGTTTATTTCACAATCTCTTTCTAATCAATATTTTTTTACACTTGAATTTCCATTAAATGAAATTATTTTATCATTGTTTAATAAACCATTTAGTTTTTTTATCCTTAGGTTATTCATGATATTTTTCAATTAATACTATAATTTTTAAACTATTTGGTAGTCAAATTAATTTAGAAATGGTTTTCAATAGAACATGACCTCATTTATCTCTCTTGTCAAAAACTGTTTTTCAACCAAAACAATATTTTCTTAAAATGATTCAAAATTATTTTGAATTTTTTCAAATCAATTTACTTATGAAATCTTTACCAATTTGTACTTTTTTAAAAATGATTTTAATGGAGTATTTATGTAGTATTCAAAATAATAATTGTTTGAGTTTTACTGAAAATATGAAAGGAATATTTATTTTATCTTGTACGACATGTAGAGAATTTTTCAACATTATGACCTAAAAACATTTTAAAGAGTACTTTCTAAGTGTTAAATTCTATTTTAAAATAATAATTTTTTTGAAAATGATTTATTTTTAAAAAATAAAATTTTAAAATAATAAAGGATATTTTCTTCAAGAAATTCTTTAAAGTTTTTTTTATTATATTTTTATTCATCATCAACAACAATCCATTATTCTTAATCCAATGGTTATAATATGGATAGATATTATCCTTATTCTTACTCTCGATGATTCACAATTATTTTGACCAAGGATAGTATAAACATTCACTTACATTATTCATTTTTTAGTTATTAATTTACCTTTTAAATATTCACATTCCTATTATCATTAAGCATATAATTTTCCCTTAGTGTCCATATTATTTATCACAGATATTTTTATTTCTTAAAACGTATGTAATTTATACAAATATTTTTTTACTTTGAAAAATATTCGATTAACTAGGGAAATATTGATAAATCTATATCCTTTATTAAATACAGATATTTTATTATAAGGAACATAATTAATGAATTAAATCAATTATTCAGTATATTTGGAATAATATGGACATTAAAATTTGGGTGGGGGACTTTAAATAAACCCCCTCGATGCATCAAAGGTCTCATGAGACAAAATCATTTAGCCAAACCATTTCTATTTGTAATGAGTAGTTTTAAACTATCATTTGAAATGACTTAAATATAAATATATAGTAGGCCAAACCAAATAATTTTGTACCGAGTATGATTTAAACCATATTATTGATGGTCTTGATGGTAAAGTTAAAATTTTCTTGGGATAAATGACATCTAATAATTAATCATCGCCTTCGTTCATATTCATTTATTATTATCCATGATATTTTCACAATGATATTATCTCTAGATGCATTTCATTCTCAACTTATTTAGTAAATGTAATGTGCTTAAGTCATTTACAATTCCATTAATTTTTCTAGTAAATTATTTAAAAGGAATTTGTGTTTATATATTTACCTTTCCATATTGTTCAGTCGTTTTTAATTATGCATCATTTATTCATGATAGCTTTAATTGTACATAACCCTTGCTGATCATTTGAGCTCACCCTTATTTTTTTCCTTTCTCAGGAGTCCTTTAAGTATACAATGATTAATATTCAAGGATATTCAAAAGGGAGTAATGTCATTCTTGGAAAAAAATCTATTTTATATTCAAATTTATTTCAAGAATAAATTATGTATATAGTTTACCAATACTACTAAAATATTTTCTCCTTTGGATGTGCTTCCTTATATCATATTCCATTTTAATAGATAATACACCATCATTGGGATACTGGGGTTATAGTCATTATAGATTATTGGTTTTATCCCCAAAAATTCCTATACTAATATTTTTTTTGCTTCCCCTATATCGTTGATTTAAATAAAAACTTTTAATAAAGGTTTAATAGAAATAATTATATTTGTATTTTTACATATAATAATAAATTCATCGAAATATATTATAAGGTAAATAATGTTGTTTTTTAAGGACATGAAATAAAAACAAGAATTATATAGTCTCCAAGTGAAATGGTAATTAAGAATAAAAGAATAAAACTTCTTATAAAATTTCCTAGATAATTTTTTAAACCATACACTGATTTAGTTACATGTCAAATTTATTTAGGTTTAAATTCATTAGAATAACCATCGGGATGATTTAAAAAGAAATCATTAAGTTCAACATGAATGAAGTAAGATTTCACATAAAATTGTTTAATGTGAAAGCTGTTCTAAAAACTAAAAGTAACCTTAATTCCAATAGAAGAATAATTTATAACTGGTGAATAGATTTCAGAATAGCATATTCCTTCTCTTTGAATAAATACCTTGGAGAAAAATATAGCTTAAAATATGATTTTATTTTCAGAACTATTATACTCCATTAATTTATAAATCAACATACAACTAATTACTTTAGTATTGGGAGGTTTATCAATGATAGGGAATGTTTTATTTTTATTTATGTTTTGATTTATTCATTCAGGTAAAAGATCCACTATTTTTAATATTTTTCATTAATGGAATGCATATAGGTGTGAGGGTTATCATTTAAAATTTAACAAGAAATGTGAAAGGAAAATGAATCCGTATAAAATTCATTAAAATGACAAGGGGGTCTAAGGAACCTTCTTACTCTATCACGGGTAAACTAGTAATCATCGTTGTTTTTAGGAAGTTAATTTTTTGAATTTGAATTAGAACTAGAGTGGGATTCAGTTTGGGTCACATGTTAAGGTTCATGTGGAGGTGGATATTCTACAGCCATAGATTGGGTTGATGGTTGAGAATCAATAGCCCCATCAATGGTTGCATCATCACTATTGGTTATGACAACATTATGTTTACTAAAATAGGATTCATGAAATAACACATCACTTCTAATTATACATTTTTGGTAATCATGTTTGTTAACCCACAATTTATAACCTTTAACACACTCAGCATACACAACAAAAATGCACTTAAGATCTCATGGTTCAGGTTTATCTATCTTTACTTGGGAGTATTTATTAAATATAAAGACTCTAAGGTTATTATTAGATTTTTTTATCATTACATAGTTCCCATAGGGATTTAAAGTGATTAAAAAAGGATAGGAAAACTGTTTATAAGGTACACCTTCGTAATAACAATGTATTTCCATAAATATTTATGGAGAACCCAACATTCAATCATTCTTCAAACTCTCTCAAGAAAAATCCTATTAAATATTTTAGTAATTCCATTATATTGGGGGGTTTCCTTAATAGTCTTATTCCTTGTAATACCCATAGATTTGTAGAACTGAATGAAATCAGTAGAGAGGTATTATAATCCATTATCAGTTCTCATCGTTCAAATTTTCTTTTTAACTAATTTTAAAAATATAATTTCTAGTTTTTAAAGGATTCAAAAACTTAAATTTTTTTCTTATGTATGTAAATAAAAACAATTCTAGATATTTCATCAATAAATTTGACATAATAGTAGCCTCCACAATGGGAGGTAGTCCTTGATAGTCCCCATAAATCAGAATAAATATATTCTAAGTGGCGGTTAACATTAAATGTTGACCTATTCAAATTGACTCTCTTAGATTTTCCTATTACAAAATCTTCACATAAATGAATGTTTCTAGGGGAATAGTTAGTTAACATCCCTTTTATATTATGTTCCCCAAGATCCATGGAGATTACATGTATCGATCTCATTTTCTATAACAATGCGTTATTTGTACTAGTTATACACAAACTATAAAACTATCTCAAATGAGACTTTTTAATCAAGTCATTCATCCCATTATCAAGGTAACAATTGATGATTGTTTTAGAACCTTTAAGGTTTTTTAGGAAACCAGATTTATACCTAAAATTTATCTCTTTTGGTCTATAATTCTCTAGGATATAAGTTTTATATAGAGTTTAAGAACCAACCTTAAATATAACAATGTAATGATAGAATAGTCAACTTTTTATATAAAAATAAAACCCCTTCTCAATACTTTAAAACTCTTATTATTTTTTAAAACAATATCTTCTTCTACTATTTCTAATAAAACAAGGAATGACTCCCTAGAGGGACACATATCATAGAAGATCCAAGAATCCAAGACCCACTAATGGGTTTGTTCATGTCTAGACATATTTAACATTGTAGTAGTTTCATAGAAGGAATCCACTAAATGGGACATTTTAGTAGGTTCATTAGACTAAATTTTTGATTTTAGCATTATAAACATGGATTTATTGTCTCCAGGATACCATAATGGAAGAAGTTAATTTTTATTTCCCTAGACATAGGTTTTTTATTGTTCTTGTCTTTATCATTACTATACTCATTCTTTTTAACCTTAAACTTTGGCCTACCTCCCATGTAATGACACTCTACCCCACATTTATGTTATGGTTTAGAATGTAAATCCTTAGAGTAGATTGTTTATTTTACCTCTTATAGGTTTAGTGAGTCACATCCATAAAACATTGTTTCTAATAATCTGTTGTAGGAATTGTCTAAATAGGTGAAAAAATAATTGTTTGATCCTCATCATCAATAGATACATTTATGTTGGGTAAATCAATAATGATTATATTGAATTCCTCTGAATGATATTTAATTGAAACACTAGATTTCATTTTAAATGTAAACATGTGATGTTTCTTATAATTTATACCAATAAGTGAATCTATCATTTATAATATCTCTACTTTAATCCATAAACTAGTATTATTAAATTCAAAGGAAAATTTTTCGAAGAAAATGATCTGAAAAATAAAGAAGAATATATATATTGGTATTAATAAGAAAAAAAGATATATCTTTAAAGGCATTTGGGTTTTATCCATTATCAGACATAGGAACAAGATGTTTCTTTGGGCCAGGTAAGGCATTAATTAAACCTTACTGAACTAGAAGGGATCAAATCTTAATTATCCCTAAATTGAAATCATTATCACCATCACATTTTTTAATTTGAAACCTAGTTGTTTTCATGTTAATCCAATGGATTAGATAGTGATTTTTTTGGGGATAATAAGAGATTACACGACCATGAAACAACCAAGATTAGTAGATATGCATGAGTATACAATTATGTTTTTTAATTAGAATAATATTTATGTATATAATTATTTCAATTGTAAATAGAAAAAGTAACATAGGTGAAATTAGGTGATATTGGAATTATTAATTAAAATATAATAAGAATGGAATCAATTAAAAAATCCCAAACAAAATTAAATCCAATTTCAACTCTAATACAATTTTGTAGGGGATGGTACACTGTCTGGAAATAGTAAAAAATAAAAAATAGGACCATTGGTATATGTTATTTCATAGAATAATTTGATAATAAAAAATAAATAGAACAGTAATTACTGAACACAAGCATTTAAAATATTTGGCTATTTTTGGACCTACGTACATAGAAGGAAGACCAACCACACACGTGTTTTATTAATCTAAAAATAAAATAAATTAAATATATAGTGTATAGATAAATGTTTAATAATTGAACTAAAATATTGTATATATTAACTTAAAAATTGGAGGTAATAAAAAGAATATAAGGATATAGATAATGGTTCTCTAGCAGGCCAGATCTCTTTATGATTTTCCCATTGGTTTTTTAGAGTTTCATGATAATATTGGTTGTGTAATGAATCATATATGAAAGGGTAAAAATGACTTATGGAAGCCTCTAGATCAAATACCTATGCCACACATCTCTTAAGAATGGACACCACCAAAGATAGCCACCATATACTACTTATGAGTGGTAGCCAAGGACGAAGATGTTGACTCATGTAGATGATATATAATTTTATCCTTACTAGAATGAGTGTCGAGGAAAATATTTTGAATGAAAGAATCACTGAGGCAACTTACCTTTGTAGGGGTCATGAATTCACCTAATATAGGTACAAACACAAAATATCCCAACAATCTAGCATCTTCCATCAATCCATTCCAAACAGAAAATGAAATGGTGCTTTTGAGTGACTTCAAATAGTTGGAAGGCACAAATGAAATGGTCAAAATTGTAATAATAAGTCAAGAGTAGTGTTATAGTGGATTAAAAATGTGGAAAGGTGAAAGAAAAATGTGGAAAAAATGAATCAGACCCAAAAAACATCAACAAACAATGAGACCCACACAGGTTCGTAATGGCCCTGTAAAACATTTCCAACATATAAAAGAATTTTGGAAGATCCAAACTGTGTGAGGTAGACCAGTTTCTACTGATGGGGAGGTTGGAGGTGTGTATATATGTGGTTGATCCAAGGGTGTTAGGGTGTAAGTCCCACAAAGTTATGGGGTTGTCATCATTGGTTTATGAGATGGAGTGGGACTTGGGGATAATGGATACACTGATGGAGTACCGTGATAGAGATCTAGTAAGGATGGCCATCATCTATATAGTAGGGATACTGTGAAAGAAAAAGGAATTATGAGATATGAATTGGTTCACACATGATGTTAATAGTCCCATTCAAGATCTATTTTTATGGACTTCTTGTGTGAAGGGTACCTGATATAGCATGCATGGATTCAAAGGGACTTGTCCATTCGAAGCTACAGGGATCCATCTACTAGACCCTTCTATCTTCCATAGATGTCCAATCATTTGATGTTTAATGTTAAATTTTAATTCAACCAAATGATATACATAACTTGGTGGTAAACCATACTTTCACTAGACAAGTCTAAATACATGTTATTCTGATAGAAGTAGAATTTAATACAAGATTTTTTATATTCTTATTTCCATACAAATTTATCATTAATAAAAATATAAAACTGCCATATGTTGTGGTTGTGAATATTTTGAATGAAATCATTTTTTAGCAGTTTATTTAGCACTGATAAAGATAATAAAAAACATTCTCAATAATTTAATTTATATATACATATACATATTTATTTAATTAAATGTGATATATATATATATACATATATATATATATTAATTTAAACTTATTTATAATTATATATATAACTATTGTAACATACATACATATATATATATATATCAATAATTGAGAAAACATAATTTTAGATATTTAGATCGATTTAAATTATAAAATGAACATTTATTTATAATTTCATTAATTTTATAACGAATATTTTTATAATATCTTACAAATAAAATTATTAATTTATATTTTTATGTAATAAATTAGTATTAAATATTTTAAATATTTTTGGTATACATATTTATTTATGAAATTGTTATAGAACTCAATAAATAAATATAATTTTAATTATATTTAATATTTTTAAATGTCATTAATAATTATTTATATAATTTATATAAAATAAAAATAATATATTAATCTATATAATTATTTTTTTATGATAATATATATCTAAATATTATTAATTATATATATATTTAAATATAATTGTTAAATTTCTTATTTTATTTTTTTAAATCTTATAATTAATGATATATTGTGAAAAACAGTTATACATGTTATTGTTATTTATACATTTATCATTTATTCAAACAATACTATTTTTAATTAAAATTTAAAAATTCAATAATAATTTAATTAATAAAACTTTTATTATAATTTTAATACATTTATCATCATATTAAAAAAATTTCCAACACATTTAATAAAATTTATATTTTTCATTCATTTTTAATATTTTGCAATTTATTCATTTTTATTATAATTTAATTCTGATTTTTTTAACTTGATATAATATTAATAAGTTTTGTAACAAATACATAATCCTTTCCTTGTTACTTATCCCACCCAACATATATTCTTTTACTAACTTCTTTCAAGAGTACAAAGTCATAAGTGACAACAGGTTCTACCCGTCTCCCAAGTAATTTTTCCTCCATCTATCCTTGTTCAACACCCCAAGTAATCATCTCATTTTGCATAGTTGGATTTAAATCAATAATTTACTAACTATAGCAACTTTATTCACAGTTTATTATACCCCCAACCATAAGCCTTTTTAGCAATTAGTTCTACACCATATTTATTAGCCCTTGTTTCTTATTTTCTGATCTACTGTAGAATATTATTTTCTCTCCCCATAGGAAAGTTGGATCACATTCTACAAAAAAAAATACTTTATTACCTTCATCCTCATTCTTAGGGGTATGTTGTCAATGAAACATTATCATGGTCATAAGAACACCCAGATATTCAAAATCTAAACATTTCTAGAAATTGTCTAAAACATATCCTTAAAAGCATCTATCTAATTGACCTCCGTATAGAATGTACTTCATATAAAGGGTATCTATCTGATTAGACTTTCTATATTTCTTCTAAACTCTATATTATTGAGTTTGGTGTTCTCTAATTAAATAACCTTCATCTAATGTTCTTCATCTGATGCTTCTCTGTCCAATTAAACAAGCTTGGTCTAATGAATCATCTTTAACAAGATAATAACTCTCATAAGAAACTCATACACTATTATGATTATTAGTATGATGGGACTTATGATTTATTCAATGAGTCTCAGTAAAATGAAAGTCTTCTTCAAAAAAGTGGTAACCATTGTTGGATTTCCAAAGAACAAGTGCTTTGGCACTTCTACACATCTGCATGAATTAATAGTGTACCTATTCATAGAGTTCCATCACCCACTCTATATATGCATTATTCTAGGGTAAAGTCAATGAACTAAATTATAATTTATCACACAAATAAATCATAAATTTAAATATTTCCACTCATTTCAATTACTATGGAACACTTCTCAATCATTTAGGATCATTGGAGACATCAACAAACTTCCTTGAACATCCTTGAATTTTATGTATATACATGTGTTGAATATTCAACTTGGAATTATCATGATTAAGGGAAATAAAAACTCTTTGAAAATATGATTATAAATATTATGTATGATGGGATAACTCCATATTCTTTATTCCATTGGAAACATAACCTTTCATCATCCGATGAGCCTTTTTTTAGTTTTATTTTTATAGGAATATTTTATCCAATAAGCTCATAATATGTTCTTTCGATGTCATCTCACTTATCCATCCGATAGATCTTCATTATTCTCTCTAACTAGAGAGACTCAACTACATTTAAAACATTGTAGCACCTCCATACTTCTCTATCTGACTAACATTGAAAATATCTAACTATTAGATCTTTTGACCATCTCTCTAATTGAACTCTAACCATTGTGACCTCTACCTAATGAATTAAAAATCCAATGTATGATCATATTTACTCTACTCAACTAAGTAAAACATTACAGGATAGTGCACATAATTACATAGTGTAACTTAGTTTTATGTTTTCCCATCTGATGAAAATTTGATGTGTCATTTTGATGGACCTTCGACCATTATAGAATCATCGATTTCTTCATCCAGTACCCCACTTGGATTTCCTCGTTCCTATATCAAGGACAATTTATCCACTATAAAATGAATCTTTATATCCCAAAAATCATATATCACACTCTACACATCTATAAATAAACAATTATATTTTATACTACATATATATCTATCAGATTACATTTTTATCCATCCCATATCAGACCATCTTATGTCTGATCAATATAACTTCAACAATAAAACATCATAAAACTACAATAACATATTCATGGATGGTAATTCCACATCTTCCAATTTTATACATATCCCACATTTCACATTTAAATATTTTTAATTTTTTTAAAAATTTCCTTTGATCATGATAAAATTAATGATATTTGGAACATTTAATATCATCATAGCATCATATGACATTGTAAAATAACTTTTATAACTTTTATATGGAAACATTTTTATGATTTAAATAGATATATCCATGAATATATTCTCTAAAAATTCTCCAAAAATCCTAAGTATCATTCCTTAAAAACACATAATGATATAATGAAAATAAATGAAAAAAAACTTAGTTTAGAACAACACGTTTTTTGGTTATATATTCAGGGATTAGGTTTCAAAATTTATATTGGAAGATATATCAAATTTGGGGAAGATGTTCCTATAATGAATGATTCATGTAAAAAATATCTCACTATATGCCTGTCATGATACATGAATACTCACCTCATGTTATAAAGACCCATGAATAAAAGATAATAAAATATTAATCTTACTCAACAAGTGAATCACCCAAGGTGAAATAAAAAAAGAATGTTAAAAATGTACATCAAGAATAATAATCCCACACCTTGTATCATGAGTTTACCCCACACAATGGTAAGATACTCCCATGAATGAGCTCATTACATGACAATGAACCATCCTAGTCTGATTTCTACCATTCCAAAATAGAAATGTGACAAAAAATACCTAATATTTAATACCACATTGTAACGTCCTCAACCTAATTCCCTCTCACATGACTGAGATGGGTAGTTTCGTGACCTCAGGCATGACTCCCATCAGGCTAAAAGTTGTCGACTAGTAGTGAGGGTGTAAGGAACATAGTTTTTAGACTATAAAATATATAATAGGGAAAAAATAAAAATAAAAATAAAAATATATAAATCTATCATTATATATAACTCAAAAAGATGATAGATGAATACCAAAAAAAATAATATTAAACCATTTCATGTCAAACATTTTTCCACACTAAATGTCATGCTGGAAGTCATAAAAGTAAAAAAATAAAAGGGAATCCATAATAAAGACACTAAACCCCAAATTATAAACCCAATGAATGATTCTATATCTATGATAAAATCAATCACATGTCATATTTCCCTTATCTGTAACAGTATCCATGATGTCTTCCTAGGTATAGAATGGTGGCCTGAACATATTGTGACAATAAAAGAGTTGTTTGACACCCACCATGTACAAAAAATACAACATGAATAAATAGTACATACAATAGTACCATACACAAGGGAAGTAATTCATAAATTAATTTGGAACATCAAATAAACCTGTAGAACCTCGTGATTCTGGTTGAAACTCAGGGTTATCCAACCCTTATTCGACATGAATTTGGATATATATGTCTAGTAGTGGATTATTATTGTGACCCTAGACTTTTAAAAATAATAATACATGATTTTAAATATAATTAACCTTCAAATAAAAACCAAGGACCATAAATCCTAGTTTATTTGGAAGAACAGGTACATAATAACAATACATGAAACGAAAATAAAAACATATTTTATTTAAACTACATAATGAGATCCTAAATTACTTTGTGTTATTACATCTCTATATAATATCCTGGGGAATAAGTGAAAAAATGTAAGAGCATCAAATCCTGGTAAGGGAGTAAACATAGGAATATATAATATCACATGACTTACAGGGGAAAAGATAATTAAATAAAAATGTATGGAAAAGTATAAACATATGGAAGTATAATATTTAAAACAAGGGATCAAGTAATCATAAAAACATATGAATTTGGTATAAATATATAACATGACATAAACATGAGTCTTGGCTAACTTCCAATACTATATCACATGGTGGACAAAGTCCCATAATGGAATTATGTTTAATCCCTATCCCAACATGAAGTCTCATTAGACGAAACATTACCCAATGAATCAAAGAATTATCTTGGCACACCCATTATAACATGTTCATGCAAATGTTTTCCATAAGAATAATCAAACATAAGGTATAAACACAAGGTTTACCCATGGAAATGCGTATCATAATCGTTCCATAAGGCATAAATAATGGGTGTATCATAATGATGTCTATGAAAGAATATATTTAAATAATAAATGGATATTCAGAAGATAAATTAGGTATAGATAATGATAAATTCTATCGAACTATATTGAAAACATGTAAAAAGAGTGTTAATAAACTTTATAAATGAGCCACTTTTTGTGCACTTTTAAATAAAATATAAAAGAGTAATTAAAGTGAAAAAATGTGTAATTGTTTGCATGAATCCATAAATGAACTAAGAACGTTTTTCATGGTAAAAGTGTTATTTTTTTAAAATAATTGTGTATTAATACATATTATGGAGGTTACTTGAAAATAGGTAATAAATTGGGGTGTTCCCTTTAATTAGGCATGTTTATCTGGAGGAATTAAAAAGGGGACCTTATAAAACATGTATTTCTCAAAAAGGAAAGAATAAATTATTTAGTGAAATATGTTTAGATAATAAAAGAATATTTTTGGATTATTAAATAATAATAATTAAGAATTAGAATATGGTTAAGAGAGAGAAGGAAAAATTATAAGAAAAAAAATGGAGGTTAAGAGAGAATCCCATAACTTAGGTCCAAAAGTGTTATGCACATACACTTAATATCCTGGATAATCAAATTATATCCATTAATTAATTAATTCAGAACCTCATATACATATATTTAATTTATTAGAATTTTAATATGTTCATTTATGGTCATTTATATGAGTTATAATGTATAATTGTTTCATTCCAGGAGCGTTCATTTCATGATATTATGATCAGTTCCCTTGAGTTTTATTATATATGTTCTTATCAAGGAAGGAAAAATCCACAAGTGGAAATATATGATATTTATTCACCTAAATAATTTTAAATGGTCTTATATATCATTCTATTTATTTATTTTATTTGGATGATTCCTTAGAATGAATGTTAATAATAAATATTTAGTTTGTGTTGGTGGCTTTTCAATCATCATGAAATAGTTTTGTTATATTATTTAATATAATGCATATATATTTGTTATATAACATGAAAAAAGTTATAATATACATTTTTAAATATTTTTTTAACCTTTTTAATTTCTTTATTACCATCCATGAATGCGAAAATGGACAATAAAAACTTGTCATCCTTAAAGGCAGTTAATCGACACTTAACGTGTGATGTTTTTAGGTTTAGAACAAAAGAAGAGAAGTGTATATTTCATTATGGATGTTACATTAACAATATAATATTATAGTATATATATGATACTGGAGTTACCATTTAAATTTTTATTGGATGAAAGTATGATGTTGAAGAATGAATTAATTTAAAATAGAATGGTAGAGGCTTTTACCTCTTGAATATTGTCTCCTTGAGAACCTCTTTAAGGAACTTGGGTTTGGAATTTTTTTGAGACCAGAATATACTAGATATGGGGAAGAAAATTTTTAGAATAATTATAAATAATATAATAAGGATCCAAATCTTTAAATGTTTGAGGAGAAGAGGTGGAATTTATAGGGAGAGGAGAGGGGTGTTTCTAATTATTCTATTCATTTGTTTATTATTTTAGCTCATGACTATAAATGGTGTTGATTCCTATGAATAAATACATTAAAAGGTTCATGAAATTTTGAAACAATTGGTGATTACATAATCCATACAACATCCATGACTCTATAATTCATGTATTTGTTAAACACCATAAATTACTATATTTCATGATTCACTAAAAATTCAACTATTTTAGAAGAATACACAAAAATCCCCTAACCAATTTTTTATGTGTAGATTTCAAAATATGAACTCCATTTTTTAAAATAATTCTCTAAATATGGGAAATTTAATTTTTAATTAAAATCTTCATTTAATTGAAAAATATATATTTTAATATTATAAATAGTTTTGTAACAATTTGAAAAATTTATTAAGCTCTCATAATTTTATCTTAAAATCACAAGACAATAAAATATTAATTTATAAATCTATTTATTAAAATATTTTTTCTCTAAAATATTTATATTAATTATAAAATTATAAATAAAAATTTACATTTCAAAAATATACAAACACTTACTTTATCATTTTTAGAACATTTATTTACTTATACCATGATATAAACATATCATATTTTCATTTATAAGATTCCTAAATATTATTTATACTTTCATAGGAGAGGTTACTATTCTATTGTCTAGGTTTCCATTCTTAATGGTCATATTACTGTTCCAATGGTCATGTTATTATTCTATCAACATATATTCCCTAATTTCTATAAGTACAACTTATTTCACTCTTTATTTATCTGATTAATCATTTTATTATGCTATCAATGTGATATACATGTTTTATATTATATAAACTATATATAATATGGAAAATTTCATTGATAAAATTATGGGTCATTACATTATTCCCCCTTATGAAATTTTGATGTCAAATTTTATTTTACATACTAAGATGAAAACTGGTGAGGTTATTTCTCCTTCATTACTTACAATGGTTCCCATGCCAGCTCTTCGTACTTATGGTTCTATCAGAATACATTTAAAAGGTGCATATTCTTTTGCATATATCATTATCTCTACAGTCCAAGATCTTTACTGGCTACTCTTCATATGAGAGTTCATTCTTTAGTTGTACCACCTCTAGATTCAGTACACATGAGGGGTCATGTATGTATTTCCTCAAAATAGATACATGGAAGATTTCATGAACTTGATCCATATTTAGTGGAAGTACAGGCCGATAGGTCACTACTCTTATAGGATCAAGGATATCATAGGGGCCAATGTACCTTGGGCTATTCTTTCCCTTATTTCCAAAAAACTTGACTCTCTTCCATGGTTATATTCAATAGAATAATTTTTATCAAACATTGAACAAAAATTCTCAATGATGGTTGTCATCGTAGCTATTTTTTATCTCTAATAATCTTTGACATGTTGTTGGATATCTAAAACTTCCATGTCATCTCTTTAAAAAGTTGAGGTCCAAGTATCTTTCATTCTCCAATATCATTCTTACATGTTGGGGTTCTACATCGCTTACTATATATAAATTCACATGGAGCCATTTTAATACTCGATTGGATGTTATTGTTGTATGATGACACAACCAATAGGATATGTTGATCCCATCCTCCTTTTGATTCCATTGAGTATGATCGCATAGTTTCCTTAAGTGTATAAATAGTACTTTAATATTTCCCATCAGTTTTGGGGTGATATGATGTGATTAAATTCAATTTAGTACTCAAATAATGCTACATAGATAAGGCCCCGACCTTAGACCATACTTAATCTTGAGATATTTCAAGAATACACCTTGAGGATCTTTTCAGGTTTAGAGTTTTAGAGAATTAGATCATAAAACATGTATTACATTCCACATTTAAGAAAAGTGGTTACATAAAAGATAGTATTCATTTTTCCCATCAACAGAAACATATTTAAAATAAAACATGGATTCTTTCTTGACACTTCCTTGATACTATCATCATATCATGTACCTTTCCCTTGTCCTGTGAAAAACATTTCCAAAAAACATGGGATGAGCATAAAAATATCACTAAGGGTTATAAAAATATGGAAAGGAAACATGAGTTCATATATACATAAGAATGAAATCATACTTTACCCATAAAACATAGGTATTTTAACATACCTCATCAAATCATTAATAAATCATAGAAATCATAAGACATAAAGGTAACTTGAGGCATTCATAACATTCTTATGTAGGGAGTAACCCTCTTGGTTACATTTGGAATACCCATCATAGTATATTCCATAAATCTCTTCAGATAAACCTTAACGTTTCACTCCTTTGTGTTACCCAATGCATTGGAGGGCTATATCGGGCTCACCCGCCCTTAGTTTATCACGGAACCACCCGTCTTCGTAATAATGCCCAAGAACCACAACATAATCGTATCACATAAAACATGCATAAAGGAAACATAACATTTCCACATATCAATCACAAGATATCAATAACACAGTGATATAATAAAAACATTATCAAAACCATTTTAAATACCAGAATAAAAGAAAAGTAAAACATGGTATTTATTTTTCTTTAAAAAAAGGTATGGCTTGTAGAGGAATCCGAAACTCCAATAATGGTCACGGCGGTGGAGAAGTCATTCTCGCCGCATACGTACAACAAAAACATTCCCTTTTTTCGTTTAGTATACGCTTCGTATAAAAAAGATTCCTTTTGAATAAACGTAAAAGTCAAAGGGGTCTATACACTGTATAAAAGAAGTTTGTGTATAAAACAAAATATGCCTCAATGAAAGGGGATTGAGACGAAGTCCCATAACTCGGGTCCGACTTGACTCGATAATTCTTTAATCTCCTGAATAATAAACTTTAGTTAATTTCTACTTGTTTAAGAACCTTTTTCAAGTTCATTATTCCTTTTATATCACTTATTGCCATGTCATGAACACTATGTAATTATTTAGGTTAATAACAGTCGTTTTAACGATCATTGGTACTGGAGTAAAAAATAAACCCTTTATAATTACAAGTTGTTCATTTATCCATTATATATAGAATGGTATTCATGATTTAGATATCATATATATCATATATATCCAGTACATGCATGCATTTATAATATTATATAACATTTAGAGGTAATAAATGAAATGCACTGTTCATGGAGACGGTAAGCCGTACGTACGCATGAACGCTGCTTCCATTTCCATTTCGTATTTTATGAAATGGAATCATAATTATATAAAGGTATATTATAATTCCAGTGTAATATAATATATAATATCATAACTGCATCCTTTATATGTCCCACATATGGTATTAACGAATCAAATCTCTTTGAGGGGGCGGTAGTCCGCACTTCCTTAAATGAAGATATCACGTTTACCCATAATGGAAACCATAAAGGTATGCCAAAAATGAAAAATACAGAAGCTTAAGGAATACATAAACATATTATTTATCATATATAAATATAGTGTCATCTTAATTTCCACCTTTTAGGGTGTTAAAAAAATGTTGAACAATCATCGTTTCGGGAGGCAGAAATTCGCCATCCACAGAAACAGTATGTTATTTAACCATTAGATGTAGGTGTGTGTAAGTGTAGCTCGAATACTTCTTATAAAAACATCCTAGTATATGGAAGATACTGGTGTTGTTACAAAATAAATGAATAAAAAGAGTTTAGGGGGTTGGATAAGCAAAATAAAACAAAAGAACACAAGTGAAGACATAACCTTAAAATCGGGTAACTCCCTTTGGTTTGAGCTCAAAGGCTTCCTTGGGAAGACTTATGCCCAAAGTGAGGCTTCAAGGAGTAATATAGGGAAGTGTAGGGACAAAATTGGTAGGGGTTGGCCGAGCCAAAGGCTTTTGAAGTGTGGGTAAGGAGGTAGAGGTGTGGGCCTTATATAAGAGGAGAGGAGGGGCACTCTTGGAATGTAAAGAAATGTAACTTTATTTTAAAATGAGTTTCAGATTCAAAAGGTCCCACATTTATATAATTCGAGGTTAAGGTGATAAAGGTTATAAATCCACACATCCAATAGGTTTTGGAAATGTGTAGGTCATAGATTTTACATTATCTTTTCTTTTTATTTAAATCCTTTATTAATGAGGTAATCGCTGCATCATCATGATGTCATAAATAATTTAATTTATTTAATGTTTAAAAATTATAAAAAAACTATCATGATGTAGGAAATAGTTTTATCTTTCTAATGAATATTTATAGTCAAAAATATGACTTGTATAACCCCATTTAAAAATTGTTTTAGTAAAACAACTCATGTTTGTGTCATTTTAATTTTAACATTAAATAAAAATATATTAATGTCATTTTCCTACCAAAGTGGCTCCATGGGGTCCCCAAGTTGACCCATGGCTTGTCTTGGTCGGCCATGACACATCCAATAGGGGTAGGACATGTGTCTAGGTATTTTCATTTTATTATAACATTATTTTTACCTTAAATTAAACTAATTACCTCTAATTGCGATTAAGAACATAAAAGTTACTATTCATAAAAAAATTATTTTAATCTCATTGAACCACATTTTACTTCTTAATGACAACCATGTATGTCGGATTTTTGAAAATCAAATCAAAGAAGTGGCAAAGTTTCATTTAAACGAAAAATCAGTTTCTTTAACTACCACTTAGTGGTTTCACTATTCATCAAAAGTTGAAGAATTTTCAGAAAAATACCAAAACTTAACTCTAAGCTATATTTGATATTTTGAATTCAAAAATGATTTCTATTTTACAAAATTTAAATCATATAAGTTAAATTAATTAATTTAATAATTAATTCCCACTGTCATGACAAATAGCGTGTTTTTATGAAACAATAAGTATCAAAAGATTGACACCAGTTTAAGTCTAATTTCAAAGTGAAATTGATTCCAATGACCACAATTGGATTAAATGGTAAAAATATATTCTAATTTAACTTCAAAACCAATTAAAAAGATAATCTAATCATATAAATAAATTATATTAAAAAGAGTTTTTGAATTAAAATACAACATTTTTCACTATTCATTAAAAAATGAACTTTATCGAAAAAATACCAAAAATTCACACAAAGTAAATATTGATGTCCCAATCATAAAGAATAATTTTAGTTTGACAAAAATAGCTTATAAAATTGTCAAAAGATAGATTTAAAAATGGTTTTCCATCAAAAGGAAGTAAAACAATCTTTTAAAAATATTAGTGTATTCCATGATTAAGATTGGATTTATTCTCATTTTAAGCCTCTAAAACACTATCTAATTCACTAATAGACATAGATAAAAATATCTATTATTCATTACTTACTTCGGATGTTACATCCTTCCGCCATTTAGAAAATTACATCCCTGCAATTTATTTACTTATTGAATAAGTGGGGGTATTTATCCTTCATTGCATTTTCAGATTCCCATGTTGCCTCTTTCATCATGTGGTTTTTACACAAAACCTTTACATGATTAATCACCTTATTCCGTAACACTTGCTCCCTGTGGTCAAGAATCTGGACTGGTTGTTCTTCATAAGAGAGGTTCTCTTCCAACTGAACTACCTCTGGGCTTAAAACATGAGACGGATCTAGCATATACTTTCTCAACATCGAAACATGAAAAACATTGTGTACCTGAGATAAACTCGGAGGTAATTCCACTATGTATGCAACTAATCCAACATTCCCCAGAATTTCATATGGTCCAATAAACCGTGGACTCAGCTTTCCTTTCTTACCAAATCGCATCACACTTTTCCATGGTGAGACTTTGAGAAAAACATGATCACCTACATCAAAAGATAGATCCTTCCTCCTACTGTCCGCATA
This sequence comes from Viscum album, assembly GCA_963277665.1. Classification (NCBI taxonomy): domain Eukaryota; kingdom Viridiplantae; phylum Streptophyta; class Magnoliopsida; order Santalales; family Viscaceae; genus Viscum; species Viscum album. The sequence goes on from OY728138.1 coordinate 380,984,267, forward strand.
ACTCTTCTGCCTACTCTGAGCTGTTCTCATGTGTTTCTGTATTAGCTGAACTTTTTCTGCCAACTCTTCAACCAATTCTAGTCCCATCAGCTTTCTTTCACCCACTTCATCCCAAAAAGCTGGAGTTCGACACCACTTCCCATATAAAGCCTCAAATGGTTCCATCTGTATATTGGAATGAAAACTGTTATTATATGAAAATTCAACCAAAGAAAGATGTTGGTCCCAACTTCCTTGATAATCCATAGAGCAAGAACGTGTCATATCTTCCAATTTCTGAATTGTTCGTTTTGACTACCCATCTGATTGAGGATGAAAAGTTGTATTAAAATTTAATTCAGTACCCAACGACTTCTGAAGGCCTTTCAAAAAGTTAGAAGTGAACCTCAGATCACGGTCAGATAAAATGGAGAGAGGACCTCCATGTAACCTAACTATCTCTTTAAGATACAAACGGGGAAATTGATATAGGGAAAAATTATCATGTATGGCAAGGAAATGAGCAGATTTAGTCAAGCGATCAACAATAACCCAGATTGCATTATTACCTCGAGGGGTCTTCGACAATCCCACAACGAAGTCCATAGATATATTCTCCCATTTCCAATCTGGCACTGGTAAAGGATGAAGCATCCCTTTCGGTAACTGCCGCTCTGTTTAACCTGTTGACATGTCAAACACTTCACAGTAAAATCAGCAATATCTCTTTTCATTCCATCCCACCAGTAATACTCCCGCAGATCTCTGTACATCTTAGTACTGCCAAGATGAACTGAAAACGGGGAACTATGAGCCTCACATAACAACTCATTATTCAATTGTGAATCACTAGGCACACAGAATCTCTTCCCAAATCTCAAAACACAATCATTATCAATGTTGAATTCAGGAAAATTACCCTTCTGAACCAGCTCTACCTTTTTCTGCAACTCACTGTCTTACTTATGTGCTTGCTTGATTCTGTCTGATAGAGAAGATTTCACTGATACCTGAAACAAAACAGAAGAACATCCTGCACCAACAAATTCTATGCCAAATTTCATCAAATCCTTAACCAAAGGATCACGTTCCAAACACAACATTGCTAATGAAGCATTACTTTTTCGACTCAAAGCATCAACCAATTTATTTGCTTTTCCTGGATGGTAATGAATTATACAATCATAAATCCTTGATTAATTATAGCCATCTCCTCTGTCTCATGTTCAATTCTTTCTGAGTGAATATATACATTAAAATTTTGTGATCGGTATATATTTCACACTTTACTACATACAAATGATGCCTCCAAAATTTTAAAGCGAAAACAACAGCAGCTAATTCCAAATTATGTGTAGGATAATTTACCTCATGAGTTTTTAACTGTCACGAAGCATAAGCAATTACCTGATCATTCTGCATTAAGATGAAATCAAGTCCTTTCAATGAAGCATCACTATAGATAACAAACTCCCCATTCCTGGAAGGTAGTGCCAAAAATAGAGCATTCACCAATCTTCTTTTCAATTCCTGAAAACAATCATCACATTCTTTTATCCAAATAAACTTAACACCCTTCCGAGTTAGCTTAGTCATTGGACTAGATAACCGTGAAAAATTTCTAACAAACCTTCAGTAATATCCTGCCAAACCAAGGAAACTACGAATCTATGTTACATTTGTGGGTCTTGTCCATTCTTCAACAACCTTTGTTTACGCAGGATGAACGGTTATCCCCTCTTTAGAAACAATGTGACCAATGAAAGAAATTTGTTGCAACCAAAACTCACACTTGCTGAATTTCCCATACAATTTATTTTCTTTTAAGGTTTAAAAAATAACCCTTAAATGTCTTTCATGATCCTCTTTACTTTTAGAAAACACCAAAATATCATCAATGAAAACCACCACAAACTTATCCATGAACTCATGGAAAATTATATTCATTAAGTCCATGAATACAGCAGGTGCATTGGGTAGCACAAAAGGCATTAATAAAAATTCATAATGGTCATATCTTGTACGAAACACAGTCTTCGGAACATCTACTTCCTTTACCTTCAGCTGATGGTACCCCAATCTCAGGTCAATCTTTGAAAAAAACTGAGCTCCCTGGAGCTGATCAAACAAATCATCGATATGAGGAAAATGATATTTGTTCTTAACAGTGATGTTATTCAAGGATCTATAATCAATGCAAAGTCTCATAGAACCATCTTTCTTTTTAACAAATAAAACAGGAGCACCCCATGGTGATGTGCTAGGTCGAATGAAACCTTTCTGTAATAAATCTTGCAATTGCTCCTTCAACTCTAAAAGTTCAATTTGAGCCATTCGATAAGGGGTTTTTGAAATTGTCTTAGCATCAGGAACTAAGTCAACAGTAAATTCAACTTCCCGATCTGGTATTATTCCAGGTAACTCATCAGGAAAAACATCAGGATACTCATTTACCACTGGAACATCATTAATCTGAACAGTTCCCTTGTTTTCAACAATATGTGCAAGGTAACATTCATTTCCATCTTTTACAAGTTTCTCGGCCTCTTGATAAGTTATCAACAGTAAGGGTTAATTGTTATACACAAACTAAAAGTCTTTCTGAAAATAAACTTTTTTATCTCTACAGTCAATCTTAGCATGGTAAATAGAGAGCCAATCCCTACCCAGGAGAATATCAAACTCTACTAGGGGTAGAACAATAAGTTTTGCAAGTAGGTTCTTTCCACAGATAAGGATAGGAAGATTCTTATAAATTCTTTTTGCCTCAACATTTCCCCCAGGTGTTTTTACCACATGTTTAAGATTCATTTCTTGATATGGTATTCCCATTTTACTAGAAAAGGTTTCAGAGATGAAAGTATGTGTGGACCCCGAATCAAACAACACACTGGCATAATCTGAAAAAACAAACAAAGTACCTGATACAACTTCATTTGATGGCCCGACATCTGCTGAAGTAGTTGCAAAGGATTTCACCATCCCTTTCTGCTTGTAGTCTAACTGCTTCCCATCACTCAAGCTCTTTCTCGGACACTCGTTTGCATAGTGACCCATCTCATTGCACTTAAAACATTTCACTAACTGTAAATCAAATTTAGACTTACCATCACCTAGATCTTTTTCAGTGCAATCACGAGCCTTATGTCCCATCTTACCACATCGGTAGCACTTTCTAGAATTCAGAAGACATTCCCCAGCATGCCTTTTACCACAATTATCACAAACTGGAAACTTAGTTTTCTTACCATCAGACTTTTTTGAAGAATTCTTCCTTTTCTCCTACCACCTCATTCTCTTCTTCTGCTGGTTGTTATAGAACACTTGATCATCAGAAAACTACATTTCCACCTTCTCAGCACATTGAACAAGCTTTTCATAACTTTTAAACTCATGAGAAGCTAATTCCCTTTGATATTTTTTCTTTAATCCTGAGTAAAAACGATTGATTTTACTATCAAGGTCTCGGATAAAATTTGGAGCATACCTTGCCAATCGAGTGAACCTCTCTTCATAGGAATCCACTGAGTCTTCCTCTTGCCTCAATTCCAAGAATTGTTTTTCCATCCTAAGTCGAACAATCTTAGGAAAATACTTCTCAATAAACATACCTTTGAATTCATCCCAGTCAAGAGCATCAATCTCATCAGCGTCCCTGATATTTTTAACCATCGACCACCACTGATCTGCCTCACCCTCCAAACGGTAAATAGAAAGACTAACCTTTTGATTGTCTGAACACCCCATGACATCGAAAATATTCTCTAGTGCTTTAATCCACCCTTAAGCTAACATAGGGTCAGATGATACTCTAAATGATGGGGGATGTTGCCTCATGAAATCTTCCACCACTGACATGTTCCTCTGTGGTTGATCTGGCTGATCTCGTGCATGGATACCACCACCATTTATCGTTTGAGTAAACTGCGCCATTACTGCAACAAACTGTTCATTACCAATTCCGACCATCTCAGGATGCTGATTCAGAAGGTTATTTCCTTCTGTATTCCTTCCTAGCACTGCTTCCCTGTTTCCTCTTCGGAAAACCATTCTGAACAAACATGTCTTAGATAAAGCAACATGGTAATCTTCAAATGATATATCATTTCAAAAAAAAATATTTTTGGATAATCATTTAATAGAATTATAACTCCTAAAGTTATCTAAACCGACCTTTGATACCAACTATAAGGCCCCGGCCTTAAACCTTACTTAATCTTGAGATATTTCAAGAATACACCTTGAGGATATTTTCAGGTTTAGAGTTTTAGGGAATTAGATCATAAAACATGTATTACATTCCACATTTAAGCAAAGTGGTTACATAAAAGATAGTATTCATTTTTCCCATAAACAGAGACATATTTAAAAAAAACATGGATTTTTTCTTGACACTTTTTTAACAATATCATCATATCTTGTACCTTTCCCTTGTCCTGTGAAAAACATTTCAAAAAAACTTGGGATGAGCATAAAAAGCTCAGTAAGGGTTATAAAAATATGAAAAGGAAACATGAGTTCATATATTCATAAGAATGAAATCATTCTTTACCCATAAAACATAGGCACTTTAACATACCTCATCAAATCATGAATAAATCATAGAAATCATAAGACATAAATGTAACTTGAGGAATTCATAACATTCTTACATAGGGAGTAACCCTCTTGGTTACGTTTGGAATACCCATCACAGTATATTCCCTAAATCTCTTCGGAGAAACCTTAACATTTCACTCCTTCGCGTTACCCAATGCATTGGATAGCTATATCGGGCTCAACCGCCCTTAGTTTATCACGGAACCACCCGTCTTCGTAATAATGCCCAAGAACCACAACATAACCGTTTCACATAAAACATGCATAAAGGAAACATAACATTTCCACATTTCAATCACAAGATATCAATAACATAGTGATATAATAAAAACATTATAAAACCATTTTAAATACCAGAATAAAAGAAAAGTAAAACATGCTATTTATTTTTCTTTAAAAATAAGGTATGGCTTGTAGAGGAAGCCGAAACTCAAATAATGGTCATGACTGCGGAGAAGTCATTGTCACCGCATACGTACGACAAAAACATTCCCTTTTTTCATTTATTAAATGCTACGTATAAAAATTATTCCTTTTGAATAAACATAAAATTCAAAGGGGTTCATACACCGTATAAAATAAGGTTGTGTATAAAACAAAATATGCCTCAATGAAAGGGGATTGAGAGGAAGTCCCATACCTCGGGTCCGACTTGACTCGGTCGTTCATTAATCTCCTGAATAATAAACTTGAGTAAATTTCTACTTGTTTAAGAACCTTTTCAAGTTCATTATTCCTTTTATATCACTTATTGCCTTGTCATTAACACTATGTAATAATTTAAGTTAATAACGGTCGTTTTAAGGATCATTGGTAGTTGAGTAAAAAATAAACCCTTTATAATTACAAGTTGTTCATTTATCCATTATATCCAGAATGGTATTCATGATGTAGATATAATATATATCATATATATCCAGTACATGCATGCATTTATAATATTATATAACATTTAGAGGTAAGAAATGAAATGCACCGTTCATGGAGACGGTAAGCCATACGTACGCATGAACGCTGCTTCCATTTCCATTTAGTATTTTATGAAATGGAATCATAATGATATAAAGGTATATTATAATTGCAGTGTAATATCATACATAATATCATAACTCCATCCTTTATACGTCCCACATATGGTATTAACGAATCAAATCACTTTGGGGGGGCGGTAGTCCGCACTTCCTTAAATGAAGATATCGCCTTTACCCATAATGGAAACCATAAAGGTATGCCAAAAATGAAAAATAAAGAAGCTTAAGGAAAACATAAACACATTATATATCATATATAAATATAGTGTCATCTTAATGGCCACCTTCGAAGGTGTTAAAAAAATGTTGACCAATCATCGTTTCGAGAGGCAGAAATTCTCCATCCACGGAAACAGTATGTACTTTAACCATTAGATGTAGGTGTGTGTAATTTTAGGTCTAATAATTCTTATAAAAACATCCTAGTATATGGAAGATACTGGTTTTGTTACAAATGAAATGAATAAAAAGAGTTTAGGGGGTTGGAGAAGCAAAATAAAACAAAAGAACACAAGTGAAGACATTACCTTAAAATCGGGTAACTCCCTTTGGTTTGAGCTCAAAAGCTTCCTTGGGAAGACTTTTGCCCAAAGTGAGGCTTCAAGGAGTAATAGAGGGAAGTGGAGAGACAAAATGGGCAGGGTTTGTCCGAGCCAAAGGCTTTGGAAGTGAGGGTAAGGAGGTAGAGGTGGGGGCCTTATGTAAGAGGAGAGGAGGGGCACTCTTGGAAAGTAAAGAAATGTTACTTTATTTTAAAATGCGTTTCAGATTCAAAAGGTCCCACATTGATATAATTAGAGGGTAAGGTGATAAGGGTTATAAATCCACCCATACAATAGGTTTTGGACATGTGTAGCTCATAGATTTAACATTATCTTTTCATTTTATTTAAATCCTTTATTAATGTGGTAATCGCTGCATCATCATGATGTCATAAATAATTTAATTTATTTAATGTCTAAAAATTATAAAAAAACTATCATGATGTAGGAAATATTTTTATCTTTCTAATGAATATTTATAGTAAAAAACATGACTTGTATAACCCAATTTAAATATAGTTTTAGTAAAACAACTCATGTTTGTGTAATTTTAATTTTAACATTAAATAAAAAGATATTAATGTCATTTTCCTACCAAAGTGGCTCCATGGGGTCCCCAAGTTGACCCATGGCTTATCTTGGTCGGCCATGACACATCCAATAAGGGTAGGACATGTGTCCAGGTATTTTCATTTTATTATAACATTATTTTTACCTTAAATTACACTAATTACCTCTAATCACGATTAAGAACTTAGAAGTTACTATTCACCAAAAATTTATTTTAATCTCATTGAACCACATTTTAATTCTTAATGAAAACCATGTATGTCAGATTTTTGAAAATCAAATCACAGAAGTGGCAAAGTTTCATTTAAATGAAAAATCAGTTTCTTTAACTACCACTTAGTGGTTTCACTATTCATCAAAAGTTGATGTTTTTCAGAAAAATACCAAAACATCACCCTAAGATATATTTGATATTTTGAATTCAAAAATGATTTATATTTTACAAAATTCAAATCATATAAGTTACATCAATTAATTTAATAATTAATTCCCACTGTCATGACAAATAGCGTGTTTTTATGAAACAATAAGTATCAAAAGATTGACACCAGTTCAAGTCCAATTTCAAAGTGAAATTGATTCCAATGACCACCATTGGATTAAATGGTAAAAATATATTCTAATTTCACTTCAAAACCAATTCAAAAGATAATATAATCATATAAATAAATTAGATTAAAAATAGGTTTTGAATTAAAATACAACATTTTTCACTATTCATTAAAAAATGAACTTTATCGGAAAAATAAGAAAAATTCACACAAAGTAAATTTTGATGTCCCAATCATAAAGAATAAGTTTATTTTAAAAAACATAGCTTATAAAATTATAAAAAGATATTTTTAAAAATGGTTTTCCATCAAAAGGCAGTAAAACAATCTTTTAAAAATATTAGTGTATTCCATGCTTAAGATTGGATTTATTCTCATTTTAAGCCTCTAAAACACTGTCTAATTCACTAATAGACATAGATAAAAATATCTATTATTCATTACTTACTTGGGATGTTACAACATACCTCTCCAAAATTTAGATGTGAACCATAGATCATGATCAGAGATTATTAAAAGTCGTACCCCATGCAGCCTCACCACTTCCTTCACATAAAACACTCCATGTTGTTCAACTGGTAAATCTTCCTGAATTTCGATAAAGCGGGAAGTCCAGGTGAGTTGATCCACAACAACCCATATCATGTTGTTTTATTTAGATGTTTCCAAAATACCAGTGACAAATTCCATAGTGGAATTTTCCCATTCACATGTGGGTATAGGAAATGTTTGAATCATCCCTTTCGACTTATATATATATTCATTAACTTTTTGACATACCAAACACAGTTAAATATACTCTGAAATCTTCTTTTTTATATTGTCCAACCAAAAGTGTTCTAAAAAATCATAGTACATATTTGTACTTCTAGGATGGATGGAGAAGGATGTGTTATGTCCATTATCCAATAGATCCTTCTCTATATTAGGTGATGAAGGCACACAAAGCCTTATTCCAAACCAGAACACACCATCATTGTCAGTATGAAACACTTTTATAGTAAATTTATCCATTTTAACTTCCTTTGTAGATCCAAATCATTTTTATGTGCTTCCTTGATCTTCTAATATATAGATTTTTGGGAAATCATATGGGAAAGATAGGATGTATTCCCTATCGTTACAATTTCCAAATCCACCCTTTGCATATCCCTAAATATGGGGTCTTCCCCAATCCTCATCCTGGATAATGTATATGGTTCCTTTAATCTATGAGTATCCGATACCTTTTTTGAAAATCTAGGATAGCAACAAATAGAGAAATAGTAGTCCTTGATTGGCTCTAACCATCATCATTGAAGCATGTTGAGTTCCTCTTATGTTAAAATATACATTAGACTATTGTGATCAGTTAATATTTCACACTTCTCACCATAGAGTTAGTATTGATAGATTTTCAAGGAAAAGTCAAAACCGTTATATCCAGATCATGTGTTGGGTTGTTATAATCATGGATCATCAAATTTCATGAGGACTAGGCTATCACTTTGTCATTATTTATCCATACACAACCAAAATCTTTTTTTATAATCAATAATGTATATCACCAAATATTATCAACTTATTGGTATTGTGATAACTTGTGCAGTGATTAGCCTCTTCTTGAGAACCTTAAATATTTCCTCAAACTCATCTATACAGTTTTAAATTACCCCTTTCAATGTTAACTAATTTTGAAAGTTAGACAATCATTAGAAACTCCTCACAAAAATTTGGAAGTAACCAGCTAAGATAAGAAAATTGTCGATCTCCATTGCAGTTATTGGCACGGGAGAGTCTTTAATTAACTTTTAATTGGAAGGGTCTATAGATATTGATTTATTAGTGATAACATGCCCTAATAATGACACTTCCTCCATTAAGAATCCACATTTACTATAATTTTCATAATTTTTATACCTTCACAAATTCTATAGCATTGTATTCAAATTCTCCTCATGTCCCTACTTTCCCTTAAGGTATATCAGAATACCATCAATAAAAACTTCCAAAACTTTTTCAAGGTAATCTCAAAAAAGTATATTAATTAATTCCATGAATATTTCTAGAAAATTAGTGAGTCTTAATTGCATCACTATGAACTCATAGTGTTCATACCTCATTCTAAAGGAACTATAGGGAATATCACCCACTTCACCTTAAATTTGTAATATCCCGACTGAAGGTCCACCTTAGAGAAATACTTTGACACACATAGCTGATCAAAAAATTAATCTATATGTGGTAGGGTATAGTTGTTATTTATAGTGATTTCTTTGAGCTCGTGATATTTAATGCAGGGGCGCATTGATCCATCTTTATTCATCAAGAAGAGGACTAACACACCCAATGGTGAAGCATGCAGACGTATAAAACCCTTGTCCTGATTCTCTTGTAACTAATTCATTAGTTCCAACTCAATGTTGGAAATTATATAAGTATTATTTTATATAGTTAGATATCAATGAATAAGTTAAATTGAGAACTCAACCTCTCATTCGAGAGGTAAACCACGAAAATATTCAGGGAACACATCAGGGTAGTCCCTTACAATGTTCAAGTCTTCAATCATGATTCTCTCATTTTTCTCAATCATTTGATCTAGATATTCTTTCTTATAAGGTAGTAATATAAACAATTGAGATGATGAATATGAAGGAAATTCAACCACATCCTTACACTTATACATAATTAGAGGATGCCTCAGGATGTGAAGATTAATCTCCCTTTCCCAAATTTTTATGTTGTCTTTGTATAAAGATAGTCAATCCATGCTCAATATAGCAAAAAAACTCCACCAAAGGAAGTAAAACATGATTTCCTAGATGGCTCATCCCATTGAAAATTAATAGGGGAGGATTTATGTACTTTTGATTTAATAATTTCCACATTTTATGTTCTCACATATAACTCAACCTCTATATTTTGAGGTGGTGTTTGAATAGTTCTACTAAACATGAAATATATAAAATAATGCATAGAACCAGAATCAAATAGTATATTCTCTATTCTTTAATGAATAACTAGTATACCTAGAAGCACTTCATTATTATGCTCCACCTTAGTAGTAGTGATAACATTTGGCCTTCCATATTATCTTGTGTTGTTCTTCATTGCCTCTGACAACCCTTGGATGAGGGAATAGGCTTGCATAATGCCCATGTTCCTTTCTGTTATTACACTGCACTACAAGATGAGTTTTTATATTAACCTTCCTTTCTTATTCCACATTTGTGGGATTATTCATATCACTTCAATAATAATTATCTTGATGGCCCTCTCTTCTACATTTTATGAATCTCCTAGTTACTTGTAGGAAGTTTCCAGGATGCTTCTTCCTACACTTTTGACAAGTGCGATATTGCATTTTATTTCCTTCATTGTATCTATCTGCTAGTCCTCTCATATTAAACTCTATTTTACCCTTTTTATCTATTGGACCATGAGATCACTGAGAGTCTTTGATCCCCATTTACTCCATATGGGAACAATATACAATTTTATCATAGATTTCAAAGTCTCTAATTTCCAACTCTTTTCATAGAATATGATTTATTCCACCAAAGTAGCTATCCAACTTGATTTCAGTGTTCATGAAAAATCCGAAGGCGCATCATGCAAGTCTTTTGAAGTTTTCTTCATACACCCCAATAGACTCTTATTTGTTTTTATTTAGTCTTAGTAACTCCCTTCATATATTAAAATGGTGAGTTTAGGGGAAATATTTATAGAATTTGTTTTAATTCATCCCATTCCAAGGAATCAATTTCTTCCTTGGAATTTATGTTTTTTATTAGTGTCCACCACTATTCAGCTTCCCCATAAAAGTGAAAGACCACCATCATGAAATTATATTATTCTAACCATTGAAGGATAGATAATATCTTCTCAATGGGGTTAATTAATTGTTCTTCAATTAGGGTATCATAAGATCAATTACTGATAAGAGTTTATTTTCACATAAATGATTTGACTGCAACATGATCTTTCATAGGATAAAGAGGGTGTTCTACATGATTCATTTTATTATTAATAACATGATCCATTGTCTCTATTACTATAATGATTTTTTGATCTCATTTTCCCATCAAATTTATCATTTTATTAGGGAAATAATCACATTTCATATCACATTTGTTGTTGGAACAAGTGCTCATATTTACAAAAATTAACTAGGAAAAGAAAAAATATAATTAGGGGGATTGAATACTTAGCTAATAAGAATATAAAAATGAAACATTCAAAATAAAATGATAAACTTATTAATGAATATATTATACTAACAAGTGACTCTTTTTGTTTCAATATCAGTTATCCATAGTGATAGAATTATCCCTAGTGTTCTTACTAAAATTTCATAATACTAATCTCCAAAAATAAATATATCATGCTATGATACCAACTATAGTTACCCTATCCTTTAATACATATTATTATATTATTTTATGTATAATTAACCATCAAATACAAACCAAGGATCATAAATTATAGTGTCATTGGAATACTAGGCACATAATTATAAAACATGAAACCAAAAATAAAAAATATATTTTATTTAAACTCCAAAATGAGCTCCTAACATCCATTGAGCTCTAAAATCTACATAAGATAACCTAGGGAATATATGAAAAAAGGGATGAACTAGAAATCCAAGTAAGGGAGTAAACATGGGAATAAAGAATAAAACAAGAGTTAGAAGGCATAACATGCTGAAATAAAAAAGTAATGGAACATGTACAAACATATGGAACAATAACATATAAAACATGGGATCATGTAATCATGGAAACATAGGAATGTGGAATCAACATACAAAATGATATAAACATAAGTCTAATACAACTTGCATTATTATATCACATGGTTGAAAAAGTCCCATAAAAGAATTTGGTTTACTCCCTATCCAAACATGACATCTCATGAGACAAGAAATTAAACAATATATTGGAGCACTATTCAGTTTCACCCATCGTAACTTGTTCATGAATAAGTTTTCAACATGAATAATCAAACATAAGGTATAAACATTAGGGTAACCCATGGAATGAAATGGGTATCCTAATCATGTCATTAGGCATAAAAAATGGGTGTATCATAATTATATCCATGATAGAATGGGTTTAATGCATACATGGATATTAATAAGGTAAATTGGGCATATATCATGATAAATGATGTCCAAATGATGTGAAAACATGTAAAAAGAGTTTTTTTATAAACCTTTGAAATAAGACACATTGGTGCGATTTAAGGGAAAATATAAAATAGTATTTAAAGAAGAAAAAGGCGTAATTGTTTACATAAAACGAAAAAAAACATGGATAGTTTTTCATGATAAAAATTTCCATTTTAGAAAAATAATTTTGGCTTAAAACATATTATGTAGTGTACTTCAAAATGGGAGAGAAATTGGGATGTTCCCTTTAATCGAGCTTGCTTATCTGAAGAAATTGAAAGGGAACCTTATAAAAATGTATTTTCTTTCAAATAAAGAATAATTGATATAGGTACACAATAATGGAACATAAAATCATAATTTACGAGGATTAAATAATAATAATTAATAATTACATTGGTGTAAAGAGAGAGAAGGAGTAATCCAAATGCCAAATGGAGGTTTGGAGAGAATCCCTTACTTAATTTCTGAAAGTGTTTTTCACTTTCACATAATATACTGGATAAAAAAAATTATATCCATTAATTTATTAAGAAACCCATAAACTCTTATACATATATTTTATTTATTATAATTATACTAAGTTAATTTATAGTCATTTCTATGAGTTATAATGTTAAATTTTGTCATTTTGAGATCGTTTGTATCGGGATTTTATGATCAGTTCCCTTGGGATTAATTATGGGAGTTCTTGTAAAATTGAAGAAAACAAAATAAGTGGAATTATAAGATATTTATTCACCTAAATAATTTTAAATGGTCTCATATATCTTTTTTTATTCTTTTATTATGATGAATCATTAGATAGAACGTTAAGGATAAATGTTTTGTTTGTTATGGCAGTTTTCGATAATCATAAACTATTTTTGTTTTATTCTATAATATTATTAATATATATTAGTTCCATAACATAAAAAAGTTATAATATAAATTTTAATGTATTTTTTAACCATTATAATTCTTTTTATAACCATCCATGATGGCGTTAATGGAAAACAAAAACCCATCTTTGACGAAGGTGGTGAATCGACACCTCACGGATGATGTTTTCATTTTTAAAACAAAATCAGAGGAGAATAGATTGTATGATGGATATTCCATTAAATATTAACATACCAGTATATATATTATACTATATTTATCATGTTAAATTATGTTATAGTTGAAATAATGAGGTATAATAAATAAATAATTTAAAATAGAAAGGTGGATGATTTTACCTCTTGAATATTACCTCCTTTAGAACCACGTTAAGGAACATGGGTTTGGCCTTTTTTTGAGACCAGAATATTCTAGAAGTGGGGAGATTCTTGGGAGAGGAATTGGGTATAATATAAGATATCTAGAAAACTTATATAGTTTGAGAAGAATAGGTGGTGATGGGTGGTATTTATAGGATAAGAAGTGGGGTGTTTTTGATTATTTTATTCACTTGATTTTTATTTTGGGTCTAAACTATAATTAATATTAATTACTATAACTAAATATAGTAAAATTTTGGGGAGATTTTGAACCAATGGGCGATTATCTCATCCTTACATCATCCATGACCGAATAATTCTTGTATTTGTTAAATATCGTAAATTACTATCTGTCACTAATTACTAAAACTGAACTATTATAGAAAAAACCTAGAAAATCACCCCAACCATTTTTAAATGATTATATTTCAAAAAATTACTTCATTTTATGAAAATAATTTTCAGAATATGATAAAATTAATTTTTAATTCATATCAATATTTGTATGAAAAATTCAGATTTTAATATTATTACTAATTTTGCGACACTTTGAAAAATTAACTAAGGTATCATAAAAGTAAATTATAATTATAATAAAACAAAATATTAGTTTATAAATATATTTATGCATATAAGGTATTAATTAAACCAATATATTAATTATAAAAATGAAAATAAACATTTATGTTTCATTAAAATACCAACCCATAATTTATCATTTTTAAAAAATTTATTTACTTATAGAATGATATAAATATATCATATTTTCATTTATAATGTTCCTAAATTTTATTTATACTTTTATAGGTGATTTTTCTATTCTATTGGATGGGTTACAATTATTAATGGTACTATTACTATTCCATTATTCAGGTTACAATTCCATCGACATTGGTTATTTAATTTCTATAAAAACCACTTATTTCATTATTCATTTATGAGAATAATGTTTTTATTGGGTTCTCTATGCTATTTATGAGCTTTATAATAAGTAAAATAATTATAATAATGGAAATTTCATTGATAAAATTATGGGTTGTTACAATTCTCCTGCCTATGATGTATCACACATAATAAGTATCAAGTAACCAGTATGAATTCTAGTGGTGGAGACTCTTTCTTATGACTAATAACCCATATCATTTCTTGTAACCAAACATCTCACCCCCAGGAATCATGTAATCAACCGAAATTGGGCTCACTGAGAATTCTCATGCTGGATCCACTTATGTGTTCCCAAGGTTCAAGAATATCCCATGGGAAAATATATTTGTGTCATACTAGACTCTATAAAAATCCCAATGTCAGTGCCTCTTACATGTTACCATTTTTCAATACCATACTAAAGGAAAATGTATCATAGGAACCAGTATAGATTCCCATGCTAGTGAAACATATATATTGTAAGAACATCAGAATCTATAATAATTCCCATTCTAGAACTGTTTTCATAGTTCAATGCCAAATGAAAAAAGAGCCAATGCATTCGAATTTATCAAACATTTCAAACGCCTTATCATATGCACCTTGGTTAATTATGAAAATTTCTAATTCTAAACCATTTACTTATATTATTCCATGTTACTGATTATCACAATAATTGTAACAATTTCATTTCCCATATCTATTAAGCCCAATTACTATTATCAAGACATGGTATACGCAGTCCATCATGTAATCATGGTAATGTTAATTACATAGTAATTAACCACCTCCACGACTAATGATTATTTATCAAGATAATTAATATAATTCACATATTAATCCAAATCACAATTTAATCCATTCCATATATAATTTACAATTAAAAAAGGTCTCTATGTTCAAATATTCTACAACGAACTGACTCAAGATACCCTTATAAACTCATATATATTAAATTATACACATCATACCTGAAGGGTATTTCTATCATTGGGATGAAAACTATCACCTGAGTATCAAACATAGATAATAGGAAAGAATTTTTACCAACTAAAAACAAGATATATGGAACATATAGAACACAAATTAACAACAGAAGAAAGACTGGGTGAAATGAATGCCATAACCAAAGAAAAATAGTGGTAGCTATAAAAATCAAAAGCAGATAAAAATCTACAATGTAAAATTACAACAACAAAAAAGGACTACCACAACAAGAAACCACTACTCCAGGTGATTTTTTGGAAGCATCCCACCATCTCACCATCAGCTACCCATACCCATCTAACATGACCCATGATACCTTATTCTGAAACCTTTCTTTTTAAAACATTAAACAAAAATACATGGTCTATACACTATAGAAGATGTGTCTATGCTGTGAGCTAAACATTTTCATTAGGATACCAACATGGTGATCAATATCATGTCTCTATAAATGAATCCCATCATGCTTAATTTTAGGAGAATACATGGAATGATAAAAAGTTAAACATTTTATGTCAAAATCTTGGTAAATAATTCCCCTTTTCCATATTTATAAAAAAAATATGTAAAATAGTTTCAAACCATAATTACAAAAAACTATTTACATTTATAAAAAAATGAATATCAAAGACAAAATAGTACAAATCATAAACACAATGGTAAACCATATTCCATGGATACCTCAAAGTCAGGATAAATAGTTCACTCATACATTAATATTACTAGTGTACACTAAAAGTCCCTGGATCCCATTCATAAATTTTCAATGAATATTGTAACACCCTAGAAAGTAGATTCTCATACTTTTTCAATCTTATCATTGAGCCTAGTGCATATCGACCTTAGAAAAATGGAACACCTTAGAATGTGAACCCCATAATAATAGAAAAATAATAATACCAACACCAGACCCTCTATATATGTTCCTAAGGCTCCCATATGTGTCATTTTTCAAATAATTTCAAAATAATGCTTATCACATTTCAAATCTCCTTTCACAATACATTTCTAAACAACCATTGTTTTCTCAAAAACCTACATGTAAAACCCTATTCCCTACACATTTCATAATGCTTTTAAAATCACCCATATTTTACCAAAATATTTGTGACACTATATTTTATCAAACACTATTAACAAAGAAAAATAAACCATCCATTATAATTATAGTTGTTTAGATAAAAAATAAATAAACAAGCGAAATAAATAGTTCACATAACATAGGCTAGAAACGAAGCCATCCACTTTAAACTCTAGTCACACAATACCCATAATGGGATCCAAAAACACTAAAAGGAACAAAAAATGATAAAATATTCTCTAGTTATGATTCCCATGTATTATAATCGAGTAAAATAAGAAAAATATTCAACAAAGAAGATAGATCTGTAAATACCTCAATGAACTTACAAGACGCACCACAACCAAGAAAAGGGTTCTACCATAGAAGCAAATTACACAAAGTATCTATAAGGGATAGAAGAAACATCATCACATAAAAAAAATTCACAAACCCATCCCAGCACTACTGTTTAAACAAGATAAAAAAATAAGAAGAAATTTCGCATACCCGGAGATATGAAACAAAACCAACCCATACATTGAGAACTTAAAAAAAGTGATTCAGAAGAGAAGAAGACACTCGAAATCATCTAGAAGGATAGTTATGGATTTTGGGAGAGTCTAGATGTGAAATGAATTTGGAGTCACATGAACAATGAATAGAACCTACTATTCATTATGGGTTTACATAATAAATCACTTTTTTGCAACATAAATATCCCATAACATGAGTACACTAAAAAACATGTTCCATTGAGTTAATTAATCTCGAGAAACACATTTTTGATTTAAAAATATGTTTACAGAGTAAAAATATTTTACTCCCAAAAATATTTCAGGATTTGTTCCATGCATCAAATTTATGCCTTAAATTACACATTTATGGTGTAAATGTTCCCTATAGGTAGTTCCAATATCAGGTCCTATAGAGACTCCAAAAAGGATACCATTCCTCTAGAAACCCAAACTACCAATCATAAACAAAACATATAGTTGAAATTATACCTAGTATATTGAAAATTACCCACCATAAGACATTCTGTCCTTGAGAATTCGTGTAGAAGAAGGATTCTGAAAAAAGAGGTGAGGCCAATTCTCCCTCACCAACACTTCAACCTCCCAAGTCATGTTTGAATATGATATAAGTCACCATCACAGTATAACTAATGCATGAATTTAACATGATAATCAATGATATATATTGTTTCTCATTAATAAAAAAATATGGTTCCAAATCAATCCCCTCCCAAGTTAGAACATGTGAGGGATTGGGATGATAATTCCTAAGATGATATATATGACAAACATCATGGATGCCTATCAAATGATATGATACTGCAAAATGATAAGAAAACTTCTCATGATTCTTAATGAACTCAAATGGTATAACATATCATAGAACCATATTTTCCTATATTCCAAGCCAAATGTGACCTAACTGAGGAGATATTTTCAAGAAAACCCAATCACTAACCAAAAACTCCAAAGAATGACGTTGATGATCCACATATAATTTATATTGTATTTATGAGATTACTATATTCTAATGTATATCTTATATCCTTATCGATAAATTTGGAAGAACACTTCGTCCCATAAGAGAAGACTCTATCACCTCTATCCTACAAAAAGATGACCAACCCATGAAACCATAAAAATCCTCGAATGGAACCATTATTATTAAAGACAAGTAACTATAGTTATACGCATACTCAACCATTGTAAGATGGATGTCCCATGATCAACAAAAATCAATGATGCTAGGATAGAGCATATCTTTCTAGATATGGATAGTAGGATATATTTGACCGTCCATCTATGGATAATAACCTATACTCAACCTGAACTAATTCCCCATAAACTCTTGGATAATACACCAAAATATAGAATTACACCTGGGATCCCTATATGATATAATGGAAAAGGAACCCCATATAACCTCATGAACTCATTCACATATATATTAGCTTGATAATAATTTTGTTGGTGTCCCTAACAAGAGTGAAGTGAGCTAATTTCATCATATGATCGATCACCAAACTGCTAACATTATTCCTTCGGGGAGTCCTTGGAAATACAACAATAAATCTTATGGTCACATCATCCCATTTGCAGAAAGGTATCATAGAAGGATGTAGTTAAAAAAAGGAATCTGGTTCTCTACCTTCACCTGCTGACTGGCGCAACAGTAAGGCACATTATAAGTATTGTCATAGTTCATAACGAGCCACCAAAACACTATTTGATGTCATAATACAGATTAGTAGTGCTAGAGTGAATGTTCCATGAATAACTATGATAACCATAAAACACTAATCTCCTCACAGATTTTTGGATGAAAAATGAATTTTTAAAACAACAAATACAAACCAAAGGGATAGACAAACATGGAACGATCTCTTCACCATATAAGGGTTCTCTAATTTCATTGAACACATCATTATGATACTGAATATATATAATAGATTCATATAGGGATGTAGATAACTAAATAGTGTTCAGAACCATTCGTGAATCATCCTCATGCATATCCATATGTAGCTGAGAAAATAGTCACATAATGTTCCACTATTCCTTTGATTCCAATATAGCATGTGGTGGATATTTCCGGCTAAGATCATATGCAATGAGATTCCCTTTCCAAAGGGTATAGGTGATGTTGATGTCAAACATCTAGAGGAACGTAGAACACTATCTCTATCTGGGATTAATTTTATTATGAGAGAAGATATATATCAGACTATTATGATTATAAATGAACATTATCCTATATCATAAAATATAATGCCTCAAACATTTAAGCATGTTCATTACTATTCAAATATCGAAACCTTGAGTGGGGTAAATATTCTAATGTGGATGAAGATAATAAAAACCATAAGACATAATGTTATCATCCTGCATAAGCACACAACCCAGTATAGTGCAAGAAAAGTCATAGAAAACCACATACCCCTTACCATGTTTAGGTAAGATCAAAATAGTATCTGATGTTAGAAGTCATTTCAGCTTATCAAAAGAAGTCGGACATCTTGAATCCCATGTGAACTTCACCCCATTCATTGTTTTAGAATTTAATGGCTATTAAATTTCTTTTTAAATCATTGATGAATCACCAACAATACCCAGAAAGGTCAATGAATCTATGAATCTCAAAATCATTTTATGGATCTTCCCATTACAAGATAGACATAACCTTCTCATCATCTAAATATATCCATTATAAGATTTGAACATTTCATGAGACATATATTACCCATTTTGTAGTCTTCTAAAACCCTTTTTATCATAAATTGGATTATACTTTCCTATTGGTTGTTTTATAATAATTTATAGAGTTTTGGATGCCCATGGGGTTATGCATGGTTGGCAGATAGTTTGGGAAAACTGTCCGGTTTGGCGCAATAAACTTTGTGGCTTGTTCTGAGACATTGGTGGTGGAAAATAGTTTTCCAAAATATGTGGACACCCCTCCAAACCATGAACCCCTAGAAATAGTGTTTATGCATAGTTGTCCAAAAATTAAGGTAACCATGCGGCCAAACCGTAAACCCTAAATAGAATCTCTATATAAGGTGCATGGTGAAGGCACACTATTACATTAACCTTGAGGCCTCTCCAAAAAAAATATGTTTATATGTATTTAATACATTAATTATTAATTAAAAATTCATGAACCCATGTTTTGTATCCATAATCACCCTCACTCAGCCTAATATGGATTCCTTTTATTTTTGAGGCTCTCAAGAGTATTCCTAGGATCCTCAAACACTTTCCATCATGAATTTAAGATATGGTGAATGAAATAAAACTCTATACAATATGTGACCTCTTACTTGATTAGTTTTTTCTCTCTCTAGTATTTCTCTCCCTTTGGAGAAGGAAAAATTCAATCGTTGTTGATGTTATAGATGTAGGTTCTAAGTGATCTTGTTTTTTGGGATCTTGATCCAATGTTTTGATCCTAGATCCTTTTCAATATTGTGATTTTGGATGTTCTAACTCGAATCAAGGACCTAAGATTCACATAATTTCATCAATGACTTAAGTTAGGGGGTCTATATGATAATTCCCATAGTATTTATAACTGTCTTGTGATTGTAGTCATGTCAATGTGTTTGCATGCTGTGAAATTGCATTTAAATTAGAAAAGTGGATTGAATCCCCATGATTCTGAGAGACCCTTCTCATATCTTATTAGATCCGTTTGATATTACAAGACCGAACTTAATAGCTACCCATGGGGTTTGTAAATTTATCCTTGAGATGATAATTATGAAATGAAAAATGGGAATTAAAGGGTTTATGAAATTAAACCAATTGTGAACATGTTGCCATGTGAACATGTTATAAAGAGTGTTTGGATTAATCTTTAAAATTTAATGTGTTATGAGGTGATTAATAGTAATTGGGTTAAACGGTTAAGGGTTTAAATGATGTAAAAGGCTTTGATTGATAAATTAAATGGTATATCATGTTTAGAATGGTTGAAAAATTGGTTATTAATGTTTAACCACGATATTTATATTTGAATAATGGGATTTGGGTGTGGGAATGATGTTCTGCATCTGTGTGTGTCCATAATGATGCTCTAGGAACCATTACATGCATGATAATTAATGATATATGTATGTTCCATGTACCTAATATTTTGGTGCTAGACTAACACTCAAAGTAATCATGATATCAGTAAAATAATAAAGCTCTAAGATCTTGAGATAATAACATTTGATTGATGTTCCAATCATATGTGATAATGGTTCCTCGACCAACACTCCAAGGTAATAAATAGAAATTGTAATTAATTATAATACTATAATCCCATGAAAGAATAAATTGGATAATACCTATGGTCATGGTTCAAAATTCAACATGGGTGTAACCATGTATGATTGGATTGGGAATCCTCATGAAACTAAGGTCCAACATAGTTAATTAAAGAATAATAAATGAGAAATCCATTTACATTTATAATTTTGTATTTTATTATTTATAAAAAATCATAAGCTATTATAGAATGTATATTTCTTTTAAAACCATTGGTGGTGGACTGCATATTTTCACTCACACCCTACTTAGGCTGCTGATTAGTACACAGGTACACTTCATGTTTGTTGGTAAAGATATAGGAAAATGTCATGTGATATATGGTTGAGTTGGGATTCGGGATGAAGCATTAATGAGGGAACCATACGTGTTGTTCATATCCATTTGGATTAGTTAGTCTATATTTATTTTTGTTTTCTAGTTGATAGTTGACAAACATTTGGCAGGAATATCTACTACTTTTGTTTAAGGTTGCTTCCCTTGTTTTGGGATTCATCAGGAGATGCTTGATCGTTATTGGTTATTCTTTATTATTATTTTTTATATTTTCTTTTTGATTTATAATTTTGTATTAATTTGATATATAGGGTATAGTCTCACCACATAACATATTAGACACTCTATTCTAGTAAAAATACTATGGAATATAGGGAGATATGATTTTGGAAAAGTGGTGAACCGGCTTGGGGCATCGGTATGTGGCATCTAGGTAGTGACATTACAAAGTAGTATCAAATGATTTTATTTCAATTATTTTCCTATTTGAGAAAGGTACATAGGAGAATAGGATAAGTCGTTCCTTGGTCATGAGCTAATACATGGGAGTATCTAACCCACATATAGGGGAAAATCAAAGTACCCAAGGTGGGGATTATTGTTCATGATTATTTTGTTACAGTTGATTGCTATTTAACCTTGGGTAACAAAATTGTTGTGTGATGTTATTATTTTATGTTATTTTACTCATGGTTCATTATGGAATTAAATTTGATTATGCATGCATCATTCTAGGAACTCATGTATTTTTGTGATGTGAATCATTTTTTGAACGCAGAGAAAAGAAGGTTATGAGTGAGTTGTGGATAAAAAAATGATTTTCATTATTTGTTCAATTTAACATAAATGTTGCCTAATAATGAATTTATAATTTTAAAAATATTTAAAAATGTTTTAATTTTAAATGTTTTAGAAAGGGTATCTAATAGAAAAATTAAAAATATCAATGTTTTTACCCTATGTTATCCATAACCCAGGTTAGGTATGGTTGATTGTAGTGCTAGAGTTATGGTTTTGACAACAAGGTAGTATTTGTGGGATGACTTGTTATAGTTTTACGTGGACATGTCTTTTGTGAATGTGTAAATTATGTGTTATTTTTCATGAGATTTGTGTTTGTAATTATAGATACAGGACTCCATAATGAAATTTTTTGGTAGGGAGATAGGAGTAAATTCCATGGAATGCACCTCGATTAGTAGGAAAAGAGGACCTGGTAGTTCTGAATGAGGGGGAAGATGAGTAGTTACATGAGAACTTTGATCACATTATGTAGTTCATAAAAAAAGACCCAGTGTAGGCTATTCTAAATATGCTTGATCTAACCCTGGATTTCCATCTCTATGACCCTCCGACGTTCACTGTAGAGGTTAGACTTGAGGTATCTTAACAATGTATTGAGTCTATCTAGAAAATCCTAGATCATTTAGAGACTTCTATGAAGTAAAGAGTCATGTTATAATACATTATGTTATAAGGAAAAGATAATTTCTAGTGGGATATTTTGGATCATGATGACTACTTTGAGGGCATGGTATGGAATGAGTTCAAAGAGAGGTTTCTGAACACTTCTACCCAGAGACATAGAGATAAGAGAAGAAAATATACCTTTTGTAGTTAACATAGGGAATCATTTCAATCATGAAAAATATTGGCCACTTCATGAAGATAACACACTTTATCCCAACACTAGTAGGTGGTGTGACAATTGGGGATAGATTATTTTAGGATAGACTTAAATGTGAGATTAATTCTTATGTTTTTATATTTTTATTGAAGAAGATCATGGAGGTAGTGAATTAGGAACACATTTATTAGAGAAACCCATAGGAGGATTCCAATGTCGGATAGGTGGTTTCAACTAGATGACCAGAAGGTATGTATTCCACTGGTAGGAAAGATCCTTTTGAGAATGTTCACCAGAGTGGTGGAAGATATAGTATGTAGGTGAGGGGAGAATTTACTCATGGATGTGGTCATGTTAATTTCAATAAGTTTGGTAGGCCGGGTAAAATTTTAATCCAATATCTTCAACTTCCAATAGAGTGCCAATCATTTGGAAATATTGGAAATGTACAAAGGTTCTGCGTGAACCCTTGATATATGTGAAGTGATAGAGGACCTAGGATAACATAGAAAAATGATGTGGGTATTCTAAACCGTACCAGTCTAGAAGTGGGAGTACTATTGGCCATGTTAGTTGAGGTGACTGATGTGGTACTTGAGGACCATAGTTTCTATATCCACATTATAGTCCAACAAAGGGGACTTTAACAAAAGAACATGAAAAATTCATAGGTTATGTAACATCCCAGGTAAATAAACAATAATAATTTTCCATATTTATCCATATTTGTGAATAAAATGTTAATATTAATTTAAAGGGAACACTATGGTCGATGGCGTACCCAATACACAACAATGAGTTTCTTTTAAATCTTACATTGCACTCTAATAATAAAATAATATTATTTTAAATGGTAGTTAATGCGTAGCCATTGTAATGGTGGGAATGAACGGAACTAACTACAAAATTATTATATATGTTTGTCAAATATTTTTACTTTTATCCAATAAATGTTAGAGGCTTAAAATGCAAATGAATCCAATTTTAACCATAAATCTTCTAATATTCTTTAAAAGGCCGATTAACCGCCTTTTGATGGAGAACCCTTTTTAAATATACTTTTGACAATTTTATATTTTGTATTTGACAAAATAAAATCCTTCTTTAGAATCTGGACATCAAATTTAATTTGTGTAATTTTTTGTTATTTTTCCGATAAAGATCATTTTTAGTGAAAATGTTACATTTTAATTCAAAACCTCCTTTTAATCTGATTTATTTATATGGATATATTATCTTTTTAATTGAGATTAAAGTTTATTTAGAATATATTTTTTCCATTTAATCCAATATTGGTCATTGGAATTAATTTCACTTTGAAATTGGACTTAAACTAGTGTCAATGTTTTAATAGATATTGTTTCTTAAAAACACGGCTATTTGTTTTGGCAGTGGGAATGAATTATTAAATTAATTAATGAAACTTATATATTTTGAATTTTATAAAATAGACATCATTTTTGAATTCATAATATCAAATATAGATTAGGGTGAATTTTTGGTATTTTTATGGAAAACTTCAATTTTTGATGAATAGTGAAACCACTAAGTGGTAGTTAATGAAACTGATTTTTTCATTTAAATGAAACTTTACCTCTTATGTAATTTTATTTTCAAAAATCCGACATACATGGTTTTCATTAAGAAGTAAAATGTGGTTCAATGAGATTAAAATAATTTTTTAGTGAATAGTAACTTTTAGGTTTTATTAATTGCGATTAAAGGTAATTAGTGTAATTTGAGGTAAAGATAATGTTATACTAATATGAAATGACCTTAAAACATGTTCTACCCTTATTGGATGATTCATGGCTGACCAAGACAATCCATGGTTCAACTTTGGGACCCCATGGAGCCACTTTGGTTGGAAAATTACATTAATAACTTTTTATTTAAAGTTAAAATTAAAATGTCACAAACATGTATTGTTTTACGAAAACAATTTTTACATGGGGTTATAAAAGTCATATTTTTGACTATGAATATTCATTAGTAAGATAAAATGATTTCATACATCATGAGAGTTTTTTTTATAATTTTTAGACATTAAATAAATTAATTTATTTATGACACCGTGATGATGCAGTGTTAACTCATAAATGAATGATTTAAATAAAATGAGAATATAGGATAAAATCTAAGTCTTAAACTTGTCAAAAACCTATTGGATGGGAGGATTTCAAAACCTTATCACCTTAGCCTCGAAATATATCCTTTTGGGACCTTTAGAAACCGAAAATCATTTTATAATAAAGTAATATTTTATAACTTTCCAAGAGTGCCCCTCCTCTTATCTAATAAAAGGCCCCCACCTCTACCACCTTACCCACACCTCTCAAGACTTTGGCTCGGCCAAACCCTGCACATTTTATTTCTACACATCCCACTATTCATCATTTAAGCCTCACCTTTGGCATAATGCTTTTCAAGAAACCCTTTTGGTTCAAACCAAGAGGAGTTACCCGATTTAAAGGTAATGTCTTCACTTGTGTTCTTTTGTTTTATTTTGCTTCTCCAAAACACTAATCTCTTTTTATTCATTTATTTTGTCACAAAACCAGTATCTTTAATATACTATGATGTTTTTATGTGAATGATTCGAGCTACACTTACACACACCTTCGTCTAATGGTTAAAGAACATACTGTTTCTGTGGATGGTGAATTACTGCCTCACGAAACTATGATTGTTCAATCTTCTCTTAACACATTTCATGGTGGCCATTATGATGTCACTATATTTTATATATGATATATATGGTATTTATGTTTTCCATATGCTTCTTCATTTTATATTTAAAACATACCTTTATGCTTTGCATGTTGTACAAATGCGATAATTTCAAACGAGTAAGTGTGGACTACCGCCCCCTCAAGTGATGTGACTCGTTCATGAAATACATGGAATGTATAATGAATGAAATTCATGAACTTATGTTACCTATAAAACATATATATTAAACTGTAATTATAATATATATATATATCAATTATTTTTTAATTCCATTAATATGACAAAGAAATGAAAGTAGCGTTCATGCGTACGTACGGCCTACCATCTCCATAAACGGTACATTTCATTTCTTTTTATCTCCAAATGTTATGGAATTGTATAAAATGAATATTTACTGGATCTATATGATATTTAAATCATTAATACTATTCTGGAGATGATTTAATTATAACTACATGGACAATCATTTTCAAACAAGGTCATTTTTGACTCATGTACCAAACATCGACAAAAACGTCTGATATGAACTAACATTATTAACCAATTATTATAAAATTATAACATGTGATATGAAATGAATAATAATATTTAAAGGAGGACCTTAAGCAATTATAAATTGACCAAAGTTTATTGTTCAGGAATATAAAGAAACGAACAAGGCAAGTCGGACTTGAGGTAAGGGATCCTGCCTCTCTCTATCTTTTTAAGTACTCTCTTTTATGTAACTTACTTTAAGACTCTCTTTATTATTTTAGGGGATGTTCATTTATATTCCTCTTTATGTAAATTTTATGTTAATATGATTAGATACCCTATTTTATCTCATCAATCCATTTTTGGAAGTTTTATGTGGCGCCGTTAGGTTGCCGAATTTTCATAAGGGGATTTTCATCTCACTTTTTAATCCCGTGAGATTCACGCTACATTTGACACTATTTCCTTTTGTGTGGTGTATGTACTACCCATTATTTTAATATTTGTATAATATACTCTCATTTATGGGTATTTAAATATTTATTGTATGTCCCTTCTTTCATGGGGTGTACGTTTTGAAAGTTGCCCAATTCGGTAAGGGAACCTTTCACCCTCCTCTATTTAAAAAACTTATTTTGTTATGTATTTTAATTTACATATTTTTATGTTGGGATATGTTATTATATATCATTATTGATGTAAATTTTATTTCCAAGTGATGAGATACTGTTTTATCTCTCATCAACTAATTTTATGAATTTTGAAGTGACGCTGTTAGACTGTCGAATTTTACCAAGGGGACTTTTTAACCCAATTTCGATTTCTTTGGGTTCAACATGTAGTTATTGAATATGTCATCCTTTGAATATGTGTGAATGAAATTTGATTTTTTTACACTTAATATCCACTTATATTGGGTGTATTTATATTTTTCACACATAATTATGAGATTGATTTATCCTTAAATTAATGATACCTTCTTTGTAAAGGATTTCATCTCATTTGACATTTCTATTGAGACTTCATTGTTGTTATGCACCAATTCAATCATATATTGTGTATATACTTTCCTTTGGAATATTTTATCATGAATTACTTTATTCTCATGATATTATAAAGTTCTGATTAAATTTTATTCCACAGTTATTGTATTCAAGTGTCTCTCATTTTGTTAAAAACCCTTTAACTAAAATATCGTTTTAAATGTTTTAATGATTTATTCTTATAAATATTTCTCATTAATATCCATGTTTTCAAAATTGTTTTAAGAATTTATTTATATGGATACTAATGGTTTAAAATTTTAAAAGCTTCAAAGTGGTATGGGACACATTGATTCAAAAATCTCTTTATTAAATGTTTTAAATGGTTTGGAAATGGTTTTTAGAATGGATTAATTATTTCAATATCTTAAAATGTTATATTGTTATTGAAATGTGGGAATTTTATCTTTTTTTATGCTTAAGTTATGATCTATGATTATGTTATGGTTCTTGGGCATCGTTTATGAATACGGGTGGTTCCGTGATAAACTAAGGGCGGGTGAGCCCAATATAGCTCTCCAATGCATTGGGTAACGCGAAGGGGTTAAACATTAAGGTTTCTCCAAATATATTTAGGGAATATACTGTGATGGGTATTCTAAAAGTAACCATGAGGGTTACTCCCTACGTAAGAATGTTATGAATACCTCAAGTTACCTTTATGTCTTATGATTTTTATGAGTTATTAGAAAATCTTATGATTTCATGAGGTATGTTAAATTGATTATGTTTTATGAGTAAAGTATGATTTCATTGTTTCTTATGTATACATGGAATAATGTTTTCTTTCTATATTTTTATAACCCTTACTGAGCTTTTAATGCTCATCCTATGTTTTTTTTGAAATGTTTTTCACAGGACATAATGTTGAATAGGGTCAAGGATGGGATCAAGGAAATGTCAGGCTGTCTAAAATAGGGAACTAGACATGACTCTTTTGTTCAAGAGTTTTTATTTTGTGAAAAAAATGGAATCTGAGTAGATGTGTCTACTTTGTAATCTTTGAGATGTAATAGTTATGTCCTAATTTTCTAAAACTCTAAACCTGAAAAGATCCTCAATGTGAATTATTCATTTAATTCAATAATAAGTAATGGTTAAGTCTAGGTCCTTATAGGTTATCTGCATGTAGTTCAACATGCACTTATTGATTGTGATTCTGGGACATCGTCAGTCAGAGGTACAATTCTATTAGCTTATACTCTTTCTAGAAATTTATTTGATACCGGATCCTTACATTCTTTTATATCTACTCAATTTGTGAATAGTTTTGGTCTGATGGTGGAGTTTTTGTGTGGGGTTATGTTAATGGACACCCTATTAGGGGTACAATCGAAGGACATCTATCTATGAAAGGGATTTTCCCTTGAGGATGGAGAGTATAGTTTCCTTTGGGATCTATACGTACTTGAGATTTCGGGTTTTGAATTTATTTTGTCCATGGATTGGTTGGTATTGTATCGATACCACATGATTGTTATTTTAGGAGAGTGACATTCACATATCTTGAGGGCGATAGATATGTTCATCATGGAGAATGGGATATCCATGATGGTCATGTAGGTTCAGTTCATTACAAACATGGGTATCTCATTGCGTAGGTTTTGAGTCTTTTTTTAGATGAAGTGGTTGTGAAGCCAAGTGTTTTTTCACCCATAATGGATCAATCCCTAAATGTGTTTCTTGAGTACATCTCATGGATTACCCCTAGGAGAGATTCCAAGTTCAATATTGAGATAGTTATTGGGGATGAACGTGTTTCCTTTCTTCTTTACATAATGGAACCAGTAGTTCTTCAAAAGATTAAGACTCAACTAGAATAATTTATGGATACATGATTTATCCATCTTAGCACATCACCGCGTGGTTCTATAGTCTTGTTTTATAATAAAACTATTGTAATTGTTCACATTTTTTGTTGATTACCTCATGATTAACAAGGTGAGGATTAAGAACCATTCCCACTTATGTGTATCAATGATCTCTTGGACCAACTGATAGGTGCTTTTATATTCTCCAAGATCAAATGGATGTCAGGGTATCATGAGTTGAGTGTGAAACCTTATGATATATAGTGGACTACTTTTAGAAGAATTTATGGACTATATGAGTTCATCATGATGTCATTTAGACTGATAAATACTCTTACTATTTCTATGGACTTGATAAATAGAATCATTCAACCATACATGGATCATTGTTTTAGTTTTTTATAAAAAATTGTTGTTCTGAAATACTAATGACCGTCTCTCCCAAAACCTTCACATCTTCTAGAGTTTACCAAGAGAGCATCAACATTACACAAAACTATATAAATGTATTTTCTAGATCAATAGTGTGAATTTAATTAGTCATATAATCTTGGATAATGGGGTATCAGTGGACCCCAAAAGGTCAATGTCTTTGACTCTTTAGAGAAATGCAATTTTTTTATATCCTAATATTTATGGATTTTTTGGGTTATTATCGAATTTTCATCAAGGTTTTTCCTTTATTTGAAGTGATTTGTTTGATCTGGACCAAATTGGAAATCATGTTTGAATGGTCTAGAGCTTCTAATAATTACTTCTTGGACTGAATGACGTGTTTGACCACTAAACTAATTTTGACCTTACCAGAGACAGTTGCGGAGTATAAATTATTTTGTGACGAATTTGTAATCATAAATAGAGTAGTGTTGATGTAAATAGATCATTTAGTGGTGGATGGGTCATGATAGTTTATGAAAAATTAACCAAATTACCCTAATCATTATATTGAGTAGGTCCTGGTAGTTTATTCCTTATAGTGTTGGCAGGTTTACCTATTACCAAATGGATTATTGTGTATACTGACCATAAGAGTCTAAATTATGTCTTTTCATGGTGATATTTAAAACTCTAACATAGGATATGGGTTGAATACATGAAGTTTTTTAACATTGATATTTACTATACACTTGGAAATGGAAAACATGTTACTGATGATTTGAACTTGAAGATACATACACAGGTAATCCAAGAGTCTAACTATCAGTGGAAGATGATGTCATTGCTTGTCAAAATGATTATAGTGGTTCTGGAGGTCCAGGGTAAGATGACCCTCATATCCTTATTAGTTGAATCTGATATTATGACATGAATCAAGGATATTTAGTATGAGGAACTACAGTGTATAGAATTGAGAGATTGTTTTGAATATGGTGTGACACATTCATATTGGGTTTCCAATGATGATGAGATCATCTATATTTGTGGAAATTTTATTTTTCCTACTTGTTTGTGAGAGGAGGTGACATGTGATTTCAATGCCTTGAAGTGGGTAGTTCATCCTCAATTGAAAAAAATGTAATGTTTCCATTGTATGAAATATTTGGGGATAGCTATCAATAAATAGATTGTGGTTTTTTTGACATGATGATACACCTATTGAGAGTTGAAGGCTATGCTTCAATGGGATTATAGTGCTTAAAATTAATTTTCCATACCATAATGGAAGTGGGATGATGATACCCAAGAAATTAGATAAGTTATATAGAGGACCACTTATAAGAATTATGTGATATGGGTGATTTTGGATATGTTGAAAAAATTATCCAATTTCATTCCAATTCAGGAAATATTCATGGTTGATTCATTGGGTTACTTAAACATTCAGATGATAGTTCATCTAAATAGGGTTCCATGAAGATTTTTTTAGATCATGATCTATTTTTTACTTCATGATTTTAGAAAGTCTTGCAGAATCTTCTTGGTACTCAAGTGTTTCTGGGTAGAGATTCACACCCATAGATATGTGGGAAATCAGAGCATGCTATTCAAGTGTTAGAGGACATACTGAAGACATATGTCTAGATTTTTGTGGATCTTGGTATAATTCCTTATAACTGGATGCATTTTCCTATAAAAATATTTATTAGGTGACTATCCAGATAGTACTATATGAGGTCCTTTATGGTAGGCCATTTATATCTCCTTTTTTATGGATTGAGGAAAGTGAGTTAAAGTTATTAGGACTGCGTCTCATGTAAGAGACATCAAGATAGGTTCAATTGATTTGAAAACATATGGATATAGTGCATAGTAAACATAGTTCTTATGTTGATATAAATTTTTGACATCTTAAGTTTACAGTGGGTGACTTTGTATTAATTTGGGTGTCATCAAGATTGGGTCACCATCAGATTCAGAAGAAGGGAAAGTTAGCGGCCAGGGCTGTCATATCATTTGAAATTTTGGAGAGGATCAGATTGGTGGAATATATATCGGATATTCCATTGATTTATATCACTTTGAATGATATTTTAATGTGTCACAAAATTTAAAGTATCACTCTAACCCTTATCATACAATAGATGTTGATGATGTAGAGTTTGAGGCTGATGTATCCTTTGAGGAGAATCTGATTTGTATTGTGGATCATTGTGATAAAGTTATGCAAGGAAATGTTGTGATGATATTCTAATTGATAAGCCTTCATGGACGTATTTAGGAAGAAACATAGGAGAGGGAATTATATATGTGATCCTAGTGGCCCAACCATTTCACCGTAGAAGCAAAGTGGTGTTTGGAAGTACAACCCAAGGATGAGTTATTATAAGGTGGGGAGATTGTAAGATCCCAAACTTTCATTTCACTACATGTACTCATTTTTAGATATTATTTTACCATTTTTATCATAATTTGGATGATCCTTTCATAGGGTTCATTTCAAGAGATTTTGGAGTGTTTTGGAGAACCATGGGGCATTTCATGGTTGGCGCACAGTTAGGGGAAAATGTATAGTTTGGCCCAAAAAATCATGTGGCTCGTGCTAAGCCCCTAGAGGGGAAACATTGTGATTCCAAACCACACAACCAAACTTCCAAACTATTCAACCCTATATATAGATGTGATTCATGGTTATAAGATGGTTAAAGTAAATATGTGACCAAACTGTGCACCCTGAATATAAGCTCTATATTGTGTCCATAATTAAGGTACATGGTTACTTCAACCGTGAGACCTCTCCAACAAATCATGTGCAAGGGTATGTAACAAATTTAATTTTTATTTAAATATTATGAAAAAACATTGTATATCCCTGATCACACCAATAGTCTTAGTAAGGTTTCCTTTTTCTTTTATAGGCTACTTATAGGATTCCTAGTCTCCTCAAACTCCTTCATTTGTGAATCTAAGATCCAGTGGAAGAAATAAAACACTCTTTGATATGTGATATCATCCTTGATTTGGTTCTTCTATCTTGCATATTTATTTGTTACTGGGGGAGGATGAATTATTCTATTTTTTCTGGTATAGATATAGGTTATAATGTATCATTTTCAATTGGATCTTGATTCTTGGTTTTGATCCAATATCTTCTACACCGTTGTGACTTTGGTCATTATACCTGAAATAAATGACCATGGTTTGGAGGACATTCATAAATGACCCTATTTTAGGTTTTCATTATGAAAATTCCCATAGTATTGATAATAATATTTTATTTTTAGTTTTATCCTTTCATTTCCATGTTTTACAATTACTTTTAAATTTGAAAAGTGAATAGAATACCGATGATTTTGAGAGAACCTTCTCAGATCCCATTGGATCTATTGGATATTATGAGACTCCTATTAATGGATAGGAAAGGGGTGTTAAAGGTTTCCCTTAAATTGATAATTATCAAATGAAAAAGGTGAATCCGAGGGTTTATGAAATTTATTTAATTTTTAAATGTGTTTTCATGTTAGAATTTTATAGAGTTTATTTGGATTAACCATGAAAGGTTAACAATTTTTGAGATGATTCATGGTAATTGGGTTAAACTATTAAGGATTGAAATGATGTTAAAGGTTTCGACTGATAAATGAAATGGTGTACCATGTTGAGAATGGTTGATAAAACCGTTATTAATTTTGAACCTTGATATGTATATATGAACAAATAGATGTTGGTTTAGACTGATTCTCCTCATCAGTGGGTGGATAGACTGCTGATATAGTCCTCATTACTTTCATGAGAATTGGTCTTGGACTGATGCTCTAAGTACCTAATATTTTGGTGTTAGAATGATGTTGTATGTACTTGTAATATTTGTACTATACTAATGCTCCATGAACCCAAGATAATAATGCTAGGATGATGCATGAATAGTCCATGATAATGGTGGCTGAAATAAAACTACAAGGCACCAAATTTAAATTGACGTTAATTTGAAAAATGAAAACCCGTGAAAGAATATATTTAAAAACCCCAATGTTGATAGTTCAAATTCTAACACAGGCCGAAGAATGTATGATTGGATTTGGTATCACCGTGAAACCTATATAAAACATATTTAACTAAAAAATAATAAATGTTAAACCTATTTACTTTTTTAATTTTATTATTTATACAAATATGTTCAATATTATAGAAACAATATTTCTTTAGACACCATTATGGGATTCCTACTGAGTTTTACTCACACCCTAGTCGGTTAGGCGATTGGTACCCAAGTAGACTTCATGTTTGAGAAAAAGGATAAGAAAAAATTCCCTATGTTAGATGGTTATGTTAGGATTTAGGATGTATCATGGATCAGGGAACTATAAATTATTTCAAAACCTTATCGATAGTTTTCAGTTTGTCTTTATTTGGGGTTTCCAATTGACACTTGGCACATATCTAGCATGGTGTATCTACTATAGTGGTTGATGGACATTTCCACTGTTTCAGGATTCTTCATGTGGTGAATGTTATTTATTTCATGTGGTTTTGTAATAATTTTTCTATTTGTATATTTATTTTTGTTGTTTTATTGATTTGACGAATTTTACAGACCAAAAGGAAGCACAATATATTTATAATGTCCATACATACTCCTAAAAGTGGTCTTTAGAGTATTAGACACTCATACCCTAGGCTGATGATAACTCAACCAAAGATAAATTTTTTAAATCCACTTCACCCCATTCAACTAATAAAAAAATCATCCACATTCATATGAGTGTACTTATTCATAACTATAACCCAATTTATTATTTGATATTCCACACACAAACAAAGTGATCCATTAACCTTCTTGAAAAAGGGACCGAGGGATGACAATGGAAAAATCTATGGGGAAACCTTTCTCTACTAGATCATCCAACTTGATCTTGAGATATTTTCGTTCAAAGGTGATATACAATATGAGGGTATAGATATTGGATGCATAACTAGAACACGTTAAATAATAAACTACTCCACCCTTCAAGAGGGAGACTGGATAATTCATATGGGAATACATCAGGGAAATTATGAACAGACAAGGTAAGATCAACAATAGAAGAAACATCATCGATATCAACTACTATGGAAGATTTAAAACTATAGAACTATTTGTGGGAAGTTCATGCAAGAACAAATATTGGTTCCTTGTCTCGCTAACAAAAACTGAGATCTCCAGTCAGTAGAAAAGAATGAATCTTGATGACAGAAACAATCAATCTCAATATGATGAATAAAAAGTCAATCCATCCAGTTGATGACATTAAACATATCCAAATCATGAAATGCGATATCCCAGACTAACTCCTCATTATATGTTTATAAAAAACAAAATGGACATTTAAACCCATACTCTATCTTATTTCCAAGTGGTGTATCCAACTATATAATAAAGAACATGAGATACATTGGATGTTTAATAATATCAACAATCTGAATAGTTATAAATGAGTGTGAGGAAAAAATACCAAGGAATTTATTATATATAGAATATATAACAAAAATGGTGCCTCTAACTATCACTAGGCCAACATAAAACTCCATTGAAAAATCATCCACTACATGAAGTTTATTTATTCATAAGTATTATAGATATAACCCTATAATCATTGAAGCATCTGAATGTGTTGATGTACCATTTGGAGTTGAAAATCCCTAACCATAACAAGGTGTACACAGAGTGCATAGGAACCATTGTAGATGGCCTCGATATCCACAGGAATTGAAAATATTTATTGGTGTGGGAATAATATTCTTGGTGTTACCTTCCTTACCACACTGATAACGAGTTTGGGTTGCACTACCTATTGATGTTCGGGATGTATGGGAGGCCTTCTGCTATGAACCACCTCTACCACCCCCACAATTACTATGCCACTTCTTCTTCATCCCCTTACAAGTGCCCGAGACTACTAGGAGGAGGAATATAAGCACCATAACATCCAATAATTCCCTATATATTCATATCTTCTATAATTTAAATGTCTACCATGTTAGTATAGGTGGTTAGATTTAGTATATATTCCAATGTTATGATATTTTTTTGCAATATCTATAGGTATTTCTTTACTCTCAACTGACCATTAATCCCAACATATAAAGAAAAAAGAGAAAACTCTGCCAAAGGATTGGTGTATTCTAACACTGAGTGCTCATCCTAGTGCATGTATAATAACTTGAGAGACTTTTCCTTCATTAGAAACTCTGTGGAGAACTCCAGAAAAGAGAGGGTCTTGAAACCCTTCAAATACAGTCCAATGTATCAATCCTATTATAACAAGGAATCCCACCACCAATTATTAGGACCATCAAGTTTGCATGTTTCACACATCACCTTTATATAATTAGTTGTCTCTAGGAAGTTGACAACCAAATTTATATTTTCCAAGCAGTCCTTTTACACTTGAAGATAATTCACACCATTGATGGAATTGATTATCTTGAAGGAAACCTCAAGATCAATTACTATCTCTTGTAGTTCTTTATAGAACCTCAACATATGGGTTTTGATTACATGATACATTATAGTCAATGGAATTAACTACTAGAATGATAGCATTAATATGATTGTAATCTAGAAGAAGATTCCATGGAGAATCATCTACTACACCCTCAGGTGGAATCCATAGAAGTCATCTCAAAGGAATATTTATACACATTGAAACAAAATAAAATGATTAGAAAATAGAATAATCAAACATTAAACTAGAAAAGAATATGAATAAAATGAGAATAAAGGCCAATACTCAACATATGAGGCACACATCCCAATATATTATGGTAACATGAGTCTTATCAAGGTAATATCTTGATAGTCACTCATCATAGTCAACCTCTCAAGTCCTGATAATCCTATCTCCAATCTAAAAAATGTACCATGAGAAAAAATATTGAGGAAAATTTCCTTTGATACCAGTTTTTAATGAATCATACTGGGATACCCTAATAAACTGGCACTCAAACCAATTAGCAACATAACAAATGGATGCTCATGACCCCAATACTAGTGATTATCACTAAGGCATCAAATAAAAAAAGGAATGTTCTCTCCAAAATAGAAACAATATAAATTAAATATATACCATGGAAAAATGGTTTAATAAAAACTTGATGAAATATATTCCATAACTAAAGAGAAATAGAAGTAAAAAATACAACTCAAAAGAAGCTAAAAATTCCAAGTATGTGTCAAACAACCAAAATGGATATCTACAACTAGAAAACACTACTATATGTTATATGTGGGAAATGTTCCACCATCTCACTAATAGATAATAATACCATTTTGACATGAGAATTGACTCCATATCTTCATGCATTTACTTTTACAACATCAAAAGAAAATACATGGTCTACACACCACTAAAGGGGTGTATAAGGTGTGAGCTAAACATGCTTAGTAGGATCCCACCTAGGTTCTCCATATCATATCTCTATAAAAAACCCTAATATTCTCAATTTTAATTGAGATCATGGAATGATATGCAGTTAAAAAAATTATCTCAAAAACATTGTAAATAATTTCTATTTTTTCACAGTTTTAAAATTAGTCTGGAAAATAGTTTCTAAACATCATTTCTATAAAACAGTAAAATTTATAAAAAGTAGTTATGTCATATCCAAAACAATAAAATTCCAAAACAAAAGGGTAAAACATACACAATGGACCAATCATGGTTAGAATATTTAGGTCACTCATACATCATTATGAATAGTTAAAACTACAAGTCCTCAAAAACCATGAATTAGGGTCTAGGGAATAGATGAACACACCATAATGTGAACCCTACTACTGTGTTAATCTAGTCCTATATCCTAATGTATCTCATCTTAAAAATAGAGGAACACCGTAGAAAGTGACCCCTTCACAATAAAAAAAAGATGAATCTAAATAAAACACCTTCCACCTATGTTCTCAATTCTCCCATGTGCAGTATTTCTCAAATAATTTCAATTTTTTTATCACATTTTACTTCCCATTTCAAAATAAAATTAAAAAAACCATAATTTACTCAAAAACCAACATTAAATACCCATTTCACGTTATATTTTACTATACTTTAAAAATCGTATTTCTTTGACCAAAACATGGGGAAAATTTATTTTATCAAAACCAATTTTAACACACAAATTAATAATCTATTATTATTCCAATTATTTATAAAAAAAATTAATAAAATAAGATAAATAAGTGTTTCACATAACATAGGTTACATAAAAAAACACCAACCTTAATATCGAGTGACAAACTAGCCACAACATGATCTAAAAACACCATAAGGAATGTAGAAGGAAAAAAAGAAGACCTAACATCAATTATCATGTGTCATATTTATGTAACATAAGATAAATGGTCAGTGGAGAGGATGTATTAAGATATACCTCAAGGAAGTCCTATGTCACACCAAAACAAACATAAGGGTCAGCCCCTAGATAATGTTCACATAAAGGACCAATAATAGGTACAAGAAACATCATCACATAATCAATAGAGTAAAAAACACATCCACACACAATTTCCATAATAATTGAAAGGAAGAAACAAAATGGTCACTTTCCTAGTGAGAAGAAATGAAACCAAGCCGAAGATAAAGTTCTGAATGAAGTGTTCTAAGAGAGGATGAGATAATAAAAATTTCCAAGAAGGATACCTATTGATTGAGGGAGAATATAGATGTTTAAATAACATGGACTTATATAAGAAATGAATAAAATATAAGAGGAATAATGTTTTTACCTCATAAATCATAGTCTTATGACATAAATGTACCATAGCATACTTACACTAAAATTCATGTCACCTTAGGTTAATTAATCCAATGTGAAACGTTAATGATGTAAAAATTGGTTTATTATGTAAAAATATTTTTCTCCCTAAACTATTTTTACAACATGTTCCCTGTGGTATATTTACACCATAAATTAAAAATCTGTGATGTAAATGGGCTCTGTTTGGAGTTCCCATTCCAGGTCTGGAAGAGACTCCCAAAAGTCTCCCACACCCCCCAAAACCCAATGTATCACTCTTAAACATAATAGACATTGTACCATTTACCTAGGATGTTACACTATTGAAGTTCCAACATAGATTCGACGGTTAGAGCCCATCTATTGTGGTCCCATGTCTCAATATCAAAACCAATAGACACCACATAATCCAAAGGAGTTCTAAGCATATAGATAAATAAATTTCAGTGTGTTTCCATTATAATAGGGTGTGTGCATAGAATATAGGCATGATCTTCACGTTTCATATTCTAAATAAACAAAAAAGACTTTATAAATCTGTTTTAGATCACCCACCACAAGAACAAAAAATATGAGATCAGGGATAGAGCATTGGATGAATGTGAAATACCACAGTCCCCTATTGATAGTAATTGAAACATACTGTAAAAGATGGAAAAAGGGGATCCAAGAGAAAAAAATAACAATTCATAAATTCAAAGAACTCACCCATCCATGTTTTCTGGATCGATCCATGGATCAATGAACCTATGAAAGGTTATAGAGAAGCATCAAAATCCTTGGAGAACGTTTTAAATTCATAAATCTTGAGTTTGGGTTGATTTATTGGTTATTAGGTGTTTATAATAGTTTATGCTGATGCAAAAATAGTATTATTCACCTCATTATCTCGTCCTAGCCCGATGCCACCGTTTGGCCAGTGGTGTCCACTAGTATGACAAAATGCTTGGGAAACCACACTGGTCTATTAATAAGTCTCCTATAGGAGAAAAAATATACCCAATTCCCCCAGTGGCTTGGTGGGTCTCACCGGCTGGCCAATGGGACTCCATTTTCTTTTCCAGACCATAGGATTTCACATTGGCTAGTTGGTGGATCTAAAGTATCTCCAAAACTAAAATCCAACTCTACCCTCCTATTATCTTGGCATCTTGAGTCCCTAAAAACATTCAAAAACTTATTTTGCAGTTGGAACAATTATTTATTAGGAAGGTTAAATTATTTTAGAAAAACTCAAAGTGGTTCAACCAAAGAATTGAAGGGGAACATACCAAGGAAAAATGAGATCTTATAATTAAACTTCATGGATACTCTCATTGAATTATATTATTTATGTTATTGAAAATCCAATACCTTAATACATTTATCAACTATATATTCCACTTTTCTATACAAGAAATGTGTAAGTGGAAACCAATTGAATTAATTTTTATCACTACTTAAATTACAAGAGAGTAATTAAATCATGTAACCAGTATGAAATAGAGTTATGGATTCTCCGCATATGAGGAAATTATGAGCTCCAAAACCATATCTGCTACACCCCTCCTTTTTTGGGTTTTCCCCGATTATCCTACATAAAAGGATGAATGGATTCTCCCTATCATTCCCTTATCACTATATTTTCCACATTTGTTGTAATCATTCCTACTTTTTGGGGCATAGAGTAGAAGTACGAATCTACATGAGGTCAATCCTCATCATTTTCTTCATCATGGAATATTTTTCCTTTTTATTTCCATCACCATTAATAGTGGGGGAAGCAACCGGAGATGTTATGGAGCCCCACATTAAAACCCTATGATGCCAACTATTAGTTTAAAAATACCCCACCCATCAGTATTCTAGTGTGTATTTCCATCTCCATAAAAATAAATATTTTATTTTTCATGTCCAACATTCTTAATACCCATTTCCCCATTGATGAAAATCCCTTCATCATCACCCTTTTATCCTCCCCCGTCCTCTACTTCATCCTCATATGATCCCCCTTCTTCCCTCAGTTTTCCCTGTATGATAAAATGATTCATACTAATAAAAGTCATGAAACACCAATTATATCCACCTATAACAAGATCTACCCTCCTTATCCAAGACCTTAATTTACTATGCCACATCCAAAACCACCCTGCAGAAGACCCTCCTCGAGATATAGGTCACTATATAGGTTCTAGATCATAAATCCTCGTCCAACATCTACTACCATATGTCAGCGCAAGCGCAAAACCTTCTTTTATCAATGATAAACAAAAAGAACTGATAAAAAGGGTAACTATTACCATTTATTGCTAAAAGCACTGATAAAGTTAACTTTTACCTGTTCTAAAAATTCACTGATAATGGTGTAACTTTATGAGTGTTTTTTGGAAATAATAAATGTTGACCTTTATCAGTGCTATTCGTAGTACTGATAAAGACTTTTAATACACAATATGATTATTATATATATAATTATTATATTTATATGAAAAAACTAATGATT
The DNA here is from genome assembly GCA_963277665.1 of Viscum album. Classification (NCBI taxonomy): domain Eukaryota; kingdom Viridiplantae; phylum Streptophyta; class Magnoliopsida; order Santalales; family Viscaceae; genus Viscum; species Viscum album. The sequence goes on from OY728138.1 coordinate 381,025,331, forward strand.
ATTTATATACATTAATTAAAAAATGGATGTTTGTAATTAATATAAATAAGATATGTTAATATATATTTTTTAATAATACATATATAAATATATATTGTTTTTAAAATGTATTTATAAAATTAAAAATAAATATATGTATATTTAAATAATTATAGATTTATAATAAATATATTTAAATAATAAATTTTTTTATTATATTTTTATTTATATATATTCATATAATAATAAATATATAAGTAATTATAAAATTTATATATATATATAAGTATATAAATATTTGTAATTATAAAAATATATATAATTATAGACATATATATTATTAAAATTATATATATATAAGTATGAAAATATATTTATATTTATATAAAAATATCTATAAAAGTATTTATTTATAATTATAATTATAAATAAATATATATTTAAATAATTATAAAATTTTCATAAATATTTTTAAATAATATATATTTATTATATTTATAATTAGTTGTTGGGGTTTGTCTTAGTGGTAAGCACCCCGTAATACTACATCGAGGTTAGAGGGTTCAAAACCCATTGGGTGCAGGTACTGTAGTTATGATGTAGTAGGATTGTAGCATCGATAAAATTGTAGCACTGATGGCACTATTCGAAGGAGGGAACTATAGTAGGAACTATAATGGTGACAGCACTGTAACAAGAGAAGTCAGGGTACTATAAAAACACTATTCATTGGTGGGCCTTTGGGTAAGAAATTTACGCATATGGGCCATGTAATGGGATTTTATATCCACTAGGCCTATGCTCCATGTAATGGGCTTCATGCCCACTGGGCTTAAAGGCCATATACTAAATAAATATGGCTTGATGGGTGGGTTATCCCCTTACGTGGCTATGGATTTCCTTTCCAGCCTATGTGTGAGGTGTGTGTGTGTGTTTAATTCTAATTGTACCCCCAAACACCTTATATATATATTTATAATTATATATACTTATATTTTAATAAATATATATAATTATATAAATATATTTATAATTATATTAAAATATTTATAAATATATTTATATTTAATTATAATTATAAATAAATAAATATTAATTTATATATTTGAAAATAAGTTTATATATAAAAATTTATCAAATTTATATTAGTAAAAATGTATAATAGTTTATTTTTATATGTTGATTACAAAATGTGTATACAATAAAAATAAAAATAATATAATAATATTTTATTTAAACAATTATATAAAATATAAATGAATAAGTTTATTTAGATATATGTTGATATATATATTAAATAATTTTAAATATATGTACATGTATAAGTGTGTGTATCTATGTGTATGTGTGTTTATACATGTGTGTTTTTATATGTGTGTGTACGTGTGTATGTGTATCTATGGATGTTTTTAATTCATGTAAATGTTATGAATTCACTTTATATTATTTGTTAAATTTATTAAATTTAATCTATCCATTTATTATAACACATTAATTAATAATTTTAAATACATATTTAATAAGTTTTTAATATTTATTTATACATGTATCTGTTTACTATACATGTAGTATTTTCAATATGTTGTTATTTATATGAATAATATTTTTTTATTATGTTTTAAAATATAAATATGTCTTAAATTTAAAAAATTAACCAATTTAAATGAATTTAAAATAATTTTTTAATCTACTATTTAATTATAAAATTATAATTGGGTGTAGAACATTGAGACTCACAATTTAAGGGACACTCATCTGTAATTATGGAATTGAATTTTTAGGCTCAATTGGATTTACTAGAATCTGTGAATTTTATGAGACATAGCCTCATTTGTTGGTAATCCCATCTGATTTAATTGGAAAATAAATAACTTGAGCTTTAGACATTATTCAAGGGTTCTAGTGGAAGTTGATTTGTCCACTACTAATGTTGAGGATGTTGTGATCACAAATTTTTTTGAAAGCATTAACCTTGAAATACAGTTTTAGAGAAAGCTGAAACTTTTCATGAACTGTAAATTTTTTAGTCATATTTATTTTGATTATAATAGATACAAAGTATCCAATTTCTATAAAATGAAGGGGCATGTTGTATAAACATGTTTAAGGATAAAAGGGAAATATTAGCCCTCTAAATTTATCTCAAATGATGCTCCTGTTCCATCCTCCTATACAGGGATGACTAAGATTATCTCTAATGATACTAATCTTACAAATGATTATCTAACTAATGATGTGATGAATGATCTGGATTGTGACAATCATGCTCTCATTAGGATTATTCAACTAGGGGAGACTTAAAAATACTTATAATAACATCAAGGTGGTATCACCCCTTTTGATGGATTCCTCATGGGTGAGAGTGAAATGGTAGGTTCTCCACAGAGGATGATCAAGATGGAACTTGTTGAGACAATGCATGATCTTGAATAGTCTGGAATGACTGGTATCCCAACTGTCATTAAGGAGGAAACAAAAGAGTCTGAACTTATTTTCAATAATAATTATCTCCCATATTTTGTAAAGAACAAGGAAACACTTCCTGATTCTCCCCCGTATTGTTTTACCACATCCCCTCTTCATTCTTGATAGAATGAATCAGATCATTATGGTTTGGATTCATGGCCTAAAAAAAGATCAAAGCAAGCATGGTTCAAATGGCTAGATATCCCTAAAAAATGAAATGTGTGGAAAAGATTTTGTAATTCCTCCTTTGGTTTCATATGAATAACAATTTGTTTTTGATACCCCATTCATATAGGTTCCCTCCTCTAAGGTTACTAAAACAAAGAACCCTGAGGATGTCCCCACTAAATTAGTAAACTCAAACTACAATTTTACTCCTCTAAAAAACATTTTCTGGGACAATGATAATGAAGATATAAATTGTGGTGATCATATTCAGGAGTTAATAATATCTCCTATGGACATTGATAACATAATTAAGGCTCCAACCACTAAGGGGAAAAATTTAAAAGGTAAGAATAAAGGAAATATTGTTATTACACATATGGGAGAGCCTCAAACTGGAAGAAAATCTCTTTAATAAATTGGCTCTGTTTCTGTAATTGTTAAGGGATTGGGAACTCCCCTATGTTTATATCCCATAGCCACTTTATTGTGACCAAAATACCACCTATATTTGGGATTCCAAAACCCCTGATGTTATTTTTAATGTGGATTTATTTAAATTTGGATTCTCTTGGATATCATCTTGTTTCCCAGAATCTTCACTATAGTTATATGGATCATTTATGTATGTTTAAGCATAGAAGTGTTCAGGTTTATTCTTGAATAAATTTTCATCATAGTTTTTGGTTACCTCGTCAATCCTAGGTTTTGAGATTAACACTAATTTCATATATTCCCCCATATTCTATATCAAGATAGAGGATCTCAGGAGGGAGTTGGGAGCTATGTCTGATAACATGTGTAACAAGTGGATTATAATTGGTGACTTTAATACTATTCTATGTCCATATGAGAAAAATACTTCTAATTTTTACAGGCTTGGTTCTCATGAGTTTTCTTTAGGGATTGATCAGTGAAATCTTGTAAAATTCCCAATCATTGGAGTTGTGTTTATATGAAGTAGATATTTCCTTAATGGAAATCAATGTGACAGCCTAAGATTTTATGAGATAGATTGTTTTTAATTTCTTTGATGTCTTGTGTTTTACCCTACACCATGATTAGCTTTCACTATATGCAACACTGTATCAGCTTGTTGTATATGAAAAACTATTCTTGTATTTTGTTACACACAATTTCAATTTCTTTGGATATAATTAATTTCACAAAAGACCAAGTATAAATGAATAACTAAATATTAAAACATAGTCATTAAAATGGTGGGTATCAATAGTATTAACTTCCTTCTAAAAAACAATTTAAATTAAAATAAGTGACTCTATAAAATTAAAAAATCACTCTTTATGGATTCAATCTATTAATTAAAATCCAACTTATATGTTTTATAGATATTATATATGAAAAAAATCATCTTTTTTATAAAAGAAGTATTTTTTTAAATGCTATTTTCGGCCTTTTGACGGAGAACCTATATTAGGTCCCTTTTATTTAGTACCAATATTAATAGTAACCATGGAAAATTTTGTTACCACATTTAAGGTTAAAAAAGTAAATTTAGGTTAAAAATAAAATTGTAATGACTATAAAATGACCAAAACAAATGAAAAAACATTATTTAAAAGATTTAATTTTACCCTTAACACTTAATGATCAAACTTATGTCATTTAATGGACACTTTTACATGAAAAAGGACTTAAATAATATTTAAATTAAATAAATACACAAGTGTCATTTTTTTCTTTAATATCATTTACATGTCCACATGTGGAAAATGGGTAGTATAAAGAAAACTGAGTGGTAATTTTTAACATAGTAAATATATATCCCTAATACAAATTTATATTTGACGTTTTGGGGTTATTTGGGAGATATTATGTTTTTTATAATATTTTATTTAATGAAAATTTAAAGATGTTGTGTTCATGTTTTAAATAATATGTAATATTTAAAATATGTTTATACAGAAGCTATATTAGACTATAAATACTAATTTGAAATATTTTCATTTTATTTCTCATGGTAATTTATTCAAAATTTTTAGGAAAAGTATACTTAATTTTACTGACTTATACTTTGATGGTGTACAAATTAATTAATTGATGAGAAATCAATAAAAAATTATTATTAAAATTCAAATAACCATCAAAATAACAATAAATATTTACAATTCTTATTGGTAGAGTATATATCAACCATAATCATTCAAATTTTGTGTCATTTACATTCATATCCATCTGAATGACATCTTGTTACTTATATTATATTATTTAAAGTGATGTTAAAGTTTTTAAATTCATAATTTAATAAGTATAACATTTTTAATGTTAAATTTTATATAAGATAAATTATACTAGAATTATTATTATGAAATATAATATATAAATATTCATCATTTTATTTTATTTTTAATTTTTACCCAAAATACAAGTATATTAAATAATTATACAAAACTGATGTAGCAATTTTTTTACTAATGGAAATATCAAATTAATGTTATTAAATATACTAAAATAATTATAATTTGAGATAATTAATATGTAAAATGATTTTTATATATGAAATATACCCCATAATGATATAATAAAATATTTTTTTTGATGATAACATCTTATCTTGATATTTGTAAAAATTCATGAATTTAAAATTTTCAAAATTGACACTGTTGTTGTTTTGTAAGAAAATTGTTTTAATAAAATATTTTAAGATCATTAGACATTTTTTAAAAAATAAATTATTATAATATTTTATAAAATGATCTAAGTTACTTATTAATAATCTAATTTCCATAAAATAAATAAATATTTCACCCTTTTAATATTGAATTAGTTGTTATCTTAATTAAAATAAAATAGAATAACCAAGTCTTAATTAGAAAGGTAATGTTTAAATTGACATCAAAACTTGTATAAATTTTATATTTTGATGATATTAGCTTATTATTATTTCTTATCTTTGAATATATATCATTTTTGATTTATATTTTTTGATTATGAAATTATTATAAATTAATAGTTCCAAAAATTCCAAAAGTTCCCCTCACCTCAATTATAAAAGGAAACATCCTCCCTCACTTATCATTATCAATTTGAACCTTCCATCAAATACATACTCTAATATTTTCTCTTATCAACTTCCCTAGTTACAAAATATAGTTTATTTTTAACCTCAAAGACCAAATCTAGTTCTCTAAGAAGAGTTTTATAGGAAGTATGTCGCGGAAGTGGTAATCTCTTCTACTGATTCTTTCAAACTTATTTCTTCTTCTACAACATCTTAATTAGTTGTTTAATTATAAAGTAAAAAAATAATTATAAATAATATTCTGATATTTTATTATAATTTTAAAATAACTATATTCCACCTTCTACTAATCCCATAAAAATGAAATTACCACATGTTTTACTTATGGCTTACGGTCTCCACGCCGTGGTGTTATCTGTTTTTCACCACCACCTTACTTGGATGGGTATAATGATGGAAATAGTAACTATATATGATAATTATAACATTATACTGATTTTTAAATATTATTCACCATCCACTTCATTACCATTCAATAATTATAGGAATGATATCGTCGCTCGTGTGTACATACGACCTACCATCTCCACGATGCGATGTGATTCATTCTACATGATATTCATAAATCCATGATTCTATATTTGAATGGAATGAAAATATAATTTATATATTATATTAATATAATTCTATAAATGATATAACTATAATGTAATAAGTTAAACATGAACTTATCTAACAAAACTTTCATAAGTACATAAAGTAGTTAATATTCGAATAAGGAGTGACAATGAAATGTTACTAACAAACAGATGATAATATGATCATATATGATATCATAAAAATGACTATGATTCTATAATAAGTAAATAAAATTATTTAAATCATTATATAAAAGGTTCGGATACATAATAAAGATATTGGACTTAAGGCAAGGGATTATTTTGTCTCCCTTTTATTTCTGTGGGACATATGCCTTATACACAACCTATTTATTTTGTGTGGTGTTTATGATTTTCCTTAAAGTTTTATGGTTATTATTATGAAGGTTATGATATTTAAATATTCATATAATCTTATGTATTCTATAAGGCATATGATTCAACTTATTATAATTGTTAAGGGATAATTTTTCAATCTCATCATTATCTGATATTGTTTATACATACGTATTTACTGGGGTATATTTATCATCCACATATAATCTTTCTAAATATAAAATATTATTTAAATTCATCTAATATTGTTTCAAGTAAATTTACCCATTGGTTAATTTTTATTAAACGACATGGAAGGAATCTTTCTTTCATTTTCCATATGAGGTATTTTTTTAATTTTCCAGCAAAAGTATGAGGAGAATGTTTTTAACTTATATTACATGATCGGATTTTTACATATTCATAACACCTTATTTACATAAAGCATACTTTATAATATTTCAAGTGAATTTTCAATTAAATTATTTTCTATTAAAAATTACATTCCATTTTGGTAAAAGAAAACATTTTTGGAGAATAAACTATATTTTCCTCAAGAATTAATTTCAAGTGTTTTATTAAAAATTAGTTTCCATCTAAGATGACATTATTTAATAATGGTTTTGTTTCTATCGCTATTATTACTATGATTTTGTTGTGTTAATGATGGAATTATTTTTATGAAATTCATTTTTTTACAAGGAGTATGTTATTATGGAATGGTGTTTTAGAAACCCATTTTATTCATTGTGTTATGTTATAATGAATGATTCATGTTTTTGTGGAACACATATGTATGGCTTTCATTATATGATTGGTGGGGTCTATATCTCACTAAAAGGAATTGGGTAAAGATTTATATCTCATGATATAGACATTATTGGAATGATAAGTATATCTAGTTGAGTAATATAGGGCTAAAACGACATGTAAATATGGTTCAGTAATATAGGGCTGGAAAGTGTAGTAATCTTGGTTTAGTAATAGACTTTGTTTGTTATGATGTTCTCGACAATGAGCCTTGAATAATATGAAAATGATTTTATATGCATATTCATTTCAAAAATTCCATGTTTTATGAAAATTCCATTTTATCATGGCTAATGTTCTATTATGATTTATGCCTTACGTGCTGCCAAGATTTATTTTATGACTCAATATTTTGATATTCCAAAATATAAGTTCATGTTTTTAAATTCTTATGTTTATGTTTTGTTTTATGTTCTCCTTGTTTACCCTTAATGATCATTTTAGATCACCATTTTTATGTTGTCTTCCCCCAGTATATAAATAAATGTTTTAGGTAGGAAAACTAAAATGGAAGATATTTATGGGAGATGTTGAAGGTATTTCAACAAGCTAGAAGAATGTGTTATGAGTTTCCAAATACACTAAACTAATACAATATTTGAGCATATATTGGTGTAATGTATTAAGTATTATTCAAAAAAAATTAATGTCCATGTACGTCAGGGTTGGGTTGTTAGAGTTGGTATCAGAGTGATGGTTTAGTTAACCTTTTCAAATTAGGATGCAAAAACATTAGTGATATCCCTAGAGATATTTCTAAGGATACTTCTTGGGATTCCCCTAAGGATAAATTTAACTATAGGTTAATATCCTATAATTATGGTAATGATGATGAATAAACTATGAATAAACCTAATATGTTAGATATTTAAATTACTCCCCATTGATTATGTTTTTTTTTCCTATTATGATTTTTTAATTTCATACTAATAATTTTGGGTTTTGGAAAATGGATGGAAACAGGAGGATTCATCTTAATGAAGAATATTATGGACAATGGAATTATATTCCTCTTGATCAACCATATAAAATTGGATTTGGAAGGTGAAATAATGTTATTATTCATAATCATCAATATTATAATATGATCAATAATATAAACTTTGGTGAGTTTCATGACCCAACTAATAAGAGAAATATAGAGTCTCATGGTGACTAAAGAGGAAGGAATGTTCAATTTTACTCATGTAAATCATGTGGGAAGAGGCATCAAGGAAAATGTTTCAAAGAAACTGGAAGATAATTTGGGTGTGGAAATTAAGGGCACAATTCCAATAATTTCAATGGAAAAGTTTCAGCTAACACAACAGACAGGGATAATGGTATTCTTAAGGCATAAAAAACGATTAAATTTTTTAAATGTGGAATGTTTGGGCATTATGAAAATTGATTCCCTAATGGAAAATATCCTAAATAGAATTAACATGGTCGTATGGGTAGTATTTACATTGCTAATGATGAAGATACTGTGAATGATATATGAGATAAAAGAAGTGTTAAGGAATAAAATGGTGAATTGTAACACCCCGAGATTTTATGAGAAATATTCTTTTTAATTTCATTAATGTCTTGTATTGTATGCTACAACAAAAGGAGCTTGCACAACATGCATCCTTGACTTGCCTTGCATTACACGCAATCACAACCTTCCTCGATAACGTTTGTAGTACGCAATACCGAGTTTCACTAAACGATATATTATTATAATATTATTATGAACTAGCTGTTATGAATAGTAATACCCACTTTTTGAAATTTTATAAATTTTATCTTTCAAAATAGACTTAATTTTTGGATTCGGAATATAGAAATTATCTTAGGGTAAAATTTTGGTACTTTTCGGATAACTTTCATATTCTGATGAATAGTGAAAATTACTAAATTTTAATTAAAAACAACTTTTATAATCAAAATAATTAATAGAGATAAATTATTAATTTTAGTGGTTTTAAATTATATTTAGAATATATTTTTACAATTTAATACAATGTTGGTCATTGGATATAATTTCACATTTAAACCAGACATAAACAAGTGTCAATCTTTTGATAGTTATTATCTCTTAAAAACATGCTATTTGTCTTGACGATGGGAATTAATTTTTAAATTAGTTAATGTAACTGATATGTTTTGAATTTGGTAAAATAAAAATCATTTTTGAATTCACAATATCAAATATATCATAGGCCTAATTTTTGGTATTTTTCTGGAAACTTTCATTTTTTGACGAATAGTGAAACCACTAAGTGGTAGTTAAAAAACTGAATTTTTTCATAAAACTTAATTTTACCACTTCTATGAGTGGAATTTCTAAAATTCGAGAGACACAGTTAATATAAAGGACTAAAATGTGGTTCAATGAGATGAAAATAATTTTTGGTGAATAGTAACTTTTTACTTTTTTTACCACGGTTAAAAGTAAATAGGGTAGTTAAGGGTAACAATGATATTATTATTACCCTAACACATGTACTAATTCTATTGGATAATTGTAATTCGACCAAAAACAACCTTAGGTATAAAATATGACCATTTAGGCCCACTTGGATTAGATTAGGACATTTATTATTAATTTATTTAAAGAAGGGTTAAAATACTTAAAATCAAAGTTTAATAACTAAATCATTTTTAATATAAGGTTATACATAAGATAAATTCGACTATAAATATTCATTAGAAATATAACACGATTTCCTACATAATGGTATTTTATTTATAATTTTTAGACCTAAAATAATTTAATTTATTTATGAAACAATGACAATGCAGTAATTATCTTACTAATGAAATATTGACATAATTTATGTTATAAATACCCAAATAAATGTAATTTGAGACTTTTTATGAATTAAAATAATTTTTTATGTTACTATGACATGTTATTATTGGTTTAAGTAACTTGTTTCGAACTAATCATTCTGTTATGATTTTCACAAAAATAAATTACCAAATGGTGCCAAAATTGACATAAAATAGTTTTTAAAACAAATATTATATTATAAATTGTTATTTTATTCCTAAATATCTTAGGTTTGGCCAAAGGACATAGATAAGGTTATATATATTAATAATAAACAACTTGAGGTTCTTTTGGCTTTTTATAGTAAGTTTATTAACCTTATAGTGTAAGAAAACAAGAAGACATGGTAAAAGTAAAATTATTTATCTCAAGGTTAAATCTAAATGATAAGGTTAAATAGAATCCTAAACTTGTCTAAATTTTATTGTATGAGAGTATTTCGACCCATCCCCACATTATATTCTAAATAAATCAATTTTGAGCTATTAAAAACTGAATATGACTTTATAATAAAATAATATTTTTAGTTATTCCAAAGGTGCCCCTCTCCTCCCTTATAAAAGGGCACCTCCTCCCTCTCTTCCTCACACCACTTTGAGCCTTCCAAATCGGCCAACCTCTGCAAAATTCTCTTCTAAACTTCCCTAGAAACATACTAGAGGTCCTGGTATTCTTCAAAGACCAATTTTAGTGCCCCAAGAGGAGGTCTCAAAGAGGCGCTTCAAAGAAGAGGTAATGCCCGTTACCGATTCTTTCATCTTTATTTCTTCTTTCACTTATTATTCTTTAGTTGTTTCGTTATGAAGTAATAACATTAGTATCAGTCATATACTTATATGTTATTAGAAGTATTAAACAACCCTATTTCACCATCTATCCATCCTACGGAAAACAAAATCACCACGCGTGCGTACGTATGGAATACCGTCTCCACACCATGGTGTAATCTATTTTCCACCACCACCTTACTTGGATGGGTATAATGGTGAAATAAATGAATATATATGATTATTTTAAAGTTATATTGATTCTGTAATATTTTACATACACTTTAATACAATTTGACGATCATGGGAATGATATCATCGCTCGTGCGTACGTACGGAATACTGTCTCCACGACGCGATGAGATTCACTCTCCATGATAACCATTCAAGAATGATTATAAAGTATATATAATAAGTAATCATAAAATATATGACATAATAATTCTACTAGATTTATGTATATATATATTTATGTCATCTACTTAATTCCATTCAATTGAATAAGGAAACGAAAACAGCGTTCATGCGTACGTACGACCTACCGTCTCCATGAACGGTGTATTTCTTTCCATTTATCGATCTATTATATATATGTATATTATGAATATATATTATATATAAATCATGTTTTATATTCTTGAATTAAGTAATCATGATCTAATTAATCATATGTATAATTACAAGTCAAAACACGGACGACAAATGAAACGATTTTACCCAAAACACTCTTTAACATGGAATTTACAAAAGAACATGTAATATAAAGTAATAAGTGAACCATATATGATATAATAAAAATGAATATGATTCTTTAATAAGTCAATGACATTATTTAAATCATTATACAGGAGGTTCATAACCATACGAAGCCTATCGGACCTAAGGTAAGGGATAATTTTGCAAATCTCATTTTTATCCGAGATTTCTTATTCGTAAGTATTTACTGGGGCTATTTCTATCATTTCCATGTTTTATAAAAGTGTTTTCATGTATTTTTAATGTCCTTTTTACCCATTTTTGACTTTTACTACATGGTATGTATGGAATCATTCTTTTATTTACGTTACGAGGTACTTTTTTGACTTTTCCGACAAAAGTACGAGGAGAATATTATTTTTAACTTATACGGTGTGAATGGATTTTTACGGTTTTATAAAGCCTTATTTTCATGAAGATTCCTCAAAAATATTTCATGAATATTTTAAACAAAATACTATTTTTTTAAAATTTCAAGACATTTTGTGAAAAGAAAATTATTTTGAATAAGAAAGGATATTTTCCTCAAGAATTCATTTCAAGTGTTTTATCAAAACCATTTTCCATCTAAGATGACATTATTTCATATGTGTATGTTTCATGTATAATGTCTCTATGATTTACATGGTTTCACTTTTCTGATTATGAAATGATATCCATTTTTTTATGAGGATTATGTGATGATGGGATGATGTTTATGAAACCCATTTTATTTGTTGGGTTATTATGAATGATGTATGTTTATTTTGTGGCACAAGTAAGAATGATTTCATTATGAGATGGGTGGGACCTATATCTCCCTCTAATTCATTGGGTAAAGATTTATATATCATGAGATAGACATGGATGGAATGGAAAGTTAAACCAGTTCCGTAATACAGGACTGGAATGAGGAGTGAACTCGATTCAGAAAGGGACTTTGTCCACTAAAATCATGTTGGCAGAAATGCCTTGGCTAATATGGAAATCATATCATGTTCTTAATGGTTTCCACAATTACATGTTTTATTCCCATGCTATTTTACCATTCTTAATGTTTCTTTATGATCTATGCCATACGTACTTCCATGTTTTATGTCATTGCTCAAGCTTTTGACGTTTAAACATTATGTTCATGTTTTTAAGTTCAAATGTATATGGTATGTTTTATTTTATCCATGATTACCCTTACTGAGCATTTGAGCTCACCCTTTTTATGTATTATTTTCCCCAGGATATAAAGAAAGGTTTTAGGTAAGAAAAAAAGGGGGAAGATCTTTATGGGAGATGTTGAAGATCTTTCACCACGATTAGAAGATTACGTTCCTTGTTTCCAAAGACACTAAACTATTACGGTCCTTGTGTGTCTGTTTTTGTTATGTATTAAGTATTCCGCAAAAATTAATGTAATGTCCATGTACGTCAAGCTTCGGGTCTCTACATTTGGTATCAGAGGAAAGGTTTAGTCAACCTTTTGAAACTAGGGTGCGAAAACGTTAGTGAGATCCCTAGAGTTATTTCTAAGGTATGTCTAGGGATGTCCCTAAGGATAAGTATACATATACGATATAGTCCTAGAAATATGGTAATGATCTTAGAATTTAACCTAAGATGTTAGATATTGAGGGAAACCCCCCTTTACTATGTTGTTTTCCCTAGCATGATTTTTTCCTCTCACACTATTCTTTTTGGGTTTTAGAAAATGGATGGAAATAGAAAGATTCACGACAATGGAGGATGTGACAGACAATGGAATGATATTATTCATGAGAAACCAAATGAAACAGGATTTGGAAGTCCAAAAATCATTATTATGCCTAATCAGCAATCTCATAATATGATCAATAATCTCAACATTGTTAAGTTTCCCGACTCAGATAATAAGAGAAAGATGAAGTTTCATGATGATCATAAAGGAAAGAAAGTTCAATTTCCCTCATGTAAATCATGTGGGAAGAGGCATCAGGGAGATTGTTTCAATGGAACTGGAAGATGCTTTTGGTGTGGGAAAGAAGGACACAAATCCAGTAAGTGCAAAAGAAAAGGTTCAGTTAACACCATGGACAAGGATAATGGTATTGCTACGACATCAACAATGATTAGATGTTTTAAATGTGAAATGTACGGGAATTATGAAAACCAATGCCCTAATGGAAAATCTCATGAAGAGAATCAGCATGGTCATATGGGTAGTATTTATGTGGATGATGATGAGGAGACTAAAAATGATATATGAGCTGAAAGAGGTGTTAAAGCTCAGTCGGTTGTTTTAGAAGGTAGTGGAATGATTGTATGTTTATCGAGAGTTATGTTGTATAGTTAATGGTACTATGGAATAAAGAATCATCTAAGGATTGTTACACTATTGTTTCTCCTAAAAGTATTTGAAAGTATATGTTGAATGGTACCAATAACCATGGAAGGTTATTCGGATATTTTTGTAAAGTAGATGATATGCTCATAATGAAGGAATAAGAAGATAATGAGATGTTTTATTGTATTCATGATCTTGTGATTGATATAAGGACTAAGTGATATCATGGTTTGAGTATATAGAATTTTGAAGATTTTGGTATGTGGAAAGTGTTAACTTTTAACTGCATTCATGTTTTCACTAAGTTTCAATGGGTATTCATTTTTCAATAGAATACATGATTAAGGCCTTAGAATGTTTGGAATGTGACCAACAAGACATATCGTATGATATATGGGGATCAACGATTGTATTAAATCTCTGGTAATCGTTTTCACTATATTATGAGAGTGGACTGCAGTATTATGGATAAGCCTAAAGATTGGAATGGATTATGTTGGACATAAGTTAGTATTGTTTAAGGATAGAAGTTTTTTTCTCGATATTATTGATGGGATGTCATAGTAATATAGTTTTAGAAAAAGGACAACATGTAGGACGGGCGACAACCCATCGCGTCGGACAAGGCTGTCGGAATTGAACCCACAAACGAAGTGCGACTGGCCTTTATCGCCTACCACTGGCCTACAGGAAGTCCCTGGTTGGTAGAAAGTAGTTTTATTTTATTAATTGGTAAGATATATGAAGTATAAGTTCATTTTTGGAACCATATACGATTAATCTAACCATAGAATGGACTTATAACGTTTGCTAACCCTTTGTTTGAAACAGATGGAATGACCCATCATTCTATCACATGATCTGCTAACACATCACGAATGACAAATTCAACTTCATTTCTTTAAGGGATGAAGTGGAAATTGTTCAATTCATGAAAAACAGTGATATTTTACCAAAATCATGTAAGTATTTGTTTTAATTCATCAACTTTAGGGAAATGATCTTGAAAACCAAAAATGTTGTCATAGTTTCCTTATATTCGATGAATCAGATGGTACGTTAGATCATGACAAATATATAGCTTTGTGATTGTTGGATTTTTCATAGCCATGTTCTCTACCACTCTCCATCAGAACATAATGGTTAGGTTTCTCTTCCATATCCATATTTTCAGTTATGTTCTCATATGTGGAAACCTAGTGATTAGTTAATTTGGGTAACCATTATGTTTCATACTTTAGTTTTTAAAGATTGGTTTTGGTATTCATATTTACGATGTGGGTTTCTATTAAAGAAACTTTCGAGTAGTAAACCATTTATAACCCTGACGAATTTCGAGGGCGAAATTCATTTTAAGGGGGGTAGAATGTAACACCCCGAGATTTTATGAAAAATATTCTTTTTAATTTCATTAATGTCTTGTGTTGTACGCTACACCAAAAGGAGCTTGCACAACATGCATCCTTGACTTGCCTTGCATTACACACAATCATGACCTTCCTCGATAGCGTGTGTAGTACGCAATACCTAGTTTCACTAAACGAGTTATTATTATAATATTATTATGAACAAGCCATTATGAATAGTAATACCCACTTTTTGAAATTTTATAAATTTTATCTTTAAAAATAGACTTCATTTTTGGATTCGGAATATCGAAATTATCTTAGGGTAAAATTTTGGTACTTTTTGGATAACTTTCATATTCTGATGAATAATGAAAATTACTAAATTTTAATTAAAAACAACTTTTATAATCGAAATAATTAATAGTGATAAATTATTAAATTGAGTGGTTTTAAAGTATATTTAGAATATATTTTTACAATTTAATACAATGTTGGTCATTGGATATAATTTCACATTTAAACCAGACATAAAGAAGTGTCAATCTTTTGATAGTTATTATCTCTTAAAAACACGCTATTTGTCTTGACGACGGGAATTAATTTTAAAATTAGTTAATGTAACTGATATGTTTTTAATTTGGTAAAATAAACATCATTTTTGAATTCATAATATCAAATATAGCTTAGGCCTAATTTTTGGTATTTTTCTAGAAACTTTCACTTTTTGATGAATAGTGAAACCACTAAGTGGTAGTTAAAAAAACTTAATTTTTTCATAAAACTTAATTTTACCTCTTCTGTGAGTGGAATTTTGAAAATATGGGAGGCAAGGTTAATATCAAGGACTAAAATGTGGTTCAATGAGATGAAAATAATTTTTAGTGAATAGTAACTTTTTACTTTTTTTACCACGGTTAAAAGTAAATAGGGTAGTTAAGGGTACAAATGATATTATTATTACCCTAAAACATGTCCTAATTCTATTGGATAAGTTTAATTCGACCAAAAATAACCTTAAGAAAAAAATATGACAATTTAGGCCCACTTGGATTAGATTAGGACATTTATTATTAATTTATTTAAAGAAGTGTTAAAATAGTTAAAATCAAAGTTTAATAACTAAATCATTTTTAATATAGGGTTATACATAAGATAAATCCGACTATAAATATTCATTAGAAATCTAAAAGGATTTCCTACATAATTTTATTTTATTTATAATTTTTAGACTTAAAATAATTTAATTTATTTATAAAACAATGATGATGTAGTAATTATCTTATTAATGAAATATTGACATAATTTATGTTATAAATACCCAAATAAAGGTAATTTGAGACTGTTTATGGATTTAAATAATTTTATATGTTAATATGACATGTTAGTACTGATTTAAGTAACTTGTTTCGAACTAATAATTCTGCTATGATTTTCAAAAAAATAAATTACCAAATGGTGTCAAAATTGACATAAAATAGTTTTTAAGACAAATATTATATTATAAATTGTTCTTTTATTCCTAAAAATATATGGTTCGGCCAAATGACTTATATAATGTTATATATATTAATAATAAAAGACTTGGAGTTCTTTTGGCTTTTTATAGTATGTTTATTATCCTTATAGTGTAAGAAAACAAGAAGACACGGTAAAAGTAAAATTATTTATCTTAAGGTTAAATCTAAATGATAAGGTTAAAATAGAAAACTAAACTTGTCTAAATTTTATTGGATGAAAGGATTTCTACCCAAACCCACATTATCTTCGAAATAAATCAATTTGGAGCTATTAAAAACCAAATATGACTTTATAATAAATTAATATTTTTAGTTATTCCAAAGTTGCCCCTCTCCCCCCTTATAAAAGGGCACCTCCTCCCTCTCTTCCTCACACCACATTGAGCCTTCTAGATCGGGAAACCCCTACCAAATTCTCTTATCCACTTCCCTATAAACATCCTAGAGGTCATGGTATTCTTCAAAGACAAATTGTAGTGCCCTAAGAGGAGGTCTCAAAGAGGTGCTTCAAAGAAGAGGTAATGCCCGTTACCGATTCTTTCATCTTTATTTGTTCTTTCACTTCATTTTATTTAGTTGTTTCATTATGAAGTAATAACATAAGTATCAATAATATAATGATATATTATTATAAGTATTAAAGAACCCTATTTCACCATCTATCCATCCTACGGAAAACGAAATCACCACGCGTGCGTACGTACGGAATACCGTCTCTACACCGTGGTGTAATCTATTTTCCACCACCACCTTACTTGGATGGGTATAATGGTGAAAGTAATGAATATATATGATTATTGTAAATTGATATTGATTCTGTAATATTATACATACACTTTAATACAATTCTATGATCATGGGAATGATATCATCGCTCGTGCGTACGTACGGAATACCATATCCATGACTTGATGAAATTCACTCTCCATGATAACCATTCAAGAATGATTATAAAGTATATATAATAAGTAATCATAAAATATATTACATAATAATGGTACTGGATTTATGTATATATATATTTATGTCATCTACTTAATTCCATTCAATTCAATAAGGAAACGAAAACAGCGTTCATGCGTACGTACGACCTACCGTCTCCATGAACGGTGTATTTATTTCCATTTTTCGATCTATTATATATATGTATATTATGAATATATATTATATATAAATAATGTTTTATATTCTGTAATTAAGTAATCATGGTCTAAGTAATCATATGTATAATTACAAGTCAAAACACGGACGACAAATGAAACGATTTTACCCAAAACACTCTTTAACATGGAATTTACAAAAGAACGGGTAATATGAAGTAATAAGTGAACCATATATGATATAATAACAATGAATATGATTCTGTAATAAGTCAATGACATTATTTAAATCATTATACAGGAGGTTCAGAACTATACGAAGCATATCTGAACTAAGGTAAGGGATAATTATGCAAATCTCATTTTTATCCGAGATTGCTTATTCGTAAGTATTTACTGGGGATATTTCTATCATGTCCATGTTTTATAAAAGTGTTTTCATGTATTTTTAAAGTCCTTTTTACCCATTTTTGAATTTTACTACATTTTATGTATGGAATCTTTCTTTTATTTATGTTACGAGGTACTTTTTTGACTTTTCCGACAAAAGTATGAGGAGAATGTTTTTTTAACTTATACGGCGTGAATGGATTTTTACGGTTTTATAAAGCCTTATTTTCATGAAGCTTCCTCCAAACTATTTCATGAATATTTTAAACAAAATCCTATTTTTTTAAAATTTCAAGACATTTTGTGAAAAGAAAATTATTTTGAATAAGAAAGGATATTTTCCTCAAGAATACATTTCAAGTGTTTTATCAAAACCATTTTCCATCTAAGATGACTTTATTTCATATGTGTATGTTTCATGTATAATGTCTCTATGATTTACATGGTTTCACTTTTCTGATTATGAAATGATATCCATTTCTTTTATATGGATTACGTGATGATGGGATGATGTTTATGAAACCCATTTTATTTGTTGGGTTATTATGAATAATGCATGTTTATTTTGTGGAACAAGTAAGAATGATTTCATTATGAGATGGGTGGGACCTATATCTCACTCCAATTCATTGGGTAAAGATTTGTATCTCATGAGATAGACATGGCTGGAATGGAAAGTTAAACTGGTTCAGTAATACAGGACTGGAACGAGGAGTGAACTCGATTCAGAAAGGGACTTTGTCCACTAATATGGTCTTGTCAGCAATGCCTTAGCTAATATGGAAATCATATCATGTGCTTAATGGTTTCCACAATTACAAGTTTTATTCCCATTCTATTTTATCATTCTTAATGTTTCTTTATGATCTATGCCATACGTACATCCATGTTTTATGTCATTGCTCAAGATTTTGACATTTAAACATTATGTTCATGTTTTTAAGTTCAAATGTATATGGTATGTTTTATTTTATCCATGATTAACCTTACTAAGCATTTGAGCTCACCCTTTTTATGTTTTATTTTCCCCAGGATATAAATAAAGGTTTTAGGTAAGAAAAAAAAGGGGGAATATCTTTATGGGAGATTTTGAAGATCTTTCACCACGATTAGAAGATTACGTTCTAAGTTTCCAAAGACACTAAACTATTACGGTCCTTGTGTGTCTGTTTTTGTTATGTATTAAGTATTCCACAAAAGTAATGTAATATTCATGTATGTCATATTCAGGTGTCTACATGAATCTTGGTCAATGGTTTAATAATATTGTGGAATTTTTATATGTTTATAAATAATAATTATGTACACGTAATTTTATGGTATTATGGGATAAAGACATATTTAAGGATTGTTACACTATTGTTTTTACTCTTGTATTTGAATGTATATGTTCAATTATACCGGTAACCGTGAAAAGTGATTTATTTTTTTTGGAAAACGCATGATATGTACATAATGATGGTATGAAGAGATAAGGATATGTTTGATAGTATTAATGATCTCAGTAATTATATAAGTACAAAGTGATATCAAGGTTTGAGTATATAGAATTTTTGGTTTTTGTGTGTGTCGATAGAGTTATTTTTTTATCACATGCATGTTTTCACTAAGGTTCTATAGTAATTCAATTTATTACCATGTTTCAAGAGAATTAATTATTAAGGTATTCACATGTTTGGAATGTGATAACCAAGAACCTCCCTATGAGATATGGGATATAAATGCTAAGCCTATTTAGTTATCCTCTTTCTAAAGTTATATATTTTTAGTTTTTTGAAGGATTTTATGGTTACGTATTTATGGATTATATAAGTTATAATATGGTTGATGTTTGTTAGATTAATGTATTATCTCTATATATTGAAACTTATACATATTTTATAACCTATTATAACCTTTTTGTTGAGATATATGGAATGAACTATCATTATATTTATGGATCATATGATATGCCAACACATCAAGAATGAAAAATTCATCTTCTTTTATTTGAATAAGAGATGAAGTGGAAATTGTTCAAGGCCATACCAATGGTGAGATTTTATTGAAATCAAGTATGTATTTCTTCAACTGAAAAATTATTCAACTTTAGGAAAATTATTTTGAAACAAAAAAATTTATCATATTGTCTTCTTGTCTGATGAATAAAATGGTCCTTTAAATCATCATAGATTTATGGATTTCTGATTGTTAAATTTCTCCTAACCTGGTTATCTATAACTCTCCACCAGAACATGATGGTTATATTTTCTCCTATGTGGAAACCTAGTGATAAGTTACTTTGGGTAACTATTCTATTTCTAACCTTCCTTTTTTATAATGAGGTTTTAGTATTCAATTTTTACAATATGGGTTTCTATGAAAGAAACTTTAATGTATTAATCCTTTTATAACCCCGATTAATTTCGTGGGATAAATTAATTTTAAGGAGGGTTGAATGGGACAGCCCTAGATTTTTTGAGATAGATTATTTTTAATTTAATTGATGTCTTGTGTTGTATGCTACACCAAGATCAGATTCCACTATACACAACATTTTATGAGCTTGTAGTATACTTAAAAATATTCTTGTCTTGTGTTATACACAATTTCAAGATCATTTGATAAAATTCATTTCACACAAGATCGAGTATAAGTGAACAACATAGTATTATAACCTAGTCATTATAATGGAGGGTATGAATAGTTTTAAATTCCTTATAAAAATCTATTTAAATGAAAATAAGCGAGTCTATCAAATACTGAAATCACTCTTTATGGATTAAATTTAATGTTTAAAATCAATTTTATATGTTTTCTAGACATGATATAGGAAAAAAATTATTTTTTTTATAAAAGAAGTATTTTCCAGAAAATGAAGTTGTGCGGCCTTTTAATGGTGTGCCATTTTAAATAAAGTTTTGACACATTTTTATATTCAATTTGAAAAAATAGACTTCTTTTTAATATGGAATATAAAAATTTACTTTGGTTTAATTTTTTATATTTTTCTAAAAAGTTTCATTTTTATGACTTGTGAAAATACTAATTTTAATTGAAAAATTTATTTTATTTTAAAGTAATTACATAGTAAAATTATGATATAGTTTTTTTAAAATTTTATTCAGTTAATTTTTATCCGATTATGGATTTTGAAAATAATTTTACACATTAATTTCTAATAAAACATTTTCTATTTAAAAAAGTGTATTTTTCAAAAAAAATGTTTTTTGTGACATTTTACCAGTTTTGTTTTTAATTTAATTCTACAACTTATGTGTTTTTAATTTTGAAAAATGGATTTCAAATTTGGATTCAGGAGGTCCAAATTTGGTATGTCTGTCACTTTTTTTGACCAATATGAATAGTTATGATGATAAATTTTGTTACCATGGTAAAGGGTGAATTAGGCAATTTAGGTTAAAAATAAAATTATAATGACTATAAAATGACCAAAACAAATGAAAAAATTTTATTTGATGAATTTAATTCGACACTTAATTCTTAAGGATCTAAATTATTTTATTTAATGGACACATATCAATGAAAATGACTTAAATAATATTTAAATCAAATAAAGACAGAAGTATCATTTTCTTTTTCTTTAATATCTATTATGTGTCTACATATGGACACATGGGTATTATCAATGAATATAAGTGGTAATTTTTAACGTAATAAAAATATTTCTCTAATATAAATTTATTTGTGACATTTTTGGGCTATTTGGGAGATATTATGATATTTATAATATATTATATAATGATAATTTAAAGATGTCATATTCATGTTTTAAATAATATATAATTTTTTTAAAATAATTTCGTGTAGAATATATATTCGATTAAAAATAGTTATTCAAAAGTTACTGTATTTTTATTTATCATGGTAATTTATTTTTAATTTTTAGGAAATATATAATTACTTTAAATACATATACTTTAATGGTGTAAACATTAATTAATTGATGGGAAATCAATACAACAATTATTATTAAAATTCTAGTAACCATAAAAAGACGTAAAAACATTCACAATTATTATTTTTCGAGTATGTATCAACTATAATTATCCAAGGGTTGAGTTATTGATCATTTGTATCCATATTTAATAGATTGTAACACTTAAATTATTTTATTTAAAGTTATGTCAAAGTTGTCACATTCATAATTTAATAAGTATAACATTTTTAATGTTTCATGTTCCATAAGATATATTAGACTAAAAGTATTATTATTAAATCTAGTATATTTATATTTATCATAGAGAGATGGATGGCAGGTTCGGGAGCCTCTACGACGACGATGGTCCGAGCTAGGGTTTCTCGCGGATGGCATTTCCTCGCGATATTGAGTTTGATATTCTTTCTGGGGGGACTTATCATCCACTATTTTGTTCCAGGGAACCCTCATCAACGAGTGATGTTCATGAAGGTACCATGAGATACGACAATACAAGCAGGAGGCATTTCGCATCTCTGAAGGACTTTTCTCCAGAAAGGATTATCTGTAAAGGTAAGATCGTTCATGTTCAAGCTAATGAGGATGCTATCGCTGACAGGTATAAGATTTTTTGCTTTTCAATTCTTTCTCGATTGATTTTTCCGGTTGGTTCTAAGCCATTGTAGGTATCTTATTTTTCGGGAAGACTCAATATGGTTTGGGGTTTCCCTGATTTCAGATGTATCCCGATAGGAAAGGGATTTTTCCATATCCTCTTCCCGAATGTGGAGTTCAAACGCAGTGCTTGGGGGTTCGGCTCCATTTCCATGAAGCCAGGATTGGTTAACATTCAAGAATGGGACTTCTCTTTCAATTCTTTCTCCATTAAGAACTCCAGAGTTCAGGTATGGATTCGAATTTTGGGTCTGAATTGGATTTATTGGCACCCGCGCATCCTCTTCGATATTGCTTCGGGTGTGGGAAATCCTATCAAAACAGATAGAACTACAGAGATGGATAATTATGTCTATTATTCCATGGTTTTAGTTGAAATTGATCTCAATTATGATCTGGCTGATCAGGTTGTGCTTTCCACTTCAAAGGATGACATCAAATTGCATATTAAATATGAGAAGTTACAATCATTTTGCTCGGACTATCAGTCCATTGGACACAAAAAGAAACACTGTTTTAGGAATGATACTTTTAATTTCTATTCTATCAAGGGTCACAACCAGCAGGTATGCAAGAAGCTACAAAAAAGGCAATGCAAGGCTGGATCCTCTAGCGCTCTGCATGAAAGCAAGGATGATGCTGCTGGCCATTTGGATGTGATTGAAGAGAAAGGGGTTATGCATGAGATTAATACTGTTGGTGCTAATGCAGTGCAGGATCAGGCTGATCTATAGCCTGGTAGTGTAAAAAATCAACTCGAAGAGCCTCATTGCCACGATAAGGTGATATAGATATCTGGTGATAGGCCTATTAAACAGACAGGGCTTGAGATTGTCCCTTATAGGTCCAATGGACATGAAGAGCATAAGCTGGTGGAGTTGGTTCCTAATTCTACTGACTTGGTTGCTTGTGGATCTGATATTGCAAGCTCTATGTTTATTGATGATCTCAATGCGTAGTGGAGATTAAACAAAATTGGGGGTAGCTAGAATGACACAGATAAAGAAGAATCCATGAAGAAAAAATCATACTGAGATGTTGCTGATAAAGGAAAGGCGATTGTTGAAGGTTTATCTTCGGCACCTTTGAAGAAGGCAAGACCAAGGAAGGACTACTCGCACTTGAATCCCACTATGAGTACTAGATCAATCTCAAGCAGAAGAAAGGTTCAAGGTAATATTTTCAGTCCCATAGAGGATGAGTCTGATTGGGATTATGATGAATATGATCCTATTGGTTTTGATTACTGAACTGCTTTCTTCTGAATGAGGGATTTAGATCTTGTATGACCCCATTCCCCTCCATCTTGTCTTAATTCCTACTTTTTATTTAATATATAGGCATTTCCTCATCTTTCTTAAAAAAAATCATAGTATTTTATTTTTAAAATTTTACCCAATAGATAAGTATATTAAATAATTTCAAAAAACTGATGTAGTAATTATTTTATCAATGGAAATATAAAATTATTGTCATAAAAAATATTAATATAATTCAAGATAATTAGTAGGTCCAATTATTTTTATAGATTAACTAGACCACATATGAATATTATAAAATAATGGGTTCTATTTTAACATATTTTCTTGATATTTTTAAAATTCCATTAATTAAATATTCTCAAAATTGACACTATTTTTGTTTTGTGAAAACAATGTTTTATTAAATTTTTTAATAATCATAAAATGTTTTTTTAAAATCAAATACTAAAATATTTCACCCTTTTAATATTAAAATATCTGTTATCTTAATTAATATTAAATAGAATAACTAATTGTTAATTAAAAAGATAAGGTTTAAATTGAAATCCAAACTTGTCTAAATTTCTTTTTTTATGAGATTAAAAATATTATAATATATTATATTTGAATATATCTTATTTTGTAGGTATTTGGATTTATTAGTAAAATATTATAAATTAATAGTTTTAAAAATTCCAAAAGTAACCTCACCTCAATTATAAAAAGGAACCTCGTCCCTCACTTCATAACATCAATTTGAGCCTTAAATATCATTCATCCTCTTCCCTATTCCCTTATCAACTTCCCTAGTTACATTCTAGAGGTTTTGGTCATCTTCAAAGACCGACTCTAGAGCTCTAAGAGGAGGTTTGTAGGAAACATGTCGAGGAAGATGTAATCTCTTCTACTAATTCATTAAAACTTATTTCTTCTTATAATCCATCTTCATTAGTTTTTCATTATAAAGTAACAAAATATGTATCACTCATATAATTATATGTTATTATAATTATGAAACAAACATATTACATTGTATACCCATCATTCTAAAAACAAAATCACCACGTGTTCGTACATACGACTTATTGTCTCCACGCCGTGGTGAAATCTATTTTTCACCACCACCTGACTTGGATAGGTATAATGATGTTAATAATAAATATATATGAACATTATAACATGATACATATTCTGAAATATTATACACTACCCCTTCAATACCATTCAATGATTATGGGAATGATATCGTTGATCATGCGTACGTACGACCTACCGTCTCCACGATGTGATGAGATTAATTCTACATGATCTTCATTAATACATGATTTTATACATGAATTGAATGAATAAATATGATATATATTATACTAATATCATTATTTAAAATATATAACTATAACCTATTAAGTGGAACATTAACTTATCCCACCAAACTTTCATAAGAACATAAAGCAGTTAATATCTGAATAATGAGCGATAATGAAATGTTACTAACAAAAAGATGATAATATCATCATATATGATATCATAAATATGAATATGATTTTGAAATAAGTCAAAAAAATTATTTAAATTATTATACATGAGGTTTGGATACATACGAAGTATATTGGACCTAAGGTAAGAGATTATTTTTTCATACTTTTATTTCTGTGGGACATTTGTCTTATACACCACCTATGTAACGCCCCGACCCCAGCTACCCAGAGTCGGTGCATTACTTCGTAACATTGGCATGATCACAAAAGATCAAGTCTCGAAAGACCGATTAGTTTAGTAGCCTTGGAAACACTAGATACATTCATAAGTCTTTCATTACATCAATATTAAACAAACTACAATAACATGGTCTTCATAGTCCACACTCATATCTTCACTGACTATCCTTGCAAGTCAGTCATAATACACTTCTTCACATCCTGGAAAATATTTAAACATTGAAAGGGGTGAGCTCAGATGCTCAGTAAGGATAACAATATTGCGGAAGCTTTTATAAGAAAACATAATCATTTAAGGCAATGTATAACTAAAACAAAAGCCTTATTGAACTTGAACTTCAGCATAATATGGCAAAAGTAAAATAAAATAATGCCATTACTTACTCACATGGATATTCTACTAGACGAATAATCACATGAAATATCAATAACCACTTTCATAATGAGGGAATGTATAATGCCGGACATTCTGAAACATTTTGTCAAGGCCTCAGCCAAGACATCTAAAATGATTAAGGCCTCGGCCAAAACCATAAATCAAATTGGGAAAGGGCCTCGGCCAATTCCACGTCTAGTTGTCTCATGAGACCTACCGATGCATCGAGGAGCTATAGCGGGCTCCACCCGTCACATATTAAGTCCAATACATTCCTCATATGAATAGGTTTAAACATAACATAAATATTCGTATTAAAACTAGCATACGAAATGTCAAAAATTTCTATATAAACTATGGATGGTATAAAATAACACATCCACAGTCAAATATTTCACAAAATGTTCAATGGAAGTTTTGTATCATAAATCAATTTCAATTAAACTTAAAACCCATCAAAGGATGTTGACATGGATGAAATCAAAGCTATTTGAGAGAAATATCTCTCCTTTTTGAAATCATTTAAAAGTCCCATAATTATAAAATAATACATTTACTTTTAAAATATTCTTATAAGCTTGTTAGGGAAGCTTCGACGAAGTTATAATGGCGGAAAATAGCCGCACCCGCCGTATAAGTAAAAAAAACGTTCTTACCTTAAATTTGTCAAAAAGGTCAAAAGTACATTGTTTGGAAAACAACGGTAAGATTCCTTTCAAAAACGTATAAGGGTATAAATGACTTTAAACCATTTTCCATTTAATAGTAAAAATGTTTTGAAAGACATTTTTAAGAAACATGGATGTGGATGATAACGAGGTCCCAGTAGATAATTATGTATAAACAACCTTGGATAATGAAGAGGTTGTGAAGTAAACCCTTACCTTGTACTTTTCCTTGGTTGGGGTAGGTTAACCTCCTGTATAATGGTGAAATAATTGTTATTAAATTATACAAGAATCATATACATTCATATGATATCATATATGATCTTTTAACATTGCTTTGTTAACAATATCTAAGATTTATCGTTGTTTTGGGTGTTAACTTACTCGTTTTCTTTTATATGTTTTGTCATGTAAGTATTGTTTTTCATGGATAGGTTGTATATTATTCATATCCAGAATGATATCATGTCCTTAAACATTATTTTTAAATCATAAAATGATAATTATACTTGAATGGATACGACGGAGAATGAATCTCATCGCGTTCGTGGAGACGGTAGTCCGTACGTACGCACGAGCGACAATATCATTATTTTGATATTAAAATAATATATAATTGGATAGTGTATCATATATACAGAATCATTATCATGTTATATTTATTATTTACATGAATTACATACCATTATTATACCCATCTAAATAATAATATAATGAATAACAATTACACCACGACGTGGAGACGGTAAGCCGTACGTACGCACGTATGGTGACATGTCATTCAAATGATGGGTAGAATACTGAATATGGTTGTCCCATATTTATAATAACATCATAGTATATAGAAGATACTGGAGTTATAATTTTAGAATTGAAATAATAAACAAATAGGGAGTGGAAGAAGAAAGAAACTTGAAAGAGGGTGATGAAAATGTTACCTCTTCTTCGGGTTCTTCCTTTTGATTTGATCAAAATGACTCCTTAGGATGTATTTCTGACTAAAGTAAAGCTTCTAGGATGAAGGGAGGGAAGTTGGGAGAGTATTTGGGCAGGGGTTGGCCGAACCAAAAGGCTTGGAAGTGTGAATAAGGTGGTAGAGGTGGGGGCCTTTTATAAGTGGAGAGGTGGGGCACTTTTGGAAAGATTGAAATGTTACATTATTTCACAATGCTTTTTGGATTCTAAAGGTCCCACACTTATATAATTCGAGGCTAAGGTGATAAGGGTTCGAAATATCCTCATCCAATTGGCTTTGGACAAGTGTAAGCCTTGGATGTTGCATTATCTTCCCATTTTATTTAAATCATTAAATAATGAGGTCATCGCTGCATCATAATGATGTCATAAATAATTTAATTTATTTAATGTCTAAAAATTATAAAAAAAATACTATGATGTAGGAAATCTTTTTAGCTTTATAATGAATATTTATAGTCAAAATTTGGACTTGTGTAACCCCACTTAAAAACTGTTTTAGTAAAATAACTCATGTTTGTGTCAATTTAATTTTAACATTAAATAAATATATATTAATGTCATTTTCCAACTAAAGTGGCTCCATGGGGTCCCCAAGTTGACCCATGGGTTGTCTTGGTCGGCCATGACTCATCCAATAGGAGTAGGACAAGTGTCATGCTCATCTCATATTATTAAAACATCATTTGTACCTTAATCTACATTAATTACCTCTAATCGCGATTAAGAACTTAAAAGTTACTATTCACCAAAAATTATTTTAATCTCATTGAACCACATTTTACTTCTTAATGACAACCATGTATGTCGGATTTTTGAAAATCAAATCACAGAAGTGGTAATATTTCATTTTAACGAAAAATCAGTTTTTAACAACCACTTAGTGGTTTCACTATTCATCAAAAATTGAAGTTTTTCAGAATAAGGCCAAAATTTCACCCTAAGCTATAATTGATATTCCGAATTCAAAAATGATGTCTATTTTACAAAATTCCAAATATATAAGATGTATTAATTAATTTCATAATTAATTCCCGCTGTTACAACAAATAGCGTGTTTTTAAGAAACAATTTATATCAAAAGTTTGGCAATTGTTTATGTCCAATTTCAATGTTAAATTAATTCTAATGACCACCATTGGATAAAATGCTAAAAATATATTCTAATTATACTTTAAAACCACTAAATATTATAATTTATCACTATAAATTATTTTTATTAAAAAAGTTGTTTTAAGTATTTTTCACTATTCAGAAAAATACCAAAAATTCAACATAGGCTAATTTCAATATTCCGAATCCAAAAATGAAGTCCATTTTGATAAATAAAATATATAAAATTTCAAAAATTAGGTATTACTATTCACAACGGCTAGTTTAATTAGTTGTGGTGTTTGTTAGAGCTCGAGGTTGCGTACAACACACGCTATTGCATTATTCGAAGGGAAATGTACAGTGGAAGTTTGGGGTGTTACATTCTCCCCTCCTTCAAATAATTGCGTCCTCACAATTTCTAGGGTATTACTGCATAAAAAGACTCGGGTGGTTTTTCATCATAAATTCCTCAGGTTCCCACGTTGCCTCTTCCATTTTATGATTTCTCCACAAAACCTTCACCAGACGAGTCGTCCGGTTTCTCAGCACCTGCTCCCTCACATCAAGAATCCTGACGGGCTCTTCACAATAGGTAAGATCGGGTTCCAGTTCTAATTCCTCATAGGTGAGTACATGCGTTGGGTCAGGCATGTATTTCCTCAACAGAGATACGTGGAACACATCGTGAACTTTGGAGAGACTTGGCGGCATTGCCAAACGGTAAGCTAGAGCCCCAATTCGTTCTAGAATTTCGAAAGGTCCGATGTACCTGGGACTCAATTTACCTTTCTTACCAAAACATATGACTCCCTTCCATGGAGATACCTTCAGGAAAACATGATCACCGACTTGAAATTCCAAATCCTTCCTTCGATTATCGGCATAGCTCTTCTGCCTACTTTGAGCTTCTTTGATGTGATTTTGGATTACTTTCACCTTTTCCACCGTTTCCTCCACCAGTTCTGGGCCTACAAGTTTTCTTTCACCAACGTCATCCCAACAGGTTGGTGTACGACATCTCTTTCCGTATAACGCTTCATATGGTGCCATCTGAATACTCGAATGGAAGCTATTGTTATAGGAAAATTCTACCAGTGGTAAATATTGATCCCACATACCCTGAAAGTCAAGAGAGCATGATCTCAACATGTCTTCTAAGGTTTGAATAGTTCGTTCTGATTGTCCATCTGTTTGAGGGTGATAGGCAGTGCTCAAACGAAGTTCAGTATCCAAGGCCTTTTGAATACTTTTCCAGAATCTTGAAGTAAAACGAGGATCACGATCAGAAACAATCGATAGGGGTACTCCATGAAGTCTTACAACTTCATTAATATATAGTCTTGCTAGACGTTCAAGTGGTAGATCCTCCCGTATAGCCAGAAAATGTGCTGACTTAGTAAGTCGATCAACAATGACCCATATTGCATCATTCCTTCTAGGAGTCTTTGGTAGTCCCATGACAAAGTCCATCGTAATATTATCCCATTTCCACTCAGGTATGGGAAGAGGTTGCAATACTCCACCAGGATGTTGCCTTCCAGCTTTCACTTGTTGACAAACCATACACCTCGACACAAAATCAGCAATCTCCCTCTTCATATTGTCCCACCAAAAATGTTCCTTTAAATCTCTATACATTTTGGTGCTCCCAGGGTGTATAGAGAAGTTGGAACTATGAGCATCATCCAGCAATTCCCTTTTTAGATCAGGTATATCGGGAACACAAAGTCTCTTCCCGAATTTCAAAATTCCATCCTTATACACAAAGTCCCTCAATCTTCCATCATTCACACCTTTAATCTTCTTCTGAAATTCTTCATCATTGGTCTGAGAACTCTTAATCCTTTCTAGTAATGATGGTTTGGCAACCATTTGAAAAAGCATTGATGTTTCACCTTCCCTAGTTATTCCCATGTCCATATTCACTAGATCCAAGAAAATTGGATCCCTTTCAATTCTCATCACATTCAAAACTCCATGGTCTTTTCTACTCAAAGCATCTGCCACCTTGTTTGCCTTCCCCGGGTGGTAATGTATCGTGCAATCATAATCCTTGAGTAGTTCAAGCCATCGCCTTTGCCTCATGTTGAGTTCTTTTTGTGTGAAAATATACTTCAAACTCTTGTGATCAGTATAAATCTCACATTTTTCACCATAGAGGTAATGTCTCCATATCTTTAAAGCAAAGATCACAGCTGCTAACTCAAGATCATGAGTAGGATAGTTTTGCTCATGAATTTTTAGCTGTCGTGATGCATAGGCAATGACCTTATCATTCTGCATAAGGACACAACCGAGTCCTTTCTTCGATGCATCACTATAAATAACAAACCCATCATTCCCCGATGGTAGAGTCAATACAGGGGCATTGACTAATCTTCTCTTTAGTTCTTCAAAACATTCTTCACACTCTTTTGTCCAGACAAATTTAATCCCTTTACGTGTGAGCTTTGTCAATGGGTTAGCCAATCTGGCAAAATTCTGGACGAAACGTCGATAATAACCTGCTAAACCAATAAAACTGCGTACCTCAGTTATACTTGTCGGTGCTGGCCATTCTTGGATTGCCTTGGTTTTAGAAGGATCAATGGAAATTCCATCCTTAGAGACAATATGGCCAAGAAAAGAAATCTCATGAAGCCAGAATTCACACTTGCTAAATTTCCCATATAATTCATGTCTTCTAAGAGTCTTCAGGATAATGCGTAAGTGATTTTCATGATCTTCGTGGCTTTTGGAGTATACCAAGATATCATCAATAAATAACACTACAAAGTCATCAAGATATTCCTTGAAAACTCTATTCATTAGATCCATGAAAACAGAGGGTGCATTAGTCAATCCAAAAGGCATTACTGTAAACTCGTAATGCCCGTACCTTGTTCGAAATGCTGTCTTTGGAACGTCTTCCTTCTTCACACACAACTGATGGTATCCAGACCGAAGGTCAATCTTTGAAAAGTATTGAGCTCCATGCAGTTGGTCAAACAAATCATCAATGCGAGGTAGGGGATACTTATTCTTTATTGTTATAGCATTGATCTCCCTATAATCAATGCACAACCTCATAGATCCATCTTTCTTCTTAACAAAAAGAACAGGGGCTCCCCAAGGAGAAACACTAGGGCGAATAAATCCCTTATTACTCAATTCCTCTAGTTGTTTCTTTAGTTCAACTAATTCCACAGTGGCCATTCTATAAGGGGTCTTCGATATGGGCCTTGATCCAGGAATTAAATCAATGGAAAACTCAACTTCTCGTTCTGGAGGATGTCCAGGTAAATCTTCCGGAAACACATCAACATATTCTCTCACAATAGGTACATCCTCTATTTGAATATTCCTTTCCTCATCCTCAGTAATTTCCTTCTCTTCCTCCCCAATAATTGAATTTAGTTGAGCTACTGGGGGTGGATCTAGATAAGAATTATGTGGCGATGATTCTGCTCTAAAGATAAGGTGTTCCTTATCATCATCATCAAGAATCGTAACCTCTTTCCTCTTACAATAAATTTTTGCATCATGGTCCGAAAGCCAATCCATACCGAGGATTATATCAAATTCAATCATGGGTATGACGATGAGATCAGCAGGTAAAGAACATTTAGGTGCTCTAATGGGAACTAATCAACAAAACTTTGTTGCAACAATACTTCCCTTAGGGGTTTTGACTGACAACTCCCTTGTTAAATCAAATTGGTAATATCTAATTTTCTTAGCAAACTGGGAAGATATGAAACAATGCGATGATCCAGAATCAAATAATGCATTTGCTAAACTTGAGGAAACCATTAAATTACCTGCCACCATGTCTTTCGGAGCTTCCACCTCTGCAGTAGTGATAGCATAAGCCTGGCCTTGATCCCTTGGCCTCTTCTGAGGTAAGTTCCCCTGACGCTTAGGACATTCATTTTCATAATGTCCCTTCTCTCTACAATTATAACATTCCACGTTGACAGCCGCTTTCTTTCCCTTGCATTCATGAGCTTGGTGGCCTTTTTCACCACACTTGTAACATACTCCTTTTCCTTTTAGACAGGCACCAGGGTGCTTCCTACCACAATTATCACAGGGTGGAAATTCATTTCTACCCTTCTTCCCTGTTTCCTTATTTCCTTTCCCAGAGTTTTCAGCGGATCTCTTCTTATCTTGCTTTGATTTAAAGTCATAAGACTTATAGAATTCCTTTTCCGTCTTGATGGCGCACGAGACAATACCTTCGTATGAAGAGAAGGTTTGTGATACTAAAGCTCGACGGAGAAATGGTTTCAACCCATCAAAGAAACGATCAGTCTTACTTCTTGGGTTACGTATGTAATCTGCAGCATACCTTTCTAACCTTGTAAAGTTAGCCTCATACTTTGCGACATTCTCATCCTCCTTCTGCCTCAGACTCAGAAATTGCCTTTCCATATCCGCTCGATGGTCTCGAGGAAAGTATTTTTCTAAGAACAGCTCTTTGAACTCCTGCCATTCCATGTTTGTTAATTCATCATCCTCCTTTGTGTTTTGAATTAGTGACCACCATTGATCGGCATCTCCAGTGAGGCGGTAAACTGCCATGACAACATTCTCCCTTTCACTACTCCCCAAGGCATGGAATATTTTCTCTAAGGAATTTATCCATTGCTCATCTACTATAGGATTTGTACTCCCATTGAAGGTTGGCGGTTGTTGCCTCATGAAACAGTCTAGCATTGATCCTCCACGTTGCGGATCAGGGTGCTCCATACGAGTAAGGTTGTTATTCATAACCTGCGTGAGTTGTCCCAGTACGGTGAGAAGCTGATCAGCACCAGTTGTATCACTAGCTCCACCATAATTATCCTGAGCAGGAGGGAAATCCCTACACGGAGTGCATGCATTGATACGGTTTCCATTCCTTCCACTAGGCGCCATTTCTAAATAATGGCATAAACTAGATTAGTTCATGAATCAAAATACATAATTCCATACTTGTAAAACACTTAACATAAATTGAACTAATTATGGATATAATCCATAATTATAAAAATGTTTTCTTTGAGGAAGTATATACTCATAACCCTTCATAGTGGTTTGTAAAGAAAATGGGAATTATCCAAATCATATCCCCCGGGAGTGTCGTAACCAAGAGTGCAGCAAGGCCCGTTGTCGTGCACCAGTTCCCGTTCGAGTCTAGCTCAAAGCGGTGTTTTCGGGTTTTACCCCTAGGTACATCTGTGCCAGAGCCGCCTCTACCTGCTCGTATCCAGACAGGGATGTATTTCTTGGAAAACTCACAACATCTCTACAATACCAAAATTCTAGGAAGTTCTTCTATACTAATCCTCATAGTCTATCTTCGGGATATGTGCTCTAATCATAGTTTATCTAAATCTAGCTTCCAAGGTTAGTACTAAACTGCCTCTGATACCAACTATAACGCCCCGACCCCAGCTACCCAGAGTCGGTGCATTACTTCGTAACATTGGAATGATCACAAAAGATCAAGTCTCGAAAGACCGATTAGTTTAGTAGCCTTGGAAACACTAGATACATTCATAAGTCTTTCATTACATCAATATTAAACAAACTACAATAACATGGTCTTCATAGTCCACACTCATATCTTCACTGACTATCCTTGCAAGTCAGTCATAATACACTTCTTCACATCCTGGAAAATATTTAAACATTGAAAGGGGTGAGCTCAGATGCTCAGTAAGGATAACAATATTGCGGAAACTTTTATAAGAAAACATAATCATTTAAGGCAATGTATAACTAAAACAAAAGCCTTATTGAACTTGAACTTCAGCATAATATGGAAAAAGTAAAATAAAATAATGCCATTACTTACTCACATGGATATTCTACTAGACGAATAATCACATGAAATATCAATAACCACTTTCATAATGAGGGAATGTATAATGCCGGACATTCTGAAACATTTTGTCAAGGCCTCGGCCAAGACATCTAAAATGATTAAGGCCTCGGCCAAAACCATAAATCAAATTGGGAAAGGGCCTCGGCCAATTCCACGTCTAGTTGTCTCATGAGACCTACCGATGCATCGAGGAGCTATAGCGGGCTCCACCCGTCACATATTAAGTCCAATACATTCCTCATATGAATAGGTTTAAACATAACATAAATATTCGTATTAAAACTAGCATACGAAATGTCAAAAATTTCTCTATAAACTATGGATGGTATAAAATAACACATCCACAGTCAAATATTTCACAAAATGTTCAATGGAAGTTTTGTATCATAAATCAATTTCAATTAAACTTAAAACCCATCAAAGGATGTTGACATGGATGAAATCAAAGCTATTTGAGAGAAATATATCTCCTTTTTGAAATCATTTAAAAGTCCCATAATTATAAAATAATACATTTACTTTGAAAATATTCTTATAAGCTTGTTAGGGAAGCTTCGACGAAGTTATAATGGCGGAAAATAGCCGCACCCGCCGTATAAGTAAAAAAAACGTTCTTACCTTAAATTTGTCAAAAAGGTCAAAAGTACATTGTTTGGAAAACAACGGTAAGATTCCTTTCAAAAACGTATAAGGGTATAAATGACTTTAAACCATTTTCCATTTAATAGTAAAAATGTTTTGAAAGACATTTTTAAGAAACATGGATGTGGATGATAACGAGGTCCCAGTAGATAATTATGTATAAACAACCTTGGATAATGAAGAGGTTGTGAAGTAAACCCTTACCTTGTACTTTTCCTTGGTTGGGGTAGGTTAACCTCCTGTATAATGGTGAAATAATTGTTATTAAATTATACAAGAATCATATACATTCATATGATATCATATATGATCTTTTAACATTGCTTTGTTAACAATATCTTAGATTTTTCGTTGTTTTGGGTGTTAACTTACTCGTTTTCTTTTATATGTTTTGTCATGTAAGTCTTGTTTTTCATGGATAGGTTGTATATTATTCATATCCAGAATGATATCATGTCCTTAAACATTATTTTTAAATCATAAAATGATAATTATACTTGAATGGATACGACGGAGAATGAATCTCATCGCGTTCGTGGAGACGGTAGTCCGTACGTACGCACGAGCGACAATATCATTATTTTGATATTAAAATAATATATAATTGGATAGTGTATCATATATACAGAATCATTATCATGTTATATTTATTATTTACATGAATTACATACCATTATTATACCCATCTAAATAATAATATAATGAATAACAATTACACCACGACGTGGAGACGGTAAGCCGTACGTACGCACGTATGGTGACATGTCATTCAAATGATGGGTAGAATACTGAATATGGTTGTACCATATTTATAATAACATCACAGTATATAGAAGATACTGGAGTTATAATTTTAGAATTGAAATAATAAACAAAGAGGGAGTGGAAGAAGAAAGAAACTTGAAAGAGGGTGATGAAAATGTTACCTCTTCTTCGGGTTCTTCCTTTTGATTTGATCAAAAGGACTCCTTAGGATGTATTTCTGACTAAAGTAAAGATTCTAGGATGAAGGTAGGGAAGTTGGGAGAGTATTTGGGCAGGGGTTGGCCGAACCAAAAGGCTTGGAAGTGTGAATAAGGTGGTAGAGGTGGGGGCCTTTTATAAGTGGAGAGGTGGGGCACTTTTGGAAAGATTGAAATGTTACATTATTTCACAATGCTTTTCGGATTCTAAAGGTCCCACAATTATATAATTCGAGGCTAAGGTGATAAGGGTTCGAAATATCCTCATCCAATTGGCTTTGGACAAGTGTAAGCCTTGGATGTTGCATTATCTTCCCATTTTATTTAAATCATTAAATAATGAGGTCATCGCTGCATCATAATGATGTCATAAATAATTTAATTTATTTAATGTCTAAAAATTATAAAAAAATACTATGATGTAGGAAATCTGTTTAGCTTTCTAATGAATATTTATAGTCAAAATTTGGACTTGTGTAACCCCACTTAAAAACTGTTTTAGTAAAATAACTCATGTTTGTGTCAATTTAATTTTAACATTAAATAAATATATATTAATGTCATTTTCCAACTAAAGTGGCTCCATGGGGTCCCCAAGTTGACCCATGGGTTGTCTTGGTCGGACATGACTCATCCAATAGGAGTAGGACAAGTTTCATGCTCATCTCATATTATTAAAACATCATTTGTACCTTAAACTACATTAATTACCTCTAATCGCGATTAAGAACTTAAAAGTTACTATTCACCAAAAATTATTTTAATCTCATTGAACCACATTTTACTTCTTAATGACAACCATGTATGTCGGATTTTTGAAAATCAAATCACAGAAGTGGTAATATTTCATTTTAACGAAAAATCAGTTTTTAACAACCACTTAGTGGTTTCACTATTCATCAAAAATTGAAGTTTTTCAGAATAAGGCCAAAATTTCACCCTAAGCTATAATTGATATTCCGAATTCAAAAATGATGTCTATTTTACAAAATTCCAAACATATAAGTTGTATTAATTAAATTCATAATTAATTCCCGCTGTTACAACAAATAGCGTGTTTTTAAGAAACAATTTATATCAAAAGTTTGGCAATTGTTTATGTCCAATTTCAATGTTAAATTAATTCTAATGACCACCATTGGATAAAATGATAAAAATATATTCTAATTATACTTTAAAACCACTAAATATTATAATTTATCACTATAAATTATTTTTATTAAAAAATTTGTTTTAAGTATTTTTCACTATTCAGAAAAATACCAAAAATTCAACATAGGCTAATTTCAATATTCCGAATCCAAAAATGAAGTCCATTTTGATAAATAAAATTTATAAAATTTCAAAAATTAGGTATTTCTATTCACAACGGCTAGTTTAATTAGTTGTGGTGTCTGTTAGAGCTCGAGGTTGCGTACAACACATGCTATTGCATTATTCGAAGGGAAATGTACAGTGGAAGCTTGGGGTGTTACAACCTATTTCTTTTGTGTGGTGTTTATACATCCCATGAATGTTTTATGATTTTTATTATCATGTTTATGATATCTAAATATGAATTTAATTTTCATTATTTTATGATTCATATGATTTGACTGATTTTATTTGGTAAGTCATAAGTTTCAAT
Source organism: Viscum album (assembly GCA_963277665.1). Classification (NCBI taxonomy): domain Eukaryota; kingdom Viridiplantae; phylum Streptophyta; class Magnoliopsida; order Santalales; family Viscaceae; genus Viscum; species Viscum album. The sequence continues at coordinate 381,063,429 of OY728138.1, forward strand.
CTAATTATTATCTGAGATTGTTTATACATATGTATTTACTAGGGTATATTTATCATACACATCCATGTTTCTGAAATAAAAAATATTATTTAAATTCTTCTACTATATTTTAATGTAAATTTTACCCACTGGTGAATTTTTATTATATGGTATGGAAGGAATCTTTCTTTCATTTTCCATATGAGGTATTTTTTGACTTTTGTTACAAAAGTATGAGAAGAATATTTTTAACTTATACATCATGATCTGATTTTTACTCCTTCATAAAGCCTTATTTATATGAATATTACTTTAGAATATTTCATGTGAATTTTCAGTTAAATTATTTTATTTTAATATTACATTCCATTTTGAGAAAATAAAACATTTTTCAACAAAAACGGATATTTTCCTCAAGAATTAATTTCATGTATTTTATTAAGAATTTTTTTTCATATATTATGAAATTATTCAAATAGGGTTTTGTTTATAACCCTACTATTACCATCATTTTATTTTTTTATGAGATAATTATTTTTATGAAAACCATTTTTTTACATAGATTAGGTTATTATGGAATGATGTTTAAGATAGCCATTTTATTTCTTGGGTTATGTTATGATGAATGATTTATGTTTTTGTGGCACACATATGTATAGTTTTCATTATGTGATGGGTGGGACCTATATATCCCTCCAATTCATTGGGTAAATATTTATATATCATGATATTGACATTACTGGAATGCAAGTAAATCTAGTTTAGCAATACATGGCTGAAAAGACTAGTAAATCCATTTCAATAATACATGGCTGGAATAAGGAGTTAACCTCATTCAGTAATGGAGTTTTTATGATATTATGGTCTTGGAAATGATCCTTGTCTAATATGAAAATGATTTTATATGCTTATGTGTTTTCCACAATTCCATGTTTAATGCTGATTATATTTTATCATGGTTAATGTTCCTTTATGATTTATTCTTTAAATACTGCCAAGATTTATTTTATGACTCAAGATTTTGATATTAAAAATATATGATCATGATTTTATATTCTTATTGTTATGTTTTATTTTATGTTCTCCATGTTTACCCTTACTGAACAGTTGAGCTCACCATTTTTATGTTCTCATTCCATGAGGATATGAAGAAAGGTTTTAAGTAGGAAAATTAAAGTGGAATGTCCATGTACGTAAATCATGGGTTGTTAGAAAAATCAAGCAAAATTGATAGGTGTCTTGTTCAAGTTGATGACTAGGTTTCTGCCACAGGAATATCTTGCCTCAACCTCCCTCAATTTTACTTTGATGATAACCATATTTTGATTTAAATTCACATGTAGTTGAAAAGGTCATCCCCAATTCCTTTTAATTTCAATATTGTCTAGCTTGTGACACCTGGATGTAAGGAAATTGTCACGGTGGCATAGAATTTTAATTCCATTGGAATCCCTTTTCAAAACTTAGCTAGAAGGTTAAAAAATATCAAGGTTATTCTAAATGAATGGAGTAAGAAAAAATTTTCTAAGATTAATATTGGTGTTAAAGCTGCTGAAGAACATATTGAATACTTCTAGACTCAAAATCACAACAAAGATACCCCCTACATAGAGAAATTTCAATCTAGTTCTAAGTTGGATGGGCAATTGACAACTATGGAGACACTGGCCAGAAACAAATTGAATGGTATATGGTTAAAAGTTGGTAATAGGAACATAAATATATTTCATCAACTGAATAGAGAGAAATGACTCAAGGGAGGTATCAATGCTCTAAGAATTAATAGAAATATCCTCAACACTAAAAATGATATTTCTAAGGAATTGGTTGATTATTTTCATGGACTTTAATATGATGATGGTAATAACAACACTCAGAATATAGTTGACATCATATCATCATGAAATTTGGATAATAAAAATCAAGGCCCCATTCTACCCTATTATGAGGAGGAAATAAGAAAGGCTCTTTTCTCTATTAACATATATAGTGCTACTAGATTTGATGATTTTAAGAATGGGTTATTTATGTTCAACTGGGATATCCTTTATTTTTCTATAATAAATTATGAGAGAGAATTCTCCACCCATGCTTCCATGCCTTCCGGAATTAACTCCAACTTTATATTTATGATAACTAAGAATTAAATTTCAATGGACATCAAGGATTTTAGACCAATTGAAATTTAAAACACCTTACCTAAAATCATCCTCAATTTCATCACAACTAGAATGAGTGGTTTGTTTGAGGACATCATTTAATCAACTCAGTATGGGATTTTCTGAGGTAGGAGTATTCAAAATTTAATTTTTAATACTTCAAAAATCATAATACTTATTAAGAGGAAGTAAATGGTTCATAACGTTTCTCTCAAAATTGACATATCCAAAGATTTTGAAACACTCAAATGGATATTTATCTTTTTTTCCAAAAAAAAACTACATCTTCTCTGATAATTCCATCAAACTCATAAGCACCATCCATTGTTCAAGAAGGCTATCCATTTTCGTTAATGGGACACCTATATGATTTCTACATTGGATGAGGGGTGTTAGACAATAATATCCCCTCCAAAGTCTTCTTTTTTCTACTATAGAATACTATATGAGTACATGCATTAATGATATTGTTAATATTGGTCTCTATATATGTATCATGGTGGGAAGTGGGATGTTTTATCACTCTCATATCCTATATACTAGTGATATAATTATACTTGGACACACCTTCGAAAAAACAATTTCTTCCATGAATTATTTTTTTATCACAATGAGGTAGAGGTTGGTAAAGATATAAGTTGGAAAAAATATTTCATTTTTTTTGGGGAAAGAATTTATATTTCTTGAAAAAATAGGATTCCTTTAAATTTTTGAGTGCAGACGGGGACCCTCCTCTTCACTTATCTTGGTTTCCCTCTCTTTTGGGGTAAATTTAGAGGAATCTATCTAGAAAATATGTTCTCTATTATTATTAATCAACTTTAAAATTAAAAAGTAAAAGCCATGTCACAAGATTTTAGTGTTTTTATATTAAATCTAGTCATCACCTCAAAAAATTTCAATACCTTATCCTTATACATATGTCCTAGAAGTACAATCAGGGAACTGAAAGCATGATCAAGAAATTTATTTGCATAGGTTCTATTCATAATAGGAAATTAATCACCTTTTCATGGAATAACTGCATCAAACCCACTAGCATGTGGGGTCTTGGAATAAAATATCTCAAAATTTTAAATGATGTATTTATCACCAAATTTACATGGAATATGTTGACCACTAATGATGTCTCTTGCGAATTACTTTATAATGAGTTCAATTAATGGTTGATGAATAGATATGATTATTATATTACATATTCCACTTTTCCTACCATAAATCATACATATAATGGAATAATGGATAGATCCAAATGGATTGTATGAATTCACAAAAATCATAATCAATGGAGCACTCCTTAGATTGATAAACCACTTGAAGATACCATAGTTGTCCCTCCCAATAGGAATCACATTATTATTTATGATTTCTTCCATAGTAATCCTATGAATTATATGATATTTCAATATCAAATTTCTCTTGAAATTTAGAGATATATGTTTATGGATAGGGACACCCTGATTTTGGCTCTAAATAGAGATGGATAGTCCAATCAAGGGACTTATATAGGAAAAAAATGTGAATTTATTGTCTCCCCTCCATCTTTCTTGTCCAAGATTAGATCCCCATTCATTCATCCATAAATATCCTTGATTATTTTGAGAATATGTAAGGGTAGTCTTTCTACCTATGATCAAATGTAGAAGGCCAATGTCCAATTATACTCGGTCTTCTTCCTATACATGGGAGAGGATCAAAAGGATCAACCTATTTTTCTTAGGTGTTTCATCATCCATAATTTCCGGAATTATTTTGAAGACATATTTGGCATCTCAATATATAAGAGAAACCAAATTGGAGAGTTATTCACTACCACTGATTCTTCTACATGAAACAAAAATCTTTGTAATATGTTGACAATGGCTGCATCAGATATTATTGTTTATATTTGGAGAGAAAGAAATAAATTGATCTTTGACAATCATGTACCTTCCATGGGTGCCGATATTTCTTCTTTTCACCGGGTAGCCTTTTATTCATCAATAATCCAAATACGTACAAGGGATAACACATTATATGATTTAAACACACATTGTATGCATAATGTTTATGTAAGGTAAAAAAGTCAGCTGGTTCTTAAATATATTCGGTGGACTCCACCGATTCCCGTATCACTCAAAGTTATTTTCGATGGTGTGGACTTTAGTGAATTGGCTTCATATGGGTGTCAAGGAGTTTTTCTCATGCATCATGGATTTGTTAAGGGTTGTTTACCTCATTATTTTGGAATTTCTACTGTATATGAGGTTGAACTTTTTTGTATGATTCATGTTTTTAAGCATGCTCATTTCCATGGATTGGATCACATTTGGATGGAGTCAGATTCAACTATTATTTTTAAATCATTGAGGACAAGAATAAGGATTTTACCTTGGAGGGTACCTCCACACTAGATCACTTCCCTTTAATCTGATGGTTATCTCTATATTATGGTCTCGCATGCCCATAGAGAGGCTAATCAAGTCACAAACAGATTATCAAAGAAGGTGATCTTAGAGACGAGCCTCATGTGGTCTTTTGGGATGCTTGTGCATTGTATTTCATTAGTTTATGTTGATATGTGGGGCGTGACTCACTCCCACATTTTCAAAACCCCTTGTAATGCTTGAATCTCTTGTTTTTACTATCTTTTAATAAATTATAGGTTAGGGAATGCCCGATCTTGAACCTTTTGAGTATATAAGTATATTTATAATTATATATAAATACTTTTTAAATATATTTATTTATAATTATAATTATAAATAAATAAATAAATTTAAATATATATAAAATTATTATAAATATATTTAATTAATAAATATTGTTATTATATTTATAATTGTATATACTTATATATTTTTATATATATACGTAATTGTATAAACATACCAAAGTGCTATAGATCATGAGATATAATTATGTAAACAAATATAATTAAATAATTAAATTTATAATTATATAGAAATATTTTAAAATATATCTTTTTAATAATTATAATAATTAATATATGTATTTATTTATTTAAATAATTATAAAATTATAATATATATATTTATTTTATTTATAGTTTTGAAAATATATATAATTATATAAATATATTTATAAATATAAAAGAATATTTATAAAAATATTTTTTTTATAAATTGAAATATATATATATATATAATTTTATAAATAAATATAATTATTTTAAAATATTATTATGATTATATCTTTATGAGTGCTTTTTTAGTGCTAATAAAGATACCCATTTATCATTGTGAAAAAGCACTGAAAAAACAACTCTTTATCAGCGCTTGAATTTTAGTGCAGATAAATACATTTTTTATCAATGATTTTTAGAGCTAATAAAAGGGTATCTTTATCCGTGCTAAAAATAGATGATAAAGAGTAGTTTTATTAGCTCTTTTTATTTTAGCAGTGATAAAATTTTCTTATCAAATCTTTTATGAAAATGCTGATAAATCCTTACAATTTCTTATAAAATGAAGACTAACATAGTGATGTTTCCGCTCGTGTCTTTAAGCTTTCACGGAACAAGAGCCTTACTGATGCTGTCTCCATAGCCTTTTGCTGCTTTTGGTCGACATTCTCAACGAACTGATCTATCCATATCTAAGGTATGTGATGCAATTTATCATTTTAGCACCTCCTTCCACACTATTTATTCAGTCACACCTTGCGGAACCCTTCTAAATGTATATTTACTTCTCAAAAAACCAAAAAATTAGCCCCAAATACAACCAGACCTATTGTACATGATCAAAAAATCAGGAACCACTATCCTTTACCATAACTTCATCTTCTTCACAACAACCTAACACTCACCCACACACAACTAATACCTAAAACCACCTACCTCTAAAAATTATCCACATCTCCCTTTTCTTTATAGTTCATGGTTGGAGTTATCATGATTTTTGTAGATATTTTCTATTATATTAGTTTGTGATATGTGCATGCAATGACTTGATGGAGCCATTGGTTACATTCCTTCCATGGTAGTTTTAGACTCATAGCCATGTATTGGCATGTCATGAGTTGCAATGATGCATGTAGTGTTTTCTTTTATTATTTAGTGATTTACACGTTGATATTCCATATAAAATTATTAATATATTTAATTATTTTTAAATATTATTTTGAAAAATGTGTTTTATTTAGGATATTAATTAGTGTTTTTGTTTTTTTATTTACATCAATTATTACATTTAAAAATTTATAAATAATAATGAATATAAAATTATAATTTTTTATAAGTATAATTTGTTAAATTTATACATCTAGATATAATTTAATATACTTATATATGAATCTTTAAATTATATAGTATATATTATTATATTTATATAATTTATTTGTAAACTGTTGTTAATTTTTCTAAATTATATAGTTTTATATGTTTTTAAATTTGTATACTTTTATAAATTTTATAGTATATAATATTATACTAATAAAAAAAATATTTGTTAAATATATTTATGTTTATAGTTTTACTAATTTATAATTTTATATACTTTTAAAAAAATTACAGTATATCATATTTACATATATATTTCAAATATAAAATTCTATTAATTATTTATTAATTTATAGTTTTATAGTTTTATAAATTAATATACAATAATAGTTTTATTCGTTATATATTTTTATACTTTTATACTTTCATAATTTTTATTTTAATATATTATAATTTTATAATTTTATAAATTTCTAAAACAATATACTTCTATAAATTATGTTCAATTTTATAATATATATATATTCTTTTATATGGTTTTATAAATTTATATACATTTATAAAATATGTATATTTCTTTAAAATATATTCTATTTTATAAATTATATATAATTTTTTACATCTATATACCTTTATAATTTTATATACCAATATAGATATATATATATATATATTTATAATTTATACATTTATACCTGTATACATTTTTTAATATATCAATAGTTTAATAATTTTATACTTTAATAAATTTTATTTCTATAAATTATACATTTATATTTTTATTATTTTGTAATATATATTTTATTTTTTTAGAAAATTCATTTTCCAAATTAGGAATCATTTTATTATATGAAATATTTTATTTTTTAAATTGTAATGGATAAAAGTTGGATGTATTCTTTTAATTGAGTGTTGAATGAGTTTCACATTTTAAAATTTATTTTTTTGGATTTCATGTTAAAAAAATTTATCTAAGGGGGAAATTATTTGATTTATGTTTATAATTTCATCTATAGACCATGGTTTAATCATAAAGAAGTAACTTATCATATCACAAGAGTTTTATTTCAAACACACTATGAGGTTTGGAACCATAACATAGAAATAGTTCAACTACTATAAATTGTTGATAGACATAGGTGGTTTGATGTGAATGATATGATATTTGATCAATTTTCTTTTCATTTATAATTTGAGTATTAACATAATGAGTAGAAATTCAATGTTAGAGTTGAAAATATTATAAAAATATAATAATTTCTTTTTCAATTTGTGAAACAATTATTCTATTCAATAAATTTATTTCATATTTTCAAAAATATTCTCAAATAATATAGCTTTTATGTTTTTTATATTTTCATTATTACATTCAATAACTACATTTTCATCGATTTTTTATATCATAAATGTGATTTTATGGTTAAATGATTTGTTTTGATGTAAATAAATTGGATTTCAATAATGGATCAAAATGGGGATGATATTTTAGATTTCAAAAGTGATATAAATAAATAATCTTTTAAATTTCACATTAATAATAGAATAATGTTTTTTGATTTGAAATTAGAGTTAATAGATTTATCGGATTTTTTATAATGTAGTATGTTATATCAACGAGATGAGTGGTATCTATATTTATAAATTAAAACATATGTAAGTAAGAAAGGTTCTATCAATATTTATATGATCATACTATATTTTAGATACCACTTAGATACAAAGAATCTAACCTCTTACATAATATATATTGATAATAACACCACCAAAAGGGCGTGTAACTAACTCTATCCATCTAATAGGATATCATTCATGACCTCACTCCCACAAAAAGTGACTTAATGTTTAACCCCATTGAAATTCCTAAATCAATATTGCATCCAACATAGTTTCATAGTTTAAATTAATGGGTTCCTCTAAAACAATATCTTGTATCTGTTATAGTGTTAGATTCTAAGGGGATGAGTATCCGAATAAAAAAAATACAATACTAGATATCATCCTCATCACCTTTATCTCTTGAACTGTTATTATTGCATTTTGTTTCCTGAGATTCATCCCCCATATCTTATGGATATGCACCTATGTTGATTTAACTAATCAAAGTATTATTCATCCCATACCAGGTACCAATTATCATTGTGGATGGATTCATAGGATATCACATACCACCAATGGAGTAATTATTTTCCTAAATGAAATTATCAATTTCCTTCAAATCATGATGAAATTATTTAAAACTTCTAAATGTTGTGTTCCCCTTATTTAATAGGCCCCTTTTTTATATATGTATTTATTTTGTTAAATATTAATATTATTGGATCAAATAGAATGGATAGGAATAGAAAATGGAAGCATTACAATCATATGAAAAAAAGAGTATGAAGATATGGTGAAAGAGTTCATAATTTTATCAAAAGTTCATAATTTTATCAAAAGTTCATGCATATTACTCTTCTCAAATATTTTTACCATTTTTATGCTACTATTATTCATGACTAATTAGTGTAGAAGAGATATAAGAATACCTGCTCTATCATGAAATCATTCGATGTTATAAATGCTGGAATAAACACATGGAAAAGAAAATGTAACTAGAAACTAGGATAACACTGTATTTTATGGATTATCTAACAGGCTTACAAGTGTGGAAAATGAATAAGACCATATCTTGGATGTGATTAAATTTTTTAATGATGATTACAATCATATTGAAGAAATGACAATGAAAGTTGAATATGACCATCCTGATTGTCCAAAATTGTTTGAGAATTTAAAGAGGTGTGAAAATATTCCATTATATGTTAGTTGCACCAAATATACAACATTTTTAGCCATACAAAAGCTGTATAATTTTAAAGATGGAAATAGATGGGGTGACACCATTTTTACTAAACTGCTAGATCTCTTGAATTTGATGCTCCAAGAAGATAATAGTATTCGTATCTGAACATATAATGCTAAACGTCTGCTACATTTTATGGATATGATCTGTAAGAGAGTACATGCCTATCCAATGACTGTCTATTATTTCACATGGACCAAAAATCACTTAAATAATTCCCAATGTGTAGTGATTATTGATACAAAAATGATGAATCAGGGATTATAAAAGTTGTATGGTACTTTCCAATCATTCCAAGGTTTAGGAGAATATATTAAAGTGATGAGACTGCAAGTAAATTTATATGGCACAAATATACAAAAACTAAAAATTGGGATGCTTCTTTACCTGGTATACTCTCCTTATTGCAATAAAATTGATCATGTGTATCCTAAATTTGGAAATAAGTTGAGAAACGTTCACCTTGTGGAAAATATATTTGGAGTGAATCCTATTGGTTTTCAAATTATCACTCATAGTATATGGATTATAATGTTGATAAATTATAACTTTTTACCATGGTTGTGTATGAAATGAAAATAAGTTATGTTGAATTTATGGCCACACACTACAAAATATTTCACATTTTTCCAACAGGGACATATCTATTGGTAAAAGTTAATTTTCTATTTGTAAAATTTTTTACCAACATATATGTCCCTATCACTAAACTATTTCTAAAAACACTATCGCTAAATGTTTTTGCGACAGATAAAATAGTTTGGTTGAAATTATAATTATACCAAGAGATAATATATATGTTGGTTAATGTGTTTAGAAATAGGTTGTGTTGAAAAATTTATCTGTTGATAATAATATTACCAACATATAATTTATATTTGTTTATAAATTACATTTGAATAAAAAATACTATTTTTATTACTACTAAAATATCATATTATATTCTTTATTTTATCATATATGATACACAAAATATTATTTTAACACAAGTTCAAACATAAAAAAATTAGTTATATTAATAATTAAATATTCTGTACCAAACATTGGATCCCCCAATCCCACCCCCCCCCACATCGGATCCCCCAATAAAGTACACCTCCTTCCAGGTGAACCATCTATGACATCTAGTCAGCTCCAACTTCAGCTCCCCAACCATGCTAGCGACCCATCCATACCCTCTAGTCAGCTCCATCTCCAGTTCCCCAACCAAGCCAGTGCCCCATCAATTCCATCAAGTCACCTCCAGCTCTAGTAACTAGTTCTAGATAAAGTTAAATTTAACTTTCATTAGAAATAATGGTTTTGGTATAGTCTCATGCACATCCTGATCCACCACCATCCTGGAAGGCCAAAGCTTATTTTCATACTCCTCTAGATTACATCCATGGTCTTGCAACATCATCCTAAATCACTAATAATTATGTAGATGATAATTACTTCACCAATAGATAATAAAAAAAAAATAACAAAAACAAAAACAAAAACTCAAGAAGTACTTTAAGATGTACATTCAAAAAAGAAACTCAACCTGTTAAAAAAATAGAAACCTAAGCAACATTTGATACTCCTCTTTCATCTATCAATGATCTTCCAGCATCGGTTGTCAGCTGTAGTGATTAACACAAAAAATTAATTTCTCTCTTGCTCCCAGCATTGTTACCCTCAAACATGCCAACTCTATACATCAATATACAAATGAGATATCATCATTCAATCAAAATATAATTTCATTTAACTTAAATTATAGGTGATTGTGTGAAAAAGACTTAAATTTTTTAAGTATTGCAATACATTCAAGTGCATATGACTCTTCCATGAGAGAAACAGTTTTTATAATGTTAATAATTCTTGAAGAAGAAAAATATATTAAAAACTAGGTGACTAATAACAAAAATATCCTAGACATAAATAATTCAACGCTTATCAAGTTTAGTGTAGTGAACAGGAGCTTAGCGTTTAAGTTATATTTTCAACCAACTTACAACATCACATGCCATATTTTTATGCTTTTTAGAATTCCATCCATTTAAATAATGCTTATTCAATACTCCATAGACATGATAATTAAGAAATTATCATACCAAATAGGTAATCTGAATATAGCATTGGAAACCACCTCCATTTGTTGAGTTACCTTGTAATCTCCTCCATCAACCCATGTGCAATGAATTGATCAACATCCATTTGCTTCAGAAAATTCCTAGAATCAATGAAGGGGAATACTACTAAACCCAGTTCAAAAAAAAATAGTCAGCATGCCTCTTTATAATTACACCTATGATATTTTACACAGTCAAATAAAGATCCAGTTTAGAAATATAGGATTCCAGTGCTACTGAGTGATTCTTGAAATATAGTTCTTCTGGGTAGCTAAGCCTTAGATGAATATCTTGAGGAAGAACTGGCCCCACCTTCCATCTCAGACTCGTGATTATGCTTGTATGACATAAGGTAGCACTTATGGTTCATAATAGAAAGATGATGAGAAACCATCCCATAGTGATATGCATTTCTTAGGGTTTGAATATCCACTTATTTTTCCTGTATTTTAGTCATTATGGATTGCTACTCAAGGATGTATGGAATAAATTCTTTGACGACATTATCAAGGTTTTCATTATTGAAAGATGTGAGTTTCCGAAGTTCACTATTAGTAAATTCCTTCATCAAATAACAAGATTTCCAACCGTACGTGTCACTTCCATTATACTTCTATAGTAAACAAGCCTTAAAAGTAATCCTTTATATCATTTAACCATCTATAGAGGACACAAGATTTTTATCCAGATGGATCGTACCCTTTCACGTATGTTGTGAGCCACTGAGATCATGGAAAGAAGAGTGGGGAAATAATGTGTACTGTATAGGAATTATGAGAATGGTGATTCTGTGGGAAGGACATGAAGGTCGTGAACTAGAGCTTCAAACATTTAAATTCAAGGACACCATAACATAAGATATAATCACTGAGCACCCCTACAAAGAACAACATACTGGACTTATAGTATATTATTTTCATCCTTATCATCACAAGGATATAAAACAATCATCAACCATCTATCTTTATCGATTTATATCATTAATAAATTACAAAAAAATTGAGAGAAATAATTACAAAAATACAGTCAACATTATACCAAACCCACCTCACACCTCTCTTAGTAAATCAATACTGAGACCAGAAACATCCAAGATGATAATATGGTACTCAGAGTTGTGAATCTCCAATATTATTTGATAAAAGAAACAAGATGAAATAATGGGAAATTATTTAAACCCTACTAAAATTACCTTGGAATATAAAAGAAGGAAAAATACCAAAAAACCATGATAGAAATGGGTTAAATGGTACATCCAAATGAAATATTGACCTATAAAAAACTCCCTTTTCCTGGAGTCCCAAATCCTAGACAAATTCCATATCTACCATAGGATTCCCTCCTACATCGATGATCAATCACCCACAACTCATAGCCTTGAAAAAAAACATATTACTCTACCTTTCTTCTCCCTTGTCATCACATGGATTCAAAATCCAATCAACTTGCTTCCACACTACACCACAACAACGAACCCAGTGTTAATGAACACTATTAATAATAGTCATACCTCTATCATCACCCACCCTTGATTAAAAAATATGAATATGGTGCTGGAGACCCTCCACAAACACAGCACCACACTACTAAAAACCATCCCTGAAAGACACATTACACCAAAAAAAATATTGAAATGAACCATCAATGTAAAAATAGAATAATATAATTGACGCATAAAAAAACCTATCACAAACCCAAAAAAACACACATCTAACAGGTGCATCATTGGAAATTTATCAAAGGGAATTCCATTTATTGATCGCAAAAATCAATAAATGAAAAGGGTGACCACGAACGACCAATTTGTCTCCACACTACTTGTATCATGAGGAAAGATCACAAGGTATGTGATTTAACCTTAAACATAGATATTATGAGTTACCATGAAGAATAGAAAAAATAAATGTGAACCAAAAAAACCTAAGGAATAATATCTAAGAAACTTGATGAAACTAAAAAAATAATAAATAAAATAGTCATCCTAATCAAACATCCTTAATCTGTCCAAGTCATCACTCAACGACCATGATACAATGATTATAGAAATTATTCGATAAATCCCAAAAATATGTCATATCTTAATTATTTATTAAGATATGTTTCAAATTCAAATTATAAATAATCAATAAACAAATTTAATTCCATAGAATCTGAAAGATAACCAGTGAATACCAGACCAAAATTATAATTTATTTGCAGTATCAAATAACAAAGACATGCGAGATAGATTTATAGTTTCAAAACTAAAACTAAAAATATAATTTTTCATTCATGATAATATTCACAAAAATATCAAAATAATTATGATTCAATACACAAAATGAAATGATCTGAACAATGTTGCTACGGTCAAAAAAATAGTTTCTTCCATAAAAAAGAATCAATATTACCGCAATTCAAATTATAAAACATGAACTGAAGCATAACCAGTTCAAGGAAAATGAAACAACAGAGATGATAATAAGTGACTAACCAAGAAAACCATCAAAGACAGTGTTCTTGAAAAATCAAAGGCAAACGGTTTACCAAGTCTTGAGATATCAAGATATACACCCACCTTATACTGAATGACTCATAAAGATATCAACATACACACCCACATATTATTTTTTATATTGAATAATATAGTATTTGGAATACAATAACAACCCATGATAGAGACGTTTTACTAAATTTGAGATATCAACATATACACCCACCTTGTTCTAATTAACTACATATAACCTGGAATGACTATATGTTCGTTGTTTATAATTAATCTAATAATTTCATTATTTTATTTGGAAGGGGAAATTATCCAAGTGGAGTCATATAAGAGTCGATATATAAGGCTAAGAAGAGATAAATATACATCTTTTGCACATTTATATAACCAAAAATGCCCAACAAATTGATGTAGGGTTTCCATTGGTTGAGGTAAATTTATTTGATCTTTGTGAAGTGGTTTGATGAACCAAAATCTACCATATATGATGTTAGAGTAAAAAGAGCACCCAAAAAACCTAAAATCATGTACAAAACACCATGTAGAACAATTGTTTTTTGATGTTTTTTCGAACAATATTTCAAATGATCATTTAAAAAAAGCGACAAATAATTACCGCAACTGTTTTACTTAAAATACATATTTCAAAATATTTAAAAGAATTTAAAAGAATATCAACTATTGTCTTTTGTGCTTGAAAAAAATCAAGAGTACATCCAAAAATTTAAAGCCACTTACATGACATGAGGATTACAAGTACCCTATAAAATCTGAAAATCAAGTAAAATATAATGTTTTTATGAGTGAGAATGAGTGTTACCCTCCATGTAAGTCAACATGAACACATATCTAGTGAAAGAAATTGATCTTGTCATTTTATCTTCAAAAATTTTCACATCAATGACACAAAAAAATATGCAAGTGGAGTAGAAACTAATTAGCGAGAAAGAGTGTAATGTTTCTCAACAATTAATAAAAAGTCATGAGATTATATTAACAATGAAACTAAAGCAGTTTAATTAGAAAATGATTTTATTTCTTAGTGATAATGAGTGTAATATTTCTCAATAATTAATAAAAATTCACAATTCAATATTAAAAAATAAGCTAACATTCAAATAACACATTTGATAATTTATTTTAAATAATAAAATAATGTAAGGCTTATTAACATGAAGTGACAAAGATTTATAATAACATAAAAATATCATTGTGATGTTCAAAATATAAATTAAATTCAATATATATATCAACTATTATTCACATTTCAAAAAATTAAATCTATGATCATATGGAAAATATTGAAAAGACTGAAGGATGTGTAAACTCACAATATCAAATTCATGAGTACACAAAATTATTAATATCATAAAACGAATATAATGCACTTACTCATCATACAGAATGGGAATCGTACATTAATCCAGAAAAAAGACAACATTGAGGAATTCCACACACCAAATAAAAAAAGAATTTTAAACATATAAAAAACGGACAAACATTATTTAAAAAATAAATGATCAATTCTCATCTAATAATATTATTGAGGGCACATTCATATATAAAACATTCAATCTCCCCTGATTATAGGTGTGAAATTTCTATGTGGATTGTATGTTTTATAGTGATGTATAGAATGATAACATTTTAGTTCAATTAAAATGGAATTTGTACATAGAATTGATCTTACAAGGAATTCTGGTAAAAAAAATATTTAAATGAAGTACCCCTTCATCATCATGGGCCCCTCACACCTTTTAAAAAACAATGATAGTGTAGAACAGTTAATTTTCATGAGTAAAAAAGGTGATGTTCTCTTCAATGGGACCATTGTATTAGCATTAGCAAGATCAAAATCACTCTTTAATAGCTACTACATAGAAGAGTTTCATCAAATTTATGGTGAAAATAATGTTTCTTTTATCTAAGAGTGATGAAAATTAAAATAGAGGCATTCACGCAACAATCACATCCCAAAATTTGGAAATCTAGACCAATATTTCACAAATTGATCACATAAATAAATAATTACCTCCCATTTATAAATACCTTGTGATTTATAAAAGGATATTAAACTAGAAACAAACAATGTGGCGATGAAACAAGTGGGGTTAAATGGTTACCAGATTTGGGGGGAGGCAAAGGGGTAAATGGCTAGCAGATTTGGGGGATGAAAATAAGGGGGATGATCTGATTGGGGTAACCATGTGGCGATAGGCCAAAAGTGGGTAAATGAGGTGGAGATGAGTTTAAAACCGATTTAGGATTTCTAGAGGGTCCAGGTGAGGTGAGGCGTTCCCAGGATTGATAGGTGTGGGAGTAGTGGGGTGTGAGGAGGGGCGGCAGGATGTGAGGTTGGTTGGTGGGATGTGAGGCATAGCAGCAGGATGTGATGCCGAAGTTGGTAAGGGTGGCGGGATGTGAAGTGGGGGAACAAGATGTGAGGGTGATGGGATACAGGGATAGAATAGGGCAATGAAGTGAGATGTAAGGCGGGGCGGTGGGATATTAGGATAGAGTAGGGAAGGTTTGGGTGGCGGTATATGAGGCTAGAGTAGTGCAGGGCAGGGCGGTTGGCTGTAAGATCAAAGCAGGACATGGTTGAATGTGAGGTGGGGTGGTGGGAGGTGATGATGAACATATACAGGGTGTGGAGATGGAGTCCCGAATAGGGTTTTACCCATGCTTTCTTTCATAATTTTTTTTAAATGTTTATTAAATAAATAACATTAAAAAAATAAAAATGGTTAATATTTCAAGAAAATTAAATAAATAGTACTAAAATATAAAAACATTTAATATTTCTAGAAAATTAAAAATTAAAAATAATTATGATGTGTTATTAATAAAACATTGGGAAATAAATATTTAATGTGGTAATAATATATATATATATATATATATATATATATGTGTGTGTGTGTGTGTGTGTGTATAACATGTTTCTATTAATTGGTTGTTGATAAAATCATTTTTTTGTTGAATGGTTTACAATAACATTTTTTATTGACATCAAAATATTTGTTGGTAAGAACGTTATTAATAACATATGCACATGTTAGTAATAAAATGTTCGAATTATTATAATAAAGCAATAGATTCAACTATTAGTAAATGATATAATGGTATTGAAAGATTAATATCGACAAACATATCTGTTGTAAAAATAAGTGTTGGTGTTAAAAATTAACACCAATAAAACTTATTATATGTTAGAATTGATCATTTTTACCAAAAGATATATTTTTTGTCAATAAATTTCTATTGGTAAATGTCATTTTTCTGTGCCAACGACCTCTGAGCAGTGTCAATTGCCTCTTCTTCTATCCCTTGGTTTTCTCCATAGTGGCACTCTGAAGGAGGATGATTTTTTCCTCCTTCGATGATTCCCCACCCCACCATCATTTCTATTGGAATCCTGATCTCCTTTCCCCTATCTCATATCTCCTTGAATATGGGCTCTCATTCCATTGATGGGTTCTTTCAACTTTCATGGTGGTACTATTATCTTGGAGAACATCAAACATGGAGGTTTTGATGGTCTTGATTAAGGTGGTTTGTTGTGTAAGCCCCTAACCACTCCATCCATGATCTGATCTCATGTTAAACCATGCATATCCACGCCATATATGGATTGATGGTCAATCGTGGTTTTGGGTTTTTTGGAATGGTCTTATATGGGTTTCCAATTTCTCTTGAGTTAGATCGCCCCCATCTTTGGATACTAGTTTTAGTCTCACCATCATTTCATCATTCGGATCCCTCAGTCTTTCATATAATTTCCCAAACTTCAAGTCTCTACGCACCTCTCCTATTCAGATTTTATGCGGTGGATTCTCAAAGGTTTTGGGATGTGGGATTTTATGGACAAAGGTGCTCCTCATGTGACCTGAGAAAATTTTTCTTCTTCATCAATATTTTGGATTCTCTTTCTCCTTGGAGTGGGTGTCTTTCATATATGGCATCCGCAATGTCAATGGTATATTTCAACTTTTTTTATTTATTTCTCAATTCATTTTTGAAGGTTTGTTAGATTCTTTTAAATTGATAGATCTTTGTTATATTTATTTGTTTAAGTTCATGATTTTTGTTTCTAGGTTGGTTTTGTTAATTTTTCGTTATGGTGGCGAAAATTGGTGTTCTTAATAATGGATCTGTGTTGATGTTTTTTCATTATTATGTGGTGACCTCACACTGTATTGGTGTTTTGTTTATTTATAGTTTTCTTAGGGATGATGATGACATGGTAATAAGGTTTTTACGATGGCTATGATAAACTCTGACTATCACCGATGATCTGGTGTTGAATATGTATAGAATCATCAACGATGGTGATATGACAGTTACAACGACATATGTGACTCAAGTGGTTGATGGCAGGTGACGAAACTTTTTATGAGATGGTGAATATATATCACGATATTCTTGGGTTTTGTGTCGTATTTTTTTTATTTTGACTTTCGATTTTGGGAATCTCGTGATTAAGTTTACTACATGGTGAGTTGGTTACCAATCAACCAATAATAAATTTTTAACATCAAATAAAAATTGGATATTAAATCAAAATAAATTATGTTATCTATCATTTTATTAGGGAAAAACAACTAGGAAATGATATTGATTTTTATTTGACTCCATTGATCGATGATTTGAAATTATTGTGGTATTTAGGTGTTACACTGTATGATGCTTATAGAAAAAAAGATTTAACATTGAGATCCATGTTATACAAGATGATAAATGACATTATTGATTATGGAATTTTTTTGGATATAGAATTAATGGAACTCAAGGGTGTATCATTTATGAACAAGGTATAAATATAATTAGGTTGAAACATTTATCAATGATTGTGTTTATAGAACATCATATATTTCTACATCAATAAGATAAATATAGACCTTGGAACACATCATTGGATACAATTTTAGAAAAACATACAACACTATCTCTACTAACAGGTGATGAACTATTTTAGAAAGTAAAATTCTTGGACTCTACGCGTGGTAAAACTTTTTTTGAAAAACTTCACAAAAACCTATTTCCAAAACTGATTAGTTTTTTTGAATTACCATATTGGAATTTTATGCGTGTTGGAAAAAATGTATGTGATAGTGTCATTGGAATGTTACTAAATTAACTCAGTATAACAAATGTTGAAATTAAGGTTAGGTTGGACATGATTGACATGGGAATAAAGGAAGAGTTAGCACTAGTGAAGGATGAAAAATGTACTTTTCGACCCTCGACTACCTACACTCTTTCTCAAAAAGAGAGATATCAGTTTCATGTCTTTTTGAAAGATTTAAAGGTTCAATAGGGATATTCATTTAATATCAAGAATATAATTTCAATGACTCATTATAATTTAAAGTGTCTAAAATCACATTACATTCATGATTTGATCCATGATCTAATGCATGTAGCATTGTGTTTTATTTTTCTCAAGAATATCCATCATACATTAACCAAGATTGGCTTATTTTTTAATGATAAATGCATCAAAGTTACAAACTCAGAGTAATTTACCACAATGGAAAAATTAATTTTCTCCATATTATGTGAATTGGAAATTTTTTCCCCACGGTAATGATTTGATATTATCATTCAATTAGTGGTTCAATTGGCGAGAGAGATTCGACTATGCGATCTTTTACATTATATATGAATGTACCCCATTGAAAAATATATTAATATTTTGAAAGGACATTTCAAATAATCAATGTTTCCCAGGGGTTTGAATTGCGGAGTGATATATTGTGGAGGAAGCTGTTTAATTCTATCTTGATTACCAAACCAATGTACAAACCATTTTTTTATAGAAATTTCATCACACTTGGAGGCTTGTGGGTGATGAAATTTCCTGAATAGATGTTTTCACACTCAATATTAAAGATTAAGAGATGGCCTACCTTTATGTTTGGAACACCATTTAAGAAGTTTACCCATATATTGAAAGCCACAAAGAAATTATTATTTATTTAAATCTATCAAGGGATAAATTTGGGATATAAAATGCACATAATGAAAATTTTATAGAATGGTTTCCAGATCATATTTTTAATGAGTCATATGAATTTCTAGATTCAATTTCAGAATGACTTTGATGACTAGACATAGGTCCAAGTGTGAAAATATTATCTCATAATGGTTATGTAATTAAAGTTCATAATTTCTATAAAAATGAAGATAATTAAGGTAGTACCATTAAAAATAGTGGAGTTAAAATTGTGGATGAACTAATTCATGTATCTAGTACGAAGGAAAAAATCCTATTTTTTCGAATATGTCATAAATTTACAACATTAAACAAATATGGTAGTTGGATTATGTAACATTCTATGTGCCGATTTTTCAATGATAGTGGGTTCATAATAGGTGTGTTATTAAAATAAATGAATTTGGATTCATTAAAGTGGATTTTATTAAGAAAGGGTACAAATAAAAACCATTTATAATGGAATCATTGGCAGAAGAATTATTTTATGTTCCATATCCTACAAATATAAAGTGGTAAATTATTCTTTTTTTGACATAAAATAATGAAGGTTCTGATGAAAATTTAATTAAGGATGACCCTTAAATTAGTCAATCACAATCATTTCAATGTTTTCCAAATAAAGTTGATGTATTTTATGTCAGAGGAGACTACAATAAAGGGAACTGGATACTTTATAGAGGGGTAAAATATGTTCAAACTTAAAAAAAGAGTTCGATAATTATGTTATATTTTTTAAAAAAATATATAATGTTACCTCATGTTATTATCTGTTCACTTCTAAATTTACATATTTGAAATTAAATGTTGAACCACTTCTGTAGATAATGAATTCTTCACATGCTTATTCTCTTAATCCTGAGGAACAAAAGGTTTCTCAATCTATTGTTTCTCCCATTTTATAGGAATAATTACCTTCTAAAAATGATGATTCTACCAATATTGAGAAACAACATATTAATGATGTTGAACATGATGTAATGGTTGATGAGAAATAACCAATGTACTAGAAAAAATAGGAGCATTAGAGTATGAAAGTGTTAGTAAAATTTATTAAGGAAAAAATAAAAGCCATCAAATTTGATGTCAGATGGAATGAACAAAACCATCATATTAACCCAAATAAGGCCATGTTATGTATTTTTATTAGTATTATCACTCGACATTGCATTATAATTGATGTTGATTCATGAAACCATGTTCTAAACACAATTAAGACACTGATTTGGGAAGATATTAGGGTAACATTATGGTATCTTTTATTTATTTTCGTAAAAAATAAAGCATTGAAGAATTGATATATTCTTCATTATCTCTTGTAGAGTGAATTTATAGTAGATGGATCACACATGAAATTTTTATTAATGCTTATGGGAAAGGAACGTCGAGGATTTCACACAATTCTAATGAAATTTCATCTGAATGAAGCTGAAGGGAAAATAAGCCTACACCCACCACATATGTATGCACACCTAATAAGCCAAGAAGTGTGGGTTGTATTTACTAGTTGTGGTGAGGATATATCTTTTCAGGTACATTATGGTTTTAAATACATTGTTTTCTAATATATGTATTAATAACTTGGATTAAAAAAATTTAATTTATTAAATAGTGACCAAGTTATGAAAATAATCAATGGGCATCAAAACAAACGTACCCATACCATAAAGAAATTAATGGGTAAAATACACTTAAAAAAATTGTAATGTATTTGAAATCTACCGTAATAATTTTTTGTGAAATGAAAAAAAAACATAGCTATGCTACTATATTAATATAAAGATTGATGAATCCAAATCAAAATCCACTTTAATCCCATATCATGTGATATAGAATAAGGGATGTGTAAACAAATATGTAATACTAAAAGATGAAAACACACCAAACTTGATGGAATCATTGTAAGTATGAAATAACAAAAAAATTATTTAAATTTCCCTTACAAAACAATTATTAATAATTTTATTATATTTTCAATACAAAATAGAAATAGGAATAATCAATAGTTATTCCATATGAACATGTACTATCAGTGGCCTTAAAGCTGATAGGACAATATGGATGCTTTACAGGTGTGATTTTCAAGCTTAAACCTCGATCATATTTTGATAATATATTAGAACATATCGATAATGATAAAAAATAAATGATATTCAGGTATCTTTATCATGCCTTGAAGAATATTTTCATTGGTAGTCTGAGTTTCAAGAATATGTTATTGAGAGAATAAAACTGAAGAAAAAAATAAATAACTACCACTACATGAAAATCCCCCCCCCCACCCCACCCACCCCTATCATATTTGAGGCGATTCATTCCCCTAAAATAGCTGTCTTGATGAGGTGGTCAATATTCTCATTATTATTTATTTGAAATGTCAATTAGAAATATATTGATACGTTTATTATATCTATATTATATATGATGAATATTACTGTGATTTATATCTATTACAACCCACCCATCACCTTGTTGAAGTGCTACTATGCTCAATATCCAAGAATACACTCTACATAACAGAAAAATTCCAAAAGTTCATGTGAGAGTGGATACTAGCATAGCTCTTGAGATGAGTGCTGAGCAACCCGTTCCACATGATGATGTATATATTCATATGGTCAATCAAGGTATTTGAACATTTGTAGTATGGAAATCAGAGCTTTTAAAAAACATGTAAACAAAGAGGTATTCATTTCCAATTTATTTTTAATACCAAACCTTTAAAAACTAATAAAAAAGTATTGAACTATGGAATATTACTACACACGGACAAAGGAAAGAGGTGAATTGAATTGTCCAATCAATATTATCTAACTTATCATCCAACCAATCAAAAAATATTCATAATGCACGTTTACTCCACCCATTGAATATTTTTATTTACTAAAATGTATGGTTCTTGCAGATACAAGGTTACAAAGTGGTAGTAATAACATAGTTGATTTTGAAGAAAAAATTTATGAAGAGTCCATTTAAGACTTTATTTCTCTTGATAATGTAAATGAAATACTAAACAATGAATGGGTAAGAGTCACAATTGTAAATTCATACATTATGTGTGTTTTCATGATTTATTTTTCAAATAGATGATCTACTATTTTGAGTATGACTAAATACAATTAATTTTTTTCAAGGTTTTATATCAATACTATTTGAAGGGAAACCCCTATTAATATAAATATAGACTCATTATTAATCACCTCAATTATATATAAAAAACCAAAATGTATTGAAATAAAATTGATGAAATAGTGGAAAAACTAACTACAACATTTTAAATAAAACACACAAATGACAAAATCTCCTTCTTACGAATTATGCATGGGTAAAACTCAAAAATTTAATAATATATAATATATTTTCATTCTTTTCATTACTTATTCCTTTTTAGGGAACATTGGTTACACATTACTAACAATTTGGATACTCCAATTATTTATTTCTAATATTCACTACATGGATAACCAATAAACTAACCACATGTGATGCTGTTTTCCATTTGTAATACACTATATACAAAAGTTTTGAACAAAAAAACATGTAATATATTTTATATTAGGTTTTAATGAGAATTTTTTTATGATAGGAAGAAGTTTAAATATCATCAAAATAATGGCACGAGGACAATCCATGTAAACTAGGTGGCTTTCGACTTCTACAAGTAGATATGTATTAGGGTATATACAATAAGATTTCACTTTCAAAACTCATACTAAAAAATAACCTATTTTCCTCAATTTTTATGCATTTTTAAAAAGAACCAATGGAAAAGATTATGGTTATTACATTTGAAATTTTATAAGACATATCATATACAAAAAAACTAAGAATCCATGTATATTTATTTTCGAAGATAATTACTATGTCATTAAAAATATTTATTAATCCTTTTTGTATTTATATTTTTCCAGTACTACCATGACTATAAAAAGTCCTTGTATTCATAAGATGAAATATATCTGTTTAGAAATAAATTGGCACAAAAACTGATGTCTGAATTTACATATATATTATGAATATATGACATAATAATACATATTTAGTCTATTTTATCATCATTTTATCTACTTATTTTAGTTAATTTATTTATCACTTATATCTAATACATGTATTGTTAATTTGCAGAGAGATTAAGAAAAATTTACTTTGTTAACAAATTTGATTCACTCTTGTACTATGATCATGAATTCAATATGATACATTTTTTAGTTGATATTATTTTAATTGTATGGTTTCAGTTTACAATAGATAGTTTTTTAATGGGATGTTTCATATTTATTTTTAATTTATCTCTTTATAGTATTACTAATATATTTGAACTTTTCTTATGCAGTTGGTTTCTTTTTCTTGTGTTGGGGTTCTCTATTCTAAGCTTCTCATGCTCATGAAATATTAAACTACCAGGGATCAACTAAGATAATGAGAAAAATGTCTTAACCATGTATAAAACCATCGTGATATGGTTAATTCATAATACTTATCTAATTAACTTTTTCATCATTTTATATACTATTTTTTTAATTTCATTATCATTTTTAAATAATAATTATTTGGTTTCTTTCACAAATATTTTGGCAAGTCATATTTTTTTAACTATCTACAACATGCCTGAAAATAATGAACATGTTTATTTTTTGTGGAAGAGAAAACCCCATTCTTCCTAAAATGTGATGTTTTTTATACAGAATGGGGTTTGAACTTCCATTATAATGGAACATGTTCTCTATTTTCTTGGTTTTTTAGATATGTGAAATTGAAACAAATATTTCATAAAAAATAATCCACACCTCAATATAATACAAAATGTGCTTGTTATGAATTTAAATTTATATTTTTAGATTATAATTTACATTTTACATCAAAACACAAATCATATGCTCAGAAATAAGAAAAACATTAATATTGTTTTGATACATTAGGAAAATGATCCATAATTCATTTGTGAATTGTAGTAATCAGTCCCCCGTCAATATGATGCATGATGTGACCAATATGACTCCAAGTGTGTCTTTTTATTTTAAATTAACATAATCATAATTGAGAAAAACACATTTGAATAATTTTGAAACTCCATTAAAATGATACATAAGTCAGTTGTGGCATGTATGAATCAACCTCACCCCATTCTGACACATGGTATGACCAATATAAATCCACGTGTGTCTTTTTATTTAAAAACTACGTCAATTTTAGTAAAAAGAAAAATTGACATAATGAAAACTGAGAAATCAAATTCATATAGTTTTTATACATTATGAAAATAACCCATAAGTCATTTTTGATGTGTAGTAATCAACCACCCCACGATCTGATGCACAGTTCAACCTATATCACTCCAAGTGTGTATTTTTATTGAAAATTGACATTTATTTTATTAATAATGACAAGTGACATACTGAAGATCGAGAAAACACAATAGAACTATTTTTATACTTTAGTAATATGATCCATAATTCATTTGTGACATGTAATAATCATAAAAACTTAAATCTGATGCATTGTTTGACCAGTATGACTCAAAGTGTCTGTTATGAATATAAAATTGAAATTTTAGTTCAAAATGTATGTCACACGCTGAAAACCAAGAAAATATGCTCTGATTGTCTTTAAAATTTAGGAAACCAGTTCAAAATTAGTTTTGATGTGTAAGAAGTAGTCCCACATCAAAATGACACAAGATGTGTCTTGTATGATTCAAAGTGCATGTATCTAGTTTGAAATTTTATTTGAGTAAAAAACACAAGTGAAATACTCAAAACTAAGGTAACACATTAAGATTGTTTTAATAATGTAGGAAAATGATTCATAAGTCCTTAATGAAATGTAGGAGTCATCTAAACGTCAATCTGATGTATGGTGTAACCAGTATGATTCTATGTGTGACTCTTTATTGAAAATTTACATTAATTTTAGTAAAAAGAACGAGTGACATACTCAAAACCAAGAAAAATATTTTGGATTTTTTTGATACCTTAGTACAACGATCCATAATTCATTTTTGACTTGTAAGAATCAACCACACCACAATATGAGGCATGGTGTGACCAGATTAACTCTAAATGTGTTGTTTTATTTAAAATTGACATTAATTTTAGTAAAAAAGAACACATGTGTCACAAACCGTCCCCCGAGGCCCGTGTCGTGACTACCACAGGCCCGACTTCCATAGGTTAGGCATTGATGACTAGCACCAAAGTTGTAATTACCTAAAACTGGTAAGGCATTGCCTTTATAACTGTAAACAAACACAACAAAGCACATAGATAGATACGAAACACTAGCTAAACTGTATAAAAAAGGAGTACTGAAAGTAAAAGGTGCCGAAAATACAAGCCTAACTATAAAGTATAGGGAACTGGAAATACAAGTACAACTGAAGAAAATGAAAAAAACTGCTGGGTCGTCCTTCGGGACTCCTTCCGAAAGGGTAGGTACAAATAGCCTCCTCAGCACTCCACGTCCGTCAGTCTCCTCAGTTTACTGACTCTTAGTAGGTCCACCTCCGGGTACCGTCCAGTCCCAGTACTCTTAGCCTCAGTCAGCATTGTCCGTCGTCTGCATCCAACACAACAAGGTGCAAGCATAACCTATGCAGGGGTGCATATAATGATACTTAGTCGGGACCCCGAGACCCTCAAGGTCTCACAAAATCCAACAAAGATAAACCAAAATGTATGAAATCAATGGACAACCATTACATAGGTATATGCCCATACATATACCTAAGTTATCAAGTAACTCATCTCAATCATGATGAAAACACAAAAGTATTGACTCAGCTCAACCTAGATTTTATTCTAGTGGTATTAACATTTCAAACCCTTCGCTGCTGGAGAACTCCTCCTCTATCGAGTATAGTGGGCCTTCCATGACACCACGGTGCTTCCCACTAACCTTGGACTGCTGAGGTACTCCTCTTGTCGAGTACCATGGGTATGCTATGTCACACAAAGGCGCTCCCCACCGTGGATCTGCTGACACAACTAGGCATTCTACCCCATAGCCTACAGAGGAACTCCTTCCTGTTGAGTACCGCGGGTATGCCACCACAACCAGGTGCTCCTTCGCCATGGTTCTACTGCCACAATGAGGCGCTCCCCACTGAGCCATACGAGTCACTCTGACTCTGTCAGTTATCAATCCTCATGTCTCATCCACTTACTAGGTTCCAGCGTGAATGGTCTCTCATCTCTAGAAGATCTTCTCCACAAGCTATTGGTCGATGATCTACTACTACGAAGTCCCACGAAGAAGTATCCCAAAGGTCTGCCACATCACAGGGGTCTCAACACAACAGATGGCTCGCCGATCAGACAATCGGTTTGTGAGTTATTAGCATTTTAGTCTCAGGGGCCCAGCTGGATTCGTGCTTAATCCAACCTGACCATATCTCAACAATACCCAAAACGGTAGTGGGGTATACTCAAAGGGACTATCATGCTCCAATAATTCATATGCCGCTGACGGTTCATCAAACAGACATTTGGTGCCCAAGATATGAGCAAAAGTAAGGTAAAGGGTCGTAGTGGGCCAGGGTCTAGTCCGACACGGTCGAACTGACCCGACCCGACCTAGTCTGGGACGAATCGGTTTGGGTCGACCCGGCCTGACCCGTTGGGTCTAGCCTCGCCCATTGGGAAGGCTAGCCCATTGGGTTTGGCCCGGCCTGCTGGGCCCAGACGAGTAGGCCGCGACGGTGGTTCGGCCCAAAGGGCACCGTGGGGGCGGTCCCGCTGGAACGCCGCAAGGGGTGTGGGTGTCCGGCTCAGTCGGGTGCCGTGAGGGGTGCAGCTTGGGTAGCTCGGTCTGGGAGGCCGAGGCCATTTCAGATAGCACCGCGAGGGGCGTGGCTTGGCCCAAGAGACCGAGGCCAGTTCGGCCCACCACGAGGGGCGCGACTTGGGTATCTCGAAAGGCGGCTTAGGGGGCGCGCGGATGCCGTCTTGGCAGGGGAGTGACTCAGTCGGTCCGGTTCGACCGAGCGGCTAGGAGGCCGATGGGTGGCCGGGAGGCCGGAGAGAGGCCGGGAGCTAAGGCGCAACTTAGCTCGGGATGCCGGCGAGGCTCGCGAGGCCGGGAGACGGAAGCTCGAGAGGCTGGGAAGCTGGGAGCCGGAAGGCGGGTCTAGAGGCCAGCGTGCAGCGCGGCTCAGGCCAGCGGGTGGCGTGGCCGGAGGAAAAGCTGGTACGACCGAAGCCCCGCGAGATCGGTGCGGGTTGTAGAGTCCGTGGGTAGCGTGGTTGTTGCCTTCGTCGTCCCTGTGCCTTGTCACCATTTCAATGAACATCAAAAATAAGAAATGCAGAGGGGTTGGACTATGTTGGTTTGGTCCGCACCCTCAGCGTTTAGGGTGGTAGCAAGCGGTTCAATCTTTCTTGAATTTCAAAGAATTACCAAGAAGAAGATAGAAGAAGAAAAGTCTATCAATACCCACATCTTCCCACAAAAAAAAATTACAAACCCGTAAGGAAAATCATTAACAACGATTATATTTTTAGAAGGGAAAAATTTAAGGAATAGTATCGTATTCAAATAAAACCCATACTTGTTCATTGTTCATCGACAGAGTTGTGGGGAAGAATACAGATTTTTTTTCATTCATCACGTCCGCTTCACTCTTATAATATTGATCTCGTGCTTCGGTTCATTGACGACGATGAAGAGGAATGGTCGTTCGTCAAAGATGTCCCACGTTGGTTGCTTCTACAGAAGAAGTCGAAGATGCTTGTTTCCAGAATTCTTCGTTTGAAGAACGCGTTCTTATTTCTTTGTTAGAAATATATTTTCTCTCAAAAGCTCTAATCCTCCATTTCCAACCAAATAATAGGGATCCAAGATTAATAGATTATAAAATCTATTAAGTCGTTTTCATAAGAATTCAAATTTGGAAATTTAATTAAGTTGGCTCTACCTAATTAATTCACCAGGTTGGCACAATTAAAAGAGAGGAAGGGTTGAATCCATTAAAAGAGTGGAGTGGAGATACTCTCCCTCATTAAAGAGGGGAGTTGAGAGGTTTTTCCACAATTAAAATGAGGGTTTAGTCCCGAGTGATCCCCACCACCGTAAAATCTTGTGGGAGTTTAGGTTCAGGTGGGCCCCACCACCATAACTTCTCATGGGAGGTTATGGTCGGGTGGTCCCCACACTTCAACCCCCACATAGTGGCTCAAAAATAAAATAAAGTGAATTTTATTTTATTTTATTATTTTCCACGTAAAACCCAAAAACTATCTTTTACTCTCAACCCACTACCATCGAGGTGAAAGTCTCCTTAAGATAATATAGGCTCTGCAAGTTCTACGATGCCCTCAGATTTCAATTCCAAGCAGTGGTTCAAAAGTTAGAAAAACGCACTCGTAAGTTTACTGAACTTACCTGAACAAATCTTTATAAATTGTTTCCGGGCACACCGGGAATCAGAATCATGTGCTGTCAATTTTTTTCGGACTCATAAAAGCCCCATATATTTATAAAAAATTACATTGAAATTCTGGGTCTTTAAATTCTCCCCACCTCCGGGCTCTACTTCCCCGTAAGACACAACTCAAACTAGGGGTACAAGTGGGGGTATTGTGCACGAATCTGAGCCTCCCACTCCCATGTGCTCTCCTAGAGGTTTCCATGCTACTAGAGAATACGCACAAGAGGAATCGACCGTCCACGAAGGACCTGCTCATGTCGATCCTCAATCTGCACTGGATACTTTGCAAACGTAGCCTCATCATCAATGTCTAGCTCGCCATGGTCGATGATGTGAGTACGGTCATGCACGTATCTCCTTAGCTAAGGTATGTGGAAGACGTCGTGCACCCGGTGCAACTGAGGTGGAAGAGCTAAGCATTATACCACCTCGCCAACTCTGCTAAGGACCTGTAAAGGTCCGATAAACCTAGGAGAAAACTTTCTTCCTTGGAAATATCTCCATAGACCTCATCGGGGTGAGACCTGTATAAATACGTGGTTTCCATCCTTGAACTCTAGAGGTATCCATCTCTTATCAGCATACGAATTCTGCCTACTCTTTGTAGTCTTTATCCAATCCTGGATGATCTGAGACTTCTCCATGGTAACCCGTACCATCTATGGTCTCACTAGTACTAACTCCCCTGGGTCAGTCCAGCACAAGGGTGGTCTGTAAGGTTGCCCGTACAACGCCTCAAAAGGTTCCATCCCTATGGTAGAGTGATAGATTATTTTTTATGAAAACATCACCAAAGGTAAGTGATCCTCCCAGCTACGACCGAAGTTGAGGAAACAAGAATGCAACATGTACTCGAGGGTTTGAATGGTCCACACTGTCTGACCATCGGTCTGAGGATGGAAGGCGGTGCTCAAATGAATATGTGTCCCAAAATCCTCCTGCAACCCCTTCCATAGCCGGGAAGTAAATTGTGCGTCACAATCGGAGAAAATCGGCGAAATTACTCCATTTAGCCTCAAAATCTCTTAAACATAGAGGTGTACCAAGCTCTCTACTGATCCCTGCTCTCTGACTGGTAGGAAGTGGGCCGACTTGGTGAGTCGGTCAATGATCACCCAAATAGAGTCGTGACCCCTAGATATATGTGGAAGACCTATCACAAAGTCCATGGATATCCCATCCCACTTCCTCTATGATACCTCTAAAGGATGTACCAAGCCTACTGGTACCTGATTCTCCACCTTCACTTGTTGACAAGTGAGGTACCGAGAGACAAAATCTGCAACTGCTTTCTTCATTCTCGGCCACCAGTGTTGTTGTCGGATGTCCTGATACATCTTCACCACTCTTGGATGTACTGCTAGAGAGGATGTGTGTAACTCCCAAAAAACTTCCTTCCCAAGTGACAATGGTACCATGGTACGTCCTCTGAAGAGGATGACGTACTCCCCACCTTCAGAAAATTCATCAGGTGCTTGACCTACAGATATCTTAGCATGTCAAGCCTCGCAGTCAGTGTCCCCACGTTGCACCTCTCTAACTCACTGATGAAGTGGGGGAGTAACCGTAAGAGACTGAAGGAAGGTTTCTCCATCTCTATCCACATAGGATATCTGTAAAGAAGCCACCTGCTCTGTCGCTTATCCTAGTAGCTGTATACCAAATCTCTTATTGAGTGCATCTGCTACAATGTTCCCCTTCCCATGAGTATAGACTATCTCGAATTCATATTCCTAGAGATACTCGAGCCAAAGTCGATGTCTTAGGTCCAGGTTCTTCTAAGAGAAGATATACCTCAGACTCTTGTGATCAAAGTACACGATAAAAAGTTCTCCCATTAGATAGTGTTGCCACATCTTCAAGTCGAAGACCACTGCTACTATCTCCAGGTCATGGGTAGCGTAGTTCTACTCATTTTGTCTCAAATTTTGAGATCCATATGCGATAACTATACGCTCCTACATAAAGACACATCTGAGTCCGGTCCCTGATGCGTCGTAGTAGACTACGTACCCTACGCCCACCTCTAGAATCATCAAGATGGGGGCACTAGTCAGCCTCTGCCTCAGCTCCTGAAAGATCTTCTGGCATCTCTCCGACCACACAAAGGGTTTCCCCTTCTCCGTCAAGGATAATAGTGGTGCTTCAACTCTTGAGAAATCTGGCACAAATTTTAGGTAGTATCCATCCAAACCCAAGAATCTCCACACCTCTGTCACACTCCTAGGTGGGTTCCAAGCATGTACCGCCTTAATCTTAGCTGTATCCACTACAACTCCAGACTTTGAGATAACATGTCCCAGAAAGTGAACCTCTCAGATCCAGAACTGGAACTTCGAGAGCTTACCATAAAGATGGTGGTCTCAGAGTGTGTCCAGTACTACCCGCAAATAGTGGTCTTGATCCTCCTCAGTAGTCGAGAAGATCATAATGTCATCGATAAAGACTACGACAAAGAGATAAAGGTATGGTTGAAATATCCTGTTCATGATCCCCATGAACACTACGAGAGAATTGGTTACACCGAATGGAATAACCAATAACTCATAATGGCCATACCAACATCTGAATTCCATCTTCTGCACATCCTCATCTCGCACTCTTAGCTGGTGATAGCCTTATCTGAGGTCTATCTTCGAGAACCATCTTGCTCCCTTCAGCTAATAAAAGAGATTTTCAATTATCGAGAGTGGGTACTTGTTCTTCACGGTCACCTGGTTAAGGCACCGATAGTCAACGCAAAGTCTCAAGCTCCCATACGCCTTCTTGGCGAATAGATTCAGGGCTTCCCAGTGTGAAATACTTGGTCAGACGAACCCCTTCCCCTGCATGTCCTCCAGCTATACCTGCAGCTCACGATGATCCATGGGAGAAATAAAATATACTGGTGTAGATATCAGTGTCGTCCCAGTGTACATGTCAATGTAAATGTCCGCCTCTCTGTGAGGAGGTAGACCTGGGACATCATCAGGGAAAACATCTACATACTGGTCCACCACCACAGGATAATTAGGACTCTCCACATCAACAGCTCCGAGGGTAAGGCTAGCATACTGATGAGTGATAGACTGAACCCTCCTCCGATAAAGTCAATCCTGTGCTGAAAAGGATCCATTCTTGCTGGTGAAGGTAAACCTAGTCCCATCCATGGGGACACACCGTACTTTGCGCCTAATATATTCAATATGAGCATGGGCTATAGATAACCATTTCATACCCAAGATGACGTCGTATGGCCTCGACACCGCTACTAGGAGATCTCAGCCGAAGCTCTCACCTCATAGAGTGAGATCACACTGCCGGCACCAGTGCTTAATTGTTGAATCAGATATTGTAGGAGTATCTAGCCGTATGGATTGATCCAACGGCTCTGTCAGAATATCTGATCTCCAAATGAGGGTAGTGGAAATGAAAGAGTGACTGGAACCCGTGTCTATAAGAACTGCAACTAAGGTGGAATAGACACAGATCGTACCTTGAATAATCTCTTGAGGGTCATGATAATAGGCCTCGGCTACCTGGAGCTGAGCTCTCCCCTGTCCACTTGCTCCCTGTGGTCGGGGTGGACCTCCTGGTGGTGGTGGCAGTGATATCTCGTATCATCACCCACCACCAGCTATAGGACCAGCTCCTCTGCCACGTCCGCCTGCTCCCTGAAGACCGCCTCGATCGAATCCTTGTCTTTGCCTGGGCGGTCCTTTGAGTATCTGAAGATCATCAGAATGGAAGGTTGGACAGTCACAATCCATGTGACCCTGCCCACCGCATGCATAACACTGCTCGCTCTTGGCATGTCTGGCTCTTTCTCCTGTGCCCCGCACAACTGACCCTGAGTCATGCAGTCATCCACCTATAGGTCTGGTCCTCTTAGACCTATGTGATGTCTGTCTGCTACCAGCTGTATCCACTACATGTCGACTGGTGGTGGATCTCGCTACTAGAGATTGCTCAACACGAAAAATCTCCACTAAGAGGTCTCTCTCTAACACCCCCGTATGCGTTGGGATGCTAAGTGAGATCACCAAAGATCTAATCTCCCACCTGAGCTTTTTCTCGAAGGTCTAGGCCCTAAATAATGGGTCCTGTACCATATCCATGGAGTAGCATGCAGGGTCAGTAAACCTCGTTGAGTACTGAGCTAAAATCATGCTTCCCTACTGCAGATGATGTAGCTCTATTATATGCACTGCGCGAAGAGTCGCAAGGACAAACTCTGCACGAAACAGGCTCTCAAATTCTTCCCAGAGAAGCGTTATCTCTTCATGAACCTGGAGCATCATGCTTCACCATCTACCTACTGCTACCTATAGATGGCTGGCAGCAAGAATCCCCATGAGGTCTGATGGTGTCCCTACCAGTCGAAACACTCTCACCACAGCCTCCAGCCAATACTCAGCTGCCTGTGGGTCTACCTCTCCCCTGAATGTAGGTAGACTCTGGCACTGGAACAAGTTCAATGTTCTCAAGAGGCATGCACCGTCTCCTCCTAAGGCTGGTGGAATCGGTGGCCCAACGGGGTGTGGTACCGTGGGTGCATCCGCTGGTGCCTCTACTGGGAAAGGGCCCTGCACTGAGACCTCATCACTCAGTGGGCTATCGGTGCGTACAACTCTCGGGACTCTAGCTGGTCGTCCAGATAGAGGAATCCTGAAAGAAACAGACACGACAAGGTCAAAAGTTATACCTGGTGAGCTGACCTGGTTGAGCTGACTTGAATAAAACTTTTTAAAACATACACACAATCAATGTTTTTTTTCATTGAGTTGGAAATCATATGGTAGGGTCCTAGTTTATGGATACGTCGGCCACAACACCAACACTGGAATCCCTGAACTGAAAACCACACTCAATAAAATTAACAATATTGTTTCATATTAAAGATCAGCGTCCTAGGTTATGTAGTAGAACCGACTCCTTTGATACCAATTTTTCATGACCCATACACTGAGGCCCATGTCGTGACTACCCCAAGCAGGCCTTCCATAGGCTAGGGGCTAGCAACTAGCACCGAAGGTGTAATTCCCTAAAACTAGGATGACATTACCTTTATAACTGTAAAGAAACACAATAGAGCACACAACTTGATATGAAAAACTAAGTAAACTGTATAACAAAAGAGTGATGAAAGTAAAATGGGCCAGAAATACAAGCCCAAATGTAAAGTACAAGGAACTAAAAATACAAGTACAACTGAAGAAAAGGAAAACAGTTGTTGGGTCGTCTTTTGGGACTCCTACCTGAAGGGTATGTACATATAGCCTCCTCAGCACTCCATGTCTATTAGTCTCCTCTATGTAACGACTTATCGTAAGGTCCACCTCTGGGTACCGTCCAGTCTTGGTACTCTCAGCCTCAGTCAGCGTTTCCCGTCGTCTGCATCCAACACAACAAGGTGCAAGCATAACATGTGCAGGGGTGAGTATAACAATACTCTGTAGGGACCTCAATACCCTCAAGGTCTCACAAAATCCAACAAGGATAAACCATAATGTATGAAATCAATGGATAACCACAACATAGGTAAATGACCATACATATACCTATGTTATCAAGTAACTCAACTCAATCATGAGTAAAATAGAAAATTATTGACTCAGCTCAACTAGGATTTTATTCTACGGGTGCTAACGTTTCAAACCCTTGGATGCTGGATAAATCCTCCTCTATTGAGTAAATTTGGCCTGACACAATAGAATGGCGCTTCCCACTAACCTTGGACTAATGAGATACTCCTCTTGTTGAGTACCATGGGTTTGCTGCGTCACACAGAGGTGCTCCCCACCGTGGGTCTGCCACCACAACTAGGCACTCTCCCCCATAGCCTGAAGAGGTACTCCTTCCTGTTGAGTACTACAGGTCTGCCACCAAAACTAGGTGCTCCTCCACCATGGGTCTGCTGCCACAACCAGTCGCTCCTCACTAAGCTATACGAGTCACTCTGAGTCTGTCGGTCAGTAGTCATCAAGTCTCAGCTAGCTACTAGGATCTCGCGTGAATGCTCTCTCGTCTCTGGAAGATCTGATCCACAAGCTA
The DNA here is from genome assembly GCA_963277665.1 of Viscum album. Lineage (NCBI taxonomy): Eukaryota > Viridiplantae > Streptophyta > Magnoliopsida > Santalales > Viscaceae > Viscum > Viscum album. The sequence continues at coordinate 381,098,670 of OY728138.1, forward strand.
CTGGTCGATGCTTCACTAATATGAAGTCCCACAAATAAGTATCCCAAAGTTCATCCACGTCACAAGGGTATCAATGTAATAGAAGACACGTCGATCGGACACCCGGTCTGTGAGTTATTAGCCTTTTAGTCCAGGGGGCCTGGATGGATTCGTGCTCGATCCAACCTGAAAAAATATCAACTATACCCAAAACTATAGTGGGGTATACTCAAAGGGACCGTCATGCTCCAAGAATTCTAGCACCACTAACTGTTCATCAAATGGGCGTCATGTGCCAATGATATGGCCAAAAGAAAGGTAAAGGGTCGTAGTGGGCCCAGGTTCAGTCCGACCCGGTCAGACCTGCCCGGCCCGACCTCGTCTGGGTTGATCCGGTTCGGGTCGACCAGGCCTGACCCGTTGGGTCATGCCAGGCCCACTGGGTTCAGCTTGGCCTAATGGTCCCAGCCCAGCAGGCCGCGAGGGCGGTTCGGCCCGATGGGCACCGTGGGGGCGGTTCGGCCGAAACGTCGCGAGGGGTGTAGGAGGCCTTCTCGGTCAGGCGCTGCGAGGGGCACAGCTCGTCCAGATCGTCCCAGAGGGCTGATTCTAGTTCGGACAGTGCTGCGAGGGGTACGGCTCATTCGGGTCAGCCCACCACGAGGGGCGCGACTCGTGTGTCTCGGGTGGCAGCTTGGGGGGGGGGGGGCGCAGATGCCGACGGGCGGCCGAGAGATGGGGCACGGATCAGTTCGGGAGGTCAGCGCGACTCGGGAGGCTGGGCGACTGGGATCCAGGAGGTGGCTCTAGAGTCCGGCGTGCAGCATGGCTCGGGCCGACAGTTGGCGCGGCTGGCGTCGGCGCGGTTCAGCCCGGGGCGGCGGAGCCGGTTCGGCTGAAGTTGAGGGAGGGTGGCGCGGGTTGTGGAGGCCGCGGGTAGCGCGACCGTTGCCTTTGTCGTCCCATCACCTCTTTTCCATTTTGAAGAACATCACAAACATGAATGGCAGAGGGGTCAGACCATTTTGGTTTGGCCCACACCCTCCACTTTTAGGGTTGTAGCAAGGGGTTCAATCTTTCTTGAATTTAAAGGAATTACCAAGAATAAGATAGAAGAAGAAAAGTCTATAAACACCCTGTATCTTCCTGAAAAAACAATTCCCAACCCATAAGGAAAATCATCCAAAATGATTATTTGTTTTTGAATGGAATAATTAAAGGAATAATATCATTTTCAAATAAAAGCCCTACTTGTTCATTGTTTGTCAACAGAGTGGCGGGGAAGAAGACTGAGTTGTCGTAGTTTGTCGCGTCCACCACACTCTTCCAATCCTGAGCTCATGCATCGGTTCATTGACGATGATGCTGAGGGAAGGTAGGTCATTGAAGATGTCACAACTCAGTTGCTTCTATGGAAGAAGTCGAAGATTCTCATTTCCTACATTCTTCGTTGGAAGAACGCATTCTTTGTTCTTCATTGGTGAGAGCTTTTCTGTCAAAAGCTATAATCCTCCTTTACCAACCAATGAATAGGCAGCCAGGATTAATATATTATAAAATCTATTAAGTTGTTGGCATAAGAATTCAAATTGGGTGAATTGACTAAGTTGGCTCCACCTAATTAATTCATCAGGTTGGAAAAATTAAAAGAGAGGAAGGGTTGATGCCATTAAAGGAGTGGAGTGGAGAGACTCCCTCATTAAAGAGGGGAGTTGAGAGGTTTTCCACAATTAAAACGGGGGTTTAGTCCCAGGTGGTCCCCACCACCGTAACCTCTCGTGGGAGGTTAGGTTATGGTGGGCCCCACCACTATAACCTCTCATGGGAGGTTATGGTCAGGTGGTCCCCACACTTCAACTCCCACATGGTGGCTCAAAAATAAAATAAAGTGAAGTTCATTTTATTTTATTATTTTCCACATAAAACCCAAAACTATTTTTTATTATCGACCCGCTGCCGTCGATGTGAAAGTCTTCTTAAGAGAATATCGGCACTGCGAGTTCAATAGTGCCCTCAGATTTCAATTCTGAGCACCGATTAAAAATTTTAAAATACCCGCTCGTACGTTTACTGAACGTACCCAAAAAAAAACATCAGAAATTGATTCTGGGCACACCGGGCCTCGGAAGCATGCATCGTCAATTTTTGCGGAATTGTAAAATTCCCATATATTTAAAAAAAATACATTGAAATTCCAGGTCTTTACAACCTGACATAATGAAACCCGATTAAACACGATTGGATTATATTGAATCATTAATAAAAAAAATCTATAAATAGTTTTTGAGGCATAAGAGTCAACTTATCATCAATATGATGCAAGGTGTGATCGGAATAACTCTAAGTGTGCCTTTTTATTTACAATTAACATTAATTTTAGTAAAAAAACAAGTGACATACTAAAATCTAATAAAATTCATTTAGATTGTTTTGGTAAGTCAGTAAAATGACCAATCAGTCATTTTTAATGTGTATGAATCTAACACACCTTAATCTGATGTGCATTGTGACCGATATGACTCCAAATGTGTGTTTTTATTAAAAATTGAAATTAATTTTAGTAAAAAGAACAAGTGATACACTGAAAACTGAGAAAAAAATTTCTGATTGTTTTTATATTTCATGAAAATTATCCTTAAGTTATTTTAGATGTTTTGGAATCAACCTCACGTCAATCAAATGCATGGTGTGAATGCTATGACTCATGGTGTATCTTTTTATTTAAAATTTATGTTAATTTTACTAAAAAGAACAAGTGACATGATGAAAACAGATCAAACATACTCATATTGTTTTGATACATAAGGAAGAAGATCCATAAGTCATTTTTGACATGTATAAATCAACCTAACCTCAATCTGACACATGGTGTGACCTATATGACTCCATGTGTAATGAACTAGGTACTTATATAAGAATTTGTTTTCATTTTGGAATTAATTAGTCCAATTCATTATAAATTTCTAATGAAATTACTGATATTTATAAGAATTATGAAATTTATACTAATAGAATTGTAACTTAACCTTATGAATAGTAATCTAGGTAATTGAATAGAAACATCACCTAATAAAGTAAAAGTAGTATTTAGTCATCCTATAATTAAAAATATGATATATTTATATCATTGAACAAGTAAATAGTTATTTTAAATTATAAATTAGGTGTTGGAATTTTTTTAAGAAATAAATATTTAAATAAACTTTTATAATTAATATAATGATTTAAAAGTAAATATGTTTTCAAAACATATATTCATGAATTATTATTTTGTTGTCTTATTATTTTAATAATATGTTAGGAGATATTAATTTATTTTTTGATGTGTTATAAAATCTATTAAAGTTTTAAAAGTGTTATTTTACAAATAAATTATGGTTTTAATTAAAAATTAAATTTATGATATTTAGAATTTTTTTTTTGAAAAAATGGAGTTAATTTTTAAATTATACACATTGAAAAATGGTTAGGGTGAATTTTTGGGATTTTTCTGAAATACAAGAATTTTTAGTGAATAGTGAAATACAAAAAATTACAAAACAAGCTAGATACTTGATTTATTGAGTTAGGGATGATTTTATGTTGAGTTAAGAACCCTTGGTTCAAACTCACATGAAATAATTACTATATTTATTCACAATAACCCACAATATTTCTTTTCTTGAAAAAAATAATAAACTAATGATTAAAATAATGGAACCCCCCTCCCTCCACCACTATAAATACCACCCATCACCCCATCTTCTCCTTATACCTCTAAATCATTGAGAATTAACCAAATTATATTAAAATATCTTCCCAAGACACTTCCCCATGTTCAAGACCTGATGGTCTCACCAAAAGTTCCAAAACAAAGGCCTTAAAAAGGTTTTCAAGGAGGATAATTAAAGAGGCAAAATGCTATTTAATTTTCTTTTATTTTTTATTTCAATTATCTTTCTTTTCGTATACTCTATTCACCTCCCCTTATAAAGAGGCATTAAAACTAAATAATCATATTAAAACTGGAATTTAATCATTTTTATGGAAAAATTCATCATCATACTTCTTCTCATCTCCCTTTTATTTTAAAAATAAAAACATAGTCTGTGATGTGTCTATTTACTGACAACATGACGATGTGTTTTGAATTTCCATTACCGCCTTCATGGATGGTCATAAAACTAATTTTCTTTGTTGAAAAATATTATAAAATTTATTATGTGAATTTTCTTCTATTCTTTAATTAACATATATACTAATATTAAATTTTATAACAAAACTCGTTCATGATTATCAAAGAACCGCCAAAACGATCTAAACAAATATAATTAATGTTTGATCTAATGATTCATAAATATATCAATGAAAAAAATTAGTTATGATATAATTTAATATTCATGGAAACATATTAATACCATTTCATTTTATTTATATATTCTCTAATCTTTTCAACAAGAGAATCTATTATGAACAAACCATGCAAACCATGTAAGGAACACAACCGAAATAATGGAAATGACAAAATATTATTCAGAAATGTGTGGAGTGATGTTATAAAATGATCATATAAGGTATTATAGGAATAAATATGTTCTTTTAAAATATTAATTAAACTTGTTTAACCATTATAAAATATGTTTAAACTCATTTGAAGTAATAATAACCCAAGGTAAGGGAATTCTTAACCCAATTCCCATTTTTTGGGCTAACCTTCAACTTCAATGATTTTGTAATTATAGGATTATTTGTGAAATGATATTTGGTTATATTATGTTGCATTATTTTTATTTAAAATTAATATACATATTAATTTCATTTTATCAGTTCCATCTTCAATGATATGGTATTTGTAAGGCACTTTTCTTTAAAAATACTCTTTTAAATTTCTATTTTTTACAAAATTCAGAAGGAATGTTTTTATGAAATAGTTCATGTTTTATTATTATGTTATGGTTATTGAGAATTTTTTATGATAAAGTGTGAGACTTATATCTCCCCCCAACATATTGGGTATTTTTATATTGGAGGTCGGTTGTATGGTTACTCAAAATGTAACTGTGATGGTTACACCATAAGGTAGCTACGAGGGTTACAATGTAAGGTAACCATAAGGGTCATATTGTATGATAGACAGGAAGGTTAAAAATCATATGATAGCCACAATGGTTAAAATCATAAGTAATTAATTCCCAATGTAAACTATTTGGTACATTTATTTTTTCTATGTTCTTTTGAAATCTCAAGTTTTCACAAATTAACTATATGATTCATATTGGGTGAGACGCATGTCTTTCTGAAAATGATTTCATATGTTTATAAGTGTTCATGTACTAATGGTCTATCTACTTATTTTAATATCCCTTTCTTAGATTTCTTTACTCATTCCAAGTTTTAAAATGTTTTCATATGGTTTATGTTTGGGTAATGGAAAAGGATAATCCAAGATGAATGTTTCAAAGACTTTTCATGACTAAATTTCATGTTCTTAGTAAGAAATTATATATTATGAAAAAATTTACATTGTTTTATTATTTTTCACAATGTATGCTTATGAGTTGATATGTATAAATTATGTCCAAATTTTATAAATCTCTAAACCTAAAAATATCCTCAATATAAAAGAAAGTAAATTCATTACTAAAACTCAATATTATGTAATGTTTAAGGTTGGGTCCTTATAGTTGGTATTATAGGATGGTTTAGGTTACCTTATGGGTTATTATGATGTTAACAAAATAAAATAAATTATTTTTACCTTATGTTGAAATTATATATTATTTGAAATTTACCATGATTCTTTGTCTAAGATATCTCTATTCAGAATGGTTTTTCATAGAAGAAACAAAGAAGATGATGAAAGAAGGCACCAAGAGGCTGATATATTTCCAAATCTGAAACCTAGAATGGTAGGGATTGTAACTGAACAATTTCTGATAGTAAAGGATTAGTTGAAACATGTAATAAATTATGTATGTTTCTTTTCAAGAGAAAAAACCTAACAACTGCAAAAGAACATGATGACAGTGGAACATATTATAAGGAAATACCTTCTTTCTTTCAATGGATCTTCTGACCTAGTGGTGACTGAAGGGTTCATTAATTCCCTTGAAAATATATTCATTTTCATAGGGTATTTGGATATTTAAAAGTTCAATATTGTAATTTATTTTTTTGAAGGTGAAGCTAACCAATTTTGTTCAATGGTTACGAATACCAAGTATAGCTATGACATCAATGCCTTGCAATGGGATGAATTTATGAATCTTATCCAAGAAAAATATTATCTTAAGGTTGTTCAAAATAGGATGAAAAATAAATTCCTTGAATTGAAGAAAAATGAGGACGAAATAGTGGCCATGTATGAAGAAAACTTCACCCGAATGGCAAGGTATACTATATATCTTATTAGGGATCATGATAGTAAAATCATCTGTTTTTACCCAGGATTGAAGCCAAGATATTTAAGGCTATTGGATTCCCATGAATTAAAAAGTTATAAGAATATTTTTAGATGTTATAAGAGGGTATATATGGAGTGTTATAATGATCATGTGTACTTTGACAATAAGTAGAAAAAGAGGTCTATATGTAAAGTTATGTGTAAGAATCAATCCAAGAAATTTGAAGGTATGAAAGTCTAGTTTCCAGTTTGTGAAAAGTGTGGTAAAAAGAAACCTGGGGAATACCTTAACTAAACTGGGAAGTAATTTAGATGTTGTAATTTTAGACATATGGCCTGATATTTTAATGAAAATTTTCTTAATATTATTCATGGTTAGAAAACTATAAAGTGTTTTAAATGTGGTGAGATGTGTCATTATGAAAATACCTTCCCAAATAAAGATCTGAATGATGGAAAGAGGCTGTATTATAACTAGAAAGGTGTTATGAGATCATTTTCAACTATGTTAGTAGATGTTATACAATACAATGAAGTGGTATATAGAACATAGTTTGTTTACTCAGACTTTTCTAATGTCTTCTTTGATATAGGGTCTACACATTCCTCTATTTCTGATAAATTTTATGGTAAATTGAAAATTTAACCTTAAAAAATGAATCAAGAGATTATAGTTAAAACACTAAGGGTAAAAATTATATAAAAAATGAAATATAAGAATCTTACTATTGTTGTATGTGGAAATTCGTTACCTGTAATCCTTTTTTTTACCCTTAGTGGTGTTTGATGTTATTTTGATATGGATTGGATTTCTGTTTACCACACTATGATTGACTGTAGAGCTAAAGAATTTATTTTTTAGAAAGAGTTTTAGTTTTTGTACTAGAATGAAAAAATATAATTAATAACAAACCAGTAAGTTGAGAAGCTGCTAAATTATTGAAATGAAATTTATCTTTCTCCCATTTTTGGAAATAAGGGAACTGTTTAAATTAATGATTATTTAGTGTAATTAGATACCTGGATGTTTTTCTTGATGAGTTTCCTATTGTAATAGATGATCGGGAAGTTGAATTTACTGTTGACTTATTTATTAATGCTATTTCAATTTAAAAACCCCATTATCAAATGGATCAAGTGGAACTTATTGAATTGGAAAATCAGTTCTAGGAGTTTTCAAATAAAGGCTTCATTCATCATATAACTTCACCATTGGGAGATCCTGTTTTTTTCGTTAAAAGGAAGGATAGTTCCAGGATACATTGTATTGATTGTATAGATCTTTGAATAACTTTACTATTAATAATATGTATCATATTCATTATACTGATGACTTGTTTGATCAGCTCCAGGGAGCTCATTATTTTTCCAATATTGACTTGATGTCCAGGCACCATAAACTGAAGGTGAAGGAGGATTAAATTCAGAAAACTACTTTCCATACTATATATGGGAATTATGAGTTTTTTTATGCCCTTTGGACTGAAAATTACCCCATTTTATTCATGGATCTTATGAATATAATATTTTTCTAATATTTAGATGAGTTTTTCTTATTTTTTTTTATTCCATTTTATTCTCTTAAAAAATAGATGAGGATCATGAAAAATATTTAAGGATTTTATTTCAAACTGTCAAAGAAAAAAAGTTATATGGAAAATTTAGAAAATGTGATTTTTGGTTGTGACATATTTCTTTTCATAGGAACATTGTAAATATGGATGGAATAATAGTTGATCCTACCCAATCAATAAATTTTGATGAATGTACAAGAACTAAAAATGTTACATAAGTTCCTATTTTTCTTGGATTAAAAGTTTAATAATGATTGTTTGTTAAATTATTTTCACGGTTATCTAGCCTCATAACTTCTTTAACATGAAAGGTGATAAATTTATTTGGATAAAAGAATGTGAATTTTGTTTTCTAGAACTGAAGAAGAGATTGGTGAATGCTCCATTTTTGGACATGCCTTTAAAAAATGATGAGTTTTCCATATACCGTGATGATTCATTTAAAGGGATTGGTTGTGTTTTAATACAGAATGTTCATGTAATTTCTTATGCTTTAAGAAAACTGAAATCTAATGAGTTAAATTATACAATATATGATTTGTAGTTAGCAAATGTGGTTTTTTCTTAGAAAATTTGGAGGCACCATTTATACGGATCCAAATTTGAAATATCTATTAACCATAAAAGTCTAAAGTATATATTCACTCAGAAGTAATTAAACATGAGGAAAATAAGATGGATTGAACTTATAAAGGATTATGATTTCAGTATCATTTACCATCCAGAAAAAGGAAACAAAGTGGCAGATTCCTTGAGTCAAAAACATCATGAATCATTAACCATGTTATCTTTAGAAAAATACCCCTTGATTAATGTTCTGAAAATTTTTGACATAGAGGTTGTGGTTGTAGGAAATTCTCATATTTTGTTTCAGGACTTGGTGGAGTCATATCTATCAGACATAATTAAGAAAGAATAGAAGGAATACCGTGAGTTGTAGAAAGAGGTAGAATTTATTAAAAATGGTAAGTTTCCAAAATTGAACATTGATAAAGATTGTGTTTTAGGATTTGGAAAGAGATTATGTGTGCCTTGTGATTCCCAACTAAAGAAAGAATTGTTATGTGAAGATCAAAGTTCTTTATTTTCAGTTCATCCTGGTAGTAAAAATATATACAGAGACCTTCGAGATTATTACTTGTGGTATTGAATTAAAAGGGATATTATTGATTATACTGTGAAATGTATGACTTTTCAGCATGTTAAAGCAAAGAGAGAATTACCAAAGGGGATGCACTAGAAATTTCTAGTACCATAGTTGAAATGGAAAAATATATCAACAATCATCTTGGCGGGGCTACCAAATACTTCTTGAGGTAACAATGAAATTTGATTTATTATTGGTCAGATGACTAAATCTATACATTTCCTTCATATTCAAGACACTTTTTCTCTGAGTCTTCTTTCTTGGTTGTACCTCAATGAGATTTTCAGGTTAAATGGAGTTCCTATCTCCATTGTATCTGAAGGTGATTCAAAGTTCAATTCTAAATTTTATAAAGGCCATGAGAAGTAGTTAGTCATATAATTAAATTTAAGCACTACTTTTCATCCTAAATATGATGGACAAAATGAGCAAACAACTCAGTCCTTGTAGGATATACTTAGAGACTATTCAATGGATTACTAGGTAAGTTGGTATCATCATATTTATTTAGTTGAGTTTTCTTATAATAACAATTTTCATTCTAGTGCAATGATGAAACCTTTTAAGTCATTTTATGGAAAGTGGTATCAAACTCCAACTTTTTGGGATGATGTCAGGGAAATGAACTTTATGGGACTTGAATTAGTATAGGAAGTGTCTAGGAAAGTGAAGATGATACAACAACACATGAGGAAATCTAAAATCAGGCAGAAAAGTTATTAAAATAACAGGAGGAAAGTCTTTTATTTAATGGTAGGTGATCATATTTTTATTATAATCTCACAATGGAAAACTGTTTTGAGTTTTCGTAAGAAAGGACAGTTAAGTCCACGATTTCTTGAACCTTATGAAATAATGGATAAAGTTGGACCATTAACCTATCGTGTATCATTCCCTCTGAGTTTATCTCAGGTACACGATTTTTTTAAGGTTTCTTTGATGAGAATGTATGGGCCAGATCCATCTCATGTTTTAAACCCAATGGTAGTTCATCTAGAAGAAAAAATTTCTTATTAAGAGAAACCAATTCATGATTCCTTATCATGGAGAGAATGTATTTAGGAATAAGTTAGTCCACCAGGTTATATTTTTTTGGAGAAACTACATGGTTGATGATGTAACATGGGAATATGAAAATACTATGAGGTAAAGGTGCCCTCAATTGTTTAATAAGTGATTAAAAATTGTGAGGATGCAATTTCCAGAGTGTGGGGAGAATGTAATGACCTGGGTACTTATATAATATTTTTTTCCAGCTTGTAAATTAGTAGTTAAAATGATTATAAATATATAATTAAAGATGTAGTATTTATAAAAATTAAGGAATTTATACTAATAGAATAGTAAATTGACCTTAGGAATAGTGATATGGCTAATAGAATATTAACCTCACCTAATAAATTATAAATAAAATTTATTTATCCTATTAGTAAAAATATGATATATGTATATCATCCAATAAGTAAATATTTTTTTGAAAATTATAAATTAAGTGTTGGATTTTTTGTAAGTAATAAATATTTAATTAAAATTTTATAATTAATATAATTTTTTAAAATAATATATATTTTCGTAAAATTGTTTCATGAATTATTATTTTTTGCCTTATTATTATAAGATAATTTCATGAGACTTAAATTAATTATTCAATGTGTTATAAAATCAATTATAGTTTTAGAATTGGTTGTTTTTAAATAAATTATAATTTTAATTAGAAATTAAATTTATGATATTTGGAAAATTATTGTCTAAAAATGGATTTCAAATATGCATTCTACACATCGAAAAATGGTCAGGGTTAATTTTTTTGGATTTTTCTAAAATACTTGAATTTTTAGTGAATAGGGAAATACAAAAATTATGAAATAAGCTAAATACATGAATTATTGAGTGATGAATGATGTAATGATGATCTAAGAACCATTGTAAGTAAATCACATGCAATAATTATTGTATTTAGTCATAATAACCGAAACTATTTCTTGTGTTGATCAAAATAATAAAATAATGATTAAAATAAAGGAATCCTCCCTCTCCTCTACTATAAATACCACCCCCCATATTCTCCTCACACCTCTCAAGCTTTGAGCCTTATCAAACTTATAATCAAATATCATACCAATCCACTTTTGTACTTCTAAGACCTACAAGTCTTACCAAAATGCCAAAACCAAATTCCTTAAAGAGGTTCTCAAGGAGAATAATTAAAGGGGTAAAATATTCTTTCATTTTCTTTTATTTTTCTTTTTACTTATTTTTATTTTCTTATAAAATATTCACCTAAACATATATAGAAGGAATGGAAACTCCATTATTATATATATAATACAATTTTATCATATTTATGTAAAAATTCATCATTATAATTATTCTAATATCCCTTTTATTCTAAACATAAAAACATCGTCTTTGATGCGTTGATTTACCGACATCGTGGACGATGTGTTCTCAATTTTGATTACCACCTTCATGTATGGTCATATAACCATTTTAATTGTAGAAAAAGATTTTATTTTTTTTGATATAACCTTTTTCATATTCTTTAAATAGCATATATACATACTATTAAATTATATAATGAAACTAGTTTGTGATTATCAAAGAACCGCCAAAATGATCTAAAAAAATTACATTAATGTTTTATCTAATGATTTATCATTATATTTGGTTGAAAAATGATTTATGATATAATTTAATATTTTTTAAACATATTAAAACCATTTTATTCTACTTCTAGAGTTTTTCTTCCTTTTGATAAGAGAATCCATTATGAAACAACCATGGAAATAATGTGAAGAACGCACTCAAAATAATGGAAATAACAAAATATTATTAATAAATGGGTGGAATGATGTAACAAAATGATCATATAAGGTGTTATAAAAATAAATATGTTTTTTAAAATATTAATTACAATCTTTTAAATAGTATAAAATAGTTTTAAACACATTTTAATTAAGATGAACCTGAGGTAAAGAAATTCTTAACCCAATTTCCATTCTTTGGGTTAACCTTCTACTTCAATGATGTTATTTTAATAAGATTATTTATGAAATGAAATTTGATTATATAATGTCTCATTTTGTTTATTTATAGTTAATATACATATTCCTTTCATTTGATCAATTGTTGTTCAATGATATGGTATTTGTAAGGGACTTTTCTTTAAAAACCCTCTTTTAAATTTCTATTTTTTTTTACAAAATTCAAAAGGAATGTTTTATGAAATTTTTCATGTTCTATGATTATGTTATGGTTCTTGGTTATTTTTTATGGTGATGGGTGTGACTTCTATCTCCCTCTAATTCATTGGGTATTTTTAGGTTGGAGTTCATCCATTTGGTTACTCCAAGTGTAACTATGATGGTTACAACATAAGGTACCCACATGGGTTACTTTGTAAGGTAGTTGTGAGGCTTACATTGTAAGGCAGCCATTAGGGTTACAAATCATATGTTATTCGTGATGGTTACAATCATAACTATTTAATTCCATAAGTAACCAATATGAATTATTTTTGTTTCTTACGTTCTATGTAAATCTCATGTTCTCACAAAGTAACTATATAATATACATTGGGTGAGAAGTATCTCTTCGTTGAAATGATTTCATATGTTTATATGTGTTCATGTCTGTTTCGCACGGAATCCGGGGATGACCTCCTGGATGGGAGATTCAAACGTTCCGATCGGTTTCTAACGGGTTTGTTCGTAGAACCGGAAACATCCAATGATTCCACATCCGTTTGGACCTACTTTCCAAAGGCAGGCACTCATTAGCTTGTGGACTAATGAGGCTTAGGAATTTTCATTGGTCGAGAGGATGGGAGGTCGGACTCATCACACCTTTTTGAGGGGAATTATTGTCTACTCCGGGACTCTCTTTATAGATTTAAGTTATGTTCGTGAATCCTTATTATATTACCAAGTATAAAATGAGATTTCCTTTAGTTTTAACAATCAATGATTAAATATGCAAGAAATTTAGAGAATCTTTTATATGTATTCGAGGTTCTTCATCAATAGAGAATCATCTATATCTGTTTAGAGATTCTTGGTCAATGGTATCCTTCAAAACATTTATATAAAAGTCTCTTGGTCATTTATGATGACCAAGCTGATTTAAAAGCCACTCAATGGGGCACTTGAAGTTTATCGTCATTCAGAAGGACAAAGATTATTTCAAAGTTGGGATCGAACCCATAAATGGGCTACCTACGTATCCTTTGTTTTGGAAAAGGAATCAGAACCCACGTAGTTCGAGAAACGGAGTATGATGTTTATGATTGATGGCTCAAAGATGAATGTCATAATTACTTTTACACTCTAATCTCACGTGAGTCATGCTCGGTGTGAGAAACAAGATGTATTGGTAAAATTTAGACAATTGTGCCATGAAAGATGCAATCATAAGAATTTGTTTGGGGCTTATGTATGGATGACTGCCCAGATAGATGAAGGTTTAGGATTTACTTTTAGGGAGAAAATCCATGAACAGGGTCCATAAAGTTATATGTGCTTCATGGAGATTTGAATACTCTAATCTTGGGGCTTACTCCTAAGGAGGATACCCAAGTTAAGAGGGGACTTATGATTGGGTTTTACTCCTGAAAAGGAAACCCAAATCAAAAGTAAATTATGACTGGTTAAGAGAAATTTTAAGGGGACATGGGGCTTATTCTTTAAAAGGAAGCCCAAGGTTATGACTGAGTCTTTATTCCTTAAAAGGAGACCCAGGTTAAGGGACTTGGGGCTTACTCCTGAAAAGGAAGCCCAAGATTATGACTGAGTCTTATTCCGGAAAAAGGAGACCCAGGTTAGGGATTAAGGTTTGGGGCTTACTCCTGAGGAGGATGCCCATATTTGAGGTTGGGGCTTATTCTTAATAAAGATGCCCATATTAAAGGTTTTGATTGGGGATTACTTCTGAGGAGGATGCCCAAGATTGGGAACTTTAGGAATTTGGGGCTTACTCCTGAGGAAGATGCCCAGATTAAAGGTTTTGATTGGGGCTTACTCCTGAGGAGGATGCCCAAGATTGGGAACTTTAAGAATTTGGGGCTTACTCCTGAGGAAGATGCCCAAATTAAAGGTTTTATAACTGGGGATTATTCCTGAAAAGGAGACTTAGGTTAGGATTCTCTCATCTTAAAGGATGAGGTTGAATGAATGAACTCTCCGTATTTTAGTGACATAAGGATATTTAAATCACTAGACTTTGAGAGAGATTCCACAGAATTCCTTTCAGATAAGAAAGTCAAATCAAGAAATCATGCCATAAATGGCTTTGAAGAGTGTCTTGAAGACTGAATCTTGAAAAGGAAAGGTGAAATGGCTTAATAGGGGTAAAAATGGGCAAGATGGGCACCCAAAAAGATAGGGGCGCTCAAGTCTTGCAAGGCGCACAAGTCTTCCGTGGGCGCGCAAGTATTGGTCGCGCAGGTATACCTGCGCGACACATAGTGTACTTGCGCGATTTTCAACCAGCATTGAAATACTTGAGCGACTCTTTTTTAAACCCTTTAGAATGTTCTCGAGGTTCTCCCAGAAAAGGGAAGCACAAGTTATATTGAAGGAAATAAGTCTGCGCACAAGTGTTTGATAAGTTTCAACACTTAGGCCTTCCTTTTTCTCTTTAAATCTTCCGTTCTAGGTAAGAAATTACCTTTGAAGTGTTCCGGAAGCTTTGAGAAGAGACTTGGGCATCGGGAGCTTCAATCCGAATTTCTGGAAAAAGATCCTCTCGAATGGGGGGCCCACAGGGTCTATTTATAGGCAAAATAAGACCCCGGGCGGTTACCAATTAGGTCGCGCAAGTCACCTGCGCGACCAAGGTAGCCGCGCAAGTACACTTGCGCGCCAGTTAGATAACTTGCGTGGTGAGGTTGCTGTTGATCCTTTCTTCCTTCCTTTGTTGATTTCTGATGTTTTCTTCAAAGGCTGAATCACTTTGAGCTCAGATATTCCCTTTTCCGATCTTTAGATTCTGTGACGAAAGGAGCGTCAACAAAAGTCCCCCCTCAGAGTTGGATCCGGAAAGAAATGAGGATTTGACTCTGAGGAAATTGAATACATTCAAAGGAAAAGGGGGCGCACAAGTCTTCAGGGCACAGAGGGCAGCACGCAAGTGTGCTAGAACTTGACTTTTATTCAGAGTTCCTTTGTCTTTTGTGGGCAGTTTAAAGTCATGCATGCCGGACATAAAGGGGCTAATGATTAAGGTCGAAATAGCTTTGACCGAAATGGATTAGAATTGACACAATTCCTTGAAAGTTCATCTGAAAACATACTACCATACTCAAGTATGAGGGAAAATATGTAAACTATGGATTAAGAATATTTGAATCTGAGGAATGATATGAAAAAGAGCTAAAAGGCATTAGAAGAAGTAGTTTCTAAGAATGAAGTTACTATTATTTAACAAAACCCGTTAGGGGTTTGAAATATGCAGGGCCACCTAAGGGCATTGGCTGCATGGTTAAATAAATAGCATCTTTCAGTTGAAAAGTCTGTTATGTGGACTGTTTATGCAAGGCCACCTATGGGCACGTGCTGCATAGTCAGGCAAAAGAACTCCCAGAAATTTACTTTCCTAGTGCTAAAAGCCAGTGAAAGTTTATGGATATTCAAATTTTCTAAAGTATAGAGTTTGTTGTATGGAAAGAGGTACTTGAATATGGAGAGGATATTTCCAAACAAGAATATCGAAGAACTGGATGAATATCACTCCTACGAAGGTCTGACCCAAACGTAGGGAAGAAGAATAAACCATAGACTTGAATACTTTCAGATCATGAAAAAGGATATGGGACAAATATGTTAAGGATGGCTATTTTTTTGCAGATCCCTACATACCGTCATTTAAGACAAATAAGGACAAAAGAGGCATTCTTCCCAAGAATTAAGTTACTATTATTTGACAAAAACCCGTTAGGGGGTTGAAATATGCAGGGCCACCTAAGGGCATTGGCTGCATGGTCAAATAAATAGCATCTTTTAGCTGACAAGTCTGTTATGTGGACTGTTTATGCAAGGCCACCTATGGGCACGTGCTTCATAGTCAGGCAAAAGAATTCTCAGAAGTTTGACATTTTTGTGACTAGAAGTCATGAAAAGGGTTATGAAGATCTGAAAATATTTAAGGTTAGGATTATAACACATAAAGATGGGTATTGTCCAATGTATATAGAGATACATAGGTCAATGATAACCATAATCATGTTGTGGCTGGGTCCTGAATTGAAACATGGACTTCAATACGTATCTCATAAGAATGAGAATCAAGCCATACGTAGTTCTTGAAATGCAGTTTAACGTCGTGCAGGACGAAAGTATGAGTGATCTTAGTTTAGGGTCATAGAATTCAGACCATAATAATGAATACACAGTGTGTGTTTTCATGAGGACTTTTCAGCCAAGGGACTGAAAGTGAAATTTGGGGTTAGGCCCAAAAGACTTGGGACTGGATTCGAGGGTCACTCGAATGTTCCTACGTATCCCATAAGGATGGGAATCAAGTCCACGTAGTTCTAGAATTACCCTTTGTACAAATTTGGTTCGTACATTTGAAGGGTGAAAGGGGACTTTAGTGCAATGATGGTTTTAACCTAAGAAAAAAAGTTTAGGCATTACCATGTATGCACGTAGTCTTTTTAAATGAAACATGATTGAAAAAAATCAATGTCAATAATGGTTCCTTCTCAAATGAGGGAATCAAAGAATAATGTAGTTTATTGTCGTACCGGACAAAAGTGTTGTATAGTTTAACATCATATAACAAGGACGAAAGTGAATCAATGTAAAGATATTGATTCCAGGGGCGGTTT
The DNA here is from genome assembly GCA_963277665.1 of Viscum album. Taxonomy (NCBI): domain Eukaryota; kingdom Viridiplantae; phylum Streptophyta; class Magnoliopsida; order Santalales; family Viscaceae; genus Viscum; species Viscum album. The sequence goes on from OY728138.1 coordinate 381,115,577, forward strand.
CACAAATCATCATCATATGAGATGGTGGTGAACCGATGTGAAGAGATTGTTTTTGGGCTTGAACCCTGGGTGGTTTCCTACATACCTAGCCTGGAGGGCAAGGATCAAAGTCCGTGTAGTTCAATTAAAGAATGAATTAATGATCAAGTTGTTCTTGTGGACAATGATCTAATAAAAAAAATATTGTTGGGACTTACACATGGTTAGTGGCCCAAAGGGAATGTTATGGTTGATGTTCGCTCTAAGCTCACGTGAGTCATACTCGGTGTGAGAAACAAGAGGTAATAACAACCTTAACGATGCACAGTTTAATGTCATGTAGGACATAAAAAAGGGACTATGCAGTTTAAAGTCTTGCAGTTAGGACTATTGGTGCTGCACAGTTTAGTGTCATGTAGCAGGGACAAAATACAGTTTAATGTCATGTAGGACCTATCAAGGATTTTCTGTACAGTTTAGCGTCATGTAGTTAGGACGATGGGGATAAAATAGTTTAACGTCATATTGGACGAAAGGGGGATTGTGCAGTTTAATGTCATGCCGTAAGGACAAAATAACACACCATTTATGTCATGTTGGACGAAAGTGTGAATAGTTTAAGGTCATATGCATGGACCGTGGATGGTGCAGTTTAATGTCATGCTGGACCTTTGATGATTATATAGTTTAACGTCTTTCCGGACGTGGGGGACTTTTATACAGTTTAGCGTCATGTAGTTTAGGACGTCACAGTTTAACGTCTTGCTGGACATAAGGGATTTTCAAATAGTTTATGGTCATATACATGGACCAGGGATGATGCAGTTTAAGGTCATGATGGACGGTTTAGGGAACTTTTTCACAGTTTAATGTCGTGTGGGACGAAGTTGCAGTTTAAAGTCATACTGGACCATTGCTGTATAGTTTAACGTCATATAGCAAGGACGAACTGGTGCTGTACATTTTAAAGTCATGTAGCTAGGACTAAGGTGAACCAATATGAGGATATCAGTTCTGGGGACTTTTTACAGTTTAACGTCATGCTAGACGATGAAAGTGCCACACAGTTTAATGTCATGTTGCTAGGACACAATATAGTTTAATGTCATCTCGGACAAAATATATGATCTTCTGTATAGTTTAATGTCATGTAGATAGGACATAATAACAGTTTAATGTCATGTAGGACAATTTATAGTTTAATGTCATCTCGGACATTGAAGGTGACACAGTTTAATGTCATGTTGGACGAAGTTGCAGTTTAAGGTCATACTGGACCATTGCTGTATGAACCAATTGTAAGAGTCTTGGTTCTGGGAACAATATTTTGTGTTTATACAAAATACTTCTTCAGAAATCTGGCATTAGTTGGAGTCGTGATGTGTTCTCCATCCATTGAGATCAGAGAATACGCTCCATTGGAGTAGACCTTATGTATTGAATAAGGTCCTTCCTGTTTTGGTTCAAGCATGGGAGGCTTCTTTCCTGGTATCATTGGTGCTCTGAGAACCAATACCAATTCTCCCTGAATGAATGAACGAAGATGAACTTTTTTGTTCAAAGCTCGTGCTATCCGATTCTGATAGATTTCCAAGTGGTGCAAAGTGCACAATCTTTTCTCATCTAACTGTTCCAATTCATTCAACCGATTTTGGGATTGCTCATCTGTTGATAACTGATCACAAATGGCTATTCTGAGTGAGGGCAATTGAACTTCAATTGGAAAGACTGCTCCTGTTCCATATACCAATGAATATGGAGTAGACCGCGTTGCATTGCGAGTGGTAGTCCGATAAGCCCATAAAGCATGAAAGAGTTTATCAGGCCATGACCTCTTATCTTTATCCACCATCTTTTGCAGTATATTTGAAAGAGTCTTGTTGAAGGCCTCTATCTGGCCATTAGCCACTGCATGATATCAAGATGAATGGTTGGACTTAATGTTGTATTCTTGATACAATTTCTTTATCTCAGAAGAACAGAAGTTGGTGCCGTTGTCCGTCAATATGGTATGAGGGACACCAAATCTAGTAATGATGTTAGACTTGATGAAGCTAACAATGCATTTAGAACTGACTTTTTTGAGAGGTACTGCCTCTGCCCATTTGGAAAAGAAATCAGTAGTAGTAAGAATGTACTTAAACTGCTTGGCCGTAGCTGAAGGGTAAGGTCCCACCATATCCATTCCCCATGTGGAAAATGGCCATGAGTATTTAGCTATATGAAGCAACTCTGGAGGTTGATGAATGAAGTTGGCATATACTTGGCATGAATGACACTTCTTTGTGAAATTAACACAATCTTGTATCATTGAAGGCCAGAAGTATCCAAGCCTTCGAATTTGATCAGACAATCTATGTCCAGACTGGTGGGCACCACAGACTCCTACATGCACTTCTTTTATGACAGCCATTGTCTCTTAACCATCAATACATCTGAAGAGAACTCCATCAAAACCACGTTTGTAGAGAATTTTCTCGATGTGGTTTGGACCATCATAAAGAGTAAAATTGACCACACGTCACCGAATTTGTTCTTTCTCAGCTCTATCAGGTGGAAGTGTTCCATTTTGAAGGTATTCCTTGATAGGTGACATCCATCTTGTAGTATGACCATACGGTTTAGGAATGGGACTAATTTCATTAATTTCCTCTATTCTAACTTGAACATAAGGTGAAATTGCACGACGGTGGGAAATACAGATGGTTGTCTCGTCCCGATTTGGATCTGCTAAAGTTGTGGCTATATTAGCCAGTGCATCAGCTTGAGCATTTTGTGATCTTGGGACATAAGAAAATGTCGGTTCTGAAGGGAATTTCGACATTAACTCTCTCACGTAATCATACAAAGGGATTAATTCTTCTTTTCTGAAGGAATAATCCCCATTGACTTGTTTGATTACCAGGTCTGAATCACCTTTCACCTTTAAGTGATTCACTTGTGCTTGAAGAGCTAACTCCAAGCCTGTAATGAGAGCTTGGTATTCAGCTTCATTATTGGTACCACCTTCCCACAACAAAAAGGAATAAGGTAACACTGCCTTATCTGGAGAAATGAGCACAATTCCTAAACCAACTTTGTTGAATTTAGGATTTTCCATTTTCTTCCCTGTTGGACTTCTAGAAGCACCATCAAAATACATTTCCCATGTTTGAGGACTCTCTTGAATAGAGAAAACATCCTCATCAGGGAGTTCGATATCTGAATACGCGTCTTCCACTGAAGGATGTTCAGCCAGGAAATCAGCCAGAGCTTGTCCCTTAATTGCCTTTTGAGACACATACTGGATGTCGAACTGCTGTACAATAACCGCCCACCTTGCCAGACGTCCTGTAAGCATTGGACGACTAAGGATGAATTTGAGTGGATTATTACGAGATACCAATTGGACCTCGTGATGTTGCAGGTAGTGTCTCAGTTTCTGAACTGCAAAGATTAATGCTAGGAAGCACTTTTCAATACTTGAATACCGGGTTTCTGCTTCAAGCATAGTTCTACTGAGATAGTGGAGACTATTTTCATTCCCAGCATCATTCTTTTGAGCGAGAAAGGCACCCAATGATCGCTCTAAAGCTGTCACGTAGAGGATAAGAGGTCTACCCTCAACAGGTGGCATAAGTACTGGTGGACTCAAGAGGTATTTCTTGAGAACATCAAATGCTTCTTGACATTCTTCAGTCCACTGGTAAGTGACTCCTTTCTTCAATAATTTGGTAAAGGGTAAACTTTTGCCTGCCAAATTGGCGATGAAACGCCGAATATAGGCTAAGTGTCCTTGAAGTACTCTTAATTCTTTCAAATTCTGAGGAGGTGACATACCAAGGATTGATTTGGTCTTCTCAGGATCGACTTCAATACCACGATGGCGTACAACAAAGCCGAGGAATTTTCCTGAGGTTACCCCAAAAGCACATTTTAAGGGGTTCATCTTCAAATTATGTTGTCGAAGCTTGTGGAATACGACTACCAAATCAGCCAAGTGATCAAAACGTTGTTTGGATTTAACCACCAAATCATCCACATAGCATTCAACAAACTTCCCTAGAAAAGGTTTGAAGATACGATGCATGGCGCGTTGATATGTTGCACCTGCATTCTTTAAACCAAATGGCATCACCCGGTAACAAAACACACCTTGAGGAGCTCTGAAGGCTGTATATTCCTCATCTTCTGGGGCCATTCGGATCTGATTATATCCAGAATATCCATCCATTAAAGAAAGTACTTCATAGCCAGCCGTCGCATCAATTAAGAGTTCTGTAATCGGAACTGGGAAATCATCTTTAGGACAATACCGATTAAGATCTCTGAAATCGATGCAAACCCTAATTTGTCCGTTCTTCTTCTTTACAGGGACAATATTATCCAACCACTTGGGATATTGAACTTCTCTGACAAAGATAGCTTTGATAAGCTTATCCACTTCAGCCTCGATTTTGGAAGCATAGGTTGGGTGTGTTCTTCTCGCGGCTTGCTTGAATCCTCGATGTTCTTTTGGCAAACCCAAATGATGGGTGGCAACATCAGGATCAAGGCCAGGCATCTCTGTATAATTCCAAGCAAAAATATATTTATTTTGCTTTAGAAAATAAATATACATCTCTTTCTCTTCAAGGGTCATGGCCGCACTAATTAAAGTGGGGCGTGTATCTTTCTCTGTACCCAGATTTACTTCTCTGAGTTCATCCACAGTGGTAGAGATACCCTCTTCAAATGCTGGAGGAGAATCTCTAAGATCTTCCTCTTCCTCTTCATCATGTGTTATTTCTTCCATTTCTACTTGCAAAGTAGATGAAAAAACGAAATTCTCATGATCATAAGAGATGTCAAAATTTTCACATTTTGAAGAAGAAGCTTCCATTTCTGACCCTATTGATGATAAAGGGTCTTCTTTGGGAAATAAAGAGGAGATGATGGATTGAGAATCGACATCAATATTCACCTCTGGTGTTGCTATAACTTCTTCTGGCCTGATTATCGAAGTATAGACTTGTTGGATTTCAGCAGATGAAATGAAAATGTCACCACTTATGCTTTCATCACTGCTTGGTAAGTTACCAATTTCTCCCATGTTGTCTGGCTCGATTGCTGTAATTGACATTATGGATCTTTCCATAAGAGTATCTTGATTTGGGCCTATTTTGTTAATTTGACTGATAGGTAATACATAATCTGTACTCACATGTGAAAATGGATTTATTGGAATTTTTTCCAAACCATATGGAGCATTAACTTTGGTAATTTCCTTCATTGTAGATTTTTCTCTTCCCTTCATGTGATAAAATTCCGCCTCAATGTATTGAGACTCACATGTCTTGAATGGGGCCTTATCACCATACAATGTTCCAACTTGACCATCGAAACAGTATTTGAGACAGTTATGGTATGGTGACGGAATAGCTGCATGCTGATGTAGCCAGGGTCTTCCAAGCAAGATATTGAAAGCTGAGTCTTGATCAACAATCATGAAATCCGAATTGGAAACAAGATATCTAAACTGAGTTCTGAGCGTAACTTCTCCCAGTGGTTCTTGTTCATTTTTATCATATCCTTGCAACATCATGGTAGAAGGAGATAAATCAGATTCCGTGAGGCCCAATCGACGACGTGTGCGAATGGGCATAAGGTTGACTCCTGAACCATTGTCAATGAAAGCTCTTCAAACATCTATACCATTTACGTTTCCAGATAAGTACAAAGGTTTTATGTGCCCATGAACAACATCATCTTCATCTTTATCAGTAAAAGATATCACTGCATGGAATTCTGCAGGATTATTCTCTATGTGATAGATTTTAGCTATAGCAATTTCAGCTTCAAACTCCCGAGGACTTGACAAAGCTTCGATGAGTGCTTCCCGAAGATATCTTGACAGATTCAAAGCATCCAAAATTGATAACTTGGCTGGTACTTGGGCCAAGTGTTTCAATATATCATACTTTTGATCTAGAGGTCTGCGTTTCCCAATAGGAATATGCGGTTTAGCAGGTACCTTGGAAGCAGATGCTTTGGAAGCTGATGCATCTTGTATTGAAGTTGGCAACATCCTTGGTTTTGGAAAATTAGACTGATTAGATCCATTTACTTGCTGAGATAAAGAAGATGGAACTTTTAATCGGTCTTCCAAAATAACTGTGCCGAAACTGAGTTGTCCATTGGCAGAAAAACTTGCTTGTTCTTTTTGAGCTCGCTGAAGGGCTCTACCACGAGTTTCTGCTGCATATACAGTGCTAGCAGGGGTAGAATTAGAGTAGTGGCTTCGGAAAGATCCACGTCTTCCCCTATATCCTGAACCTCTAGAACTTCCTCGGGTTCCCTTATTTGATATAGATAATTCAGGCTCATCAAGACTGGAATATGAATCTGTTAATTGAATCATATTAACAGAACCAAAGATTAACTCTTCGTCTGATAAAGACTCTGCCTGGTTAGCCTGTTTAGGCTGTGCCGTTTGGTGGGACGGTGCCCGTGGCTTCGAAGTAGATGGCATGAAATCTGCCAGAGTCAAAGATAATTTAGGCTTTGATACATACTCATCTTCTCCTGATTCCTCTTTCTTCTTTTAATTGCGCTGCCCTTTTGAGGATTTGTCTTTTGATGGAGGCTTTACTGCAGCTTTTGTAGGAGACACAATTGACTTCTTCAATTGTGTTCGCAAAAATGGAATGGGTCCGATTAATTGTCTTTCTGACCATCCAATCATCATATTTTTTCACAGTTTTGCTTTTGACTTCCTGCCACTCACCTCCTTCCTCTGGATCTGTAGCGGTAATACACGCTACATGAGCTGAAGAACCCTTCAATTTGACTTGTCCCAAGTCGACCATCTTTTGCAGGAGGTCATTAAAGACAAAACACTCCTGGATGGGATGCCCCAACATTTGATGAAAGGGACAATAATTGGGACGGTCTTCATCTCCTTCCTTGTTTGGCCTCTTCGGCACTGGTAATTGAACCAAATTATTTTCCAGAGCTGAAATGAAGTAACCAGGAACTTGCTCACTTCGGAAAGAGTATGTTTTACTCTTCATATCCTCAAATTGTTTTCGTCGTTGATCTTTTTGATCATTTGGACGAAACAGCCTTTGTTGTTGGCGTTCAAGAGGTGGAGCCCTTCGAGAAGATGAAGGTTTTGAAGTAGAAATAGGTACAGGTGCCTGTTTAAGCATAACTGTAGCAGTTTCTGCTTTACCCATTCTTCTTCCTGGAGCTGATGGAATTACACGAGATTTAACCTTAGCCTGTAGAAGGGAATCTTCAATCTGTTGAGCGATTGAAGTAAGGTCTCGAAACCCTCCCGTGTATTTCACAGGGATCAATGGCGTGCGTAATTCGTCACGCAAATTTGCCACACAGATTGGCAACAATTCCTCCCGAGGGAGTGCTAAACTCAAGGAATACGTTAATCCCTTCCAACGAGCAATGAAATCAGAGACTCTTTCATTCTCCTTTTGCTTGCAGTTTGTAAGATCGAAAACTGTCGTTTTTGGAAAAGTTGAGCTAAACTGAAGAAGGAATTTTTGATGAAGATCCTCCCATCCGATGACTGACCGGGATTGCAAGCTTGTATACCAGACAAAAGCTGGTCCTTGCAAGGTTCGCATGAAGCATCTAAGTTTCACTGCTTCTTGCTGCTCTGGAGTTCCCATCATAGGATCACAACAAGACACGTAATGCGTCAAATGTTTTTCAGGGTCGCCTGATCCATTGAAAGTAGGGAAAATAGGGTTTCCAAAACTGGATGGAGGAGAAATTGAATCTACCCATTCAGGGTAAACTTTCTTTTCAGGTTGAACTTGCGCCCGTTTCCCTTCCATAGTTTCTAACCGAGCTGTTAATGACTCAATAGTAGTTATTAACTTTTGAGAAACGTCAGGTTGAACTTGGTTTTGGGTAGGTGCAATGAATGGAGCTTGGACAGACGTGGTGGTTGGTGCTGCAACTGATGGTAGTGCTGCCAACCGTTGTTGCGTTTGACCTGTAGGATTAGACCTCTATGGGTGTACTGATAAAGGAGGATATTCTTGATCCATCTCAGTAGTTACAACAAATTCCTTCGGCTTTCGGACTTCAGAATTCTTAAGAAGAAGACTACTCTGAAGTAGTTCTGCATTCAACCTTCTTAATTCTTTCATTTATTCCTCCTGTTGTGCAAACCTTTGCTCTAATGAGAGCGATTGACCTCCTTCAGAAGAAGGGTGATAAGTAACCTGATTCTTTCATTTCCCCTTATTGGATCCTTTTCGGAGAGGGGGAAGTGGGTTACTTGAAGGAATACCCAGATTTTGGGTAAGCCTTTGATTACGTGTGCGCACACCTTCTTCATTTAGGTCTGTGTGCGCAACTTCTTGAGCAGGAGCCTCTTCGTCTGATCCCTCTGATTGAGCCTCATCTGGTGAATCAGCAGCAACGGCATTGATGACATTAATGGATGCATATTGCATGGAATCCTTTCTATCAGCATTCCTGTGATATTTTCTCCTTCCATGTCCATGATGAGACATGGCATTCCGTTGACTTGATCCCTCAGGAATTTCTTGGAGAACCGTCACTTGGAGAGAATCTCCTGACAGCTTGGCTCTTCGTTCCTCTTGAGGCTTATTCCCTAATCGAGAGAATACTGACTTTCTCTGAGGGAGGGATTGAGGATTTGAAAAAGTCCCCAGTCCGGTGGACTGAGGATGTTCTTGCTGCTTCTGCTCAACTCCTCGAATCCCATTTGTTGACTCTGAGGGTTGGGTTAGAGAAGTCCCCAGTCTAGAAAGCTGGGGTGTCTCTTGACATGCTATGTCTGAGATCTTCTGGAAATCTCTCTTGATCTTGCGAAACTTAGTTCGGAAATTAGCTGGATGCATTAACCTGTATCCACTTTTATCACCTGGTTCAACAGACCGTTGGATGATTTCCGAAACTTCTGTCATTTGATGGCGTGTTTTCTCCAGACGAGAGGCTTGTGCAATATTCTCGCCTGCTTGATGTAGGAGCAATTCAACAACTTGTTCTCTATATACTTGATTTTGAGAGGAACTAGTTGAAGCTTGTTCTTGAGAAAGCTTTTGATTATGAACAAAGCCCATTGATTGTGGCCGGCCATGGGCAATAACATTGCATGAGACCATTTTCGGCGGGCTTTGCTGACTGGAAATCACTGTGAAATGTAGTTCTCCGTGAACACCCCATCATCTGATATGAACATCATATGGAGCATTGGAAATTAACTGAAGCAATTTTCTTAGTGCGCCAAGGCATGAACGTTGAAGGGTTCTCTGTTGCTTTTCAGCCTTCGGATACCGAGAGACTGATAGAGATGCCAAATCAATCTGGCGTTGTAACCCTTCTATTATCTTAATATGATTTTCATATTCATCGTAAGATAATACCTTCTTCTTTAATTGACAAAGAGTTTTCCATATGTTGAGACGAATATCATGGATTCCATCATCCGTCAACATCTTTGGAATGTCGTACTGGGAGTCAGCCAAAGGCCAAAACATGACTGGTACTTCACCTTTTTCCAGTTTTTTCCTCATGTTTAGCATTTCCTCTTTATCATTAAATGAAGATTCTTCTACCTGTTTGGATCAGAGTTGGTGTTTCCTTTTTGCTTCATCGGATTCAACAAGATTGGTAGAGAAATCACTATTCATGTTGGAAGATGAATGACCCAGGGATGGTTCGGAGAATAACCTGAACCCCAGGCTATCTTCTGATGGAGAAAGAGTTTCACCTGCCGATAGTAAAGCATCAGACATGACTGGTTTTACGTTTGCAAGTGCCTCGAGATAGGAGGGCTTTCTCGTCACTACATTGCCTTCTGAAGAATTTTCGAGACAACGTGAATCACTACTGCGGAGAGGACTTTCGCAGAGAAGTTCATCACCATGAGGAGGACCGTCATGATGGGTTACAGCAAAAGATGAAATCTCTTGCTCCTTGGTCTTCTGACCACACAGAGGGTTCCTGTGGCTCTCATCTGAAGAAGAAACTTCAAGATTGACCGAATTTTCATGAAGCAAGTCTTCATGAGAAAGTGTCTGTTGAAGACCTTCAGAATTAATGTTCTTGTTATTGGGAACTGAGGGAGTAGAATCTTGAATTCCGACAGATAAATGTCCGAGGGCTTCAAGAACTCCAGCATCGAGCAAGGCCTTGTTGCAGATTGGCCTTTGATCTCCTGACTGTGCTGGGCGGATCTTTTTCTTAGATGCCTTCTTACTCGCTTTAGAAACCACTTGATGACGAAAGTGATTGCTCTGAGCAGGTGTATGTGCCTGATCAGGAAAGATGGTCAGGTTAGGCTGACGATCTCTACTCAAATCAGGTGTATGTGCCTGACTTGGTTGTCCATATGATATGGGGGAGTATGCCCCATAACCCTCTTGGACTGGAACAGATGTGTGTGTCTGTTCCGGAGTGAATCATTGATGTGTCACTCCATTGCTAGGGATAGATTTATGTGTCTGTCCCTGAGATGATGCTGAAGCTGTTATGATATCCTGGAAAGCATCCAGAATATGAGTAGGAATTTGCTTCTGCTCTTTCACCATTGACAAAATATGTTTGGTGACTTCAGCCGCCGGAACGGGGATATACGTCCATTCCGGGCTTGGAGTAGGTGTATGTGCCTGCTCCTGTCCTCCTTTTCCTGTCAGTGAATCCTGACAGTACTCAAGTGTGGAGGAAGAGAGTTGAGTCTGCCTCCTGTTTGTCGTCGGGACTTTCCGACTGACTTCTCCGGGCGCTACCAAGCGAGACTGTTGGTAGGCCTGATTAGTATTAGCAGGTGTATGTGCCTGCTGATTACACTTCGCCAAACGCGGTTGACGAGATCCATCATATGTAGTCAGATGAGCCTGCTGACTAACTGGTGATGTATAAGCAGGTGTATGTTCCTGCCTATGGTACTCTGCCGGAATTTCCTGGCGGGATAGGCTTGATGCTGTCAGACGAGTCTGCTGGACAACGGAATTAAAACGAACATGTGTGTATGCCTGCTCGTTGTTTGCCACCAAGTTAGGTTGGTGGACTTCTCCGGAGATGGCAGGGATGAAAACCTGCTTATTATTAACCGGATTCCGTCTCTGGCGGTTCATCTTGCCTGCTCGGGTTCGAGGAACCTGAGCTGAATGCCTGGAGTCGGTACCCTCATCATGTTGAGGGCGCACTACCGCACGAGTCTGGCGGCGATTGTTGATGGGAGACCTTGAGAAGGACTCCTGTCTTTTTGAATTAAGGTCCTGCGGGACCTGCTCATTCACTTCCTCAGAGTAAGGGAGTGAATGGAAATTGCGTTCCGGGGATAACGACCCGAAACGGTTGGAGACGGTAGTCAGCACCGCCTGCTTCTTGATTGCTGGCCGCTGTTGTCCGGAAAACCAGGTAGAGTTGTTAACTTGGAGGGTTTGACAAGCGGCCTCCAGAGTTGGGATAGTACCGTTGCGACGGTACTCCTTAACCAGTGCATTAGAAACACAGCGTTGAAGACGCTGAGTTGGTGATGTCATCCTCAGAGCGGATGACGTTCCAGCAGGAGTAGCAGCATTGGTTTTCACAGCAGCAGACCTCACAATAGAGGTGTTCACAGCAGCAGTATTCACAGGGGTGAATTTAAGGAAAGCCATTTTTGCAGAAGATCTTGAGAAAAGTGTGCCTGTTCCATGTAACAGACATAATCAAGATGAATCCGGCCACTGCATCTTTTGGATGAGCACATGTCAATGATTTCTTTGTTGGCCCAAGGGGCCTAACAAATAAGAAGAATATCACTTTCACTTGGTTAAGGATTCACGTCGGGTTCACCATTTTTGTTTCACACGGAATCCGGGGATGACCTCCTGGATGGGAGATTCAAACGTTCCGATCGGTTTCTAACGGGTTTGTTTGTAGAACCGGAAACATTCAATGATTCCACATCCGTTTGGACCTACTTTCCAAAGGCAGGCGCTCATTAGCTTGTGGACTAATGAGGCTTAGGAATTTTCCTTGGTCGAGAGGATGGGAGGTCGGACTCATCACACCTTTTTGAGGGGAATTATTGTCTACTCCGGGACTCTCTTTATAGATTTATGTTATGTTCGTGAATCCTTATTATATTACCAAGTATAAAATGAGACTTCCTTTAGTTTTAACAATCAATGATTAAATATGCAAGAAATTTAGAGAATCTTTTATATGTATTCGAGGTTCTTCATCAATAGAGAGTCATCTATATCTGTTTAGAGATTCTTGGTCAATGGTATCCTTCAAAACATTTATATAAAAGCCTCTTGGTCATTTATGATGACCAGGATGATTTAAAAGCCACTCAATGGGGCACTTGAAGTTTATCGTCATTCAGAAGGACAAAGATTATTTCAAAGTTGGGATCGAACCCATAAATGGGCTACCTACGTATCCTTTGTTTTGGAAAAGGAATCAGAACCCACGTAGTTCGAGAAATGGAGTATGATGTTTATGATTGATGGCTCAAAGATGAATGTCATAATTAATTTTACACTCTAAGCTCACGTGAGTCATGCTCGGTGTGAGAAACAAGAGGTATTGGTAAAATTTAGACAATTGTGCCATGAAAGATGAAATCATAAGAATTTGTTTGGGTCTTATGTATGGATGACTGCCCAGATAGATGAAGGTTTAGGATTTACTTTTAAGGAGAAAATCCATGAACAGGGTCCATAAAGTTATATGTGCTTCATGGAGATTTGAATACTCTAATCTTGGGGCTTACTCCTAAGGAGGATACCCAAGTTAGGAGGGGACATATGATTGGGTTTTACTCCTGAAAAGGAATCCCAAATCAAAGGTAAATTATGACTGGTTAAGAGAAATTTTAAGGGGACTTGGGGCTTATTCTTTAAAAGGAAGCCCAAGGTTATGACTGAGTCTTTATTCCTTAAAAGGAGACCCAGGTTAAGGGACTTGGGGCTTACTCCTGAAAAGGAAGCCCAAGATTATGACTGAGTCTTATTCTTGAAAAAGGAGACCCAGGTTAGGGATTAAGGTTTGGGGCTTACTCCTGAGGAGGATGCCCATATTTGAGGTTGGGGCTTATTCTTAAGAAAGATGCCCAGATTAAAGGTTTTGATTGGGGCTTACTCCTAAGGAGGATGCCCAAGACTGGGAACTTTAAGAATTTGGGGCTTACTCCTAAGGAAGATGCCCAGATTAAAGGTTTTGATTGGGGCTTACTCCTGAGGAGGATGCCCAAGATTGGGAACTTTAAGAATTTGGGGCTTACTCCTGAGGAAGATGCCCAGATTAAAGGTTTTATAACTGGGGATTATTCCTGAAAAGGAGACCCAGGTTAGGATTCTCTCATCTTAAAGGATGAGGTTGAATGAATGAACTCTCCGTATTTTAGTGACATAAGGATATTTAAATCACTAGACTTTGAGAGAGATTCCACAGAATTCCTTTCAGATAAGAAAGTCAAATCAAGAATTCATGCCATAAATGGCTTTGAAAAGTGTCTTGAAGACTGAATCTTGAAAAGGAAAGGTGAAATGGCTTAAGAGGGGTAAAAATGGGCAAGATGGGCACCCAAAAAGATAGGGGCGCGCAAGTCTTGCAAGGCGCACAAGTCTTCCATGGGCGCGCAAGTATTGGTCGCGCAGGTATACATGCGCGACACATAGTGTACTTGCACGATTTTCAACCAGAATTGAAATACTTGAGCGACTCTTTTTTAAACCCTTTAGAATGTTCTCGAGGTTCTTCCAGAAAAGGGACGCGCAAGTTATATTGAAGGAAATAAGTCGGCGCGCAAGTGTTTGATAAGTTTCAACACTTAGGCCTTCCTTCTTCTCTTTAAATCTTCCGTTCTAGGTAAGAAATTACCTTAGAAGTGTTCCGGAAGCTTTGAGAAGAGACTTGGGCGTCAGGAGCTTCAATCCGAATTTCTGGAAAAAGATCCTCTTGAATGGGGGGCCCACATGGTCTATTTATAGGCAAAAGAAGACCCCGGGCGGTTACCGGGCGGTTACCAATTAGGTCGCGCAAGTCACCTGCGCGACCAAGGTAGCCGCGCAAGTACACTTGCGCACCAGTTAGATAACTTACGCGGTGAGGTTGCTGTTGATCCTTTCTTCCTTCCTTTTTTGATTTTTGATGTTTTCTTCAAAGGCTGAATCACTTTGAGCTCAGATATTCCCTTTTCCGATCTTTAGATTCTGTGACGAAAGGAGCGTCAACAATGTCCTAGTGGTTTATCTCCTTTTTTTATATCCCTTATAGATCTTTTTGTGCTCATACCACGTTTGAAAATGTTTTCACAGGGTATAAGTATGGTTAAGTGAAAAGTTGATGCCAAGATGAATGTTGTTAAGACTTTTCATGAATAGATTTCATGTTTTTATAAAAACGTTTATATTATGAAAAAATGGATGTTATTTTAATAGTATCCAATTTGTATTCTTTTGGATTAATATGTATGAATAAAGTTCTAATTTTCTAAATCTATAAACCTGAAAATATACTCATTATAAAATAAAGTAAATTATTGACTAAAACTCAAGATTATGTAATGTTTAAGGTTGGGTCCTTATACAAACATTGTATTTTTATTTAAAATTTACATTAATTTTAGTAAAATGAAAAAGTGACATATGTAAATACAAGAAATAACATTCATATTGTTTTGATACAATGGAAACATGATCTATATGTCATTTGTGATGTGTAAGAATCAACCAAACCTAATTCTGATGCATGGTGTGAGCAGTATGACTCCAAATGTGTATTTTTATTTAAAATTGACATTTAATTAAGTATAAAGGACTAGTAACTTACTAAATACTGATAAAATTCATTATAAGTGTTTTGATACATTTTTAAAATGATCAATAAGTCATTTGTTACATTTAGTAATAAATTGTACCTCAATATGATGGACGGTGTGACCGATACGACTCTAAGTGTGTCTTTTTATTTAAAAATGACATTAATTTTAGTAAAAATAGTGTTACATAACGAAAAATATTAAATATCATTATAATTGTTTTTATAATTTATGAAAATTATCTATAAGTCATTTTTTAAATATAGAAATAAACCCCAACTCAATCAAATCCACGGAGTGAGCAATATTAATCTAGGTGTCTCTTTTAATTTATAATTGACATTAATTTTAGTAAAAGGAAAAGTGACATAATAAAGACTGAGAAAACACATTCATATTGTTTTTATACATAGATAAAATGACCCATACAACATTTTTTTATGTGTATGAATCAACTGCCCCTCCATCCTACCCATATTTTGACTGTTAAGACTCAAAGTATCTGTTATGAGTATAAAATTTTACTTCAAAATAAGTGTCACACACTGATAATCAAGAAAAAATACTCTCATTGTCTTTATAATGTTAGAAAATTATACATAAGTTATTTTTAACATATAAGAAGCAGTCTCATGGAAAACCGACACACAATGAGACTGGTATGCCTAAAAGTGAAAGTTTCTTATTTCAAATGGAATTTTAGTAAAAAAAAGTGACCTACTCAAAACCAAGTAAACACATTTATATTGTATTAAAACATTAGAAAAGATATATATAAGTCATTTTAGCATGTAAGAATCATTAGAACCTCAATCTGATCCATAGTATGACTGATATGACTCCATGTGTGTCTTTTTATTTTAAATTAGCATTACTTTTAGTAAAATGAACTACTGGAACGCTCAAAACTGAGAAGAAAAAATTGGATTATTTTGATACTTTAAGAAATAAAACCATAATCCATTTTTGATGTTAAATATTGTACCCACCTCAATTAGAAACATTGTGTTACTAGTATAACTCTAAGTGCATATTTTTATTTAAAATTGATCTTAATTTTAGTAAAAAGAACAAGTGTTATAATAAAAACCAAGAAAATGCATTCAAATTGTTTTGATACTTTATGAAAATGATTCATAAGTAATTTTTGACATGTAGGAATCAACTAAACCTCAATTTGATGCATATTTTAACTGATATGAGTCAAAGTGTGACTTTTTATTTAGAAAAAATAAATTATTTTAGTAAAAAGAACTAGTGATATACTAAAAATAGATAAAAATCATTAATATTGTTTTGATTCTTTTAGAAAACAATCCATAATTCATTTGTGATGTGTATGAATCAGCCCTACCTCTATCTAATTTATAGTGTGACTAGTATAAATCAATGTGTGGGGTTTTATTTAAAATTAATTTTTTTTAATGTATTATTTCATATTTTTTTATAATTTATTTCTTTATAGAATTAGCAACAAAAGATTTTTTTTTCTTATATAGGTGGATTATTTTTATGTGTTTGGAGTGGTATTTTCGAAAACTGATTCAATGGTTGAGCATTTTTGATAGAGTGTCCTGATGCCTAAGATGGTGAAATGTAAAAAAAATTAATGTTTATAAATTTTAATTAGAAAATTAATTATACAAAAAATTGTTTGAGATTTATCTAGTGGTGTTTTCCTATATTTTTGATGTAAAATTTATTTTAATTAAATTATATATTTTCATATATGAGTATTTTAATACAGGTAACCAATGTATTTTCTATTTTTTGTTTTTATTCAAATAGAACAATGTAGAATGTGGTTATTTATCAGTGATATTTCTAGTGCTGATAAAGGCCCCCCTTTATCAGTGCTAAACTGCTACTGATAAATCCCCCCTTTAATGGTGTTGAGTACAATAATGCTTTTATAGAACATTTAAGGCAATTTTTATCATGTTTTTAAAGGGTTAAACTATGGTAGTGTTCCTCATCTTTATCCTTGACCATGATAACCTCCAAAAAACAACTTAATTATATTGTGTGCATGAATCCCTGAAGAAAAAAGTTTTTTGAAACTTAATACCTTAGTTTCTAAGGGTTTTTTCTATTAAATTTAGTGTTGGTTCTTCATGCACGAAAGTTGTGGTGGGATCCCTTCGATTACATCCCCCAAAACCACTTGCAGCTGTTCTAGAACATATACTTTATATGTATTTTGACAATAATCTCAATTTAAGGGTTCATGTAATTTTTGTGGATTGAAGTTATGGTCCTTGTATTTCACTGAATGGGGTTGATAATAAATCATTCACTGTATTTAGAGATCATGCCTCTTTTAATGGGAGAATTATAATGAAAGGGTATATGCCTTTATTGAAGAGAGAAAATGAATCATCTATGATTAGATTAAAGAATGTAAGCATTCATTTATAGTTCATTTCCTGAAGTAGTCTAATAGATTGAGTATTATTTTATCTTAAGTGTATGATTGTTGAGTTATAGAGGTTTTAAGGCTAGCACATAACCTCATTATAGAAGAGGTATTTCCACATTTCCCCATAGTGGTGCACAAATACAAATCATGGGGGTTTGGGGTTGTCAATATAAAGCCTTTAATTTTTAGAATCCAAGACTGAAACCCACTTTAATTCCACTGAATTTGAATAATACTCTCACACATGTCTAGATTTTTTTAATGGGACTAAGTTGGTTATTTTGGAATCCAAAAATCTTATGGGAAATTTCTTCTGCAGTTGGAGTTCTAATCAAAATGGATAGGTAAACATAATGGGAATGGTATGGAGAATTTTCCCATGTCCTTATTGAAATTGATATTTTCTCTCCATTGATCAAGAAAATTATTATAAATGATTCTAAAATCAGATTTTATATGTCGGTTGAGCGTGAAATGATCCCTAATTTCTTCATGGGGCTTAATAATATTTTTTATATAATGGAAAAATGTCGAAGAGGTTTAACTAGTGTGAATTGTGGTATGAATGGTCATTCAATTGAAAAATTCATATGGATTAAAATCAAGGATGATATGGATTATAATGAAGGCTACTTTAGGGGAAAATAAAATCATACTTGAGGTGTTCTGATATCTCTGAATTTAGTTCAAGATGATGATAAATTATATCCCTTGGGTACTTAAAAAGATAAGGTGCTGGACCCCAAACCGAATATTATATTTATGAGAAGGTAGAGGACTCTGGTATTGATATTTATGTAATTTTGGATCTTCCCTACATGATCTAGGGGATGAATATATGTACATCGATTATATGAAGGGTATGAAGTCAATTAAGTCTTGAAAACTCTCCTCATATCAACTTAAAAATCCCAGACTATGAATCTCGGGTTCTAATAATAAAGAAAAGGTGAAATTATCCTCATACCTTAATGATTATATCACCGCTTATCCTTGTTTTGGAGATAATCCACTAGAATAGGTACATGAGGCTGTGTCCACTACTTCCAATTAATTACCTAATGATGTTTAGCTGGCCGATTTCTCAACAGAACCTAAGGAACAGAAGATGGTGGATGCTCCCATTGAAGAAAAACCTAGTTCATTTGTTGAAAAGGAAATTTCATTGTGCCCAGTTGATGTTATAATGCTTAGATATCAACTATCTAGTGAAGTTGACTGTCTTTGTCGTCATGGTGAGCTTACACCTCAAGAGACCATTTTTATAAGGGTTTGTCCTTTTCTGTACTGGATGATCCAATTATACCAGTACCCATGTATACAAATGCTGGTGGTGCTGATTGATAAGGAGATAACTCTAATGATAATGAGAATGGGGGTGACTACACCTACAATATGGTATAAAATCATGACTCTATTAAATCAAATTCTCTAGTTTCTTCAAGGATTTCATATCTTTGGTACAGGTTTGGATTAGAGATTGCTTATCCCACCATGATATCATCTGGGTAGTCAGAGACCCCTATGAAAAATAATTCTTATATTGGCTCCACTTATTCATTAATTTATTAAACTATTTCTAATATTTGTGTAGGTAATGTCGTTATAAATGAGGTTACCTTGGAAGTAGTGAACTTGGATGGGACTTATAAAAGTGCTATGAAGTATAAGAATGATCAAAAAATATAGGGAAACCTTTATGGGGAAGTTTATAGGGATATGGGTGCAACCAAATTCATTGACCAGTCTTCAAATAATGTTCAGGAACCTTGGTAGAGAGCAAAGAATTGGAAGAGTGGATGCCATATGTGTGGAAGAACCCCACATAGGAGCGGTTGGAGGGGTCCAAACCATTATCATTTTGTTAAATTTCTTTACTTATAGTTCCTTTTTGGGTCTTTTTTATGCTGCTACATTTCCATATATGATCTCAAACCCCTCTTTGTACATACTTATTTTAATAAAAGGGATTTTTTCTTTTTACCTTAACCCAAAACTTTTAAATATCTACTCTGGTTATTATAAATGATTAATAATTTTATTATAAATTTTTAATAATTATATTCTTTTTAATAAGTATATTTTCTATATTAAAATATTAATTGATGTTTAATTTAAATTATACTATTAAGTAATTTAATAGTTACATTAAGAATTTTATTATTTATATCATTTTTAATAATTATTGTTTTAATTATTTTAAATATTTTTAAATATATTTATTATTTATTTAAAATTTAACACATAATACTTAACAATAATAACATATTTAATAATTAATATATTCTTTTATGTTCCTTTTATTTTCAATTATTTTTTTACATTCAAAGTATTAAATTTTGTAACATCCCAGGTAAATAAAGAATAAAAATTTTCATATTTATTTAAATAAGTGATATAAATATTAATTTTAATTCAAAGGGAACGCTATCTTTGATCGCGTACCTGATATGCAATGATGGTTTTCCTTGAAAACTTACATTGCACACAATGTTGAGTTATACTGAAAAATATTAATATAATATTATTATTTTAAATTCTACTTAATGCATAGCCATTGTATTGGTGGGAATGAACAAAACTAACTATATTATGATTAAATATATTTCTTAAGTGTTTTTACATTTTTCCAATAAATTTTAGAGGCTTAAAATAAGAAAGAGACTGATTTTTAAGCATAAATACTCTAATATTCTTTAAAAGGTCGTTTTATTGACTTTTGATATAGAACCCTATTTAAATATAGTTTTTGTCACTTTTAGGTGTTCTATTTGAAAAAATAAAATTCTTCTTTAGAATTGGTACATCAAAATTTACTTTGGATAAAATTTTGTTATTTTTCTGATAATGTTCATTTTTAATGAATTGTGAATAATACTGTATCTTAATTAAAACAACCTTTTAATATAATTTATTTATATGGTTATATTATCTTTTTAATTAGTTTTGATGTGTAATTAGATGTTTTTTTACCATTTAATCCAATTTTGGTCATTGGAGGTAATTTCATTTTGAAATTGGACATAGAAAAGTGCCAATATTTTGATAGTTATTATTTCATAAAAACACGTTTTTTATTTTGACAACAAGAATTAATTTTAAATTAATTTTTTCTACATATGTGTATTGAATTTGGAAAATTTGATTCCATATTTTTACTCATGAGGTCCAAATTTTGTAAACATGTAACTTTTATTTTTATACATTATGAATATGTACTTAAGTAAATATTTTATATTCATGGTTAAAGGTTAAATCTGGTAAATAAGGGTAAAAAATATTATTATAATAATAATAAATTAACCTAACATGTGTACCAATACTATTTTTTGATACATTTCCAACCATGGGAATCCTTAGGTCGATTTTGAGACCCCATGGAGCCACTTAAGAGTGATAATGACAATTTATATTAATTAATTTAAAGTAAATAAAAAATGACTTAAACATATATCTTTAATAAATCAATTTTTACTTTGGGTTATATAATTTATCTCTTAGACTATAAATACTAGTTTGAATGATATAAACATTTCCTATATCGTGGTATTTTATTATAATTTTTAGACATCAAATAAATAAAATTATTTATGATACAATAATGATGTAGTGTTTACCTCATTAATTAATGATTTAAATAAATAAGATTATAAAAATTAAAACAATATTGAAAACCTATCCAATTATTACTGGATGATTTTATTTCGAACAAGAGTCGTCTTATCTTCAACTTTAATGAGTTTTGGACCTTTAGAAACCGAAAATAAATATATAATAAAATAATATTTTCAAACATTATTAAAGCGCCCCTCCTCCCCCTTATAAAAAGTCTTCACTTATAAAATGTTCATAAAAATTCTCAAGCCCCTTGGTTCATCCAACCTGTACACAAATAATGTCCCTTAATCCCTCTCTTCCTCCTAGCATCCTTACCTTAGGCATAAGTCTCTTCAAGTAATCCTTTTGGTTCAAACCAAAGGGAGATACTAAATTTTAAGGTAATTTCTTGTCTTATGTTCTTTTTATTTATTATAATTATTCTAACTACACTTACACACACATCCATCTAATTGGTAAAGAACATACTATTTTTGTGGACGGGGAACTACCGCCTCACCAAACAATGATTGTTCAATTTTCTCATACCACCTATTATGGTGGCCATTATTATGGAACTGTATTTATATGTGATATATATTATATTAAATTATCTCTATACTTATGTATTTTTCATTTGAAACATACCTTTATGCTTTCCATAACACGTAAATATGACAATTTCATTTGAGGAAGTGCGGAATATCGCCCCATCAAAGTTATATAACTCGTTCATGCTATACATGGAATGTATAAAGGATGGAATTTATGAACATATGTAACATATATAACATATATATTATTGTTGAATTATAATATACCTTTTTATTAGATTCTTTTTATTCTTTTAAAAATGATAAATAAATGAAAGTATTGTTCATGCGTACGTACGGTTTACCGTCTCCATGAACGATGCATTTCATTTATTATTTTCAAATGTTATGGACTATTCTAAATAAACATATACTAAATATATATGATATATATGATATCTAAATCATGAATATCATTCTCTAGATAATATAATTTTTAGCACATGAAAAAATTGTAATTGTAACAAGTTCATTTTTTAACTCAAATTCTGAACATCAACAAAATGTACGATATGAACTCAAATAATTGATAATTGTTATAGAAATGTAATAAGTGATATAAAATGAATAATAAACATTAATAAAACTTATTAATAAAGTATAAATTGACATAATTTTATTATTCAGGAATAACAAGTAACCAATGAGTGAAGTCGGACCAGAGGTAAGGGGTTTCTTATCCCATTTTTAATTCCGTGAGATTTCAATTGTTCGCCACTTATTTATTGAATGTGGTTTATTTTGTAATTCCATTTGATATATATTAAATTGATTATCTTTATATTCATGGAATTTTGTGATTAATTTGGTGTTCATTATCTTTTTTTCATACGACTCGATTGATTACAACGTGGTAAGGGGCTTTCATCTCACATCGTATTCGCGTGAGATTCATGCTATATTGCAACTATTTCCTTTTGTGTGGTGTATGTACTGACCATTATTGTATTATTTGTGTAATATACTTTAATTTATGGGTATTTAAATATTCATTTTATGATCCTTCTATCATGGGGTGTATGTTTCGTAAGTTACCAAATCGGTAAGGGAATTTCTAATTTCAATTTCCACTCACTGGGTTCTACATAAGCTTCATTGGTTATTTTACTACAAAATTTTGTGTGAAATCACTATTTATTTAATTATTTAGTAATTTAGACTCCCCTATTTGTGTATATACTTTTGATACACATAATCACTCCATTGATAAATTCTCAAGTCATTGAGTTAAACATCCAAGTCATTGGTGTTGTTTTTTACAAGAATATGTGTGAATGTCCTCTAATTTATTTACAATAAATATCAAATAATATAGAGTTTATTTATATTTTTGACACATAATTATGACATTTATTTATCTTTTATTCAGGGATACAGTCTTTATAAGGGATTTCATCTCAATTTATATTCCATTGAATCTTCTTTGTTGTTATGCTCCAATTCCCTTTTTTATGGTGTATATACTGTCCTTTGACATAGTATATCATGAATCCATTTATTATCATGATATTATAGGGATGTTATTACCTTAATTATTTGTATTCAAGAGTCGCTTATTTGGTTAGGAACTCTAACTATAATATCGTTTTAAATGTTTTAAAGATTTATTCTTCTAAATCATTTTACTTAATGTCCATGTTTTAAAAATTGTTTGAATGATTTTTTTTATATGAACATGAAAATTTTAAAATTAAAATTCCTTTAAAATGATTCAATGTGGTATGGGACACTTTTATTCAAAAAACTATTTTAAAAGGCTTCTTGATAAATTGTGAGACTTTTAAATATTTTCAAGAAAAAAGGGGATATTTCTCTCAAATAGTTTTACTAATTATTTTCATCTATTTAAATATCCTTCATTATTATTATTTGAAGTTTATTTATTATAATAAAATCGTACATATTGTATTTAATGAGTTATTATTGAATTTGGATGTGTTTTTTATACCATTCATGGATTTTGGTTAAAGTATTGATATTTCGTATGCTAGTTTTAATACGAATGTTTAGATTTTGTTTGACCCTTTTCATATGAGGAATGCATTGGACTTAGTAATTAATGGGTGGAGCCTGATATAGCTCGTTGATGTATCTGTGGGTCTCATGAGACAAACTAGTGTCTAGGCATAAGGTCTTGACAAAATCTTATTTGTATTCTTGGCACGATACCTTGAAAATGTGGTTATGATGTTCGACATTATTAATTCCATCATTATGAAATTAGCTATTGATATTACATGTGATTATTAAACTAGTAGAATATTCATGTGAATAAGTAAATGTAATTATTTTTATTTTATATATTATGTTTATGTTTATGTTTAAAAAGGCTTTTGTTTTATACTTATATATTGTCTTAAATGTTTATGCTTATTTAGGAATGTTTCTACTATATTGTTATCATTTCTGAGCATCTTACCTCACACCATTCTTATGATTTCTTTTTCCTAGGATGAGAAGAAGTATATTATGATTAACCTGCAGGGATTGGACCAAGGATATGAGTGTGTTCAAAGGGGACACATTTTTTTATTTCTTAATGTAATGTAAAACTTATGTATGTATCTTGTACTTCCAAGGCTACTAAAATGAACGGTCTTTCAGGGCATGATTCTTTATATCATTCCAATTTTATATAATAATGCAACAATTTTGGGTAACTAGGGTCAGGGCATTACAGTTGGTATCAGAGGAAGTTTAGTACAAACCTTGGAATCTATATTTAGAAAAACACTGATTAGAAAACAACACCCTAAGATTGAATTTGAGGATTAGTATAGAAGAACAACCAAAATTTTTGGCAATGTAAATATTATGTGGTTTTTAAAATAAATACATACCTGTATGAATACAAGAAGGTAGAGGTGGATCTGGAACAGATGTACCTAGGCGTAAAACCCAAAAACACCGCTTTGATCTAGACTCAAAGAGGAACAGGAACACGATAATGGGCCTTGCTGCACTCTTGGTTACGACACTCCCGTGGGATATTATTAGAATAATGCAGGTTTTCTTTACAAACTAATTTAAAGGATTTTAATATAATATAGGAATAAATAACCTTGGTTAATACTAAGGTGTTTTATATTGAAAATAAAGTATCATGATATTCTCTAAATGATTTTATGACTATTGTTACTCACACTCTGCTTTCTAGTTTTAGTCAATGGTTGGATTCCTAAGAAGTCATAGTAACATTGAACATGGTGTACAAGGTGGCAACGGTAGTGTAAATTTGAAATGAAATGGAATTTTGATAGGAATAAAAGATATCATGTTCATTCCAAATCAATTTTCCTTAAATATGATCAAAACAAATATATTAACCAACTCTCGAACTCAATAAAGAAGAGAAATGCGGAGAATGATAAGAGCTCCAGCAGTGGCAAACATAGAGAAAAGAAAGCTCATTTTCCATCATATAGGAAATTTGGAAGGAGACACCAAGGAAAGTGCCTCCATGGATCAAAGAAATGCTTTATGTGTGAAAAAAAAGGACATAAAGTAAATAATTATCAAGGAAAAATGAAGAGTATTAGAGAAGAAAATAAAAATGATCCTAAGAATCCATTTACATTCATTTTTCATAAATGTAGGGGACTTGAGCATTACCCAAGTCAATGAAAAATTCTATAGGATAAGCTCTATGTCAAGGAAGAACCTATGTGGAAATAAATGAATGGAGAAATGTAAAAAATTATTAGTTTTTTTTATTGATGGGATTACTTTAGAATACTTTTCTCTTGTATGTATAACCCTATAGTTTGTTATGTGAGAATGCTATTTAAGGAAGAATTATCTTTTCTTTTGTGGATATAGTTATAAAGAACCATTTGGGTTTATATGATCCTTGAATATGAGTCGATTAAAAGTTATTACTTTTTGTGAAGAAAATACAAGGTATGATATGACATTTGTGGTTAAAATATGTCATGGTTATTTTTGGGGAATTTATTTAATTTTTGGGAATGTTATAAAATATTATAGTTGTTGAAAATGGACAACACATAGAACATGTAACAACCCGTCGAATCAGACAAAGCTGTATGAATCTAACGCACAACCAATGTGTGACTGGGATTTATCGCCTACTACTGGACTACATGAAGTCCCTAGTTAGTATGACTAATTATTTTTTGTTAAATGATTTCATTGATCAAGAATATGTTGATTTTTGTAACATATGATTTATCCTTAGTATAGGAAATAGATTTTGTGATTAAGTGATAAATGTTATTTTGTAACACGATCGCTCTTTTGGGAACACTATATGCCTAATCAAAATAGAATACTATGGGATTTCATTTGAAGAGTAATGGTGGATTTTTATTTTTTAAGAATGTATGTTTTTCTGGTAGACTTATTGTGATTTGGTTATTTATGGAAATTACTAACCTATCATAGAGAATATATGATTAGGTTAATTACACTTCAGTATGAGACATTAAGAGTAGTTGATGTTATTTGGAGATAAATGTTAAGATTTATCATGGAATACTGTGTGATAAAATCATTCTGAATTTTGGGATTCAAACTTAGTTTGGATTATTTTGAATAATTTTAAGGACAATTGTGCATTTAATGGTATTTCTTGGAATTTGGGTACTTTTTGTTGAATTTTGGAGATTAAGAGTAGTATTTCTTTTTATAAAGTATTATCCTTTTTGGGAATTATCTAATCTCCTACTAACCATTTTGTTTTTGGTTAATGTCTAAAGACATGGGAAATATATATTTCATATTTTTTGGATTATTTGATTCTCTAGAAGTTGATTCTAGTGCTTCAGGTGTGACCAGGTTATCTTGAATACTCATCGTTTGGAGAAAATATGACTTTTTGGTGGAAACTTATTAAAGGATGAAACTATACTTGAGAGTTAAGAATATTTCCTTAGGTCATTAGTCAATATCATAAATAAATTCTCCACATTTATTAAAGGTAACCTAAAAAATATTGTGTGTTTACTTTTCTTATAGGGGAATCGAAGACCATTTAACTTATTATAAGTTTGTGGTTTTCTGGTGGTTAACTTTCTCATGAGTATATTTTCTATCACTCTCTATCAGAACATGACACTTAGTTTCTCCTATATATCCATGTTTTCCTGGAATCCTATTATGTGTTATCTCGGGTGACCTTTTTACATCTTTTTATTTATTTTAAAGTGATAGTTTTATTGACTCTTCTTTGATGTGGGACTTTCAATGATGTTTCTGAGCCTAATTTTAAAGCTGCGAGGAAGAAAATCCCTAAAAGGGAGGAAGGATGTAACATCTTAGGTAAATAAAGAACATAAAATTTTCATATTTATTAAAATTTGTAAATTAAATATTAATTTTAATTTAAATTTGATTCTATGTTCGATGGCGTACCTGATACGCAACAATGAGTTTCTTTGAAAACTTATGTTTCACACAATGTTGAGTTATATAGAAAAAATATTAATATAATATTAATATTTTAAATGGTAGTTAATGCATAGTTGTTGTATTTGCGTGAATGAACAACAATAACCATATTATGATTAAATTTTTTTATTAAGTGTTTTTACATTTATCCAATAAATTTTAGAGGCTTAAAATAAGAAAGACTCCGATTTTTAAGCATAAATACTATAATATTATTTAAAAGGTCGTTTTACCTGCTTTTGATAGGGAACACTTTTTAAATATATTTTTTTCACTTTTATGGGTTTTATTTGACAAAATAAAATTATTCTTTAGAATCGGGACATCAAAAATTTATTTGGATGAAATTTTGGTATTTTTCTTAAAATGTTCATTTTTTATGAAGAGTGAAAAATACAGTATTTTAAGTAAAAACTACCTTTTAATCTAATTTATTTATATGGATAGATAATATTTTTAATTGGTTTGAAAGTGTAAATAGATTATGTTTTTAACATTTAACCCAATGTTAGTCATTGGAATTAATTTCACTTTGAAATTGGATATAAAAAAGTGTGAATCATTTGATAGTTATTATTTCTTAAAAAAACGCTTTTTGTTTTGACAATGGGAAATAATTATAAATTAATTTCTACCACTTATGTGATTTTAATTTGGAAAAATGGATTCCATATTTTTAATCATGATGTAAAAGTTTTTGTAAATAGTTAACGGTTATTTTTATACATTACGAATATTTACTTCAGTAAATATATTATTTACCAAGGTTAAAGGGTAAATATGGTAAATAAGGGTAAATAAATATTATTATAGTAATATTAAATTAACCTAACATGTGTATTAATACTATTGGTATATTTCTTACCATGGTCATCCTTGGGACGATTTTGGGACCCCATGGAGCCACTTAAGAGTGATAATGACACTTTATATCAATTAATTTAAAGTAAAGACAAAAATGACTTAAACGTATATCTTTTTGTAAATAAATTTTTACATGGGGATATATAGGTTATAAATTAGAATATAAATATTATTTTCATAGATAAAAAGTTTTCCTACATCATGGTATTTTTTTTATAATTTTTAGAAATAAAATAAATAAAATTATTTATGACACAATAATGATACAGTATTTACCTCTTTAATGAATGATTTAAATAAATAAGATTATAAATTTTGAAACAACATCTGAATCAGGGCCAATTATTATAGGATGATTTTATTTCAAACAATAGTCAGCTTATCTTCAACCATTATGAGTTTTGGACCTCTAAAAACCGAAAATCATTTTATAATAAAATAATATTTTCAAACTTTTCTAAAGAGCCCCTCCTCCCCCTTATAAAAAGTCCTCACATATAACCCATTATTCACACTTATCAATCCACTTGTATCATCCCAAATTTTCCCATATAATCTCCCTACATCCCTCTATTCCTCTTATAAGCCTATCCTTAGGCATAAGACACTTCAAGTCATCGTTTTGGTTCAAACCAAAGGGAGATACCCAATTTAAAGGCAACGTCTTCTCTTAAGTTCGTTCCTTTTATTTTACTTCTCCAACTCCATAAACTATTTTATTAATTTATTTTATAAAAAAGATAGAATCCTAAATATACTATTTTTTTATGATAAGGATTCTAACTAAACTTACACATAACTCCATCTAATGTGTAAAGAACATACTGTTTCTGTGGACGACGAACTACTGCCCCACGAAACGATGATTGTTCAATCTTCTTCTACAACCTCTTATGGTGGCAATTATGATGAAAATATATTTATATGTGATATATATTATATTTATATTATCTCTATACTTCTATATTTTTCATTTAACTCATACCTTTATGCTTTCCATAATGCGTAAATATGACAATTTCATTTGAGGAAGTGCATACTACCGCCCCCTCAAAGTGATATGACTCGTTCATGCTATACATGCAACTTATAAAGAATGTAATTTATGAACTTATATAACACATATAACATATTTATTATAATGTAATTATAATATACATATGTATCATTTATTTTTCATTCCTTTTAAAAATGATAAAGAAATGAAAGTAGTGTTCATGTGTACGTATGGCTTACCGTCTCCATGAACGGTGCATTTCATTTATTTTGTCCAAATGTTATGCACTATTAGAAATAAACATATACTTTATATATATGATATATATGATATATAAATCATGAATATCATTCTATAGATAATGTAATTTTGACCACATGGACAAATTGTAATTATAACAAGTTCATTTCTGAACTCAAATTCCGAACATCGACAAAATGTCTGATATGAACTAAAATAATTAATAATTGTTATGGAATGTTAATAAGGTATATTAAAGGAATAATAAAATTTTAAAAAAATTCTTATGAAATTAGAAATTGACATAAGTTTATTATTCAGGAATAACAAAGAACAAACGAGTCAAGTAGGATACGAGGTAAGGGGTTTCTTATCTCATTTTTAATTCTGTGAGATTTCCAGTGATGCCACTTATTTATTTTATGTGGTGTGTTGTGTACTGATATTTGATATATATTATCATGATTCTATTTATATTAATGGTTTTATTTGATTCATTTTGTGGTTATTAACATTTGGTCATACAACATGATTAATCACAACGTGGTAAGGGGTTTTCCTCTCACTTCTTATTCGTGTGAGATTCATTCTATTTTGCCACTATTTCCTTTTTTGTGGTGTATGTACTACCCATGATTTAATTCTTTGTGTAATATAATTTAATTTATGGTTATTTACAGCTTCATTGTATGATCCTTCTTTCATTGTGTGTAGGTTTTTTAAGTTACCAAGTCGGTAAGGAAATTTATAATTTCAATTTCCACTAATTGGGTTCTAGGAAAACATTATTGATTATTTTACTCCAAATTTATGTTTCAAATCACTATTTATTTAATTATGTTGTAATTTCCACTCCCCTTTATTTGTAAATACTTTTTATTCACAAAACATCACTCTCTTGAAAAATTATCAAGTCATCGATATGAACTTGATAAGAGCAATCTTAACTTAATTTCCATTCATTGAGTTAAACATCCATGTCATTGGTGTTGTTTTAACAAGAATATGTGAGAATTTCCTATGATAGATTTAAAATGAGTATCCAATCATATTGAGTGTATTTATATTGTTCACAAATTATTATGTCATTGATTTATCCTTAATCTAAGGATACATTCTTTATATGGGATTTTATCTTAATTTACATTCTATTGAGACTTCTTTGTTGTTATGCGCCAATTCACTTTTATATGGTGTATATACTGTCCTTTGACATAGTATATCATGAATCCATTTTTTATGATGTTATTATAGTGTTTTTATTACTTCAATTATTTGTATTCAAGCATCTCTTATTTGGTTAGGAACAATAACTGTAATATTGTTTTAAATGTTTTAAAGATTTATTCTTCTAAATCATTCTAATTAATGTACATGTTTTAAAAAATTTTGTAAGGATTTTTTTATTTGGACATAAATGTTTTATAATTAAAATTAATTTTAAATGATTCAAAGTGGTATGGGACAATTTGATTCAAAAATCTATTTCTAAAGGCTTCTTGAAAAATAGTGAGACTTTTAAATATTTTCAAGAAAAAAGGGGATATTTCTCTCAAATAGTTTTACTGATATTTTTCATCTATTTCAATATCCTTAATCATTATTGTTTGAAGTTTATTTATTATAATACAATCTTACATATTGTATTGAATGAGTTATGATTGACTGTGGAAGTGTTTTTTATACCATTCATGGTTTTTGGTTAAAGTATTTCCATTTCGTATGCCAGTTTTAAAATGAATATTTAGATTGTGTTTCACCCTTTTAATATAAGGAATTAATTAGACTTATTAATTAATGGGTGGAGCCCGATATACCTCCTTGATGCATCGGTGGGTCTCATGATACAAACTACTGTCTTGACATAAGGTCTTGACAAAATCTTATTTGTATTCTTGGCATAATACCTTGACAATGTGGTTATGATGTTCGACATTATTCATTCCATCATTATGAAATTAGTTATTGATATTACATGTGATTATTAAATTAGTAGAATATTCATGTGAATAAGTAAATGGAATTATTTTTATTTTCCATATTATGTTGTTGTTTAAGTTTGAAAAGGCTTTAATTTAGACTTATACATTGTCTTAAATGTTTAGTCTTATTTAAAAATATTTCTGCTATATTGTTATCCTTTATGAGCATCTAAGATCACCCATTTCTTATGATTTCTTTTTCCCAGGATGTAAAGTTGTATATTATGATTAACCTGTAGGGATTGGACAAAGGATATGAGTGTGTTCAAAGGGGACACAATTTTGTTTCATGATGTAATGTAAAACTTATGTATGTATCTAGTTATTCCAAGGATACTAAACTGATTGGTATTTCAGGACATGATTCCTTATATCATTCTAATGTTATGTAATAACGCACTGGCTTTGGGTAACCAGGCTCGGAGCAATATACATTTCATATAGATTTTATTTATGCTATATTTTATGGGAATAAATTTTTTGAAGTGTAAATTTTATGTTTTTATCCAATAAAGATTGTTTCATCTAAATTATTTTTAATTGTCATATTAGTTAATTTTTTTATTTTAAACTATTTATTATATTTTTAATCCATGTTTCATGTTTAACAATGATTGGCCTTATAGTTTATATTTTATAGGCTTCCAAATTCACAAAATTGAAATGTAATAATGTTTCAGGTAGGTGAGTTTAAAAGAATATAAAATATAAACCATAGGGAAAACTAAATGTAACATAAAAAATAGATTAAACATATAATAAATAATTGAGAGTAAAAAAAATTTCATAAATTTTTTTGATGAAAAATAATTTGATCAGAACAAAATATTTTTGTTTGAAAACATAACAATTTTATTTATAAATTATTTTTACAGAAAACATTTTTTGTGTAAATTTTTAAAAAGGTATTATTATATTTTTCACATTCCTCTTATTTTTAATTAATTTTTATTTCCACATTCAATGTTTTTAATTTAATATATATTTTATTCATACTATATTTTATATGCATAATTGTTTTGAAGTGTAAATGTTATGTTTTAAATCAATATGTCTTGGGTAATGTAATTTTTTTGTTGTGGTCCATATTTTTTTATATTCAGTTATATATTATATGTTTCATACATGTTTTATGTTTTATTTAGATTATTCTTATAGTTTATACTTTATGGGATTCCAAATTCATATACTTTAAATATAATAATGTTTTCTAGAGCTGATATTGAAAGCCTATAAAATATGAACTATAAGAATAATCTAAATGAAAAATAAAATAAATTTTTCAAAATAAAAAAAGTGTAAAATCTATTGATGAAAAATAATTTCAATGGCACAAAATATTATTTCTTCAAAACATAACATTTAAAATTTCACAGCAAATTTTTTTTGTGTAAATTAATTTTTTTTGTTTATTATTTTTTTGAAATTCCTTTTTGATTCAATTAATTTTTATTTTCACAAACAATTTTTAAAATTTCATATATTTTTTATTTATTCTATATTTCATGTGCATAATTTTTTTGAAGGGAAAATGTTATGTTTAAAATTAATAAAGATTGCACCATGTACATTATTTTTGGCTTTTGTATTTTTTTTAGTTTCTAATATTTATTATATGTACAATCCATGTTTTATATTTCATTTAGATTGATGTTATAATATAAATATTATAGGATTATGATGTAGCCTAATTCAAACGTAATAATTTTTTAATTAACTAACTTTCATATCCTATAAAATATAAACTATAGGTCCATATAAAGGAAATATAAAACCTGGATGAAACATATAAGAAATAGTTGAAGTTAAAAATGATTTTCAAAAAAAATTGATGAAAAATAATTTCAATGGAAAAAAATATTCTTGTTTCAAACTATAACATGTTTATATTAAATTATTATTACGAAAAACATTTTTTTGTGTAATTTTAATTTTTTGTTTATTTTTTTCTGAAATTGCATTTATGTACAATTAATTTTTAATTTCACAGTCAAGGTTTCATATTTCTTATAGATTTTATTTTTTCTCTATTTAATGCATATATATTTTTGAAGTGTAAATTTTATGTTTTAAATTAATAAATTTTGTTTCCAATAAATTATTTCTGGTTTGTTATACATACATACATACATACATATATATATATATATATGTAACTATTTCTTATATTGTTAATCTATTTTTTATGTTTCATTTATATTTTCCATATAGTTTATAATTTATAGGATTTCAAATTCACCTAAATTAAATGTATTGATTTTTTAGTTATCTGACTTTGAAATCCTATAAAATATAAACTATAAGGGAAATATATTTGAAACATAAAACATGGATTAAAATTAAAAGAACAAGTTGAACATAAAAATAATTTCTAAAAAGGTGTTGATGAAAAATAATTTCAATGACACAAAATATTGTTGTTTCAAAAAATAATATTTATTCTTACAAATTATTTTTACAACAACTATTATTTAGGTAAAATAATTTTTTTTGTATATTATTTTGTGAAATTTCATTTATGTACAATTAATTTTTGTTTTCAAATTTAATTTTAAATATTTATATAGCTTTTATTTAGACCATATAATAGATAAATAAGTTTTTTGAGTTGTAATTATTATGTTTTAAATCAAAAAAGTTCTTATGTTGTAAATTATTTTTGGTTTGTTATATTTACTATTTTTTAGTTTCAAATATTTCTTATATATATAATTAATTTTTAGCTTCAATTTAGATAGGCCATATAGTTTATATTTTATTAGCCTCCAAATTCACAAATGTTAAATGAAATATTTTTTCACATTCATGGATTTCAAATATTATAAAATATGAAATATAAGACCAATATAAATGAAAAATAAATCATGGATTAAACATATAATAAATAGTTAAAAATAAAATGAATTTCCTAAAAAATGTTGATGAAAAATAATTTAAATGGCACAAAATATTGTTTTTTAAAACATATCATTTTTAATTATAAATTATTTTTATAGAATTTTATTTGTGTATGTTAATTTGTTTTTATATTATTTTTTTAGATATTCTATTATTTTTAGATAATTTTTATTTACACAGTCAATGTTTTAAATTTTATATAGATTTTATTTATAATATATTTTATGATTTTAAATTTTTTGAATTATAAATGTTATATTTTAAATCAATAAATTTTTTGTCATGTAAATTATTTTCTTTGTGATATATTAATTAATTTTTTTTCATTTTCAATTAATTTTTAGTTGTTTGATCCATATTTTAGGTTTCATTTAGATTGGACTTATTTTTTTTATTTTAATGGCTTCCAAAGTAACATACTTGAAACATAATAATGTTTCAAGTGAGTGGATTTGAATGCCACTAAAATATAATCTATAAGACAAATCTAAATGAAAAATTAATTTTTTTTAAAATATAAGAAATATTTCAAAATAAAAATAATTTTTTAAAAAATTTCGATGAAAAATAATTTCAATGGAAGAAAATATTTTTGTTTCAAAAAATAAAATTTGTACATATAAATTATTTTTTAGTAATAATTCTTTGTATAAATTATTTTTTTATATTTTAAAATCCTTTTATTTTCAATAATTTTTCATTTGCACAATTATTTTTTAAAATTTCAAATTGATTTTATTTATACTAGATTTTATGTGCATAAATTTGTTTTAAGTGTCAATGTTATGTTTTAAATCAATAAATTTTATGTCCTATAAATTATTTTTGTTTTTCTATATTTATTTATATTTTTTATTTTGAATTATATTTTATATGTTTATTCATTGAGAAATATTTCCATTAAATTTCTTTTATAATTTTTAATCTATATGCATTTAAATTAATATACTTGGAAAATAATAATGTTTCAACTAGGTGAATTTTAAGGCTTATAATTTATAAAGCATAAATAAAATTTAAATTAAATTATAAACGCAAAATAAAAATATAAAGAATAATTGAAAATGAAAATAATTGCATAAAAACTGATGAAAATTCATTTCAATGGCAGGAAACATTGTTTTTTAAAAACCTAG
This sequence comes from Viscum album, assembly GCA_963277665.1. NCBI lineage: Eukaryota > Viridiplantae > Streptophyta > Magnoliopsida > Santalales > Viscaceae > Viscum > Viscum album. Next base: position 381,150,467 of record OY728138.1, read on the forward strand.
CATTTTCACTTGTAATTGTTTTGTAGATAACATTTTTTTTGTAAATTAATTTTTTTTTCATTTGTTTGGATTTTTTTAAACATTTATCTATTTACAATTAATATTTTAAATTTCATTAAGATTTTATTCATACTAAATTTTGTGCACATAAATTTTTTGAGCTGTAATTTTTTTGGTTTTTAATCAATAAAGTTTTGGTCATGTAAATAAATTTTAGTTTATTATATTGATGAAATTATTTTTATTTTATACTATTTTTTTATTTCTAGTATATGTTTTCTGTTTTATTGAAATTATACTTATAATTAAAATTTTATAGGCTTCCAAATATACCTACATGATACAAAGTATGTTTGTAGTGTTTCAAGTGAGAGACTTTGACAGCTTATAAAACATTATTACCATGACTTTAATAAAATATATCTATAATGTATTTATTAATAATGCCATGAATTTTTTATAATGAGTTCTGGATTTATTATAATGACTTTTTTATAATGATTTCATTATTAGTAATTTCTTATTTTTATAAATTTATTTTCGAGTCTTTATTATTCGTGGTCAAATTTCTGAATGCACATAGTTATTATTTAATAAATATAATTTAATAATATTATTATTTAAATTTAGTTAAATATTAAAATAAAATATTAATTATTTTACTAAATAAAAAAATGTTATTATTAATAATATTAACATTTTTATTTTTATTTTTATTCTACAATTATTTTATTAAATAATAATATAGTTTAATAATATTTTACGCACCATCACTATTATTATATTTTTCAATCTAATAAATAAATAAACTTATCTTGACACATAAAATTATTTCTTAATAACAATTCAAAATGATTATAATATTAATTTTTAATTTTTATAATAATTTAAAATTAATTATAATATTATATATATATATATATATATATTATATTTAGTTTCAGAAATTATTCAATATTTGTAATCCCCCTCTCTGCCAATTTCTAGGTATTATAAATTATTAATAATTATTGCTTCATTTTCAATTGCATTATTAATTCTACCATATAGAAACATTTTTGTTATTATTATTTATCATGTTTAGAGTATTATTGACATTATTAGTATCCATTACTATATATTTATTACTTAATATTTATTACCATATCAAATTATTATTATTTATTAAAAATATGAAATCAGTAATCATTTTTTATCATTAATATTAAGTGATGGAAAATTAGTGTATGAATCTCACATTGAAAATATGTAAATTTTTTCATGGATCACATCCATATAAAAGGTTAGGTTTAGTGGAATTTTATATAATAATTTTTTAATACTTTGTTTCAATAAATACTAAATAGAAAAATAGTTTAATATTGTTTAATTATATATATACACACAACAAAATACAAAAAAAAAATATTTAAAAATTTCAATATGGGAGACGTTGAATGAGTCATCTCCTTCTTCATAATAATTGTAAAGATGACACTAACTCATTCAGTTCCTTATTTATAAAAACTTTAATGGCATTATCTTAAACAATGTCCACCCTTCTACTCTAGCCAAACAGAAAACATCTGTATATGGGGAAATATTCTCCTGATTTATGTATTTTTGGAAATTATTTTTCTATTTTCTATTGTTTGTGGAAATTGGGTGACAATGGATGAGCTGAAGGGGTACCATGATATAGATCTGCGATGGATGACCACGATCTAGATAGTGGGTATGTTGGTTTGGAACATTGAAGCTAGTGATACACATGGAAGCTAGCAATACAGATGTACCATAATACTGAAACTAATTCATTTTGGAGTATTCTTTTCATTTTTTTGAGCTGGTTCCCTTCTAGCCAAACTATTTTCAGATGATATATTAAAATGTAAATATTTTGAAAGTGATATATCCCTTATTTTATTCATTCTAATATATCTATTTTCATTTAATATGAAATGTGTATGTAATGAATTTTGATTTTATGGTTGAATCATTGATGAAAAGAATCTTTATAATAGGTGACATATGACCTATACTAGGAAGTAACAAAGGGTATTCAAGGGGGAGGAGAATAAGCTTGTTAAATATAGTTAGATGGGTGGAAATATGAAGATATTATACATTATTGTCACTTTTTATTATTGAAAGAGTCAATTTGTGTTAATCTATTAGTCCAATAATATAGGGAATAATACTCCATTATATTGTGTGGATTCTTTGATCTACCATATTTTTTGTCCAGTTGGGTTCTCATTAAAGATTCTATAAAAGATATTTTCACAAGAAAGGTAGATATGGGCCACCATATATGGTTGGTGATGGGCTTCCAGTTCTGTTGGTCGTAAGAGTGAACTGTTTTCTTTAGGCTTTTAGGAATATCTATTCCACTATGGTGCTCTTATTTGGCACTATTTTTAGTGATGCTTCATGAGATCTCTAGGACATCGATCCACTTGATTGAAGGACTCATTTTCATGTTTTTTGTTTTTTATTTAAACTATGTGTCATTCATTTCATAATCACTCCACTCCTTCTATAAGGCACATTATTTCTATGATACGTTGCACTGCTATTATCTTTATGATCCTTCCATGCATGTTGTACTATCTACTTATCTGCCTCGCTTATTATTCCCATCTCATCATCTTCCGATACTATATTCCCCTCTACCTTGTCACATTATTTTAGAAGTATTCTCATATTTTTTCCTTAGAATCATTGAGTTTCCTATACTTTTTGGTGCTTTGTTCCAAATAAAAAGTTAATTTGAGAGAGATAACTGAATTATCTTGAATGGAAAGCATGCACCCTACCCTTTTTCAGTGATGTTTCCTGATGGAGAGCTTGGGTATTACGAGATTTGTTTAGACCATAAATTTTTTAGAGATGTTAATCTCTAGAAATACCTTCTTCTAGGGACCATCCTTCCTAATTTTGTGTTGTTGACTCAGGGATATAAGATTTATTGTTAATTATTTTATTTTTGTGAGGTTTTTTTGTACATCACATTCATCATGTTGATATATGATTGGGTTGGAATGTGTGATTCTGTCCATATTGGAAATTAATGTTTCCATCATCGACTTAGGTTTAATTCTATTCCCTATAATTACAATGGTTTCAAGATAAGATAATCTTCTTGGTTAGCATGCATTATATATATACTATTAGTTTATCTACTGTATTTCTATTCATTTGTATTCACAATAATAAACTTTTTGGGTTGTATTATTAACATGTAGTAATACCAAATAGTTATGAACAACATAAATATTGTTTTATTTTATTTTCTTCATTTTATTTTATTATTCCAATCTAGTTTTTCTTAATATTACTTAAATTTCATATTTTATACCAACCTCTCTCTTTATATCATTTAAACTAATTCCCTTCTAGTCATCCATGAGAGTTAAAATGCCTTTATTAGATTCGTTCCAACCATCGATATTGGTATTAGAGCTTGTAATAGGTCTAAGTATCCTCATATTCTATGTTTAATGTCGATAATTTTGATGATGAAAATGATTTTAGTATTTGGAGAGTTAATATGTGTGAACTTCTAGTCAACAATAGACATGTAGATTCTTTACATGATCCAAAAAAACCTATAGTTTCAATCACTGGTGATGGTCATTCTACAAAATCACTTGTAGATATTGACCTCAGTATTTTAGAAAGGGATGACTATACATTTCTCTTAATCTAGGTAGAAACAAATCTTTGTAATGAGGCACCTGAAACCAAAACTAAGGAAATATGGTTAAAAATAAAAAATCTATATATTTCCAAAAATTTTATTGGTTATATTTACAAGAAAATTATGGATTGTATAATTAATATGAATAATGGTTCCTCCTTTCATGTTCATCATGGTGAGTTTAACAAAGTGCTTCTGGAATTAGATAACATAGATATCTAAGATAAGGATAAAAATCAATATATTATTCTTTTAACATTTCTTGAGTATTTTTTTAGTTTATTAAAACATTCCACGATGTGTAGTCCCAATTCCATAACATTAGAAGAGGTCAAAGCTGCTATTTTTTTTGATAATCCTCATGAACATTATTTTAAGGAATATAGTAATGGAATTATAAATGAACCATAACTATTGATAATTAGGGTTTAGAATAGAAACAATGAAAAATAACATAGGAATAAGAACTGATTTATGAATTTTTGGTGTTTTTTGTTTGGAGGAAGTGGCCATATTAAATGGTACTTTCCATGTTTGAAAAAGGAGAATAGTTTTCCTAGAAAAATATCATTTTCCATGATTTAGATAGTACATATATTCTATATTTTAGTTTAGAATCCATTTATCTAAAAATAGGTTTAGTTTATATGTTTTCTTCTTTCTGTATTTCTTGGACTATATTTTTTACTTTTATAGGGTCCATTAGTGGGAGGGGGTTTATTAGGCTATTCTAATCTGTTAGAGTTTAGGTGTAGATCGTTTTCCTATCAGATTCTTTTATTTGGTTGTTTTTTGTTTTCTACTACCTATTAATACATGAATTATTTTTGAGATTTTTTATGTTTTCATGCATACTATATGTTACCCCATAGGAAGTTTTTTTGTTTTTAGGTATTTACAAGTGTAAATTATTTTATTTTAATAACTAAAAATTCTTATTAGTATTTTTTCATTTATATTCCTATAACATAAATGAATGACAAATTATAATTTATTCTATTTTTATGATAAATTTAATTTTATATATTTTCTTTATGCACTGTGATTCCACATGGGACTATGGTTTATGTCAATGTGTTCCAAGAGATTGTGTCTCTCATTGATACGTACATACTGAATCATCAATATTCTACAAGATTGTGTCTAGGGATTGATTAATTCCTCCACCAAATTCATCTTAACCCCTACCTATCTAGAGTCAATCAAGTTCTCTACATCATTTCTATTTGGCATTGATATATGGCGTCTACTGGTTTGTTTAGCCATTTAAAGGAGTGTTATGGTGTTATTGGGACTGATAACCCCTGAACACCTTTTCATTTTTCATTAAAATCATCCATAGAATCCAAAAATGGATTTGTTCTCATTCTAGTTTCAATATTAAACAATGTATATGATGTGTTTCATCGCCTTTAGAGATCAAGCATTCCAGACTTATGGCCTCCATTTATACCAATGGTGTATAATATATAGTGTGGTTTTAAAAGAAACCATATGTGCAAAGAAGTTAGGTTGTGATTCAGATCAAAGTACATATTCTACCATTTAGGATAGACCTTTCCTACATAGGATATCAAAGATATAAACTGAGATCTCGTTGAATTGTTCAACTGAAGGTGATTGTCGGACCCTTACATCAAATGTTTTCAGTATTTTTTTCCATTCTGTTGTTCTCATATTTATGTGTTTCAATTCTTATTTTTCTATTATTATCCCAGTAAGAATGTAATCTATAAATATTATTTTTTTCATTATTAATATATGTGTGTGGGTGGTGTTCTTTCCCGGAATATATGTCTAAAATTGACTTAAGATCATTAAATCATTTGTGTCTATTTTTTACTTATTTCATACTTTCACACAATGAAAGTTCTTTTTTTATTAAATTTGAATATTGTGAAATAAAATACCAAATATGGTCTTCTTAGGATTGAGAAAACTACCACAATAAATCACACATTCCAAAAAAATGGAATCAAATATTAATTAGGTTTTCTTTTGTTTTTGATTTTTCTTCTTGCTTCAGTCTAGTTTCTGCTTTTATTCCTATTTTCAATCTCATCTTAATTAACTGGTTTTGTTTTCTGTATACAATTTAAATCATAGTGACCTCAAATATTATTCAAACTCAAAAAAACTAATTTCATATGCATACATTTCTATAGATCTTTTCCATTTCATGGCAGTGCACACTAAATGATGTCCCCAATAAATCGGTATCGGATTGTTAAGAAAAACACGGATACAACTAGGTTTGAAATGGTAAAATTTTATTGAAAAAATAATTTCAACTTATGGTTGATCACGATGAGATAATTTCTCGTTCATTAGGGGTTAATTGATGATCTATTTGACTATAAGAAACCAATATTTACCCTATATGATACTAGACAGACCTCATCTATTTACCAGGATATTTATTTTGATGTTCTTGTTAAATCCTATAGTTATCTACTTCATTATTTAGGTGAGTAAGTGATTATATAAGTTTCTATTGAGGATAGTATTGCTGGTATATGGATTAAAACTGGTAATTTTTGTATAAAAATATAAATTTTTGTAGACAATAGATGAAACACTCCATGTTTGCATTGAAAATAAAATCTTCTATTTCAATTAAATTTCACTTGAAATGATTCAATATAGTTGTGTTTGATTTCTCTAACAGAAATTTTACTACTTATGATGCAGATAAATCCATGATTGTTTTAAATTCATTGTATAATAACTCAAATACACTAGTAGATTCATTGATACAAGTTCATGAGTCTCTAACCCTATAATATGTTAAATCCTCCCTACTCGATAAGTAATTACATTCTAAACCTAGAGTTAATGGTGGTTCTAAGAGTCTTTTCATTTGGGGTAGACCATAATTCATGTATAATAAGAAGATTATAGTATTGATAAAAAATATTAGTAAAAAAACTAAATTTAGGGAATGAAAAATTGGGGTCTTCAACTATAGTAAGATTGATCTCACTATACCCACGCATAGGAAACTAAAAAAATCTTGATACATAAGAAACTATCGACAAATCCCTTTTATTACCTTCTGTTTATGATATTTTTGATGTTTTACATTTATCTATCTATTCACTCACCCATGATTGGGTCATGGATTCTGATTTCTCTTTCCATATCATTCCATTTAACATGTTTTTCCTTGATTTCATAGAAATGGTAGAAAGAGATGTTATTTTATAAAATAATAAGAGGTTTCAAGTCATGGGAATATGTTCTATTTTAATAAAACATGATGATCTGACTATAATTACTCTATTAAATGTTAGTTGATTATTAATTTCTATAGAAACATCACATCCGTAGGCATTATAAACCAAAAGGGATTTGATTTTAGGTCTGAATCAGGTTTCTTAAAAATCACCAAAGGCTCTAGAACAATCATGAAGGGTTCCCTTGTTAGTCAGTTGTATGTTTTGAATGGAAATCCAATTTTTATATATTTTTATAGTGTTTATGTTATTAATATAGAAAAAACATTGTTATCTCATAGGATATTTTGGAAAATTATATCCATGGGTCTTGAGGACGTAATAAAAAAGATTTTTTAACAATTATTACCCCTAATAGCCTTCAGTTTTGTGAAGATTGTGTAATTTGTAAGGCTGAGAGAGTAAGTTTCCATAGGTCCATATTTATAGCTAATTTACCCTTATAAAACATTAATTTTTATTTATGGGGACCCTCTAAGACTACCTCCCATAGTGGAGTTTCTATTTTGGAAACCTTTACTGGTAAATTCTCTAGATTTTTTATATTTACATACTAAATAAGAAATATAATTTTTTTATACCAATAAAACCTAGAAAATCCTGATTGAAAAATAGGTTGGAAAAAATATTAAAATAATGAGAAATAATAATGGATCATAATACCTTTCTACTTATTTCATTCATTTATACCAAAGTAAGGGAATTTCATGGAACCAGACTGTTAGGGAAACCCACAAATGAATGATTTTGCTGATATGATGAATTAGACTCATCTTGAGAACATCCAAATCATGCTTTCATGATCAGGTCTCCCTAATTATTAATATGATGAGACTAAAACCATGAAAATGTACCTTATAAATAGGTTCCCATCATTTTCTAATAACTTTAACACCACAAAATAACTATTTAATAACAGACCACCTTCTTATAATCGTCTAGGATTCATTAGCTACACTACATATGCCAATGGAAAGACTAATAATCTTGAACATTGAACTCTTAAATGTATTTGGGTACACTGAGGGTGTTAATGTTTATTAACAAGGGGTTGATAAACCCATTTACACAAAAATGTATAATTAGTAGAGATGGTGGGTTTCATAAATTCTATTATCCTAAATCTAAACATATCCCACAAGTTGTTGATGATGAATACATTAATGTGGATGATGATGTCTAGCCATCAACATAATTTTAGGCTATTGATCCTACTCCTTAACCTAACCCAAACTAGTGACCTAAACTAAATCTAACTCTAGTTATGGTTCAGATTTATAAAATGAACCTCTTAATAAAAATTCCTATTACTAGTTGAATCATGAAAGAGATTAGAAGGGTCCTTATACCTCCTACTTTTTAAAATCAATAATATATGGCTTCATTTTCCTTTTAGGTTTCAAAATATATTATATATGATGATCCTAAATATTATAATCAAGCTGTTAATGATATAAATTCTATGATGTGGACCTCTTCTATGGATAAAAATGTGCACAACATAAATAAAAATCCCACCTGGTCTATTGTAGATAAACATCCAATTTCTAAAGTAATTTTTTTTAAGTTTGTTTATAAATTTATGTATGATTAAAATTCTTAAAATAAAATAAAATTTAATATAGTGTAAGTTTTTAAGGGGTTCCTCTAAAAAGTTGGAATATACTATTATGAGATCTCTTTACTTGTTTTAAAACACTCTTTTATTCAACCACTACATGATTTTTATTCCAATAATGACTTTCACATTGACTAAATAGCTATGAGAACAGAATTCCTACATGGTGACCATAATGATAAATTGTATATAAAAGCACCTGATAGTCACCGTAAATAATTTAAACCTAAAAAACTCCTTTAAAATAAACCATTTCATGGTTTAAAACAAACTTTTAGGAAATGGTATTGGATTTTGATTTTTCTTATTCTTAATAACCATTTCACTTGGAGGTAATATGAATCTTATTCTTTATATCAATCCCATCAATAATAGAATTCTTGAACTTCTGTTATATATTTATGGAATGCCGATTAAATGTGATAACATGAATCATATCATTGTTGTTAATCTCAACATAAAGGTATTTTTTAAATGGAGGATCTTGGGGAATACAAATAAATTATTGGTGTATAAATTATATGGTATAGACACAATGAATTATTTTATATATCTCACCATTATTATTTCCTGAATGTTATTAAAATATATTTTTTTAAATTACTATAACATATGAACGTTCCATTTTGAAATAATTTTAATCATTTTTACTCAATCACCCACTATTGTTACTGTTGTGGTGTATATGTCTAAAATACCCTATTCCAACAATGTTGGAAGTGTCATGTACTCAATGATATTAACAATACATGAAGATACCTTTGAATTTTATACTGTTATCATGTTTATGGATAACCCATGGAAGCCACATTAGCATGCCCTACTGTGGCTTCTTAGAAAAAATCATATACCAAAAACCAACTGTTGTGTTATTGTAAAAATGTTGACACTATTAAAATGATTATTATATATGTAGATGACGACTATAACGGTAACATTGACACCATAAAATTATTGAATGATCATTTATTCACTTCTTGTGGAGGACCTATATCCTAGAAATGTAATATACAATCTATTGTTACACATTAAAACATAGAAGCATAGTATATTTCTAAAACCAAGGTTGTCAAGGAATCATTATGGCTCGAGGTTCTGGATTCTAAACATAATAAATATGATTATGTTATGACAATCTATAGTGATATCTAATTTTCTTTTCATTTATCCGAAATTCAATTATTCTATGCTAAATCCAAGAACATAAATATTATATTACATTTTATTTATAAGGCCCCAGCCTTAAAACTTACTTAATATTGAATTAAATGACTAATTCACATTGAGGATCTTTTCAGGTTTAGAGTTTTAGAGAATTAGGACATAACTATTTCATCTCAAAAGATTAAAAAGTAGAATCTTCTACCAAGTTTACATAAAATAAAAACTCTTAAAAATAAACATGTCTAGTTCCATGTTTTAGGTAGCATGACTTTCCCTTGATCCCATCCCTGACCCTATTCCACGTTAAGTCCTGTGAAAAACATTTCAAAAACTTGGGATGAGCATAAAAAGCTCAGTAAGGGATACACAAAGAATGAAAACTGTTAGTTTTTCAATACAACATGTAAACCATGTATACTTTATCAAAGTAATAATTTTCACCTTTTCGAGGAATTAAAAACTCTTCACTGAATAAAAGTTCGTTACTTACCCTTCTGTAACCAAAAGATTACCATAAAACCCATATAAAGATTAGATAACTTTTAAAGGTAACTTGGGACATAAACATAATTAAGTGGAATAACCATAAGGTCGACTTCCACACATATCACATAATGGAATAGCCATTCGGCCAACTTCCATACATACTTAATGGAATAGCCATACGACCGACTTCCATAACCAATGCATTGGAGGTTATAACGTAACCACCCGTCCTGGTATTCATGACACCACCCGTCATATGGTTTATCACGTAACCACCCATAAAATGTCCAAGTACCATTATAAAACTATAACACATAAAACCAATATAAAGGAATGATAACATTTCCACATTTCAATCACAATATATCATTTAAATATTTTGACACAATAGAATCCTTTATCAAAACCATTTTCAATACCAAAATAAAAAAAAAATTATATGGTATTTAATTTATTTTAAAAACATTACGGCTTGTTGAGGAAGCCAAAGATCAAATAATACTAGCGGTGGCGGAAAAGGTCGTTGTCACCGCGTACGTAAAAAGAAACATTATTTTGTGTCGTTTAGTAAAACGCTTCATAGATAAAAGATTCCTTTTGAATAAACGTAAAATTCAAAGGGGTTTATACACCGTATAAAAGAGGGTTGTGTATAAAACAAAATATGCCTCAATGAATGTGGATTGATACGAAGTCCCTTACAAAGACGGTATCCTTGGTTTAGGGATAAATCAATTACATAATTATGTGTGACAAACGAATACACCCAATATAAGTGGATATTAAGTGTAAAACAATCAGAGGTTATTCACACGTATTCATAGAATGACATATTCATGGAGTACAATATTGTCCCAAAGAATCAAATTTGGGTTAAGAAGTTCCCTTGCAAAAATATGACAGCCTAACAGCGTCACTACAAAATTCAGAAAATGAGTTGATGAGAGATAAAAAGGGTATCTCATCACATGGAAATAAAATTTAAATCAATAAGTATATAGAAGAACATATCCCAACATAATAGTATGTGAAATAAAAGACATAACAAAAGAAGTCTTTTAAAAAGAGGAGGGTGAAAGGTTCCCTTACCGACTTGGGTAACTTTCGAAACATACACCCCGTGAAAGAAGGAAAATACAACATTGATGTAAATACTCATAAATGACAGTATAATACACAATGAGTAAAATAATGGGCAGTACATACACCACGGAAAGGAAATTGTGGGAAATGTAGCATAAATCTCACGGGAATAAAAGTGAGATGAAAAATCCCTTACGAAAACTCGGCAGCCTAACGACGCCACATAAAACATACAAAAATGGATTGATGAGATCAAATAGGGTGTCTCATAATATTAACATAATGTTTATAGAAATAGGAATATAAAATAACATCCCCCAACATAACAAAGAGGAGCTTAAAATAAGTGACATAAAGGAGAGTACATAAAAAGAAAGAGAGAGGTTAGATCTCTTAAAAAAATTCGGCAGCCAAATGGCGCCACTCAAAACTTCCAAAATGGATTGATGAGAGAGAATAGGGTCTCTCATCATATGAAAATAAAAATTACAGTAATAGTAATATAAAATATCAACCCAATAACAAGAAAGATGATATTTAAAAGGAATGACATAAAAGATCATACTTAAAAAGAAAGAGAGGAGCAGGATCCCTTACCTCGTGTCCGACATGAATCAATCATTCCTTAATCTCCTGAATAATAAAATTTGGTCAATTTATAATTTCTTACGGACCTCCTTTAAATAGTATTATTCAGTTCATATCACATATTATAATGTTATAAGAATTGGTTAATAAAGTGAGTTTGTATCAGACGTTTTTGTCGATGTTCAGTACACGAGTAAAAATTGAACTTGTTAGAAATGAATTTTCCATGTAGTTATAGGTATATCATCTCCATAATAATATTTATGTTTTTAATATCATATATATCCAGTATATATTCATTTTATACTATTCCATAGCATTTGGAGATAAAAAATTAAAAGCACCGTTCATGGAGATGGTAGGCCGTATGAACGCATGAACGCTACTTTCATTTTTTTCCATATTAATGGAATTAAAACAAAATGAGAGATATAAATATTATATTTACAGAATGATACCCATAATTTAGATGTAATATATTACATATATATCCATTATATATATGTACTTATAATATTACATAACATTTGGAGATAAGAAATGAAGTGTACCATTCATGGAGACGGTAAGTCGTACGTACGCATGAACGCTACTTTCATTTCTTTTTTTTGTATTCAATTGAATGAAATAATAAAGATATAAAGGTATAATATAATTCCATTAGGATAACATATGTAATACCATTAATTCCATCCTTTATACGTCCTACATATGGCATTAACGAATCAAATCACTTTGAGGGGGCGGTAGTCCACACTTCCTAAAATGAAATTATCGTGTTTACCCACAATGGAAACCATAAAGGTATACCCAAAATGATAAATACAGAAGTTTAAGTAAAACATAAAAATATTATATATCATATATAAATATAGTGACATCTTAATGGCCACCTTTGAAGGTGTTAAAATAATGTTGAACAATCATCGTTTCGGGAGACAGAAATTCTCCATCCACGGAAACATTATGTTCTTTAACCACTAGATGTAGGTGTGTGTAAGTGTAGCTTGAATCCTTCTTATAACAACATCCTAGTATATTGAAGATACTGTATTTGTTACAAAATAAATGAATAAAAATATTTTAGGGGGTTGGAGAAGAAAAATAAAACGAAAGGACACAAGTGAAGACATTACCTTTAAATCGGTTAAATTCCTTTGATTTGAGCTCAAAGGCTTCATTGGAAAGGATTCTGCCCAAGTGAGGATTCAAGGAGTTATAGGGGGATGTGGAGAGATGAAATGGGTAGGGGTTGGCCGAGCCAAATGCTTTGGAAGTTTGGGTAAAGAGGTAGATGTGGGGGACTTTTATAAGAGGAGAGGAGGGGCACTCTAGGAAAGGTATAAAATGTAACTTTATTTTCAAATGAGTTTCGGATTTTATTGGTCCCACATTGATGTGTTTCAAGGATAAGGTGATAAGGGTTCTAAATCCACCCATACAATATGTTTTGGACATGTGTAGGTCTTAGATTTTACATTATCTTATCATTTTATTTAAATCGTTAAATAATGAGGTCATCGCTGCATCATCATGATGTCATAAATAATTTAATTTATTTAATGTATAAAAATTATTAAAAAATAATATTATGTAGGAAATATTTTTAGATTCACAATTAATATTTATAGTCCAAAAGATCATTTATGTAGAAAAAATTAAAAATATTTTACTTAGGTGATACATTCTTTGTTACATTTAGCATTCTTTAAAAATAAAAAGATAAAAATTCACTTTCTCACAAACGTGATTCCATGGCCACCCAAAGTTTGGCACAAGGCATCCAATGGTCGGCCATGAGACAAACAGTAGAATTAGGACACATTTTGTGGTCATTTTTTATTATTATGATATTATCTTATTATCTTTAACTACTCGATTACTCATTAATCAAGATAATTAAAGATAATTACCGTCGTTACTATTCATAATATCCAAAAACAAAAGAGTCTTAATTACATAATTTGGACCTTATGATTCCAAATATGTAATTCATTTTACCAAATTCCAGACACATAAATTTCAATAATTAATTTAAAAAAACTTCCCGTTGTCAAAACAAATAACGGGTTTTCTAGAAACAATTTTCATGAAATGTTTGGCACTTGTTTATGCCTAATTCCAAATTGAAATTAATCCCAATGACCATAATTGAATTACATGGTAAAAATATATTCTAATTATAATTTAAAACAAATTATGAAGTTAATATAACCATATAATTAAATTATATGAAAAAGCAGTTTTCATGTAAAATGCAGTATTTTTCACTGTTCATTGAAAAATGAAAATTGTCAGAAAAATACCAAAAATTAACCCAAGGTAAATTTCAATGTCCCAATCATAAATAATATGTATATTTTGAAAAATAGAGCTTATAAAAGTTTCAAAAAGTGGATTTAAAAGTGGTTCACCATCAAAAGGTGGTTAATCGACCTTTTAAAGAATATTAGAATGTTTACACTTAAAAACTGGATTCATTTGCATTTTTAATCATCTAACAATTATTGTAAAGAGTAAAAATATTTGACAAAAATATATAACCATTTTGTAGTTATTTCTGTTCATTCCCGCCATTACAACGGCTAGGCGTTAACTACCATTTAAAATAATATTATTTTATTATTAGAGTGCAACGTAAGATTCCCAAGAAACTAGTTGTTGCGTATTGGGTATGCCATCGAGCATAGCATCCCCTTTAGAGTAATATTAATATTTTATTCAAAAATATGGACAAATATAAAGATGTCATATTATTTATTTACCTGGGGTGTTACATCCTTCCCCCCTTTTGGGAATTGCGTCCTCGCAATTTTAAAATTGAGCTTGGAAACATCCTTGAAAGTCCCACATCGGAACAATAGTCGGTAAAACAATCACTTTAAAATAAAGAAAGATAAGTAAAAAGGTCACCCGAGTTAACCCATACTAGGATTCCAAGTATGAAAATATGGACATGGAGGAAAAAAACAAAGGGTCATGTTCTGATGGAGAGTGATAGAAAACATGTTCAGGAGAAAGTTAACCACAAGAAAATCACAAACTTGTGATGGGTTAAACGGTATTCAATTCTCCAGCAGGAAAAGTTAATAGAAAACATTTTTGTCTTAAGTTACTTTTTATTGAGAAATTTATTCATAAGGAAACATAATCACTTATCATGTTGACTTTCAACATTTATTATATTCCTTACACAAACACATATTTTCTCCAAAAGATGAGTATTTAGGAAGACTTGTTCACATTAAGAGTACTATAATCAACTTCTAGAGAATCACCTAATCCACAAAAGAGAACTATATAATTCCCATGTCTTTAGACTTTAACCAAAACCAAAAGCAAAAATGTTAGTACAAGATCAGATAATCCAGAAAAGGATAACCCTTTATAAAAATAAAATCTATTCTTAATCTCCAAAATTTGTCCAACAAAACCCAAAGTTCAATGAGGACCATTCGATAAAAAATTTGTCCATAAAATTATTCAAAGTAAACCAAGATAAGATTGAAACCCAAATATTTGAAGGATTTAGTCACATAGTCTTCCAAGTTAAATCGTAACATTTATCTCCAAACAACATCTGTTTCTCTTAAAGTCTCATATTGAAAAGTAATTAACATAATCACATATCCTCTATGATAGGTTAATAAATTTCCATAGATAACCCAAAATCAACTTACTCTTAATTCCTAAAATCATCTTTCTAAAAAGAATTAGTCAAAATAACCAGGGACTTCACGTAGTCTAGTGGTAGGCGATAAAAAGCTGTCACACTTTGGTTGTGGGTTCGATTCCCACAGCTTTGTCCGACGTGACGGGTTGTCACATGGTCTGCGTGTTGTTCTTTTTTCCAAAACTATATAATTTTAAAACATTCCCCAAAACGAGATAAAATCTTCAAAAATGATCATAACATATTTTAACCTCAAGTTTATCTAATGCCTTTCATTTTCTAGCATATCATATAATAACCCATAATTACCGTAGAAGTAAGTATCATATAAACTCTAATGGTTAACTTTATAATTATTACCTGAACTTCCACATCGATTGGTCATCTCGTACATGATGCATTACAGAACATACCAAGGTTCAAGTGGTTGATCATGACACCTTGATAGTTGGTTTAGAACAACCATGAGTTTCTTCATTGAATCCCCCATTTTATCTAATATCTTAAACAGAGAACCACCACAGTTTCTTTCAAACCTGTTGTCTCTTTTGTGCCTGCTAGATCCATCCATTCACTAAAAACAGAAAGGTTAGTGTGAGTATATCAACAAAACCATCATGTACTAATGGGGAAGATAAACACTAAGATATACTTACTCATTCACTCTATCTAAAACTAGGACTCTTTCTGAAATCCTAACCATTATGGTAATGTCACTTATGCTTAAAGAATACCCTATCCTCTAAAGTTATCTAAACCGACCTTTGATACCAACTATAAGTCCCCAGACTTAAACCTTACTTAATATTGAATTAAATGGATAATTCACATTGAGGATCTTTTCAGGTTTAGAGTTTTAGAGAATTAGGACATAACTATTACATCTCAAAAGATTACAAAGTAGAAACTTCTACTAAGTTTCCATAAAAAAAAACTCTTAACAAGAAACATGCCTAGTTCCATGTTTTAGGTAGCATGACTTTCCCTTGACCCCATCCTTGACCCTATTCCGCGTTAAGTCCTATGAAAAACATTTCAGAAACTTGGGATGAGCATAAAAATCTCAGTAACGGATACACAAAGGATGAAAACTGTTAGTTTTTCAAAACAACAAGTAAACCATGTATACTTTATCAAAGTAATACTTTTCACCTTTTCGAAGAAGTAAAAACTCTTCCCCAAATAAAATTTCATTACTTACCCTTCTGTAACCAAAAGATTACCATTAAACCCATATAAAGATCACATAACATATAATGGTAACTTGGTACATAAACATAATTAAGTGGAATAACCATAAGGTCGACTTCCACACATATCACTTAATGGAATAGCCATTCAGCCAACTTCCATACATACTTAATGGAATAGCCATATGGCTGACTTCCATACCCAATGCATTGGAGGTTATAACGTAACCACCCATCCTAGTATTCACGGCACCACCTGTCATATGGTTTATCACGTAACCACCTGTAAAATGTCCAAATACCATTATAAAATTATAACACATAAAACCAACATAAAGGAATGATAACATTTCCACATTTCAATCACAATATATCATTTAAATATATTGACATAATAGAATCCTTTATCAAAACCATTTTCAATACCAAAATACAAAAAAAAGTATATGGTAATTATTTTATTTTAAAAACATTACGGCTTGTTGAGGAAGCCAAAGATCAAATAATACTCGCGGTGGCGGAAAAGGTCGTTGTCACCGCATACGTAAAAAGAAACATTCTTTTTTGTCGTTTAGTAAAACACTTCATAGATAAAAGATTCCTTTTGAATAAATGTAAAATTCAAAGGGTTTTATACACCGTATAAAATAAGGTTGTGTATAAAACAAAATATGCCTCAATGAATGGAGATTAAGACGAAGTTCCTTACAAAGATGGTATCCTTTGTTTAAGGATAAATCAATTACATAATTATGTGTGACAAACGAATACAACAAATATAAGTGGATATTAAGTGTAAAAAATCAGAGGTTATTCACACATATTCATAGAATGACATATTCAAGGAGTACAAGATTATCCCAAAGATTCAAATTTGGGTAAAGAAGTTCCCTTGCAAAAATATGACAGCCTAACAACGTCACTACAAAATTCAGAAAATGAGTTGATGAGAGATAAAAAGGGTATCTCATCACATGGAAATAAAATTTAAATCAATAAGGATATAGAAGAACATATCCCAACATAATTGTATGTGAAATAAAAGACATAACAAAAGAAGTATTTTAAAAAGAGGAGGGTGAAAGGTTCCCTTACCGACTTGGGTAACTTTCGAAACATACACCCCGTGAAATAAGGACAATACAACAATGATGTAAATACTCAAAGATGACAGTATATTACACAATTAGTAAAATAATGGGCATTAAATACACCAATCAAAGGAAATTGTGGCAAATGTAGCCTAAATCTCACGGGAATAAAAGATAGATGAAAAATCCCTTACGAAAACTCGGCAGCCTAACGACGCCACATAAAACATACAAAAATGGATTGATGAGATAAAATAGGGTATCTCATCATATTAACATAAAGTTTATAGAAAGATGAATATAGAAGAACATCCCCCAACATAACAAAGAGGAGCTTAAAATAAGTGACATAAAGGAGAGTACTTAAAAAGAAAGAGAGAGGTTAGATCTCTTACGAAAATTCGACAGCCTAACGGCGCCACTCAAAACTACCAAAATGGATTGATGAGAGAGAATAAGGTCTCTCATCATATGAAAATAAAAATTCCAGTAAGAGTAATATAAAATATCATCCCAATAACAAAAAAGATGATATTTAAAGGGAATGACATAAAAGAGCGTACTTAAAAAGAAATAGAGGAGTAGGATCCCTTACCTCGTGTCCGACATGAATCGATCGTTCTTTAATCTCCTGAATAATAAAATTTGGTCAATTTATAATTTCTTAAGGATCTTTTTTAAATATTATTATTCAGATCATATCACATATTATAATGTTATAATAATTTTTTTAATAAAGTGAGTTCGTATAAGAGGTTTTTGTCAATGTTCTGTACATGAGTAAAAATTGAACTTGTTGGAAAAGATTTTTCCATGTAGTTATAGGTAAATCATCTCCAGAATAGTATTTTTGTTTTTAATATCATATATATCCAATATATATTCATTTTATACTATTCCATAGCATTTGGAGATAAAAAATTAAAAGCACCGTTCATGGAGATGGTAGGTCGTACGTATGCATGAACGCTACTTTCATTTTTTTGCCATATTAATGGAATTAAAACAAAATGAGAGATATATGTATTATAATTCCAGAATTATACCCATCATTTAGATGTAATATATTACATATATATACATTATATATATGTACTTATAATAGTACATAACATTTGGAGATAAGAAATGAAATGTACCGTTCATGGAGACGGTAAGCTGTACATACGCATGAACGCTACTTTCATTTCTTTTTTTTTGTATTCAATTGAATGAAATAATAAAGATATAAAGGTATACTATAATTCCAGTAGGAAACCATATTTAATACCATTAATTCCATCCTTTATACGTCCCACATATGGCATTAACGAATCAAATCACTTTGAGGGAGCGGTAGTCTGCACTTCCTAAAATGAAATTATCGTGTTTACCCACAATGGAAACCATTAAGGTATGCCCAAAATGAAAAATACAGAATCTTAAGGAAAAAATAAACATATTATATATCACATATAAATATAGTGACATCTTAATGGACAACTTTTAAGGTGTTAAAAGAATGTTGAACAATCATCGTTTCGGGAGGCAGAAATTCGCCATCCACGGAAACAGTATGTTCTTTAACCATTAGATGTAGGTGTGTGTAAGTTTATCTCGAATCCTTCTTATAAAAACATCCTAGTATATTTAAGATACTGTATTTGTTACAAAATAATTGAATAAAAAGAGTTTAGGGGGTTGGAGAAGCAAAATAAAACAAAAGGACACAAGTGAAGACATTACCTTTAAATCGGTTAAATTCCTTTGATTTGAGTTCAAAGGCTTCATTGGAAAGGATTCTGCCCAAGTGAGGATTCAAGGAGTTATAGAGGGATGTGGAGAGATGAAATGGGAAGGGTTTGGCTGAGCCAAAGGCTTTGGAAGTGTGGGTAAAGAGGTAGAGGTGGGGGCCTTTTATAAGAGGAGAGGAGGGGCACTCTTGGAAAGGTATAAAATGTAACTTTATTTTCAAATGAGTTTCGGATTTAATTGGTCCCACATTGATGTGTTTCGAGGATAAGGTTATAAGGTTTATAAATCCACCCATCCAATATGTTTTGGACATGTGTAGGTCTTAGAGTTTACATTATATTTCCATTTTATTTAAATCATTAAATAATGAGGTCATCACTGCATCATCATGATGTCATAAATAATTTAATTTATTTAATGTCTAAAAATTATAAAAAAAATACTATTATGTAGGAAATATTTTTAGATTTCCAAATAATATTTATAGTCCAAAAGATAATTTATGTAGACAAAATTAAAAATATTTTACTTAGGTGATACATTCTTTGTTACATTTAGCATTCTTTAAAAATAAAAAGATAAAAAGTCACTTTCTCACAAAAGTGATTCCATGGGGCACCCAAGTTTGGAACAAGGCATACCATGGTCGGCCATGATACAACCAGTAGCATTAGGACACACTTTCTGGTCATTTTGTATTATTATTATATTATCTTATTATCTTTAACTACCCGATTACTTATTAATCAAGATAATTAAAGATAATTACCGTCGTTACTATTCATAATGTCAAAAAACAAAAGAGTATTAATTACATAATTTGGACCTTCTGATTCCAAATATGTAATTCATTTTACCAAATTCCAAACACAAAAATTGCAATAATTAATTTAAAAAAACATCCCGTTGTCAAAACAAATAGCTGGTTTTTTAGAAACAATATTTATGAAAAGTTTGGCACTTGTTTATGCCTAATTCCAAATTGAAATTAATCCCAATGACCATCATTGAATTACATGGTAAAAATATATTATAATTACACTTTAAAAAAAATTAAGAACATAACATAACCATATAATTAAATTATATGAAAAATCAGTTTTGATGTAAAATGCAGTATTTTTCACTGTTCATTGAAAAATGAACATTGCCAGAAAAATACCAAAAATTAACCCAAGGTAAATTTAAATGTCCCAATAATAAATAATATGTTTATTTTGAAAAATATAGCTTATAAAAGTTTCAAAAAGTGGATTTAAAAGGGTTCTCCATCAAAAGGCGGTTAATCGACCTTTTAAAGAATATTAGAATGTTTACGCTTAAAAACTAGATTCATTTTCATTTTTAATCCTCTAACAATTATTGTAAAGAGTAAAAATATTTGACAAACATATATAACCATTTTTTAGTTAGTTCTGTTCATTCCCGCCATTACAAAGGCTAGGCGTTAACTACCATTTAAAATAATATTATTTTATTATTAGAGTGCAACGTAAGATTCCCAAGAAACTCGTTGTTGCGTATTGGGTACGCCATCGAGCATAGAATCCCCTTTAAAGTAATATTAATATTATATTCAAAAATATGGATAAATATAAAGGTGTCATATTCTTTATTTACCTGGGGTGTTACATCCTTCCACCCTTTTGGGAATTGCATCCTCGCAATTTTAAAATTGAGCTTGGAAACATCCTTGAAAGTCCCACATCGGAACAAGAGTCGGTAAACCAATAACTTTAAAATAAAGAAAGATAAGTACAAAGGTCACCCGAGTTAACCCATACTAGGATTCCAAGTATGAAAATATGGACATGGAGGAAAAAAACAATGGGTAATGTTCTGATGGAGAGTGATAGAAAACATGTTTAGGAGAAAGTTAACCACAAGAAAATCACAAACTTGTGATGGGTTAAACAGTATTCGATTCCCCAGTAGGAAAAGTTAATAGACAACATTTTTGTATTAAGTTACTTTTTATTGATTAATTTATTCATAAGGAAACAAAATCACTTATCATGTTGACTTTCAACTTTTATTAGATTCCTTACACAAACTCATATTTTCTCCAAAAGACGAGTATTTAGGAAGACTTGTTCACATTAAGAGTACTATAATCAACTTCTAGAGAATCACCTAATCCACAAAAAAGAACTATATACTTCCCATGTTTTTAGACTTTAACCAAAACCAAAACCAAAAAGTTTAGTACAAGATCAGATAATCCAGAAAAGGATAACCCTTTATAAAAAGAAAATCTATTCTTAATCTCCAAAATTTGTCCAACAAAACCCAAAGTTCATCGAGGACCATTCGATAAAAAATTTTCCCATAAAAATATTCAAAGTAAACCAAGCTAAGATTGAAACCCAAATATTTGAAGGATTTAGTCACATAGTCTTCCAAGTTAAATCGTAACATTTATCTCCAAACAACATTAGTTTCTCTTAAAGTCTCATATTGAAAAGTAATTAACCTAATCACTTATCCTCTATGATAGGTTAATAAATTTCCATAGATAACCCAAAATCAACTTACTCTTAATTCCTAAAATCATCTAACTAAAAAGAATTAGTCAAAATAACCAGAGACTTCACGTAGTCCAGTGGTAGGTGATAAATACTAGTCGCACTTTGGTTGTGGGTTCGATTCCCGCAGCTTTGTCCGACGCGATGGGTTGTCACATGGTCTGCGTGTTGTCCTTTTTCCAAAACTATATAATTTTAAAACATTCCCCAAAACGAGATAAAATCTTCAAAAATGATTATAACATATTTTAACCTCAAGTTTCTCTAATGCCTTTCATTTTCCATCATATCATATAATAACCCATAATTACCTCAAAAGTAAGGATCATATAAACTCTAATGGTTACCTTTATAATTATTACCTGAACTTCCACATCGATTGGTCATCTCGTACATGATGCATTACAGAACATACCATGATTCATGTGGTTGATCATGACTCCTTGATAGTTGGTTTAGAACAACCACGAGTTTCCTCATTGAATCCCCCATTTTATCTAGTATCTTAAATAGGGAACCACCACAGTTTCCTTCAAACCTGTTGTCTCTTTGGTGCTTGCTAGATCCATCCATTCACTAAAAACAGAAAGGTCAGTGTGAGTATATCAACAAAACCATCATGTACTAATGAGGAAGATAAACACTAAGATATACTTACTCATTCACTTTATCTAAAACTAGGACTCTTTCTGAAATCCTAACCATTATGGAAATGTCACTTATGCTTAAAGAATACCCTAACCTCTAAAGTTATCTAAACTGACCTTTGATACCAACTATAAGGCCCCAGCCTTAAACC
This sequence comes from Viscum album, assembly GCA_963277665.1. NCBI lineage: Eukaryota > Viridiplantae > Streptophyta > Magnoliopsida > Santalales > Viscaceae > Viscum > Viscum album. The sequence goes on from OY728138.1 coordinate 381,173,336, forward strand.
TTACTTAATATTGAATTAAATGACTAATTCACATTGAGGATCTTTTCAGGTTTAGAGTTTTAGAGAATTAGGACATAACTATTACATCTCAAATGATTACAAAGTATAAACTTCTACTAAGTTTCCATAAAATAAAAACTCTTAAAAAGAAACATGTCTAGTTCCATGTTTTAGGTAGCATGACTTTCCCTTGATCCCATCCTTGATCCTATTCTACGTTAAGTCTTGTGAAAAACATTTCAAAAACATGGGATGAGCATAAAAAGCTCAGTAAGGGATACACAAAGAATGAAAACTATTAGTTTTTCAAAACAACAAGTAAACCATGTATACTTTATCAAAGTAATACTTTTCACCTTTTTGAATAATTAAAAACTCTTCACTGAATAAAAGATCATTACTTAACCTTATATAACCAAAAGATTACCATAAAACCCATATAAAGATCACATAACATATAAAGGTAACTTGGGACATAAACATAATTAAGTGGAATAACCATAAGGTCGACTTCCACACATATCACTTAATGGAATAGCCATTCGGCCAACTTCCATACATACTTAATGGAATAGCCATACGGCCGACTTCCATAGCCAATGCATTGGAGGTTATAACGTAACAACCCATCCTAGTATTCACGGAACCACCCGTCATATGGTTTATCACATAACCACCCATAAAATGTCCAAGTACCATTATAAAATTATAACACATAAAACCAACATAAAGGAATGATAACATTTCCACATTTCAATCACAATATATCATTTAAATATATTGAAACAATAGAATCCTTTATCAAAACAATTTTCAATACCAAAATAAAAAAAAAATTTATATGGTATTTATTTTATTTTAAAAACATTACGGCTTGTTGAATAAGCTAAAGATCAAATAATACTCGTTGTGGCGGAAAAGGTCGTTGTCACCTCGTACGTAAATAGAAAAATTCTTTTTTGTCGTCTAGTAAGACGCTTCATATATAAAAGATTCCTATTGAATAAACATAAAAGTCAAAGGGGTTTATACACCATATAAAAGAAGGTTGTGTATAAACCAAAATATGCCTCAATGAATGGAGATTGAGACAAAGTCCCTTACAAAGACGGTATCCTTGGTTTAAGGATAAATCAATTACATAATTATGTGTGACAAACGAATACACCCAATATAAGTGGATATTAAGTGTAAAACAATCAGAGGTTATTCACACATATTCATAGAATGATATATTCAAGGAGTACAAGATTATCCAAAAGAATCAAATTTTGGTTAAGAAGTTTCCTTGCAAAAATATGACAGCCTAACGACGTCACTACAAAATTCAGAAAATGAGTTGATGAGAGATAAAAAGGGTATCTCATCACATGGAAATAAAATTTAAATCAATAAGGATACATAAGAACATATCCCAACATAATATTATATGAAATAAAAGACATAACAAAATAATTCTTTTAAAAAGAGGAGGGTGAAAGGTTCCCTTACCGACTTGGGTAACTTTCGAAACATACACCCCGTGAAAGAAGGACAATAAAAAATTGATGTAAATACTCATAAATGACTGTATATTACACAATGAGTAAAATAATGGGAAGTACATACACCACTAAATGGAAATTGTGGCAAATTTATCATAAATCTCACGGGAATAAAAGTGAGATGAAAAATCCCTTACGAAAACTCGGCAGCGTAACGACGCCACATAAAACTTAAAAAAATGGATTGATGAGATCAAATATGGTATCTCATCATATTAACATAAATTTTATAGAAATAGGAATATAAAATAACATCCCCCAACATAACAAAGAGTAGATTAAAATAAGTGACATAAAGGAGAGTACTTAAAAAGAAAGAGAGAGGTTAGATCTCTTACAAAAATTCGACAGCCTAACAGCGCCACTCAAAACATCCAAAATGAATTGATGAGAAAGAATAGGGTCTCTCATCATATTAAAATAAAAATTACAGTAAGAGTAATATAAAATATCATCCCAATAACAAGAAAGATGATATTTAAAAGGAATGACATAAAAGAGCGTACTTAAAAAGAAAGAGAGGAGTAGGATCCCTTACCTCGTGTCCGACATGAATCGATCGTTCTTTAATCTCCTGAATAATAAAATTTGGTCAATTTAAAATTTATTAAGGACATACTTTAAATAATATTATTCAGTTCATATCACATATTATAATGTTATAATAATTGGTTAATAAAGTGAGTTCGTATCAGACATTTTTGTCGATGTTCAGTACATGAGTAAAAATTGAACTTGTTGGAAAAGAGTTTTCCATGTAGTTATAGGTACATCATCTCCAGAATAGTATTTATGTTTTTAATATCATATATATCCATTATATATTCATTTTATACTATTCCATATCATTTGGAGATAAAAATTTAAAAGCACCGTTCATGGAGATGGTAGGCCGTACGTACGCATGAACGCTACTTTCATTTTTTTCCATATTAATGGAATTAAAACAAAATGAGATATATATATATATATTATAATTCCAAAATTATACCCATAATTTAGATGTAATATATTAAATATATATGCATTATATATATGTACTTATAATAGTACATAACATTTGGAGATAAGAAATGAAATGTACCGTTCATGGAGACGGTAAGCCGTACGTACGCATGAACGCTACTTTCATTTCTTATTTTTTTTGTATTCAATTGAATGAAATAATAAAGATATAAAGGTATACTATAATTCCTGTAGGATAAAATATGTAATACCATTAATTCCATCCTTTATACGTCCCACATATGGCATTAATGAATCAAATCACTTTGAGGGGGCAGTAGTCCGTACTTCCTAAAATGAAATTATCGTGTTTACCCACAATGGAAACCATAAAGGTATGCCCAAAATAAAAAATACAGAAGCTTAAGGAAAACATAAACATATTATATATCATATATAAATATAGTTACATCTTAATGGACACCTTTTAAGGTGTTAAAAGAATGTTGAACAATCATCATTTCGGGAGGCAGAAATTCGCCATCCACAGAAACAGTATGTTCTTTAACCATTAGACGTAGGTGTGTGTTAGTGTAGCACTAATACTTCTTATAAAAACATCCTAGTATATTGAAAATACTGTATTTGTTACAAAATAAATTAATAAAAACAGTTTAGGGGGTTGGAGAAGCAAAATAAAACAAAAGGACACAAGTGAAGACATTACCTTTAAATCGGTTAAATTCCTTTGATTTGAGCTCAAAGTATTCATTGGAAAGGATTATGCCCAAGTGAGGCTTCAAGGAGTTATAGAGGGATGTGGAGAGATGAAATGGGCAGGGGTTAGCTGAGCCAAAGGCTTTGGAACTGTGGGTAAAGAGGTAGAGGTGGGAGCCTTTTATAAGAGGAGAGGAGGGGCACTCTTGGAAAGGTATAAAATGTAACTTTATTTTCAAATGATTTTATGATTTTATTGGTCCCACATTGATGTGTTTCGAGGATAAGGTGATAAGGGTTAGAAATCCACCCATAAAATATGTTTTGGACATGTTTAGGTCTTAGATTTTACATTATCTTTCCATTTTATATAAATCGTTAAATAATGAGGTCATCGCTGCATCATCATGATGTCATAAATAATTTAATTTATTTAATGTCTAAAAATTATAAAGAAAATAATATGATGTAGGAAAGCTTTTTATATTTACAATTAATATTTATAGTCCAAAAGATCATTTATGTAGACAAAATTAAACATATTTTACTTAGGTGATACATTCTTTGTTACATTTAGCATTCTTTAAAAATAAAAAGATAAAAAGTCACTTTCTCACAAAAGTGATTCCATGGGCCCCCCAAGTTTGGCACAAGGCATCCCATGGTCGGCCATGAGACAACCAGTAGCATTAGGACACATTTTTTAGTCATTTTTTTGTTATTATTATATTATCTTATTATCTTTAACTACCCGATTACTCATTAATCAAGATAATTAAAGATAATTACCGTCGTTACTATTCATAATGTCAAAAAACAAAAGATTCTTAATTACAGAATTTGGACCTTCTGATTCCAAATATGTAATTAATTTTACCAAATTCCAAGCACATAAATTGCAATAATTAATTTAAAAAAACATCCCGTTGTCAAAACAAATAGCGGGTTTTTTAGAAACAATATTTATGAAAAGTTTGACACTTGTTTATGCCTAATTCCAAATTGAAATTAATCCCAATGACCATAATTGAATTAAATGGTCAAAATATATTCTAATTACACTTTAAAAAAAATTAAGAAGATAATATAACCATATAATTAAATTATATGAAAAAGCAGTTTTGATGTAAAATGCAGTATTTTTCACTATACATTGAAAAATGAACATTGTCAGAAAAATACCAAAAATTAACCCAAGGTAAATTTCAATGTCCCAATCATAAATAATATGTTTATTTTGAAAAATAGAGATTATAAAAGTTTCAAAAAGTGTATTTAAAAGGGGTTCTCCATCAAAAGGAGGTTAATCGACCTTTTAAAGAATATTAGAATGTTTATGCTTAAAAACTGGATTCATTTGCATTTTTAATCCTCTAACAATTATTGTAAAGAGTAAAAATATTTGACAAACATATATAACCATTTTTTAGTTAGTTCTGTCCATTCCTGCCATTACAATGGCTAGGCATTAACTACCATTTAAAATAATATTATTTTACTATTAGAGTGCAACGTAAGATTCCCATGAAACTCGTTGTTGCGTATTGGGTACGCCATCGAGCATAGCACCCCCTTTAAAGTAATATTAATATTTTATTAAAAAATATGGATAAATATAAAGATGTCATATTATTTATTTACCTGGGGTGTTACATTATTAGATATATAATTTAATCTAGAATTATATGTGTCAATAATATACATATTGATAATAATTGAGTTGATGTATTGACTAAATTTTTGGTATTGTTAACAATGAATTAATATTTAAATGTATTGAATTTGGATCCCATTAAATAAACTAAGTTGATATAACATCACCAATTTCAAATCAAAATGGTAGAGATTGGTTAATTTTTGTGTTTTATAATGAAAATAGAGGAGAATTGATATGATTATTCTAAAAATGAATTTAATTTCATTGAATAAATTTGTTAAAATTATAAAAAATTAATTATATTATTTTCTCATGGAATGAAATAAAAATCATTTTTGAATAAAAAATATTTTTTTAGAATAAATAATGTGCTAAAATATTAACTATTTTATACCTAATAATTATCCAATAAATTTTCATTGATTATGAACTTCATATATATTTCATAATTAGGTTAACACTATTCATACCCACTAATTCAATGACTATTTTATAATGGTAATATATTAATAATAACAATTTATGTTTCATTTAAGCTCAGTTTTTTATTTTTTGTGCACTATCGAACATAGTGTTGTTTTAAATTCTTGGGGTATTAGATTCTCCCCATATAATAAATTACTTCCTCATAATTTGAACATGTTCTCAATAATCAAGGGTTCTTTATTTTAAAATTCATTTGTGGAAAACCCACTTTGTAATAAGGGTAAATAAAACATCCTCTTAATAAGAGGGGAAGGGAAGTATGAAGGTCACCACAAAACTAGGTTTCAATATAAGATAACGTTAGCAGGATGTGAAAAAATGGAAATTCAAGAGAAAACTAACACCCAAGGATTAATGGAGAGTGACAGAGACCATGGTCATGATAAATTTAACCAATAGAAAAACATAAATATTTGATGGGTTTAGATAAAATTTGGTTTCCCAATAAGAAAATTAAATGAATAATTTTTTTATTTCAATGTCTTTCTCCTAATGTCAATTGGTTCTTTTATTATCTATATAATGCACTTTTGAACATGGAATTACTAAATTTATTTCCATTTTATATAAATAATCACATCCTTTGGTCATGCTTCGATCTATTATCACTTCATCTCTTATACAAGAAATTAGATATTCAAAATGAATCATTTTCTTTTTACCCAAATCACTTCTTAACAAATCATAAGATCTATAATTAATTCCTTCAGCCTATAAATAATTAACAAAACAGAAAATGGTTAACAAATGTTTTCTAATATGATAAATGAGACATTAAACTCATATAAAAATCTCAAAATTTGAACTTAATTCAATCCATAAGTAGTTAACCAAATGTCTCCAATAAATATGTCTAAAAATTTTAAAAAATAAAATATTTATGAATAAGGTCACTAAATTTACAATATCAACTTATCATTAATCCTCATTAAAGTAGAATTTAATGTCACATGTCAATACATTGATCACATATTTCCCTAAAATATGGTAATAAATTGAACCACCATGAAACTTGAATAAAAACATTGATGCTTCAAATAATAATCTATTTTAATATTAATTAAATAAGATATTGGATCATAGAATATTATCCTAAATTAGAAAATGTAGTAAAATACATCATGAATAAATTTAGCATCAAATTACTATCCATTTCCAAATTCACAAATATTGTACCATTTAATTTTTTAATTATAATAAACTCAACATCAAGAACAAATTAAGGGTTTTATTTCCCATATTCATGTATTCTATTAAAATATCACCTTACAACTAAGTAACATTTTTTGGTTATTGGTAACATTCATCATATGCTTTAAAATCTTAATAGAAAAACTATAATGGTACAATATTTATACATTTAATCATTATAATAACCATAATACTTTTGATAAAAAACATTACAATATAATTATTCAATACAAATACACAATAAAATTAATCATTCTATTTTGGGTGTAGTAATATAATAACCTTGAACATGATCCATCTTCTTATGAGGTATATTCCCTTGAATCTTTGGGAATTCATATGTCTAGTTCCCCATCTCATTACATGTGAAATGATACACATTTAAAGTTTCATTCATATCTACTCATTCACAAACCTTATGCCCTTTCTCTGCACACTTTTTGAAAACTCCCATTCCTTTCAATGAAGTACTTGGGTGTTTATTTACACAATTATCGCATGAGGGAAAATAATCCATTCCCTTCTTCCCCATATATATATTTTTCTTCCATTATGTTCTCCAGTTTATTTCCTTCGAGGACATATGACTTGAATATTTATTTCTCTATCTTGATATCACAATATAATATATCCTTATATAATGACAATTCTTGGGATAATAGTTCACTTCAAAGTATTGGATTTATCCCATCAATGAAATAGCCAATCATACTCTTTAGATAATGTACATTTTTTGAATCATTCTTTACTAACATTTTATTGTTTGATTCATACGTAGAAATATTTTCCTCTTACATTTATATCATACTAAAGAATTTTCTTACTGTATCTACTAGCTGTTTGTAAGGAAATTAATTTCAAAGAAAATTTCCTCAAAATTCTTAGATTTAATTTTTGTTGTTTTCTCTTCATCCTTATTGTTTAGAATCAATGAACACTATTAATCTTCATACAATGAGATATGATACACTATCATGAATACATTTTAACTTTAATTACATCCCGTGGTGATAAATATATTCCCTAAGAAGTTATCCATTACTCATCTACAAATAGATTTGTAGATTCATAAAATAGTAGAGGTTTCCGACACATGAAGTCATCCAATATGGTTACACCATTTAACATATATATAGGAAGATCCATATGAATAAGATTATTGGTCATGATCTGAGTTATATTTCCCAATATAGTTATAATTTGATCATCTCCATCTTCACCTTCACCTCCAACTTCATTATCTTTCCAAGGTGATAAATCCCTACATAGATTACGTCCATTGATAAAATTTCCATTCCTTCCTCTAGATAAAAATTCTAACTAATGGAAAACATTATAATAAACATAATATTATGAATCATAATGTATAATTTGAAAACCATTGAAACACTTAATATAAACTAAAATTTTATATACAACCAATCTCAAAATCATAAGCATCATATTTTTGGGTATATTCACAAAGACTGTCATAGGGTTATGTTTTCTAAATTAAATTTTCTTAAATCTAGATCCCAAGGTTACTACTAAACCTACTATAATGCATAATATAATGAACCAAAACCAGTAGAACAATGTCATTGGTTACATTATTACATTTTCACTCGATACAAAGAATCACGTCTAGAAGGGTTGTATAGTTTATTAGTATTGGTAAACTAGATAAATACTTGACTTTCACATTAAAATTGAAAACATAAAATAAAATATAGTTATTAATTTGTGAAAACCATTATTATCTTTTTAATATCCCTAAAAATCTACTATAAAACACTTCTAAGTATCCTAGTGAAGGAAATCCATAGAAAGGGGTGATCCCAGATGCTTAGTAATGGTATTTATATAATAAAATTAATCATAAATCAGGTATAATAAATATCGAAAGGTTAATATCTTAAAAAATATTTCATTTAATAAATAACATGACCATTAAGATTGATATGGTAAGAATAAATTATGATCAAATAATGTTATAGAAATAGTATCATGAGTTTGAAATTTATCCATAGTTATCGTAACAAATCAAATAATCACAAGGACATCAATAACTGATTTCATAATGATGAAATTCATAACGTTGGTCATATAAAAAAGTCCATTATGTCCTTGTTCCAAGACATATTAAAATACTTTCAAGGCCTTATGTGAATATATATATATAAATTGGGTAACACTATAGTGAAAACCCAATATAATTTGTCTCATGATCGTGATAGATGAATAAAGGGGATATAGCCGGCCCTGTAAATCACATTTTAATTCTATTATATTCCACATATTAATGGGATAAAACATAATCAAAATAAACATTCATATTTAATATCTATCATACTAAATGTTAATAATTACCCCAGTCAATAAACATAATCATAAACCATTAAGAGTAATAAAAAAATGGTATCAAAATAGCACATCTCGAGTATAAATAATCATAAAACATCAAGAAATATAAAAAATGGTATAATTGGAGTATATCCTATGCATAAGATTCCACAAAAGTTATTGAAATAAGTTAAAATACCTTAATAAGATCATTAAAATATTTATTGATGAAAATTCCCTTTTAATTGAAATCGCTAATTTAAAGTATAAAATATTTCAAAAATAATAATCATAAAAATTTATTTGAAAAAAATTTGTAAAAAATTAATTTAATATTTAAATAAAATATTTTTCATGATGTATGGTAATTATATACATGTTTTATAAGTTAAAAAGACATTTGTTTCAAAATTTTGTAAAATGGTTAAAAAAGTACCCCATTTGGAAAGGGATAAAAATATTACTTTAAAAATTAATTTTAAAAATTAAAACATGGGTTAAAATTTGTTTGATAAATCAGTTTTTAAATTTTAGAAAGATATATTTAAAATAGTTCTAGGAAACATTGTAATGGAAGGAAAAGTATATTTGATCAAAGAGATAAAAAAAGATAGATTTTCATAACAAAAATTATCGAACAATTTAATTAAAAATTATTGAAATTAGTACTATTAGATAATAATTTCCATAATAAACATAGGTGAATAAAATATAATAGTTTTCTGATATAGTTATAAAAAATCCCCACAAAGGAAATTGAAACATAAACAATCATGGTAAGGATAAGAATGTGAAATAAACCATTACTGTTGTGGAAACTTTTGAATCATAAACCTCATGAAAAAAATTATTTAAAATTAACCTTTAAATAAAATTTATATAATAAGATTCATGATATTACATATTATAGGGAATTATATAAACCACACAAAGAAAATATTTTGTGAATGTAGAATATGTCTCGTGGAAGTAAAAGTGAGATGGTAACCCCTTAACTCGGGACGAACTTCATTAATATGCATTAAAAACTCATGCATAAAAAAATATATTTATTTTATATATTAAATAAACATAATAATATATATAATACCATATATGTTTTACTTATACCTTTTTAGAAACCATTTATGAACAATTTATTTGTAAAAATCACTGTTTCGGGTTATGAATGCTGGGTTTTTCATGTATGTTTTGGTTTGGTATTTTTTGACATTGTTATTTGATATTGGTTCCATTATCCCCATAATATTTTCAATTATATAATTAATATATATTAATTATATTATTATTTTAAATAATCCATTAAAATTTGAAATAAAATAAGGAGTTACATAGTTCCTGGATATTGTAGGCTACATGTACGCTTGAATGTTTTTTTCATTTTTATAACAGATGAAATGAAATAAATTTAAATAGTATTTAAAAATTATATAAAAATTATTATATAATATAAATAATGTTAATTAATTAAATATATCCTCATTACCATTCATTTTAATATAAGATGAAAAAGAATCATGTATCTTTGTGGAGGCGGTAGTCCACATGTATGCACGAGCGACATTATTTTTTTTCCAATGGATTTTATTGTAAGAAATAAAATATGATATTATTATTATATAAGTATAATTATGTGATAAATATATTATATATAAAACAAATCCAATATTATATCCATCCAATAGGTGTGTCGATAAAAAAAATTACATCGGTTCGCATGGTTAAAATATATTATTGAATGGTTTTAAAATATAAATAGAATATGTTTTTAACATTTAATATAATTTATTTCATTTGAATTAATTTGACATTGATTTCATAGGTAAAAATATTTCAATCCTTTGTAATGTTATAACTTTTAAAACCCATTTTATCAACAACGGGATGAAGCTTAAGTTAATTACTGCAACTTCTGTGTTTTAAATTTGGAAAAATGTATTCCAAATTTTTAATCAGTAGGTCCAAATTGTGTTAATAGGCTACTTTTTTTGGGCATTATGAATAGTAACTACAGTAAATTTTATTTACCATAGTTAAAGGTAAATCAGGTAATTAAAGGTAAATATAATATTATAAAATTACCCTAACACTTCTCCTAATATAATTTGTTGATTATATTTTTCCCTAAAACATACTTGGGTTGAAATGGAATCTATTGAAACCAAATTGGATGTGATTATGACCGTTAATTTATTTTATTTAATGGAAAGTGAAATATATCTCAGTCAAACATTAATAATTAAAGTATTTTTAATATAATTTTATACATAATATAAATTCGATTATAAAAACTAATTTGAAAGATAAATTTTTTTTCTTTATTATGTAAATTTATTTCTAATTTTTATGAAATATTTAATTACCTTAAAATATTATACATTAATGATGTAGAAATTATCTATTTAGTGAAAAATCAATAATATAGTTTTTATTAAAATAATAATACACATTAAAAGGCCCAAAAACATGACCAAAACATATTGGTCGAGTATACATAAACCATAAGCATCTATGGGTCTACTTTTTGATCATTTGGAGCCTTATAAAAGTGATTATGACACTTATATTATTTTATTTTAAATGATGTAAATGTTGTCACCTTCATAATTTAATAAATATAACAATTTAAATGTTGTTACATTAAGAAGATAAATTAGAGTAAAAGTATTCTTATGAATGATATTAGATTTATCTTCATCAAATTATTTTATTTTTAATTTTTGTGCAACAAATAAGTATATTAAATAATTATACAAAAATGTTGTAGTAATTATTTTATTAATAGAAATATCAAATAAATGGTTTTAAAAACATTAAAATAAATATTATATAAACAAATTAATGTGCTCCAAAAATTTTCTAGATGAATATGAAATATTAATAATCTATTATATATTTTGGTTCGAATATATCCTCTGTGTAAATAAATGAATAGTGTCAAAATTGACACTATTTATATTTTATAAAAATAACATATTATTAAATTGTTTAAAAATAACAAAAATATTTAAAAATTGAAAATTGAAAATAATATTGTCGACTATGTCATAATTTATCTAATTATGGAAAATTCACAACACATATATAAGTATTTATAGTAATTTAAAATTTAGAATATTATTACCACAAATAAAATTAAATAGATTAAATTAGGATAAATCAAGATGATAGGGTCTAATATAAAATAAAAACATGTCTAAATATTATTGGTTGATGATATTACAACCCATCTCATCTCATCTTCAAATTTGAGTCATTTTGGTAGTATTTAGGTGGGGTTTGAGATTATTATAAATTAATTTTTTGGAGGTTTCCAAAAAGTACCCCTCTCCTCTATTATAAAAGAGCACCTCATCCCTCTTCTCTTCACCCCATTTTAATCCTTAAAGCTCGTCCAAACAATGAAAATTACTCTTCTCAACCTCTATAGTTATATTATATAGTTTCTTGTCTTCTCAAAAGACCAACACTAATGGCCTAAGAGGATGTATAAGAGAGGGACATTGAGGAAGAGGTAATATCTTCTACCGATTCTTTCAAATTTCTTTATTTTTCTACATACTCTTATTTAGTTATTTCATTATAAAGTAATAAAATCATTACCACTAATATAATGATATGTTATTATAAATACGAAACAACCCTATTTCACCTTCTCTCCATCCTATGAAAAATGAAATCACCGCACATGCGTATGTACGACTTACCGTCTCCATGCTGCGGTGTAATATGTTTTTCCACCACCACCACTGTTGGATGGGTATAATGGTGGAAATAATAACTATATATTATTATTATAACATCATACTGATTCTGTTATATTATATTATCTACTCCAATTCCATTCAATAATTATGGGAACGATATCATCGCTTGTGCGTATGTATGGATTACCGTCTCCACAACGCGATGAGATTCATTATCCATGTTAACAATTAAATAATGATTATAAAGTATATATATTAAATAATAATGAATTATAGGACATAATAACAATTCCTTATTAACGTATATGTTATTTACTAACTTCCATTCAATTTAATAAGGAAACGAAAATAGTGTTCATGCATACTTACAGCCTACCATCTCTATGAACAGTGTATTTCATTTCTTTTATTGATCTATTATATATATTTATATTATGAATATATATTATATATAAATCATGTTTTACATTTTTTAAGTAAGTAACCATTATCTAAGTAATCATATAAATAATTATAAGTCAAAACACATATGATAAATGAAACAATTTTACGCAAAACACTGCTTTAAAATAGAATAGATAAATGAACGGGTAATATAAAGTCGTAAGTGAATCATATATGATATCATCAATATTATTATGGTTCTGTAACCAATTAATAATATGTTTAAACCCACTATAAAAGAGTTTCAGACAAATAAGGATGAATTTGGACATAAGGTAAGGGATAATTTTGTAATCTCATTGTTATCCAAGATTGCTTATACGTAAGTATTTACTGGGGTTATATTTATCATCCATTTCCATGTTATATAAAAATGTTATCTTAAAGTATTTACTATTCTTCCATATATGTTTAAAGTAATGTTTACCCCTTTTTTACTTTTACTATGTGGAATGGAAGGAATATTTTATTTGTTTATCATACGAGGTACTTTTTGACTTTTACGGCCAAAGTACAAGAATAATGTTTTTTAACTTATACAGCATGAACATTTTTTATGGTTTCATAAAACCTGATTTCTATGAATCTTCCTCTAAAAGATTTAATGATTTCTTTCAAAAAAATTCATTTCTTTTAAAATTGCATTGCATTTTGAGAAAATAAAATGATTTTGAAGAAGAAAGGATATTTTCCTCAAGAATTCATTTCAAGTGTTTTATCAAAACTATTTTCCATCTAAGTTGAAATTATGTAATATGTTTATGTTTCAAGTATACATGGTTTGATTTTTCTTATGATAAATGATATCCATTTGTTTGATATGGATTATGTTATGATGGGATAATGTTTATAAACCCATTTTATTCTTTGGGTTATGATGAATGATTTATGTTTATTTTATGGCACATGTAATAATGATTTCATTATGAGATGGGTGGGACCTATATCTCCCTCCAATTAATTGGGTAAAGATTTATATCTCATGAGATAGACATGGCTGAAATGGAATGTAAATATGGTTCAGTAATACAGGGCTGGAATGATAAGTAAACCAAGTTTAGTAATGGACTTTGTCTACAATGATGGTCTTGGCAACAATGCCTTGGCTACTATTGAAATCATATCATTTGCTTTATGGTTTTCCAAAATTCCATTTTTTATTCCCATGATATTTTATCATGATTAATGTTCCTTTATGATCTATTCCTTAGGTACTGCCAAGATTTATTTCACGACTCATTATTTTGATGTTTAAAGTTTATATTTATGTTTTTAAGTTAAAATCTATATGGTTTGTTTTATTTTCTCGAGTCTTACCCTTACTGAGAATTTGAGATCACCCTTTTTATATTTTCTTTCCCCAAGGATATAAATAATGGTTTTAGGGAAGAAAAAAAAAGGGGAATATCTTTATTGGAGATGTTGAAGATCATTCTCCACGATTAGAAGATTATGTACCGAGTTTCCAAAGACACTAAACTAATACGGTCATTGGGCGTATGTTTTGTTTATGTTCTAAGTATTCTGAAAAAGTAATGTAATGTCCATTCACGTCAATCTTGGGTCGTTATAGTTGGTATCAGAGTGAAGGTTTAGTTAACCTTTGGAAACTAGAATGGAAAAACTTTAGCGAGATCCTGAGAGATATTTCCACGGTATGTATAGGGTTGTCTGTAAGGTTATGTATAAAGTATAGGTTACAATCCTAGAATTATGATAATGATCATGAATAACCAAGGATTAAACCTAAGATTTTAGAGATTGAATGTACTCCCCCGTGATAATGTTGTTTTTCTAGTTTTATTTTTTCCTCTCAAACTATTCTTTTTGAGTTTTAGATAATGGTTGGAACCTAAAGGAACCCTATTAATGATCAATGCACTAGGAACTGAAATTATTTTCTTCCTGAACAACCAAATGTTTTGTGAAATAAAGTAAAAAATCTTATTGTTATACTTACACAAGCTATGAATCATTCTGGACTTCCTAATGAGATGAGAAGGGAACAATATTCTATTGATTCCATTATGAGGCAACATCTACCTTCTTTCAGTGGGTATTCTGATCCACTTCTTGCTGAATAATGGATCAGTACAATTGAAAATATGTTTTTCATACTTTTTTATTTGGAACATGAACAAGTCATTCTGTGTGTTTACCATTTAGAAGGTGAAGCAGACCAGTGGTGGACTCTAATTAAGAATACAAGGCCGCATGATGGAATTGAATCCATGTAATGGGATGAGTTTAAGAACTTATTTCTCAATAAGTACTTTCCTAGTATTATTTTAATGAAGATGGAAAAGGAGTTACTTGATCTTAAGCAAAAGGATGGTGAATCTGTTGGAATATTCGATGTGAATTTTACAAGGTTTACAAGGTATGAATCCGGCTTTATCATCGAACCTAAAAGTAAAGTTGATCGATTCATTAGTGTATCAAAACCAAGTCTTAGAAAGGCATTATCTATAAGATACTTCAGTAGATATGAGGAGATTGTTCATTTTTATATCAATATAGAACGGAATGTTTTTGTTACATATCCATCTCAAGGTTTTGACAAGAAACAATAGATGGAGTTCAAGGAAAAATCTCAAAACTATGGTGAAAAGAAGACAAATGTTTCTTTATGCTCAAAATGTGTAAAGAAGCATGGTGGAGATTGTCTTAAAGGGAATATGAAATGTTTTATGTGTGGAAAAGAAGATCATCGAGTATCCGAGTGCCAAATTAATGGGAAAAGGGTACCTAATGAAGTGAATGTATAAAAGACTACAGATAATGCACCACCAACACTTCAATGCTACAAGTGCAAGGAAATGGGGCATTATCTTAACCAGTTCCCTAATACAAGGGTTAATGATGATCAATATCAACAATATCTTAAGGCACGGGACAAAGGGAAGTCACATGTGATCACTATTGGCAATGTTGAGTATGACAACGAAGTAGTGGAATGATTAAGTGTTTATGTAACAGGATTCCAAAATAGTGTTGTGGAATCTCATTTATAGTATCATGGAATATTGGAATATTTATGTATTAGATTATTGTGGTTTGCAATATTTATATGGTACTGGTAACCATGGAAAGTTATTGAAATATTTTGGGAAAGCAGATGATATGTACATATAGAAGGGATAAAGAGAAAATAATATGTTTGATAGTATTCATGAGCTCATGCCTGATAAAAGGACAAAGTGATATCATGGTTCTAGTATATAGAATATTTATGTATTATTGGTGTGTGGAAAGACATAAATTTTGATAGAATTCATGTTTTCATTAAGATTTTATGGTAATTCATGTTTCAAGAGAATACATAATTAAGGTATTCACATGTTTGGAATGTGACCAACAAGATATATCTTATGATATATCGGTGATAAATGATGGTATTCACATGCTTGTTGTATGACCTTTCTGGTAATTGTCTTCATTATACTACGAGATTGGACAGAAGTATTTTGGATAAGCCTAAAGGATAAAATGGATTAAGTTGAACATCAGATAGTATTGTTTAAGGCTATAACGTTTTTTCGATATTATTTCTATAATTTTATAATAGTATAGTTTAAGAAGAAGGAAAACCCATAGGATGGGCGACAACCCATCGCGTCGGACAAGGCTGCATGAATCAAACCCACAACCGAAGTGAGACAGAAATTTATCACCTACCACTGGCCTAGAGGACGTTCCTGTTAAGTATAAATTAGTTTTATTTTATTAAGAGGTATGATATATGAAGTATAAGAGCATTTTTGGAACCATATATGATTAATGTCACCATAAATGGAATTATGCATATTTAATTATCTTCTACTAACCTTTTTATGATAGGGACAGATGGAATGACCTATCATTCTATTTCATGATCTACTAATACTTCAAGAATGAAAAATTCAATTTCATTTCATTAAATAAGAGATAAAGTGGCAATTGTTCATGGAATGACGAATGTTGATATTACACTGAAATCAAGTAAGTATTTCTTCTCCTAAAAAAATGTCCAACTATAGGGAAATGATCTTGAAAACCAAAAATGTTGTCCTAGTGCCCTCATATCTGATGAATAAGATGGTACTATAGATCATCACAAATCGATGGCTTTGTGATGGTTGGATTTTCATAGCCATGTTCTCTACAACTCTTCATCATAAGTTGATGGTTAGATTTCTCGTCTATATCCATGTTTTCACTCCCCAACTATGTTCTCTTATGTGGGACCCTAGTTATGAGTTAATTTGGGAATCCATTTTGTTTGTAATGTTCATTTTTAAAATGATTTTTTAGTTTTCCTTTTAATGATGTGGGTTTCTTTGAATGAAATTTTCACGTAGTAAACCATTTATAACCCTGATGAATTTCGAGGGAGAACGTCATTTTAAGGGGGGTAAAATGTAACACTATGTGATTTTATGAGATATATTCTTTTGATATCTTCTCTTGTACGCTACACCAAGATTATCTTGTGCTATATGCAACACCGTATTAGCTTGCAGTTTAGGCAACACTATTATTGTCTCGTGTTACACACAATTTCATGTTCGTTTGGTAGAAAATTATTATACGCAACATTGAGTATAGATTTTTATCAATGTATAAATGAAAAATATTTTGATTATGTTATATGCAACACCAGAGGAAGCTAGCACTACATGCAACCCTGACTTGGCTTGCATTACACGTAAGAGAGACCTTCCTTGATAGCGTGTGTTGTACACAATACTGAGTTCCACTATAGAAAGATATATTGTTATAATATTATTATAAAATAGACATTATGAATATTATTAACTAAATTTTTTATTTTATAATAATATAATTCATCTTACACATTTTATAGAACATGGTATGGGCACAAAATAAACTTTTCGGGTAAAATAAGTATTTTTCAAGAAATGTAGTTTTTCCACCTTTTGATGGTGCACCAATTTTAAATCTAGTTTTTGAGAGGTTTATAAGTTAATTTTGAAAAATTAAACTTCTTCCATGGAATCAAGATATAAAAATTTTCTTTGTACAAATATTTTATATTTTTCTAATAAGTTTTTTATTTTGATGAATACGAAAAATACGCTAAATTTTAATTGAAGACAACTTTTTTCATCAAAATAATTTATATGGTTAGAATATATTATTGAATGGTTTTAAAATATAAATAGAATATATTTTAACCATTTAATATAATTTATTTCATTATCATTAATTTTACATTGAATTCATAGTTAAAAACATTTCAATCTTTTGCAATGTTTTAACATTAAAAACTCGTTTTCTCAACAACGGGATTAATCATAGATTAATTACTGAAACTTCTATATTTTGAATGTTCAAAAATTGATTACATATTTCGAATCACTAGGTCCAAATTATTTTAATAGGATACTTTTATTTTTTGGTATTATGAATAGTAACAATGGTAAATTTTATGTTCCATAGTTAAAGGTAAATAGGGTAAATATAATATTGTAAAATTACCCAAATACTTATATTAATATAATTGGATGATTATATTTCTCCCTAAAACAAACTTGGGTCGCAATGGAATCTATTGGAACCCATTAGGATGTGATTAAGACTTTTAATTTATTTTATTTAAAGGAAAGTGAAATATGTCCCACTCAAATTTTAATTATTAAAGTGTTTTTAATATAATGTTTTATAGAATATTAATTCGATTATAAATACTCATTTGAAAGATAAAATGTTTTTCATTATTATGGTAATTTATTTGTAATTTTTAATAAATATTTAATTACCATAATGTCTTATACATTAATGATGCAGAAATTATTTATTTAGTGAAAAATCAATAACATAGTTTTTATTACAATAATAATACCCAATAAAAGCCCAAACACTTGACCAAAACTTATTTGTCGACTAAATATAAACCATAAGAATACAAGGGTATACTTTCAGATAATTTGGAGCCTTATAAAAGTGATTATGACACTTATATTATATTATTTTAAACGATGTAAATGTTGTCACCTTCATAATTTAATAAATATAACAATTTACATGTTGTGATTTTAAGATGATAAATTAGAGTAAAATTATTCTTATGAAATTTATTATAATTATCTTTATCATAGTATTTTAGTTATAATTTTTATGCAACACATATGTATATTAAATAATTATACAAAAATGTTGTAGTAATTCTTTTATTAAGAGAAATATCGAATAGATGGTTTTAAAAAAATTAAAATAAATATTATATGAAATAATTAATGTTATCAAAAAAATTTATAGATTAATTTTACATGTTAGGAGTCTATTAAATATTTTATTTCAAATATATCATCTGTGTGGATTTTATTAAAATTCCAATAAATGAATTGTGTCAAAATTTACACTATTGATATTTTATAAAAATAACATATTATTAAATTGTTTAAAAATAAGAAAAATATATAACAAATTACAAATTGAAAATTATATTGTTGAATATGTCATAATATATCTAATTATAGATAATTAACAACACAAAAATAAGTATTTATAACAATTTAAAATTTAGAATATTATTACCACAAATAAAATTAAATAGATTAAATAAGGATAAATGAAAATGATAAGGTTTAAAATAAAATAAAAACATGTCTAAATTTTATTTTTTGATTATATTAAAACCTTATAGAATCTCATATTATATGTTGAGTCATTTGGGAGGTTTATAGGTGGGGTTTGATTTTATTATAAATTAATATTTTGGAGGTTTCCAAAAGTGCCCCTCTCCTCTCTTATAAAAGGGAACCTCCTCCCTCTTCCCTTCACTCCATTTTATGCCTTCAAGAACTTCCAACACCTAATAATTCCTCTTATCAACCTCACTAGTAAAATTATATAGGTTCTGGTCTTCTCAAAAGACCAACTCTAGTGCCCTTAGAGGAAGTTCAAAAGAGGCACGTCGAGGGAGAGGTAATCTCTTCTACCGATTCTTTCAAATTTATTTCTTTTTATACTTCATCTTATTTAGTTGATTTATTATAAAGTAATAAAAACAGTATCAATAATATACTGATATGTTATTATAAATATGAAACAACCCTATTTCACCATCTATCCATCCTACGAAAAACGAAATCACCGCGCGTGCGTATGTAAGGATTACCGTCTCTATGCCATGGTGTAATCTATTTTTCCACCACCACCACACTTGGATGGGTATAATGGTGTAAATAATTACTATATATGATTATTATAACATCATATTTATTTTTAGATATTATATCATCCAATCCAATTTTATTCATTAATTATGGGAGTGATACCATCGCTCTTGCATACGTACGGATTGCCGTCTCCACGACGCGTTGAGATTAATTCTCCAAGTTAACAAGTCAAGAGTCATTGTAAATTATATATAATAAATAATAATGAAATATATGACCTAATAATGATACTGGATTTATTCATATTTAATTTACTTACTTACATTCAATTTAATAAGGAAATGAAAATAGCGTTCATGCGTACGTACGACCTACCGTCTCCATGAACGATGTATTTCATTCCATTTATCGATCTATTATATATATTTATATTCTAAATATATATTATTTATAAATCATGTTTGACATTATGGAATTAAGTAATCAATATCTAATTAATCATACGAAAAATTACAAGTAAAAACACATATGATAAATGAAACGATTTTACCCAAAACGTTGTTTTAACATGGAATTGACAAATGAACGGGTAATATAAAGTCATAAGTGAATCATATATGAAATAATAAATATTATTAAAGTTCTATTAAAAAATAATAAAATGTTTAAACCCACTATATAAGAGTTTTAGACACATACGTAAGAATTTGGACATAAGGTAAGGGATAATTTTTCAATCTCATTTTTATCTGTGATTTCTTATACGTAAGTATTTACTGGGGTTATATTTATCACCCATTTCCATATTTTATAAAACTATTTTCATAAATTATTTATTATTCTTCCAGGTATGTTTAAATTCATGTTTAACCCTTTTGAATTTTACTATGTGGTATGGAAGGAGTATTATTTTTTGTTTACCATATGAGGTACTTTTTGACTTTTCCGACCAAAGTAAGAGAAAAATGTTTTTTTAAATTATACTGAATGAACGTATTTTTATAGTTTCATAACATCTTATTTCAATGAGGATTCCTCTACAAGATTTCATTATTATTTTCAACAAAAAAAATTATTTTAAAATTTCATCGCATTTTGAGAAAAGAAAATGATTTTTAAGAAGAAAGGATATTTTCCTCAAGAATTCATTTCAAGTGATTTATCAAAAACAATATCATATAAGATGAAATTATTTAATATGTTTATGTTTCAAGTATAATGTCTCAATTATTTACATGGTTTGATTTTTGTTATGATAAATGATATCCATTTTTTTATATGGATTATATTACGATGGGATAATGTTTATAAACCCATTTTATTCATTGGGTTATGAGGAATGATTTATGTTTATTTTGTGGCACATGTAAAAATGATTTCATTATTAGATGGGTGAGGCCTATATCTCTTTCCAATGAATTGGGTAAATATTTATATCTCAGGAGATAGACATAGCTGGAACGAGAAGAAAATATGGTTCAGTAATACAGGGCTGTAACGACAAGTAAACCCAGTTCAGTAATGGACTTTGTCCACTATGTTGGTCTTGGTAACAATGGCTTGGATACTATGGAAATCATATCATGTGTTTTATGGTTTTACACAATTCCATGTTTTATTCCCATGCTATTTTATCATGATTAATGTTCCATTATGATCTATGCCTTATGTACTTCCAAGATTTATTTCACGACTCATTATTTTGATATTTAAACTCTATGTTTATGTTTTTAAGTTCAAATGTATATGGTTTGTTTTATTTTCTACATGCTTAACCTTACTGAGCATTTGAGCTCACCCTTTTTATGTTTTCTTTTCCCTAGGATATAAAGAAAGGTTTTAGTTAAGAATACAAAAGGGGAAGATCTTTATGGGAGATGTTGAAGATATTTCACCATGATTAGATGATAATGTACCAAGTTTCCAAAGACGCTAAACTAATATGGTCATTGGGGATCTATTTTTGTTATGTTTTAAGTATTCTGAAAAAGTAATGTAATGTCCATGTACATCAATCTTGGGTCATTATAGAAAAAAGATCCAAAATGGATCATTCTTGAACCATATATATTATAAGGTCTAAATAGTTCCATAAAATATGAATGGCGTAGTTTTTCAGGTCATTTAAACAATTATTTTTTATTTTATCTCTCGATAAACCTATTTTAACCGTATCCAAACTAATTAAATTTCACTTTTTTACAATTCATTATGAAAATAAATTAAGTTGAAAATATAATATAATATTAATAATTGATATTAATAATAAATAATACATTTTACCAAATTAAAATAATAGAAGTAGAATAATTTAATTTGAAATTAAATCTAAAAATGTAAAAAAATGGTTTACCTATGGAAACATCTTCAAAAGTATAAAAAGTTTTTATATAAAAATTGAAAAGTTAATTTGTTCATGTGAAATAAATTGTATTATTTATGAAATAATATAATTAATTTCACTTTTATAAAAAATTGAAAACAAAAGTTAACTATTTAAATTCTATAAATGAAAAGGTAGTTTTCAATAAAAATCATTATTTAACACTATTCATCAAAAAATTAATCGTTTCATGTAATTATAAAAAAATCACATTAAGATAAATATGAATTGATATTTTAAAAAATTACATTCATTTTTTCAATTAAATTTTATGTAATTGGTAAAACATTATTTTAACATAATTGTGCAGAGCATAACAAAACCGTTTTTAGAACTAATATAATTTTTTAGAAAAAAACGTTTCTTTTTATTTCAAATTATTATTATTTTTATTTTAATATATTTTTATACACCAAATTTATTTACACATGTGTTAACCATATAATTTTCATAATTTTGTCAGTTATATTTATTATATCAAATTTAATTGATAGGTTATATTAGTATACAATTTTACAGCTCTTTCAGACATGGGGTTGCGTGTATCGCACAGTACCCAAGAGATTGAAATTTTTTGAAAGGAGAAATTTCATCAAGTACTGAGGTTTTACACTCATATACAATAATACACTTAAAGGGTCAATATTATGATTGGGGAAATTATGGTATAGAATATTATTAATGTAATGTAGCATGAATGCATTCAAAAAAAAGGTATTCATTAAATATTTGGGTTCAATTTATATTTTTATATGATTATTTAATTAATAATCATTAAAATTACCTTAATTATCATTAGTGATTTTATTTATAATTTTTCCATGATTTTTTCTTGTCAAATTGTATTCATGTATAGGTTCCTCTAAAGTAATAAAGTCTGAAAATAATTTTTTGTCATTATATAGTAGGGTTCCATCTTTATTTGGACATTTTTTATGTCATTCATGTAAAATTAACCTTATATAATTCTAGTGTGATTAAAATTTCCAATAGCATGTATGATTTAAACATAGATGTTGATAATACGATTAAAGTCCCCTTAACATTTTTATATTTAACTGATGTTTCTAAAAAGTTTAATGAATTTTCACTTGGCTTCATGATATTACCATTTCAAATGATGGGAGTTTATTGATAAAAGTTTTAACACATGATGTTTAGTAAATGAATTAATCAAAATATTCAAATGAAGTTTTTTTCCTCAAACATATAATTAACCAAACCATTATAAATAAAATTCCCCATACAATTTAATTTAATTCCTTATTATGTATTATGGATATAGAAAACACATGCACTTCTTTTGATTTATTATATCATATCATATTTAAATAACAGTTAAGCATCATAACTATTGATAGTATACCAGTTGAAAAGTGATCATATGATTAGTATAAATACATGGTTTTAACAAATCTAATTGACACAAACAAAGGACGTGATGGCCTCAACCAGTAGGGTAATACCTTATAAAGCGCATTTATCAGAGCATCCAAGGGAGATAGAATCTCAAGAAGTTTCCCTTAACCAAGCCAAATTTGAGATCGATCAACTTACGAATTATTAAAATAGTTTATAGGAGAAGTCTAATCCCATCAAGATCATGGCGAAAACCATGTATATTGAACCACCCCATAGAAATATCATCATCATGAACCTTACCTTTAGGGAGTTTTCTGGTGTATTTAAGAGATATGTATCAAGAAAATAATAATATGAATATTAATATTGTATTTTCAATATAATAATGGCTATATTTTATTCTTATCGTTACTTTATAAATGTTTTTGTTTTTATGAAAATAGAAAATAAATTTTATTTCTAATTAGAATTTAATTTTGATTAGTATGTTTTTTGAAGAATTAATAGAATTTTGAAAAAAATTATTTTTAATAAAATGTTATTATTATTATTTTTTTCAAATATAAGTGATCATATAATTTTTAAGAAATAAAATGTAATTTTTATAAGGGTTCAAAAAATATTCTTTTCAAAAACAAAATCATCATTTATCAATAAATGATGATTATTATTTTAAAAGTTAAAAATTAAAATATTTTGAAAATTATTTAGATAAAGTGATTTTTTTTTGTGGAATGAGAATGTTGAAATTATCCAATGGTTATTTTTTATAATTTTCTGAGAGGGTTGATTTTTCAGGTAGAAATTAAAAAAGGTATAAATATATAGTGTGTATTATGATATCACAATGACCCAAAAATGATGAAATAAATACTAAAAATGGTATACAGTACCAAATTTATATTTTATATTTAAAAAAATTATTCTTATATGTTATTTTATTTAATTTATAAGGACACTATGAATCCTCCAAAACTTATAATATATTTTAATGTTTTAAAATCATATCATCAAGGACATGAATCACTTCCACATCAGTAAAGGTATTATTTAATTAATTTCTGCACGTAGACATATAAAATTATGAAACATACTCCCTTTTTTCTGAATCCATTTAAAAACCCCATTGGAAGGATTGTGTTTTTGGTCATTTTATTATATATTGTCCAAAACCTTGGATTGAGAAATGATAAAGAATTCCCCACTCATTTCCTACATAAACCCTCCCAATTTCCAATTTCCCTTCACTAATTCTCTATTTAGAAGGTACTTACTATTCCATACACTCTCTTGAGTCTTTATGATGTCCCCCTAAGCTCTGTTGAAGCTCTTGCTAGGCATTTGGAGTCACACTCTCAAAGTAAGGGATCCTCTCCTTCTTCTCTTAATTCATGTATCTTCTTTAACATATGTATTTTATATTAATTACATAATGTTTGAATATGTTCTTACATATCATTGTTACTGTCCAATTTATGTCTAAATTATGATATAACCCTTTCACTCTCATTAATACCTCCCATGAGCATTTATACACCCCCATTATGCTGTAGAAATTTCACCACGATTTTCTATGACAAACAATTGTGCAGTGAATACTCGTTCCCACTTCCTATCAAGGGTGTTAAATTTTTTGAACATAAACATATTTATTGGGAATTAAATGTAATTATTAGACACTATTTGATAATGGAGAAAATAATATTATCTATCAATCCATGTTGTATGATCTATGTGGCACACATAAGCATGAGAATGAAATGAAAGTGACAGGTGCACCTAGAATTATATAGTGCTCCAATGCATTGGGTAATGTTTTAGTCTCATGAGAAGTCATTAATGGGATTAGGAAGTGAACCTAATCCATCATGATAATTTTCCATCATGATGTATTTTTAGTTATCCTTTAATTGTATTTATGATGTATTGATTTTAGTTGTTTCCAAATTTATCGTGTTTCCCTCATGATTATTATGCTATACCAAGCCTCATTGTTCATGTTTCTGATTCTAAACCCTTTTATTCCCCAATTATATTCTTATTTTATAATATATATTACCTTCCTCAAGTTATTCCATGTTTATTCTATTATTGGGATTTATATTTGACTCTTTCTTATGTATGTTTCTAGGTTATCCCATGTAGTTTTAAGTATAAGCCTTTTAAGGATGTTTTCAAAAAAGATAATGTATTTCATGTTTGATGTTGTTATTTAATTTACCTAATTCCCAAATACAGTAGGATTATTAATATTCCAAGATATTTTATGTCTAATATTATATAGTTAATCATTAATTAATGTTTAATAAATATAAAGCTCGTCATAGTTAGCAACGAAGGAAAAATTTAGGTATTTTTGGGCTTAGGACTAAAAAATTATAGAAAAATACATAGGGGAAATACTATATATATTAAAACATCCCTAAATTTTGGTATGTAAAGATTTATTGTTTTATCAAGAAAAATCATCCCTATCTGGATACTATAATAAGTTGTGGCTCTAGCACATATGTACATTAGGGTAAAACCCGAATACATCGTATTGAGCAAGACTTGGTCTGGAATTTGTGTATGATAATGGGATTTTCTACACACCTAATTTGACACACCAAATAGATATTCTTCAATAAATTCATAAGATAATTATTAACCATTATTAAAGGAATGAAATATTCCCATTATAATATATATTAGGAAATAGCTGATGTAAATCATAGGTTGAATCCATGAAATACATAAGATCATGAAATACAAGTAATTTATAATTTATCTCTTTAATTTCATTAGATTCCCATTTATGTTATTATAATTTTAAAAACACTCATCTTTAATTTTCCCTTTATTCTATAAAATGATCAGAAATAAGAGGAATCAGGTAAATAAACAATCTAAACGGAAAAGTGATGATTTCCCGCAAATGATATACCCAACCGAATGGAAGTGAGAATCCTGAAATATAAGATGATATTATCTCAGCTAAATCATGTTAAGAATAGAAACATGAATCTTGCGGAGTTCCCAAATTCCCCTAAGAAAGAACAAGCTTTAATTCTGACATTTATGTGATTCATTCCTCTAACGTTCAATGGATCATATGATCCCTCAAACATGGAATAATAGATCAACTCTATTGAACAGATCTTCTCTGTCATTTAATATTCTGATAAAGAGACGGTTATATGTGTTGTTTATCGTGTGGAGGGAGAATCTGATCTGTGGTGAAACATGATCAAAAATAAAAATCATGAGAAAGAATATTGAATCAATTGTGTGGAAGGAATTATAGAATGTGTTTTTTCAATAAAAAATTTCTTTTCACTCACTGGCTTAAAATGGAAAGGGATTTCTTTTAACTCAAGAAAAAAGATAATGAATATATTTGTGCATATGAGGAAAAAGTTAGAAGACTTTCAAAATCTACTTTCGTCTCTATAGTTACACCTAAGTGAAAGGTGATAACTTCATTAGTGGGATAAAACCTATTCTATGATAAAACCTCACAATCCGAGACATTGATACTATGAGGAAATTTATCGATCTGCACTCAAAGTTAAAATGGATTATAGAGAATTTCAAGGGTATCATAGAGATAATAAGTGGAAAGTGTAGTTTAATTCTAGCAGTATTATAGAGAAATATAAAATTTAAAATAAATTTAATTGTATCACATGTCAAAATTGCAGAAAGAATCGTCTGATAATTTCCTAATATGAATGATGCAATGATTTATTTGATGAAAGGAAGGGAACCTAAATAACAATTTCCCATGAGAAAATCTAACTAATGTGATGGAGGAAAGAAATGATAATGTGAACCTTCGTCACATTTTTCATTGTTCCAACTGCAAGGAACAATATCAGTTTAGAAATCAATGCCCTAATCCAAGGGTTTTAGGAGACAACCAACAACCTCCAAATAAGAAAGGGGTATATTTTTCCATCACAACCATTGAGGTAGATCCCAGAAATGATGTGGTAACATGTACTCCGGTTATTAATTCATTAATAAGGAATGTGATTTTTTATTCTAGTTTTATGTATTCTTTTATATCACAAAATTCTAGTAGAACTATTCAAACACTACCACAATTCAAGGAAAATAGAGTTTTTGGTGAAAACAAAAAATGGGAAAATTATCAAATCCCAAGTATATAACTAATCCACTATCAAATTTTGTGGGATAAAATCTCCAGAAAACCATATAATACCAAATTTATTGTAATTTTATTCAATTATAGGTTTGGATTAGTTTTCCCTATATAGATCCAACATAAATTTCTGTGAGAAGTTCATCAACCTCTTTATCGTGAATCGTCTTCCAATTAAATCTAAATTCAAAGAGATAGATGAATCTTATTTATTAAAAACATATCAATCATGTATATTGTTTCCCTACAAGAAATTATATCTTGATCAAATGAATTAGTGTAAGTAATGGATCATCCTTAGAGACATGCCAATTGTGAGAGAATGTGTTGAAGTGTTTCCTGAAGAATTGTCTGGTCTTCCTCCTATCTGATAGGTTGAATATTCAATCAATATAATACATAAGGAATTACCATTATCCATGAATCTATATAGAATTAATTTTATGAAACATTAGGATATTAATAATAAACTATAAGATATTCTAGATAAAGGGTTCATCTTCCCAAGCGCATCACTATGGGGTTTACCAACCAACTTCATCAAGAAGAAGAAGTATGATTCCATGAACATTTGTATTGATTATCACGATATCAATAAGATCATGAAAAAGAAAACCTACCTTATTCCATGGATTGATGACATGTTCTTCCACCTATGTTAAGAAAAATACTTCCCTAAGGTGTATATGAAGATGAGGTATTACAATGTTAATGTGAAAAAAGGAGGATATCCACAAAACAATTTTTCAGAAATGGTATGGGCACTATGAGTTTATACTAATTCCATTAGGACTCACACATTATATAGAAATATTCATGAACATGATGAATATATTATTTAGATATTACCTTGACAAATTTGTGTTAATATTTGTAGATGATATTCAAATATATTCAAAAATAAAGGTGGACTATGAAGATTATCTGAGGACTCTACTAATGACTTTACGAATGGAGGTGTTTTTTAAATGTACATCAAATGTGAGTTATGTTTAAAGGAATTCACATTCATGAAGAATATTATCTCAATTAATTGAATAGTTATGTATCCTTCAAAGAAAAATCAATTTAAGGATATCTATGTCCAACATATATGATAGATATCTGTAGTTTCCTTGGATTAGATGTGTACTATTGTTGATTTGTGATAAATTTGTCATGATTTTCAAATTCTCTAAAAAACCTAAAGAAAATGAAGTCTTCTTTTATGGGAATGATGAATGTATAGAGAGATTCCTGGAGTTGAAAAAAAGGCTTATCACTACACATGAACTCACACTACCCACAAGTGGAGAAAATTTCATGGAATTCACTGATGCTTCAAAGAAGGGATTGCATTGTGTGGCAATGCAGAATGAAAAAGTTATTTTATATACCCCAAGGCAATTGAATGTTCACAAATAGAACTACCCAACACATGATCTAGATTTGGATGTAATGGTCTTCACCTTGAAAATATGTTGACACTATCACATTGGGGAGAAGTATGAAATATATAGGGATAAAAAATGATTTAATTTATATATTCATGTAAAATATAGATGAATATGTGCCAACAAAGATGGTTAGAGTTGATCAAGGACTATGAATTCTCAATCCACTATCATCCTATAAATTTCAATAAAGTGTATTATTCTCTAAGTAGATGGATCCATCAATTTTATCATTGATGGGAATTGAAAAGGATCTAATTTTCTTAGACTTAAAAAGAATAGACATGAGAATAATAAAGGGAGGAAAATCATGAATCCCTAAAAAATGATCTCTAAACCTTACCTTATGGAGAAGATAAATGATTCTAAAAGAGATAATGTAGGAATTCATAAAAAAGTGGAAGATATAAGAAAAAGGAAATCCTCAGAGTTCAATGTTAATGAAGGAGTTGGGAGATTGGGGTCATGATTATATGTACCATCAAATAATGAGTTAAATAATGAGTTATTAGATGATGGACATAGTATATATTTCTCCATCCATATTAGAATAAAAAATATGTATCTATATCTCTAAGAGAACTACTGGTGTAGAATATGAAGAAGGAAATCATAGAATATAAATCAAGATATCTTGTATGTTAGCAATTTAAGTTAGAAAGGTAAAACCCCAAGGGAATGATTCCAATATTACCCATACCTACATGAGAATGGGAAAACATTACCATTTAATTTTTCAACATTATTTTGGAGACATCAAGAGTGAATAATACAATATGAGTTGCGGTGGATCATCTTACAAGGACTGATCACTTCATTGCAATTCAAGAGAAACTCTCACATGACCAAATTGTGAGGATATACATTAGAGAAGTGGTGAGGCTACATGGAACACTAGAATTGATTATATATGATCAAGACCCAAAAATTACTTCCATGTTCTGTAAGAGTCTCCAACATTATCTGAATACAGATTTAAACTTCATCGGGACTTATCACTGCCAAATTGATGGTGAATCTGACTCGACTATCCAGACACTTGAGGAAATAATGAGAGTATGCTCAATTAACTTCAAAGAATAATGTGATCAACATATTCCTCTAGTAAAGTTCTAATACAATAATAGTTTCCACTCATGCCTCCAAATGGAACCCTATGAAGCCCTTTATGGTAATAATTGAAGAACACATGAATGTTGGGATAAAGTTGGTGAACGAAAATCGTTAGGTCCTGAAATGGACATGAAAATAGTGTAAAGTCTAAGATCATTCAACGAAACATCAAGGCTACTAAAAGTTGATAGAAGAGATATAGTGACAATCATCAATGATACATAGAGTTTGATGTTGGAGACATGGAATTACTCTGCATATCTTCATGGAATAATGCCATGAGATTTAGGAATAAGGGACTGAATTATCCAATATACATTGGTCCCTTTTAGATCCTTGGTTGAATTGGAGCAGTGGCCTATCAACTATCACTCACATATAACAAATCTCAAGTACATGATATATTCCAGGTATCCCTCTCAATGAAGTACATATCAGACCGCTCACACGTACTCAATTCAAAGGTGGTCATGTTGGATAATTGTCATTCTTATAAAAAGGAGCCAGTGAAAATCATAGATCATAGAGACTATGTTCTACGAAATATGATAATAAACCTAGTAAAAATGATTTGGAGAAACCACAAGTTTGAATAAGAGGTGTGGGAATCAAAAGTGGTGACTAAACATTGTTTCCCTCATATTTTTTAGTATTTGAAATGAAAATTTCAAGGGATACATTTTTGAAGGGTGGAAGATTGTAATGACACGAACATTTGAAAATAAAATCCCCCTTGTAATTTAATTAAATGTATTTTTAAATATTATGGTTATAGAAAACACATGAAAATATTTGGTTTTATTATATCCAGTCAAAATTAAATGACTACTAAGAATCATAATAGTTCAAAATATTGTTGTTGATTAGTGATCATATGATTAGTATAAATATAGGGTTTTAACCAATCTAATTGGAATAGAAAATGGAATTAATGTCCCCAACTAGAATGATTAAACCCTATGAAGCCCTTTATCAGAGCTTCTGCGAGAGATATCATCTATGGGATTTTAATCTTCTAATCCCATGATAAGATCTAACAATGTAAGCATGAATGGAACTGTTTATGGGAGAAGTTTAATCTCATTGATATCATGGCCAAACCCAATAAACTGAACCACCCCATGAAAATCTCACCATCATTCACATTAACCATATGGTTTTTGTTGATTTATTAAAGGGATATATATCAGGACCATAATAATATGAATATGTATATTGTATTTACAATATAATAATGGTTATATTTTCTTCTTACCATTAGATTATAAATTATTTTATTATTTATACATTAAAACATAAATTTTATTTTTAATTACTGTTCAATTATAATTATTACATTTTTTTTGATGAATTAATATAATTTTGAAATAAATAATATTTTAATATATTTTTATAATTAAATAGTTTTTATCATATATAAATGATCATATATTTTTTATGAATTCAAATGTAAATTCGATAAGGGTTTAAAAACTGTTATTGTCATAAAAACTGAGCATTTCTCAATAAATGTTGATTTTAATTTTAAAAGTAAAAATTCATATATTTAGAAAAATATTAATAAAAAATTAATATTTTTTGGAATCTGTATTTTTGAAATCAACTAATGGTGATTTTTTCATAATTTTCTAAAAAAATTGACTTTTTATGTAAAAAATAAATATAGTAAAATATACAGTGTGTATTATGACATCATAATGACCCAAAATGATGTAATAAATACTGTAAATGGTATAAATAGAAAAATAAATGTTTCAGCTTTAAAATAATATGATTTTTAGGTGATTCTATTTATTCTATAAAGCCATTATGAATCATCTAAATCATGTATTATATTTTAATGATTTAAAATCATTTATTGAAAGAAATGACTATATTCCATAATATCAAGTGCATTATTTTAATTCTTTCAGACCTTGCACATATAAAACAATTAAAAAAACTCCAATTTGGTAGAAACCATGGACAAAAAACTTGGGATGATTTATGTTTTTTTGGTTATTTTATTATATAGAGTCCCAAACCTATGTTTGAGAAATGATAAAAAATACTCACTCATTTTCTATATAAACCCACCAATGTTCTCATTTATCTTCACTAAAAATACATAGAGAACATCCTTACTCTTCCGTCCCCTCTATAGAGTCCTCCCAAGGTTCTCCTAAGCTCTGAATAAGCTACTTATAGGCATTTTCGGTCACACTCTAAAGGTATGGGATCCTCTTCTTCTCCTCTTTCTTCAAGTATCATCTTTTTCATGTGTCTTTTATCATCATTTCCCAACATTTGGAATTGTTCATAAATATCCTCATTTATATAAATTTTATTTTAAAATTATTATAGAACCATTTATCTCTCATCAAGCCCTCACATGAAAATTTATACTCCCCCGTTATGCTGCTGAAATATCACTATGATTTTCCATACCAAACAATTATGTAGTGAATACATGTACCCATTCCCTATCAAGGGATTTCCCCTTTATGAACTTATAATTATTTATTGGGACATAAATTTAAGCTTTAGTTAGTCATTTATCATTGAATAATATAATATTATTAATTATTCAATATTGAAGGATATATGTGGAACACTTAAGTATGACAATAAAATAAAAGTGATTAGTGCGCCCTGAATTATATAGAACTCCAATTCATTGGGTAATGTTTTAGTCTCATGAGATGTAATTCATGGGGTTATGGTGTGAACCTAATCCATGATGGTAATTTTTCTATCATGGTGTCTAGGAAGTTAGTATAGCGACCCTATCCATTCATACATATTATTAAATAATTTTAAGCATAATTAACCATCAAACATCAATACAAGGATTGGAAATTCTAATGTCTTTGGATGATTATGTTCATAAAACTGAAAAAATGGAAATAGATTAAGAAATATTTATTTTAATCATCCATAAAGAGATCCTATCTTCGATTGAGCTCCTACATCTTTAAAGCATAACCCAAGGAATACAAGAACAAAAGGGACGAGATAAGAAGCACAGTAAGGGAATAAACATATGAATAAAGCATAGAACATGGGTTGGAAGGTATAACATGTTGGAATAAAAATTAATGATTCTTTAATAAACATAAGGAAGTATAAAATTTATAATAAGGGATTATATAGTCATGGAATCATATGAATGTGAAAAAAATACACCTCTTAATTCAGTATATGTGATGGATCTGGTTTGTATATCCTCAAGAGGGATGCATATAATACATAGTGTACTTGAGAAATTTTTTGTGGAAGTTTTATTTAATAGGCCATGTCTCCAACATGGTCAGGAACATCAAAGGGGGTGATGTACCTGGACTTAAATTTCCTTTCTTTCCAAATCTCATGATCTTCTTCCATGGAGATATGTAGAGGAATACCATGCTGCTAACCTTAAACTCAAGGTATTTTAGATGATTGCCTATATAGATATTTTGTAGAATTTGGGATTCCTTTATTTTCCAATTAATTGTTTTCACATTCTCCATAATTTCATATACCATTTTAGGTCCTAGTAAATTATGTTCACCGACTTCATTCTACCATGTCTGAGTTCTGCATCATTTCCTATAAAGGGATTCATATGGAGCCATTTTAATGATTGAATGGAAACTATTGTCATAAGATAACTCAACCATAGAAATACGTTGGTCCCATCCTCCTTTGAAGTCTATATAACATGATCTAAACATGTATTCTAGTGTCTGAATGGTCCTTTCATATTGAACATCAATTTGAGGATGATAAGTAGTGCTAAAGTTTATCTTAGTGTTTATAGAATGTTTGAGACTTTTATAGAACTTCAAGGTGAATCTCAGATCTCGATAATATTGATAGTGGTATCAAATTTATCCTTACCACTTCTCTGAGGAACATATATGTAATTTGAACATGTAAAAATTCCTCTCAAATTTTGATAAAGTGAGTTGTCTTGTTGAGATGATCCACAATAACCCATTTACCATTGTTTCCTCTGAATTTCTTCAGAAGTCTAGTGAAAAAGTATATTGTCATGTTCTCCAAAATCCATGTTTGTATGGATAATAGTTTCATCATCCCTTTTTTCCCATTCATCCTTCACTTTCTTGCATACCAGGCACTTTATTGTATATTCAACAATCTCCTTATTCATATTATCCCACCAATAGTTCAATTAGAGACCTTGATACATCATTTTTCTCCCTAAATGAATAGAGAAGGTTGAGATATGGGTGTCATTTAGCAGATCCTTGTTTATCTCTGGGTATTATGGTATATATAATCATTACCCAAATCATACAACTCATTTATCATCAATTTTGAACTCTTAGGATTATCTATTTTCACCTTCTTCTAAATTTCCATGTGATTTCGTTGAGAACCCCTTATTCTATCCAAGTTGGATGGTTGAGAAATATTTTGAGAAAGGATTGAAATTATTCCTATATTAATTATTCCCATGTTCATCCTTTTCAAATATAATAATTTTGGATCCTTTTCAATTCTCAGCATTGATAAAGATGCATGATCCTTTTTACTTGCATTATCTGCCACATTATTTTCCTTAACATGATAGTAGTGGATCAAGTAGTAATAATCCTTGATGAGGTCTAACCTTATTATCTGGAACATATAATTCTCCTTTTTTGTGAATATATATTTTTTTCTCATATGATCAGAATATAACTCACACTTCTCCATATAGAGATAACGCTTCCAGATTTTCAACACAATGATCTCAACTACCAACTCCTGATCATGCATGGGATAGTTTTTATCATGAATTTTCAACTACCATGAGACATAGGATGTAACTTTATAAAGTTTCATTAGTAAACATCCTAGTATCTAATTTGATGTGTCATTTTAAACCACAAATAGTTCCCCACTTGTCGGTAGTGTGAGCCCCAGTGCAGTGATAAGACAAATTTTTAACTCTTTAAAGAAGTATTTACATTAATTGGTCCAGAAACACTTCACTCCCTTCCAAGTTAGATTGTTTGTTTGGGTTAAAGATAATGATAATTTCTTCAGGAATAATCAGTAATACTCATCTAGACCATGGAAACTATGGATCTCCATTACAGATGTTGGCATAGGCCACTATTTGATTGCGTTTGTCTTGGAATAATCCACAGATATTCCTTTTAGGGTAATAACATTACCCAATAATGATAATTTCTCCATAAATAAATCACATTTAATTTAATTTTCATATTGTTTCTCCCTTTTCAAAGTCTTTATAACACTATTCAAATCCTCCTCATGTTCCACCTTACTCTTGGAGTATATCACAATATCCTCAATAAAGACTACAACAAATTTGTCGAGGTAATATATAAAGACTATATTAATTAAATAAAATGAAAATTTTATGGATAATTAGTGAGTATTAAGGGAATAAATATAAAATGGTAGTGTACATACCTTGTTTGAAAGGATTTCTTGGAAATATCTTCTTTCCTCACCTTTAATTGGTGATATCTTTACTAAAGGTCTGACTTAAAGAAATACATGGAACCACATATTCAATTTCTTAAGTCATCAATCCATGGAAGGGGATAATTTTCCTATATCATAATTTTATTTATCTCATGATAATCAATGCAGATGAAAATTTCATCTTGAAAAAGTTGACTAGTGCACCCAACGGTAAAGCACTCAGGAATATAAAACTCTTGTCTAGATTCTCCTGTAACTTATTCATTAGTTCCTCAAAATAAATATTTTATATTATATAAGGTATCTTTGATATAGGCATAGATCTATAAATAAGTTCAATTGACAACTCAGACTATCAATTAGGTGGAAACCCAAGAAATTATTTATGGAACACATCAGCGTAGTACCTCAAAATGGGAATGACATAGAGCTGGATTCTCAACTTTTTATAAATCATTTAAGCTAGATATGATATATCATAAAGTAGTAATATCAAAAATTGAGATGATGTTTCTGGAGGATACCCATCCTCTTCCTTATACTTGTACAAAAATTAGGGATGCTTCAGGATGTGAAGAGTGACATGACTTTCCCTACAGTAGATTTTGGATTTTTAAAGATAGCTAATCCATTCCCAAAACAGCATCAAAATCCACTGAAGGAAGTAATACAAGATTTTCTGGGAGCTTCAATTATTAGACATTAACTAGGGAGGAGTTACATAATTTGGATGTAACAATTGATGCATTTTTTATTCTCACAGATAACTCAACCTCAAAATTTTGAGGTGGGGTTTGAATAGTTATACTAAAATTGAAAGATATGAAATAATGAATAGGACCAGAATCAAAAAGTATGATTTATATTATTGAATGATTAACCAGTGTACGGTCACCACAACATTTTCAGGTTCCACCTTAGTGTTAGTGATAGCATATTCCCTTCCTTACTGCCTTGGAGTTTTTTATTGTTGACTGCCTCTAACAAACCTTGGCTTAGGGAAATGTCTTGAATAATTCCCATATTATTTGTAGTTAAAAACTATATTATAGGCCGAGTGTTGTTTTGAACATTCCTTTATTCTTACACATGAGTGGGATTATTCATATCCCTTTGGTATTTATTATCCATATGTCCCTATATTCTACCTTTGAAGCATCTCTTGGTTCTAATTAAGTGGTGTTTAGGATGATTCTTCCCAAAATATTAACACATGGGATGTTGGGTCTTATTTCTATAGTGGGATTTATATATCAATCCCCCCATATTAAACTTAATTTTCCTATTTTTATCACTTGGACCATGAGACCACTAAGAGTATATTATCTCAATATCAACCTTAAGGGAGCAATGAACAATCTCTTCATAACTATCGAAGTATCTAATCTCCAATGTTTTTTAGACTCAGATTTAGTCCACTAAAGAAGAGATCCACTTTACTTTTAGTTTTCATGAAAAATCCATAGGTGTATATTGTAATCCTGATGTTTTCCTTGTAATCTCTAATATAATTTTCCTCCTATTGATTTAGTCTAAGGAACTCACTTTCCATCTTAAAATGGAGGGTTCAGGTAAAATATTTATTCCAAAATATTTTCTTAAAATATTCCCATTACATGGAATCAATTTCCTCTATCAACATCATGTTCATGATTAGTTTATAACACTGATCACCTTCCCTATCAAAAAAATATACCTCTAGTGAAACTTTATCCTCTTCTAAGTACTAGAGAACAAATAATAACTTCTCAATGGAGTTTACCCATTTTTCTATGAGAAGGGGATCAAAATATGCACTAAACATTGGAGGCCTTTGTCATGTAAAGGATTCGACTGCAACTTTATCTTTCTTATGAGGAGGGTATTGCACATGATTGAAGTTATTATCCATAAATTGATCTAGCTGAGAAATTAATATCATGATATTTGGAGCACACATTTCTATCATATTTGGCATATCAATAAGGAAATAATCACATCTCCTATCACATTGAGTGTTGCCACATGTTCTAGTATTTTCATCCATTAACTCTGAAAAATAAATTACAATTAGGGGTCTTGAGTACTTATCTAATAATTATATACAAATAAAAGTTGATCATAGAAGGATAAACTTTAAAATGAAATGTATATCCTAACTTTTCATGCCCTATGTTTCAATTTAGGTTATCCATAGTGATGGAATTATCCATAGGGTTCTTACTAAAGTCCACTAGTAATAATATATGAAACTAACTATCCCTTTCTATGATATCAACTATAGAGACCCTAACCTTTTACACATATTATTACATAATTTTAAGCATAATTTACCATAAAATCAAAATCTAATTATTTTAATGTCTAGTGCCATTGGGTGATTAGGTATATAAAACAGAAAACATGGAAATGGAATAAAACATCATTATTTTAATCATACATAAAGAGAGCCTAACTACCATTGATATCATACATCTGGAAAGGATAACTTGGGGAATAAATGAACAAAATGGATGATCTAAAAATCCTAATAAGGTAATAAAAATATTAATAAAGCTTATAACATTTGATAGAAGGAATAAAATGATGAAATAAAAAGGAATGAAACAAGAATAAATATAAGAAAGCATAAAATGTATAACATGGGATCATATAAACATGGAATAATAGGAACATGGAAACAACAAACCACATGAAATAATCACGAGTCAACACTAACTAACAAGTCCATATCACATGGACAACAAAGTCCCATAAAGTAATTAGGTTCGCTTCTTTTTCCATCATGATGTATCTTGAGACTAAATATTACCCAATTCACTAGAGTGGTATCTGGGAGCACCCATAAAAAAATGTTCATGAATATGTATTCCACATAAATAATAAAAAATAAAAAATAAAACATATGGAATAAAACATAAAAATATGGATTACCCATGGAAAGGATTGGGTATCATAGCCACGTCATAATGAATAACAAAAGGGAATATCATAATAGTGTCTATGAGATAATGGATGGAAATAATACATGGATATTGATATGGTAAAATATTCATATATAATGATAAGTGAAATAAATATGAAGTGAAACATTTAAAAATAGTGTTTAAGTGTCATTAGAAATGAAACATTTTAATGCAATTTAAGGGAAATAATAAAGATCATTTAAAGAGGAAACAACTTTTTTTCCAAAAAAATGAAAAAGATAGTTTTTAGTGATTAAATAAGTGATTTTATAAAAATTAATAATGTCTTAAAACACATTATAAATTTCACTTAAAAATGGGTATGAAATCGAGAAGATCCATTTAATCGGACTTGGTTATCGAGATGATTTGCGAATGGAACCGTATTAAAACATTTATTTACCATAAAATAAGAATTTACTGATCTTTCTACATGAGTTTGTAACATATAAGTAGAATTTATAATGATTACACAAAATTATGAAGAATTACCTTGGTTAAAGATAGGGAAAGAGTAACATGAATGAAAAATGGGGGTTCGAGTAGAATCCCTCACATTATAACTGAAAGTGTTCTGAACTTGATCTTTATATCTCATATAATCAAATTATATCTATATATTAATTAATTCAGAACTGATTATACATGTATAAGATTTAATATAATTTTATTAAGTTCATTTAGATCCATTTTGATGAGTTATAAGATAAACTTTTATCGTTCGTGAGTGTTTGTTTCCTTGGTTTGCATTACTGGTTTACTTGTTTACATGTACGGAAAATTTTATAAAATGGGAATAGAAATACAATATTTTAGTTATATTTTATTAACAAACAGACACAAAATTAAATTTTTATATATTTCATTTGGTTATTTAGGGTGAGGATGAATCATTTGAGATGAAATTAGTGGCAATTGTTTTTATTATTTTGGCGGTTTTTGATCCTCATAGAATATTTTTCGTTTATTCATTAATTTAAGGTATATATAAGGGTTCCAGAACATTTCATAGTATATAATACATACATTATTATATATTTGAACCATAAATTTTTTTTATGACCATAATTGATGGTGGTAATGAAAAAAGAAAAAGTATCATCCATAGTGGTGGAAAATCGTCACACCATGGGCGATAATTTCATTTTTATAATAAAAGGAAAAGGGAGGATATTTGATGATGAATTATTAAATTATCATAATAAAATTAAAGTATATAAAATATACTATAGTTATTATTCCACTAGGATAAGTGGATGTGGGGAGAGAATAATAAAATAAAATTACTTGAAAAGAAATTTAAAGAAAAGAAAGAGGATTTTACCTCTTGAATTTCTCCTGCTTGAGAACCTCCATAGGGAAAAGTGTTTGGTATTTTTATGACATCAAGAGCTCCTAAAATTGAAATATAGACTTGGGAAGGGTATTATGAAGTAATTTTAAAATATTAATGCCTTAAGAGGCATGAGGAGATTAGGTATTGAGATGTGGTACATATAGTCGAGGAGAGGGGTGTTTTTTAATATTTTATTCATTAGTTTTTTATTTATCCTCAAGACAATGAATAGTTTGATAATTATCACTAAATATATAAAGATAATGGAGTTTAGTTCTAGATTATGGTTCTTATATTAGTGATGGATCAAGAAATAGTTTATTTAACTTTTAATGTATATATACTTTAAATTATTGTATTTTACTATTCCTAAAAAATAAACTACATTAGAAAAATCCCAAAAATTCACCATAATACTTTTTTGTTGTGTAGAATTTAAAAATGAACCCCATTTTAT
Organism: Viscum album; assembly: GCA_963277665.1. NCBI lineage: Eukaryota > Viridiplantae > Streptophyta > Magnoliopsida > Santalales > Viscaceae > Viscum > Viscum album. The sequence goes on from OY728138.1 coordinate 381,214,073, forward strand.
AAAAATAGTTTTATATATATGATAAATTAATTTTTTTATTAAAATCACCATATACTTGGAAAATACCAATTTTAAAATTATAACTGATTTTATAGCACCTTGAAAAAATAATTAAGGTCTCATGAAATTATAATATAATCACAATAAAACAAAATAATAATTTATGAGAAAATTTTATGAAAATAAATTTTATTTTTAAACATTATATTAATTATAAAATTGTAAACAAACATTTATGTTTTATAAAATTCCAATAATTAATTCATCATTTTCAAAATATTTACTTACTTATACTATGATATAATTATATAATATTTTCGTATATAAGATGCCTAAATTTTATTTATACATTCATAGGTGAGGCTTCTACTCTATTTTTTGGTTTACTATTCATAAGTTCCACATTACTATTCCAAATCTCTTGTCACTATTTTATTAGTATAGGTTTATTAACTTATTAAAACACCTCTTATTCTAGTAATTATTAATTTTTAAAGTTTATATTGTGTCCTCTATGTTATTTTATGTGATTTATACTATATGTAATAATTATAAGAATGTAATTTCTACGGATAAATGTTTGGGTAATTATAGTTAACCTTGACCTATGTTTTTGATGCAGTGTTTAAAGTTTTTTCCACATTTACCATGTTGAATTTATGATTATATTGTTATATCATGCCTCATAGTTCATGTTTATTATTCTAAACCCTTTGATTTCCCATTTCTATGCCCATTGTCTATCATTTATTACCTTCTTCATGTTATTCCATTTTTATTCCCTTATTGGGATTTATACCTTACCATTTCTTATATATGTTCACAGGTAATCTAATGTAGTTTTAAGTATGATCATGAAAAGGATGTTATCAATAAATATGATGAATTTCCTATTTAAAGTTATTATGTATTGTACCTAATTCCGAAAGACACTAGAATTCTCAATTATCTGCATTGATTTATGTGTAATCTTATGCAATAAATTATGGATTAAGGCATAATAGATAGAAGGGTTTTTGTAAACCTAATTATAATTGATCAAGATATAAGTGTGTGTGTTTTTAAAATTTAGTATTTCCATATTTATCAAAAATTATTTAGAAGAAAATTTTAACCATACTATCCATTCTATTTCTCTATAATGGAATTCATTTTCATAAATTATGTGGAATTTATAATTATTATTTCAATATCATATCTTCCCCTAATTCTTTATCAATTTATTTGAATCACATGGTGTCATAAAAAATATAAATGTTGGAAATAGACAAGGATTTTTTATCCTATTATTCAGTATAAGGAATGAATTGTTGACCCCTAAGAAATTGTTACTCTGTTTTGTATGTGATATTTTTAATATCTTTGAAAAATATACAACTTATTAATTTCCTATTATTTTATTAAACAATAATGATTCTTTTTAAGAAAATATCAGAACATATATCTAAAAATTTCTTTTTAATTTAAAATTTTCTAATTAGAGGATTTTTTTTTAATTTCATTCAATATTATTAATTGATAGTTATCTTAAAAATAGGAAATTTATAAAAACATTAGTCATAATTACATATTTTGAAAAAAAAATCATTTTATATATTGATTAATTAATCTCTTTTGTTTAGTTTTTTGGTACAAATGATTTCTTATTTATTTCACTAATCTATTTTGAATATTTATTTTTTATTATGATTTAAAATCATAATATTCCATATGTGATTTAGATTTTAATTTATGCATGCGGACTACATCAATTTATATAAAGGTAATGGTGATGATGGTGAAATATTATCTAAATATGTTAGTGATGGGTGAAAAAAAATATATTGAAATTTGGTTGCACTACATTGATTTGCAATTGTTTTTACTGTGTTAATGGGAGTTTCACCTATATTATACATTGTAGTTTTGTATAGATTTAACTTCAAAGGTGTATGTACTATATCACATCTTTATGTTCAAAATTATATCATAATGTTATTTTTATTTCATTTATATGAAAATGTGTTTTTAATGAATTAATAGGTATTTATACTCAATTATATATTAAATTCATGGTTTTATACTCTAAATGTTATTAATTTAGATTGTGATAATCAAAACTGCCATTGATTTGTTTCTAAAACATGAGAAAGAAAGAAAACTAATCTTATAGGAATGTTGAACTCCCATCAGAATACTCCACATAATTTTATATGTTTTATACAAAAATGAGTTATTTCTGTAGCAATTACTTCATTAAAAGAGTAAAAAAATTTCAATCTTTTATTTTATATGAAATTATTTATCACATATAACATTTTTATGGTGGGTTTTTAAAAAAATCTTCAGTCATTAAACACACACAAGGATACTAATTAGGTTGAATTTAATTTTATATTAATATTATACTAGTAAGAGTATTTTTTTTCATCGATCAAATTATAACAATAATTGGTGTATCCATATATTATTCCAAAAGTTATTGACAATCTCTCTAGTTATAAGTACATTAATTTTCTTAAAATCATACAATAACTATCTACGTATTATTTATAACATGTAAGAGCAGACGAAACATCACTCAGATGTGCGGTGTTCTTGAAACGAAAGAACATGTAGTTTTTAAAGGTATGATACCTTTTTAAAATATTATTCATGGGGTCTAAATCAATTTAATTGTAAAGACCCGAAAATTTCAAGGGAAATTTTTTCATAAATTTTCTTTGGAATTTTACAAGAACGCAGTTTCTATCGGCAGATGATTCCGAGGCCCGGTATTCCCGGAATCAATTTCTGAAGTTTGGCTCGGGTACGTTCAGTGAATGAATGAGCGGGTTTTTCTAACTTTTGAACCGTTGCTCAGAATCAAATTCCGAGGGCACCGATGAAATCGCAGTGCTGGTTTTTGCTTAAAAATGCCTCTTTCGGAGTTGCGTTTGCTCAGTTGTGATTTTTAATTTTTGGGTTTTAAGTTAAGAAATAAAATAAAGTTGTATAACAATTTTATTTTATTTCACTTAAAGCCGCTTAAAGACCACTTAAAAGCTGCTTAAGCTGGGTTGAAGCGGATAGGGTGAAATTCAAAATATCCTACCCACTTGGTATGATATTTGTGAGGTGGGGTCCGCACGAGCCTCGCCGTTTCTTTTCTTCTTAAGTAATGCACCCGCACCCCCCTATTAAAAGAAGTCAACAGTACGTTTTTCTGGTTAAGAAACGCCACAATTTAATTGGGCAGTTATGTTTTACAATTAATTCTTCGAATTAATTGTTCGTTTCTAATCTTTTGTTTTTCAAATTCTTAAGTTGATAATAAAATAAGTTGAGGACTTATTTTATTTTTTGTTGAGGGGTTTGTGTTGTGCAAAACCTTTGGGAGAGCAGAGGGAGAAATCTTCGTTCTTCGACGAAGAACGCGAAGAACGCGCCACCTCTGACGAAGAATGCTCATTTTCCTTCCACGGAATTTCTCCCCTTCCGCAGCGAGACTCTTCAACGGATCTTCTTCTTCCCCTTCATCGTCAACGGATCGACGAACAAGCTCGGAAGCAGAATCGGGTAGCAAGCGATGACGGCTTCGCCTTCCCTCGATTCAGACGAACGCTGACGTCCCCCTTCGACGTTGTCAACCTCGCGACGCCATACTGCGACGAACCTCGAACGACGACGCCTCCAACCGATTGGCTTATACCCAAGGTAGGGGTTTGTATTAAATTATTTGTATTTGTTCGTGAATACCAACTTGATGATGATCGTGGATTAAAACCATTTGTTATCGAATAACGCGAGGGGGTCGGACCACACAAACACGGCCGACCCTCCTCCTTATTTTCGTGTTGGTTTCTTGTGGTTGGTACGAGAAAGCGGGGTGTCGTCGCACCATGCGGTTTCAAGCGGAAGATATGCGCGGCGCCATCGCGCCGCGCCGTGAGAGGAAGAACAAGCACGCAACGCCGTCGCGCCGCGTCAAAGAAACCCGAAGATATCCGCGGACGGAGTCGGGCCACGACGAAGGGGCGCCGCGCCAGCACGCCACGCCAGAGAACCGCGAAGACGGCACGTTTCATTTTGACGTGCGGATTGATGGGTGACGACGAAGCGGGCTGCGAAGACGATTTGAGAGCCTCGCAGTGAAGATCGGGTCCCAGGAGGACCACTGGCGAAGACCGCACACAAAACGGACCACCAGAGCGCATCCAGTGGCCCGCGGAAACTCCCGCCGGTGCACCACGCCGGCGCGGCGGCGCCGGCGGTCGGAGGCGGCGGCCGGCCGCTAGGCAGCGGCAGCGACGCGGTTCCGCGGCCGCATGGAACCGGTGGAGGGACGCGGCCCCGCCGCTGCGTCCGGTTGACTCGGGGCGGCCCCACGAGGGGCCACGCTTCTCATCCGTGGGGGCAGCGTGCCCCCCGCCCTCGGCTCGGCCGTAGCCGCCGAGCCGACCCGCCAGTTCGGCCGGGTCGCGCCCAGGTCGGGCTGGGCCGTGCCGGCCAGGCCGGGTCTATCCGGGTCGACCCGGTTCGGGCCGACCCAGGGGGGGTCGGGCCGGGTCGACCCGGGCCCAGACCCCCCGTTTCCGGACCGTTTTCGGTCCTTTGCCCATAACTTGAGCTACGGGCCTCCAAACAACTCGCCGTCAGAGGCAACATGATCCTTGGATCGAGACGGTCGTTTCGGCATATTGCACTCAAGGTTTCGGAGAACTTTGGGTTCGGCCGGGTTGGATCGTACACGAAACAAACCGGGCCCTCGGAGCAGAAACACTCGTATCTTGAGCTCCAGACGTCCGATTGACGTACCGTCGACATTGATGGTTTCTTCTAAGTGAGACGGATCTTTTGGCTTACTCCGCTCGAGGTTTGGATGCCGTCGGAGTGCATTTGGGTTGGTTCGCTCACGAAACCAACCGGGCCCCTGGAACGAAAAAGCCAATAACTCACAGACCGGGCGTCTGATTGACGCGCCGTCTGTCTCGTTGTTTTACTCTTGATGAGATGGAACTTTTGGCATGCTTCGCCTGTGTTTTGGATACTATTGGAGTTTGGCCAGGTTGGATTGTACCCGAAATCCAACCGGACCCCTAGAACAGAAAGGCTGATATCTTTCAGACCGGACGTCCGTTTGACGAACCGTCAGCGGCATTGGTGATCACGTTGAGAAATGGTCCCTATGAGTATACCCTATGAGAGTTTGGGGTACAGTTGAGATACGCCCGGATTTGGTTTGCTCACGAAACCAACCGGGCCCCGGGGAAGAAAAGGCTAATAACTCACAGACCGGGCGTCCGATTGACGCGCCGTCTGTTGCATTGATACCCCTGTGACGAGGCAGTACTTTGAGATACTTCTTCATGAGACTTTGAGATTCCTTGGAGTATCGACCTTTAGCTCATGGAGCGGACCCTCTCGGAGATGAGCGTGCGGAGTACGGAGACCGTGTTGCCGACTGAGACCTGACGACTGCTTGACCGACTCGACTTGGAGTGAGTCGACTAGCCCAGTGTACGGAGCACTACCTTGTTTGGGTGCAGACCCATGGCGGACGGAGCACTACCTGTGTGATAGTGCAGAACCGCAGTACTCGTCCGGAGAGTACCTCAGCAGGCTACTTGGGGGTGTACACTACTGTGTTTGGGTGACATACCCCGGCGGGAAGCACTACTGTGTTTGGGTGGCTGACCCGCGGTACTCGACAGGAGGAGTACCTCAGCAGTCTTAGGTTAGTGAGCAGTACCTAGGAGTCGTTACAGGACCACTGTACACTCCAGATACGGAGCTCTTCAGCAGTTACGGTTTCGATAATGAAAATCCTGGTTTGAGCTGAATCTTTGACCTTTGTGTTAACTCATGAATGAGATGGGTCACTTGATAAGTTAGGTATTTGTATAGGCATATACCTGGGTAGTGGTTATCCGTTGATTTCATAATCCTTGTGTTTCCTCATGATTGAGATGGGTCACTTGATAACTTAGGTATATGTATGGGCATATACGTAAGTAGAGGTTATCTGTTGAGATCTTCTTTGTGGTTAACCATGTTGGTTTTATTGAGACCTTGAGGGTCTCGGGGCCCCTACTGAGTATCGTTATACTCACCCATGCACAGGCTATGCCCGGACCTCGATGTGTTGGTTGCAGACGACAGGCAGTGCTGACGGATACCGAGTGTTCGAGGACTGGACGGTACCCGGAGGTGGACTACACGACGAGACAATACCCGGAGGTGGACTACACGACGAGTCAGTGTCCGGAGGCGGACTTCACGGTGAGACGACACTCGGAGGAGGTTGACGGACGAGAGCACTGTGGAGGCTATCTGTACCTACCCTTCAGGTAGTATTCGTGGTGGACGATCCAGGAGCTGCGCCATTTGTACCTACCCTTCAGGTAGGATCCGAGGAGGACGACCCAGGAGCCGCTTCCGTCCCTCCAGCTGTTGTCTTTTTCTGTTGTACTTTGTTCAGTTGTATTTGTACTTTCTTTTGGGGTTTGTATTCTGGACATTTTACTTTCAGCACTTCTCTTTTGTACTTAGTGTTTTACTTCCACTTGTACTCTGTGGTTTTTTGTTACTTTTTTAAAGGCAATGCCTTCCCAGTTATTAGGATTTATGCCTTCGGTGCTAGTCGCCAGCCCCTAGCCTATGGAAGGCGGGCTTGGGGTAGTCACGGCACGGGCCCCGAGGACAGGTCATGAAAAATTGGTATCAAAGGAGTTCGGTTCTACCGCATAACTTATAACTATAGCATCCCGTCTTTTTATAACATAACTTTCATTCCATTACACGGAACTGAGGATCTTTAAGGTTTAGTGTCTTGGAAACAAGGAACATAAAACATGAAACAAAAAAAACAATCTTCTTAAACACTTGAAAGGCTTCTCCTCATGTTCACCCTAGGCTCATTACTGCATCTCATAACCTGGGGACATACATCAAATGAAATGATGAGCAGAAGTCCCAGCAAGGGAAACAAGTGAAACATTTTACATATGAACTTGAGATACATCAATAAAGTCATGAAAAGAACTTTAAGGCATGAAAATGAAATCATGAGGCATATCATAATAAAAATAAAACATTTTCATAACTTGAATATGTGGCTGCAACATTTAATATTGAAAATTGTTTCGTTTCACCAAGGTCCATCCCCAAGGTGTCGTTAAAAATTACCAAGGTTATTCACCAAGGCGTCATTAAAATGGTCATCTCTAGAGATTAAGTCTTTACCCAATGCATTGGAGCGCTATCAGGGCGTACCCTTAAATTTGCCTTTATTATCATGTGAGCCACATATATCATCATCAAAAATTTCATAAATAACCCATATAGCATAAAATAAATGGGTTTCATTTCATAATCATAACTTTTTAAAAACTACTTTAAAGACATGATCTTTACGTTACTTTAAACCCATGGAAAGGGAAAGCGGGTATCATGTATGTAAATCCCAGAATTTAAAATAGAAAATTTAATATATATGTGAATACCCCTGTAGAAATAGGATCTTTGAGTATTCACTTTATAACATAAAATAATTTTGAAAAAAGAGAGGCATTTTGAGACGAAAATTCTGCAGCATAACGGCTATGTTACAAGGTTTTAGAAAACATTGAAAAGAGAGGGAACATGGGTCAAACAATCATAATTGACCCATAAAATAGTAGAGGGACAGAATAAGAAGTATATATGGACATGGTGATGCAATTTCAAGGACATACCATTTGAAATGAAAAACATGTAAGGAAGACAAAAGTTTGATTTCTCTTATGAAAATTCGGCAGCCTAATGGCGTCACTTAAACTTCAAAAAAAATGAATTGAACAGATCAAATAGGGTCTCTCATTATATGATCATTAGAGATTAGTATGATAGATATAGATATCATACCCCAACATAATAAAAAGGAACTTGAAAGATTTGACATGAAAATCGAACATTAAAAATGAGAAGGGTGAAATAATCACTTAAACATTCGGCAGCCTAACGGGGTCACTTAAACATTAACAAAAATGAATTGAACAGATCAAATAGGATCTCTCATCATATGATCATAAGAGATCAGTATGATAGATATAGAGATCATACCCCAATATAATAAAAAGGAACTTGCAAGACTTGACATAGAATTAGAACTTTGAAAAGGAGAAGGGTGAAAGAATCCCTTAAAAATTTGGCAGCCTAACGGCGGTACTTAAAACATCAAAATACTGATTTGAAGAGATCAAATGGGGTCTCTCATCATATGAACATAAGAGTCCAGTATGATAGATATAGAGATCATACCTCAACATAAAAAAAAGGAACTTGAAAGAATTGACATGAAAGTAGAACTTCAAAATGAGAAGGGTGAAGAACCACTTAAAAATTCGGCAGCCTAACAGCGCCACTTAAAACATCAAAATACTGAATTAAAGAGATAAAATGGGGTCTCTCATCATATGAAAATAAAAGATCAGTATGATAAATTTAGAGATCATACCCCAAAATAATAAAAAGGGACTTGAAATACTTTACATGATAATAGATCTTGAAAAATGAGAAGGGAGAAAGAATCTGTTACAAACATTTCGGCAGCCTAACGGTGCCACTTAAAACATCATAAAACGAAATAATGAGAGTAAGAGGGGATCTCTCATTATGTGAACATGAAAAGGGCAGTAAGAGGAGTATAAAATAACACCCTTTAACATAAGAACATGGATCATAAAAGAAATTACATAAAAGAGATTTCTTGAATAGAAAGAGAGAGATCAGATCCCTTACCTAAAAACGTAACTCTTAAAACTCAAAGTTTTGGACCTTGAGGTCTTGGGGGCACCTTGGGAGGACTCCTTGGGAGGTAAGGTGACCAGAACTTCGTTGGGGGAGAGTGGGGAGTCGAATTGATGAGAGGATGGCTTGGTATTTATAGGGAAAGTGAGGGGACAAGGCATTAATGGCCAAGGGACACCTCATTAGTGGTTTTGGAAAAACCATGGGCTTGCCCATGGTATTGGCCACTTAGGACACCTCATACCTTATATTACTATTCATAAGTCGACCATATTGATTACATACTTAATACATCATTTAATGATGTCATTAAACACCCGTAACTTAAAAACTGTATTTTCACTATTCATCGAAAATTCAACTTTCTCAGAATAATCCCAAAATTTCACCTTAACCAAATATCAATACTCTGATTTCAAAAATGAAATCCATTTTATAAAAATAATTTTCTAAATATTTTTAATTAAATTTTTAATTAAAAACACTATTCATCGAAAATTTATTTTTTTCAGAAAAATCCCCAAAAATTACCTTAACATAATATCGATGCTCTGAGTTCAAAAATGAAGTCCATTTTATAAAAATAATTTTCTAAATATTTTTAATTAAAATTTTAATTAAAAAACACTATTCATCCGAAAAAAACTAATACTTGAATAATAATTTATGAAACCGTTATTTAACTATTTTATTGAATCACATTACTTAATCAAAGTGCCTAGCTTATTTTAGTACTTTCTTTAATTGAGATTACTAATCCATTTGGACACATTACTAATCCTAATCATAAAATCACTATTCATAATTTACTATTCACCAAAAATCAAGTTGATCTTATTAGACTCTAAATTTCATACTGAACATAATTGTAGAAGACCATTTTTTGAAAATCATTACACATTTTTAATTATTTAAGGTTTACATAAACATATTTAAAATATCCTTTTTCGAAAATTCATCAAAAATATGCATACTATATTTATCCGGTCATTTGAAAATTCATAAAAGAAATCGAAATTTTTATTTAAAACAAAGGATTACACAAGACAATTATGGTCTCCTTACATAGCCCCTTATCACACCAGCATAGGACCTAAGTGTAAGGTGTGCTAAGGTGAGAGAATCCGAGGGAGGCTCGGCCAACATCACACGAGTAGTAATTTCTATCAGTTTGAACTTCTCGCAAAGGTGATCCCATTCTAGCTTTATACGATGAAGTTCAGCTTGGGTTTGGTCCAGAGCAAAGCCCAGTGGTGCTACCTCCTTCCCAAGTTCTGTTAGATGGGCTTCGATCGGTCCAAGACTACTGGGTGAGGCCATTGAATCTTCTTTCTATATTAATTAACCAAGATTGATTGTATTTAGAGACAATAGTCAAAACGTTTAGTTTCCAGCGGTCATATTGACCAATGGTCAAATAACAGTCAAAACCCAACAGTCTCATTTTAATTATACTCATGTTATCAAATGAAACATTTTTGTTGAGTATAAAAATAAAATAACACATAAAATTAGGAAACAATATTTATTTAAAATTTCGGGTCGTTACAATCTTCCCCCCTTAAGAAATTGCGTCCTCGCAATTTTTAAAATTGGGTTTTGAAATTTCATTGGAAGTCCCACATCGGAAAAGGAGTCAGTAAAACTATTACTTTAAAAGAAAGAAAGGGGAGTACAATGGTCACCCGAGTTAACCCACACTAGGATTCCATGTAGGAAAAAATGGACATAGAGGAGAAAACAAAGGATCAAGTTCTGAGGGAGAGTGATAGAGAACATGATTAGGAGAAAGTTAACCATAAGAAAATCCCAAACTTATGATGTGTGTAAACGGTCTTTGATTACCTAGTAGGAAACATACACCAACAACATTTTTGTTTTACGTTTCTTTTCATAATTTTGAGGAATTCATTTACTACATAGAACAAAAACATAAGAAAATATACCTACCTTCAAGTAGAGTTTCATCCTTTAATAAGTCCCTACCAACACTAATCTTTTCTCCAAATGATGAGGATTCAAAAACACTTGGTCTCATAAAAGCACAAGAATCATCTTCTAGAGAATCACATAATCTACAAAAGATTAACTATCTATTTCTTCTATCTTTAAACATTATCCCAAAAAATAGAAAGGTTAAGGTAAAACAACTCTTCAAAAAGAACTAATCCCATAGGAATGGAAACTACTTTTAAATCTTCAAAGTTCCATGGTACTACCCAAAGTTCATCATAGACCATTCCATAAATAACGGTCCTTAAAATTCCTCAAAATAAACCAAAATAAGATTGAAACCCAAATACAAGAAGGATTTGATAACATAGTCTTCCAAAACAACTTCATTGTTCATCTCCAGACAACATCAACCACTCCTAACATCTTATAACAAAAGTAGCTAACCTAAACATATTTTACCCAAGATAGGTTAATCATTACCATAAGTAACCTAAATTACTATATGTCCACCTTAAATTCATAAATTCTTCAAAATATAAGTCAACCTTACTACTCAATGAAAATACTATAGTAATCTATTTACCTCGACCATGTAGGGTCCCCAAAATATTGAACGTCTTCCAAAATAACAATCATCTTTTAATCCCCTAATCATCTCTGTCATATTAATATGGAAATCGTTACATTTCCTATCACATTGGTTGTTGGGACACGTTTTTCCATTTCCCACCATTTACTAATAAGAGAAAGTATAATTAGAGGCTTAAATACTTGACCAATAATCATGAAAAGAACTTAAAGCATATAAGGATAACTTGTAGAAGAAAATTATACCCTAACTTGTGATCCCCTAGGTTCCCATCTAGGTTATCCATGATCATATATTCTTATGTGAATATTTATTTTATTTTATCTTTGTTCCTTTAACAATGGTTCATACCAAGCTTATGAATTTACCAAAGCATATCCCCCGGGAGTGTCGTAACCAAGAGTGCAGCAAGGCCCGTTGTCGTGTACCAGTTCCCGTTTGAGTCTAGCTCAAAGCGGTGTTTTCGGGTTTTAACCCTATGTACATCTGTGCCAGAGCCACCTCTACCTGCTTGTATCCAGACATGGATGTATTTGCTTGGCAACCCCTTACTCAATACTCACCAAAATACCAGGAAGATTTCCTATATTTAAACTTTTCTATAGGGTTCTTCCTAGAGTTTTCATATCCTAATTTCCACAAATAACTAAACCATCCTTTGATACCAACTATAGCATCCCGTCTTTTTATAACATAACTTTCATTCCATTACACGGAACTGAGGATCTTTAAGGTTTAGTGTCTTGGAAACAAGGAACATAAAACATGAAACAAAAAAAACATTCTTCTTAAACACTTGAAAGGATTCTCCTCATGTTCACCCTAGGCTCATTACTGCATCTCATAACCTGGGGACATACATCAAAAGAAAGGATGAGCAGAAGGCCCAGCAAGGGAAACAAGTGAAACATTTTACATATGAACTTGAGATATATCAATAAAGTCATGAAAAGAACTTTAAGGAATGAAAATGAAATCATGAGGCATATCATAATAAAAATAAAACTTTTTCATAACTTGAAGATGTGGCTGCAACATTTAATATTGACAATCGTTTCGTTTCACCAAGGTCCATCCCCAAGGTGTCGTTAAAAATTACCAAGGTTATTCACCAAGGCGTCGTTAAAATGGTCATCTCTAGAGATTAAGTCTTTACCCAATGCATTGGAGCGCTATCAGGGCGCACCCTTAAATTTTCCTTTATTATCATGTGAGCCACATATATCATCATCAAACATTTCATAAATAACCCATATAGCATAAAATAAATGGGTTTCATTTCATAATCATAACGTTTTAAAAACTACTTTAAAGACATGATCTTTACGTTACTTTAAACCCACGGAAAGGGAAAGCGGGTATCATGTATGTAAATCCCAGAATTTAAAATAGAACATTTTTATATATATGTGAATTCCCCTGTAGAAATAGGAGCTTTGAGTATTCACTTTATAACATAAAATAATTTTGAGAAAAGAGAGGCATTTTGAGATGAAAATTCTACAGCATAACGGCTATGTTACAAGGTTTTAGAAAACTTTGAAAAGAGAGGGAACATGGGTCAAACAATCGTAATTGACCCATAAAATAATAGAGGGACAGAATAAGAAGTATATATGGACATGGTGATGCAATTTCAAGGACATACCATTTTAAATGAAAAACATGGAAGGAAGACAAAAGTTTGATTTCTCTTATGAAAATTCGGCAGCCTAACAGCGTCAGTTAAACTTCAACAAAAATGAATTGAACAGATCAAATAGGGTCTATCATTATATGATCATTAGAGATCAGTATGATAGATATAGAGATCATACCCCAACATAATAAAAAGGAACTTGAAAGATTTGACATGAAAATCGAACTTGAAAAATTAGAAGGGTGAAAGAATCACTTAAACATTCGGCAGCCTAACGGGGTCACATAAACTTTAACAAAAATGAATTGATCAGATAAAATAGGGTCTCTCATCATATGATCATAAGAGATCAGTATGATAGATATAGAGATCATACCCCAATATAATAAAAAGGAACTTGCAAGACTTGACATAGAATTAGAACTTTGAAAAGGAGAAGTGTGAAAGAATCCCTTAAAAATTTGGCAGCCTAACGGCATTACTTAAAACTTCAAAATACTTATTTTAAGAGATAAAATGGGGTCTCTCATCATATGAACATAAGAGTCCAGTATTATAGATATATAGATCATACCCCAACATAACAAAAAGGAACTTGAAGGAATTGACATGAAAGTAGAACTTCAAAACGAGAAGGGTGAAGAACCACTTAAAAATTCGGCAGCCTAACGGCGCCACTTAAAACATCAAAATACTGAATTAAAGAGATCAAATGGGGTCTCTCATCATATGATAATAAAAGATCAGTATGATAAATTTAGAGATCATACCGCAACATAATAAAAAGGAACTTGAAATACTTTACATGATAATAGATCTTGAAAAATGAGAAGGGAGAAAGAATCTGTTACAAAAATTTTGGCAGCCTAACGGCGCCACTTAAAACATCATAAAACGAAATAATGAGAGTAAGAGGGGATCTCTCATTATGTGAAAATGAAAAGGGAAGTAAGAGGAGTATAAAAGAACACCCTTTAACATAAGAACATGGAGCATAAAAGGAATTACATAAAAGTGATTTCTTGAGAAGAAAGAGAGAGATCGGATCCCTTACCTAAAAACGTAACTCTTAAAACTCAAAGGTTTGGACCTTGAGGACTTGGGGGCACCATGGGAGGACTCCTTGGGAGGTAAGGAGACCAGAACTTAGTTGGGGGAGAGTGGGGAGTCGAATGGATGAGAGGATGGCTTGGTATTTATAGGGAATGTGAGGGGACAAGGCATTAATGGCCAAGGGACACCTCATTAGTGATTTTGAAAAAACCATGGGCTTGCCCATGGTATTTGCCCATGGTATTGGCCACTTGGGACACCTCATACCTTATATTACTATTCATAAGTCGACCATATTGATTACATACTTAATACATCATTTAATGATGTCATTAAACACTCGTAACTTAAAAACTGTATTTTCACTATTCATCAAAAATTCAACTTTCTCAGAATAATACCAAAATTTCACCTTAACCAAATATCAATACTCTGATTTCAAAAATGAAATCCATTTTATAAAAATAATTTTCTAAATATTTTTAATTAAATTTTTAATTAAAACACTATTCATCAAAATTTATTTTTTTCAGAAAAATCCCCAAAAATTACCTTAACATAATATCGATGCTCTGAGTTCAAAAATGAAGTCCATTTTATAAAAATAATTTTCTAAATATTTTTAATTAAAATTTTAATTAAAAAACACTATTCATCTGAAAAAAAAACTAATACTTGAATAATAATTTATGAAACCGTTATTTAACTATTTTATTGAATCACATTACTTAATCAAAGTGCCTAGCTTATTTTAGTACTTTCTTTAATTGAGATTACTAATCCATTTGGACACATTACTAATCCTAATCATAAAATCACTATTCATAATTTACTATTCACCAAAAATCAAGTTGATCTTATTAGACTCTAAATTTCATACTGAACATAATTGTAGAAGACCATTTTTTGAAAATCATTACACATTTTTAATTATTTAAGGTTTACATAAACATATTTAAAATATCCTTTTTCAAAAATTCATCAAAAATATGCATAATATATTTATCCGGTCATTTGAAAATTCATAAAAGAAATCGAAATTTATATTTAAAACTAAGGATTACACAAGACAGTTATGGTCTCCTTACATAGCCCCTTATCACACCAGCATAGGACCTAAGTGTAAGGTGTGCTAAGGTGAGAGAATCTGAGGGAGGCTCGGCCAACATCGCACGAGTAGTCATTTCTATCAGTTTGAACTTCTCGCGAAGGCGATCCCATTCTAGCTTTATACGATGAAGTTCAGCTTGGGTTTGGTCCAGAGCAAAGCCCAGTGGTGCTACCTCCTTCCCAAGTTCTGTTAGATGGGCTTCGATCGGTCCAAGACTACTGGGTGAGGCCATTGAATCTTCTTTCTATATTAATTAACCAAGATTGCTTGTATTTAGAGACAATAGTCAATACGTTTCGTTTCCAGCGGTCATATTGACCAATGGTCAAATAACAGTCAAAACCCAACAGTCTCATTTTAATTATACTCATGTTATCAAATGAAACATTTTTGTTGAGTATAAAAATAAAATAACACATAAAATTAAGAAACAATATTTATTTAAAATTTCGGGTCGTTACAATAACTCTGATGTTTTTTTCTGTGAATCAATAGTGTTAAGAGTACCGAGTGTGGTTTTCAGTTCAGGGAGTCCAGTGTTGGTGCAGGCGGCCGACGTATCCATACACCAGGACCCTGACAACTGATTTCCGACTTTGTGCACGAAAACACTGATTGCGTATATGTTTTTCACAAGTTTTATTTAAATGTCAGCTCAAACCAGGTCAGCTCACTAGGGATAATCATTTGACCGTGTCACGTTGTTTCTTTCAGGATGCCTTTTCTCAGACGACCAGTTAGAGCCCAGAGGGACGTGCGTACTGACAGCTTGCCAAGCGACAAGGCTTCAGTACAGGGCCCTCTTGCAGTTGAGGCACCAGCGGAGGCACCAGCGGTACTAACATACATTGGACCACCGATGCCACCAGTCCCAGTAGTAGGCGATGCACGCCACTTGAGTGCGCTGCACGAGTTCCAGCGCCAGAGGCCACCCAGGTTCTGGGGAGAGACGGACCCACAGACGGCTGAGGATTGGCTGGAGGCTATGGTGAGAGTCTTCAGGCTAGTGGGGACACCGGCAGACCTCATGGTGATCTTTGCTGCCAGCCTTCTTCAGGTAGCAGCAGGCAGGTGGTGGGGCCACTTGTTTCAGTTTTGCGACGGGATGGCCTTCACATGGGAAGACATAGAGACCTTCTTCAGGGTGGAGTTTCTGCCAGTAGCTCTACACCCCGAGCGTGTACATGAACTTCTGCCTTTTCCGCAGGGTCTTCGATCAGTAGCCGAATCATCTGTGGGCAGTAGACAGATGATGCAGAGGTCCAGGAGGACCAGACCAGCAGTTGGACGATCTCGGGTTTTAGGACCGGTGGTGCGGGGCACCCGGGGTGGGGTCAGAGCTAGGCGTGCCAGAAACAGGCTGTGTTACTCCTGCGGCAGAAAGGTTCACCTGGCACGTGACTATCCGACTCCTCGTACAGTTGATCCGCAGGCATTGGAGGAGCCACTGAGGCAGAAACAGTGACGAGTGCTTGAGCAACAGCCGAGCAGTGGACAAGGCAGTAGAGCTCCGAGAGCATGTGGACAAGAGAGGAACTAGTGGATACGTCCTTTGTACTTCTAGTTCAATGTTGCTGTTGTATTTGTGCCTTTGTATTGTGAGCTACAATAATAAAAAGACACTTATCTTTGTTTGCTTTCCTGTATTTTTGTTTGGTTGATACTGAGTGGTCCCGGTTAAACTGTTGACTTGACCCTCACTTTCGAGATTTCTACTGGAGGAGACCCAGTGACCTCACACTGATGCCGACAGTGTGACTCGACCCTTAGAGACGAGAGTGACAGTTGGATCTCTTGGTAGTTATGTCGAGGCCTTACGACATCATCCATGGCATGAATGCATCATTCATGTCAGGATTGACTGTATTAGGCAACGAATGTGGTTCATCCAGGGGATGAGACCAGATTTCTCTTATCGGAAAAGAAGAAATCATAGCAGCTCTTGGGAGACTAAAGAAGGTCCAGGTCATCCAAGAGAGGATGAATACTGCACAGTGCAGTAAGAAACAGGAAACCGGTGCCAGTCTTAGAGACTCGGGCGTGTTAAATGTTTCAAGAAGTGGAAGCTTAAAGGATAGATGAGTCTTCGAAGTTGAAGACGTGGAGGCAGAGCTAGGAGAGCAGTATGAGGTGGTGTACATCTTAACATGCTACAACCACCCTCCTTAGTTATCCCCACCAGGCTCAGGGAACTGGAGGGCGGTGGAAGAGTGTGGCTGCTTGCGGTCAAGGAGTGTGACGCAATGGCTCTAGAAATGATTCAAGGGATAGTCTGTGTCCACTACTAGCTGCGGTAGTAACGGACGTCGATAAGAATCATTCCTCACTTTCAAAATCTTGTCCCAGACCTAGAGTTTCCGGTAAGCCGTGGACTTGACCCTCACGTCTGAAGATACCTTGGGAGGAGACTCGATAATCACACTTACACCGACGGTGTGGTTAGACCCTCGAGGCGAGAGTTTCGGTTGGAATCTCTTGGTGGCAGCGTCAAGGCATTACGACGTTGGTTTGAGTATGGATTGGGCAATCACAGTTCATACACAAATTGACGGTATTAGGCAAAAAAAAGGTTGTGGTTTAACCACGACGTCAGGATGGGTTTTTCCTTGGTCGGCGGAAAGGAAACCCCAAGAAGCACATGATAAACTCATGCACAGTAGGGTGCGACCTATCACTCTTGAGTCAGTCAACCGTACCCTCGTGGCAGCAGTTGTTTTGAGTTTCAGTTCTAGCAAGAATTGGAGACTTCTGGAGTTCGAGGATGACGATCACGTCCTTATACGGGTCTCACCTCGACGAGGTTTGCAGAAATGTGGCCAAAGCGGCAAGTTATCTCCAAGGTTCAGCAGACCTTCTTAGGTCCTCAGCTGGGTAGGCGTGGTGGTTTACCGCTTGACCCATCCACCTTAGTTGCACCTGGTGCATGACGACTTCCACTTATCTCAACTGAGGAGATACGTGCTCGACTCTTCACACATCATCGACCTCAGGGAGTTGGACGTCGATGATAGGGCGACATGCACGGAGGTTCCAGTGGGGATCTAGGATCGATATGGGTGGTCCTACGGGGGCGATCAATTCCTTGGGTACACTTTCTTTGACAGTACGAGAACCTCCAGGTGAGCACATGGGAGTGAAAGGCTCAGATGCGTGCTTTCTACTGCTTTAGTGACCTTAGTTTGTGATAAAACATTACGAGGACGTAAAGCCCTGAGGTGGGAGTAATGTAAAGACTCAGAAATTTCAAGGGAAATTTTTTCCTAATTTTTTTTTGGAATTTTACAAGAACGCAGTTTCTGACGGTGCCTGATTCCGAGGCCCGGTGTGCCCGGAATCAATTTCCAAAGTTTGGCTCGAGTACGTTTAGTGAACGAACGAGCGGCTTTTTCTAACTTTTGAACCGGTGCTCGGAATCGAATTCTGAGGGCACTGATGAAATCGCAGCGCCAGTTTTTGCTTAAAAACGCCTCTTTCGGAGTTGCGTTTGCTCGGTTGTTCTTTTTAATTTTTGGGGATTAAGTTAAGAAATAAAATAAAGTTGTATAACAATTTTATTTTATTTCACTTAAAGACGCTTAAAGACCACTTAAAATCTGCTTAAGCTGGGTTGAAGCGGATAGGGTGCAATTCAAAATATCCTACCCACTTGGTAGGATATTTGTGAGGTGGGGCCCGCACGAGCTCCACCGTTTTTTTTTCTTCTTAAGTAACGTACCCGCACCCACCCCTATTAAAAGAAGTCAACCGTGCATTTTTCTGGTTAAGAAACGCCCCAATTTAATTGGGCAGTTAAGTTTTACAATTAATTCTTCGAATTAATTGTTCGTTTCTTATCTTTTGTTTTTCAAATTCTTAAGTTGATAATAAAATAAGTTGAGGACTTATTTTATTTTTTGTTGAGGGGTTTGTGTTGTGCAAAAACTTTGAGAGAGCAGAGGGAGAAATCTTCGTTCTTCGACGAAGAACGCTAAGAACGCGAAAAACACGAAGAACGCACCACCTCTGACGAAGAACGCTCGTTTTCCTTCCACATAATTTCTCCCCTTCCGCAGCGATACTCTTCAACGGATCTTCTTCTTCCCATTCATCGTCCACGGATCGACGAACATGCTCGGAAGCAGAATCGGGTAGCAAGCGACGACGGCTTCGCCTTCCCTCGATTCAGACGAACCCCGACACCCCCCTTCGACGTCGTCAACCTCGCGACGCCATACCGTGACGAACCTCGAATGACGACGCCTCCTTCCGATCGGCTTATACCCACGGTTGGAGTTTGTATTCAATTATTTGTATTTGTTCGTGAATACCAACTTGATGATGATCGTGGATTAAAACCATTTGTTATCGAATAACGCGAGGGAGTCGGACCGCACAAACACGGCCGACCCTCCTCCTTATTTTCGTTTTGGTTTCTTGTGGTTGGTATGAGAAAGCGTGGTGCCGTCGCACCATGCGGTTTCATGCGGAAGATATGTGCGGAGCCGTCGCGTCGTGCCGTGAAAGGAAGAACAAGCACGCGACGCCGTCGCGCCGCGTCAAAAAAACCCGAAGATATTCGCGGACGGAGTTGGGCCACGACGAAGGGGCGCGGTGCCAGCACGCCGCGCCAGAGAACCGCGAAGACAACACGTTTTGTTTTGACGTGCGGATTGACGGGTGACAACGAAGCGGGCCGTGAAGACGATTTGAGAGCCTCACAGTGGAGATCGGGTCCCGGGAGGACCACTGGCGAAGACCGCACACAAAACGGACCACCGGAGCGCGTCCGGTGGCCCGCGGAAACTCCCGCCGACGGTCGGAGGCGGCGGCCGGAAGCCAGGCGGCGGCGGTGCCCGGCGCGCCGCCGGCAAAACCCGCCGCGGCTGAAGCTGTGGCGGCGACGCGGTTCCGTGGCCGTGCGGAACCGGTGGAGGGAGGCGGCCCAGCCGCCGCGTCCAGTTTACTCGGGGCGGCCCCACGAGGGGCCGCGCTTCTCATACGCGGGGGCAGCGTGCACCCCGCCCTCGGCTCGACCGTAGCCGCCGAGCCGACCCGCCGGTTCGGCCGGGTCCAGCCGGGTCGGACCCGGGTCGGGCCGACCTAGGGGGGGTCGGGCCGGGTCGACCCGGGCCCAGACCCCCCGTTTCCAGACCGTTTTCGGTCTCTTGCCCATAACATGAGATACTGGCCTCCAAACGACTCGCCCTCAGCAGAAACACGATCCTTGGATCGAGACGGTCGTTTCAGCATATCACACTCAAGGTTTCAGAGAACTTTGGGTTTGGCCGGGTTGGTTCGTACACGAAACCAACCGGGCCCTCGGAGCGGAAAACGCTCGTATCTTGAGCTCCGGACGTCCGATTGACGTGATGTAGACTTTGATGGTTTCCTCTAAGTGAGACGGATCTTTTGGCTTACTCTTATCGAGGTTTGGATGCCGTCGGAGTGTGGTCGGGTTGGTTCGCTCACGAAACCAACCGGGCCCCTGGAACGAAAAAGCCAATAACTCACAGACCGGGCGTCCGATTGACGCGCCGTCTGTCTCGTTGTTTTACTCTTGATGAGACGGAACTTTGGGCATGCTTCGCCCGAGTTTCGGATACTATTGGAGTTTGGCCGGGTTGGATTGTACCCGAAATCCAACCGGACCCCTGGAACGGAAAAGCTGATATCTTTCAGACCAGACGTCTGTTTGACGAACCGTCAGCGGCGTTGGTGATCACGTTGAGAAATGGTCTCTATGAGTATACCCTATGAGAGTTTGGGGTACAGTTGAGATACGTACGGATTTGGTTTTCTCACAAAACCAACCGGGCCCCGGGGACGAAAAGGCTAATAACTCACAGACCGGGCGTCCGATTGACGCGCTGTCTGTTGCGTTGATACCCCTATAACGAGGCGGTCCTTTGAGATACTTCTTCATGGGACTTTGAAATACTTGGAGTATCGACCTTTAGCTCATGGAGCGGACCCTCCCGGAGACGAGCGTGCGGAGTACGGAGACCGTGTAGCCGACTGAGTCCTGACGACTGCTTGACCGACTCGACTTGGAGTGAGTCGACTAGCCCAATGGACGGAGCACTACCTTGTTTGGGTGCAGACCCATGGAGGACGGACCGATACCTGTGTGACAGTGCAGACCCGTGGTACTCGTCCAGAGAGTACCTCAGCAGGCTACTTGGGGGTGTGCACTACTGTGTTTGGGTGACATATCCCGGCGGGAAGCACTACTGTGATTGGGTGGCTGACCCGCGGTACTTGACAGGAGGAGTACCTCAGCAATCTTAGGTTAGTGAGCAGTACCTCGGAGTCGTGAAAGGACCACTGTACACTCCAGAGACGGAGCTCTTCAGCAGTTACGGTTTCGATAATGAAAATCCTGGTTTGAGCTGAATCTTTGACCTTTGTGTTTTCCTCATGAATGCGATGGGTCACTTGATAACTTAGGTATATGTATGGGCATATACCTGGGTAGTGGTTATCCATTGATTTCATAATCTTTGTGTTTCCCCATGATTGAGATGGGTCACTTGATAACTTCGGTATATGTATGGGCATATACCTAAGTAGATGTTATCTGTTGAGATCTTCTTTTTGGTTAACCTTGTTGGTTTTAGTGAGACCTTGAGGGTTTCGGGGCCCCTACTGAGTATCGTTATACTCACCCCTACACGGGCTATGCCCGCACCTCGTTGTGTTGGTTGCAGACGACATGTAGTGCTGACGGAGGTCGAGTGTTCGGGGACTGGATGGTACTCGGAGGTGGACTACACGACGAGTCAGTACCCGGAGGTGGACTACACGACGAGTCAGTGTCCGGAGGCGGACTTCATGCAAGACGACACTCGGAGGAGGTTGACGGACGAGAGCACTGTGGAGGCTATCTGTACCTACCCTTCAGGTAGGATTCGTGGTGGACGATTCAAGAGCTACGCCATCTGTACCTACACTTCAGGTAGGATCCGAGGAGGACGACCCAGGAGCTGCTTCCATCCCTCCAGCTGTTGTCTTTTTTCTGTTGTACTTTGTTCAGTTGTAGTTGTACTTTCTTTAGGGGTTTGTATTCTGGCCCTTTTACTTTCAACACTTCCCTTTTGTACTTAGTGTTTTACTTCCACTTGTACTCTGTGGTGTTTTGTTACTTTTATAAAGGCAATTCCTTACCAGTTATCAGGATTTACGCCTTCGGTGCTAGTCACCAGCCCCTGGCCTATGGAAGGCGGGCTTGGGGTAGTCACGACACGGGCCCTGAGGATAGTTCGTGACATTAATGGCCTCTAAATGAAGTGAAATCATAGGAAAACGACTATAAATTGTATTATTTAATGGTCGAGCCGACAAAATATCCACCAGTATTTTTATTTTCTCAGGGTTTCCCAAAAATCACTTTGATTTTTTTAAAACTCTAAAACATACATTTAGTAGTCATATCCATCTTAAATTACCTCTAAAGGAGTTGAAATCATAAGAAACTGTATTAATATTATTTTTAATGTGTATGAGAATAAAAAATGTAAATTTGATGTGTGGTGTACTTGTAACAACTGAATATTCCATTTTAAAGGTTTGATACCCTTTAAAAACATGCATCATGGGGTTAAAACCAACCAAAATACCTTCTAATTACATTATATAATACAAAAACAACCATAAAATGATTTTTGAAATGGTGGAATAGGTGGTATGTCAAATTGAGGTGATGTTTTCTCAAGATGACCTGATACTTTTGTCGATTTAAAAACAAAAGTGCATGTTTAATGGTCAGTTCCATAGAGAATTACCTTGGAATGATATGAAATAATATGAAAATCATGTTAGTATTATTTTTGGTTTGTAAGATTATCAGTACATAAATCAGATTTCAGGTCTATCTAGAATGACAGAATGTGTAGTTTTTAATGGTTTCTTTAAAATGTGTATGAGGGGGTTGAAAACAAATAAACAACCTCTGAATTTGTTGAAATAAAAAGAGAAAAAACACATAGTTAATTTTGAAATAGTCAAGAAGAAAAAGAGTCAATCTATGGTTTCATTTTCCTAAGATAACCTAAAATATAATTGTCTTGTTCTCAAAAAATAAAATGTGATTTTAATGGTTAAATCCATAGAAAATGGCCTCAATGTGATGTGAAATAATGGGAAAATAGTTTTAGATTTTTTTTATGTGTCAATGTATAGGACACATCAATTGAACTTTTAGTCTACCCAAAATGACCAGATATGTTGTTATAAAAGGATTGAAGTCCCTTAAAAACATGTGCCTGAAGGACAAAAACAACCTAATTATAACTAAATTTTGAAAAAATAGTACTATGAATTGTGAAATGGTTCAACTAACACAATATAAATATGAGGTTTCATTTTCCTAGGATGACCCAAAAAACACATTTAATGTTTGAAAATAGGGTAACATTCATTTAACAGTCAAATCCATAGAAAAAAACCTCACAATGAGGTGAAATAATATGAAAACTATAATATCATGAATTTGTAATGAAAATATAAACCCTCTTATTGAAAATTTATATGTTTTTTATGAGAAAATAAAATTATTAATTAAAAAGAACTTAATAAATGTTTTAATGATTTTGTGTATAGGTAAAAACCCAGTTACCTCCTTGGAATATTCTATTGAATATTTTCTTGAGTCAGACGCTGAGTAAGTGAAATATTACAAGGCTCATAGAGCCTTAGTGTAGACATAATAATGATATTAAATGTATTAAATTATTTGTGCAAATTTTATCAAAAATAATTAAATATATCCCCAATGGTGTTCTCTATGATAAATATGATGCCATCATTAGGTCTAAAACATTGGGTTTACCCTAGGCGGGATATAAATTTTTTGTGTGTCGGGTGTTTAGAAACATTTCACATGATGAAACCCTTTTTTAAATTTAATTATTTATTTATTATCTTTTCTAAATAATAAATAATTAATATCTCCCAAATGGTGACTTGAGAAACCCAAAACCACCAGTGGGTCCAGAATGTGGAGTTTTTTCTAGCCAATGTATAATATTTATGTGCATCGAGTGTTTGTAAGCATCAAAAGCGATAAAACCCTTTTTATATTTAATTATTAATTTATTCCATTTTTTAAATAATAATTATTAATATCAATCAAATGGTGCATCATATGAGAAATCATAGAAAACCTCTAGGTCCGAAACATGGATTTTATCCTAGGTGGGGCATAACTTTTATGCGAAATGAGAATTTGTTGTTGTTTAAAATTTGAATTAAATAATAAATTATATTAATTATATTTAATTATTAATTTAATTCTAAATAAATGTTCTATTTTTCATCATCTTCCCTATATCACGTTTAAACCCATATTGTCACTCAATAATATATAAAAACAAAAATTTAAAGGTGTTTTGACCTAGAAAATTCTCCAACGTGTTAGATGGGAGAAATAAATGACTTAAAATTAAATTTTGGATTGAATAATTAATTAAAAATAGGTATTTAATTTTCTATTTTGGAAAAACCTATTGGTGTATTGGGTTCTTTAATAGCTGGAATCCCTTCCTTGAAATCTCATCGACGGGTCCGAGAGAACCTATTATCACACTCTGTTGAAGCATCTATCTTTTTCGTTATCTTTTCCAAAATTAAAGAGTGCAGAGAGGAGGGTTCATAAGACATTGTAGGTTGTCATGAACTGTCCCATGGGGCCCATTCCATTATTACCCCAATCCCACCTTCCATAGGCCAGGGGTTGGCGACTAGCACCAGAAAGGCATATCCCTAAAACTGGGAAGACATTGCCTTTTTAACCTACAAACCCACACAATCCAAGTGCATATCAAGATAAAAGAACAAATTAAACTATATAGTAAATAGAGTGGGTACAATAAGTAAATGGGTCTGGAGTACAAGCCCAAATGGAAAGTACAAGAAAAACGAAAAACAACTCTTGTGAACACCCTCCAAGGATCTTACCTCAAGGGTAGGTACAACTCTCGAACTTTTTTCTCTGTGGTATGTATCTTCTAATGGTCCACCTTCTAGTAGACTTCAGTCCTAGAACCCTCATCCTAGATCAATGTTTCCTGTCATCTATGCAAGACACAGAAAGGTGCGGATGTAGCCCGCGTAGGGGTGAGTATAACAATACTCATTAGGGACCTCGAGACCCCCGAATGTCTCTCCATATCCACAAAGGGTGAACCAAAAAGCAACACTATATTCACAAAGCACGAAAACAATAGTCAACCCTATTATTTATATGTCCATACATATTCCAATGTTATCATGTATACCCATCTTATTCATGAGGAAGCACAAGCCCCAACTCTTTAGCCAAAAGAACAACTGTTCCACGAAAGAAAGAATACCACAAAGGTATGTACCACAAAGGTAACGCCACATAGTATAATACCACAATGGTATCACCACTTATAAGAGTACCACAAAGGTAAAGACTCATCTCACAACAAATATAAATGAAGTACAATGTATAGATGATTATCGGTATTGCTAGACCATCTTAATTCATCGAGAAGCTCTGTTGTTGACCCACACAAGATCGAAGATGACCCACACAGGATCCGAAGATGCTGACCCACAGAGGATCCGAAGATGACCTGCATAGGATCTAAAGAGGGCCCACATAGGATCGGAAGAAGACCCACACAGAATCTGAAGAGAACCCACATAGGATTGGAAGATGTTGACCCACAAAGGATTCAGAGATTCTCCAAGTATAGCTAGCCATGGGGTTTTCACACTAAGCATGATTGATTCTGGGAGGATCCGTTCCTCAAGCCATTGGTCACAATTCAACTTCCATAAATTCCCATCAAGAAGTAACCCAAAGTACCATCACGTCATAAGAGTCTGAATGCAATAGATGGTTCGTCAATCGGACACCTGGTCTGTAAGTTATTACCCCTTTTGTCCCAAGGGCCCGGTTGGATTCAGGTTTGATCCAACCTGGCCGTACTCAAACTTTATCTAAAACTTAAGTGGAGTATACCAAAAGGACCATCTCATTCCAAGGATTCTGGCTCCACAAATTGTTCGTCAAAAAGACA
This sequence comes from Viscum album, assembly GCA_963277665.1. Taxonomy (NCBI): domain Eukaryota; kingdom Viridiplantae; phylum Streptophyta; class Magnoliopsida; order Santalales; family Viscaceae; genus Viscum; species Viscum album. Next base: position 381,240,196 of record OY728138.1, read on the forward strand.
CCCAGTTCTCAAGATATTGGCAAAAAGGTGTATCTAGGTCCTGAGGGGCCGGGGTCCGGTCCGTCCCGATCGCACCGACCCGACATGGGCTGACCCGACCCGGTTTGTGTCGACCCGCCCTGTCCGAGTCCGGCCCAAATGGGCGGGACCGTGGCGGGCCCAGCTTGCTGGGCCGCGATCCGGCCATGCCCTCGAAGGGGGCGGCCCTCTGGGCGCGGCCTGCTCAGCTTGACCCGTGGCAGGGTGCAGTCAGCTATGCCGAGGCCGCCCTATACGCCACCCAGGGAAGGCGCCCCTCGGGATTCTTCAATGGTCCAGTTGGACAATTCAACTTTTCCCAAATCAGAGGCGCCACGTGGTGCCTCCTACTGGCACGTAAGACCCGCTGGAGTGTGTCCAAATCTGCGTGATGCAGTTGGCTAGTATTTGAACCAGCTCCCCTTCTAATGGTGCGGCAACACCTCTTATCCCGCGGCCGACCGGGTGTCGTCTGCCCTGGTGTTCCACCGAGGCTTGACATCCGTGGCCTCCTCCTCTTCTGGCGACACTGACGCGCGCCACCCTGCTTCCATGCGGCTGACCGGTTTGTCGGCTGCCGTATATACCCTATCGGTGTCGGTCGCCGATGAACTTACTTGGGTAACCAGGTGAGCTCCGGTGGCCCCTTGTTTAATCCTCAGAAGTTATTGGGTGTCCTGGGATGTCTCCTTTGCATCTATACCGACGTGGTCTGGTTCTGCTCAACCTGATGATCCGCCCACGAAGAACAAATCAATCCACGTGGTAGCGAAGGGATCAGGCCGTGTTCGTTTGGACCATGCCCTCCACGCTAGTTTGATAACATGCGGCTCAAGACGATTGAATCAACGTAAAATTTAATGAAGAATAGTCAAGTGTAAATCCTAACTTGAAATGTCAGAGAATCATCCGCACTGGTCAGTGTATCGTGTTGTTCGTTCCCGCGACCGGCTCCCAAAGTCATCACTCACACGTCCCCCTTTGGTTCGGCGTCATTATTCACCTCACGCTGGGTTGGCTTCATCTTCTAAGGGTCTGGCATCGCAGTGTTTCAAAATAACTTAGTTTCTTGGCAATGCTGGTTTGATACCCCTCCCCCAAGCTCTATATTTATAGGAGAGGGGGAGAGTAAGTAACGACGCGGGGAGTCAATGAGTCTCATTAATATGAAGCTTCCTAATTTCTCATAATGTTTTTGTTACATAGATCATAAGGTCAATCCATTTATTGGATTGACACGTCTTTGGTCCCACCTTAATGCTTGTCTATTGGAGGAATATAATAAAAATATTATAAAAATATTATTTTATTTTTTCTATTAAAAAGTTCCAAAAACTAACTTTTTTCTCGACCTACTGCGATCAAAGTGAAGCCTCCCTTAAATGAATCTCGGTGCTATGGATTCAAAGGTTCCCTCATATTTTTAATCCAAGAAATTATTCAAAAGATAAAAAACACCGCTCCCACATTGACTGAACGTACCTGAAAAAACATCAGAAATTTATTCCGGGAACAACGAGCCTCGGAATCATTCATTGTTAATTTTCACAAACTCGTAATAATTATATATAATTAAAAAAAAGTACACAGAAAATATATGTCTTTACATAGGTGTTCTTCCTCTATTATTATTTATTTATTTTCCTTACACACATTTCAAATGAAATTATAGAAAATGATATATTTTAAATAATAATAAAAGTTGATTATTTTAAATAAATTAATAAACTGAAATTATATTGGAATAATTACTAAAAATTATAAAAAGATATATATATATATATATGTCTGTATGTGTGTGTGTGTATTGATAATCACTTTGAACGATTTTAGGATTTTTTTTAAAATTACCAAATGTTAATTATTTGGACTTTCAAGAAATAATTATTAAATAAATTTTCTATGGATAATTTTGTAAATTTTATCAAAGGATAATTTATAAAATATAATTATTAGAGGATGATAAATTATTAGAGATAATTATCAAATGTAATTATAATGGATTATTTGTAAATAAATAATAAAAATATAATTATAAAGGATAATTTATAGTAAATTATCTAATGATAATTATAAAATAGGATTTAAGGTAAAAATATCAAACATAATTATACAGTATAATTTGTAATAAAATATTAAAAATATAATTATAAACGATATTTTATAATAAATTATCAAATGATTATTATAAAGGAATATTTAGGATAAAATTATACAACATAATTATAAAGGGAAATTTATAATAAAATTATCAAAATATAATTATAAAGGATAGTTTATAATAAATTGTCAAATGATAATTATAAAGAATATTTTTAGATAAAATTATCAAATATAATTATGAAGGATAACTTGTAACAAAATTATCCAAAGACAATTATAAAGGTTAATTTATAGTAAATTACCAAAAGATAACTATAAAAGTATAATTTAAGAGAAATTATAAAAATATAATTAAAAAGGATAATTTAAGATAAATTATAAAAAAATTATAAAAGGATAATTTATGAAAATTATAAAAATATAATTTTAAAATGATAATTTAAGATAAATTATCAAAATATAATTATAAAATGATAATTTTTGAGAAATTATCAAAAGATAATTATAAAATGACAATTTGAAAATTATCGAGGAGGTAGAACATATCATCCCATGTGATATTTCATTAATTTTTTATATAAAATAGTTGTATTTCTAGGAACCCTTGGTGAACCTTGAGTGTCGACATTTATGATAAAAAGTCCAAAAAGAGGTGTTTTTAATGGTTTATCCCCACCTATTTACATAAATAAATTTTGAGGTAGGAAGATCTTTACATTTTTGGGATTGTTTACATATGTTACCATTAATATGATTATTCATAGACATATTATGATGATTATTCTAGATCATGATCATATATGGGTGTGTGAATATATAGACATGGAAACATTATGTTACACTTGATTTCATAGGTACTTTATATCTTGTTATTCATGTTTGATTTTGATCGCATGTATTTCCTGTTCTACCTTACTTATAATGACATGTTATGCTTTCTCGTGTATCCTACCATGTAATGTATGGTTTGTGGTATTATTCATGGAACCCAAGATAGGTAGACTATTTAAACATGTTTTCCCTTAGAGGGGGGTGTGTAGGACTTGTGATAATGATGATTAGGGACCAATTCATAGGGTAGATAAATGATTATGCCTTGAGAAAGCCATCTTATGCACTCACTATCTTGAGAATACCATGCGGTATGTTACTCGATGACTAGGGGATGTCGAGTAGCTCTCGATTCCTAGGTGATATCAAGAACATGAAATTATTGATAAGAAGTGTTAATGAGTTGCATGATCACATGGTGATGAGTATAATGATTTATTTTCCTTGTTAAAAATCCTTGATTCTTCTAACACCTTGAATGTCCATATAGAATAGAGTTAAAGAATGTACGACTAGGGGTTTGTGACGACTTGGTTAGTGTACTGCGGATCAGTTTTGGATTGTATGTTTATTCTTTTTAATCGTTTATCATTATTATGGAATAAACTGTTATACTTGAGAATATCAAGTTAAGGAAACATTGGTGGTGTTCTACTGAGTATTGTACTCACACCACACTCGAGCATTTCAATGCACTTGTAGACTACATGAGGGATCTTTTGAAAAGAAAGGGCCATGTGAAGAATATATGAGTGGAGGAGCATGGAGCTAGTAGCATACCGATATAGACTCTGAATGATCCATTGCTTTTATTATTTAATTTATCTACATTATTTCCTATGTACATGCTTTCCACTTACGAGAACTTCTTTATTTTTATTACATGTATGTCATCCTTACTTTTCCCCATGTTTACACAAAATGATTACTATATTGTTTATGATTTATTATTGATCCAATGAAATTATATTTAGTGTATACTCTCCCAACTGATTGATGCAGACCCACACTGCTAGTCATTATCTTCTTGTGTACAGGGAGACATGCATTAGGTGACATGGTATTCAATCTCATACTTGATGATTATGGCCAGGATGTTAGAAAATGGCATTAAAGGACCAGGTTACTAATTAGCTTTTTATTTTCTTACATTGGGTTGGTAAAGGTTAAATAGGAGATAGGATGTTTGGGACTCAGTTACAGGAACTATGTTAGTACCTGGCTAGCAAAACGTAGTGGACCTCCGAGTTTTCATAAATGGGAAATTATATTTTATTTTTACCATTGATTAAATTCACCTTGGGTGATGCACATGATTTTTATATTGGATTTATGGGATTTTGGTTGCATTCATTCATAATGAGTAGGCACACAGGATCACATTACATATATATATACCTATTGTTATGCTTCATATATAGTAGTTTATTAATTAAATTCCTTGATTTATGCTATCTATTCGGGGTAGTTTTTTCCTGTGTGATATAATTGTTCCATACTATTTCGATATATCTTTATTAGAACCGACTACGTTAACTAATCTTTCTTTTGTGATGGAATATATAAGATGACTATGACTAACGTGTATGGATGAAAAAAAGGGTTAGTTATAGGAGTTTTATACCTTGGGTTAAGGGTATAATCATATAAAAACATTTATTGTCCACATAGACAAGTTAGTAGAATCATTGCATGATCCAATAGAATGATTAGAGTTTATCCTAAAGACTCAATTTCTTTTCCTAAGTGTGTTAATTCATTTTACAAAAGATATCAACTTCACATAGTCTTATTGATCTACATGAGATACAGCAAAAAATACTTATATATGGAAGGATGTTTTAGAATTAAGACAAGACATGTAAGTTAATGCAGTTGAGGTTTCTCCTACAATTTCTTTGTGGTATATGTAGTAGGGCCGCTTCAACCGAAATACATTCTCTTCATGCATGTCTTAGTAATATGATTTTATAACTATGGTTAAATATTCCATTACTTCCCCTATATCATTCTTCATCCTTCCAAGGAACTATAGGCTCTTAGGATGTTGAGTAATAGGTTGGAATTGTTGTGGATCGTTGATATATAAGAAAATATAAATGATCAATGGGTTAAGTAAAAGTGTGCTCATGTCAGGTGTGAAACCATTTTGATATCTCATGTCAAATGGTCCCAAACAAGATTATGGAGCTCAAGGTTTTACTGGATAACATGGTGGGGATGGGATATATAATGTGAGGTACTTCACCATGGAGTTAACCCGTATTGTTTTCAAAGAAGCCTGAATGTATCCTTGAGTTATGGGTTTATTTTCAGATGCCGAACTAGGTGATGTTTAAGAACCGATATCCATTTCCCTAAATCGAAGATCTTTTTAATTAGGTGTGGGGATCCTAGTGGTTCTCCAAGATTGCTAAACGATAGTTTTATCACCAATTGTGATTTAGATAGAAGTATATTTTTAAGATAGTATTTCAGATATGTTTTCTGTTGTAATAGTACTTGGTAATGTAATTTGGGATGATGAACACACATGCAATGCTCATTGACCTCATGGAAGATACCTTTAATTCATACCTAGACTAATTCATCATGTCGTTCATCAAAATAAATCCTCATCTACTCACCAACACCAGAGAAAAAAGCTAGGAACCTAGAGATATTCTTGAGTGCACATTGAGCACAGATGCTTTATTCCAATATATTGAAGTATGACCTCTTAATTACAGAGGTGAATTTCCTAGTACATGTGGTGTCTAAGACCAATATATCTATAGTCCCAAATAAATTGGAGGTATTCAAGTCCTGGACACATCCCCATGTGTTTGAGATTATAATATTTCTAGGTTTAGTAGGGTATTACTGATAGTTTATCCATGAATTCATCTAATTATCAGCACCATTAATATAGTTTACAAATAATTTATTGAAATTAAATTAGCCATACTAGTGTGAAGAGTCTTTCCTTGAGCTAAATATAAGGTTTAAGACATCTCAAGTACGGATACTCCCTGATCTGGGGATTTGTTATATAATGTATTATGATGCATCAGACATTGGTCTGGGAGTAGTGCTGATGAAAATAGAGTAGGTAGTAGCCTTTGGGTATCATAAGATATGAACCCATGAGAAGAACTACCCTACACATTAATAAGAGATAGAATGTGTGATCCATGGTCTAAAATGATGGATACACTATCTCTTCAGTGATAGGTGTATTGTTTACACAGACCATAAGATCATTTTCTATATCCTCACATAGAGGGACCTAAACCAGAGATAGAGGCGATGGGTTGAGTATGTAGAGAAATTTATCTTTGTGATGGAATATTCACCAGGGAAGAAAAATGTTGAAACCGATTCCCTTAGTCATATGAAACAGTCTATGTAGGAACTGGGTGAGAGGTCCTCAAAGGATCAGTACCGCTTGATGAGTTTATTGGATGAATGTAGGATGGATTCTTTATAGGAAGATGGTTCTATGAATTCTTCTCCCATAGTTGTTACATCCTCACTCGTGGACTAGTTAATGTCTGAAAATAAGTCATACTTAGAGTGTGGTGTGATGGTGGGAAAACTAGTTGGTGATGACTAATTGCCTAGATGGTCAATGGATGATGATGATGTGATATTGGTATACAGAATAGTAATAGGACATGCTTCTATTAGAGAGGAACTGATGATGGATTACCATACCTCTAATTGAAAAGTGCATCCTAGATCATCCAAGATATATCATTACATGAGGTAGTAGTTCTTGTTCCTAATTTTACAGGGAGACATTACTTTTTTTATCTTCGGATGCCTTACTTATTTGATGGTGTAGACCAAGTTACATCCACTTAGTGGGTTGTTACATCCACTCCAAATACCTATTTGGAAGTGGGAGGACATCACGATGGAGATTGTGATTGGGTTACCTAGGACCCTAAGGGGTTGTGACGTGGTTTGGGTGATTGTTTATCTATTAATGAAGTATACTCACTTATTAAAAATTAGAGAGTCTCACTCAGTAGAGGAGATGAAAAATCTCTATGTCTAAGAGATCAGTCACCTACCTAGTGTCCCTATGAGCATTGTTTTAGATAGATATTCACATTTTACAATTCCCTTTTGGTTGGGTTTATTAAAATACCTATGGAATCAGTTGTGATTGATCACAACGTACTATCTAGAGACCAAAAAATAGTCTAAGTGGACTATATACATATTGGTGGATATGCTTGAAGCTTGTGTGCTAGACCTTGGCGGAGCATGGGATGATCACCAATCTTTATTAGACTTTTCATTATATAATATTTATTAGGTTTTGACTCAGATTGAATCTTATGAGGATCTTTATGGGAGGTTGTGTCACTCACCACTGTATTGGCATGACATGGATGAGGCGGTAGTTGTTTGACCCAGTATGGTTCAAGAGACCACTAAGAGAGTGTAAATGATATGGAATATATTCATCACTTATCATACCAGACAAAGATCATATGCTGACCATAGTGGGAGACCCTTGGATTTCGCATTTGGAGATGAGGTTTTCTTGAGAGCGAAACCTCCATTAGGGTACAGATGTCTGAGAAGCAGAGCAATCCAGAAACATGTTATATTTGATCATTTGAAATCACGGAGTATATTATGATAGTGGCATGTCATCTAGACATCCCCCTTATTATCTAGGTATGCACAAATTGTTATGTGTATCAAAGATTCAGAGGTACATACCCGAACCCACACATATTTTTGATTTAAAGGGCATTGAGTTGGAAATGAATAAATCTTATGAGGAGCATCTGGTTCATATCGTAGATCATAGAGAGAAAGTGTTGTGAGGAAAGACAATAACACTACATTTAATTCAATGGTAGAATGGATGAATCTGGGAGAAAACATGGGAACATGAGTATGATGTTAAAGCTCATTGGTGTGAGTCGTTTGAGTAAAATCACCAAAGTTACTTCTCGAGGATGATAAGTCGATAGATGGGGGTAATTGTAATGTATTGACTTTTTTAAGATAATATCATACAATATTGTTGATAATTTATATGTGTTTTATGAGAAAATAAAATTTCTCAATAAAAAGAACTTAATAAATATTTTAATTTTTTTGTAAGAATAAAATCCCAGTTAACACCTTAGAATATTCTGTCAAATATTATTTGAGTTTGGAACTATGTATGCGTGAGATTCCAAGGCACGTAGAACCTTAGCATATAAGGAATAAAATATTTATTATATTATTTAATGCATGCACAATGTATCAATAATAATTTAATATCTCCTAAAAGGTGTGTCGTATGAGAAATCCAAGACCACTATTAGGTCTAGAATGATGGGTTTATTCTAGTTGGGGTATAATTTTTATGTGTATCAGGTGTTTGGAAACATCGCATGTAATAAAACCCTTTTTATATTTAATTATTTATTTATTATATTTTTTTTAAAATAATAAATAATTAATATCTTCAAAATGGTGCATCATTTGAGAAATATGAGACCACGACTAGGCTAGTAACTTTGGGTTTTCACTAAAAAGGTTATAACATTTATGCATGTTTGGTGTTTGAAAACATCATGTGAGATAAAACCCTTTTTAAATTTAATTATTTATTTATTCCATTCTTAAATTATATATAATTAATATCACTCAAATGGTGCATCATATGAGAAATATGAGACCACTGCTATGTTCTAAATGTGGGTTTTACCCTAGGTGGGTTATAACTTTTATGTGTAACGATAATTTAGTATAATTAAAAATTTCTATGAAATATTTAATTATAGTAATTTAATTCGGAAAAAAATCACTATTCATTATCTTAGCTATTTTTCATTTCCACCTTTTTCTTTAATGCGGTATTATCTCAAACCTCATATTTTAAGGTATTTTAACCCATTACATTCCACAACACATTAGATGGGAGAAATAAATAACTCCAAATTCAATTTGAGATTGAATAACAGATCAAAACGGGTATTTAATTTTACATTTTGGAAAACCCTGTATGTGCTTTGGGTCCTTTAAATAGTTGGGTTTTATTCCTTTAAATCTCATCAAAAATTCCAATAAAACCCAATCCTATAAGTTTTTAAAGCCATTGATTCTTTCCCATATATTGTCCAATATTGAAGAACATAACAAGGAGGGCTCTTGGGGCACTACATGCATTCTTATTCTATTATTTATTTCTTATACACCTTTCAAAATATATTCTAATGATAATTGTAAATAAGAATAAAAGATGAAAATTTTAAATAATTTGATAAACCTATATTATATAGGAATAATTCTTAATAAATTATCGATACATATATATATATAGGAATTAATAATCATGTTGAATGCGTAAGGTTAATTTATTAAAATTATCAAATTTTAATCAGTTTTATTTTCAAGAAAAATTATTAAATAAATTATCTATGGCAAAATGTGTGAGTTTTATCAGTGGATAACTTATAATATTAGATTATCATAGGATAATAAATTAGCATATATAATTATGAAATATAATTACAATGGATAATTTGTAATAACATTATCAAAAGATAATTATAAAGTATAATTTATAAAAAATTATAAAAAGAAAATTATAAAGGATAATTTAGGATAAAATTATCATACATAATTATAAAAGATAAATTGTTATAAAATTATCAAAACATAATTATAGAGAAAATTTATAATAAATTATCGAAAGTTAATTATAAAGGATAATTTAGGATAAAATTATCAATCATAATTACAAAGGATCATTTGTAATAAAACTATCACAAGCTAATTATAAAATAAAGTTTATAATAAATTATAAAAAGATACTTATAAAGGATAATTTAAGATTAAATTATCAAATAGAATTATAAAATATTATTTGTAACAAAATTATGGAAATATAATTATAAACGATAATTTATATTGAATTGTCAAAAGAAAACTTTTATAAGATAATTTAAGAAACATTTTCAGAATATAATTATAAAATGAAAATTTAAGAGAAATTATCAAAATATAACTATAAAAGGGTAATTTATGAGAAATTATCAAAAGATAATTATAAAAGGAAAATTTAAGAGAAATTATCAATATATAATTATAAAGGGATAATTTATGAGAAATTATCAAAAAATAATTATAAGTTGATAATTTAGAAATTATATAAGAGAGAGAATGTATCATCACATGTGTTATTTTATTACATTTTGAAATAAAATCACTTTTTTTGGTTCTAGGAATCCTCACTGAACCTTGAGTGCAGATCTTTATGATAGTATGTCTATGAAGAGGTGTTTTTGACTGGTTTATCCCCACATTTTTATGTTGATGACTTTTGTGGTAGAGAATTCCTTACCTTTTTTGGATCATTTACACATGCTTCCATTAATATGATTTTGTGTAAAAATATTTTGATGACCATTATAGATTATGATCACATGTGGGTGTGTGTGTGTTTTTCCCTGGAAACCTTTTCTTACACTTGATGCCTTGAGTACTTTTTATCTGATTATTCATGTTTGATGTTGATCACATGATTTTTGTGTACTACCTTACTTATGATGATATTTTATTCTCTCTCGTGTATCCAACCATGGTATGTATGCTTTATGGTATTGTTCTTAGAGCCCTAGACAGTTGTACGTTCATGATAGGTTATCCCTTAGAGTGGGATTCTACATGACTTATGATAATGATGACGAGGGACCCTTGCATAGGGTGGGGATATGATGATGCCTTGAGGATAACATGTGATGAAATCGGGGACTATAGGATTCCAATGGGTATGTTACTCAATGAGTAGGGGATATCGAGTAGCTCTCAATACCTCAGTGACGTCAAGAAAATAAATTTCTAGATGAGCAGTGATACTGAGTTTCACAATCACACGATGTTGAATATCATGGTTCATTTTCTTCCAGATGAATCCTTGATTCTTATGAAACCTTGATTATTAATCCGGTATATAGACAATGCAGGTATGGTTAAGGGTTTTTGAAATTTTAGTTAGCGCTCAACCTCTTGATTTTAGATTTTATGTTTATGGTTGTTACACATTGATCATTATTATGGAATATACTATTATATTTGAGAACATCAGGTTAAAGACCCATTGGTGGTGTCCTGCTATGTTTTGTAATTGAAAACTACTTGGGATTTTTGATACACTCATATATTGCATGAGGGATATAGTGAAGGGAAACGGCCTAGTGATGGATACCTTATAGGAGTAGCAAGGAGCTAGTTGTAGACCGGGGTGGAAATCGAAGGTTCCACAACTTATTTATTTACTTTTTCTACCCTATTTCATTTGGAAAAGCTTTCCACTTATGTGATCAATTTTTTTATTTAATGTATGTCATATTTACTTTTCCTCTTATTTAATTTGATTGTTTATTATATTGTTTATTGTTTATTATTGGTCCTATGAAATTATATTGAGGGTATAGTTTTCCCATTGAAAAACTCATACCCTCTCTTCTAATCGGCAACCTCTTGCATACAGGGAGAATTTATTGATGTTGTGTGGAATTTTGGTTTTGACCTAGCTATTTTGGTAGGGATGTTACAACAACTATATTAGTATTATTTTTCATGTGTTCAAGTAAATATAACATCAATCAGAAGTGTGGTGTGCTCTGATTGAACAAATATACAGTTTTTAAAGGATTAACACCATTGAATATCATGTTTCTGAGGGTCCAAACCAACCAAACAACTTATCAAATCATAATAAGATTACCATAAAGTGATTTTTTTGTTTTCAAGTAGATGGAACATCAATATAAGGTGTCATTTTCCTGATATATTAAAAAAATCAATTTTTTTCTAAAACACTAAAACATGCATTTAATAAAAAAATACATTATAAATGAATTCAAAATAATATGAAATCATAGGACAAGAATATTACTATTATTTGGGATGTGTGTGAGTAGACAATAAAATAATCAGACTCATGGTCTACCCAAAACGACCGAAAAATAAAAGTTTAAATGTTTGGAACCCTTTAAAAACATGCATTAGGTGGCCAAAAACAATTAAAACGCTCCAAATGTAAGGAAATTATATGAAAAAAACTATATAGTAATATTTCAAATGATGGAGTAAAAATAATCCCAATCCAATGAACAGTTTCAATAAGATGACTGAAAACACCTTTTAATTATTTTAGAGTACCAAAATGTTCATTTAACTGTAAGATTCATAGAAAAATTTCTTAGAATGACATGAAATCATTGGAAAATAAAATTAGTATTTTTATATGTTTACTCAAATAAGTAATATAAATTGGACTGTGGTATTCTTATAATGATGGAATAAGAAGTTTTTACTGGTACAACGCCCTTTAAAAATGACCATTTGGGGCGTCAAAACCAACTGATTGGCCTCTGAAGGCCTTGAAATAAAAAGGAAACAATCATAAAATTATTTATTAAATCATAAATTATATTGAACAATAATATTTTGTTTTGTTTTTTTAGGATGATCAGAAACACACTTTTATTGTTTTAGAACATTAAACAATGCATGTAACATTAAAATGTATATAAAATGTTCATTGAATGATGTGAAACCAAAAAAAATCATAATAGTATTATTCTTGATGTGTATGAGCATATGAAACATCAACCATACATGTGTTGTTCCCAAGAAAACTAAATAGGTAGTTTTAAAGGTTTGGGGACCTTTAAAAACATGTTTTCCATTGTCAAAATAAAACGAACAATCTCTAAACATTATAAAATCTAAGGACAACCACTATACAATGGTTTTTGAAATGGTGGATTATATAAAATGTAAGTTTCAGGTTTTGTTATGCTGAGATGACCATAAATTAACTTTTATTTTTTTAAAACTCTAAAATGGAAATTTAACGGTTACATCCACAACAAGTGACCTCTAAATGACATGAAATTATATAATAACATTCTTATTATTTTTTTATGTGTATGACTAGATGAAACGTTAATCGGAATTGCGTAATGCTAAAAAAAATGAATAAACCATATTTAAAGGATTGAAACCCTATAAAAATTTGTGTTAGGGGGTAAAAACCAACTGACCGACCTCTGAATGGTGTGAAATCATAGGGAAAACTACATTATTATTTTTGAAATGTTCAACTATATAGAATGAGAATCTAAGGTGAAAATTTATTGGGATGACCGGAAAAACACTTTTCTTGTTTTAAAACCTAAAAACAATCATTTAATTATTTTATCTATATAAATGGTATTATAATTATCTGAAGTCAAAATAAAACAATTTTAGTATTACTTCTGATGAGTATAAGAAGCTTTCATGTCAATTGGATGTGTGGTCTGGCCAGAATGACTGAATAAGTAGTTATTAATGATTTCAAGAACTTTAAAAAAAATACTAGGGGATTAAAAACAATCAAATTAACTCTAAATTCTATGAAATCAGATGATAATAAACTTTTATTGAGTTTTGATGTGTTCAAGTAGATGGAACATGAATCTGATGTTCTATTTTCCCAAAATAATTTAAAACACACAATTATTAGTTTAAAACATGAAAACAAAAGATTTTAATGGTAATATCCATATAAAATAACCTCAAAATTACAAGGAATAATTGTAAAACCATATTATTATTATTTTTGACATGTAAAATTCGACCAAATGTCAATTAAACATGCATTATTTTGAGAACCTTCAAATAATCAGTTTTCAATGTTTTAATTCCCTTTAAAAACGTGAATCATGTGGTCACAACAAACCAAAAAATCTATGAATACCATGAAATAAGACAATGGAAACCATACAATTATATTTCAAATGGTGGATTAGGCAGATCATCATTCCAAGGATTTGTTTTTCCAAGATGACCTAAAACACTATTTTATTGTTTTAAAACACCAAAATGTTTTTTAATGGTAAAAACCATATAAAAATCCTTATAATTGTGTGAAATCATGTGAAAATCATGTAAAAAATTATGATTTGTTCGAGTATAATAGAAATCAATCAGATGAACAATACCCATGAAACAACCAAATATTCAGTTTTTAAAGGTTTGACGGCCTTTATAAAATGGTAGTGGTTCAAAAACAACCAAAAAACCTATGAATTACATGAAATCAAAAGAAAATAATTTTATAGTGATTATTTAAATGTTCAAGTAGATAGAACATCAATATTAGGGTTGGTTTTCTAAATATGACCAGAAACACTGTTTTGTTATTTTAAAACACTAAAACATGCGTTTAACGGTCAAATACATTGAGAATGGTCTCGTAATGATGTGAAATCATAAGAAAATCATATTAGTGTTATTTTTTATATGTATGGGTAACAAATTAATCAGACATGTCCTCTACCTATAACAAATGAATTAATATTTTTTAATGTTTTGAATACTTTCAATAACATGTATCATGATGTCAAATCCAAATTAACAACATATTAATGTTATTAAATCAGGGAAAAATAAATTTGTATGGATTTTTAAAATGGTTGGGAAGAAAAATTCTGAATATGAGGTTCTATTTTCTCAGAGTGATTTGAAACATAATTTTATTGTTATAATATAAGGAATCATGCATTTAACATCCATATCAATAGAAAAAGGTATCATAAAGTCATACATTCTTAGGAAAAAATATCTTAGAATTATTATAGCTATATAAAAGTACATGAAATGTCAATAAGTTGTGATATCATCTTTAAATGGCCATTAATAAGTTTTTAAAGGATAGAAACCATTTAAAACACATGTCAGGGGGTTAAAACAAACTGAATGACCTCAAAATGTTGTGAAATTAGATGAAAAAAATCTAAGAAAGACTTCTGAAATAGTATATTATATAAAATTTCAATCTAAGGTGTTGTTTTCTTAGGATGACTAGAAACAAAATTTTATTATTTTAAAACACCAAAACAATTTTTTGATTATTCAATCCGTAAAATCATCAAAATAATGATGTAAAATCATAGGACATCAATATTAGTATTGTCTTTGACATGTAATAATAAGTGAAACTTCATTAGGATGTGCAGTGTTCTTAGAAAAACCGAATAAATAGTTTATAAATACTTGATTCTCTTAAAAAACATGCTTTAGGTGGTCAAAACCAACCAAACAACCTCCAAATGCTATGAAATCCTGGCACAAAACCATACATTTATTTATGAAATGTTTGGGTAGACATAATTTCAACAGGAGGAATATTTTACCTAAGATGACTAGAAACTCACATTTATTTTTTAATCCCTAAAACCTGTGTTTAGTAATATATATAAAATGACATCTGAATCATGTAAAATCATAGAAAATCCATTAAATTATTTTTATAAATGTGTTCTATTAGATGAATTCTCAATAAAATGTACATTCTTCATAGAACAACTAAAAATGTAAATTTCAAAGGTTTGACACCCTTTGAAAAAGTGCATCAAGGGGTCAAAACAAACTAAATGGATTTTGAATGGTGTGAAATTAGGAAAAAAACTATATAGTGTTTTGTGAAATGGTGGATAAAGAGAAATTTAAATATGAGGTTTCATTTTCCTTGGATGACCGAAAAACACTTTTATTATTTTATAACATGGAAACATGAGATTAATGGACAGATCAATAGAAAACAACCTTAGAATGATCTGAAATCAATGTACAATAATATTTTTTATTTTTTTATGTGTATGAGAAGATGACACATCAATAAGGAATGTAGTATGCTCAAAGTGAAATAATAAATAGTATTTAATGTTTTTAATCCCTATGAAAACATAAATCAGGGTGTCCAAACCAATATTACCCCCTCTAAATTCCATAAAATCATGGGGAAATGACCATTAAATATTTTTTGAAATGGTAAAGTTAATGGAATATAAATACGAGGTTTCATTTTCCTAGGTTGATAGGAAACAAACATTTTTTGTTTTAAAATATAAAAACATGAATTTTATTATTATATCCTTTGAATGATTCTCATAATGACATGGAATCATAGTAAAACCATATTTTTTTATTTGTAACATGTTTGAGTAGATGACACATCAATTATAAATGTGTTCTGTTGGAACAAATAGGATGTTTATAAAAGTGTGAAACCATTTAAAAAGTTTGTCAAGGGTTAAAAAACTATTAAAAGACCTTTTAATTCCATTAAATAAAATGAAACAAACCTATACATAGATTTTTAAAATGGTTGAGTGGATATAATATCAATCAAATGTAATTTTGGCCCGGGATGACCAAAAACAGAAGTTTTTTATTTTTAAAAACCAAAATTGGTGTTTAATAGTCATATCCATTAAAAATAATATAAGATGATAAAACAATCACAATAAAACAATATTAGTATTATTTATTACACATATAGGAATAGAGGATGTCAATATGACATGTAGTTTACATGAAATGACCAAATAAGTAGTTTTAAATGGTTTGATGAACTTTAAAAATTTGTTTCAAGGGTTCAAAACCAAAAAAACCTATGAATGCTGTGAAATAATAAGAAAATAACCATATAACGATTTGTGAAATGTTCAAGTATAAGAAATATTATCATGAGGTTTCATTTTCCTAGGATGAATGAAAACACAATATTATTATTTTTAAACACTAAAAGATATGTTTGATGGTAAAATTCGTAGAGTAATGTCCTATACTGATGTTAAATCATAATAAACCCATATTAGTATTATTTTTAATTTGTATGAGTAAATAAAACATCAATAAAACATGGTTTATTCCCAGAAGGATCGAATAAACTATTCTTAAAGGTCTTCTACTCATTGAAAGAATTCATCAAGGGGTCAAAACAAACCAAATGACCTTTGAATTCCATGAAATCAAAGGAAAACAACCATACATTTATTTTTGAAATGACTGAGTAGATAGAATATGAAT
Source organism: Viscum album (assembly GCA_963277665.1). NCBI lineage: Eukaryota > Viridiplantae > Streptophyta > Magnoliopsida > Santalales > Viscaceae > Viscum > Viscum album. The sequence goes on from OY728138.1 coordinate 381,257,014, forward strand.
CTGGGTTTTTGTTTTTTCACGATGATTGGAAACACACTTTTATTATTTTAAAACATTAAAACATATGCTTAACATTTAGATACATATGAAATAACCATGAATTTACATGAAATCACATAAAACCCATGTTATTATTATTTGGGATGTGTATGAGTAGATAACATGTTAATTAGATGTGAAATCATCCCAAAATGAATAATTAACAAGTTTTTAATGAATTCACACCCTTTAAAAACATGTTTCAGTGGGTCAAAACCATCCAAAGATCCTTCTAATGATGTAAAATTTGTAATAAAACACAGTGTGATTTTTTAAATGATGGAGTAGACTGAACATAAATTTGAGCTACCATTTTCCCCAGATGACTAAAAACACAATTTTATTATTTTAAAACACAAAAATGTGTGTTTATCATTTAGATAAAAAATCCAAAAATTATTTATATCATAGGAAACATATATTACAGTTATTTATGATGCATTAAAAAAGATGAAATGTCAATTGGATGTGTAGTGTGAATAAAATAATCGAATAATCAATTTTTAAGGGTTTGAATCCCATTAAAAAAATGTGTCACGGGGTAGAAATTACCCAAACAACCTCTAAATTATGTGAAATCATACAGTTATTTATAAAAAAAATTCATAGAAATAATTTCAATTAGTTTTTTTGACTTGTACAAGTCAAAAACATGATAATTTGATGTGTGGTCTGCTCAGAATGACTGAATAAGTAGATTTTAATGGTTTTAAATAGCTTAAGGATGTGTGTCATAATGTCTAAATCTACTGAACAACCTATGAATGTCATGAAATTAGATGAAGAAACAATACAATGGTATTTTCAAATAATTTACTATACAAAATATCAATTTGAGGTACTTTTTCCCAAGATGACCAAAAACAAACTTTAATTTTCTAAAAAACCAAAATGTGAATTTAGTGGCCATATCTATATAAAACGTCCTCATAATGATAAGTAATCATAGATAAATTATCATAATATTTTTTTGACATGCACAAGTGGATGAGAAATCAATCAGGAAAGTTTTATGGTCAAAATGATGAGATGAAAAGATTTAAAATGTTTGATTCACTTTAAAAACATTTGTTATGGGATTAAAAACAACTTAATTAATTATAAATATCATGAAATAATTGGAAAAAATTAAACGATTTTTTAAAGGGGAAATAAGAAAAGACATGAATATGAAGATTAATTTGTAAAGGATGATTAGAAACAAACATTAATTATTTTAAAACATGAAAAAATGTGGTTAACAGTCCAATACAAAAAAATTATCTTAGAATGACATGAAATCGTAGTAAAATTGTCTTTTTATTATTTTTTTGAGTAAAAAAAGACAAAATGTAAATCTTGTTTGTGTTTTACCCGGAACGACTAAATATGAATGTCTTTAAATTTTTGACTCTCTTATAAAATATGTATTACAGGTTAAAACAAACTGACAACAATTTAATTCAATAAAACTTAATATCAACAAATTTAATGCGATTTTTTGAAATATTGGAGAATATAGAATGTTAATGTGACGTTCTGATTTCTCAAGGTGACTGAAATGGAACTTCTATTATTTTAAAACACCAAGATTTTCATTTAATAGTCAGATACATAAAAAACCTCACACTAATGTAAATTAATTGAAAAATCATATTAGTATTATTTTTCATGTGTAATAGTAAAGGAAAAATCAATCAAACATTTGCTGAGCATGAAATAACTGAACAAGAATTTTTTAATTGTGTGACACCACTTAAAAACGTTTGTTAGGGGTCAAAACCAAGCAAACGACCTCCAAATTCTATGAAATCATAAAGAAAAAACCATATGGTGATTTTTAAAAAGGTCAACTACACAAAGCGTGAATTTAAGTTTTTATTTTTTTGGGATGATTAGAAATGAACTTTTATTATTATAAAACATTAAAACCTAAGTTTAATAGTCAAATCCATTGTGAATAGTCTCATAATGATGTGAAATCCTTGGGAGACCATATTATATATTTTTTTATTTTTATGATCAATGTACATTCCAATATGTTATGTGGTTTTCCCAGAACAACTAAATAAGAAGTTTAAAATTAAAAAAAATATTAGAAACTATTAATATATTTAAAATAAATTGACCCCTAATTATTATACTATGTTTTAATTGAAATATAATAATTCATTTCAATTATTATTTTGGTTTTTTTATGTCACTAAATATTTTAATAATTTTATTCCTCTTCATTTTCATTTGATGATGGGAGAAAATCATGAAATATGAATAGAAAAATATTTTCTTGAGAATGTGATTTTATATAATGTGGATATATTTAACTATATTCTAAATTATGGTAAATTATGGGTTATTTTACATTATTTTATTATTTTTTTATTAAAAATATATAGAGGCTTCCATATAATGGTAGATATAGATTATTGTGATAGGCCAAAAGTATATGTCATTGTGTGGATGTTGGGTGACCACTATAGGCCTTTAGTGATGAATGTTGTATGATTTGAAAGGGATTTTCTCTACTTTTCATTTGAGTTGGAATAAGAACATACAATTCACTATGATTTATGGGATGAGTTATTTCAAGAGAAACGTACTATGTAGGAAGATAAAACTAAAAGATTATTTTATATTTATGAAGATTAGTGAAATATTATTTAATATGAATGATGAATTCTAAAATGAATAAATCAATGGAAACTTATTAATTATAATAATAATTTAGGAATTTATTAATGGAATACATGTACTAAAATTATGGGGAACCATATTTTGGGTGTTTTTATACTTAAAACCATTTTTGAATATCCAATAGAAACTATATAAATATTGTACACATTTCTATAAATAAAGTAAAATTTATTATTAAATATGTAGAATACATGGTCTGTGGTAAAACCATTACTTCAATCATCATGGAAAAATCCATTTGAATTTTACTTGTCATAGTAATATTATCTTACCATTTTTGGGTGTTTGGATTTTAAGTCCAATTTCTTTAATTAAGACCCTTTGAAACTTGTCTATGTGACGTAACCAAAAACGGTTTTTGACACTAATGAATGATAATAACATAAGAAAAATTAACATATCAATTTACAGATATAAATAAGCACAAGGATCATAAAATTGTCATTTTAAATGAGGCAGTTCCATGTGTTTATAAAGGGTTAATTAGAGAACAACTATATTTTTGAATGATATGTCAATAATATATAAAATTATATGCTCAATAATAATATCATTTTAATATTAATGAAATAAATTTACCAAATAACTACTTAAAATAGAAACCTAGTTCAAAGGAATACGATCTATAGATTTATATGTAAGAGGTTGAAAAATGTAGCCATAATGTAAATGATGATAGTGTATTTATAGTATTGAATGGAAAAATTCAAAATTTAACTTTTTCCTAAGTTTCATGGTATTAAATCTCTCCAATATAACATTGGTGAGAACATGATGATATTATGAATAAAATTTTACAAGATTATGTGCTATGAATTTATCAAATATTCCATGATAAATTATCATTCTATATATTACTTATTCAAGTTCCATGAAGTGAAAATATAAAACAAAACCCATGAAACTACCAATACTTATAGATAGAACTATCCAACATTTCTTGAAAACATAGATTTGGAAGATTTCTCAATATAAGGAGAAATGAGAATACTATTATTCTATGGGATATAACAGTAGTTTTACATTATATAATTTTTATCTAAAAATATATTGTGGCTATGGTAATATGAATAAAAAAATATAACAACTTATGGTTGTCATAACTATAATAAACGAGTACATTACAGCTTCTAATACAGATTAAGAATCTATTTAGCAATTATTTCATAACATTTGGGTTATACCAAAACATTTTGTGTATTATCATATTTTGATAAGCATAGATTATAATATTTTCTATTATTTTAAACTTATGGAAAAGAAAAAATGGATACTTTAGTATATTACAAAAAGAGATATTTTCTTAAGGTAGTGAGGTAACAGTAAGAATATTTTCATAGAAGTAATATTGTAATACCAAACCCAACCAAGGAAACATTGTTGGATCAATATCTATTTCCATACATAAAAAAATAATTATATGAATTTTGAGAACTAAAAAGTAGTTACCAGTTTGATCAAGTGCAAGTAAGATCCTTTTGGATTTGGTTCACAAGATAAATTTACTTTAGATTAATAAAGTACCCAAATATAGGAATATTAATAAATATCTTATTAGATTATGTATATTCTTTAACATAATAGTATCATGATAATTTTCTATGAGTATATATGACATTATGAAGTCATTGAGGTTTCCCTCTATGATGAGAACCTTGAAATTAAATAATGATATTCTAAAACAAATTTTCTATAGCTATATGAAGTCATGATACTAGATATAGATGATACAGACTATCTAGGTTATGAGGATCACAATACATTGAGGCTTTATCTTAATAATTTTTCCATCGATAATCTCTAAGAGAGGAGGTAATGAAAACATACACTTCATTAGAAATCTACATGTTTCATGTCATTGAATATTCCTTTATTCGTACATTTATAACGATCCAATGACTTAAAAAATATTATTAATATATGTCATTAGTATTTTACTTATATATATTTTAATAAATTATTACTCCATAAGTTCATGGTAAATTTGGGAATGTTGGGTGCATTACGAGTGATATGGTAATAATGAATAATTCAAGGGAGTATTTATCCCTTCTATTTTTATGGATGTTCTTATCTCATTCCTGTGATTGAAAATAAATTATAAAAATAATATTCCATTTCCATGTTGTTTTTATGGGTTTATTTTAGGAATTCATTGAATGATGTATCAAGCATATCTGTTGATGAGACAAGTATGTAAACTACTTGAAGATATATCGAGAGAAAGGGATAATATTAAATGTTGTATATTAATAGGTGGTTATCAACATTAAAGCATTAACTTCTTTCTCTATGATGGATTTTTTATTGTTCCTGGATGTGATTTTAGACTTTTGGCCAAACCATTGAATTCCACTGAGGAAGATTCATGGAGGGTCATACACATTATAATTCTATTTACCTCAATTAAATTATTTATGTATTTATTTTTTGGTAGAAATATTAATCTCTAGTCCATGGAATAATATTTATTTGTTATTTACTAATTGTAAATATTCAGTCACTATATTTCTCTATGAGTTCGATAAAAAAAAATTATTCCTTAGATCATGAATATTATAAATATTTATTTATTTATTTAATAAATCATATTTATTAATTTTTGTTTAGTAAATACCAAAAATAAAATAATGACCTTGATAATGGGGCTAGTGTGAATGATATATTTAATATCATTTAGAGAAATAATTTTATTTTTTGTAAGGAATGATATTTATTTTATTTTTTAGACATGTGAATGTCAAAAAATAATAATGATAATAATGTATTATTATTATATGAGAGTTTCACTAGGGATTATAAAAATAATTAAAGGACTATGAGAAAATATTTAATCTATAACCTAACTCTATGAATACCTGATTATATCACTTCATATTATTAGATTTTTTTGTTTAAAATACACCATATCTAGATATTCTCTCAAAACTAAACATAAAATTATCTAGAATTCTCTCATGAAAAAGTGTAATAATCCTCCTCTTAAATCTACATACCTAAGAAAATTTGAAACAATACTTCCATTCTCGATGGATTTTATGGTGATCAAAGGAAGAAAAAAATACAATCATTATCATAGAAATATCACCCACAATACCCTTAGAAACTCTTTGAGTTTAAAGGACCAGGTTTGGATCACTGCTAGAGGAATTCTACTTAGGATACTATTGAAAAAATGTAGACACAACTGAACAAAGGATCAAATGATCAATATATTTTTCTAATAAAGTTCTCAAGATCGAGGTAATTTTAATTTTAAATTACTAATAATTTTATTATGAAACATCCATTTTCATGGTTATGGTGATCATTTTAATTTTCACAAAATAAATCCATTATTCATGATGATTATCATCATGTACATTGCGGATTATTCATTGAATTTGACAATATATGAGTTATTCCCAACCCTATTTGGTGATTATATTATTCCCTAAACCTTCATGCTCTAGGGAACATTATCTATAGGGGTAGATAAATGGGTTTTCTTAGATCAATTCATAGTGCATTTATTAACATGGTATTTAAAATAAAATATCAAACAATTCAGAAAAATAATTGTTTCCATCATCACAAGGATTGAAATCTCTACGGATAGATCTATGAAAGAACATGAGGGTATTCGTGTGATTAATAGAATATATATACTTAGGATTACTTTGGAAATATATCATGCATTCCATTCCATTTCATAATTTTTATTGAGCATAATTGTAAATAATGTAGGTAAAATACCGAACTAAATCAGGAGAACTATATAAGATGGAATTCAAATATATCTAATAGTACTTAAGAAAGTAAAACTAGACATGTTCATAGTTTTTAAATTAATTTGAATAATATCTATCAAGGGAAGAAAAAGATAATCATATCTTAGAACACTTTGATCTATGATCATAATATGGCTAAGTTAATATGTCCAAAAAACATATTACAACTAGTGGTTGTAATATCTACATAGACTGAGTATGTTGTACCTTTTAATGTAACTTAAGAAGTGGTTTAACAATCATTTGTTATAAATTTTTTAATTTTAGCATGATAATATAGTGATATCGTATTATGTAAACTTTATGCCTTGTTGTTATCCAAGATGTCAACAATAAACGAGAACAAAAGTTAAATGCTTGATAATATCATATATTATGTAATTTTTTCATAGATATGAAGTTTTAATTAGATTAACTACAATATTAATGTGTTATCCCTTGAAAATATATCCATACCCCATCATAATCATCTTTATCATATTAGGACAACTAATTATTTAAGAGTTATCCATAGTGAATGTGTGAGTTTGTTGGTGTTGGTCCCCTAGAGCAAACTGACGCTCTTAATTTCCATTTATTTTATATCCAATTGTTAAAATATTAATATATATCTTATCAAATTATGTTTTTTATTTTAAATAAATTTAATGTAATAATATCCTAAATGTATCGGTTACATCAAAAGGTCATAGTTATTCCCCATTATGATAAGGACCTTGGAGTGCTTTTATAATATTCTTAAATATATTTTATATGGTAAGATAACATCTATTTGAGTGGAACTAATGATGTTTCTCTATTAGGTTTTTGGGAATTAGAAGACATTGAGAATTATTTTCATATAATTCTCACTTAGTAATATCCTATAGAGGAGGTTATGAGAAAAAACCTACTAGTGGGAATTTCACAGGTTACATGTGTCATTGGATATTTCTATCTTCAAATGTTTGTATTGGTCCAGAGATGTGAGATTAATATTAATGTATATCATGAATCGTGTACTTAGATATATTGATAAAGATAATGATGGAATATTATTGTGATGATGTAGGAAATGTTGTGTAACACCCCAGGTAAATAAAGAATATGACATTTTCATATTTATCCATATTTGTGAATAAAATATAAATATGACTTTAAAGTGGACGCTATGCTTGATGGCGTACCCAACATGCAACAACGAGTTTCTTGGGAATCTTACGTTGCACTCTAATAATAAAATAATATTATTTTAAATCATAGTTAACATGTTGTCGTTGTGTTGGAGGGAATGGATAGAAATAACTAAAATATTATTATATATGTTTTTAAATGTTTTTACATTTATCCAATAAAGGATAAAGGCATAAAATACGGAAATAATTCAATTTTAGGCGTATATGCCCTAGTTTTCACTAAAGGTTCACTTATCGCCTTTTGATGGAGAACCATCATTAAATATAGTTTTGTTTACTATTATACATCCTTTTGGACCTAATAAAACTCTTCTTAAGAATTGGGACATCAAAATTTACTTTGTGTAAATTTTTGGTATCTTTCTGATAAAGTTCATTTTTTTAATGAATAATGTAAAATGTTGTATTTTAATTCGAAACCTCTTTTTAATATAATTTATTTATATGATTAGATTATCCTTTGAATTTATTTTAAAGTGAAATTTGAATATATTTTTACCATGAAATCCAATAGTGGTCATTGGAATTAATTTCACTTTGAAATCAGACTTAAACTAGTGTCAATCTTTTGATACTTATTGTTTCATAAAAACACGCTATTTTCTCTGACAGCGGGAATTAATTATTAAAAAAATTAATGTGACTTATATGATTTGAATTTTGTAAAATAGACTACATTTTTTAATTCAGAATATCAAATATAGCTTAGGGTGAATTTTTGGGATTTTTCTGAAAAACATCAATTTTTGATGAATAATGAAACTACTAAGTGGTACTTATAAAAACTGATTTTTCCATTTAAATAAAATTTTTCAATATTTGTGTTTTTAATTTCAAAAATCCAATATACATGGTTGTAATTAAGAAGTAAAATGTGGTTCAATGGGATAAAAATAATTTTTTTCTGAATAGTAACTTATTAAGTTTTTAATCGCGATTAGAGGTAATTAGTGTAGTTTAAGGTAAAAATAATGTTTTAATAATATGAAATGAACTTGAAACATGTCCTAACCTCATTGGATGTGTCATGGCCGACCAAGAAAACCCATGGGTCAACTTGGGGACCCCATGAAGCCACTTTGGTTGCAAAATGACTTTAATATCTTTTATTTAAAGTTAAAGTAAAAATGAGACAAACATGAAATGTTTTACAAAAACAATTTTTAAATGGGGTTATACAAATCATATTTTTGACTATAAATATTAATTGGAAAGATAAAAAGATTTCCTACATCATATTATTTTTTTTATAATTTTTAGACATTAAATAAATTAAATTATTTATGACATCATGATGATGCAGCGATGACCTCATTATTTAACGATTTAAATAAAATGGAATGATAATGTAATATCTAAGACCTAAACAGGTCGAAAACCTATTGGATGAGTGGATTTAGAACCCTTATCACCTTATCCTTGAAGCACATCAATGTGGGACCTCTTAAATCCGAATACCATTTTCAAATAAAGTAACATTTTCTTACTTTCCAAGAGTGCCCCTCCTCTCCTCTTATAAAAGGCCCCCACCTCTACCTCCTTAACCACAATCCCAAAGCCTTTGGCTCGGCCAAACCCTGACCATTTTGTCTCTCCAATTCCCTCTATAACTCCCTGAGGCCTCAATTTGGGCCAAAGTCTTCCCAAGGATGCCTTTTAGCTCAAACCAAAGGGAGTTACCCGATTTTAAGGTAATGTCTTCACTTGAGTCCTTTTGTTTTATTTTGCCTCTACAACCCCCTAAACTCTTTTTATTAATTTCTTTTGTAACAAATCCAGTATCTTCAATATACTATGATGTTGTTATAAGAAGTATTAGAGCTACACTTACACACACCTACATCTAATGGTTAAAGAACATACTGTTTCCGTGGATGGCGAATTTATGCCTCCCGAAACGATGATTGTTCAACATTATTTTAACACCTTAAAAGGTGGCCATTAAGATGTAAATATATTTATATATGATATATAATATGTTTATGTTTTACTTATGCTTCTGTATTTTTCTTTTTGGGCATACCTTTATGGTTTCCATTATGGGTAAACGCGATATCTTCATTTAAGGAAGTGCGGACTACCGCCCCCTCAAAGTGATGTGATTCGTTAATTCCATATGTGGGATGTATAAAGGATAGATTTAAAGTTATTATATATGGTTTTATACTATAATTATAATATACCTCTATATCATTACTATTCTATTCCATAAAAATATGAAATAGAAATGAAAGTAGCGTTCATGCGTATGTGCGGCTTACCGTCTCCATGAACGGTGCATTTCATTTCTTACATCTAAATGATTATGTAATATTATAAATAAATGTATATTCCGGATATATATGATATATATGATATCCAAATCATGAATATAATTCTGGATATAATGAACATTTGACCACACGAACAACATGTAATTGTAAGAAGTCCACTTTCGACTTAAGAACCAAATTTCGACAAAATAAACATTATTAACTTAAATGATTAAATAATGTTTATAACATTTCAATAAGTGATCTAAAAGGAATAATGAACTAGAAAAATGTTCTTAATAAAGTGTAAATTAACTCAAGTTTATTATTCAGGACGTTAAAGAATGATCGAGTCAAGTTGGACCCGAGGTAAGGGATCCTTCTCCACTCTTTCTTTTTAAGTACACTCTTTTATGTCATTACTTCTAAAGCTCATATTTCTTGTTATTGGGATGTTATTTTATATTAATCTTACTGTAATTTTTTTGTTCATGTGATGAGATACCCTATTCTCTCTCATCAATCCATTTTGTAAGTTTTAAGTGGCGTCGTTAGGCTGCCGAATTTTCGTAAGAGATCTAACCTCTCTCTTTCTTTTTAAGTACTCTCCTTTATGTCACTTATTTTAAGCTCCTATTTGTTATGTTGGGGGATGTTCTTTTATATTTTTCTTTCTATAAACTTTATGTTAATATGATGAGATACCCTATTTGATCTCATCAACCCATTTTTGTAAGTTTTATGTGGCAGCGTTAGGGTGCCGAGTTTTCGTAAGGGATATTTCATCTCACTTTTATTCCCGTGAGATTTATGCTACATTTGCCACAATTTCCTTTGAGTGGTGTATGTACTACCCATTATTTTACTCATTGTGTAATATAATTTCTTTTATGAGTATTTACATCAATTTTGTATTGTCCTTCTTTCACGAGGTGTATGTTTCGAAAGATACCCATGTCGGTAAGGGAACCTTTCACCCTCATCTTTTTAAAAGACTTCTTTTGTTGGGTCTTTTAATTTACATATTGTTATGTTGGAATATTTTTTCATATATCCTTATTGATTTAAATTTTATGTCCAAGTGATGAGATACCCTTTTTTTATCTCTCATCAACTCATTTTGATGTGACGCTGTTAGGCTGTCAAGGGAACTTCTTAACCCAATTTCGATTTCTTTGGGTTCAACATGTAGTTATTTAATATGTCATCCTTTGAATATGTGTGAATGACCTTTGATTATTTTAAACTTAATATCCACTTATATTTGGTGTATTCGTTTGTCACACATAATTATGTAATTGATTTATCCTTGAACCAAGCATACCGTCTTTGTATGGGACTTCATCTCAATCTCCTTTTGTTGAGGCATATTTTGTTTTATACACAACCTTATTTTATACGGTGTATAAACCCCTTTGACTTTTAATTTTATTAAAAAGGAATCTTTTTTATACGAAGCATTTACTAAACGACAAAAGGGAATGTTTTTGTCGTACGTATGCGGCGACAACGACTTTTCCGCCGCTGTGACCATTATTTGAGTTTCGGCTTCCTCTACAAGCCATACCTTTTTCTAAAAAAAGAAAAATAAATACCATGTTTTAATTTTCTTTTATTTTGGTATTTAAAATTGTTTTCACAATGTTTTTATATCAATGTGTTGTATTGATATATTGTGATTGAAAGGTAGAAATGTTATGTTTCCTTTATGCATGTTTTATTTGATACGATTATGTTGAGGTTCTTGGGAATTATTATGAAGACGGGTGGTTCTGTGATAGACTAAGGGTGGGTGAGCCTGATATAGCTCTCCAATGCATTGGGTAACGCGAAGGAGTGAAATGTTAAGGTTTCTCCGAAGAGATTTAGGGAACATACTATGATGGGTATTCCAAACGTAACCAAGAGGGTTACTCCCTACGTAAGAATGTTATGAATGCCTCAAGTTACCTTTATGTCTTATGATTTCTATGATTTATTCATGGTTTGATGAGGTATGTTAAAGTGACTAAGTTTTATGGGTAAAGTATGATTTCATTCTTATGTATATGTGAACTCATGTTTCCTTTCCATATTTTTATATCCCTAACTGAGCTTTTTTATGCTCATCCCAAGTTTTTAAAATGTTTTTCACAAGTCAAGGGAAAGGTACGTGATGTGATGATAGTTTCAAGGATGTGTCAAGAAAGAATCCAAGTTTTATTTTAAATATGTTTCCGTTGATGGGAAGAATGAATCCTGTATTTTATGTAACCACTTTGTTTAAATGTGGAATGTAATGCAAGTTTTATGATCTAATTCTCTAAAACTCTAAACCGGAAAAGATCCTCAATGTGTAATCTTGTATTAACTCAAGATTAAGTAAGGTTTAAGGCTGGGGCCTTATAGTTGGTATCAGAGGTCGGTTTAGATAACTTTAGAGGTTAGGGTATTCTTTAAGCATAAGTGGCCTTACCATAATGGTTAGGATTTCAGAAAGAGTCCTAGTTTTAGATAAAGTGAATGAGTAAGTATATCGTAGTGTTTATCTTCCTCATTAGTAAATAATTTTTTTTGATATACTCACACTGACCTTTTTGGTTTTAGTAAATGGATGGATCTAGCAGGAACCAAAGTAATAGTGGATGTAAAGGAAACTGTGATAGTTTTTTGAGCAAGCAACTGAATGATATGGGAGCTGCAATGAGAACTCTTGTGATTATCCTCAACCAACTATCTAGAGTCATGATTGACCACCTAAACCTTGGTGATTTCTCTAAGGCATCATATATGCGAGAAACAAATCCCTACGGAAGTACATGTAATAATCATAAAGGTAAGTGTGTTCAAAAACCTATGTGTCAAAGATGTTGAAAGAAACACCTAGGAAAATGTTTCAAAGGGACAGAAATATGCTATAGATGTGGAAAGGAAGGTCATAAAGCAATAACCTTCCATAGAAAAAGGATGCATCCAGTTGACTCGAGGAAAGGGAATGAAGTTCTTTCTGAGGGATCAATTGAATGTTTTAAATGTGGTGTGAATGGTCATTATGAAAACACATGTCCTATGAAGAAGTTTCGTGAATGGGGTAACCAAGAGAATACAATTGTTTGTTTACCAATACCTACTGCCATTCCGATTGAGGATGAAGAAACTGACAATGAACAATCAAAGGTATGTATTATTTCATGACTATTGTTTTCCTATTTTGGAATCTCAGGATATGATTCATGATTTTGTTTGTAGGAAATAGGTATTTCAGAATAAGTTGGAATGGAATGGTTAATGGATCATGAAGAATGTTGAATGAGTAAGATGTCAACATATAAGGGCTTCAAGAGTTATGGTGAAATTCTTAAGAGTATTAAGTCTCTTTTGATGATGGGGTTACATTAGAAGAATTTTTATATTGTGTGTAACCCTGATGTTTAATATAGGAAAATTTTATTCAAGGAATAGTTATCTTTTATTTTGTGGACATAGTTATAAAGAACCATTTGGGTTTATATGATCCTTACTTTTGAGGTAATTATGGGTCACTATATGTTATGATTGAAGTGAAAGGAATGAGATAAAATTGAGGTTAAATTATGTTATAGTTATTTTTGATGATTTTATCCCTTTTTGGGGAATGATTTGAGAATTATATAGTTTTGGAAAAAGGACAACACACAGACCGTGTGACAACCCGTCGCGTCGGACAAAGCTGTGGGAATCGAACCCACAACCAAAGTGTGATTGGTATTTATCGCCTACCACTGGACTACGTGAAGTCCCTGGTTAGTTTGACTATTTCTTTTTTAGTTAGATGTTTTTATTAATTAAGAGTAAGTTGATTTTGGGTTATCTATGGAAATTTATTAACCTATCATGGAGGATAAGTGATTAGGATTAATTACTTTTCAATACGAGACATTAAGAGAAACTGATGTGGTTTGGAGATAAATGATACGATTTAACTTGGTAGACTATGTGACTAAATCCTTCAAAATATTTGGGTTTCAATATTAGTTTGGATTAATTTGATTAATTTTATGGACAAATGTTTTATCGAATGGTCTTCGTTGAACTTTGGGTTTTGTTGGACAAATTTTGGAGATTAAGAATAGATTTTCTTTTTATAAAGGGTTATCCTTTTCTGGATTATCTGATCATGTACTAACCTTTTTGGTTTTGGTTTTGGTTAGAGTCTAAAGACATGGGAAGTATATAGTTCTCTATTTTGTATTAGGTGATTCTCTAGAAGTTGATTATACTACTCTTAATGCGAACAAGTATCCCTAAATACTCTTCTTTTGCAAAAAAATATGAGTTTGATTAAGGAATCTAGTAAAAGTTGAAAGTCACCATGATAAGTGATTATGTTTACTTATGAATAAATTCCTCAATAAAAAGTAACTTAAAACAAAAATGTTGTCTATTAACTTTTCCTACTGGGGAATCGAATACCGTTTAACCCATCACATGTTTTTGATTTTCTTATGGTTAACTTTCTCCTAGACATGTTTACTATCACTCTCCATCAGAACATGACCCTTTGTTTCTCCTCCATATCCATATTTTAATAATTTTAATCCTAGTATGGGTTAACTCGGGTGACATTTGTACTTCTCCCCCATTCTTTTAAAGTGATTGTTTTACCGACTCTTGTTCCGATGTGGGACTTTCAAGGAGTTTCCAAGCTCAATTTTAAAAATTGCGAGGACGCAATTCCCAAAAGGGGGGAAGGATGTAACACCCCAGGTAAATAAAGAATATGAAATTTTCATATTTATCCATATTTGTGAATAAAATATTAATATGACTTTAAAGGGGACGCTATGCTTGATGGCGTACCCAACACGCAACAACGAGTTTCTTGGGAATCTTACTTTTCACTCTAATAATAAAATAATATTATTTTAAATCGTAGTTAAAATGTAGCCGTTGTATTGTTAGGAATGGATAGAAATAACTAAAATATGATTATATTTGTTTTTAAATGTTTTTACATTTATCCAATAAAGGATAAAGGCATAAAATACGGAAATAATTCAATTTTAGGCGTATATGCCCTAGTTTTCAGTAAAGGTTCACTTATCGCCTTTTGATGGAGAATAGTCATTAAATATAGTTTTGTTCACTATTATACATCCTTTTGGACCAAATAAAACTCTTCTTAAGAATTGGGACATCAAAATTTAATTTGTGTAAATTTTTGGTATCTTTCTGATAAAGTTCATTTTTTTAATGAATAGTGTAAAATGTTGTATTTTAATTCGAAACCTCTTTTTAATCTAATTTATTTATATGATTATATTATATTTGGAATTGGTTTTAAAGTGAAATTAGAATATATTTTTACCATGAAATCCAATAGTGGTCGTTGGAATTAATTTCACTTTGAAATCAGACTTAAACTAGTGTAAATCTTTTGATACTTATTGTTTCATAAAAATACGTTATTTTCTCTGACAGTGGGAATTAATTATTAAATAATATAATGTGACTTATATGATTTGAATTTTGTAAAATAGAATTCATTTTTGAATTCGGAATATCAAATATAGCTTCAGGTGAATTTTTGCGATTTTTCTGAAAAACTTCAATTTTTGATGAATAGTGAAACCACTAAGTGGTACTTATAAAAACTGATTTTTCCATTTAAATGAAATTTTTCCATCTTAGTGTTTTGAATTTCAAAAATCCGACATACATGGTTGTCATTAAGAAGTAAAATTTGGTTCAATGGGATAAAAATAATTTTTTGGTGAATAGTAACTTATTACGTTTTTAATCGCGATTAGAGGTAATTAGTGTAGTTTAAGGTAAAAATAATGTTTTAATAATATGAAATGAACTTGACACATGTCCTAACCTCATTGGATGTGTCATGGCCGACCAAGAAAACCCATGGGTCAACTTGGGGACCGCATGAAGCCACTTTGGTTAGAAAATGACATTAATATCTTTTTATTTAAAGTTAAAGTAAAAATGAGACAAACATGAAATGTTTTACTAAAACAATTTTTACATGGGGTTGTACAAATCAGAGTTTTGACTATAAATATTCATTTTAAATATAAAAATATTTCCTACATCATAGTAATTTTTTTATAATTTTTAGAAATGAAATAAATTAAATTATTTATGACATCATGATGATGCAGCGATGACCTCATTATTTAACGATTTAAATAAAATGGAAAGATAATGTAATATCTATGACCTACACATGTCCAAAACCTATTGAATGAGTTCATTTAGAACCCTTATCACCTTATCCTCGAAAAACATCAATGTGGGACCTCTTAAATCTGAATACCATTTTCAAATAAAGTAACATTTGCTTACTTTCCAAGAGTGCCCCTACTCTCCTCTTATAAAAGGCCCCCACCTCTACCTCCTTACCCAAACTCCCAAAGCCTTTGGATCGGCCAAACCCTGCCCATTTTGTCTCTCCACTTCCCTGTATAACTCCTTGAGGCATCACTTTGGGCATAAGTCTTCCCAAGGAATCCTTTTAGCTCAAACCAAAGGGAGTTACCCGATTTTGAGGTAATGTCTTCACTTGAGTCCTTTTGTTTTATTTTGCCTCTCCAACCCCCTAAAATCTTTTTATTCATTTCTTTTGTAACAACTCCAGTATCTTCAATATACTAGGATGTTTTTATAAGAATTATTAGAGCTACACTTACACACACCTACATCTAATGGTTAAAGAACATACTGTTTCCGTGGATGTCGAATTTATGCCTCCCAAAACGCTGATTGTTCAACATTCTTTTAACACCATAAAAGGTGGCCATTAAGATGTCACTATATTTATATATGATATATAATATGTTTTTGTTTTACTTAATCTTCTTTTTTTTGGGCATACCTTTATGGTTTCCATTATGGGTAAACGCGATATCTTCATTTAAGGAAGTGCGGACTACCGCCCCCTCAAAGAGATGTGATTCGTTAATGCCATATGTGGGATGTATAAAGGATGGATTTAAAGTTATTTTATATGATTTTATACTAGAATTATAATATACCTCTATATCATTATTATTACATTCCATAAAAATATGAAATAGAAATGAAAGTACCGTTCATGCGTACGTACGGCTTACCGTCTCCATGAACGGTGCATTTCATTTCATACCTCTAAATGATTAGGTAATATTATAAATACATGTATATTCTGGATGTATATGATATATATGATATCCAAATCCTGAATATAATTCTGGATATAATGAAAATTTGACCACACGAACAACATGTAATTGTAAGAAGTCCACTTTGGACTTAAGAACCAAATATCGACAAAACAAACATTATTAACTTAAATGATTAAATAATGTTTATAACATTGCAATAAGTGATCTAAAAGGAATAATGAACTAGAAAAAGGTTCTTAATAATGTGTAAATTAACTCAAGTTTATTATTCAGGTCGTTAAATAACGATCGAGTCAAGTCGGACCCGAGGTAAGGGATCCTACTCCACTCTTTCTTTTTAAGTACACTCTTTTATGTCATTGATTTTAAAGCTCATCTTCCTTGTTATTGGGATGTTATTTTATATTAATATTACTGTAATTTTTATGTTCATGTGATGACAGACCCTATTCTATCTCATCAATCCATTTTGGAAGTTTTAAGTGGCGCCGTTAGGCTACCAAATTTTTGTAAGAGATCTAACCTCTCTCTTTCTTTTTAAGTACTCTCCTTTATGTCACTTCTTTTAAGCTCCTCTTTGTTATTTTGGGGGATGTTCTTTTATATTCCACTTTCTATAAACTTTATGTTAATATGATGAGATACCCTATTTGATCTCATCAGCCCATTTTTGTACGTTTTATGTGGCGGCGTTAGGCTGCCGAGTTTTCATAAGGGATTTTTCATCTCACTTTTATTTCCGTGAGATTTATGCTACATTTGCCAAAATTTCCTTTGAGTGGTGTATGTACTGACCATTATTTTACTCATTGTGTAATATAATTTCTTTTATGAGTATTTACATCAATGTTGTATTGTCCTTCTTTCACGAGGTGTATGTTTTGAAAGATACCCATGTCAGTAAGGTAACCTTTCACCCTCCTCTTTTTAAAAGACATCTTTCGTTGGGTCTTTTAATTTACATATTGTTATGTTGGAATATGTTTTCATATATCCTTATTGATGTAAATTTTATGTCCAAGTGATGAGATACCCTTTTTTTATCTCTCATCAACTCATTTTTATGTGACACTGTTAGGCTGTCAAGGGAACTTCTTAACCCAATTTCGATTTCTTTGGGTTCAATATGTAGTTATTGAATATGTCATCCTTTGAATATGTGTGAATGAACTTTGATTATTTTACACTTAATATACACTTATATTTTGTGTATTCATTTGTCACACATAATTATGTAATTGATTTATCCTTGAACCAAGGATATCGTCTTTGTATGGGACTTCGTCTCAATCTCCTTTCATTGAGGCATATTTTGTTTTATACACAACCTTCTTTTATACGGTGTATAAAACCCTTTGAATTTTACTTTTATTCAAAAGGAATCTTTTTTATACGAAGCGTTTACTAAACGACAAAAGGGAATGTTTTTGTCGTACGTATGCGGCGACAACGACTTCTCCGCCGCTGTGACCATTATTTGAGTTTCGGCTTCCTCTACAATCCATATAATTTTTTTTAAAAAAAGAAAAATAAATACCATGTTTTACTTTTCTTTTATTTTGGTATTGAAAATTGTTTTCATAATGTTTTTATATCAATGTGTTGTATTGATATATTGTGATTGAAAGGTGGAAATGTTATGTTTCCTTTATGGATGTTTTATGTGATACGATTATGTTGAGGTTCTTGGGAATTATTATGAAGACGGGTGGTTCCGTGATAGACTAAGGGTGGGTGAGCCCGATATAGCTCTCCAATACATTGGGTAACACGAACGAGTGAAACATTAATGTTTCTCTGAAGTGATTTAGGGAATATACTGTGATGGGTATTCCAAACGTAACCAATAGGATTACTCCCTATGTAAGAATGTTATGAATGCCTCAAGTTACCTTTATGTATTATGATTTCTATGATTTATTCATGGTTTGATGAGGTATGTTAAAGTGCCTAAGTTTTCTGTGTAAAGTATGATTTCATTCTTATGTATATATGAACTCATGTTTCCTTTCCATATTTTTATATCCCTTACTGAGCTTTTTTATGCTCATCCCAATTTTTTAAAATGTTTTTCATAGGTCAAGGGAAAGGTACGTGATGTGATGATAGTGTCAAGGATGTGTCAAGAAAGAATCCAAGTTTTATTTTAAATATGTTTTTGTTGATGGGAAGAATGAATCCTGTCTTTTATGTAACCACTTTGTTTAAATGTGGAATGTAATGCAAGTTTTATGATCTAATTATATAAAAATATAAACCTGAAAAGATCCTCAACGTGTAATCTTGTATTAACTCAAGATTAAGTAAGGTTTAAGACTGGGTCCTTATATGTTGGGTGTGTCATAATTGATATAAAATTAATTAATAATATAAGAAATGATATGTCCATTTTATTTTGATGGAAGTAGACATTTTAGGACCTTTGATGGGAATGGAATTTTCTAACTATGCCCATGTCCATTGGGATTTTATTGATTAGTTTATTTCAAGAAATTAAAATATATTTATATTAATAATATATGTTTAGGATTTAAGTAATAAAACCTACATGATATGATATCAATACAAAGGGATTATATTATATAGTGAGCATCCATAGAATATTGTTGTCTTCACAACATTAATGCTTTTTCTATATGGGAATCTTAAATTTTTACTAGATAGTGATCTTGTAATTTAGGAATGTTCACCTAATATCATTAAGAAAGAGGCCTAGAGGGTTACACCAAACATGGATCCAAAATCACGGTTAAATTTTATAGGAACTTACTTTTTGATTAAATATTTTTCTCAAGTTCCAAGGAATGTTAATTATATAGATTATGTAGATCATAATAATTTAATCATTATTCATTCGAAAGATTATATATGCTAGTTGAATATTAAATAAATATTTTTTATCCAATTAATGTATTTAGTATTTATTTATTAAATAAATCAATATTATATTTAAGTTTATTTCTTTTAATAAATAGTTATTATTCATGGTTTGATAAATGATTAGAATAATTGATAGGATGATTTAAAAGGTCTAGAAGAAATTTCATTTAATATGTCATATCATTTAAAAAAATAAATATTTATTTATTAAATGATATTATATTTAAATATCTTTGAGTTTTGTTCATAGAAATTAAATAATAATAATAATAAGAATATTATGATTTTTGGATGTGTATTTTACTTAGAGGTATCACATTGGATGAGTGTTGTTGTGTAATAACTAATTCTATAACATAATAATGTAACTTGAAATACATAATATCTAGGGTTAAGGATAGCTTGTTTATGACATTCTCACTATATATTTCTCTCAATACCTATAGAGGACTCTCTTAAGAACACACTCATGAATGGTGATAATCAAACCGCCTCATCCTTCTCAGGACCAAGAGAAATATATGATATTCTTCAAAGCCATAAAGGATTATTTTTATGATCAATGGTGAATGATTTAAGTGATTTAGTTCTTCTATTATATCACTCATGGTTCTAATATTGAAATTTTAAGGATTATGGTGTGTGTATAGATACCAATAGAGAAAATAAACACATTAGTCCTTCACTTAATAAGCATGATGCAAGAGGGTTAACTAATTTGACAAGGAAAAAATAACTGAAAAATAACTTTTTAATTATCAAAACACTTTTATGGAAAAAAAATGTGAGAAACCATGATGTCTAACCTCAACCAAATAACAACCAAAATAGAAAAAAACTAGAACAAACTATAGGATCAGCTCCTACCTAGCAACTGTACCATGATGAGAAGCCTTCACCAAAGCATGACCCTTTATCTAGAAGTCTCATGAAGAAGTGAAAGGGCATGGAACAGATGGACAATCCATACCCTCTCATCCAAGTCCGTAAGTCATGCTCTGGTGAAGACTTATTGTTCTGATCCCCATCTGGAGTGGATCCAATTAGATTACTGGTTGCAAAGCCCTAACTTCACATGAAAACTAATCCAAGAGCTGATCCAAACGTAGACACAACTCATACGACATTCCAGTAAAATCAACAAACCAAAACCACCAACTTAAATAGAGTCATTAAATAGTAACTTGAGATTACCAGAATCTTCTTCCCTAAACAATTTCCAAGATAAATATGAATCTTGGGTGACTGATACCCCCATCATCAGCTTTTCAAATTTAGAAGACTGTTGGTCTCAAGACTGTATGTACTCCTCAATGCTGATATCCCCTTTATTGAAGCCCCATACTATAATTGGATCATGTTTTTCAATCCATGAGTATTTCATTTCATTTAGATACTGTAAAGACCCGTAAATTCCAAGGAATTTTTTTTCTTAATTTTTTTTGGAATTTTACAAGAACCCAGTTTCTGACGGCACCTGATTCTGAGGACCGATGTGCCCGGAATCATTTTCCTAAGTTTGGCTTGGGTACGTTCAGTGAACAGACGAGCGGGTTTTTCTAACTTTTTAACCGGTGCTCGGAATTGAATTCTGAGGGCACCGATGGAATCACAGCACCGGTAATTGCTTAGAAGCGCCTCTTCCGGAGTTGCGTTTGCTCGGGTGTAGTTTTTAATTTTTGGGCTTAAAGTTAAGAAATAAAATAAATTGTACGACAAACTTTATTTTATTTCACTTATGCCGCTTGAAAGCCACTTGAAGCCACTTAAAGTAGCTTAATCTGAGTCGATGCGGATAGGGTTCTATCTAGAAATATCCTACCCTCTTGGTAGGATATTTGTGAGGTGGGGCCCGCATGAGCCCCACCGTTTCTTTTCCGCTAAGTAACACACCCGTGAAAACCCGTCATTATGAAAGTCAACTGACGCGTTTTCTTAATTTCTTAATGCACCAATTAATTGGGCGGTTTTCTTTGTTGAATTAATTGGGTGGTTTATTTCGTTGAATTAATTCTACGAATTAATGGGTCGTTACTTATCTCTTTTTCATTTCTTAACCGGTTTGAAATCCGTTGGCGTAATAATAAAATAAGACCAATGCCACATCATGAGGATTACACGTTGGGAGGATTTTGACATAATTCTTGTACCTTCACCCTTCTTCGCGAAGAACG
Organism: Viscum album; assembly: GCA_963277665.1. Lineage (NCBI taxonomy): Eukaryota > Viridiplantae > Streptophyta > Magnoliopsida > Santalales > Viscaceae > Viscum > Viscum album. Next base: position 381,279,110 of record OY728138.1, read on the forward strand.
CGAAGAACGCGAAGAACGCAAAGAACGCCGGCCTCCGACGAAGAACGCCGAAACCGCGGAAATCGACGACGCGACGCCGTGTCCCGCGACGCCGACGTTTCCTCTTCCGCGACGTTCCTTCGTCCGCAACGAAATCTTCGATCTTTTGTTTGAGGTAAGAGATTTCGGATTTCTTTTAAAACTTTTTTATGGTTTTTAACAATGAACGAATTTAATTATTAAAATTAAATCTGTTGTTCTTGAACCTCAGAGTTCATCGACGAGCACCGTATTCCGCGACGACGCGACGCCCTTCCACGACGATGCGGCGCCTTCCGTGACGCGACAATCGCCACCTTCCGCGGAGATCAAATCCGGGAAGAACCCGCGTGCGACGACTTGATGAGGTAGGTGTTTTTTGTGAAACAATTTATATTCCCATGATCGTTTCTTTTTAAATGAAGAACCCGGTTTCATAAGAAAAATTTTAATTTATTAAAATTGTTGTTTAATGTGTTGAATAAATTCTCCCGACTGTTATTATCTAACACGGAGGGTGCAGGCAAAACGAACACGGCCCGACAACCCTCCGATGTTCTTCGTGGTTGTACGGATTTGGAGGGCGATGGAAAAACATGACGCAAGGGCAATTTGATGATCCCACAGTGAATAACGGAACCCGGGAGGAACAACGGCGCAGACGAGAAGGAAAACTGACCACCAGAGCAACTCCGGTGGCCCGCGGAAGCTACCGGCGGCGCCGTCGGTCGGAGGCGGCGGCGCCCCGGCGCGCCGCCGCGGCTTCAGCCGCAGCGGTGGCGGCCAATGGACCCGCGACCACACGGGTGCATCTCGCACGCACGGGACGCGACAACATACCGTGTCCGTTGATCCATCGCGGCCCCGCGCGGGGCCGCGACACCTCCCACCCGCGGGGGCAGCGCCCCGCGGCTTCTGCCCTGCTCAGTCGCTCGACCGAGCTGAGACGGACCGGCCAGCCAAGCCGGGCGGCGCCCTGGCCTGGCCGGACCGGGTCTGTCCGTGTTGGACCGGGTCGGGTCGACCCGGTTCTGCCGACCCATGGGGGGGGGGGGGGTCGGGCTGGCTCGGCCCGGCCCCAGACCCCCTGTCTTTGGACCTTTTTCGGTATTTTGCCTGTAACTTGAGCTACGGGCCTCCGAACGACACACCGTCAGTGGAAACACGATCCTTGGATCGAGACGATCGTTTCGGTATATCACACTCATGGTTTCGGAATACTTTGGGGTTCGGCCGGGTTGGTTCATCCACGAAACCAACCGGGCCCTTGGAGCGGAAACGCTCATATCTTGAGCTCCGGATGTCCGATTGACGTGTCGTCGACTTTGATGGATTCCTCTAAGGGAGATGGATCTTTTGGCTTACTCTACTCGAGGTTTGGACGCAGTTGGAGTACGGTCGGGTTGGTTTTAACTTAAAAACCAACCAGGCCCCTAGGATGGAAAAGATGATATCTTTCAGACCAGACGTCCGTTTGATGAACCATCAGCGGCGTTGGTGATCACATTGAGAAACAGTCCTTATGAGTATACCATATGAGTGTTCGGGGTATAGTTGAGTTACGGCCGGATTGGTTCGCACACAAAACCAACCGGGCCCCTGGGATGAAAAGGCTAACAACTCACAGACCGGGCGTCTGATTGACGCGCCGTCTGTTGCGTTGAGACCCCTATGACGAGGTGGTCCTTTGAGATACTTCTTCGTGGGACTTTGTGATACTTGGAGTATCGACTAGTAGCTCGTGGTGCAGACCCTTCTGGAGATGAGCGTGCGGAGTACAGAGACCGTGTAGACGACTGAGACCTGACGACTACTTGACCGACTCGACTTGGAGTGAGTCGACTAGCCCAGTGGATGGAGCGCCCGATATTTGGCGGCAGACCCACGTCGGACGGAGCGCCTAGTAGTTGGCAGCAGACCCGCGGTACTCGACCGGAGGAGTACCTCTGTAGGCTATTAGGGAGAGCGCCCGGTATTTGGCGACAGACCCTCAGCGGATGGAGCACCCGATAGTTGGCCACAGACCCGCGGTACTCGACAGGAGGAGTACCTCAGCAGTATTAGGTTAGTGAGAAGTACCTCGGAGTCGTGACAGGTCCACTGTACACTCTAGAGACGGAGCTCTTCAGTAGTTACGGTTTCGATAATGAAAATACTGGTTGAGCTGAATCTTTTGACCTTTGTTTTTATCTCATGATTGAGATGGGTTACTTGATAACATAGGCATATGTATTATCATATACCTAAGTAGAGGTTATCTATTGAGATATTATTTGTGGTTATCCTTGTTGGTTTAGAGAGACCTTGGGGGTCTCAGGGTCCCTACTGAGTATCGTTATACTCACCCCTGCACGGGCTATGGCCGCACCTCGTTGTGTTGGTTGCAGACGACAGGCAGTGCTGGAGGAGGCCGAGTGTTCGAGGACTGGACGGTACCCGGAGGTGGACTACACGATGAGTTAGTACCAAGAGGTGGACTACACAATGAGTCAGTACCCGGAGGTGGACTACACGACGAGACGACACACGGAGGAGGTTGACGGACGAGAGTGTGGAGGAGGCTATTTGTACCTACCCTTCAGGTAGGATCCGTGGTGGATGACCAGGAGCTGCGCCATCTGTACCTACCCTTCAGGTAGGATCCGAGGAGGATGACCCAGGAGATGCTTCCGTCCTTCCAACTGTTATCTTTTCTATTGTACTTGTTCAGTTGTAGTTGTACTTTCTTTTGGGTTTGTATTCTAGCCCATTTACTTTTCAGAACTTCTCTTGTACTTAGTGTTTACTTTTTTCCGCTTGCTTACTCTGTGGTGCTTTTTTCCTTTTATAAAGGCAATGCCTTCCTAGTTATCGGGATTTATGCCTTCGGTGCTAGTCGCCAGCCCCTGGCTTATGGAAGGTGGGCTTGGGGTAGTCACGACACGGGCCCCGAGGACGGGTCGTGACAAATTGGTATCAGAGGAGTTCGGTTCTACCTCAGAACTTATAACTCTGATGTTTCTTTCTATGAAGCAATAGTGTTAAGAGTACCGAGTGTGGTTTTCAGTTCAGGGAGTCCAGTGTTGGTGCGGGTGGCCGACGTATCCATACACCAGGACCCTGACAACTGATTTCCGACTTTGTGCACGAAAACACTGATTGCGTGTGTGTTTTCCAGAAGTTTTATTAAATGTCAACTCAAAACAGGTCATCTCACCAGGTATAATCTTTTGACCGTGTCACATTGTTTCTTTCAGGATGCCTCCCCGTGGACGACCAGCTAGAGCCCCGAGAGTGGTACGTACTAACAGCCCGCCGAGCGACGAGGCCTCAATACAGGGCCCTATCCCAGTTGAGGCACCAGCGGAGGCACCAGCGGTACTACTACCCGTTGGGCCACCGATGCCACCATCCCCAACAGCAGAGGGTGCATGTCACTTGAGCGCACTGCATGAGTTCCAGTGCCAGAGGCCACCCAGGTTCCAGGGAGGGACGGACCCGCAGGCGGCTGAGGATTGGCTGGAGGCTGTGGTGAGAGTCTTCAGGCTAGTGGGGACGCCGACAGATTTCATGGTGATCCTAGCTGCCAGCCTTCTTCAGGCAGCAGCAGGCAGATGGTGGAGCCTGATGTTTCAGATGCATGACAAGGAGACACTTCTATGGGCAGACTTCGAGAGCCTGTTCTGGGCAGAGTTTGTACCATCCACCCTTCGAGCGGTGCGTATACAGGAGCTAATTCAGCTACGGTAGGGTAGCATGTCAGTGGCACAGTACTCAGCGAGATTCACAGACCTCTCACGCTACTCCACAGATATGGTACGAGACCCGTTCTTCAGGGCCCGAACCTTCGAGCATGGGATCAGGTGAGAGATTAGAGCTTCTGTTGTTTCTCACAGCTTTCCGACGCAGACAGGGGTGTTGGAGAGAGCCCTCTTAGTGGAGAGTTTCTTTGCTGAGCAGTCTCCTGCAGCAGGACCCACCACTAGCCGACTTGCGGCAGAGTCTTCTGCAGCATGCAGTAGATAGATGACGCAGAGGTCCAAGAGAACCAGACCTACCGATGGCCGACTGCACGACTCAGGTTCAGTTGTGCGGGGAAACCGGGGTGGAGTCAGAGCCAGATGTGCCGAGAGTGGACAGTGTTAATCTTGCGGAGAAATTGGTCACATGGCACGTGACTGTACGACCCGCCATGCAGATGACCATCAGTTAAATGAAGAACCTCCGAGGCAGAGGTAGAGGTTCGATCAGGACAGACCGCAAGGAGCAGGCGGCCATGGCAGAGGAGCTGACCTTGCAGATGGAGGTGGATGACGCTTTGGGATGTTACCACCACCACCACCATAAGGCCCACCCCGACCGCAGGGGACAGGAGGACATGGGAGAGCTCAGCTTCAGGCATTTGAGGCCTATGGTCATGGAGCTCCGGAAGCAGATGGACAGGAGCGGGACTAGCTTCCGACCTGGAGGCTATTAATCCTGTTGCTTCTAGTTTTGTTGATGTTTGTCTATAGTTGCTTTGTGTCTTTGTACTATGAGATGAAATAATGAAAAGAAACTTATCTTCGTAAAGTTTTCTTTCCTGTCCTTTTTGTTTGGTTGATACTGAGTGGTCCCGGTTAAGACTGTTGACTTGACCCTCACTTTCTAGTTTTCTACTGAAGGAGACCTAGTGACCACACACTGATGCCGACAGTGTGACTCGACCCTTCTAGGCGAGAGTGACAGTTGGATCTCTTGGTAGTTACGTCGAGGCCTTACGACGTCATCCATGGCATGAATGCATCATTCATGTCAGGATTGACTGTATTAGGAAACGAATGTGGTTCATCCAGGGGACGAGACATGATTTCTCTTATCGGCAAAGAAGAAATCATAGCAGCTCTTGTGAGACTAGAGAAGGTCTAGGTCATCCAAGAGCGGATGAGGACGACACAGGGCCGACAGAAGCCTTATGCTGACAGGACTTGAAGGCCCCTAGAGTTCGAGGATGACCATCACGTCCTTATACGAGTCTCACCTCGACGAGGTTTAGGGAGATGTGTCTAGGGAGGCAAGTTATCTCTGAGGTTCAACGGACCTTTCTAGGTCCTCAGCTGGGTAGGCGAGGTGGTTTACCACTTGACCCATCCACTTCAGTTGCACTAGGTGCACGACGTTTTCCACGTATCCCAACTGAGGAGATATGTGCTCGACCCTCCGCATATCATCGACCATGAGGAGCTGGATGGTGGCGATGAGGTGACTTCTACGGAGGTTCCTATGGGGATCGAGGATCGACAGAAGCGGATCCTTGGAGGACGGTTGATTCCTCTTGTGCACTTTCTTTGGCAGCATGGGAACCTCCAGGTGAGCACATGGGAGCGGAAGGCTCAGATGCGTGCTCAGTACGGCCTTTGTATCCCTATGTTTTTGGTGAAGTTTTACGAGGACGTAAAACCCTGTGGTGGGAGTAATGTAAAGACCCGTAAATTCAAAGGAATTTTTTTTCTTAATTTTCTTTGGAATTTTACAAGAACATAGTTTCTAACGACACCTGATTCCGAGGCCCGGTGTTCCCAGAATCATTTTCCGAAGTTTGGATCGGGTACGTTCAGTGAACGGACGAGCAGGTTTTTCTAACTTTTGAACCGGTGCTCAGAATCAAATTCTGAGGGCACCGATGGAATCGCAGCACTGGTAATTGCTTAGAAACACCTCTTCCGGAGTTGCGTTTGCTCGGGTGTGGTTTTTAATTTTTGGGCTTAAAGTTAAGAAATAAAATAAATTGTTCGACAAACTTTATTTTATTTCACTTAAGCCGCTTGAAAGCCACTTGAAGCCACTTAAAGCAGCTTAAGCTGAGTCGATGTGGATAGGGTGCTATCTAGAAATATCCTACCCTCTTGGTAGGATATTTGTGAGGTGGGGCCCGTACGAGCCCCACCATTTCTTTTCCGCTAAGTAACGCACCCGCGAAAACCCGTCATTATGAAAGTCAACTGACGCGTTTTCTTAATTTCTAAACGCACCAATTAATTGGGCGGTTTTCTTCATTGAATTAATTTGGTGGTTTATTTCATTGAATTAATTCGACAAATTAATGGGTCGTTACTTATCTATTTTTCGTTTCTTAACCGGTTTGAAATCCGTTGGCGTAGTAATAAAATAATACCAACGCCACATCTTGAGTATTACACGTTGGGAGGCTTTTGACAGAATTCTTGTGACTTCACCCTTCTTCACGAAGAACACGAAGAACGTGAAGAACAAGAAGAACGCCGGCCTCCGATGAAGAACACCGAAACCGTGGAAATCGACGACGCGATGCCATGTGCCGCGACGCCGATGTTTCCTATTCCGCGACGTTCTTCTGCGACGTTCCATCGTCCGCAATGAAATCTTCGATCTTCTGTTTGAGGTAAGATATTTCGGGTTTCTTTTAAAACTCTTTTGTGGTTTTTAACAACGCACAGATTTAATTATTAAAATTAAATTTTTTGTTATTGAACCTCAGAGTTCGTCGACGCGCACAGTATTCCTCGACGACGCGACGCCCTTTCACGACGACGCGACGCCTTCCGCGACGCGATGATCGTCTCCTTCCACGGCGATCAAAGCCGTGAAGAACCCGCGTTCGATGACTTGACGAGGTAGGGGTTTGTTGTGAAACAATTTATATTCCCGTGATCTTTTCTTTTTAAATGAAGAACCCGGTTTCATAAGAACAATTTTAATTTATTAAAATTGTTGTTTCATGTGTTGAATAAATTCTCCCAACTGTTATTATCTAACTCAGAGGGTGCGGGCCAAACGAACACGGCCTGATAACCCTCCGCCGTTCTTCGTGGTTGTACGGATTTGGCAGGCGATGGAAAAACGTGACGCAAGGGCGATTTGATGATCCTGCAGTGAAGAACGGAACCCGGGAGGAACAGCGGCGAAGACGGGAAGGAAAATGGACCACCAGAGAAACTCTTGTGGCCCACGGAAGCTACCGGAGGCGGCGGCGCCTCGGCGCGCCGCCGGACAAGGCCGCTGAGGCTTCAGCCACGGCGGCGGCGGCCAACGGACCCACGGCTGCGCGGGTCCATCTCGCACGCACGGGACGCGGTGACATGCCGCATCCGTTGATCCATCGCGGCCCTGCGCGGGGCCGCGACACCTCCAACCCGCGGGGGCAGCACCCCGTGGCTTACGCCCTGCTCGGCCGCTCGGTCGAGCCGAGCCGGACCGGCCAGCCGAGCTGGGCCGCGCCCTGGCCGGGCCGGACCGGGTCCGGCCGGGTTGGACAAGGTCGGGTCGACCCGGTTCGGTCGACCCAGGGGGGGTCGGGCCGGCTCGGTCCGGGCCCCGACCCCCCGTCTTTGGACCGTTTTCGGTATTTTTCCTTTAACATGAGCTATGGGCCTTCGAACGACGCGCCGTCAGCGGAAACGCGATCCTTGGATCGAGAAGATCATTTCGGTATATCGCACTCAAGGTTTCAGAATACTTTGGGTTCGGCCGGGTTGGTTCATCCACGAAACCAACCGGGCCCTCAGAGAAGAAACACTCATATCTTGAGCTCCGTATGTCCGATTGACGTTCCGTTGAATTTGATGGATTCCTCTAAGGGAGACGGATCTTTTGGCTTACTCTGCTCGAGGTTTGGACGTAGTTGGAGTATGGTCGGGTCGGTTTTAACTTAAAAACCAATCGGGCCCCTGGGACGGAAAAACTGATATCTTTTAGACCAGACGTCTGTTTGACGAAGCGTCAACGACGTTGGTGATCATGTTGAGAAATGGTCCTTATGAGTATACCCTATGAGTGTTCGGGGTATAGTTGAGTTATGGCCGGATTGGTTTGCACACGAAACCAACCGGGTCCCTGGGACGAAAAGGCTGACAACTCACAGACCGGGCGTCCGATTGACGCGCCGTCTGTTGCGTTGAGACCCCTATGACGAGGCGGTACTTTGAGATTCTTCTTCATGGGACTTTTTGATAATTGGAGTATAGACCAGTAGCTCGTGGAGCGGACCCTCCCGGAGAAGAGCGTGCGGAGTACGGAGACCGTGTAGACGACTGAGACCTGACGACTGCTTGATAGACTCGACTTGGAGTGAGTCGACTAGACCAGTGGACGGAGCTCCTGGTATTTGGCGGCAGAACCACGATGGACGGAGTGCCTGGTATTTGGAAGCAGACCCGCAGTACTTGACCGGAGGAGTACCTCTGTAGGCTATTAGGGAGAGTGCCCAGTATTTGGCGACAGACCCTCAGCGGACAGAGCGCCCGACAGTTGGTTGCAGACCTGCGGTACTCGACAGGAGGAGTACCTCAGCAGTCTTAGGTTAGTGAGCAGTACCTCGGAGTCGTGATAGGTCCACTGTACACTCCAGAGACGAAGCTCTTCAGCAGTTACGATTTCGATAATGAAAATACCGGTTGAGATGAATCTTTTGACCTTTGTGTTTACCTCATGATTGAGATGGGTTACTTGATAACTTAGGCATATGTATGGGCATATACCTAAGTAGAGGTTATCTGTTGAGATCTTCTTTGGGGTTATCCTTGTTGGTTTAGAGAGACCTTGGGGGTCTCGAGGTCCCTACTGAGTATCGTTATACTCACCCCTGCACGGGCTATGCCCACACCTCGTTGTGTTGGTTGCAGACGACAGGCAGTGCTGACGGAGGCCGAGTGTTCGAGGACTGGATGGTACCCGGAGGTGGACTACACGACGAGTCAGTACCCGGAGGTGGAATACACAACGAGTCAGTACCCAGAGGTGGAATACAAGACGAGACGACACACGGAGGAGGTTGACGGACAAGAGCGTGGAGGAGGCTATCTGTACCTACCCTTCAGGTAGGATCCGTGGTGGATGACCAGGAGCTACGCCATCTGTACCTACCCTTCAGGTAGGATCCGAGGAGGACGACCCAAGAGCCGCTTCCTTCCTTCCAGATGTTATCTTTTCTTTTGTACTTGTTCAGTTGTAGTTGTACTTTCTTTTGGGTTTGTATTCTGGCCCATTTACTTTTCAGAACTTCTCTTGTAATTAGTGTTTACTTTTTTCCGCTTGCTTACTCTGTGGTGCTTGTTTCCTTTTATAAAGGCAATTCCTTCCCAGTTATCGGGATTTACGCCTTGGGTGCAAGTTGCCAGCCCCTGGCCTATGGAAGGCGGGCTTGGGGTAGTCACGACACGGGCCCCGAGGACGGGTCATGACAGATACACTCTTAGGCACCTCCCCATAATTTTAGATACGTCCTCTTCAGTTGCATTCAGCACCAAGACCTTCTCTCCACCTTTTCATTGGAACTTAAAAGAAAGTCCAAGGGTTCATCAACCTGGTCCCCTGGTTTCATAGGACTCAGAGTCTAACTTTGTCAAGGAATAAATAATTCCATGTAAAATTATATCTTATCTACATAAATTAATTATAAATTATATTTTATGATATCCCCTGTTTGAATATTTCACATTTTAATTCATCATGAATTTAAGATTTTTCCAAAGAAACTGATGAAAAATCATTATTGGTATGGGAAAACCTTCTTCCCTTATATAATGGAACCTTTAAGCCACCCTCCACCATATGTAGAATAGTCATAATCCCCCAATATCCTATGGTCACCCTTAGACCACCTCTAACATACACTCACACCTCTCAACCACCGTTAAAGTCTTTTTGAAATTTAGTATTCATAGTAATATGAAATGATCAATTTATTAGGTGGTTGGATTCCAATTATAGATTATTTAATTTATACCCTTTGAAACATTTCTATTTGACATAACCAAAAAGGGCTGGTTAGTCTAAATAATGAAAATAAGATATGAAAAAATAACATATCTAGTTATGGATATAAGCAAGAATAGGGATCATAAAATAGTTATTCAGAATATAGAAGGACCATTTTCCAACGAAGGGTTAATGGGAGAACTATTATATTACAGGATATATTTTTTGATAGTGTTTTAAAATAAATATACAATCATAATATATTTTTAATAATAGATAAATAAATTTATCAAATAATATCTTAAGTATAGAAAACAATTCAAGCGAACATGATCTCTATATTTACATCTATGGGATTGATTAATCTATTCATAGTATATATGTGGCCATATATTTAAAATATATAATAGATAAATTAAAAAATGAAATATTTCTTATGTTGAAAGTTATTAAATCACTCCACTATAATGTGCGTGGGAACTTGAGGAGATTAAGAATAAAATTTCACAAGATTATGTGTTATGAATTTATCTTAAATTACATGATAAGTACACATGTTTAATATTACATATTCAGGTTTAATTAATTAAAAATATCATCGAAAACCAATATAACTACATAGACTTGTTGATATAACTATTTAATAATTCTTGAAAATGTATATTTTTATGAGTTCATCGTATAAGGAGAAATGTGAATAATATTTTATAAGGGGATAAAATATTAATTCTGCTTTATATATTTTTCATTTAAAATAATATTTAGTATAATTTTATATGAAATAAAAACTTCTTACAGTGTATGGTTATTGTAACTATAATAAAAAAGTGCATTATGACTTATGATACATCTTAAGAAGTTATTTAGAAATGATTTTTCAATTTTTCGGTATACGGTAAGAGTGGTAGTTTTATCATTTTATGATAATATTTGACTATATTATTATCCTATATGTCAAATTTATGTTAAGGGGAAAAAATGGATACTTGATTATATTGCTACTTGAGGGATTTTGAAAACATAGTGGTGTAATATTAAGAATATGTTCAGAAAAAAGAATTATTCAATACCAACTTTATCAATGGAAACAAGATAGGGTCAACATCTATTATCATACATAGGGAAATAATATTTTAACATCTAAAAACTAACCAATAGTTAGAAGTTTTATCTAGTGCAAGTAGGAGTTTGTTGGAGTTGGTTCGCTGGAGGAAACTACATTAGATTTCTTATATATTCAAAGATATTAATATTAGAAAATATCTTATCATGTGATGTATATTCTACTATATAACTTTAATTTGATAATTTCCAAAGAGTATATAAGACATTTAGAGGTTGTAGTAGTTCCTTGTTACGATAAGAACCTTGAACTATTTTGATGATATTCCTAAACATATGTTCTATAGATATTTGAAATCGTCTGACTGGATACATTTGATATAGGATATCTGGGGTGGGAGGCTCACAATACATTGAGACTTTATCTTATGATATTTTTTACTTGGTATTATATAATAGATTAGGTAATGAGAATATACCCATTCGTATTGTATCCACATGTTTATGTGTCAATGTAAATCATTGTATGAATATAGTTTTAATGATCCTTAAACATTAAGTTCATTATTATTTCATGACATGAGTTGCGTAATTATATATATTTCTATAAATTGTGACTCTATATTTAAAGGTGATATTGGATATGTTTTGTGTGTCGTGAGTGATATATTGTTAATGAATTAGTCGATGAAGGATTTTTACCTTCCATATTTAGGAAGATGATATCTCTACCCTTTGATTGAAATGAAACTATCAAACTAAAATTTCATGGAAATGATGATTGGACATAATTATTTTATAATTCCATGAAATACATATCATGTATATAGGCTGATGAGACAATTATGTAACCTGATTTAAGAAATATTAAGACAAAGGAAGAATATAAAAACATTGATAATTCCTATGTGGTTATCGAAATTACAACTCTAACTTCTTCCTCTTGGGTGTCTTTATATTTTTATTGATGTTAATATTAGAATTTAGGTGAACCACCTAAGGACAATGAGGAAGAATCCATGAGTTTCACAAACATAGTTATTCTATTAATATAAATTAATATGTATCTACATTTAGTTATTAGAGTAAATATTATTCTATAGTATGTGGAATAATATTTATTTTGGGATTTACTGATCTCAAAAATTCATCCACTATATTTTTTGTGTGACTTTCATATTAAAATGAATTTTATTCAAAATATCATTAATGATATAAATATTAACTTATTTATCAATTAAATAATATTTATTATTCAATGTTTGGTAAATATCATGGAGGAAATACAAACCATATTAATGGGTCCATTTTAAATGGTATATTAAATATCATTTAAATAATTAAATATTTATTTATCTAATGAATGATACTTATTTTTTAGAGACATTAAAATATAATGAAAATAAAAATAAAAAATATTATTATTGTTAGATATGAGATTATCTAAGGATTATAAAAATAATTAAAGGATTTTGATAAATTATTCATTATCAAATATATCTCTATAAATATATGATATATTATTTCCAATGATTATCTATAGTTGTTCACAACACCTCATTTCTAGAAATTCTCTCAACTATAGAGAGAAAATTCTCTAGATAACTATCAAAAAATAAGGATAATTATCATCTTCCTTCTACTCCAGTACTAAGAGAATAAGAAAAAATACTTCTATTCTTTAATTATTGTGTGGAGATCAAAGAAGAAACACAATATAATTGGTGTCACTACACTAGCACCCTGAGTACCACTCGTGATTCTTAATGGTCAAAAGTGAATATGCGGATCACCACTATAGGAATTTTACATTGTGTCCTCTCAAGAAAAATGATTGATCAACTAAACAGAGGTTCAAATGATGAACATATTCTTAGAAAAATTATCTAGATGAATTAAAGTATTATTAAAAAAATTAAATTTTAAATTAAGGATCATATCTCATGGTTATGGTGATAATTTTCATTTTCAACAAATTAATTCATTGGTAATGATGTTTATCATCATGTACATTGTGCATTATTCTTTGAATATAATAGCATCTATGTTGGGATCTACCCAATAGGTTCTTATGCTACACCTGAAATCTTCATGTTCTTGGAAAAAGATTCTATAAGTGTAGATCAGTGTGGGTTCATAGATTATGTTATAGTATATATGTTGACATGGTAATTAAAATAATAGATTGAATAATTAAAAAAATTAATTTCTTACAGTATCAAAAGAATAAAATTTCTCCCATTAGACATGTTAAAGTGCATTAGGATGTTCTTATGGAGAATTTAATATATATACATAAGATTATTTTGGAAATATATCATGAATTCCATAACATGTACTATGGTTTGATATATATTATGATTAAGGAACAAATGAAAAATATCAAACTAAATTAGGATAACTATTAATATTGGCAGTCAAAACATTATGATGGTACTTTAGAGAGTAAAAAAATGATAAGATCTTAGTTATTAGAGAAATTATCATACTAGTTTTCAAGGGGACACAAAACTAGTATTCTTTTTTATCACCATTATCTAACATCATAGTAGGTTTAAGGTAATATTTTTGAAAAAACTTATTATAGCCAATGGTTTTTATATCAATAATAACTGAGTACGTTGTGGAATATGATGCATCTTAAAAATTTGTTTAGAAATGTTTTTTTTCCATATTTCATAATTATAGCATGATAATAAAGTGTTATCATATTGTGATAAAATTTAAACTATGTTATTATCCGTGATGTCCACAATGACATATAATGAAAGTTAAATACATGAAAATATCATCTCTTATGGAATTTCCTCATAGATATGAAGTCGCAGTAAGAAGAGAGGACATAAGAATGTTGTTGGCCTAGTAGTTCTAGACATATAAATAGATGAAATTTTTTGTTAAGAATAAGAAAACCCACTTCTTATGTGTCTTGGAACCTTTATACCATCATCCAAATATCACAAATCTATTATTTCTTAATATAGGGATCTTTCATGTGACTACCGATACCCCATGCCCTTAATTTGATAGTTTTTAGGGCTAAACCACCAAAAAATGTGATAATTTTTTTAAAAACATAGAATTAATACACTGACCAACTTAACTAAAAAGTACTCTAATTTTTTTTTACATGTTAATGAAAATATGTGGGAATATTTGGAATTAGAATTAATTAAAAATAAAATTGTAATCAATATAATTCACACAATATTGTAAAATAATTTTGTTTATTTTTTGAATTACATTACCCATTAATATTATTTTTATGATTAAATGCATCCACTTCAAGGTTTTGAAATTGATATACTTTGGTGATTAGGGTAAAATCATTCATTTTTTCCAAATATACCTATAATCCTGACTATTTTTAAAATCTTGTAGCATATTAAATTTTTTCCTTTTGATTTTTACCAAATAATGTATTCAAATATGATATCATTAAAAATTTTACAATTTCAATAACCATAATCATCTTGATTACATTATTTCAAAAACTATGGAAACATTATGAAAAATAATTAATTTTTTATATATGTTTTTATAGTGAAAAATTATTATATGTATCCTAGTACTTATATAGTTTTAGAAATAAATTTGTTTCATGTGAACATTGATAGTGTACAGGTGTTAATTATTCCCCTTTATGAATCCACTTCAAAATTAAATAATTATTTATGATAGGTGAATTATTGTAACAAAAAATAAATATTATAATACTTTAAATTCATATAATTATTGTTCTTTATGTATTTAGAATTTTATTTATATAATGAAAATTTATATCAAATATTTTGACTATATGTATTTATATATAAATAACATCATTTTAGGGTTCTAAGATCATACATTTTATGTATTTATTTATTTTCTTAAATATGAATATTTCTGAATCAAATCATATGGATATTAATCAATATTGGATGGATGCCAATTTCATGACAAAATTGTATGAGTATTGGTTGAAATAGTTTTTTAAATATTTCAAAATATCATTCATATGTCCCTTCTCAAATCATTTCTCCACATTTTACATTATGGTTATTCAAGGCTAATTTGTCCGTAGGAGTTGGAGGAACACTTCATCTATCATGGAAGAGATCGAAGTTATAAATACTAGAATAAATATAGGGAAAAACTAAATGTGTATATATAATGGTGTGACAATGTATTTTATGGATCATCTCATATGATTTTAAGTGTGAGTATTGATGAAAATCATATTGAGGATATGATTATAGGTGTGAAAAATGATGAATACAGTGTTATGGAAATGAAAATCATAATTTAAGATTTACAACATGATTATCTAAAACCATTTCATAAGAAAAAACATTTGTGAAAGGAATCCATTATAGTATGGTTGTACTAAATATACAACATTGTATGCCATACTGAAACTATATAATATAAAATAGGGAAGCATATGGAGGTACACTAGACTTTACTAAATTACTTTCTCTCTTGAATGATATGGTATATGAGATAACGATATTACTAATTTTACATATAAATGAATGCTATGATCAATGGTTATGATATATAAAAGAATAAATGCATGTCTAAATGAATGTATAATATTTTTCAAAGAGCATAAATTAGATAAATAAGTCTCAAAGTGCTTTGTGAATCGATAAATGAATAATGAATCATGTCGTTTTAAAATTTTATGGTACATTCTAATCATTACATGGTTTAAGTGTCTATATATAAGTGAAGAGACTACAAAGTAATTGATGTCGCACTTAGATATATGAAATCAAGAGTGGTAACATCATCACCCAGTAGACTATACTCAGTAGAATAAAACTAATAATGAGTATCCATATATTTTAAATGAGATGAGTACATATTATCTTGCACTATATATAGATGGAGTGAATTCTCTTGGTTTATAAATTATCACTCTCAATACATGGATAGTTTGGTTGAAAAATTATACCATTACACTATGGTTATACATGAAATGAAAATAAACTGTGTTATCTCATCCTTTATCAGGGCCAAAAAAACAATTTAATGATATTGATGCTTATTTTTCTACATTAATCGATCATTTTAAATTAATGTGGGAATAAGGTGTTACATAGTATGATTATTACATAAATTATGATTTCATGTTGAGAGCTATGTTTTACACGATGATAAATAAATTTCTTCCACATGAGATTATTTTGGGATATATCATTTAATAAACATAGGGGTTTCCTATTTATAAAAATGGTACACACTCTGTTAGGTTGAAACATTCATCGAAGACTATGTTTCTAGGTCATCACATATTTCTACCCTACAAACATAAATATTGATCTTGGATGACATCATTCAATGGGAATTTTGAATAATACAAAAAACAATATCAAAAAATATATGATCAACTATTTGAGAATGTAAAGGATATGGCCTTCACTTTTGGTAAAACTTAATTGAAAACCTCATGAAAATTAGTTTGGAAAAAGAGATCATTATTTTAATTATCATAATTGAATTGTTTTTGTGTTAGATATTTACATGATTCCATTGATGTGGGAAACAATTTGTTACAATTTCATTGATACGTTACAAAATTTACCCAAAAAAATAATAGGAATCATTAAAGATCAGATAGACATTATTGACATATGGATATGGGAATATTTGGCACTAGTGATGGAAGAAATATATAATTTTCTTTATAAAACTTCTTACAATATTTCTAGAATAGGGATATTTCAGTTTTAAAACTTCTTGAAATATGTAATGGTTTCATAGGAGTATCATCAATTATCAATTATATAGTTCTAATGAATCATTTAAAGTTAAATGGCATGAAATCACTTGACTGTCATGTTTCTCTAAATGATTTAATTCATTCAGATTTATGTTACAATTTTCATAGGAATTTACATCATTCATTAACCAATCATTTTATATTTTTCTATTTTTTATACATTAATGTTGTAGACTTGGTGAAATTTCCCTCTATGTAGATGGAAATTGAAGTCATATTATGTGAATTGGACATGTTATTCCAGCCATTATTCATTAATATGATTGTTCACTTGGTTAGAGAGATCCAACTATGCGGTCCTCTACATTATAATTGGATGCTCCCCCATTGAATGGGATATAGATATTTTTAAATGGTATATCAAAAATCGAATTCATCCATAAGGTTGTGTTATAGATATATATATTATTTAGGAAGCCATTGTGTTCTACACTGACTACGATTCTGATAAAAAAAGTGTTTTTCTAACAAAATCTTGTCACACATAATGAATTCTGGGTGATAGAATTTCTAGAATATATAATGTCACAATTTCTTTTTCTGAGTGGGAGAAGGTTAAAATTTACATTTTATATAGTTGTTTAGAGATCACACCATGTGTTGAATCCAATAAATTAATTCATATAAATTTTAGTCAATCAAGGGATAAAATATGGATATCAAATACACATAATTATAAATTTATAGGATCCTTTTGAGACCATATTATTACAAAGTCAACTAAAAATGCAAATTAAATTTCATAATAACTTCGTTCGGTATCTAGAAAAAAAAATCTTCATGTATTATCTCATAATGGTTATGTAAAAAAAATTTATTCATTCTATCCATCGTAACATGATGAATTCACTAACACAATAAATAGTAGAGTTATACTTGTAGATGAAGTGATTCATGTATCATGTACCAAGGGAAAAATCCAATTTATAAAAATAGTTCATTCTTTGGCATCATCAATGAAATATGGGTTTTGGATCAGAAAATATTCCAAGTGATGATTTTTCAATGAAAGTATGTCAATAAAAGGATTGTAGGTTAATTTTGATGAATTGGGATTTGTGAAACTATATTTAAATAAGGAATAATATAAGAAAAAATGATTCATAATGGAATCATAATTAATACAAGTATTTTATATCCAAGAACCTGTAAATTGAAAGTTTCCAATTGCCCTGTTATTGATCAAAACAACTGAAAGGACATATATCAATTCAATTGAGGATAAACCTTTCATTGGGATATGACAATAATTTCTCAGTGGTGTTAATGAGGATAGGGTTATATATGTTAACGGATCCCTTTACTATGGGATTTGGATACTATATAGTGGGTTTAATCCCTCCAATAATTAAATATAAAAATAGAGTTCAATACTCAGGTTATATTTTTCGTAATATATATTGTGTTAATTTATATTATTACATATCCCTTATGTAATTAAATAATCTATATTAAATTCTAAATAAATTTTGTAGATAAAAAATTCTAAACATATCAATGCTCCCACTGTTGAGGAACAATAGGTTTCTCAAAATGTTGATGCTCCCTATATAGAGGGACAACATGTTTCTCCACATATTGATGCTACCAATCCTAAGGAACAATATATTAATGATGTTAAAGTGGAGGAAATGGTCCACTATGAACAACCTATTTCCTAGAAAAAAGAAAGACCATCTTAGTTCATTGGTTAGAACCATAAACATCAAATTTGAGGTCGGATGGAAACAACACAACTATAATATTATCCCCAACAATTCTATTTTCATTAGTGAAATTTTATTCAACACTTTAGTTCATGTTTTGATCGATTTATAAATGTTTTATAATGTTGTAGACATAATTATGGACCGAATTTTTGAAGTGATTAGGGTAACAGTATTGTATACATTCTATATTTTAGGGAAAATAAACTAATGAAATTTAGATGTAATCTTTATTATACCATATAAAATTAGTTTATACTTGATTATTTTTGAATAAAATTATTATTAATGGTCACTAGAACTTATCATTATAACACAAAGAGATTTTAAAAAAACTGTGTTTGATAGCTTATATGATAAGAAACATAGCGCCTAAGAGAACCATGAAATATTTTTATTTAAAAATGTATGTTATAACCAACATGTTAAACTTGAGGCTATATATATGATTAAATGTTTTATGAAATATTTATATAGGAAATACTCAATACTGATGTATTGATCAATTCTTAGTAAATAATTACTCAATTTCTTGTAAAGTCATTTTACGATTAAAAAATACATTTTCTTCACAAATATTTTTTATTGTTTTTTGTGAGTGGATTATATAATTAATTTATGAAAAAATTTAAAAGGAATTTTATAAAAAGGATATCAATTTTGAAATCATCATGTATAAATTACCTTAGAGTTAATTTTTTAGATTTTCATGAATGGTTTGATTTTTCAATGAAATGTGAAAATTTTATTTGTGTTTAAAACTATATTTTCATTTGATGTATTTATAAAGTGAAATAATATTTTTATTTATATAAAAAATTTAATTATTTATTTTTGAAAAAAATGATCCATTAAAATTTTTTGGAATTAATTTTATACATTAATATCGTATGGAAGCATTTTTTATCTAAAAATTAATTCTTCTAAAAAAACTATTTTTCATCGCATTTCACATGATTTATTATGAAATAAATACTACCATATATATGTTTTGAATCTTGAAAAATAGATTCCATATTTTGAATTAAGTGGTATTTTTTTAATATGTCTGTTTTAATTTTTGTCCTTATTAATAGTAATAATATTAAATTTTATAACTCGGGTAAATTTATAATAGGATAATTAATGGTATAAATAATCTAATAAAGATAAGAAA
This sequence comes from Viscum album, assembly GCA_963277665.1. Taxonomy (NCBI): domain Eukaryota; kingdom Viridiplantae; phylum Streptophyta; class Magnoliopsida; order Santalales; family Viscaceae; genus Viscum; species Viscum album. The sequence goes on from OY728138.1 coordinate 381,298,512, forward strand.
GTATCCCTATCTGTAGAATTAATTTTATTGGATAAATAAAAGTAGAACCACCTCTGTTTTATTAAATTAACCTTTATTCATGTATTTTGTGTCTATATAATGTTCAAGTTATGTTTTTCGGGGTCCTTTGGTATTTGTGCACATTTTGGATGATTTTAAGAGTTAAACAGTTTGTGTAGGGTTAGTATAAATCATGGCACATCTCCAAGAAATTGTGCAAGGGAAGATAATGGGTACTTGGCATGTGCATAGTTAGTGAATGTTTTGTCTAAACCATGTTTATGATTAGGATAAACCTTGCATCTTGACATATAGGGAAAATCCTAGTTGGTGCGTGATTTTTCTTACCACACAAGGCACCCATGTAAGGTGTTGTCATAATATTGTATCACTACATAGTTGGCACATAGTTTCCAATATTGTGTAGCCTAACCATGCAGAATATAGTTGGCCCTCTATAAAAACTGTATGTAATCATAATTATCCACGTATTCCTGCTTTTTTCTCTAAACCTCCCCTAACCCAAATTTATTTTTCTCCCAAGTCATGATATATGGTCCCCTTCAATCTGAGAGTGATCTGTAATTGAATCAAAGTTCGTTGGAGGCCAATATTTAACCTTATGTGCATGATCTTCCTTGTTCTTATTAGATCAATGGTTCTTTTCTCTCTTGAAACCACAAACCCAGTTCATTATAGATAGATCTATATATTATAGATGGTTTTATGATGATGTCTTATTAGATATAGTGAAGGGAATGTCATTTGTGATTGGATCCTGAGGTTATATTATTTCATTCTTAATTTTCTCAAACATTAGAGATATAGGTGGATTCACTCTTGACTCCACATGATTAAGAACATGGTTTCATAATTTTAATTTAATGATTTTCATGAAATTATTATGAAATTTTTGTGTGATTTTTTATGGAAATCACGTTTTTATATTATTTAGGGAATTGTAAAAAATGATTGGATTTTTGGAAAACCCCATTTTTCATAATTATAAAATGATGATTTTAAAATATTTAGTTGGTTTCATGCTTGTATAGTATTTTATGAAATTATTTAAAAATAATAATGGTTTTGATTGAGATGTATTTATATTATGTTGGAATAAATGGTTGGTCATGAGTTTAATGGGATGGATAATGGTCATAAAGTACCACTATCAGTGGGATAGAGTATGGACATGAAGTTCCACCATTAATGGCAACTCCCAGAATGAGTGTGTATGTGTGTGCATAGTTTTTTGTGTGGAAATAAAAATGAATATTTAAAATAAATTAAGAAATGTATTTAAGTATTTTTTTGATTATTTCCTTGGAAAAATTATTTATTTCTTTGATATGAATAGTTTTTACTACCTGAAACTTTTTTATAAAATTCTGTAATGAATTTTTTTCATAGTGACATGAGTAAGGAAGTCATTTGGGTAAAACTAACTCCGTTTAGACTCACCCCCTTCATGTGTAATTCTGTGAATTATTTTATGTCATCTATAGAGACACATGTAAATTCATGTTATGTAAATTCTTTAGTGATACTGCATGATTCCATTGTCTTTGAATGTAGAGTTGGATGTTGGAGTAGGTTTTCTGTTTTTGGTTGTTTTCACTTTGGTGTTTTGAGTTTTGTGGCAATTTTGTTCCTCTTGAGTATGTCTTTGAGTTTTAGTTTGTAATTTATTATGGTCTGTTGGTTTGGTTATGATTTGAGTTTTATTTTTTACTCATTCATAATGTAATGCCCAGACCCCAGAAGCCCAGATTCGGTGCATTATTATGTATCATTGACATGATCACAAAGATCAAGTCTCTAAAGATTGATTATTTTAGTAGCTTTGGAAATACTAGATACATTCATATGGTTTACATTACATCATAAAATGGAAAACTACAACAAAATTGTTTCCATATACAACACTGAGATCCCATAGACTATCCGTAAAAGTCAGTCAGAATATACTTCTTCGCATCCTAGGAAAAATAAAACATAGAAAGGGGTGATCTCAGATGCTCAATAAGGATAACAATATAGCGGAAACTTTCATAAATAATCATAAACATTTAAGGCAATGTATAAGAATAAAACAAAAGCCTTTTAAACTTTAACTTCAGAATATTATGGAAAAGATAAAATCAAATAATTCTATTTACTTATTCACATGGATATTCTACTAGTCAAATAATCATATGAAATATCAACAACCACTTTATAATGATGAAATGCATAATGCCAGACTTTCATAACCATATAGTCAATGACTTGTGCCAAGACAACACATAAGATTTTGTCAAGGCATTATTCCAAGACACTAGTTTGTCTCATGAGACCTACCGATGCATCGAGGAGATATAGTGAGAACCACCCGTCACTTACTAAGTCCAATGCATTCCTCATATGAAAATGTTGAAACATAATCTGAACATTTGTATAAAAACTAGCATAGGAAATGACAATATTTTAACCACAAACCATGAATAGTATAAAAATAGAAAATCCACAGTAAAAAATAACTCATTCAATACAATATGGAAGATTTTATTTTAATAAATCAACCTCAATTGAGAATAATAAAGGATATTGAATAGATGAAGTTAATCATCAAAATTATTCGAGAGAAATATCCCCCTTTTTCTTGAAAACATTTAAAAGTTGCACTATTTATCAAAAATCTATTTAAGAATAAATTTTTGAATCAAAGTGTCCCATAACACTTTGAAACTTTTAAAAGAAATTTTAATTTTAAAACATTAATGTTCATATAAATAAAAGCTTAAAACCATTTATAAAACATAGACATTAATGAGAAATATTTACAAGAATAAATTTTAAAAACATTTAAAATGGTATTTTAGTTAAAGTTACTATCCAAATGAGAGACACTTTAATAAAGACAAATGAGGTAATCAAAACATTATAATACCATGAGAATAAAGGATTTCATTATATACTATGTTAAATGACAGTATATACACCATATAAAAGTGAATTGGTGCATAACAACAAAGAAGTATCAAAGGAATGTAAATTTAGATGAAATCCCTTATAAATATAGTATCCTTAGTTAAAGGATAAATAAATGACATAACTATGTGTGAAAAATATAAATACACTCAATATGATTGGATATTCAGTGTAAATAAATCATAGGACATTCGCACATATTCTTGTAAAAACAACACCAATGACTTAGATATTCAACTCAATGAATGGAAATCGAGTTAAGATCAAGTTTATATCAAGGAATTGAGAAATTATAAATGTAGTGATTATGTGTATCAAAATTATATACACAAAAAGGGGAGTGGAAATTACTATATAAATAATAAATAGTGATTCCACACATAATCTTGGAGTAAAATAATCTATGAAGTATGCGTAAAGCCCACTTAGTGGAAATTGAAATTTGAAATTCCCTTACCGGTTTGGTAACTTATGAAACATACAACCCATGAAATAAGGATCATTAAATGGTTATATAAATATCCATAAATTAGATTATATTACACAGACAATACAATCATAGGTAGTACATACACCACACAAAAGTCAGCAGTGGAAAATATAACATGAATCTCACGAGAATAAAAGTGAGATGAAAACCCCTTACTTCATTGTAATCAATCGAGTCATATGATGAATAGTTAATATCAACAAAATTAATCAAATAATACCCTGAATATAAATATAATCATGATAATATATATAAATGGCAGTACACAATACACCACATCCAATAAATAAGTGTTGAACAATGGAAATCTCACAGAATTAAAAGTGAGATAAGAAGCCCCTTACCTTGTACTTTTCCTTGGTCATGGGTAGGTTAAACTTCTGTATAATGGTTAAATAATTGTAATTAAACTATACAATAATCATATACATTAATATTATATCATATATGATCTTTTAATACTACTTTTTTAATAATATCTTAGTATTATCACCATTTTGGGTGTTAACTGACTCATTTTCCATTATATGATTTGTTACGTAAGTAATGTTTTTTATGGGTAGGATGTATATTATTCATATTAATAATGATTTTATGTCTTTAAAAATTATTTTAAATCATCTAATGAAAATTATTCTTGAATGGATACGATGGGGAATGAATCTCATCGCGTTCGTGGAGACGGTAATCCGTACGTACGCACGAGCGAGAATATCATTATTTTGATATTAAAATAATATATAATTGGATGGTATATAATTTATAAAGAATAATTATCATGTTATATTTATTATTTAGATCAACTACACATCATAATTATACCCATCCAAATAATAATGTATTGAATAACAATTACACCACGACGTGGAGACGGTAAGTCGTACATACGCACGTATGGTGACATGTCATTAAAAGGATGGATATAATAATGAATATGGTATTAAAATATTTATAATAACATCTCAGTATATATAGGATAATGGATATATAATTTTACAATGGAAATAACTAAGAAATAGGAAGTGGAAGAAGAAAGAGACAAGAAAGAGGTGATGAAATATTTACCTCTTCATCGGGTTCTTCCTTTTGATTTGATCAAAAGGGCTCCACAGATTGGATTTCCGACTAAAGTAAGGCCTCTAGGATTAATTTAGGACATTTTAGAGGGTATTTGGGCAGGGTTGTGCCGAGACAAATGGATTTTAAGGTGTGAATTTGAGAGAAGGTGGAGTTCCCTTTTATAAGATGAGTGAGGGGCATCTTAGGAAAAGCTAGAAATATTATTTTATAATAAAATAATTTTTGTTCTATAATGACTCCAACGTGTATTATTTAAAGGATAAGGTGGTTATAGGTCTAAAACCACTCAACCAATGGGTTTTAGACAGGTTTTGGGTCACTATATTAACCATATCTTTTAGATTTAACACTTAGTTAAATAGTTTTACGTTTACCACGTCTGTTTGTATTTTTATATTATATGGTTAATAAACTTAATATAAACCTCCAAGAGAACCCCAAGTGGTTAATTAATGATACAATTATCATTATATAAGTATTTTGGCCGAACTTTATATTTTATGGAATAGAATATCAATTAATAATATAATATTTGTTTTAAAAACTCTTTTATGTCAATTTTGACACTATTTGGTATTTTGTTTTTTATAAATTTATAAAAGCATTATTACCTCAAAAACATTTCATATAACCAACCCTAATATGTCATATTAACCTTGAAAATTAGTGTAATTCATAAAAAGTTTCAAATTAAATTTATTTGGATATTTATAATATCAATTATTTTAATATTTCATTAATCAGGTAATTACTGCATCATCATTGTGTCATAATGAAATTTAATTATTTAAATTCTAAAAATTCTAAATATAATACCATTATGTAGGAAATGTTTTTATCTTTCTAATTAATATTTTTAGTTTAATTTTTCATATGTGTATCCTTATATTAAAAATGTTTTAGTTATCAAACTTTGATTTTAACTCTTTTAACTCTTCTTTGAATTAAATAAAAATAAATATCTTAATCTAATACAAGTGGACCAAAGAGGTTCGTATTTTATTCATAAGGTTGTTTTTGGTCAAATTATACTTATCCAATATAATTAAAACATGTGTTAGAGTAATAATAATATCATTTTTACCTTTAATTACCCTATTTACTTTTAACCGTGGTAAATAAAAGTTAAAAGTTACTATTCACAAAAATTATTTTTATCTTATTGAACCACATTTTACTCCTTGATATTAACCATGTCTCATGGATTTTCTAAATTCAACTCACAGAAGCGATAAAATTATGTTTTATGTAAATTTTCAAATGCTCCTAAGAGGTGGGTAAAAGACTGTGAAAAGTTCAATAAAATTTTATATATCTAATATTATTACAAAATGACTGCAATGTATTACATTGAAAATATATAGGTATTATGTATCTATTTTGACCTAAAATAAATTAAAATAAAATAATTAATTATTTAAATAAAAATTTGGTTTTAAACTATGACTCATTGTTTTTCACTATTCATCAAAAATTGAAAGTTTTCAGAAAAATACCAAAAATTCACCCTAAGCTAATTTCGATATCCTGAATCCAAAAATGAATTCCATTTTGAAATATAAAATTTATAAAATTTTAAAAAGTGGGTATTACTATTCATAACAGCTAGTTTGATTGGTTGAGATGTATTAGAATCTCGAAGTTGTGTACAATGCAAGCTATTACATTATTCAAAAGGAAACGTACCGTGGAAACTTGGAGTGTTACACATAATATCGATGTTTTTTTTTGTATTTTTTTGCATTATATTTTTTGTCATTCAAATGAAAAATCATCCCACAAATGTTCTCAAAATACTTTGACATTTATATCCAGCCATTAATGTATTGGGGATCTCACCTTGGGAAAAGTATCCATCTTGTCCTACTCAAGAAAAATAGGAGGGGTGGGATGTTATAATATATTTCATTTATAATAATACAAAATTCAAATATATTACCTTTTGTTTCCATATGGCCATGATTTTTACCCTAATAATATTTTATGTAAATAAACGTTAAAACCTTATTCTATTTGTCTTATTAACATTTAATTATTAAAAAAGGGATAAAAAGAAATTATATTAAGTTCTGAAAATTTATTTGAAAGATAAATTATTTTTCTTTATCAGGGTAATTTATTCCAAATTTTGAGTGATGAAATTATTAAATTAAATGAATATGCAACACAAATGTGATATTTAATCAGTTAATAAGAAAATGAAATAAATTATTTTAATAGGTTTAAGTAATATGATTTGGAATCATTTTTATGTTGCACTAATTTTTTAGATACAAATGAAATGGTATAGTGGTGTGAATTCATTATATTTGAATTTAACTATTGCCTTTAATTTTTAATAGTCAAATTAAATAAATAGTATTACAATTGAAATTAATGTTATTTTACAATAAATAGTATTTTATTAAATGATTTAAAACTAAAAAAACTATATTTTAGTCCACGTTATTCGAATATGGTGTAAAATATCAACTGTTGTCTGTTTATGGTCCAATTATCCTTTTATTGTAACCTTATTGGACCATATAGAGTAAAATCATAAATATCGTTATAATTCTCAAAAAGATTTAAATTATTTAAGACAAAAGGATAAGGGTGAAAAATAACATAAGTAAAAAAATTATTGGATGAGAGTATTTTGAATCATCAATATCTCATACTTTAATTTTATCAATTTTAATCCATTTGAATGTGAAAAGTAATTTACATTTATTTATTAGTTTATGAAATCTCAAGTGTGCACCTCACCACTCTTATAAATGGGAGCCTCCTATCTGATTATATTCACACTAAAAAATACTTTTGGATCATCAAATACATATAAAAATATCTTACTTACATCCCTACCCACTTCCAAGAGTCCATTGTTTGATCAGAAAACCAATCTAGGAAATCTTTTAGTGTAAACATTACGAAGTGGTCCAAAGAAGAGGTATAGTTCATATCAAAGCCTATTAATTTTATTTATTCATCTACCACCTTAATAAATTCTTCAAAAATATTTAAATTAAAACTTCCATAAATTCCATATACTTATATTTTATTATGTTAATGTAATCTGCAAAATTTATCTCCTCTTTTATCAAATAAGAAATGAAAACATCGTTTGTGGGTACAACAGAACACCGCCCCGTAAATTGGTGTAATTATTTTTCCAACACCTCCTCTTACATAAGGATGTAATGATGGGTTTAATTTATATATATTATATTCATGAAGTAATTTAAATTCTTAAAATATAATTTATAATTTACTTTGATACCATTCCATTCACTGAAAAATGATAACTTTGTTTCTACGTATGTGTAGACTACATCTTCCATGAAGTGATATGATTCATTTTTCATCATCACATAAATTGGATTATATTTATAAGTATATTTAAGAAAATAATATTATATTCATGATATTATTATAATTTTTTAATGACAAAAAATACTTGCCATCTTTCTATCATGATCATTGAAAAATGGAAACATTATTCATGTGTATGTGCGGCCTACCGTCTCCCTGATTGTAGCATGGTTAATTTTTCATAAAAAAAATTAATGTTAGGTTTTAAATTTATAATTTAATTATAAAGTGATAATTATGTAATTATTATTATTATGGAGGTGCTGTAATAATGAACTATTAACCATAGTCAAGCTAGCATAGTCAGTTTCGAAAAATGAGTTGATTATGGTCAAAACATCTGAAATTAACTTAAATGATTATATAATTAAGTGTAAATGTTAATAAATAAAATAAAATGAATAATAAACCTGAAACATATTCATAAACAAGTAAATAATTAACATAATATCATTATTTAGGAAGATAAATATTGTATGTTATGAGTTCAAACTCATGGTAAGAGACATTCTTTTAACAATCCTCTTTTAAAGTTTTCCTTCCAAATATTTTTATTTCATGTAAATATATTTAAAAATATATTATTAATTAATTTATATGGGTTTAAATTAATTTTAAATTAAATTTTATGATTCTTGTTACATTATTTAAAGGTTTTCAATGACATCCTTTTTAAGGAATGTTTTTACTTTCTTTGTGAAAGAGAGAAGGATTGTTTTATTTTAATGTATATATTGATAATGACTATTCCTACCATTGTAACTATTTTTTTTATTACATTATAATCTTTCATGTTTTCTTCAAATAAAAACCATGTTTCCCTTATTTATATTTTTTTTGAAAATGGATTTTGAAAATAAATGGTATTTCAATATCTGAAAGTTTTTTTCACATGGGTTTAATGGATTTTATCAAAGACTTTATTAATAAAATGTGGAAGTATAAATTATTTTAATCATGATATAATACTTATACATTGATTATGAAAACGGTTTTCTCTTATTCAACTTATATTATGGGTTGACCCCATTATAGATCATATTGAATGGGTGAGCCCCATTTTAGTTCTATCATGAATTGTGTAATGATTATGTTATCAATTGAATTATGTTAGAGGGTAACTATATTATTATTTCAATTTTTATTGGTTTTTAAGTTTTATATGAGCATGATTTTCCAAAGAACGTAAATGTATTCTTTATTCCTACTAACGATTTTTCATAGAAATAATTTTATTTTTAAAATGTAACATAATGATATTTTAAAAGGAAAGATCACACACTTTTATTGTAAAAAGTTATGTTTTAGTAAAATTTATTTCATGTGTACTCATGTTTTCTAAAAACCATCAGGGGTATGATTTTACACTTATTTAGTTTCTTATAATGTGTTTTATGAGACAATTTGGGCACTAAAACTGATTTCATTGAGCTTAAAACTTAAATAATATCTACTTTTATGATCTCATGGTTTTAAAATGGAGTAATAAACTTCTTCCTTTTATGTCCCTTTTCATGATTTTTTTGTTCATACTACAATTTTTTTAAATAGTCACAGTGTTTTATGGGTTGGAGAAGAAAAATAAGAAGTCAAGTTGAAAGTTGAGAATATTTTTCATGAAAATAATTCATGTTTCATTTTAAATGTTTTAAATTATGATAAAAATGAATACTGATAAAAAATTTCCACTTTGTTGATTATGGTATTGTTATGTATGAGTCAAGACTAATTTATTTAAAACTCTATGTATTAAAATTTACTCAAATATAAGAGATAAAATTATTGAAATAAAACTCATGATTATGTAATTCTTAATTGCAGGTCCTTATTGTTGGTGTTAGAGGAAATATTTAGATAACTTTAAAGGTTTTGATATTATTATATATGTAAATTAAAAAATTTATAGCACTTCAGGGGTTAATATTTTGGTTTGCAATAATCAGTTAGTAGTCTCATATAATCTTAAGGATTAATATATGAATGAGAAATAGTGATATCTTTGGATAAGATATTTAGAAAGATAATGAACTTATTTATAATGTATTTTAAAGTAAAAGTATTATATAAATTCGATGGGTATCTTATTTAAAATGAAAATTATAATTTTAACATAAAATAATTAATTTAATATACTAAAAATGTTATTTACTACATGTTAATGATCATTTATCACAATGAAAGGAGAATTTTCTCAAAGAACCTTTTTATCCCTTTCAAACGATTTAATTATCAATATCATGGAAAAATAGTTTTCAAATTATATTTAATGCTTTTTGAAAATAAAAATTACATATATGAAACTAATTTATCTATCCAAAAACATTACATTTATCTAAATAAATAATGGATCATATAACATATTTTATTCGATTTTAAAATCCCAACTCATGCATCTTGTTCATAAATAGAAATACCACCAAATACTAATTGATTTGTTTTCTGGATATATGGACTTCATACTAGAAGATAAAGGGAGTTTCAATAACCTAAAATAATACCCAAATGTCCAGATTTAAGTTGAGAATCATTATCATATGTTCTAAGTTGGAAAATGATTATTTTTATATTTAATAATTGTATATATATATTTTAATTCATTGAATAAGATGAAAAAGAATAGTAATTTTAAAAAAAATAAATTGAACAAAGTATGTGTTTACCAAAGATATTCTGATAGATTACAAATATTTTTAGAATGAAGAAAAACCTAAGGATTATTCAATAGTAGATTTTTTTTCAAAATTTTTAAACATATGTTAGATGTAATCAGTACCATTGAAATGTGATGTTTCAAAAAGGTGATAATTTTTTGAGACAATCTTTTAAGGAAACATGATAACGAGATAAGTAATTTTTTTTGTTAATATGTGCATGATGTTAAGGATATAATTGTAAATTTATATTATATAATTATGTACAAAAATATACTTGATTGAAAACCTAATAGGTTAAAATTTATTTTAGGATTAATGATATTTTTGATGATGTTAATCATATTTTTTTGAGAACATTATAAGGATTATATTAATAATTTTTTGAAAAAGTTTAACCAGCATGACAAATGGAAACCCATCATATTTGGTATGGTCGAGAGGATTAAATCCACAACTGAAGGGTGATAGGGATGTGATTACCACCAATGGACTTTGTTATATACTATTTTTTATAATTTTTTTATTAAATTTATTTTCAGAATGCATTTTTTATTATGTTGATTACTGTGGAATTTAAATATGATTTAGTAATTAAGTTATTAACATTATTTAAATTGAATTTCACTATTTTTTGAACCATATTTGATTAAGGTAAATGAAATTGTTTTGGATAATATAGAATTTTATATGAGGAATAAAGGGAAAATTATATATTTTGAAAAATTGTGATTTTAATGTGGATTTATGGTTATTCAAGTTTCTTATTGAAATGAATAGATTATTTTGGAGATTATATGATTAGAGAATACATATTTTTGGTATATGATTATATGACTGACTATTTTTGATTAGAGATTATGATAAATAAAACTAAGAAGATTATGTAATCAAATAATTATGATTATTGGGATTCAAACATTGTTAGAAATATTTTTATTAATTTTAAGGATTATTTTTGTAATTATCTAGCTTGACCTTTGGGAATCACTGTTGAATTTTGGAGATAAATTTACTATATATGTGTATGATGGATTATTATTTTTTGGAATTATGTCAATTTCTAATAATAATTTTAATAATGGATAATATCCAAATATAGTAAAAGTATAATAGGATCAATTTGTGGAATTATGTGATCTATTAGAAGTTTATTTTAGTTCCTCACGATTAAAAAAGTCATTTTGGATACTATTTTTTTGGAGAAAAGAATATATTATAGTAGAAATTTATTAAAGGGTGATCTTATACTTATCATATACATAAATTTTCTTTATGTTAATAGTCTATATGGTAAGTAATATCTTCAATATAGGAAAAAAAATTGAAAAATTATTATCATTTTACATTCTCTTTTAATGACTCAATGGACCTTTTCACCCACAATTGGTTTATGGTTTTGTGGTAATTGAATTTCTCATGATCAATCTATTTCATGGGATCAATGGTCTCTATAACTCTACAAAATTATATTGTGATTTTTTCCCATTTTTCACTTCCCATTAATTTTTTTCCTATTTGGAAACCTAGATATGTTTTATTTTATATGACCTTCATATTTCCCTTTCCCTCTTTTTCAAGAGAAATTTCTATTTTCCCTTTTTATGCTGTGATATTTCAAAAAAGGTATTTCTATATTGAAAAACATTGATTATGATGAAAAAATTAAAATTTTGGGGAGTAAATTTATTAAATGGGGTGATAATGTAACCCCTTGAGATTTTAAAGAAAAAACATGGTCTGATAGAGTATACGACACACAACACCAATCCTAAATGAACCATGAATTATTGGTTTTTAAATATGATCATTATAACCAAAACATTAAATTTGAGATTGTGAATAGGATTAAAACATTTATGAATTATATATAAAGTTAATACCTAGGAAAAATTTATTTATAAATTCTTAGTAGATAATCACATAAATTTTAGTAATAAAGTAATTTTATTCTTCAAAAATAAGTTTTGTTCAAAAATGATTTTTTAGTGTGTAATATAATGAATTTATTTCAATTTTGGAAATGATAATTTATAAAAATTAAATCATTTTTGAGATAATCATTTAAAAATTATCGTAGAACGAAATTTTGAGATGTTTCTGAAAAGATTGATTTTTCAATGAACGTGATAAATCGTGTTTTATTGAAAAATATATTTTTCATTTAAATTGTTTTTAATTCAAAATTATATTTTTAATTAGTTTTAAAATTTCATTAGTTATTTTTTATGATACATAATAAAATTATAGCCTTTGTAAGTAATTTTATACTTGAAGTATTATTAAATCATTTTTTACTTAAAAATGCATTCTTTTGAAATACTATTTTTCCTCAAGTTTATGAGTTTAATTTAAAAAAACTACTAATTATGTTTTTTGAATATTGAAAAAATGGATTCCACGTTTATAATTAGGGGATCCATATTTCTTAAATATACCACATTAAATTTAGTCTTTTTTAATAGTAATCATTGTAAATTTTGGTACAACACTAAATGTAAAATACGTTAATTACTGATAAAATAGTCTGATAAAAACTACAAAGTAACCCTAACACTTGTATTATTTTTATATTATGATCATATTTCATTAATAATATTATAAAATTTTAAAATAAGACATTTTTTTCCATAGGGTCTCGATTTTGACCGTTATAATATTTTATGTAAAGAGAAATAAAAAATTTGATTCTCTTTGATTTATTATGTATAAATTTTTGAAATAGGGATAAAAAGAATGTATTTTTGTTTATACATATTAATTTTGAAGATAAATTATTTGTATTTATCATAGTATTTTTTTTAAATTTTATTGAGGAAATAATTACCCTAAATTCCTACGCAACGTCAATATAGAATTTATTAATTTAATAGAAAAATAAAATAAATGAATTTAAAATGTTAAAAGTAATATAATTTTAATGAATTATTATGTTCCACAATTTTTTAAATAAAAATTAAAAAATAGAGAGGTGTTAATACATTATATTCTAATTCCATTATTTTCATGTAGTTTTAATAAACCAATTAAATAAATTATTCTATAAGTGACATTAATTTTATATTATAATAAATAATATTTTTTTAAATGATTAAGAACTCCAAAAAAATCCAATTTTTATCCATGTGATTGATATTTGATTTAAAATATCATCCATGGTCCATTTATTATCTAATTTTCCTTTTATAGTAACCTTCTTGACCCATAAAGAGTAAAATATTTAATACCACGTTAACTGCGAAAAATGGTTAAAACTAGTTAAAAATGTTAGGAGTGAAAAAATCACCTACTTTTATCCAATTTTTATTGGATTATAGTTTTATAAATAATACTCATATTTTATTCTAATATTATAAAATTTTTACCATTTTAATGTGAATATTAATTTATATTAATTTCATACATTAAAAAAATACAAGAGTACCCCTACTATCTCTTAAAGGAGGGAACCTCCTCTCCTCTTTTCCTAACAAATGAAAATATTTTTTGTTTGTATAATACCTATTTTAGTACCCTAAATTCATCCCTCCCCAAATTCTAAAGCCATTCGTTTGATTAGAAAACCAACCGAATAATGACTTTGTTATAATCACTAAGAAGATCTCTAAGAAGATGTATAGTTCATAACAAAGACTTTTCATTTTATTTCTTAGTCTGCCACATTAAAATATTCTTTACACGTGATGAAATAATATCACCAGTATATTCCATGTAATGAAATGTTATTATATTAATTTTATCACATACATATATTTCCTCTTCTATCAAATCGAAAACAAAGACATTACTCATGTGCATGACAGACTACCACTTCGCAAACTGATGTTATTTGTATTCCATCACATCCCTTTAAGGAAGGTAGAAATGATCTATTTCATTTTTATATAAGATATTCATTAAATAATTATAATTATTAAATAAAAATATATCATTTACTTTATTACCATTTTGTTTACTGAAAAATTATAATGTTGTTGATGCGTATGTGTAGAGTACTAGCTCTATATCACAATATAATTCATTTTTCATCCCCACATAAAATTGATGATATATATAATTATATTTGAAAAATAATAATTTATTATTTATTATAATATGATAATTATGAAATTACAAAATAATACTTTAATTATTTCGATTATGATCATTGAAAATTGAAATGTTACTCATGAGTATATATGATCTATTGGAGTTAGTTCCCTGGAACAAAATTATGTGACTTTTGGATAACATTTATTCGTAGTTTCAAATATTAATAAGAATAATATAAAATTATGAATGTTCTAATATATAACATAGTATGTGACAAAGTCTTTAAAGTAGATGTCCCACTGAAAGGTCATAGTAGTTCGCCACTATGATAAGAACCCAGAAGTGCCAATACAATATTCATATATATATATAGGTGTGTGTGTGTGTGTACTAAAGTTGGATGAAATGATTTTTTAGTGGAAAATGATTTATCCTATCTGGGGTTGATACCCATATGATTTTGAGGAACATTCACATGGTGTACATTCTTGGTTATATCTAGGGTATGATATTTTGTGAATGAGACCCGCCAATTGGAAATCTACATTTATATGTGCCATTGAATGGTTCTATCTTTGGATGTGTGTATTTATCCTTATACCTTAAGATTAAAATTAATGATTATTATAAGTTATAGAATTTTTTGTATTGATGAAAACAATGACAATATATGTTCACAGTGAGGTTGGATACATTTTTTTGTGTCATGAGTAATATTGCATTAGTGAATAATGAGAGAAATTATTTTCACCTTATAATCTATAACAAAAGTTGGTATCTCATGACCTTTTATGAAAATGATATATCCTAAATATATCTATGGACACAATGCTCTATAAGAATGTCAAAATTTTTAAAATTTAAAGAATGAGACATTGACCACGTAGTTCGATGGAACCAGCTTGCAACCTGCTTGATTGGAGATATCAAGATGAAGGGATTATATTACATAGTGAGAATATGTATGAGGTTTTCTATCTTTGTAGAAATAATTTATTTCTCTATGGGTTACTTGGAGTTTTTCTAGATTATAACCTTTTAATTTAGGATTCATCACTTAATTCCACTAAGAAAGAGGCCTAGAGGTTCACAGGCTAAGTGTATCTAGAATCTCTATCAAATACTATATTATTTTTTATTATTTAAAAAGTTGAATAAATATTTAATCATATGTGGATTAATAATTACTCATGTTTTATTATCACATATATTCCTTCACCAACTATTCTAGAGCATATTATTTGAGAGGAATATTTAATAAATATTTATTTTCTATTTAGTGGATATAAAATATATTTATTTGTTTGAAAATAATGTATATATATTTATATATTAAATAAATAATAATTATTTGTTTCCCAATAAATATATTTGGAGGAATGGAGGATAGATTTAAATTTCCCTCTGTGAAATAATAAATATTGAATATTATTTGATTATATAATATTTATTTTTAATTCATGACTTTAACACATGTCAAGAAATATTAATATTACTATTATTATAAAATTAGGGTTACATAGTGATTAAATAAATAATAAACTGTGATTTATAAATTATTTACTTATAAACCTAGTGGTATGTAATCCCAATTATATTATTTTTCAATAGATCGAATTCATTCCACTGGTTGTGGACAGTGAGATCTAGAGAATCCATTTGAAGCCCCATAAAAATCCCTTATCCAATAATGCTCAAAAGAAAAGAGATCGATATTCCTCCACCTTCCACTCTTCAATATATAGAGATCAAGGAGAGTCCTTTAAAATAATTTATTAATGATATCAGATGATAATGACATAACTGATTGAATTCTATGTTCCAACTTCTGAAGATTCCCATGGAAACATTCAGATATTTTTGGAACATGTTTGGATCACCACTAGAGGTAACCTAATCTTGATTCCTATAATGTAATTATAGTTCTATGTAGATCTATTTTCATATCCACCAATGAAGAATTAATTTCTTGCTATGTAAATATTTAATTTATAATATAAATTATAAATAATATGTGATGATAATGTGGTTTGGTTCTTGTTTTTATCCATTTGCAATATTCTTTGATTCAACTTTGTTGATCATGTAGTTTATAATCATGTAAATCTCAAAATTCTCAATGATCATGAAAAAAATAAAATTTGTGCATGACCCATCATATGATTCCTCTTTGTACAGAAACTTCACATGTTATTAGATATGGTCAGGAAATCATTTATAATTATTTAATGATCATTGATTTATTTACACATTTGAAATTCAGTTTTCATTTCTATTTTAATCCTTCCTAAATCTGAATTATAAGATATAATTCGAACTGCTAATTTCTTGTAATTTTAATCACATCAATTAATTTTATAAATGAAATAAATTTCATGATATCATCGAGAGGTACTAAGGAATTTGGTCGGATAACACAAGAATTCATGTCATGTAACCCAGAGGTACATGTCATGTTCTAGTGTTTAATGCTCCAAGAATTAATTCATAATTAATTAAAGTAATATGCATTTATTGTACACGGTGAACATAATTATACACCACTTGTTCGACTAGGCTAGCCTTGCACACAGTCAGCTGGAGTACACACCGTGTAACTCCCATACATAACGTGTAGTCCTTAAGTCACATACGGGTCTGGAATATTCTTACACGACCTACCTAATTGGTGACTTGGTAACTGAGTTACCAGATATTGGGTAGACCAATTACACATCGTGTACTCCACTATTTTTAATGGCATGGTTAAATATTGATTTCTTATGTTTGTGCCTTAGATAGACGATGATAAAATTCTACACCATGTAGCTATTGTGTACATGATTTGTAGATACACCAAATTTTTAAGAATTAAAAATTAATTTATTATACTATATGATCCTTATAAAAATGTGATTTCATGTGGTCATTAAGCTGATAGGACACTCCATGTGATGGGTTTTTATATAAATAAATTCATAATAAATTTTTATTTAATGTTATAATCTATATATCATGTATAAGTCATATTATAGTTGTTAATATACACATTGAAGAATTACATTATATGTTTAAAAAATGGATCATATAATTTGAGTGATCTTTATTTTGACACTACACATCATGCTATTATGCGATAAGTCGTGTATGCCTCATGTTGAAAAATTTATGTGTATAAGACACATTCGTAGTTCAAATGGGGTACTCACTGTGTTTCCTCGAGGATAAATTTTATATTGTACATGATTAGTTTTAAATAATTTTTTAAATTTGTTTAAAATTATAAATGATGGGAATCTCAAGGAAACTTTTATGAGACTTAAGATAAAATAATTGATTGATTAAAGAATATATTTAATTTCCATGGGAATGATTTATCTTCATTAAGAATGATTAATAATTGATTGATAATTTTATTAAATTAATAATTCATTGCATATATATGGATGATCTTGATCATAGACCAGACCTTTGTATGCGATTGGTTTCATTTAATTTATTATTAAATTAAATTGTTTCTCTTCATTCCATCTATCCTCTTGTTATGTAAGGGTATGCATGCCCATGGTTTCTTTTATGTAAACACCTTCCCCTCATATGTTTTTGAGTAAAATTATATGTAATTGGTGGACCTCCCAAGCTACTGGAGTCGCTTCTTGTTTGGAGACAAGGCGAAGACAATCCAAGAGAGATACATAGGTGGACTGGTGTAAACTACTACATAAACCATATATAGTTCAAGGTGTTATTTCACTAGGTTTATAGTTAGTTTATCATCCTCTAGATAAAAAACAATTAGTAAAATCTATTGATCATTCCACTTTATTATGTTATCTATATTTGGTTTCATGGTTATTTAATTATGGATGTTTTTTCCACAATCATGTGAATTAATGAATTGAAAAGCATGAAATATAGAACTAAAATAAATTTTCTTATGTGTAAATATTATCTAAGATAGGGTTAATCAATTAAGTAAATTCAATTTATATTAACAAGCATGTAATAAAGATAATAATTTTAAATTTATGTATAAATGAAAAATCACTCAATTATAAATATTAATTTGGTATATCCTTACACTTATTTAGTTAAAATAAAACCATATTTCAAAGTGATTGACCAGGTAATGTTTGGATACTTTCAATTTTCATAGAATTAAAACATAATGTTTTGTATTGACTTAACTTAGTTCATATCAAGGGTTGACCAGAAAAGCATTAACTATTGTAACCAAGAGTCAAGGATTATATAAATTCAATTTAAGTATTTTAGGATTGGGGATTATACTCAAAAGATAAAGGAACATTAATTCAATACATTTGGAATTTATAATTCATAACTAAACTATGAAAAAATTTTCCAAACAAAGTTGGGGTAATAAGAAGGAGAATATTGATCATTTCCCCTAGAATGTCCAAGTACCAAGACATTCTGATGTTAATGGTGTGGGATTTTAGGTTTCAATAAAATAGTGAATGAATAATTAAAATAATAATTATTTATTTATAAATTTTATTAGACAAATTACTAAAATATGGTAATCTTATTTTTATAAAAACAAATTAAAATTAAATAAAAAATATCAATGTGATCCATACATGATAATGATAACCTTATCACCAACACAATTTTCTAAGAGTGGAAAAGTAGATTGCGCAATATCCTATGCCATGAAAAGAAATTAGATGTTCTGGAAGAACCTATTACTTATGTGCCTTGTAATTAGGATAGTGATAAATAGTTAAATATCTATAAGAAACATTTGAATGATTACCTATATGTTAATTGTTCCATGATATCATCCACGACCAATTTTATTTTGAAGCAACATCAAGAAATGGATGTGTATGGAATGATATCTCAACTTTGGAATATCTATTAAGATAATGTGAGACAATAGATATATGAGATCTATGATTATCTATTTACAACTAATCTTGAAGTGTCAGTTCACGCTAGGCCTTATATAGTAAATCTTATTAGATACATTTAATTCTTAGACACATTAGGGGTTAAATTGAAGGATGATTTTCTCACAAATATCATACTCTCCTCACTACCCAAGAACTGATCCAGGTTTGTTGGTAATTATAACATGAGAAATAATGACAATATTCTTCTAGACCTTCTTACTCTTTCTATAAGTGGATAAGGATATGGGTCATGACAAAATCGTGGTCCATATGGTGAATAAGAAAATGAAGAATATGGAAAAGGGTCGAAAGAGCCATAAAAAGTCTAAATCTCCCAATAACTATCTTTAAGAACTGGGCCATGGTAATAGAAAAAACACCCTACCTTAACATGAATGTCAGGTCCTGGCCCACCAGGTACAACCATTTTCTCTGTATACACATAGTCATCTCTCTAAGGTCTATCCACATAACCGAATGGGTCATCAGACTAATGAATTCACCCATAAGACAACACATGTTATTTCCAATGTGCTTTTTTCTCACTGACACACACCATGGGGAACTTCCCAGAAGGCTACCCATCCTGACCACTACTCCAAGACAAACACACTTAACTGTGGAGTTCTAATCAGGTAGGCTCCTGAAAAGAAATGTGCATCTGGTTGACATGGGTCATAACATTTTGTCATTTAACCCTATATCATTTTGGTTTGTTACACCATCCTTTAAAGAAGAGAAATATCCATATATAGGGAAAATTAAATAAAGCAGTAAGTTTTTCATGTGTAATGAAAAGTCGTTGGAAGAGGTATTATGCCCAGAATAAATGCAAAGATAAATGTACATTCAATATCGATTGTAATCTTTCAACATCTACACATTGTGTATTAGATTAGGATTTTGGTGCTCACATCTATATCCATATTAAGGAACCAAGTATATTTATAATGATTTCTAGAGGAGAGTTGCATTTTCAAGATATCAATAGTGTTTGGCATGATACTCTAGCTGTTGGTGACTATAACCATTCATTTCCAACATAAATTATATTGTATTTAAAGGATTATTATTATGTACTAACTGTTAACAAGAACTTAATATTTGTAACATTCCCAGATGTAGATGGATTTATTTTCAACTTTGGAAATCAATTTTTTTCTCTTATAAACACAACATAAGTTATTGTATGGAGAATTAAAATAATTTTCATTATGTACTAAATTTTTAAACCCAAGTATTAGAAATAGATAATGAATCATGTTCACATGAATCATATAACACTGAGCTATGGAATTACTTTCATAGTCATGTAAATGATAATAATTTGAAAAGGCTCTATCAAGATGATTGTTTATAATCTTATGAGTTAAACACACCTGAAATATGTCATGCTTATTTATAAGGAAAAATGGCCAAAGAACCGTTCAAATGGACAGGTTGAAAGGGCCATATTAATTTTTGTATTAGTACACCCTAATGTGTGCAAACAATTTCTAGTAAAATCTAGAGGAATATATTCTTACTTCCTAACTTTCACTGGTGATTAGAGTAGTTATTTTTTTTCTACTTGATGACTTATAAGTCTGATTATTTTCAAAAATTCAAAAAATTCAATAATGAAGTAGATAATCAACTTGAAAGAAATATAAAGAATATTTGATCAGATTGTGGTGCTGAGTATCTTAATCAAGATTTTATCAACTTTTATGGGAGTTTGGGATTTTATCTCAACTCACTCCACCACACACTCTACAGTGGAATGGTGTTAGTAAAATAAAGTAATCATAGATTTTTATACATGGTAAGGTCGATGATGAGTCATTCACATCCTCTATTATCATTTTAGGGATATTCATTAAAAAATACAACATAAACACTAAACTGAGTACTAGCTAGAGCATAAAATGAAATTCCCCTTGAGTTATAGAGTGGAAAGAAACCCATTTTGTGACATACACGTATGTGAAGTAAAGAGTAGTTTTTTAAGTCATTGTCGGGAAAGAAATTATCACCCCAGGTCAAACAGTTTATCTTTATAGTATATATCATAATAAAACATTGTTATACTACCTATAAAAACCCTCAGAGAATAATTTGATTGTCTCTATATATGAAATCGTTATTGAGAGGAAGAACATCCTCAGAAAGGATAGTGGGATAAATTTTGACTTTGATGAAGTTTATGATCCTGATAAACAAGATTTGGTACATGAATAGATTCCATAGGTTCCCATGAAAAAAGTAGTTCATGAAACACAAGTACTGTATAGGATCACTAAAGATGTAAGTGAACTAGAAAGTTATGTTTTTCTAGTCACCGAAGATAGTGACCCATTATTGGTTGAAAATGATGAACCTCTCTCCTAAAATGATGCATTAGAGAGATTAGAATATTCTAGATGGAATAAATCCATGAATTATGAAATGTATTCCATGTATCAAAACCCAATTTAGGTTTTGGTCGATGTTCCATTTTATGTAAGGCCACGCATGGTAAAAAAATTTATTCAAGAGAAAACTGGACGTTCAAGGTAAATTAAATACATATTAATAATGGATAGTGGCTTAAGGGTTTAAACAATGTCAAAGAATTGACAATGATGAGACCTTTTCACTACTTTATGTGTTTAAATCCATCATAATTATACATTATATAATATCTTAGCATGACTATAAAATTTATAAGATGGATGTCAAAATTTCATTCCTTAATGGAAACCTTCAGGAATATTTTTATATGAAACAATAATAAGTTGTTATAATTCTAGGTGATACCAAAAGAATTTTCAAGTTTCATAGATTAATTTATAGATTTAAGAAACCATCCATGTAATGGAAAATATATTTCAATAAAGATATAAAAGAATTTTGTTTCACTAAAAATGAGCATGAGCCATGTGTTTTAAATAGGTTTAATAGAAATTTTGTCTTTATCCCATTAGTATATGTTGGGGACATATTACTTAATGGTAACAACATACAAGTCTTACCATCTATTAAGAACAATAAAAAAAAGTATTTCTCCATGAAGTACTTAGTTGAAGAAGCCTATATTCTATGGATCAGGATCATTGGTGATACATCCAAGAGGCTACATAGACTAAGTAAAAGTACATACATTGACAAGATACTGAATAAATTTTGTATGGAATAATACAATATGAGATGATTTTGATGTAACATGGTATATATATTTATAATAAAATTCTTCCTTAGACACAAAATGAGGTTAAAAGAATGAGTAAGATAAAATATGCTTTAGTGATAGGATCAATCATGTATGAAATGTTATGCACTGGACTTGATGTTTCTTGTAAATTGATCATTGTAGGAAGATGTCCAGAAAATATAGGAGAACAAGTTTGGTATATTGTGAAATCTATCCTAATGTATCTAAGAACTAAGTATATGTTCATGGTTCATGAAAGATATGAGGATCTAGTAACCATGGGTTATACTAATGATATTTTTAAAATAGATCAAAATGATCTGAATTTGCATTCAGAATAGGTTTTTTTGTCTCAATGGTGGAGCTGTGAGTTAGTACCGTTCAAATCATCTAATTGAAATTGATTCTACAGTTTATTTTATTTGTGTAGAGGATTTTGTTATAGCCAAGGAATCTGTTTGTATAAGAATCTTCTTCTAGGTTCTTGATGTGCTCCCTTTCAATAGAGACCCAATCACATTGTATTATGATAATACTATAGTGGTGGATCTTGAAAAAGATCTTGGGACACACCAGAGGACAATGAAAATACTACATAAGTATCACCTATTAAAGGATTTTTCTTAGAGGGGTGACGTTTCAGTAAGAATATTTCCCCTAGAAGAAAACCTGGGAGGCCCCATTAAATGCATATCTCAACAGAATCATGATTATCATGTGAGAGTAAGCCGATTAAAGGTTTTTAGTAGTAGGCTCTAGTTAAAGTGAAGATTTGTTAGAGTTGGTAACCAAGAACCAAATTATATTTACTTTAAGATAACTATTATTATAATCTTTGAGAATTATTATACTTTTTATCACATCAACATTTTCCTTCTATGTAACATAGTATGTGATATTGTCTTTAGAGTATTTTTTTCACTGAAAATTCATATTGGTTCTCTACTGTGATGAGAATCCAAAAGTTACACGATGGTATTTAAAAAAAAATATATGTTATATATAAATATAAAATCATTTTAGGGACACAAATGAATCATGTTATCATGGTTTGAGACTCATATAACATTGATGAACCTTCTCATGGTGTACTTCCATGGTAATTTCCAATGTAGGATATTCTAAGAACGAGACCCGCTAGTAAGAAATCAACATTTATATATGGAATAGGATGTTACTGTATTTTTATGTGTGTATTTTTCCAAGTACTTTATTATTATTATTATTAATTAGTATTATAATTCGCATACCTTGATGTATTGAATAAAATTATGACAACATATGTTCGTGGTGAGGTAGGATACATTGGGTGCATCAAAAGAAATATTTAATTAATGAATAATGTGATAAAGGGTTTTTCCCATATGTTCTTTAATGAAGGATGATATCTAAGGTCATTTGTTGAAACTTATATAGCCTAAACAATTCCATGTTCATGGTTCTCTATATTAATGTTTGATTTTTTGAATGTCAAAGAAAGAGATATTGAGGACATAAGTTGATGGAACCAACATGAAACAAACTTCATTATTGTTATTGTTTTAAAATGATAATATTTAATAGGAACTTTTCATATGGATATTATTTCAATACGTCATTAAATTATTTCTCTATGGGTGACTTAAAATGTTGTTAGATTCTAACCTTGTACGTTAGGATTGTTTGCCTAATGCCACTATGAAAGAGGACTATAGGGTCACACAATAAGTGTATCCAGAATCTTAGGTAAATAATTTATTATTATTTATTATATACAAATTTGAATAAATATTATTCCCACACTTAGTTTAATAATTATTCATGTTTTCTTGATCACATATATTCCTTCACAAGTTATTCAAGATAATATTATGGGAGTATAATATTTATTAAATATTTATTTTATTTTTAGTGGATAAAATATTTATTTTTAATAGACAAAAATTAAATGATATTTATTTATTAAATAAATAATAATTATCTAAGTCTGGGTAAATATTCTAGAAGAATGGTGTTCTGAGTTTAATGGTCTAGTGTGAAATAATATATATTGAATATTATTTGAATAATTAATATTTAATTTTAATTCATGAGTTTATCACAGGTCAAGAAATAATATTATTATTATTATATACATGGGGTTACATGGGTATTAAAAAAATATACTTTACTTTTAAAAGATTTATTTCTAACCTTAGTGGTATATAAACCCAATTAAATTATTTTTCAAGATAACCAAATCATTTCTTTGGTTGTGCTTAATGAAATATATAGAAACCCCTTAAATAAATTGAGATATCCCTTATAAAAGAATTATCCCAACAAATGATAGTGTCCAAATACCCCTATCATGTCTGGATAGATCAAGAAGAATCCATTGGAAGCAATTATCAAGGAGATCAAAGGTGAACGACGCAAGTAATAGGATCTTTCGTGCTAGAACCTAGAGATTCATACAGTTATATTTGGAGACTTGTGGAACAGATGTGGATCACCACAAGAGGGAAAATAATCCTGATTCCAATGATTCAACAATTAAATGACATAGATCATTTTTTATATTTATCAAAAAAGAAATAATTTATTAGTATGTAAGTATTCAATTGCTTAAATTAATTATAAATAATATATGATGATCTTGCAGTTTGGTTCCAACATTTTATCTTTTGTATGTATTATTTGAGATAATTTTATTGATCATGGAATTTATCATCTTGTAAATCTCATATGTATCATTAATTGTGACAAGTAAATAAGTTTGGAATGACCCCCCATACGCTTCTGTAGCGCTCAGATCCTTCACAGCCTACCATCTCCATGATTTTAACATCATTTATTATTCATAACCACCATTAATTGATGGTTTTAAAATTATTATTAATGTATGAAAATTATAATAATGTCATGTTTATTCTTTTTATATTATTGAATAATAACTTCTTGACCATAGTTAAGCTACCGAACTAAGTTTAGACAAATGATCAAAATATGTTCCAAATGTTGATCATGAACCTAAATGATTATGTAATTCAATATTACATGGAAATAAATAAAATAAAATGAGTAATAAAATTTGTAAAAGTTATTTATAAAATAAATAATTATAATAATTTTATTATGTAGGAGGGAAATAACATACATGATTGGTCAACCTCATGGTAATAGACCTCATTTTTAAAAATTAGATTTTAAAGTTTCCCCCAAAACTCCTATTATTTATTATCTATATTTTAAAATACATATTATTAATTAACATATATGGTCATTAAATAATGGTAAATAAAATTTTATTATATTTTTTTCTTCCTTTCAAATATCTTCCAAAGGATTGTTTTTACATAATTTTTTAACATTCTTTACAAAAGGAAAAAGGAAAGTTATATTTTAACATATACAATGAAAACTAATTTTCTCACCACCATAACCATTATTTGATTTTTGGATTCCTTTACAAGATTTTTGATATTCAAGGAAAATACCTATTTAACTTCTTTCTGTATATTTTAGTTTTGAAAATGTGTTTTGAAAAGAAATGGAATTTTAATATTTGAAAGTGTTTTCTATATGGATTAAAAGGAGTTTTTCTAGGGGTTTATGATGAAATTGCGAAATATTAAAATATTATATTCTTGTTATGGTGATATTAATTCTTAATGATAACAGGTGATACTAATACATCTTATATGATGGTTTTAGACCCATTATATCTCATAATGAATGAGTGAAACTAATAAAGATTATATGATAGGTGATCCTCATTATATTTATCCATTTCATTGGGTAATGATAATGTTATCTATATAATTATACAGGAAGTTGAATATAAGGTTATTATTGTTTTTAAGGGTCTTAAAGGGTTATATAAATATTTTTTCACAAGGCACCTATATCTTCTATGCCTGAAATTGACTTTTCATGTAAATAATTTTAATTTCAAGACATAATCCAATGATATTTTTAAAGAAAATGTTATAGACTTTTAATGTAGAAATTTATGTTTTATTAAAATGTGTTTCATGGGTTCTCATTTTATATTAGAAACTTTCATGGTTAATATTTTACCTTCATATTTCCTTTTGATGCTTTTTTATGAAAAATATTGTGATTAAATATTGATTTCATTGATATCAATGTTAAAAGAACAACTCTATTTATGATATCATGGTTTTAAAATTGCCTAACATATTTCTTCTTTTTATATCCCTTAACGATCTTTTTGTTCTCATCCCAAATTTTAAAGTGTATTTAAAATGGTTTTAAGGATATGTAAGGAAAATGAATAATTCATGTTGAATATTATAAATACATTTTATAAAAAGAAAACTAGTTTCCTTTTATATGTTTTATATAGTTGTAAATGGACACTAATCAGAAGTATAAACTTTTTAAAATATGGTATTATTATGTAAGAGTTATGACATAATTCTATTAAACTATAAAACTGAGAAGATCCTCAAATTAATTCAAATTAATTCTTCACGTTACACTCAATATTATGTAATGTTTAAGGGTAGTCCCTTAAAATCATAGAGGCTTTTAGATAATTCTAATGAAGGATCATCTTAGGGATACTGAAGGGAATATAAACCCACACCCACAAATAATTTTTGCACACTTGAACAACCTAGAAACATGAAATGCGTTTATTAGTTATTATGAGGCAGAATATATTTAAATACATTATTATTGGTAATAAAATACATCAAAATACATGTGTTAACAACTTTTATTATGAATGATTAATTTATGAAATTTCAACTGAGTGCTGAAAATAAGCTCTTTGCGTCAAAAAAGTAGCCCTATAGTAATGTACAGAAGGGGTATTCTTCACTTGGAAAAGTATTTATTTCAAATATATAGGAATAGATTTATGTGGAATAAAAAACAACATAATTATATTCCTCTATTTATATATAGATTGATGAATCAAATTACAAAACCACTTTCATCCAAAATCATGTTCTATTGAAGGAAGATAATGTAAATAAAAATGGAATAATAATATATAAAAACACACAAAAAGTTTGGGAATTTTTTGTATATATGAATTAATAAAAAAATAGGCAATAAATTGGTATCAAATTACAATGAATACTTATTTTAATATATTTTTTATCGGGTTTAGACACAAGATTCATCATCAGATATACACGATGAATGACTACATTCAGTTACCTTGATTTGGTTAGAAACATATGTCTTCTAAATAAGTGTGGGTATTAGAGTTTCACCCAAAAATAATGTTGAGAAAAGAAATTTAAAAGGGGATTAAGATAAGACTATGGTGGAGATTCAAAAACCGATAACCACACTTAAAAAAAACATAATTAGTAGTATGAGTTTTAGAGAATATCAAGGGAAGGCATTAATGAGCATAAACCAAACAAAAATAACTACTACATTTTTATCTCCCACCATCTTTAAGGAGATCTATTCCCATAAAAGGAGATCCTTATCATATGTAATCACTTTTTTTTGAACTATTTTTAGGAAATCTATGTTACGCAGTCAATGATACCTTTATGTACCAATATTCTAAAATGTGAAAATGGTTCTGATTTATATCTATCTAAACCTACACATATCCTTGATGAGATTGGTACAAGTTAAAATATCCAATTATACATTATACAAAAAAAACAACTTATATAAGGTCACATGAGATTTGAGATTCACATAGATCATAATCTAAGCATCGAGATACATCTTTCCCTAGATAATTCATATTTTCACATTGTCAAAATTTATACTAAGAAGTTCATAGAATGGGTATTTTATCTTGTAAAAATAAATATCAATAAGGTGGTATTTTTTCAATTTTATTTTTTTAAAAAAACCATTAAAAATTAATGAAAATATGTCAAAATCAAGGAATGTTATTACAGATTGAGAAATAAAATTAGATATGGAAGTTAAAATCCAAACAATCTGAAGGATCATCCAATCATAGAGACATCCTTCAAAAGGTACTTATTTCATTCCAATTCAACTTTCTTCGTTACAAATATTAATAGTTCTTACAGATACAACATTCAAATATGGTGATATGAGCATCATTTATTTTGATGAACAAATACACAGAGTGGCCATTACATACTTTCTTTGTCTTGATAATTTAGACGAAATCCTCAAGCATGGATTTATAGGAGTATCAATTGTATATTCATACAAGTGGTGTGTTTTCATAATTTTTTTTTCAATAGATGATCTGCTATGGTAATAAAAGTTAAATACTATTCATATTATTTTTAAGAATATATATCAATATTATTTGAAGGTAGAACGAGATGAATTTTTTTGGACTCATCAGTTCTAACATCACTTCTAAAAAAAGGTTATTTTAAGAAGAGTAATAGTTAGTAATAGTGGACAAACTAGCTGAAATATTTTAAAAAGAACTCACATGTGATAGAATCTTTTTAATACCCATGCTGCAGGGATAAAACCCTACTATTTAATCCTATAAAATAATTTTCAATAAATTCACTAATGATTCCTCTTTGTTTTCTAAGGATAATTTTTTGGCCATTGAAATCAATTTGGACACTCCAAATATTTTCTTTTTGGGTTTAATGAATAGATACTTAGAAAATTGACCACACATTATGATGTGTATCAATTTGTAACACATTTCATGAATGATTTTAAAAATAAACATTATGTTATAAATTTTATATTATGTTTTATGTAAATTATTTTATAATAGGGTGATGTTTAAATATTATAAAAATAATTACATAAGGACAGACCATGATCATAACAAGCCTATTGAATTCTAGAATTTGATAAGTATTAGGTTATATATAATAATATTTCACAATAAAAAAATATAAAAAAATCACATTTTCCCCAAAGTTTATGTATTATCTGAAACAAACTAATGTAAAATTTTTTTATCATCACATTTGAAAATTTAGGAAGGATATTTTATTCCCTTAGCAAAATAAAATTCCCAAAGAGGTATTTAAAATGATAATTACCATTTTATAAAATATTTATTAATAATTTTTTATTTATATTTTTCAATTATTATTAAGACTACCGAATGTCCATATATTCAAAAGAGGGATTTTTTTTTAAAATTAATGGTCAGAATACATTATGATAGAATGTATGCAGACATCATGAAGAGGTAACTTACTACTACATATTTAGTAATTTTTGCCATTATTTACCTAGTTTTTCAATTTTTTTTCATTTTTATATAACATTAATTTAGTTGATATTCATGCAGACCATGAATAATTATATTCATTGATAGTTTTTCCTTCAACCATTTCTTACTCTATTAAGAGCACCAAACAATTGAAGAGAAAACAATTATCAACAATATCTTCAAAAAAGATGATTCATTCACATTCTATTTTTTCTATTCATAGATATATTTTTTATTTACATTATCTTATTTTATTTAGAAGTGTGTTTTTTAAGTTTAAAATGGAATATTGTTTGTGATTTATGTTCAGATTGACATTCTAGTTAATCACTTGTGTAAATCACTGAAAACCAAGAAAACACACAGATATTGTCTTGATACATTTGTACAATTATCCATAATTCATATATAATGTGTAAGAATTAGCCACATGTCGATCTGACACACAATGTGTATGGTAAGACAAAAATTTAATTTTTTTATTTAAGATCGAAATTTTAGTTCAAAACATGCATCAGATAGTCAGAAAGTAGAGAATGTTCTTTGATGATATTGTTAATTTTGGAAATGGTCAATAAATCATTTTTGATAATAAATATTCAACTCCATGCCAAGAAGACTCATAGTGTGGACTATACGGCTCATAGTGTGTATTTTTATTTTAAATTAAAATTATTGTTAAATTGATACATGTCATACTAAATATCAATTCAAACACATTCATATTGATTTGATACCTTATGAAAATGAACCTTATATAATTTTTGATATGTAGGAATTAGTTTCACAACAATTTGACTCAATGTTTGAATGATATGACCCATTGTGAGTGTTTTTTAGTTTAAAAGTACATGTTATTATAAAAAGTGTTTCACCCATTAAAAACATAGAAAACACACACATATCATATTGATACTTATAATAAATAGTTCCATAACTCATTTAAGATGTGTTGGAATTAGTCACACATCAATCTGACACATGGTGTGACTGATGTGACATAAAGAGGGGGTTTTCATTTTAAAAATGACATTTTAGTTAAAAATATGTGTTTCTCATTGAAAAAAAAAGAAAACAATCTCATATTGGAATGATAATTTGGGATCTACATATAATATTTTATGTGTATAAATTATCCACACATCATTTTGACATAATGACGTGATAATATGACTCAATGTGCATGGTATGAGTTTGAAAATGGTATTTTTGTTAAAAGAATGTATTGTTCTAAAAATTAAAATAACATGCTTTGATTGTCATGATATTATTAGAAAATGATCCATATGTCATTTTTGATTTGTATGAGTCATCTGAACATCAATCCTACACATGGTGTTCTCGGTATTACTCAAAGTGCATGTCTTTAATATAAAAATTTCATTCAAGATAAAAACATGTCACTTAGTGATAACATAGAAAAAATTCATGTATTTTCATGAAAATTTAGAAAATATAAATATTTCATTAGAATAAATTTCATTTCAATGAAATGGACTCTGTGGTTGATATGACTCAATATGCATGTTTTTATTTGAAATTGACAATTTAGTTCAAAACACGAATCACATAATCAAAACTAAGAAAATGAAATTTGATTTTCTTAATAAATTAGGACAATGATATAGAAGAAACTTTTATGTGTTGTAATCAATCACATAAAAATTTGACACATTTTGTGACTAGTATGACTCAAAGTTTGTGTTTTTATTTAAAATTAACATTTTTGTTCAAAAGAAACATGAAATACTCCAAACCAAGTGAAAAAATTTAGATTGTTTTGATACATTAGGTCAATAATCCATAATATATTTGTGATATATAAGAATCAGTATCACCTCAATCTGATAAATAGTGTGACTGGTATGACTCAAAATATCTGTTTCCAGTTAAAAAAAAGTTCAAAACATGGTTCACTCAATAAAAAACGACCAAACACACTTTTATGGACTTAAATCTATAGATAAGTGATCTATAAGTAATTTTAATATGTAGGAATTGTCCACACATCAATCCAGCACAAAGTGTATCCTTTAAGACTCAAAGATCTTGTTTTGTGTTTTCAAATAAATTTTTTGTAAAAAATGTTTATGAGTATAAAAAAGATATCACACACAAGTTGTCTTGATAATTTTGGAAAATAATCAGTATGTAATTTTTGATTGATAGGAATTAGCTTCACATCAATCTAACACATGGTTTGGCCAAAATGACTCAAAGTGCATGTTTTAAGTTTAAAAATTAATTTTTGTTACAAATGTTTTTCACTCATAAAAAACTGATAAAACACACATTTATTATCTTGATACTTTAGGAAAAGATTCCATTAGTTATTTTTTATATGTAAGAATCAACAAAACATCAATATGACATATGGTGTGGCCGGTAGGACTCAATTGTTAGGTTTTTATTTAAAATCGTCATTTTAGTTCAATATAGTTATAAAATACTCAAATATAACAAAATGATATTTTAACATATTCAAAATGTAGTAAAATGATCAATAAGTAATTTTGGACATGTAGGAATCAACATCATGCAAATCTGACACATCGGGCGACTTGTGTGACTCAACATGTGTATATTTTATGTAAATTGATAATTTGCTTCATACGATGTGGAAAAAACTCAAAATCAATAAAATCCATTCATATTGTTTTTTTAATTTATGAAAACAACCCATATGACAATTTTGACATGTAGGAATCAATCAAACCTCAAACTAATACATGATGTGTCTGGGATGACTCAAAATTTGTGTTTTCAATTTGAATTAAATATTAGTTTAAAAGACACGTCACTCACTGAAAACCATGAAATCATTCTTTGAATGTCTTGATAATTTTGGGAAAAAAATAAAATTTTCACTTTTGACATGTAGGAATCATACACACATCCACCTAATACACTATGTGACTGGTATAAGTAAAAATGGGTTTTTTAATTTTAAAAATGAAACTTTACTTAAAATGAATTACTCACTAAAAATCTAGAAAATACCCTCAAACTTTCATGTTATTTTAGAAAAAATATCCATAACACATTTTAGATGTGTTTGAATCAATATATCTTCAATTTGACACATGTTGTATCTTGTATGACACAAAGTGCTTATTGTTAAATTTTAGTTCAAAACACACATCACATACTTAAATCTGAGAAAATGTAATTTGATTATATTGAAACAATACAAAAAATAATCATAAATCTTTTTTATGTTTATAAATCATCCAAACATTAATCTGAATCATGGTGTTCTTGGTATGACTCGTAGTGTTTGCTTTCAGTTTGAAAGTGATGTTTTATTAATGAATTAATTCATATTTTCATTTAATTTATTTTTTGTATTATTACTAACATAATTTTTTTTCATTTTAAATATTTGGCTTGATATGGGGTGGTTTATTTGGTTACAGGTAGCATGATCAAGAACTTTTTAAAGGGGACCAGGGTTTAAAGACAACAAAAAGTTAATGCTTTTGAAGTTATTAATATAACAACCCTTATCTTTATTTCCCATTTAAACAGGATTTGTTACATTAATTTACACTTAATAAAACCTAGAAGATCAACAAGTCTAGTGTATTTGGGAAATTAGGTACATAATAAAAAAACTTAAAACATGAAAAGAAACATTTTTATTGAAATTTTCTTTAACATGAACAAAATGTTCCTTCATATATAACACAATAAGGGATAAGATGAGGAAATACATAAGATAGGGGCATGATATAAATCAAAATAAGGGAATAAAAAAGGAATGACATGAAGAAGATAATACATGTTAGAAAATAATAATATCAATGGATCATTACAGGAACATGAATAACATGGTTTTTTATAGCATGATAATCATAACATGTAAAATATGGAAACAACTTAAAACACTACATTGTAAATATAGGACAAGGATAATCCCACCAAGAAAACATGGTAGACAAAGACCCATAAAGGAATCAAGTAAACTCCCTATCCCAATGTAACATATCATGATACTAAACATTACCAAATGTATTAGAGCACTATCAAGGCACACCCATCATAATCATTTCATTTTCATGCTTAAGTGTTCCACATGGATCATATAACATGGATTCATTCAAAATAATAATTTATTCCAGGGTAAAGGAATGTGTAATATATACATGTTTTATCCAATAAATATGTATATGTGCATAAATATTAATACCCTTGATTGAAGAAAGAGTGTGGTATTCACTACATAATAATTTTGGCATGGGAAATTGCAGTACAATTTTGGAAGAATAACAACGGCATATAGAAATTCATAAAATGGGATGATGAGAGAAAGGGGTATCTCATCATTTATGAATAAAATGGGTATTATTAGGGAAATTTAAATGACATTAACCAACATGATGAATTAGAAATATATTGTGTAACATAATAAATAATCATGAAGAAATAGGAGAAAGGAAAGAACCCTTACAAACTTTAGGCATGGTAATGCATGTGCATAATGGTTCATATGAGGGATAAATGAGAGTTAAAGGGGATATCATAAATTATACATAATATTTAATTTAAGGAGATATTTAAAAACATATCACAACATAAGAAAATATAAATTAAAATACATAACATTAATAAATAGACATAACATTTTTGATGAGAAAGAGTGATGTGAGTGTGGTGATCTTAAACCATGAGACTAATATCAAACTAATTTATATTATTTTATTAAATATTTTACCTCCCTTCTAATTCATACAAGATCTTCATATAATAGAGTTTATCCATTTAGTGGATGAAATGGAATATGATAGAGCAAGGTCTTGGAAGATGACACACTCCCGATTTAGGTGTTTCATCAACCTTGATTACATGAGGATTTAGAATTGATATTGCTAAAGGAATTCACACCACTAAATTAATTAATAGTAATTCATGAATGAGATCCCAGAATTTAATTATCAAACTTAATCTAAACAACAATGAGGAGAATGATGGAACCCATGAACCAAAACACACAGGACAAGTTCTTTATTTACTAATCTCTTTTTTTCATTGCATGTTAGTATATTTTTTAACATTTAATTTATCTTTAAAATTTCATTCAATTATTTGAATAAATAAAAAAACAAAACAAAGTAATCTAGATGAGATAGAAAAATTAGGTGAACATCTGAGAAATCTCCTCGAGTGAGAGGACGCCAGCTAGTCTCTATGATGCATTTAGAAAATAAATTTTCATTTTTCACACCCTATGACAGGTACGTGTCAAGTAGTATATATATATATATAGT
Source organism: Viscum album (assembly GCA_963277665.1). NCBI lineage: Eukaryota > Viridiplantae > Streptophyta > Magnoliopsida > Santalales > Viscaceae > Viscum > Viscum album. The sequence goes on from OY728138.1 coordinate 381,333,558, forward strand.
TTAAAGTCTTCTTTGGTTCAATTAATATATATGTATTGATTTTTTTTAAAACGAGGTTTTGTTTTTATTCAATTTTTTTCGTAGTTATCTTGAGGAGGGATTGCGATACATATTTATAAATTAATATTAATGAAATTCATTGTTTTTTAAAATTAGTTATTTGGAAACACTATTGTATATTCTAATTGTGAAATATATTATAGTTTTTTAGGTTGGGTTTTAGATATTTTTTTATAAATTATGATTCTGTGAATTTTTAATAACCCATGTAAAACTTAGTATACTGTCATCTCTTTGTTAGTGAGTTTAGATTTTGGGGCTGGTATAGAGTAAAAGGTAGATCCCACCAATATCTTTGTGGTTATATTATATAATTTTTTCATTTTATTTTTATTTCTGGTAATAGAAGGTGGAAGAATCTAATCTTGTTCTAAAGAACCACCTTAAAACCCTTTGATACCAGATTTCATTCCACTATCCTCCATTATCCTAGTTCTCTTTAGATCCTAAAAATGACATTTATATTGTTTCGCATGTTTGGATGTTTTAGTACCCCATACCCCAACCATACCCAAACCCTCCACACACCCATTTATGTCCCCCTCCTCTACTTCCTCCTTATATGATCCACATTTTTACACTACCATTACCCACCAGTAGCATGATTCGTTCCATTAGTTGTTATGATCTACCATTTATATCTACTTTCAACCAAACCACCCCTCTATTTCAAGTACCCTCATCCACTACACCACCTCCAAAACCACCCTGCAAAAAACCCTCCCCGAGATCTCTATCACAATAAAAAGGGAGGTCTTGATATCATTTTTTCTATACACGGTGGTTTAAACCACCACTATATAGTTTATAAGTGTTTAGAAAAACCATCATTTATTTCACAGTCATCAATAATATAGTCATGCTCTATCCTATTTAGCATCAGTTTTTATATTTGTTTTATTTGGTTCATTTAGTGGAAGTTCCCTATTAATTTAGCGGTGGGTTTTTAAAAAATAAACCAAAAATAAATTGATGAAATGAACATAACCATTTATAAAATATATATTAGGCGCTTTTTAAAGCAGTTAATGATAACTGATGGTAAATAAAACTTTTATAAATATATTTAGCTATAGTTATTTTAAACCACCGATAAAATATTTCCAAAAAAAACTTATATTTGAAAAATATTTAATAAAAACCTAAATATGGGACCTCTAACATGAAATAAAATAAAACATAAATTCACAATAAACTCATACATATTCCATTGTACATCTATAGTTATATATATACAAACTCGGTCAACCCATACCTAATTCTACTATAACCTCGATCAACCCATACCTTAGCCACCCCAAAGCTCTATCATTAATATATATATATATATATATAACATGTCAACAAAAAACAAACTATTAAAAAATATACATCCATCCCATGACCTTTGTTGTATCCATCTACCTCTATGTAATCTCATCAACTGAAACTGGCCAGTTCTTCTCATCAACTCGAAAAAAATTAGTCAAAAATTATAACTCAATATAATACATCAGAATTACATTAGAATCATTTTTAATATCTAACCATACCATAAAAAATAATAACCCTCATGATTTAATTTTAAATAATTTCATGGATCTAAAAGGTCCACATGCTTCCTACTGTTGTTATATGTAACCTATAATAAAACCAAAACATTTAAGAAAATAAATAAGAAGGGGAATATATAAAAAAATATTTATAATGTTGCACATAACACTATTATTTTTTTTTCAATCAATCATCAATATTTTTAATAAAAAACAAATAATATATCATTCATAACACTTTGAAAATATATACATAGGAATATAATATTTGATTTAACACTTTAAACTAAAAAGGAATAAGTATATAACAATCTAATATATTTTATAAATCAATGTGCAGTGTGCTTGAAATTTACTAAATAAAAAATATTTAAATAATTTGATATGAAACCATGTCTTGTATTTAAAAAATAATTCAATGGTAGTTATTCTATAATCTCACACAAATCTGAGATCATTTTCTATTTTTTTGACTGTTACACACATGTTTTAGTGTTTAAAAACACTTAAAACATATTTGAATGAATCCTAGGAGAACCGTAACTAAAAATGACTTTTTGCATGTTCCTATATTTCAAAAATCAAACTGTGGTCATTATTTTATGATTTCAAGGTAATATGATATCATTTTAATAGTTTGAACCCCCTATATACACATTTTGAAAGGGTTTGAAATCCTTAAAAACATTTTGTTGAGTATTTTCAAGAACACCATATGTTGGATGGAAGTGTTATATTAACTCACACACCAAAAATAGTTCAACTATATATTTCCCATGAATTTAAATCAATCTTTGATAGTTTTATATGGTTTTGGTCATTACACACATGTTTTAGTGTTTTAACACATAGAAAATAGGTTTGTGGTATTCTCAGGAATACCATAACTAGAAATGATGTATCATTAGTTCCTATATTCAAAATACCAGTCTTTGGTAATTTTACTTTGATTACATGGTAATATGATATTTTTTATAGGTTTTGACCCCCAAAAAACACTTCTTAAAGAGTTTTATTCCATTAAAAAATGATTACCAAGCCATTATGACAATACCCCACATAACATTGATATTTTTTGTGTTGTTAGATGTCAAAAATAATAAAATAGTTTTTCTGAAAATTTATCATCAATATATAGTTGTTTTATATGATTTTAGCATTACACACACATTTTAGTGTTTTGAAATACTAAAAACACTTTTACAGGCATCCTGGGAAAATTGTAACACAAAATGATGTGATTTTAGTTCCAAAATTTTAAAAATAAATCTAAATTCATTTTCCCATATATTAATGGCCATACAATGTCATTTTCCTAGTTTTGACCCCCCCTGACACACTTTTTTAATGGATTTGTGACCATAAAAAAATTACCAAGTCATTCTGACCACAACATATGTCATATTTACATTTTTTCCACAATAACACATACAAAGTAATTCAATAGTGGTTTTCCATTTATTTCACATCAATATGAGGTCTTTCTCTAAGTTTTTTACCATTACATACACGTTTTATTATCTTATAACACAAAAAATGTGTGTACAAGAATGCCAAACGAACCGTAACTCAAAAAAATTTAAAATTAATTAATAAATTTAAAAATTTAATCTAACATCATTATTACCTAATTTCATGGCCATATAATATTTGTTTTCTTCATTTTTTCACCCTGAAAAACATTTTAAAGGGAATTCGTACATTTAAAAACTCTTTACCGAGTCACTCTGACCACACTACTTGTTGGATTGATGTTTTTTCAAAACATACATATAAAAAATAACTCAAATGTGATTTTACTATTATTTCACATCAATATTTGGTTCTTTTATATGGTTTAGACTATTACATGCAAATTTTTGTGTCTTAAAACACTAAAAATGAATTTATAAGCATCTCAAGAAAAATGTAACTTGGAAAGGTATCCCATCAATTTCTACATTTAAAAAATAATTCAATAGTTTTTTTCCTATGATTTCAGGGAGATCCTATATTTTTTTCCTGGTTTTGACCATCTGAAACACGTTTTTAAAGGAATTGGTACCTTTAAAAACTATTTACAAATTCATTCTGACCACACCATGCATCAGATTGATGATTTTTGTGTGCAAACATATAAAAAACAGAATGACATTGGTTTTCCTAAGATTTGACAACAATATGAGGTTTTTTATATTATTTTAACCATTACAAACATGTTTAAGTGTTTTAAAACACTAAAAATGTGTTTATGGGTATCCTAGGTAAACTATAACTCAAAAAGATGTGAAATAAATTCCTATATTTCAAATATAAATCTATAGCTGTTGAAATATAATTTCATGGTAATCCTATGTCTTTTATTAGGTTTTGAACCCCAACAAACATTTTTAAAGGCATCGGTACATTTAAAAATTATTTACCAAGTCATTTTGACCACAACATAAGTAGGATTGAGATGTTGTGTGCACATATAAATAAAAAATAACACAAAGTTTTTTTTACCATGATTTCACATCAATATGAGGGCATTTTCTGTGTTTTTTAATAATTACATGCACATTTTGTTAGTTTAAAGCACTAAAAACATGTTTATAGGTATCTCAGAGAAACCATAACTCAGAATGATGTGTCGTTTGTTCCTATTTTTCAAAAATTAGTCTATGGTTGTTCTTCTATGATTTCAGGACCACTCAACATCGTTAAACTTGTTTTCATAATTAGACACATATTTTTAAAGGCTTCAATACATTAAAATAGTTCACTAAGACATTCCAACCACACCACACATCATATTGATGACTTGTTTATGTTTAAAAATAAAAAATAACTAAAATATGGTTTCCCCATGATTTAAAGTCAATCTGAGGTCATATCTATGGTTTTGACTGTTAGACATACGTATTAGTTTTGTAAAACACCAAAAATGTTTTTATTGTCATCATGAAAAAACCGTAACATGGAATTATGTGTTATCAATTCCTATATTTAAAAAATCAACATATAGTCATTTTCCTATGATTCCATCATCATATGATTTCATTTATCTAGGTTTGTCCCACCCACAATGTTTTAATGGCATTAATAACTTTTAAAATTATTTATTTAGTCATTCAAACCACACCACATATTAGATTGAGGTGTTTTCCATGCATACCCATCGAAAATAACTCAATAGTGGGTGTTTAATGATTTCACGTCAATATGATGTATTTTTATATGATTTTTTATTATTACATGCATTTTTTCGTGTTTTAAAACACTAAAACTAATTTACAAAAAGTTTTGGTAAAACCATAACAGTAAATGATATGTTTTCAGTTCCAGCATTCCAAAATCAATCTGCATTTACTATCGATAGATTTCATGGAAATCTAACATTGTTTTATTTTTTTGACCCCCGACACATTTTTTAATGGATTAGGTATCTTTGAAAACTATTTACTGATTCAAAACCAAGAAAAAAGCTCTGATTGTTTTAAAACATTAGGATAATGATCCATAATTCATTTGTGATGCGTGTGAATCAACCACACATCAATCTGACACATGATGTGTTTGGTATGACACAGAATGTGTGTTTTGAATATAAATATATCATTTATGATTTATTTATTGAATTTGTATCAATTTATTTAAAATATGTGAAAAATATATAGAGTTTAGATTTTTTCATGATAGGGTAAGATATAAAGATATAAATTTCTTCAAGGATCATGGTTATCATCCACTAAAATAAAGAAATTTACTTATTATATATTATCGACTACCCCTGATGTTGGGTTTTCCTATTAGAGTCTAATTTATTCTCCTTTTCATTCAACCTTACAGTTTATATTTTTGATTATCGGCCAATACGACTACTAGAACCCCCATTTGGGTATATTCATAATTGATGATGATACCTTACCAAATATAGCTGATGGAGTAGGCCTAGAACCTCTCCCCCATATTCAAATTGGATGCTCCTTCCCAAAAAATATTTCAACTACATCATTTTTGGAAGGCAATGATGATTGTGAAGGGTTCACATCTGAGAGTTCGTTAATTTTAACCTATTAGTAAATAAATATTAACAATTATTTTTTAAAATTTATCTAATCTTTATAATATTATCTATTTAATAATTTTTTTTGTACTACATATTTTTATTTCATTACTATACAAAATAAAAATTAAAAATAAATTATAATAGGAAACAAGTCTTAAACCCAATTAATTATGGTTAGTTAGATGGATCAATCTACACCAAAATGAAATCATTTTATCCATATAGTACATCCCATTTAATTGGGTTTAATTATTATCTGTTGTTATAATATATTTTTAATTATTATTTCTTTATAGTAGTGAGATAACATGAAATAGTAATGAAAAGTATGTACTCCAGCATCTTTGGTAGGCTCATTTACAAAATTGTCATCGGGATTCTGATACACATTAAACCATAACTATATTCAGCAAAAAAATTCACCTAATGTATTATCCTTAATAAAAAATATAAATAAGTTTTAAAAAACCATAATTTTAGTAAAATGATATAAATAATAATAGAAAAAATACAAACAAAATTGTTCTTTTTCTTTAAAATCATTGAGACCCAGTGATATGATGAATGAATTACTTTTCACAATTCTCATTATTTTTTTACATAATTCATAAAAAATATATAATCATTAACAAAAATTATAATGTTATTTTTTAATTTTATTTAGATATTTTAAAATATAAAATGAAAACATGAGAGGCAGCTCTTTTAATATTGAAAAATAGTTTCTATTTATCATGAGAAATGCTTTCAAGAAATTTCGCTTACATTTTTCATGAGTTCATAGATTTTTTATTAAATTCATATGATAATAACCATTTAAAACATCACCATTTGTTTCCTAGAATATTCAATATATCTGGGAATGAAATGATCTTAGGGGAATCAAAATGAAAAAAAATCAATAAAAAGAATATCACTATATAAGAATATAAATAAATTTTACTCAATTACTTTAAAATAGTTATAAATGAATATTAAATTTATATTAACTTTACATGATAATAAAAGACCTAATTTTTCCAAGATATGGGAATATGCCTCTAATATTTATAATTTATTGAAAATTTCACTATCACTCAAGAAAGATGACCAATAATATATCAATAGATTCTAGAAACATCACCATTAAGAACCCTAAACTCATAAAATGGAATAATAATATTTAATTCCTCCAGGTCTCATAAATTTGATGTGTTCATATTTATTTCCCTTCTATTGTTATGTTTATCTTTCTAAAAAATGGATTAATGATTAAAAATATATATAGTTTTTTTATATAATGGAATACATACCAGTAATGGTAACTCAAAAATATCTCAAAGATGGATGGGTGAAAAACTACTCTATTGTTGGAGATGAATCATATGGTGGTCTTCCAACAACATTTTGGGAACTGGCTAGCTCACTAGAATTCTTCGGTAAAATAGAATTAGTTAGATCCACAAAATCCAAATAGTTTAGATGTTTTAAATGTATAAATAAATACAAAACTAAATATTTTAACAAAAAAATTAACAAATAGAGCAATGTATATATGTATGACACACTTATAAAAGAGAAATTGTAATATTGTTTCATTAACAATTTATAAATTCAATTTTCTTCATCTTCCTTTTCATTAATTATATCAAACTCTATTGTTATGAGTGATTCATTTTCACCCTATCTTTCTATTTCTATTATTTCAATTTTGTATAGAAAGAGACGATTAGTGATTTTTTTGGTTATGAGGTTCAATATCACAAAGTACCAATTGATCTTCACTACTCATATCATATTATTCTATCTGATTCAAGCATATAACCACACTCCACACTTCATATATTTTATATTACAAATAATAAACCATATTTAATTTTAAATCCAAGATAAATGGATCATTGTTTACAAGATCACTGGTATGGATTAAGAGAGAGACCTTGAAAAAAGTAAAATGTAACAAAAAATTCATTATAACTCTAGGAATTTTGACCCACTTGAATTTAAATAAGACAACTAAAATTTGACCATGGTACTTTAATTCAATTATATCAATAATATTTCCATTGTATCTAACCTCTTCATGTGTAAATTCACCAAAATTATATGTTTTTATGTATTCCAAATGATAAATTTTACTAAAACTAAATCCATGAATATTGCAGGAATCAAATATCTTATCCTTCCTTAGAGGAGATCGATCAAAAAACATAAAATTATTTGATATTTTATATCAATTATCAATTTTAATTATATAGATAATAAGATATAAGGAGTTACTTTTATCATAGAAAAAATAACTACATTTTCAATAATATGAGTCAGATTATATACTTATAAGATAGGCTAACCATTCTACAATATCCTTATTAACATATTTTGTTAATTCTGTAACATTTCATGAATAAACCCTTAGTTTCCTCTTTTTTCAATCATTATTTTATAATAAATGGATCTGAAACAAGACTATTGAGTATAACATAACTATGTTCTTGTACCATCTCCAATGCATTTATTGTAAAATTTAACCCCTTTTCAGTTGGTCCTACAATTGCTGGAAATACTGATGACTGGTTTTCAGAATGAGAATTAGTGGATATTTTATCAACATTCCCAATATGATTGAATCTTGTCACAATCCCATCAAAATACATAGAAAAGAAGTTCAATCCTCCATAAGCTATGTAACCATTATTAATAGATCCATTTGGAATAGCTTTATTCCTCATATATGATTTCAAATGACATAAGTACCTGATGAAAAGAAGATACATATTAAAAAAATTATGAAATTATTTAATAAAATTGAATTCACCAATGATAATAAAAACAATTCCATCATACCTATATATTTGGTAGAAACATAGATAGTGTACAAGTCCACCATGTTTAGCTTCTTCAACCAAATGAACATCAAATGAGTCTTTACTATAAATAATGAAGGGGTAAGTAACATCCTTAAATTAAAAAAATGTTAAAACAATTATTTATTAAAGTTTATCAAGATAAGTTGGATTTATATTTATTCCATAAAGCTCTCTAAAAAACATATACAACCCAACTAGAACATAAGTTAATTTTTTAGGTAATGTATTAAAAAATTATAATGGAAACAACTACTTCATCAGAATATGTGACTTAGGAATTTTCAATCCATGTATCATTTGATGTTTTAAGTAACTGCACCATGAAAGTTTACTTGAATATCTATCTGGAAAATTTATATTCCTTAACTTTCATAGGAATACACTTTCATCATGAATTTTAATTGTAAAAATAGCTAAAAGTTACTTGAAATTGTCATTTTCCAACAAACCATGATTTATATTCACTGATTCAAAATTCTTACATGCATTAAAAATATCCTTCAAATTACTATGATCATTATGAAATGTAACATTTATATTTTCATAGACATTATTCTTAATATGAATTACATCAATATTAAGACCTACCAAATTAATCTCCTAATAAGGATGTTTTAAAAACATACTCATTTTATTATACTATTATGTTCTAGCTACTTCAAATATTTTACCTCATACCCTTTTTACCACTTATTTAAACAAATTACATTTTTAAAATTCTACATAGACATTCATTAATTATCCCATTATTTATAAGCCAGATAACACCATTGGTTTCTTTATCAATTAAAAATCTCAATTGAATTGTGTCTTTCCATATGCAAATTTTTTTAAAGCATCAATAAATCAATGATGACTGATAAAACACCATTTTCTAATATGAGGTAATTATTAAGGTTCAAAATAAAAACTAACAACTGTATAATTGAAACTAGTATGACTGTTCCATCTTGATAATTTTTATATTATATAATAGCCACTAATTTTACATATTTAAAAGCATGATTTTGGAATAGTTTTCTCATTGAAGCATCATATTTTTACATTCCATCATCCCATAATTCTAGAAATTCATTGAATGAAGGTGGTTGGTATACAAAAATTTCATTTCTAGGATTTATTTTGAATAATATTCAAAATAATAAAAATATATTCTTTACAAATATGAATTTAGGTAGATTACAAGGGATAAAAATAACTCGTGAAATGTTATTATTAGTAGTTAAAGTACCAAGATTGTAAAAACCCATTGGCTGCCAGTCTTAAATGTATATTCATAGGATCTGAAAAAAAATCTCGATATAATAAATCAAACACATTCCATGATGTTGAGTCTTTTGGATGTCTTACCAGGCCATCATTTTTAAGATCCTGATCATACCACTTCATGTCATATGCAATCTTATATAACATGAATAATCTTTGCAAGTGTGGTTTTAGAGGTAAGTAATGCAATACCTTTACAAGATTTTTCTTCTTCCGTTTCTTCCTAGGGTTTTAATGATTTATACTCTCATTGTTTTTCATTGAAATACAAATTATTTTATGACATATTATGATTTTTATTTATCAAAATCATCTCCCCGTAAAGAATGAAATCATTAAGGCATGCTTGTATATTTTTATAATGATGTCCAAGATTATAGATGGTTTTCTTTAACTCATTGAATGATGAATGGATATTAGATTCACTAAATATATCATGAATAAACTATAAAATCATGGACATTTATTTTTCAGTAATTTAACATAGACACATAATATTATACAACTTATGTTGAAAAGAAAAATCAAATACTTAGGGAACCCTTCATACTGTCTGTGTTTCCCATCTTCAAATAATTCATAAAACTAATATTTTTGGTCATTGAAGTTCTAAGAAAGGTTAACCAGCTTATGATCAACTAAAGATATTTTTTATCTATTAAAATCTTAGACATTTTATCTTGTATATACAAATTTTTCATTTATCAAATTACAAACTGAATTATCCTCTGGTGGGTCACACAGTGTTTCATTGATAAGATTGTCAATTTTTTGAATTTCCATAACATTCAATTCACCATGCCAAATCCAGAATACATATCTATTAGGAAAATATTTAAAATCAAATAATCATATATTTCATTTCTATTCAACCAATAATTGAATTTACAATTAGGGAATGGGAATTTTATTCTAACATCCACTAATTAGTTTTAAATTTTATAATTTAAATTTTATTCCGAACCCTTGGAATATAGAGGTGTGTTTCGAGGCAAATGAATCATAATTTTATATATAGGTATTGGATTTCCAATATTCTCCATATACATTCAGATATAAATATTTAAATGTTTAATTAAACAAGTACAATCAATATTAAAAACCAACGAACATCACCACTGAATAGGGTAGGGTCTTGAATCAACATAAAAAATCAATATAAAAGTTATTCAATCCACCATTAAAAATATAAACAACTTAAATGATTAGATATTACCACTCACAATAATACAGTCAGATGACATGGAATAAGATCACTTAGTTGAGGAGAGAGGTTATATTGATTTTGAGTAAACTTTTATCAGTCCACAATAATACATGAACATAATTATTCTCTTAAAACATCTCTAAAATTATTTCTTTTCATATTATTATGTGTTATTTTATATTATCGAAACATGATTATCTGTATATTGAGATCTTTCTTCAATAATTATGGAAATAAATATATGTTTTATCATAAAAAAAGATCTTGTAACTATGATATCTTTTACATTTGTTTCTATATGCGTCATAGCATTTCATGAAATTAGGGTTTTACAACATTTTTAGAATCGATTTGGAAAATAGTACTCAAAATGAAGAGAGTAGCTTATACAAAAATATTCATGTAATCCAAAGCTATGTATCTTGTAATATTAATTATGCATTGTACTCAAGATTATGAGTTTTTTAATGTAATATATTAACATCATGATATCATTTGGAAATAATATAAGAGAGTGGTAAGCTACATTCCTCTTGTTTTTTAAAACTACAGTCTAAATAATTGGTTATTTCAAATGAAAACACCTCTATGAAATATCTAAAACCACTATTCTCCCCATGGAAACCCATAACTTCCCTTATGGTGGACCTTAATAGGAACATTATCATTTAAAAAATTAAATGATTAGTAAATGGGGGAGTGAAATAGAACCGAAAGATTGAATAACCTCTTGATGAAGATGTAAAAGCTTTAGGTATTACAACACTCAAATAAAACACCGTGTTCACCTATATAATGACACATAAAATAAATAATTAATTATAATAATTTATAATTAATTATTCAGAATTACAAAATATGAATGCTCTCCTAAAAAATATCCTAAATTATGGGGTCACTTCTGGGTTGTCATTGGGATTAGGGGTCAGGGTAATGTGGATTAGAGATAAGGGATGAGCGGGGGATGGTCAATGTCTGGGAGAAAAGGGATCCGGGTTAAGGGTTGATATACATCTATAATATGAGAGATTAGGGATAAGGTAAGGTCACAATCAGGGTCAGTGGTTGGGGAGGGGGGGTCGGGGTTGAGAGGGGAGATCAAAGTCAGGGGTAGGGGAGAGGGGGATTGGGGAGGATGATATTTTTTTCATTAGGGGTTGGGGAGATAGGGTATTAGGGGTGGTTTCTGTTGGTGGTCGTGGAGAGGGGGAATAGAATCAAGAGGTGGCGGTCATCGTTTGAGGGTTGATGAGAGGGTGGATTGGGGATGATAGGAAGCGTTCACTATCAAGGGGGGAATCTATAAGGGGGATAGAGTCTGAGAGGTGTAGTCACCATTGGGGGGAGGGAGATGGGGTGAATCGAGGGGACGGGTGAGGGGATCTATTTTGGGGAGAGGGATATTCGATATAATTTAAATATTTAGTGGTGGTTTGAAATAATTGAGGCTAAATTTTTCTATTAAAAAATATATAGGTGGTTATATTAAATTGATTCTATATTATAAATTATATTGAATGTGATTTATATAGTGGTGGTTATAATATCCTCCTCCAATTAACCACTGCTAAAACCACTTTTAATGTAGTGTCACCATGCAGGTCTTGGAGTAGAAATTCCCCTCCAACTTCCTCATCCGCAACCACAACCACTGAACCCCAGTATGGGTGGTTCCCAACCACAATGACCATGTTAGAAAAATATTTTTTTTCTACCAATGCCACCAAATATCTTCTACTATCATTGAGGCTTTCCAACCTCAAATATGGGCTTCGTAAGGTGTTTGAAACTGGAGGATTGTGTAGAACCTACGACACCAATTATGTGGAGTTTTTTTTTCATTTTTCCAATATTTTATTTTACGTGTTCTTATATCCCTAAAAATTGGGTGTGTTTTATAGGTTGTATGATGCATCCTTTTTGAAGAAATACAATCTCTTTTTTACTAATTGTTTTTTCTTTGATCACCTTTAGTGAAGTACATCTATTTTCACATTTGAGTTTGTTTCTGAAAAATCCAACTTCTATGGTTTCAAACAATGTAATGATGATTTTTTCGGTTTGTGATCCATGTAAACGATGAATAAAGATCTATTTTAGTATAAAGAAGGAACTATAAGATGATTCCTTAAGACTATTCATATAGATTTGAAATCTTAGTATAAGTTTTCCCTTCTTTACTTTCTTTTTTATTTTTCTGTTATAAAAAATTTGGTTGGGACTTTTGTTTTTACATTTTCATATAAAACACTTTAATGTAGGTCACTGTGTTTTTATCCTCTCTATAATGTAAAAATTATCCCTTTTGTCTCCAAATATTTTCATTTCCACAAATTTTTCCCCTTGGACATAGCCTCCACACTTCCATATGTAATTTTTCCTCATTCTCCGATTCCTTTTTTCAGTCATGTCTACATCTATGATTATTCCCAAAACTATTTCTCAAAAAAACCATCAAGGATTTAATTAATTTATCCCATTTTGGAACCACTCTACATTTTCACATTTATTTATAGAAGATAAAATATATTTTCAACTCCATCCCTCATTTAACCTTTATTTCTCTATATCAGGGGTCCTTTTTTCATTAATACTAATAGAATATGAGAAAACCAAAGTTTTTATTCAAAAATTTTAAAGGGATAAGTATGATAATTCATTCATCTAGATACAAGAACTTCATGAAACTTAAGACCTTATGGATATCAGGGAGGATAGACACAACAACCTTGAATCCAAATTAGTGGAAGGTTCTCATTCTGATGATTGAAAGGAACAGTTTTGGTGGGATAGAAGTGAGACTAAAATCACAAATCCATCATCTATCAATAACATTATGATTCAATATTCTAGATAATCTCTTCATCAAAATCATCAAAGGATATATGAGTAAATAATTACAAATAATTCAATGGTGCAGATAAAGTAAAGTGGATACAACTTCAATCTTTATGAGGTGAGTTTGAATCCCTATTTATGAATTCTTCTGAAACCATTATCATGTATCACACATTTGTAATGGTTATTGTGAAAAAACTATGAATAAATGAAGCAAAACAAGTCATCATGTGGATATGTGAAAGAAATTATGATCCTTAGATCCAAAATATTATTATAAATTCATGTCCTTGGAGGAAGAAAAATACATAGATATGATTTCTATAGAATAACTCATGGGATCTCTATATAACCAAAAAATTAATGTGAATAACCACATTTATAATAATGGAGTGGATTATTCCCTATAAATAATTTTGTTTCTCAAAAACACTAAAAAGGATAAAATGTGACATTTTAAAGAGGATGAGGAAGAGGATACCACGGAAACGAATCTGATCTTAGAAGAGGAGGAATAGTTGGAAGAAACCCAAATTGAGGAGTCTATAAATATCAAAATTATACTACAATTTAACAATAACACTAAAGAGATCCTGGATTAAAAAAATAGCAACCATGTACCAAGATAAATGTTTAGTGTAATAATTTTCTCAAATGTGAAGATTATATCAATGAATACTTAAGTTTGAAACTCATTAAGAGTGACACAGAGGAGGCAAATAACTCTGAAGAAGATATATTTTTAGCATGGTACCTGTGTAGATGGCATAAACATTCACATAAAATCAAGGTATGTGGTATATTTACTTTATAGATAGAAACCACATGACAAGCTATAAACATTTGGTTATTTAACTCCTTATACCTAAAATGGTACTTCTTCAATGCTTTATTCATATTCTAGAGTGAGAATATGTAAAGGAATATTGATCCAGTTATAATTGGGTCATCTTAATCTACTGAAATTTGGAGTAAAGTGTTAAGATTTAGAAATATGTTCTATCAGTTCAACCATAGAATATAATAATAATGAAGGAATTGACTATTTTGAATTATTTTTTACATATTTATCAGCCACTCAGATATGTAAAGGAATATAATTAAATTTTCTAGGTTAGGAGAAGAACATGTTTAAGGTGGGATATAGGAAAAAAATCCTTTGGATGAAACCAACCATCTACTGTTGTGATATATTCTTAGAGAATTCAAAAATGGGTTGGTTGACATGTTTGGAACTCAGGGATTGGGCACCACCTAACGCAACAAAATGTGGAAATTTATTTTTTTCCCATTTTTTATTTTTTTTGTGTCTATATCCCTATAAATAGGTTTCATTGCATTAATTGTAAAAAAATTATGATTAGAAGAAATAAAATTTGGTTTCCATTATATTTTAATTTCCATGATCACCTCTAGTGATCTGCATCTGCTTCATCATTTTTTTGAACCTGAAAAATCCACCTTTATTCTAATTGATGTTCCTAGAAGAATATGAGGCATAAATAAAGAGAATCTATGGGAAATGCCCAAAATGGGAATCCAACTATGTCTAAGTTAGGGTTTATCTAATTTGATTTATTTCTTGTTCATGAAAATATGTTTCTCCAAATTTGTGAATTTTATGAAATACTTAAAATTGATAATGGATTTTTATATAAATTTTAAATTCAAAATATTTGATGAATTGGTGCATGGAATTTCCTATAAAAGTAGTTATAGGGGTGCCACATAAGGGGTGAAAAAAGGGAATATAAGAAAGTAAATATGATCATGATCATTTTTTTCATGGATAGAAACACACTATGGGGACCAGTGAGAAATGGAAATATGAGTAATCCATTGGATTATTTGAGGTGATAAAATGACACCATATGTTAGTTTTTGATCTATGAGTGGTGGTATTTTTTTACTAAAAATATTCAGATAAAGGGTGGAGGCATATCAAATTGTGGTTATCATATAGGATTTTCTATACTCTCATTGTAATTCAGGGTCATGAATTACATGAATTTTTTACTCTATAATTCATAGTATAATTTTTCAGAGTTTCCCTAAGGGTTTTTAATCCTAAAAATATATGGGGTTTTCCATGTTAAAATCTTCATATAAATCTATTTCCAGCTATTTTTTGTCTTCCGTTTTCATTGGAGATTCACAAAATATTATTATCACAATTGAGTTAATATCCTAGGACAGATCTTCCTCCTCCCCAAAAATTGATATCAAAGGAGGATTTCCATGTTTCATTTTTATTTGATATAGGTGATTCACACTATATGATGTCATCCCACATTGAACTGTATAATAGGAAAATGATTTTACTCTATGAAAAAAATGAATAAAAACTATTTTGGTTCATGAGAATATAGGGAACGTGCTGAATAAAAAATCATAAAGTCATAGGAAAAGAGAAATGGTTATTAGAAGGATATAAGAGAGTTAGAGACAAACACAATTCAGATGAATTTTGAATATAATACTCTATAGGAGGTGATGAATATGAAAAATTTGGAGGAGATCTGGGTGATTATTGAAATCTATTATAAATTTAAATTCATCAAAAAATATTTATTTTTGGTAAATGATGGTATGATTTATTATTTCAAAGTAATTTATATTTTTTATCCATCTAGATGATTTCACCAAACCTTTAATGGAGATTTCTTAAGTTTTAGAAAAGATCAATGATAAAGGTATTGTGGTACTTATTGAAATGGAAGAAGAATAAAAAGCATTACTTATATTGTTTTTATCACCAAATTAATATGATAATCTCATCACTGTATTTCTTTTCGACAAAGAAACTACGAAACTGTATGAATTCGTTTCATCATTGTTGATGAATTTGACTCAGTAAAAAAGTAATGATCATGATTCTTGATGTTATATTGGTATTCCAGTTTTTATAGATGGATGTGGTAATCATAGAGGCCAGTCAATTATAATAACAAATGTAAAGTTATTCTTTTGTAATAAGGGGGATATGTGTAGAGAAATTGATACACTTTTAAAATGATTATTGAATAAAACAAAATGTATAAAACAAATTTAGAGGATACTAGTATAAATATTTTATAGGTTTATGTTATTTAATTTTACTCAATGTTGATCATTGTAGGTTATATTCGTACCATGGATTGTTTATATATTCAGAAGCTTATTACTATAAGACACCGAAGAGGAAATTATTGTTTTCATATGATGAATGTGACTTTGGTATATTGGATATGGTAAATAGAGATTATGTTAGGGTTATTGGTGTTTGTGATATTTTTATCACTGTAAAAATGTTATTATGCTGCTATTAATGGATGTTTGACATCTTCCAATATACATCATAATTTTTTTATCTACTTGTGATCATGGTAATGTTGGGTTCTAGAGTTTTTTTAAAGATGGAAGATAGACATTATCCAGAGGATAAATAGTATATACATGAGGAATAATGATTGTCACACCTTAAAAGACTACTATAATATATTGTTTTATAGTGATGAATATAGTTGTGAATAGTTATTCATTATATTTATACCACATTTGATAATCATGAACAATTCAAAGACCACCAACAAGGATGAAGAACGTTTGGAAACCAAAGTAGACCAGGTAAGTTGTGTCCAGGTCTTACACCTGATTCCTTTTCTTTAGATATTTCTACTAGTTAAGAGGAAATTAAAATTACTGTTTTGGGTGATGCATTGATACTTACAAAAACTCGTATGACTTTGATCAATTGAAAAAATTAGTTTCTATAGGTACTCCATAATTTTTTGTGATCACTATTATTAGTGATCCATGTGTTGGTTGCAGCCCTGCTTAGTAGGGCAATGTAGACACAAGTATGATGAAGTCTTTAGTGTATGAATTTATTCTCTATGGGGGGGAATCAGACTTATATCATAGATTCAAAAGTGGATCATTGTATATTTTTTACAAAGGATGATGGTTGGAGTGATACCAACAAGATTTCCATCTAATTGATTTTTTTAATGAGAACTCTTACTTTGATGGGTAAAAGGGGGATATTGTTAGGGTTCATTCCACGTGATTTTATTTTGGTTCACATGGATATGTTTTCTGAAATATAGTGGATTGTATTCCATATATGAAATGGAGATAAGATTTGTTCATAACTTTAAATTAAAAAGTAGGGATGAATGGATGGCTAGAATAGACTATAAAGGGAGTTACAAGGGTGTTGCATAAGTAATGAAATAGTTATTGGAATAAAAAAGATATATGGGTTATGTTTTTGTTTTTGGAAAGCGGAATTCATTTGTCACAAGTGAGTAGTGTAAAATTAGGATGTTCGATAGCTTATTTTATTTTCTACAATGCCTCCACATGTTTGGTTTTGATCTCTGAGGGGTGTTGTTTTGTCACATACAGTTATCAGAGAAAAGGTGGAGGTGCATCAAGGTGTGGTCTTCACACGGGTTTTTCAATGATCTCATTATAATTTATGTTCAGTGGATTTTTCTATGCAAAAATATGGATGTCAATTTATTTTCTTCTATTTATTTTTCACTTCAATTTTTTTAGATATTTTCATAATATTTTTGACACAACTGAGTAATTATCTGGGGAATGATATGATTCCTCCCCAATAGTCTGGTGTTGAACCAATGTTCACAAAGCAGGGAAGCTGCTGGAGGTGGGTCGGAGGAGGTGTGTAGATAGGTTCTTGATCCAAGGGCATCAAGGTGAAAAGCTTTGTCATTGAAGGGGATGCTATCATAGGTGTACAAGAAAGAGTGGGACCTAGTGATCAGGGATGCACCAATGGGGTACTATAATAGTGCTTGGAGATGTATGACCACAATCTACATGGAAGGGCTTCTGATTAAGAATAGGGAAGCCAATGAGAAGCATGTTTTCATGTATGAAATTAATATAACCATGGAGGATCGATTTTTGAGGGTCTTTTTGTGTTAGTGGTACCTAATGTAACAAGCAAGGTTACTGAGGCACTTCACTATTCCCAACCACAGGGCTCCATTTGAATCCCCTTATGTCAACCTTAGATGTTCGCACGTCTATTTATTAATGTTAAAATTTAATTCTACAATATTTTTATAATAAGATTAATGTTTTTTAGAAAGATAATATAGGATACACTCAATGGGTGTTGAACTAGAATTCCCCTACATAAGGCTAAGCACATGTAGTTCTGCTAGAAGTAAAAAAAATAAACACACGGGTATTTTTATGTGGTTTATACCTTATAAAATCATCATTATTCAGTATATAATACTACAATATTTTTTTCTTGTGAACATGGTAAAATATATCATTTATCTGCATCTTATTTAGCACTAATAAAGCTTAAAAAACATCAATAATTTAATTTATATACCCATATCTATATTTTTGAAATGTGATACATATAGTTATTTATAATTATATACATAAATATAATTACATATATATATAATTGAAAAAAAATAAAATTTTATATTTTTAAAGGAATTTAAATTATAAAATAAACTTAAATTTATGTTCTTATTAATTTTATAATTAGTGTTTTAATATTATTATACTATTATAATTATTAATTCATAATTATATTTCAAGAATATGTAATGTACTTTTTATATATTTTTGTATGTACAAATATAAAAAATTATTATACATTTGTAAAAATAATGAAAAATCATTTGTAACTATAAATTTGAAACACAATTAAAAATTATTTATATTATTTATATAAAATGAATACAACAAAACATCTATATAATTAAATATTAATATAAACATATATATATTTGAAATTTTAAATAAATTTAAATATATTATTAAAAATCTTATTTTCATTTTTATAGTTTCATAATTAATGATATATTTTGAACAACATTTATACATAATATTATTATTTATACAATTATTCATTTATATAAATAGTATTATTTTTAATTATAATTATGACATTCACTAATACTTTTATGAATAAAACTTTTATTATAATATTAATATAATTATCATTATATTAATATATTTTATAATACCTTTAATATAATTTATATTGTCTGTTTTTTTTAATATTTCTATAATTTATTCATTTTTATTATAAAGTAATTTCGTAAATTTTTTATTTATTATAATATTAATACATTTAATCATAATTGTTGTATAATATTTATAAATTTATTTATAAAATTATTATTTTTTCTTTTTTAATTACTATATTATTGTAAATATTTTTATTTTTATTTAACGTTTTAATATTCATTCATTATTTTAATATTTTGTCATTTAAAATGTATATATTTAATATCATTTAATCATTTTTAATACTTTTTTAGTTCTTAGTGGAGGTTTATTTTTCACATAACTTAATTCTTTAACCTCCTTTGTTAGTAGAATCATATGTACATTGTGATTGTTTGGGAATAGAAACAACCTAATTTTGAAGACCCTTCTTTTCACCATCTTGAGAAGATTCACTTTTAACGTCAACTACAATGGTGAAGTCTTCTCTTATCTTTCCTAACTCACTTTATGTTGTAATAAAAAAAATTTATGTTTTTGGAAACTATTATAATTTCCTAGCCAACCATTCTTTAAGAACATTTACCTTATTTTTTAATATAGTTAACTTCAACTTACTCAGTTTACATTATAGTTTCTACCATGTTGACATTCTCCTCACTAAATGATGTTCTGTCACAATCATTAAGTTTCCTTTCCATTTCATTAACATTCATTTTTTGATCTCCAGTCACATTAAGGATTATCTCTTATTTTTTTATTCAATCACCATTCACAAAATTTATATCATTAACTTCCTTTTTCAACTTCTTCCTTTCCTTCTTGAGTTGTGTAAGTTACATAAGGGAGTCTTCCAAAATTTCTCTTAGAATCCCCTAAAGTTATGTTCCATAATCGTTATCATTGTCATTATCTAATGAAGCAATTATTCTTATAAATTAAGATACGATTTTGAAATGATATTCAACTTTATTGGTAGATGAAGAATTATCCAACTCTCTTCCACACAACAAAAAAATAATATTCTTAAAATTATATTTTTTCCTTATGTTTTGTCCACTTATATTTCTGAGAGTTCGTATGTTGTTCTTCTAATTCATAATAATTATAACTATTCTAAGGAAAAAATCTTGAAAAGTATCCTTTATCATTAAAATTCAAACATTAATGTGAAATTTTACCATTTCCATTTCAGTTTCCCTTATAGAATCATTTAGAATGAAGATAAATGAATTTTTTTCAAGTCATCATATTCTTCCTTTTACTCTATGTCACTTAATTCACTTTATTTTCATTATCTATATAATTTTCTTTTAACAAGTATTAAAAAACAACATCTTTTTTTATTCTTCATAAATACTTTTTTCACATTTCATATGCCACAAGAATATTATGATGTTCATCCATAGATAATTATTGTCAATATTATGTAGTTGATACTTCAGAATCAAATATATCTAGAAAATTTCCAATCACCTTCTTGAAAATTTTAGAATCTTCAAAATTATCATCAAATCATATGATATTTCGAAAAATATCATTGAATCTTGTAATGTATTCATAAATACATTCTGTATATTTCATCTTAATATCTTCAAACCTAATCCTCCAGATTTGTAGCTTAGATTCCTTAAGATTTTTCATTTTATTCATAGATATTTCTCAAGTTATCAATATTTTTTAGCCATTTAAATACCCATAATCTATGTAAAAATATTTTATATTAGATAAATGAACATGAATGTCCAATTGTTTTCATCGATATCAAAATTTATCTTATAATAATTTTTCATAGAAACCTCAATAATGGGAGGAAATCCCACAGTCTTGGCATCTCTAACTTCAAGGAAAAGTGATGGAAGTAATGGTAATATCCTATTTTTTTACTACGATTGTTTCTACTGGAAAATACAGAAATAACCCTATTATTAACTGAATGTATATTCTCTATCCTCAGTAGGTAGTAAGATCTTTCATATGGATACTTATATAATACCAATTGAATTTAACTTGATCATGTAAGATCTCCAAGAGGGGGAGGGGTGATTATATGATTACATTCCTTTTCTATGAATGTTTCTTAATATGTTAAGGAAATATTTAAAAACCTATGACAACTTTTAGAGTTATGATCCACTCAAATATAAGTATCAATGTTAAAATTGGTATCCAAAAAAATATAACAATATAAAAATTCATAAATTTAAATGTATTTTAACAAAGATCATATCATGTCAATGTTGGTTATCCCAACAATAGTGGACTATTTTACAAACTTCATTCATTAATATAATGACATAGGTGAAAACTAGTTCTACCCCAGTAATCATTCATCCAGCTAACCCATGTTCTACCCCCAACAATCAGCTCTTCTACCGCAGTTGGTTATACTCCTCAAAAGTCTTATCAGTAACCACTTTTTTGATAGACAAGTATACCCACATACATAATATTTTTAAGAAACTACTTCTACACCCCAAATAAAGATATTTATTTATATTTTCTAATAAACTATAGAATAATATATACTTTCTCCATAATAAATATAGATTACCTACACATGTGTACAGGGTCCAACACCTTCAGTTATGCTTTTAATTTTTATTTTCCCTCAAAAAATTCTTTTGAGATTAGTAAGAATAATATATAATCAATATCATCTTTTCAAGAACTTATATATAATAAATTCTCTATAGAGTCTATCTATTAAACATCCATTTAGTATTACCTTTATCTGATGGGTATTTTTCTGATGGGACACTATTTGTTGCTTTTAAACTCTTTATACTTTAGTATAGAACAATCTACTAAAATCACATTCATCTAATGTTCTTAATATGATTTTTCTCTATTTTATTATTCTCTATCCATTAAATAAATAGTATTTTAGTGAATCTTATTTGTATTGGTAGGAACTCTAAGTAGCAACACACACATTTATTCCTCTATGTTTGATGATTCTCTATTTAATGAAACTTATGCTTCAACTAATTAAAATTGTCCTGATGGAACTCTTCTTCAACTAGGTAGAAACTTTGGTCATATTCTCAAAATATAATTCCTTCATTTCTTCCAATCCATTATGTAAATTAAATGTGCACCTATTGATACTATTGAAACACATCTTTTATATAGGAACACTTCCCTTGGAATGTTTGGAAAATTAAATATATTTTTCTACCTATATCAGATATGAATTTTAAAAATTACAATTATTTAGATTTCTCAATAGGGATTATAAAAAATTCTCAATCATTCATGGAATTAAAAAAATAAAATAATTTTTTTATGATAAAAAATCATTGAACATTCAACTCAGTATCATCATTTTTATGGAAATTAGAAAATCTTTGTAAATCTCTATAAAACACTTTAATCAAATAAATCAAATTCAGAATCCCCAATCTAATGGTATGAGAACCTTTCCTATCAATATTATCATTTTTGGTTTACCTTTGTTAGAAAACCTAAATCTTCTAATATCAGGATATATTTTTCTGATGAAATATGACATATCCATCCGTTGAATCATCATATTTCTCTCTGACTAGTGAAACTCAACTATAATGAAAATTTTATATCACCTCTATATTTCTTCATCTGATTGAAATCATAAATATCAATATTTTGTATCTTTCTATTACCTATAATACGGAATTCCAACCATGGAAACCTCTGATTGATGACTCATAAATCCTTCATTTAATCATCTAGCCTCATCAACTCATCAAGGTACATCTTCAAGAATCATCCATCCAATTACATCATGTACCATAGTTTGGTGTTTATCTGTATAATGAAACATTGATGTGTCTATATAATGTAATTTCAACCATTTCATCATCATAGATTTTTACATTTGGTGTGATAGTCTTATTGCATCTATCTAATAACATTTCAAATACATTCTCAATATGATTAATTTTCTATATATAACTTCTTATATCACTCTCCATAGAGCTAAAACTCAACCATTGTAACTAAGACTACATAATTCACTATCTGGTCACATTTTCATGTCATACTCTTCTAAATCATACTATATATGATCAATATAAATTTTTTAATCAAACATTATATTCAAGACTCATACTTCCACTTCATCCAATTTTGTACATATCCCCATTTACATGATTCACTTTTTACAAATTTGTACAAACTCAACTTGGATCATGATAAAATTCATGATTTTAGGAACATTCAAGATCAATATAGAATCTTTTAAATTTGTAAGGAGACTTTTTTAACATTTATATAGAAACATTCATAACCTTCATAAAGAAAGTTTCTTACATATATTCTATCAAACAACCCCCACTTTCTTAAGTAAATTTGTTGATAAACACATATTGATATATTGAATAAATAACTCAACCATAATCACTTTGAAAAAGAACATTTTTATTAGTCATATTCATGGATTACTTTTCACTATTTTTATAGGAAGATATATCACATATTTTAAATCTGTTCTTAGGATTAATTATGTGTATAAACATATTTCCCTCACATTTCTATCATTATTCTTGTATACTCACCTCATTTTACACTATCCTAAGAGTAAAATATCATACAATAGAAACATCACACAATAAGTGTGTCAACAAAGGTGAAATAAAATCACATATTTAACAATGAAAATGAGTTCATTAAAAATCCCCGACACATTATAGTCTATTATCTACCTTCCAAAAATAGTAAAGTAATAAATAATAACCAATATTTGATAATACTTTGTAATTTCTCTACCATATTGTTCCCTCAAGGGACTAAGACATGTAGTTACATGACCCCAATATCACCTCCTTGTATACCAGAGTCTTCAAACATGCACTGAGGGTGTATGGAGCATGGTGGGGAGACTATAAACTATGGAACAAAGTAGAAATATAAAAAAATATAAACCAACCTTTTAATAAAACTCAAGAAAATGATATATTAATACCAAAAAAACCAAATAATAATAATAATAAACCATGTTAGTTTAAACTGTATGAAAAACTAAATTTCTTGTTATAAGTAATACATATAAACAACTAAAATAGACTCCATAATAATGATTCCAAAACCCTAGTTCTGAACCACGTGTATTATTCCATCTCTATGCTTCAAACCCATCCATAAAATAAACCAATCAAGAACATGGATACCTAGTATTTTCAAGACCTTCATCCATAAAGTCATCTAGGTACCAAATGGTGGTTTGAAATAAGTGTGAGTAAAACTCAGTAGGCTGACACATATAGTTTCTAAACAATCCATTCTATATAAATAGTGCATATAATAGTTTTATAAAATGGGTAATAATTTTTAAATTAATGTGAATCATAAAATAACCCTACCAACCCTTGAGCTCTAGGTTGACACCCAGGGTTAGCTAAACTTGTTTCAGAACGATGCCAGATATCTCTGTCCAATGGAAGATTCTCTTATCTATAATGAATCTCACTTACCGTGTATCAAGTAACCAATATGAAATCAAATGGTGGATTATCCTTCCTAGTATGTGTCACCCATATCATGTTAGGTAACAAAATATTTCCCCCCTCAGGAATCAAGTAAAAAAGAAAAACTGGGCTCTCTGTGGATTCTCATACTAGAGACACTTATGTGTTCCCATGGCGTAAGAACATGCCAAGGGATACAAAAATTATATCATATTATACTCTATGATAATTTCCATTCTAGAGTCTCTTATATTCTCCCATGTAAAAATACTATAACAAGGGAAATAATATCATAGGACCCAATGATAATTCACATGCCAAGGAAAGTTACACACATGAAGGACATTAGACTCTTTGAATATTCCCAATTTAGAATCCTTTTAAAAGTTTAATATCAAATTATATCTAAAGCCAATGCATTTCAATTTATCAGACATTCAAAAAATGTGATCATACCCAAATTGTTTAAATATCCAAATTATCAATTATCAACCATTTAATTCCATTATTCTGGGTTACTAATTATCAAAATAACTATAATAATTTTATTTCACATTAAAATTAAGCCTGATTACCTTTCTCAAACCATTATATTGGTATTCCATAATCTTATCATTCCAATTTCAAATACCTTCAAATTAACCAACTTAAATCCAAGTGAATCATTATCAATCGAGTTACTATAATTCAAATGTTTTGACAAATTAAAATTTAATCCATTCTATAAACAACTTCCAATTCAACTAAGGGATCTAGGTTCACACATTCCATGTTCCATCCTAGTTTTAGGGGATGGAACACCTCTCAGGTGGATACATGTCCTATTTACTATTCGAATAGAACAAACAGGATCCATGGGGGGTGTAAGCATGTGGATTTTTCAATTTGATGGGTTTCCCATTAGAATACGGTGAAGGCATGGTGTATTAGCATGATCACACCCATTACACATACTAGAGAAACAAAACATACTTTATAAAGTTGTTTTAGATAACCCACATCAATAATGAAGAATAGAAGATCAAATATTTAGTGTTTGATCAACTTGAAACACTATGATCCAATAAGTACATTGATTTACTCACTTTCAATGCTATAAGAAGTGGATCCATGAGGAAGACAAGGGGAATTCATAAATTCAAATAAACAAGAATCCTTCCATGTTTTTTGGATCAAACAATGGATCAAATAACCATGTAAAGGTGTTTGAGAAAGCTCATTATCCTTTTTGAATTTTCAAAATTCATAAATTCTATGTTATAGTGGAATTAGAAGAAATTTTTCATTTAAATGAAGACACTTTGGGGAAGAAATATTGTTGTTCCACTCAATATCTTGGATTAACCTATCATTTCTAATTTGACAATGGTGTCCAATTGTGTGCCTTCACATCTGGGGAACCCCACCAGATAGCCTATGGGTCTACTATAAAAGGTGAAATCAACCTAGTTCCCACTGAAAGGCTAGTGGGTCTCACCATATGGATGATGGGACTCAAATAACTTTACCGAAGAACTAGGCTTCTCATTGGCTAGCCGGTGGATCAATAATATCTCCAAAACTATAATCCAGTTATATCCTCCTAATATATGGGAATCATGAGTCCTTGAAAAACTCTAAAAACTTATTTTACAAAAGTAAAAAGTATAACTTACAAAGGATTAAATGGTTTAATAAATATCAAACATGTTCAACCAAAGAATTAAATAAGAACATAATTGGGAAAATATGGGATCTCAAAATTTAACATCATGGAAAGTAAATAATAACTATATTATTATTTTATTTATAATAAAATAACTTAATAAATTTATCAACTAAATATCTCAATTTTCTAATCTTGATTAGATTATGTGGAATCAACCTAAATTAGGTTTTATTACACATTATATTTCTAGAGTGGAATGCCACTAATTCATATGAAACTTTTTCTATGTGTTATTTAATCAAGATCATATTTTTCTATTTTAATGTTACTACTTTAGGATATTTATCAAATTTATAATTTACATATATCATCCTCATGCCATGTGCAGCAATAATTCATTTAATTTCATCAAAAAAATCATTTTTAAATCATTTTTATCAACCATTTACACATTAGGATTAAGTATGAGGGTTTATTTCTTAATGTTATTTTAAGAATAAATACATCAAAAATGAATTCCCTTAGGACTAATATTTCTCCAATAACTATAATAAATCTCTTCAATAATGAATATTCATATGTTTTAAATTCAATTCTAAGATATTTGTTATTTTCATGATAATGAGATGAAATTGAATCCAAGAAAATATGACTGCATGTGGAGGACATTATTGTGATCGTGAATATATTAGTTTTTTAATGATTAAAGGATTAATTTAATTCTAAGAATTAGTAAAATTATCATATTCTACGTTTCAATTTTAATGTTTCTTAATTAATAGATGATGTGAGATACCACATTTTTTACATTTTTTACATTGGTTAATAAATAAAAGATGTTTAAAATATGTTACTAACACTAGTTATTATTAAAAATTATGTAAATTATTTAATCAATAGGTCATTAAGGTTGGTTATTATAAAAACTTATGTAAGAAATTTCCTTATAAATTTATAAACCTAACATGATCTTTTTCTATTTCGTTGCAATGATCCATTCTCGCTCTCCCCCACCATCTCTATCTCTATCGTGCTATTTGATAATGATATCATGTTTTATATAGATATATTTAATTTTTTAAATATTATGTTTTTATGTGTTTTAGAATTGAATACCTAAAATCGATGAACATTTAGATAATTCATTGGTTGTGATCTAGATGGTCACTTCACATTTTTAGTGAAATTTAAAATATAATGGGTGTTATTGTTTGAAGATAATTATAAATTTACTATTAAAAAATACATTTCACTAAATATGAGAGTTAATGTTGAGTAAAAAATAATGGTTTTTATTCCCAGTTATGAAAGATTGTGTTCTTTTATCCTTTTATTTTGGGTTTTTCATTGGGATATTAGTAACACTATTAATGGAAAAAGGAAAATTATAAACATACATAGTTTTATATTGGGAATAAGAAATGATTCAAAAAATGGCTGGAATATATCTAAAAGTTCCCCAAAATATTATTCATCATGTATTTGTTAAATACTAATTGTGATATTTCTTATAGTATTTTTTTCATTGATTTATCAAGTCATTATATTTTATGTTTAGTATCATTTTCAAATAATTTATCTTAATAATATATTTTTCAAATTCATATAATTGATCAAGATAAATAAACTATGATGAAAATAATAAATATAAAAGTCATTAAGAGGTTATATTATAAGTGTTGTGAATAATTGATAATGGGTGAATATTTAGATGATGGTCATATCAATGAAATATGAATATATGGATTTTTTATGGGTTTAAAGAAAAATTCATTAAATGGGGTAGGGTAAAAACTATCTTGAAAAATGGGACAAATGAGGTATAAACCCCTTTTGTGGTTCACAACCTAGTTAGAAGCCTATACACTTTAGTTTTTATATGTTTTTTTTACAAACCAAATTATCATTGCTCAATATATGAAACTACCAAAAGTTGTTCTTGTAAACAGAGTGATACAAATCCTTTACCTGTTCTTTATTTGTGGCTGATAAAGATAATAACAATCATAATCAGTAATTAAATTTCTAAATACAAATTTATATTAATATATATATATATATATATATATATATATATATATATATATTCAAAATTCATTTTTAAATTAAATTATG
This sequence comes from Viscum album, assembly GCA_963277665.1. Classification (NCBI taxonomy): domain Eukaryota; kingdom Viridiplantae; phylum Streptophyta; class Magnoliopsida; order Santalales; family Viscaceae; genus Viscum; species Viscum album. The sequence goes on from OY728138.1 coordinate 381,362,535, forward strand.
TTTGAATTTATTCACGAAACATTATCTAAGTTTACTATTATTATGAAATTTTTAATTTTTTCAGTATGGAATTATATTTTATCAAAATCTTTTTAGAGATTTTGGTTTTTCCTCAGTGGATGCTTGTCGTTTTAATTGTGGTGTTGTTGAGATTTGGAGTGAAATATTTTTATTTATACTATTGTGTATTCTATTTAATTGTGGAGCTCTTGTTTGGTATGGTTTTTTATGCTGCTTTGGATGGTCTCTTAGCCTTTGACCATCTTAATTCAATGGATCATCTTCAAGGGTTTTCTATTTTATTTGTGATCCACATCGTTTAAATATTTATTGATCTTATCCTTCTTCATAGATAGTAATGTTTCTTAATATTTCATGCTATTGTGAACTTCATGATAATTCTATGCATGATCTTTCATCCACAAGTCCCCCTCGCCAGTTGTACCTGACTCATCACTTTCCCCTCCTTTATTACCCCGAGCCTCGTCATATTCTTTTAGAAGTGTTCTCATCTTATTTCATTGGAATATTTTTGTTTCCTTATTTATTCAGTGGTATATTCTATAGAAAAATTTTATCCAAAAGATATTATCAACTCTGCTTCAATGATATTTATACATTCTCACCGTTTATGATGATGTTCCCACTAGAGAGCTCGGGTTTGTCGATATCTCTTTAGGTCGTGATGTCTTTAGAGAAGATCATATTGATAATACCATCTTTTGGATAGCATCATTCCTGATTTTTTTATGTTGATTTAGGGTAGTAAGCTTTCTTATATTTCCTTTTGTATGCACTATGTTGTGTCATACCTCCCCTTATTTTACTCAGTTTTTTTGTGGGTTTTAATTCATTACTCCATATTGTTCGGAAAAGAATTTTAACATCGTTGTTTTAGGTTTAGTAAGAGAAACTAGATTGAAAAGTGTTTCAAGATTGAATATGTTTCATGGTCCACATGAATTTTCCCACTACTTTTATTATCTATGTTATATTCATGTCCATTTGTTTTCATAATAGTAAAATGTTCTGGTGGGATTCTTATCATGGAGTCGGAAAATACAATTCTAAACCATGTAAATATCTCTTGCTATTTAATTTTAATCATTTTTATTTACTATTTTTTTATTCTTTCTCTATATTACTTTTGTTCCTTGTTTTCCTCAAACCCCTCACTTTACATCATTTAAACTGATTTCCTTTTTTCCCTCTATTGAAGTCAGACTCCCTTCATTAGGTCAGTTTAAATGATAAACAGACACAGATATATATATATATATATATATATGTAATTATACATATAAATGGTGGATACTAGGATTTCCCAATCCATGCCTAATTTTTGTGATCCCATGTCAATCCAAATACTCTATCCCTCATTGATCATCCTTCCACACCTCCTCCCTCATCGAGGTCCCCTCCCCCTTCTCCATATTTTTGGTTCTAACCCTCCTCCGGTTGGTAATCCCAACATTGTCCAACTACATTCTCCCCCCACCATCCATCCTTCATCCCACCCCCTTCATTGATCCCCCATCACGATTCCTCCCACACCTATGTAATGTTCCACCCCAACCTCAGATGGTCTTTCCCCCCACCATCCATCACCCATCCCACCTTCACCATCAAGCCCCCATCATCCCCTATCATGTCCCCATATGTGTTGACCCTCACCCAACAGAGATCCCCATACTGGCTGTTGACCCCTCCCACCATCATTCTCTCATTCTTTCAACCCTTGTAACTCCCCCCCCCCCTTTGAGGTTGATCTTGGTAACCATACTACATTCCACTGATTCCAAATCTTTGTAGGGACCCCCTTCCCCTTTGCTTGCAACCCCATTCACCCTCAACATCCTCTTCTCCCTAGAATAACCATTACCCAAGTTTTCCATGTAAGATTTTCACATCCATTGAATATTTGTATAGGTTTTTTTTAAGTAATTAGTATGTTAGGGATTTATGGTTGGAAATTAAGTGAATTGAGTTTTTAATAAAAAAATGCATGGGGTAAATTTTAAAATTTAATTTTTTTTAATATTCATTCATTTTTGTATAGAAATGTATTTCTCAATGTGGAATTTCTAATTCATTTTTACTAGGAGACAAAATTTAACAATTATAAAAACTATTACCAATGTAATTGATTTATTTATAAATATTATTGAATTTTTTTACAATTTTCTAATGGAGGTTATAGAGGTGTTCTTGGATGATTTATTTTAGATTTCAAAGATGTAGGTAATGTTTGATTTAATTCAAACTATTGGATTATTTAGTAAAAGGTGTTGATATGTAGATAATGGAGGTGAAGATACATGATTTTTTGTGCAATTTTATGATTTAATTATTTGCATACTCCTACTATATAACTTTTAATTGATGTACATTAATTGGATGAAGATTACAATATTCTGGCTGAATATATTTTTACATTATGATACATTATATATTTGGTTGTGAACTTGGACTACAATGAAGGATTTTTTTTTGTTTTATACTTGTTTCATCACATGCATAGTTTATCTTGATACATGGTTAATTCTCTTCTATGGACCCTCTCATTTAATCAGTTTTTTTTAAATTCATTTTTAATCTAAAAACCATCCTAGTCACTTATTCTAGACTTTGGTATATTATCTATCTATTGAACCTATTTGTAATAGTTTCTATTGATATTAATATTTTAGGGGTTTCATGGGATTTTATCACATAGCCAGAATTCATGTCCTATATATTTTCTAATATTCACCATTTTCATATTTTAGATGCATAAGATAAATTCATATGTGAATTGGTTTGGGTTCTATCTTTCTGTTACTTTGAACCATATTTTTATTTGGATTCTCATATACTATAATCTAATTACAGGTGAAAGTTTATGATTGGGGATATCATGGTAGAGCATGTTATTAAGGTAATGTAGCTTGACTAAATTCAAATAATAATAAATTCATTAAATATTTTTGGTGAATTTAAATTTGTTCATGGTAATTAAATAAATAATAATTAAAACTTATGGATTCCAATGTATTTTAATTATATTTATTGTTTTTATTGATAATGTTATCATGATTTGTTTTTTCAGTTAATTAATTGTATTAATATATAGGTTTATTTAGTGTATTAATTACTAAAAATAATAGTTATCAAGGATATAGTAAGGTTTTATCTTTCTTTGTACATGTCTAATGTTATTGAGGTAAAACACTACATTGATACTTTTAGGGTGATTATAATTTCTAATAACATTTATGATTTAAACATACATGATGACATTACCATTGAAGTTTCGTAAACATTTTTATATTTAACTGATGTTTCTCAAAAATATAATGGAGTCTCACTGCACATCATGATATTACCATTTATAATTGTGAGACATTAAATATACAAGTTTGAAAACAAAATTTCTACAAAAAATTTCATTAAAACATTTAAATTAATTTTTTTAATCGACCTAATTATAATTGATGAAGATGTAAATGTTTTATTTATAATTTTTATTTCAATTTTAATCTATTATTGTTAATCATAAGCTTTTAACCATATTACCCACTATATTTTTCTATAATGGTACTCATTTTTTTATATTTTTTACATTTATACACATGATTTTAATATCATATATTCCCTTAGTTATATATTTACTTAAAGGACTTACATGGTGCCCTACCCAATTTAAATGTAGGATTTTATGAAGGATTTTGGTTCCTTTTATTCAATATAATGAAAAAATTAATGATCCCACGAAATAGTTATTCTTTTCTGTGTGTGATATTTTATATATATTTGATTATCACACCCAGGCTCCCACTAATTTCATTTTATTTTTTAAACAGTAATGATGCTTTTTAAGAATATATAGGCACATACATGTACTCATTTATGCTCAATTATCATATAGAAATTTTAAAAATTAATATGATTCTATTTTAGTTTTTTGAAATAGTTTTAGTTGATAGTTAACTTAAAATATATGAAATTTAAAAAAAACATTAACCTTCATTAATGTTTCAGAATTTTCTGTTCATTTTTTCTACATACTAAAGAACATATATTGTATAGTTTTTTTCAAATTATTTCCCCCTCTCTTTATAATCTATTTTAAATATTTTTTTTTAATTATGATTGAAAATCATAATTCATAAGATTTTATTTATACATTAATGTATGGGAGTTTACAACATCAATTTATAGATTGGTATAAATGATGATGTGAAAAAATTAGTAAAGATTCTACTGATGGGTGAAAAAAAACATTGATTGACATGTGTTTGTACTATATTGATTTCCAATATTTTTTACTATAATAAATGGTGTTTGAATCCATAAATTCATTGTAGTTTGGTATTGATTTAACTTAAATGGTTTTTTACTATATTATATCTTATTTTTATTCATCATATCTTAATGTTTTCTTTCTTCAATTATATGAAAATATATTTGGAATTAATTAACAGGTCCTTATACAAAATTTTAATATAAATTTATGGTTTGATTCCCTAAATGTTTCTTATTTATTTTGCAAAAATGAAACTATTAATTGATTTATTTATACAACATGGGAAGGAAAATAACCTAATCTTATAGGACTGAAAAATTGCAATCCCAATACTCGACAATTTTTTATAAGTATTATACAATCATGCCTAATTTCACTAGCAAGTGCATCAAGAGTTATATTTTGTTTAAACATTAATTTTCAATAAAAGTTGTTGTATTAAGTAGAATTTGTTACGGTGGATTTGGACTCTAATAATAAATCTTTCAACACACACAAGGCTACGAATTAGGTGGATTACAATATTATTTTAACATTATACTAAAAAGTATATAAGAAATTATAAAATAATAAAAGTATTTAGTGTTTGTTAATATTATTCCAATAGTAATTGGGAATCTATAAAGGTATAATTACTTAAATTTTTCTAAAAATATATAGAAAATGTCATTGTATTATTTGTGATTTGTATGGGAGGACACACCACTAAAACATGTGTTGTACGATAAACAGATGAATGTATAGTTTTTAATGGTTTTAAAACAATTTAAAATTTCTGTTAGAGGGTCAATAAAAACAAAATGACATAAAAATTTCATTAAATCATAGGAAAACAACCGTACAGTGAATTTTGAAATGGTTAACAAGATAGAACATCAATATAAGGTGTCATTTTCTTAGGATGACCCAAAAGGTTCTCTTTAAAAAAACTAAACCCTTGGTTTAATAATAATTTCCATTTAAAACTTTCTCAAAGTGAGGTGAATTCATTAGAAAACTGTCATAGTATTTTGCGTGACATGTATGATTAGGTGAAACATCTATCAGACATGAAATGTGCTTGAAAAAAATAAAATTATAGTTTTTAATGTTTTTTTCGCCCATTATAAACATTTTGAGGTGGTCAAAACCAACCTAATAAAATCCAAATTCTATGATCATATATAACATCAACCGTTCAATTATTTCTGAAATGGTGGAGTGGACATAATATCAATCTGAGGTTATGCTTTCTCAGGATTACTCGAAAATCACTATTATTATTTTAAAACACCAAAAGGTAAATTTAACGGTCATATCCATAGAGAATGTACTTGTAATGATGTGAAATCATAGTAAAACTATAATTTCTTATGTACAAGTATATATCACATCTATGGAAAAAGTGGTATTCCTAAAATGATAGAATAAGTTGTTTATAAAGGTTCCTTTAAAAACATAAGTCACGGTTCAAAACTATCAAAATGACCTCTGAATACTATAAAATGATAGAAAACCCCATAGGTATTTAAAAATGGTAGATTATATAGAGCATCTATCTGGGTTTCAATTTTCCTGAGTGACTTGAAACACGTTATTAATGTATCAAAAGAATAATATGTGCATTTTATGGTCAAATCCATAGAAAATGACATCAAAATGTGTGATCTACCAAAAATTAATCTTAAGTTGTCTTTAAGGGTTAGGATCCCTATGAAAACACATGTCAGGGGGTCAAAACCAACCCAAAAACCTCTAAATACAAACTATGACTATTCAATTAATTATGAAATTGTGGATCTGGTAGAATGAAAATATGAGGTTCCATTTACAAGGAATTACCAAAAATTCATTTTTATTGTTTTAAAACATAATAGCATTCATTTAATAGTAAGATCTATAGAAAATTCCTTTGGAATTATGTGAAAAATATTCCAACCATCTTAGTATTAGTTTTGACGTGTATGAGTAGATGACTTCTCAATCAGATGTTTGGTGGGCTCAGAACGACCGAATATGAATTATTTTTAAGGATTGGTTCCCTTTGAAAACATGCATCAAGGAGTCAGAAACAACTAAACAACCTTTTAATGTCATGAAATAAAAGGAAAACAAGAATAAATTGAATTTAGAAATAGACAATATATATAACACCAATTTAAGGTGTCATTTTCTCAAGATATTCAAAAATAACGTTTTCTATTTTAAAACACTAAGCATGAGTTTTATGGAATTATCTGTATGAAACAACCTTTGAATTAGGTGAAATAATAGGAAAAATGTATTCATATTATTTTTTATGTGTACTTTTAGAAGACACATAAATAATAATTATGGTTTATACAGAACAAATGAAAAGAAATTTTTAATGGTTTGGCACCATTTTAAAATTTCTGTTAGGTTTGTCAAACCCAGAAGAATGACCTATGAATCTAGTGAAATCAGATGAAAACAACTTTATAGATTAGTGAAATGGGGGAGAATAAGAAATTTTAATCAAATATACATCATTCCAAGGATCACGGAAAACACACTTTTACTGTTTTAAGACACCAAAACATATGTTTAATGTTTAGATGCAAATAAAATGACCTTAGAATAAAGTGAAATCATAGGAAATCCCTATTATTATTATTTATTAAGTGTAATGGTAGAATGACTCTCAATTGGATATGTGGGGTGCTCAGAACAAATGAAAAAGTGGTTTTAAAAGGTTTGAAGCCCTTTGAAAACTTGTGTTGAGGGTCAAAACCAACCGAATGATCTTGGAATTCTATAAAATCAAAGATAAATATCTATAAAGTTATTTTTGAAATAGTAAATTATAAAAAAAATCAATCAGAGGTTTTGTTTTCTTGAGATGACTAAAAATTCACTTTTATCTTTTCAAAACATTAAAACATGAATTTAACGATAAAACCCATAAAAACAACCTCATTATGACGTAAAATCATAACCCAGCTATGTTAGAATTATTTATGAAATGTATGAGAATACAACACATTAAATTGACATGCAATATACCTAAAATGACTGAATATGGATTTTTTTTTTAAATAATGCCCCTTAAAACGTTCATCTATGGGTTAAAACTAAATAAATTGACTCAGAATAATATGAACTTATATGATGTAGGTTTTAAAGTGATTTTTAAAATAGTGGAGAAGAAATAACTTAAGCATAATATGTATTTTTACCAAAAATACTCTGATATTATTTTAAACCAGTAAATTGGGTGTTAAATGGCCAAAACCATAAAATACCTCAAAATTATAGGATATCATAAAATATATTTATTAGTATTATTCATGACAGGTACAAGAAGATGGAATTTTAATAGAATGTGTAGTATGCTTGGAATGACTGAATAAATGGTTTTTAGTGGTTTGATTCCCTTTATAAACATGATTTGGGTGGTCAAAACCAACTGAACAACCTCTTAATTCCATGAAATCATGGTAAAATAACTATATAGTAAATCATCAAATGGTCAACTAGACTGAATGTGAATGTGAAGTTCCTTTTTTAATGGATGACAAAAATTATGATTTTATTGTTTTAAAACACACCAAAAATCATTTGGTAGTGATATTCATAAGAAAACTCATTAGAATGATGTGAAAGCATATGAAAAACATATTCGTATTATCTTCGATGTTTAACAATTTCAATAAAATCAATAAAATATGTGGAATGGTCAGAAAAACTGAATAACCAGTTTTTAAAGGTTTAATGCCCCTTAAAAATGTGCTCTAGGGGGTAAAAGCCAACCGAATCCCCATTATATGTTATGAAATCATAGGAAAAAAAGTATAGTGGTTTTTTAAATTTTCAAGTAAACAATAAATGAATCTTAGTTTATTTTTTCTCGAGATATCTAGAAACACAATTTTATAGTTTTAAACCATGAAAACATGCATTTAGCAGTTAAATATGTAGAAAACAGCCTCAGAATGACCTGAAATCATAATAAATACATATTAGTTTTATTTATAATGTTTAAGACTAGGTGAAATATTAATCAAACATGTGGTATTCCCATAAAAATAAAATAAGTGGTTTTTAAATGTTTAACGCCTTAAAAAATGTGCCTTAATGGAAAAAATGAAACCAAAAGACCTCTGAATAACATAAAATCAAATAACGATAACCATAAAATGATTTATAAAATGGTGTTGTATGAGAAACATCAATATGAGGCGTTATTTTCCTGAGATTATTGAAAACACAATTTATTTGAATTAAACCAACAAAACATTTTTTTAACAGTCAGATCTATAGAAAACTACCTCATAATGACATGAAAACAAAGGGAAACCATATTAATAATATATTCCAATTTACAAGTAGATGAACCAAAAATCAAACATGCAGTGTGCATAGAATGACCGAATATGTAGTTTTTAAATCTTTGAAACCATTTAAAAATTAGAATTATGGCATTAAAACCAACTACACAACCACCAAATTTATTGAAATCATTGGAATTCAACTGTACATTGATTTTTGAAATGGATAGGTAGTAGTATCCACAATTCAAGATGTTGCATTTATAGTATGACTAGAAAGACACATTTATTGTTTTACAACACTAAAACTTTCATTTAACATTTATATCCATAGAGAACAACCTCTTAATGACATGAAATCATAGGAAAATCATTTCAGTATTATATTTTATGTCTTTAAGTATATGAACTATTAATCGGAAATGTGATCTACATAGAATGGCCAAATAAATAGTTTTTAAAGGAGTGATGCCTGTTAAAAACATGAATCATGAGGTCAAAACAAACTGAATGAACTCTGAATACTTTGAAATCATAGGAAAACAATTGTACAGTGACTTTTGAAATGATCAAGTAGAATAATTTGAATATGAGGTTCCATTTTCCCTTGATGACCAAAAATTGACTTTTCTTGTTTGAAAACATTAAAACATTCATATAGAGGCAATATCTATAGATAGTAGAATCATAATGAATTGAAATTAAAGTAATCATTTATCAATATTATTTTTTATGTGTACAAGTTGATGAAATGTTAATCAAATGTCTAGCCTTTCAATAAAATCTGAATTATAAGTTTTTAAAGGCTTAACTCCCTTTAAAAACACAGATAAGGGGGTCAAAACCAACCTAATGACCTCTAAATGGCATGAAATCAAATTACAAAAACTGTATATTTATTTTTGAAATGGTGGAGTATATAATACATCAATTTGATGTGTTGTTTTTCCATGATGACCATAGACACACATTATTTTTTTAAATGCCAAAATGTATGTATAATAGTCAAACCAGTAGAAAACGGCCTCAAAATGATATAAATTCATGGGAAAATATTCTTAGATTTATTTTTGACATGTAAGAGTAGATTGAAAATAAATTTTATGTGTGGTGTATGTGAAATGACCGAATAAATAGTGTTTAATGTTTTGAATCCCTATAATAATAGTCTTGATGGGGTCAAAACCAACCGAATGACCTTTGAATGTTGTGAAACAATAGGAAAATAACAGTACAATGATTTATAAAATCATTGAGAAGAATTAATTTCAATATAAATAATTATATAATTATGATGAAATGAAACACACATTTATTTTTTAAATACACTAAATAATTTTCTAATATTCAAATATATATAAATGTTTTTAAAATCACATGAAATCATTGAAGAACTATATAATATTTTATTTTTGATATGTTTGATTTGATAAAATTTCAAAAAGACATGTGATCTAATCAGAATGGCCGCATAAGGAGTTCTCAAAGGATTGAAACCCTTCAAAAACATTCATCAAGGGGTCAATACCAACAGATAGTCCTGTGAATACTAAGAAATTAGATAGAAAAAATGTACATTGATTCATGAAATGGAGTAGCAAGGAGAAATTCAATCTGAGTTGTTTTTTTAGGTATGATCAAAAAAGAAATTTTATAGTTTTAAAACACCAAAACATGGAATTAATGGTCAAATATATATAAAACTACCTCATAAAGATATGAAATAATATTAAAATTGTCTTTGTATTATTTTTAACATGTGTGAGTATACTGCATGTTAATCGAACATATAGTATACACAAAATGACTAAGGAAACAATTTTTAAATGTTAGGGACCCTTTAAAAACTTTTTTTAGGGAGTCACAACCTATAGAATGCCCTCTTTATTCAATGAAAAGATAAAACGGTAATTTTACTTTTTTTTGAAATGGGTGATCAGACAGAGCATGAATCTGATGTGTCATTTTCCTAATATGATCGTAAACACATTTTATTATAAGAAAACATAAAAACATGTGTTTGATGGTTAAATCCATAATAAATGATATCATAATAATGTGAAATCATAAAAAAACCTTCTTATTATTTTTATAACATGTACAAGTACACAACACATCAATTATTCTTGTGGTCTTCACAAAACGACCAAAGAAGTAGTTTCTAAAAGTTTGATACCCTTTAAAAATGTTATTTAGGTTGTTAAAACCAACTGAATGACCTCCAAATTCCATGATATTAGAGGAAAAAATCGTATAGTTATTTTTTAAATAGTGGTGTAGATGGAATATTAATCAAAACTGATGTTTTCTCAAGATGACTTAAAATACACTTTTATATTTTTTTAAACACTAAAACATGTGTTTAATAATTATATTCATAAAAAATGTCCTTTTAATGATGTAACATCATTATAAAACCATATTATTGTTATTATTGATGTGTATGAGAAGACGACACATCAATCAGATGGGTGTTCTGCCCAAAACTACTGAAGATGACGTTTTTCAAGCGTTATCACCCTTTGAAAATATTTTTTAGGGGATAAATACAATAAAAAATCCTCTAAATGCTAGAAAATAATATTACAATAACTTTTTAGTGACTTTTGAAATGGTTGAATAGAAAAACATATCTTTGAGGTTAATTTTTATTGAGATAATTAGAAACACAATTTTATTGTTTCTTAAAGCTAAATGTTCGTTTAATGGTAGTATTTGTAGATAATAAAATTTTAAAGATGTAAAATAACAGTAAAATAATCATAGTTTTGTATTTGATGTTCATGAGAAGATGAAATGTCACTTAGATGTGTGATATTCACAAAATGATCGAATAAATAGTTTTTATATGTTTGACAACCTATAAAAATATGTATCGTGCAGTCAAAACCAACCAAAAACTTCATAATTCCCTAAAATCAAAGGACAAAAACCATACTGTTCTTTTTGAATTGGATAATTCGATATAATGTGAATATGAGGTTTTATTTTTTGAGATAACCATAAATACGCTTTTATTTTTTTAAAAAATAAAAATCAGAGTTTAATGGTCAGATTCATATGAAACAACCATGAAATCATTGAAAATGCACTTTTATTATTTTAAAACATAAAAATGTTCATTTAATGGTTAGATACATTGAAAATGATGTCAGAATGAATTGGAATCATTTGAATTATATCAGTGTTATTTTTTATGTGTAATAAAATAAGTCACATAAACTGTATGTTCGGTGTGTGAAAAAAAACAAATAAGAAGTTTTAATGTTTTGACGCCCTTTAAGAAACACATTGGGGGGTCAAAACCAACAGAACAACCTCTAAAAACCATTAAATCATATAAAAACTTCATATAATGATATTTGAAAATAGTCGAGTAGGGATAGCATAAATCTATGGTGGAATTTTCTTAGGATGACCAGAAAAAATATTTATTGTTTTAAAAAACTAAAACAAGCATTTAATGTTCATATCCATAGAAAACGACATCATAATTACTTGAAATCATAATATAACATTTTTATAATATTTTTTACATGTAAAAGTATACAACTTGTTAATTAGATATATGGTATTCTTGGAAGAATCAAATAAGGGGTTCTTAGATGATTGATGCAACTCAAAAACTTGTGTTGATAGGTCAAAACCAACTAAATGACCACTGAATGTTGTGAAATCATAAAAATACAAATATAAAATTATTTTTGAAATGATGAAGTATAATGAATTTTAATTTGAGTTTTCATTTTCCTATGATGAAAAAAACAAACATTTATTGTTTTATAACACTAAAACTTGTGTTTTGCAGTTAGATCCAAAAAAATGACCTCATAATAATGTGAAATTACAGGAAAATAATCTTTGTTTTATTTTTAATTTTTACGAGTAATGAAAAATCTTTCAGAAATTTGGTATGCTTTTAATGGGCACATAAAGAGATTTTAAAGGTTGTAAGCCCTTTAAAAACATGAGTCTAGGGGTAAAAAGATACTCAATGACCATTTAATGCTGTGAAATCATAAGACAACACCCAAAAAATTATTTTGGAAATGGTCACGAAGATAGAACATGAATATGATTCTGTTTATTTGGGATGACCTAAAAAATACATTAATTTTTTTAAAACATGAAAACATATGTTACAGTAAGATCCTTAGAAAAAGGCCAAATAATGACATGAAATCATAGTAAAATTTTATGAGTATCATTTTTAATGTGTAAAAGTAGATGATATTTCAATAATATGTGTGTTCTACCTAGAAAGTCTTTATAATAAGTTTTTAAAGGTTTAACACCCTTTAAAAACATGTGGAGGGGGGTAAAAACCAATTGAATGACATCTTAATTCTATGAAACTTGATAAAAAACAAAGATATTTATTAAATTATGGATAATATGGAATTTCAACCGAGTTTATTTTTTCTTGGCATGACTGAATACACACTTGTATTATTCTAAAACATCAAAACATTTTTTTAATGGGCATATGCAAAGATAAAAACCATAGAATGATGTGACATCAACGGAAAACTATATTGCAATTATTTATAACATGTAAGAGTAGACATAAAATCATTTAGATGTGTAGTGTCCATGAAACTGCTTAATCAGAAGTTTGTAATGGTATTCCACCCATTAAACATGTGTTTCAAGGGTAAATACGCACCAAACAGACTCAAAATATCATTAAATCATATAACAATAATTGTATAATGATTTTTGAAATGGTAAAGTATACCGAACATCAATATGAGTTTTCATTTTTTTAGGATGACTAGAAAACACTTTTATTTTTTAAAAACATATAAATATGACTTTTTTGGTTATATCCATAGATAATGGTCTCATAATTATATGATATCATATGCCAGACGTATTAGTATTAATGTTTATGTGTATTAGAATATGACACATCAATCAAAGGTGTGGCCAGCCCCAAACGATCGAATAGGTTTTATGAAATAAAAAATGATTAGAAATTATTAATATTTTAAAAGAACGAACTCATAAATTTTATGTAGTTTTAGTGGAAATATTATTTTACATTTCAATTATTAGTTTTTGGGATTTTTTATAGCACTATTTGTTTAAATATAATTTCATTTTCATTTTTATTTTATGATGGGTACAAAACTTGGATGATGTTTGGAAAAAGATATTTTATGAGCATGTGATTTTACATACCATGGAGATATTTATTAGATTTTTGAATTATGTTATTTTTTGTAGTTTTTAAAATTCTACAATGATTTTATTTATGAAAAATTAAAAATATATAGTGGCTTTCATATGGTTATCACTATAGGAAAGAGAGATTGGCCAAAAGAATCCATTGTTCGGTAATTTGTGTATGACCATTATATTCCATTAGTAATGACTTATGGAAGACACTAAATGACTTTGGTCAGCTAGTTATGTGAGTTAGAATAAGAATGTACAATTTACTAAGCTCAGTTGAATGATTTATTCCATGAGACACAAAATTCATAGTAAGATAAAACTAAAAAGTCTTTTTATATTCATGAATATCTGTGACATATTATTCAATATGAATAATAATCACCACCAAGAATAAATAAATGGAAACATAGTTCAATTAGAAAAAATGTATGAATTTAGTAATGGAATCCATGTAAGAAAATTCAGGGGCACCATATTTTTTATATTTGTACACTCAACAATATTTGGGATTTAGTATCAACAAAGAAAAATTGATTATTAAAATGGATGTCTAAGGTCTCTTTTTAAAACCATTACATCAATTATCATACTAAAATCAATTTTATTTCTACTTTTAATAGTAATATTTTGTGATTATTTTATTGGGTGGTTGCATTACAAGGTCGGTATCATTAATGGAGACCCTATAAAATATTTCAAAATTACATAACCAAAAAAAAATAATTAGTGACACTAATAAATGAAAAAAAGATATGGAAAATTCATATATCTAGTTACAGATTAAATTAACCATAGGGATCATAAAATAATAAAAGGGAATAAAGAAGTTACATGTATCTACAAAGGGTTAGTGGGAGATTTATTGATTTTTGTGATAGGTATGCCGATACTATATGGAGATAGATAGTCAATATTAATATATTTTTAATTCTAAAGAAACAAATTTATCCAAGGACATAAAACATTAACCCACTTTAGGGGAATAATATCTATTCATTTAGATCTATATGGTTTATTAATATATTCATGTTATATATAATGACCATGCTTCTAAAATATAGAATGTAAAAATTAAAAAACGAACCATTTTCTAAGTGGAATGGTGTTAAATATCTCCACAATGATATCTACAGGAACATGATGATATTAGGAATAAAATTTCACAGGAGTATGTACTAAGAATTAATCTTATATTACCTCATAAATACACATGTCTGATATTACTTACTCATCTCTCCTAAAGTGAAAGTATCTAAGAAAACAAGTGGAAATAAATGGACTCATAGATTCAAAAAACCAACAATACTTGAAAAAGTATATTCTGATGGGTTCCTAGTATATGATGAAATGGGGAAACTATTTTTTGTGGGTATGTAACACTTTTTTTTCATTTGATAATTTTCTTTCTAAAATCATTGTGAGGCTTAAGTAATATTCAAGAAAGAATTATTACAACATATGATTGTTGTAACTATAATAAGCGAGTATATTATGGCTTCAGATATAACTTAAGAATCCATTTAGTAATGATTTTTTCAATTTTTTTTATATACCAAAATAGTTAGAGTATTATCAATTTATTGTGAAAATTGACTATAGTATTGTCTAATTTATTAAACATATTACAAGGGAAAAATGGGTATGTGAGTACCTTACTACATGAGATATTCCCTTAATGTAGTGAGTTCTTAATAAGATGATTTTAAAGAAAAGGAATGTTGTAATACCAACCCTATCCAAAAAAACATGGTAGGCCCAACACCTATTATTACACTCAGATAAATGATGTTTTAATATGTGAGAACTAATAACTATATATAAATTGGGTCTAGTGCGAGTACGAGTCTATTGGATTTTTTTCCCTAGAGCCAATTACATTCGATTAATTATATATTCAAATATATTAATGTTAATAAATATATTATCACATGACATGTATTCCTATGTATATCATTAATGTGATAATGTCAAAAAAAGTATCTATACTATTTAGAGTTCATAGATATTCCCTTCTATGAAGCTAACCTTGAAAGTTCGTAATGAAATTCTTAAATATATGTTCCACATATCAATAAATTCATCTTAATGGATACATATGATATAGGCTATATGGTGAATGGGGCTAGAAAAACATTGAAACTTTATCTAATGATGTTTTTCATTAGAAATCTCTAAGAGATTAGGTGATGAAAGAATACTTGTCAATAGGAAATCAAAATGTTTGTGTTCCATTGGATATTCTTATATGCATACATGTGTAATGATCCTTAAAAATTATATTGATTATTAATTCATGTCATTATTCACATACTTAAATATAGACCATAAATTGGGATTCAATATGGCCTTTGTAATTTTGGGTTTGTTTGGTGCATTACAAATGATATGTTTTTTATGAATAATTCAAGGAGGGATTAAGTAATCCATATTTATATAGGTTGATATCTAGGATATTTGATTGAAAAACTATTAAACTAAAATTCCATTGAAATAATGTTTCGATTGAATTATTTCAGGACATCAATGATAAATTTATGAATCTTATAGGTTTTTTAGACTTATATGTGACCTTCTTGATTAGATATCATGAAAAGGGAGAACACACCAAATTGATCCTTCATATGTGGTTATCAATATTATAGCTTTAAAATCTTCATCTATGGTGTCTTTTTGTGTTTCTATATGCTTCTATTGTACTTTAGGTGAACCCACCTAATTCCATAGAGAAAGAATCTTATAGGGTCACACACTTAATGTTTCTATTGATCTAAATTAAATTCTATATTAATTGAATTATTGGAATAAATATTATTCTCTTGTTTTTGAAATAATATTTATTTATGATTTACTGATCATGAATAGTCAATCACTTTATTTATGTGTGAGTTATATATTAAAATAAATATTTATTCACAATATCATGAATATTATAAATATTTATTTATTTATCGAATAAATAATATTTATTATTCGAGGATTGCTAAATACCGAGGAGGAAATAAATACTATGTTAATGGGTCATGTGATAATGATATATTAAATTTTATTTAAATTGATAAATATTTATTTATTTAGGGAATGATTTTTTATTTTAGTCTTAGGACAAGCACTTGTCCATAAAATAATAAAATCAATATTGTTATTATTAGTCATGATATTATCTAAGAACTATAAGAATAATTAACGACCTTTGAACATTTACTTATTCTCTAACCAAGGTCTATAAATACCTAATTATGTCATTTCCTAATATTACATGTTATTTTACACAATGCATCCTCTGAATATATTCCATAAACCCTAGAGAGAATATTGTGTACAATTCTATTAGGAACCAAGTGTAATATTCCCCCTCATCTGTCTCGAGTATAAAAAGAATAAGAAACATTCCATATATTATTGAAGTATTGTGTTGATATCAAAGTAATAAGCACAAAAAAATTAATATCACTTATCTAGTACCATTAGTACCACCAAAAACTTAGCGAGATCAAAGGATGGAATATGGATCATCACTAAAGGAATTTTAGTTTGGATCCAGTTGACACATCAATGGTATAACCATATATAGGTTTAAATAATTAAATTATTTTTCAAATAAAGTTCTCTGGACCAAGATAATTATTTTTAAAACTAATAATAAATTTAACATGATATATCCTATTCATGGTTCTGGTGATCATATTCATTTTCATCAAACAAATTCCTTGGTCTTGATGTTTATTTTCAGGTACATTGAGAATTATTCTTTGAAACTGATAGTATTTGAGTTGGGTATTACCTTAATATGTGCTTCTATTATACCTGAAATATTTATGTTATATGTTAAATGGTCCATAATGGTATATCTATGGGGTTTCTAAAATTAATTCATAGTACACATATTCACATGGAATCTAAAATACCAGATGGAACAATTCAAAAACTGAATTGCTTCCAGTGTCACATGTAATAAAATCACTCCCATTAGATGTGTGAAAGAACATGGGGAGATTCTTGTGATGAATATAATACATATTACTAATAGAAATTTGGAAATTATTCACACATTCCATGACCTTTAAAAATATTTGATATAGCTTATGTGTAAATCATATAGGGAAAATTTCAAACTAATTTAATAGAACTGTAATGGATGTCAATCTAAACGGTTTAATGGTACTTGAGAAAGTAAAATTGGACATGGTTATGGTTTTTATATCATTTATAAAACTATTTAACAAGGGGATACATAACTAGTCTTCTTTTAGATCAATTTTATCTAGGATAAATGTAGGGATAAGTTAATATTTTTTGACAAACATATTATAAACAGTGGTTTTTATATCTATATAGACTGAGTACGTTGTGGTTTCTGGTGAATTTTAATAAGTTGTGTGGAAATTATTTTTTTCCAAATTTTGGAATAGATCAAACATAGTAATGTGTTATAATATTGTGATAAATATTATACTCTGTTATTTTCATATATTTCAACAATGAGCGAGGAGGAAAGGTAAATACTTTAAAATATCAATTCATACAAAACTTTTTCAAATATATGTAGTCACAGTATGAAAAAAAAAGACAATGGTGGGATAAAAAAATATATCCATATCTTAGTAAAAGAATGATTATAATGTGATGATAACTCCTTAGATAGTAGTTGGGTTAAGTGAAAGTGTGAGTTTTTTGGAGTTGGTGCCATAGAACCAACTAAATAAATACTTTCAATAACATATATTTTAAAATATATAAATATTTTAATATATCATATCACATGATTGGTTTTCCTTAGAATTACATTAATGTTATAATGTCCTAAAAATATCTATCACATAAAAAGGTCATGAAAATTCCCCACTATGATGGGAACCTTGAAGTGTTATGAAAATATTCATAAATATGCATTCCATTATAAGAAAACATCTATTTGAGGGGTCACATATGTTTTTTTATAAAGCGTTGGAGGATTATATGATATCATAATTATTTCTCAAGAAATTATAACTTGGTATTCTCCATGAGAGGAGGTTATAAAAGAAACATATATGTAGAAATTCCCCATGTTATATGTGTCATTGGATATTTGTATCTGAATATCTATGTATATGTTCATAGAATTGAGATTATTGTAAATATATTTTTTGAATTGTTTACTTAGATGTATTGGAAAAAACATGATAAAATATGCTCATGATAAGGTGGGATATATTGGGTTTGATAAAAACTATATGACATTAATAAATAATTTAAGAAAGGATATATCCAATACAATTTTAATGGAAGTAGATATTTTAGGACCTTTAATTGGAATATAGTTATCTGATTAAGTCCATGCTCATAGTGATTTTATCAAAGAGTTCATTTTAGGGAATTCAGAAAATAATATATCAATAATATAGATTGATAACACAATTAATACAACATACTTGATATTATATCATTAAAAAGTTGGTATATTATAATGTGAGAATCCATAGATGGTTGTTTTCATTGAAACATTATTTTTTTTCTTATGGGTGTCTTGACATGTTTCTAGAAAATGTTCTTGTAATTTAGTCTTGTTCTCGTAATATCACTATGAAAGAGGCCTAGAGGGTCACACACTAAGTGAATCCAAAACCTTAGTTATGTTATATATGAATTTACTATTAGAATAAATATTTTTTTTCATGTTTCACGGAATATTAATTATTTATATTATTTTTATTACATTAATTAAATAATTATTTATTTAAAACAATATGGAATCCCACCTTTTTATTATATATCTTTTCATTACATTTTACATACAGAGGATCTTTAAAGTCTAGTGTCTTAGAAATCAGGAACAATAAAACATGAAAACATAAAACACACTTTTAAAACCCCTAGAAAATCTTCCTAAAAAGTTCATCCTATGTAAAATTGCTGAATCTCATAAACTGGAGACATAAATTCAAAGGAAAGGGTGAGCAAAAGGCCCAATAAGTGTGAACAATACAATTAGTTTACGTGTGATATTAATAAGATCTTGATAAAAAGAAAACATAAAGAAATGATCAATGGAAAAAGAGGAAAATCATAACTAAAAGAACATGACTCATAACTTGAATATGTGTCTATAACATTTTATTTATATATTCATGAACATATCACCAAGGTTTAACCCTGAGGTGTCATAAAAAATTACCAAGGCTATTCACTAAGGTATCACGAAGCATGTCATCTCTAGAGATTAATTCTTTACCCAATGCATTGGAGCGCAATCAGGGAGAACCCTTAATATTTCTTTACTTTCATGTGATCGACATAGATATTAATAAAACATTTCATAAATAACCCAAAGAGAATAAAATAAATGGGTTTCATTTCAAAATCGTGATGTTTTAAAAGTGCTCAAAAATAAGATCTTTATGTCATTTATAACCCATGGAATGGGAGTGAGGGTTATATATATATGTCCATTACAGAATAAAATACTTCAATTTTATATCTTGATGAATACACATAGAAACTAAATAGGTCTAGGTATTCACATAAATAAAATAAGATAATTTCTTGAGAGAAAGCGAGAGGAATTTTGACTTGAAAATTCTGCAGCATAACGGCTACATAACATCATTTTAGAAAACATTAAAAATAGAGGGTACATGTGTAACCCACTCATAAATAACTCATAATACATTATAAATACAGAATAACATATATATAATAATATGGTATTGATATTTGAATGACATAACACACAAAAAGGATACTTGAAAGAAAAGAGAAGATGAGATTTATATTATGAAAAATTCGGCAGTCTAACATCATCACTTAAAATTCAGAAAAAGAATTTGATGAGAGAAAAAAGGGTATATCATCAATTGGAAATGAACTGGATAGTAATAAGGATTTATTAGAACATAACCCCACATATTAAGATGGAAACTAGAAGACATAACATAAAGGAAGTCATGACATAAAAGAAGAGGGTGAAAGGTTCCCTTACCTTGAAGATTAACTTCAAAAGATTGATGGTAATGACCTAGGGAGGCTTGAGGGAAACATGGGAGGACTCCTTGGGAGGTAAAAAAGACTATATCTTAGTTGCTGAAGAACTTGTATTTAAATGAATGAGGTAATGGATTGGTATTTATATGAAAAGTGAGAGAATATTTAATTAATTTCCAAGGGACATCTCATCGGTGGTATTTTCAAAACCATGGGATTTCCCATGGTATTGGACACTTGGGACACCTCATAATATATCTTTACTATTCACAAGTATACCAGATTTATTACATCATTACTACATCATTAATGATGTCATTAAACACCTGAAACTGAAAACTATATTTTTACTATTCACTGAAAAATCAACTATTTTAGACAAATCCCAAAAATTAACCCTAACATAATATTGATGCTCTGAATTCAAAAATGAACCCCATTTTATGAAAATAATTTTCTAAATATTTTTAATTTAATTTTTAAATAAAATTAGTATTTATTTAAAAAAATAACTCTGAAACTATTACTCGTTTTGTAACACCATAAGAAACTAATCAAGGTCCCATTAAATTATGTTATAACCATAATAAATCAATGTAAAAATTTATGATTAAATTTTATGAAAATAAATTTTCATTTTAAACTATTAAATTAATTATAAAATTATGGATAAAATATTTATGGCTTACAAAAATACCAAAACATATACTATGATAGTTATTTCACTTTTAGGATCTCTAAATTGAATTTATACATTCATGGGTGAAGTTTATATTTTTTGGGTGATTTAGTAGTAATTATTACTCATTACTATTCATAAGTGTATGGTACTATTCATACTTTACTATTCACTAAAAATTAAGTTGATCTTATTAGACTCTAAATTTCTTATTGGTCACAGCGGTGGAAGACCATTTTTTGAAAATCATTTCACATTATTAATTATTTAATTTTTACCTAAATATTTTAAAATACCATTTTTCCCAAAATTCATCAATAATATAAATCCTATATTTATCTGGACATTTTAAATTCACAAACTTTACCGTAATAAGAAATTAAAATTTATTTATAAAAAAAGGTTTACACAAGGTAACTAAGGCCTCATTACATATCCCCTTATAACACTGGTATAGGACCTAAGTGTAAGGTGTGATATGGTGATAGAATATTGGGGAAGATCAGACTACATTGCCCGAGTGGTGATTTCTATCAGCTTGAACTTCTCCCTTAGGCGATTTTATTCTATATTCACATGTTGAAGTTCGGCTTGGGCTTGGTCCAGAGCAAAGATGAGTGATGCTACCTCCTTTCCAAGCTAAGACATATGGGCTTCATATAGCCCGATTCTACTGTTTGATGCCATCAACTCTTCTTTCTATATTAATTAACCAAGATCATTTGAATTTATAAACAACGAACACAACGTTAAGAATATAGTTTCCAACAGTCATATTGACCAACCGTCATATAACAGTCGAAACCCAATGGTCTCATTTTAATTATACCCACTTTATTAATTAAGGGATATAGTTTTGTTGAGTATTAAATAAAATAAAACACCAAATTAGAAAAAAATATTCAAAATTTTGGATCGTTACATTCTTCCCCCCTTAAGAAATTTTTTCCACGAAATTTTAACTCATAACCTAATAAGAGAAAAGGTGTGGGTACATCTACCACATAGACTTCTCTGGTTCCCACATGGCTTCTTCACATTTTTGGTTCCTCAGCAACACCTTAACAAGGTTGGTAGTATTATTTCACAGAACCTTGTTTCTATGATCCAAGATCTCCAATGCCTGCTCTTTATAAGAGAGGTCATGCTCCAGTTGTACCACCTCTATGTTTAGTACATGTTAAGGGTTAGGTATGTACTTCTTCAAGAGGGATATGCGGAATACATCATAAACTTGTGCTAGATTTGGAGGAAGTGTAAGACGATAGGCCACTACTACCACACGATCAAGGATTTCATAGTGGCCAATGTACATTAGGTTGAGCTTCCCTTTTTCCCAAACCTCATGACCCTCTTCCAAGGTGAAATCCAAAGAAAGACTTTGTCACCAACATCAAACTCCAAGTCCCTTTGACCGTTGTCTGCATATCTCTTTTGCCGACTCTAAGCAGCCTTAATGTGTCGTTGAATGGCATGAACTTTTTCTGTCATCTCTTGCACACAATCAGGCCTAAGAAGCTTTCTCTCACCCGCTTTATCCCAACAAGTAGGAGTTCTACATCGCTTCCCATTATGATCTTCATAGGGTTCCATTTGAATGCTCAAGTGGAAGATGTTTTTGTAATAGAACTCAACTAAAGGAAGATATTGATCCCATCCACCATTAAATTCCATTGAGCATGTTCTCAACATATCCTCGAGTGTTTGAATAGACCTTTCATATTGGTCATCAGTTTTGGGGTGATAGGCCAAATTGAAATTCAATTCAGTGTTCAGAGAATGTTAAATAATTATCCAGAATTTTTATGTGAAACTTGGATCATGATCATATTCGATAGAATGTGGAACTCCATGCAGCCATACCACTTCCTTCACATAAATCCTGGAATGTTGATCAAGAAATAAATCTTCCCAGATATAGATAAAATGGGCATTCTTGGTTAGATAGTCCGTAATAACCCATATCACAATATTTCCTTTGGAAGTTCTTGGGAGTTTAGTGATGAAATCCATAGTGATATTTCCCTACTTCCATACTGGTATGGGTAGTGGTTTTAATAACCCTTTATAAAGCTGTCTCTCTGCCTTCACTTGCTGACATACCAGACACCTTGAAGTGTAGTCAGCAATCTCTCTTTTCATATCATCCCACCAATAATGATCACGAATGTCCCTATACATTTTCGTGCTTCCCAGATGTACAGAGAAAGTTGATATATGATCTTTATCCATCAACTCCTTTATTTTAAGAATAGATGGAATAAATAGCCTTGTACGAAATTTTAGTACACCTTGATTAATATTGAACTCAAGAAACTTTCCATCCTTCACAGCCTCAATCTTCTTCTGTAACAAAGGATATTATTTCTTGGCTTTCTTGATCTTCTCTAGTAATTATGGTTGAGAAATCATTTAGGTTAGGGATAATGATGTACCTTCCCTTATATTTCGTGTGTCCAACTTTACTAGGTCATTGAACGAAGGATCTCTTTGAATCCTCATCATGGAAAGAACAATTGGGACTTTCCTACTTAATGCATTGGCGACTTTGTTTGCTCTTCTGGGATGATAATGAATTGAAAAATCATAGTATTTATGAAGTTCCAACCATATCATTTGACTCATCTTCAATTCCTTTTCTATGAAAATATACTTCAATCTTAGATGGTCTATGTAAATATCACATTTCTCCCCATAAAGATAGTGCCTCCGTATCTTCATAGAAAAAACGACTGAAGCTGGCTCCAGATCATGCGTAGGATCTTCTCATGATTTTTCAACTATCGAGATACATAAGTAATGACTTTTTAATTTTTCTTGAGGATTCACCCAAGCCCTTTCATAGATGCATTGCTAAAAATAATGAATCCTTCTCCACTTGAGGGCAGAGTTAACATGGGTGCGGCAACCAATATCTTATTCAGATCTTGGAATCATTCCTCACACTCCTTTGTCTAGATAAATTTTACCCCCTTTCGAGTTAACATGGTTAATGGATTAGAATGCCGTGAAACATTTTTCATAAACTTCCTATAATATCCTTCTAGACCAAGAAAACTACGAATATCCATTATTGTTGTAGGCTGAGTTTACTCCTATACAACTTTTTTCTTTGCAGGGTCAACTATGCTTTCTTCATTGGTAACAATGTTCCCTGAGAAAGCAACTTGTTGTGACCATAATTCACATTTTCTAAAATTTCCAAAAAAAACATCTCCTTCTATAGAGTTTTCCAAATAACCCTTAAATGATCCTCATGCTCCTCACAACATTTGGAATATATCAGAATATCATTAATTAAAACTACCAAAAAGTTATCAAGGTAGTCCTTAAAGACTCTATTCATCAAATCCATACAAATAGCCAGATAATTGGTCAATCTGAAGGGAATAACAACAAACTCATAATGCCCATATCTTGATCGGAAGGAATTTTTTGGAATATCTTCTTTCTTCACCCTCAATTGATGATAACCAGAACAAATATAAATCTTACAGTAGAATTGAGCACCATATATTTGGTCAAATAAGTCATCAATTCTGAGAAGAGGGTATTTTTGTTTACTGTGATCATGTTCAATTCTCTATAATTAATGCATAGCTACATCGATCCATCCTTCTTATTTACAAAGAGAATAGATGCTCCCCAAGGAGACACACATTTTTAGATAAACCCCTTCTTAAAATGATCTTGGATTTGTTTCTTTAATTCCTCTAGCTCTAGATTTTCCTTCCTATACAGGGTCTTTGATATTGGGTGATATCCATGTACAAGTTCAAAGGATAACTCTAAATCTCTTTCTTGGGGGAGGTCCGGGAAACTCCTCAGGAAATACGTCAACGTATTCCTAGACGATGGGAAAATTTTATATGCTTAAACTCTCATCTCCTTCTTCTTCTTCACCGATCAAATCTATAAATAAGGATATAGGTGGTTCTTCTAGAGAAAGATCAGGTTGAGATATCTTTCCTTGTAAGATAACTGTAGGTTTTCCATTCAAGACTACTGAGATTTCATTACTTCTACATTTGATCTTAGAATTATACATTGAGAGCCATTCCATCCCTAGTGTAATGTAAAATTACATCATGGGAATGGCTACTAGATTTGTGATAATATTTTTCTCACCAAAGTAAATACTAAAGTTTCTAAAAACTGATGATTCTTGGATAATCCCACCAAGAGTCTTGAATGATAAATATACTTTTATCAAGTCGGAGTTGATTCTAAATTCTTTCCAAACATGGAGGAAATAAAATAATGCATAGAACTAGAATAAAAAAAAGTACTCTATTGTTTTGAGAGAACAACAAGAGTACCTGCTATCACATCATTCAGAGCATCAACTTCAGTTGTCGTGATAGAAAAAGCATGAACTTTCTCCCTTGGACTTTGATGTGGCTGATAGTGGTTCCCCTCCACTACCCTCAGATTTGGAGAGTGATTGGTAAAGTGCCAAAGTTTTTACCACATAAAGAACTAAACATCAGGTAAGGCTTTCACCATCTTCCCCTTGTTGTTAGTGTTTGGAAGTTGAGGTTTCACTTCACTACGAAAATTCCTCGCAATATAGATATCTCTTCCACACTTTTAGAATTTCCTGCTCCTGAACAGGAGCTTCCCCGAATGCTCTTTCCTATATTTATTACATGTGGGACGTTGAACTTTCTTACCTCATCTTCCCTAATCAATGTTCCTCCCTAAGCTGGGCTCCATCGATCACTTCTTGTCGTTATATTTATGGTACCACTGCATCTCACCAAACTCAAGCTCAACTTTCATTGCCCTCCACACGATCTTGTCATAGCTATCATAGTCTCAGTTGTCAAGATTATTTCACAGATGAGGTATTAGTCCGCCAAAGAATCTATCAACTGTTCCATTTGGATCCATGACAAAGATATAGGTTTAACATGAAATCCTTGTGAATTTCATCTTGTATCTTCTAACATATTCATTTTCCTTCTGCTTCAGCTCGATAAACTCCTTCTCCATTCATGTTCTCATGGAACGATGGAAAGACTTACTAAAGAAGATCCCTCTACACTATTTCCACTCCATAACTTCAACCTACAGTATTTTCCTCATGTGTTTAATCAGTTCCCACCACTGATCAGCTTCTTCTTCTAAGTGATAGATATCCAGGGTGACCTTCTCTTTCTTTGAACATCAAAGCATTGAAAAGATATTCTCAATAGAGCTGATCCACTACTCAACAATAAATGTTTTAGTCAATCCAATGAAGGTTGGTGGTAGTTGATGCATAAAGGACTGAACATAATGTTATTCTCTTCACGGTGAGATAAGTCTCTCATCTTCATTCAAGTTAATTCCCATAACTTGAGTCAGTTGGTTCATCATTTGCATAAATGTTTCCATTCCGGCTTCCATCGGAGGGTCGTCAGCACATGGTCCATCACGATCACCACTTGCATGGTTTATCCTATATCACATAATTTTATAAAAGAATAAAACCTTAGGGATTATAATATTTCATTTAAGAATATTTTAACTATAAATTATTTTATGTATTAAAACTTCATGATTAAATAATTACATTTATCTATAAATCCTTCACAATGATTCATAAAAAGCTTGCAATGAACCAACCATATCCCCCGGGAGTGTCGTAAACAAGAGTTTAGAAAGGCTCGTTGTCATGCACCAGTTCCTGTTCGAGTTTATCTCAAAGAAGTGTTTTTGGGTTTTACCCCTATGTATGTCTATGCCTGAGCGGCCTCTACCTACCCATATCCAGACATGGATGTATTTTCATGATAAACCACTTACTCAATACCCACCAAAATACCAGGAGGTTTTCCTAGGGTATTGGCCACTTGTGACACCTCATAACATATCTTTACTATTAAAAATTTTACCATATTTATTACATCATTATTACATCATCAATGATGTCATTAAACACCCGAAACTCAAAACTATATTTTTACTATTCATCAAAAAATCAATTGTTTCAGAAAAATCCCAAAAATTCACCTTAACCTAATATCGATGATATGAATTCAAAAATTAACTCCATTTTAGGAAAATAACTTTCGAAACATTTTTAATTTAATATTTAAATAAAATCCTTATTTATTAAAAAAACAACTCTAAAACTATAACTCATTTTTTAATACCATAAAAAAGTAATCAAGGTCGCATAAAATTAGGGTATAACCATAATAAAATAAAGTAACAATTTATGATTAAGTTTTATGAAAATAAATTTCAATTTTAAATTATTAAATTAATTATAAAATTATGGATAAAATATTTATGACATAGAAAAAACCAAAACTTATACTATGATAGTTTTTTCACTTTTAAGATGTCTAAATTGTATTTATATATTTATTGGGGAAGTTTATATATTTTTTTTCCGATTTACTATTATTTACTATTCATAAGGGTATGTTACTATTCATAATTTACTATTCCCTAAAAATTAAGTTGATCTTATTAGACTCTAAATTTATTACTGGTCGCAACTCTATAAGACTATTTTTTGAAAATCATTTCACATTATTAATTATTTAAAGTTTACATAAATATTTTACAACACCCTTTTTTCCAAAATTCATCAATAATATACATCCTATATTTAACAGAACATTAAAAATTCCAAAACAGTACCATAATAAGAAATAATAATTTTATTTATACAAAAGGGTTTACACAAGGTAACTAAGGCCTCGTTACATAGCCCCTTATAACACCAGCATTGGACCTCAGTGTAAGGTGTGCTATGGTGATAAAATGTTGGGGTGGCTCGAATAACATTGCCCGAGTGGTGATTTATATCAGCTTGAACTTCCCTCTTGGTTGATTCCATTCCAGCTCCATATGTTGAAGTTCATCTTGGGCTTGGTCCAGAGAAAAGCCCAGTGATGCTACCTCCTTCCCAAGCTCTGACAGAAGGTCTTCATATAGCCCAAGTCTACTGGATGATGCCATAGAATCTTCTTTATGTATTAATTAACCGAGATCATTTGAATTTATAAAAAATAAACACGATGTTAAGATTATAGTTTCCAACAATCATATAACCTTTGAAACACAACAGTCTCATTATAATTATACCCACTTCATTAATTAAGGGATATAGTTTTGTTGAGTATAAAATAAAATGACACAAAAAATTAGGAAACAAATATTTAAAAGTTGGGTCATTACAAAGAATACATATGGGAGCTAAATATCATATAAATTTTTATTTTCCAGTTAATAGATATAATATTTATATATTTATTAAACAAAAAATATATTGAAAATTATTTATTTCAATAAATAGTTATTATTCAAGGTTTGGTAAATATCTATGAAGAATGATGGGTTGAGATAATGGTTTGGAAGAAATGTTATATTATATTTAATACCATTTAAATAAATATTTATTTATTATTTAGGGGATGATATTTAAATCTCTTGAGTTGAGTAAAAATTGATGAAAACAGGATAATTTTATTATCCTTAATATTTTAAAACATGGGATTTTCTTTGAATTTAGATATGGGATGTGTGGCCTTGTGAAAAAAAAACAAATTCTTTGACCTAAGTATATAACCTTAATTATATCATTTATCGTTTTAGGGATTTTTTGGGCACAACTTTCCATTTAGAGAACTATATGAAGATTTATAGATAACATTATCAATAATTCTACCAAGAGTATAGAATATTAATCCTCCTCCTCCCTCTCAAGAATATGATAAATAGATGAAATATTTTAAAAGTGGAGGAGATTAATGTTATGGTCAATAGTGAATGATGGAAGTTATTTGGATCTTTCATTCTATTACTCAGGATCCAATTGTAAAATTTCAAGGTTTGTGGAGAATATTTGGATACCACTAGAGGGATTCTATACTTTCATTATTCATCACAATTAGTGTGTGACACGAGTGGTTAACTAATTTGATAGGGAAGAAATAACACCATGAAAATTAATTATTATCAATGTAAATTAATTATTAAATAAATTTAAAAATATCCTCTCTATTATTATTTCATGGTTTAATTCATCATGTTTTGAGGATTTATCAAAATAAACCTATTAGTAATCATTTTTGGGAATGTGACCAACAACTTTTCCAACATCTTGGAACCATTAGACCACCCTCGACTTCACCCAACACATACCTAATTCCCCCTGATATCCTCCTATCACCCCTCGATCACCCCTAATATATGTTACCCTCATCAACCTCCTTCAAATTCAATTTTAATTCTACTTGTCGTAGTGATTTTCTATGATCATTTATTGGTTAGTCGGATTCCAATGCTAGTTTAATTAATGGAAATCTATTGAAACATGTATATATTACATAAAAAGGTTAGTGACACCAATGAATTCCAATAAGATATAAAAAATTCAAATATCTAGTTATGGATAGAACCAATCATAGGGACCATAAAATATTCTTTTTGAACTAGGAAGTGACATGAGTCTAAAAGGGTTAATAAGAGATTTTTTATTTTCCATGATATATATATATATATTGTTAATATATGATAATGGATAGCCAATGTTAACATATTTTTAATACTAAATAATGAAATTTATCAAAAATGACTTAAAATAGTAACCTAGTTTAAGGGAAAAATATCTCTAGATCCAGATCTATGTGTTTTCTTAATGTAGTCATACTATATACGTTGACAATTTATTTAAAATATAGAATGGAAATTTTAAAATTTAACAATTTACTGTATTAAATGGTATTAAATCACCCCACTATAATGTGTGTTGTCACATGAGGAGATTTGGAATAAAATTTTAAAATATGAAGGGAATGGAATTTATCTGATATAAAATGATAAATAATCATGTTTGATATTACATATTAATGTTTCATAATATGAAAATATAAAACAAAACTACTCTAACTAAACAGAATTATAGATATAAGTATCTAATAATGATTTAAAATGTATATTTGGATGAGTTATTAGTATAAGAAGATATGTGAAATATATTGGGTGAGGGGATATAACACTATTTTAAATATGGGTCATTTTTTATCTAAAATAATAGTGAGGATAGAATAATACAGAATAAAAACTTTTCACATAATATGGTTGTTGTAATTATAATAAAAAGTGCATTACGACTTTCTATACATGTTAAAAATCCATTGAGAAATTCTTTGTTAAATGTTGGGTTGAACAAATGTAGTTATATTATTATCATTTTATGATATGATTGGACTATAGTATTATCCAATTTTTCAAACTTATTATTATAGAAAACAATAAATACTTCTTTATATTACTACTTAATATCTTTTCTTAACATAATGAGGTAGTAGTAAGTATATTTTCCAAAAACACATGTTTTAATACCAACCATTTCCATGGAAAATGGTGGGGAAAAACATATTGGAATACTGAACAAAAAGATGTTTTAACATGTGAGAACTAACTATAATTTATCAGTTAGCTCTACTGTATGTATGATTATATTGGAGTTGGCTCCCTATAAAATCAAACATTACATTACATATATATATTCAAAGATATGAGTATTATTAAATATTTTATCACATTATGTATATTCAACTTTAAAAAATTAATTTTATAATTTATTAAGAATATCAATCAAATTGAGAGGTCATAGTAATTCTTTGATATGATGATAACCTCAAACTTCTATGATGATATTCTTAAATATATTTTCTATAGCTAGATGAAATCGTCTGATTGGATACAAATGACACATTCGATCATGGGTAAGAGGCTCACAAAATGTTGATACTTTATCCTATGAATCTTTTCATTAGTAATATCCAATAGAGGAGGTAATGATAACATTCCAATCAGAATAAAAACCATATATTTTCGTGTCGTTGGAAATTCTTTTATGCATACATGTATAATAATACTTATAATTTAAGATTATTATTAATGAATGTCATGAGTTTTGTACATTTATATATTTCCATAAATCATGATGTCAG
Source organism: Viscum album (assembly GCA_963277665.1). Taxonomy (NCBI): domain Eukaryota; kingdom Viridiplantae; phylum Streptophyta; class Magnoliopsida; order Santalales; family Viscaceae; genus Viscum; species Viscum album. Next base: position 381,393,867 of record OY728138.1, read on the forward strand.
ATGTTCATGGTGAATTTTGGTACATCGGGTGTGTCTTGAGTGATATGTTATTATTGAATAAGCTGAGGGAGGATTTATCACTTCCATATTTTGGAAGTTGGTATCTCCACCAATTGGTTGAAATGATAATTTGGAACTAAAATTTCATTTCCACAATTTCTAGATGGGTTTATTTAAGCAATTCAAAGAAATATGTATCAATCATACCTGTTGATGAGACAATATGAAACCTTCTTGATGATATATTGAGAGAAAGGAATAATATTACACATTGAGAGTTCATATTTGGTAGTCGATATTATGATTTTAACTTCTTCCTATTTGGTGACTTTATATTTTTCTAGATATAAATATTTAATATTAATAAAACCCACATAATGCCACTGAGAAGTAATCATAGTGGTTCACACATATTTTTTCCTATTTATATCAATTAAACTGTATCTAAATTTAATTAATGGAATAAATATTATTCTACTATCTAAGGAATAATATATAATTTTGATTTACTGATAGTAAATTTTCAGTCGCTGTATATAGGTGTTAGTTGGATATTAAAATAAATATTTACTCACAAGATCATGAATATTAAAAATATTTATTTACTAATAAATTAAATAATATTTATTATATGACATTCACTAAATTTCGAGGAGGAAATACAGACTGTGTTACCGATTCTGGTGGGAATGATATATTAAATATCATTTAAATAAATAAATATTTATTTTTTAAGGTATTATTTCTTTATGGATCGAAATGTAAAGAAAATTAAAATAATATTATTATTATATGTTAGATTGAAAAATTAATATGACAATAGTCCTACAATGAATTATTTATTCCAAAACCTAGCTCTATAAATACCTAATTATATCATTTCTTAGGATTCTATATTGTTGTGAAAAAAATATACTCTATAAAGATTATCTTAAACTTATAGAAAAAATTATCAAGAATTTTCTCAAGAACAAAGTGCAATAACTGTCTTAATATATCTCTAGTCCTAAGAGAATAAGAAAAAACCCAAACATTTTCAAAGGACTGTGTGGATATCAATGTAATTAATAAAAGATATGTGGTGTCACTATACTATCACCTGGGGTACCATTGGTGACTATTTGATGTCAAAAGAGAACATGTGGCTCATTACTAAAGTAATTATATATTTGATAATGTTGAACAATAATGGTACAACAAAATAGAGGTTCAAATGATCAAAATATTCTTCAAATAAATTTCTCAAGACCAAAGTAATTATTATATTAAAATAATTATATATTTGACATGAAGGTTTATTATCATGGTTCTTGTGTTGTTTTTCATTTTCATAAAATAAATTCATTGGTAATTATGTTTATCATCCTATAAATTATGAGTTATTCATTGAATCTGAAAATTGGTGAGTTTGGATTTACCCCAAAAGGTGATTACACTACGCTTGAAACCTTCATGTTCTAGGGAAAATGATATTTATGGGTAGTTCAATGGGGTTTCTTAGATCATGTAATAATATATATATCTAAATGGTATTCAAAATACATTATAGAACAATTAAAAATTGAATTGTTACCAGTGTCACATGGAATGAAATCTCCCTTAGTTGATGTGTGAAAACACTTAAGGAGATTCTTATAAAGAATAAACTACAAATTCATAAGAGTACATTTAAAATCAATCATTAATTCCATGAAATTTACTGAGGTTTGATATAGGTTATGCATAAGGAATATAAAGAAAATATTAAACTAAATTAGGATAAGTGAAAAGGATAGAATTCAAAACTATCTGATGGTAATTGTGAGACTAAACTGGATAAGTTTTTGGTAATTAGAGAAATGAGAATTCTAGTTATCAAGTCAATAAAAAACTAATATTATTTTAGATTTCTTTGATCCAAGATCATAGTAGGGATATAATAATTTTTTCATCAAACTTATTACAAGAAATAGAAATAATGTATTTGTAGACTGAGAATGTTGTGAATTTTAATGTAGCTTACGAATTGGTTTGGAAATTATTTTTTCAAGATTATAGAATTGAAATAAGATAGTAAACTGTTTTCATATTATAATAAAAATATTAGTTTTCATTATCCAATATGTTAATAATGATTGAGAATGAAAGTTAAATACTTGATAATATCAACTATTAAGGAATTTTATTATATATTAAGTCATAGTAAGAATAAAAACTACAGGAATGTGGTAGAACTAAAAGTTATATCCACATCTGAGTATAATTAGTTTTATCATATCAGGGTTACTCATTAGTTAGAAGTTGGCTCTAGTTCAAGTATGATTCTGTTTGGGTAGATTCTCAAGAACAAACAAACCTTGTACTTTTTTATATATACAATAAATGGTTTAAATATTAATATACATCTTATCATATAATTATTTTCTTTTGATTAACATTAATGTGATAGTTTAATAAAAATATATATCACATTGAAAGGTCAAGTAGTTTCCCACTATGATGAGAACCTTATAGTGTTATGAATATATTTCTAAATATATGTTCTTTAGTTGCATAACATCTATTTGAGGGGATATAGATGATGGTTGGATATCAGGTGTAGGGGGGTTATATTATATTGATATTTATTCTCATGAAGTTCACACATGGTAATCTTCAAAATATAAGATTATGAGAAAAAATCCTTCTAGTATGAATTCCACGTGTTATATATGTCATCGGATATTCATATCTACAAAAGTTTGTATTGGTCCTTAGACTTCATATTACTATTAATGTATATCAACAATCATGTAATTATATATATTGACAAAAATAATGATGACATATTCTCATAGTGAGATGGGATATGTTGTGTTCATCATGAGTTATGTGATAATAATGAATAAGATAAGAAAGGATTTGTCCCTTTCAAATTTAATAGAAGTTGATATTATAGACCCTTTTATTAGAATGAAATTATATGATTACGTCCATGTACATAGTGATTTTATCGATGATTTCATTTTAGGAAATTGAAAAGAAATATATATCAATCATATTGGTCAATGATAAAAGTAATACAACCTAACAAATATGATATTAAGATGAAGAGATTATATTACACAATGAGCAGCCATATAAGGTAATTTTAAAAAAAAATTAATTGTTTTCTCTATGGGTGTCTAGATATGCTGAAACACAATGATCTTGTACATAGAGATTATTCACCTAATATCATAGTGAAATAATCCTAGAGAGTTATCACTAAGTGTATCTAGAACCTTAGTCATATTCTATATAAATTTACTATTTTAATAAATATTTTTCTCCACATCTGAGTTTTTTACTTATTTAGATTTTTTTGACAGCATTAATTCAATCACCATTTATTATAATTAATATATTTAAGAATGAATATTAAATTAATATTTATTATATAGATAATAAATAAAATATTTATTTATATATTTAATGAATAATACATAGTTATTTTTTTGTTAAATATATATTTATTATTCATAGTTTGATAAATGTCGATGAGGCTTGATGGACTGAGTTATGATTACATAAGAAATGATATATTAAATTTAATATCATATAAATAAATATTAATTTAATTTTTAAATGATATTTAAATATCTCTCAGTTTAGTTAACATCATGTAAATAATAATAATATTATTATAATTATAATTTGGAGTGGGGTTTAATTAGAATGAAGACATTGGTTGACTGGATTTGTAAAATAACTAATTCTCAGAACAAAGTGTATAACTTGAATTATCTTTTCTCTATGGTTAAAGATTGGTTGTGAATAAATTTTTCACTAGAGAAATATACTAATCCATTGGGATAACATTCTCAATAACACTCTCAATAATGGAGTGCATCAATCCTCCACCTCCCTCTAACGAAAAAGAGAAATATATGAAATCTTTCAATAGTAGAATGGTTTCTTGTTTTGATCAATGGAAAATATTGGATGTGATTTTGTTACGTCACGATAATACTCTGAGATCCAACTATGATGTTTCTATGGTCATAGAGTATGTTAGGAACTAGTAGAGGATTCTACACTTGAATCTTTCATCACAATGAGTGTGTAACGAGAGTGGTCAACAAAATTCACAGTGATGGGATAATTCCACGTAAAATTAACTACTATCTCTATATCATAATTATAAATTTTATTTGAAAAGATTGTATCTATGAATATTTTGAGGTTTCATTCATTAAGTTTTGAGGATTTATCCAAAGAAATGGATGAATAATTTTATTAGTCATTGGACCAACTTCTTCCCCCACATCTTGGAACCTTTATACCAAATTATTGTTTTTGTGCATCTACCTTTGCAGGTGATAAGGATATTTTATGTCACCACCAACACCCCCCCATTTCATAGTTTATAGGGGTAAAACAAAAATAATGAACTAATTAAAATCATGAAATTAATCCATTTAAAAATTTAACTCAATTTTTTTTAAAACATTAAAGATTATGATAACCTAATGAAAATATGTAGGAATATTTAAAATTATAATCAATTAAAAACTAATGTCAGAATTAATATGATTCACCTAATATTGCTAAAAATGGTTGTTTATTTTTTAAATTCCATTACTCATTTATTTTGTTTCTTTTTGATTAAATACATACTCTTTATGGTTTTGAAATAAAAAAAATTTATTTATTTTTGGTTAAATCATTTATCTTTTCCCATCCATACTCAATCTTTACTATTTTCAAAATCTCATGGAATATTAAAAAATTTATTTTTATTATTACCAAATGATGATTTTGAATATAATATCTTCCAAAATTTTAAAAAATTAATTACCATAATCGATGTGATTACATTGTTTCACCCACTACAGAAACATTGTGAAAAATAACTAATTTTTCATATATGTTTTTATAGTTAAATCTTATTATATATACCCTAATACTTATCTAGTTATATAAATCAATAAGTTTTTTGTGAAAAATGATAGTGTTAGGGAGTTAATTAGCACCTTTGATGAATCTATTTAAAAAAAAAGAATGATTTATGATATGTGACATTTTTTAATAAAAAATAAGTGTTATAATAAATTAAAATCTTATAATCCTTGGTATTTATATATTCAATTTTTTTTTTAAAAATATTGAAACTTTATATCAAATAAAATGACTATAAGTGTGTATATATAATAAATAGTCATTTAGGGTTGTAATATCATACTTTATGTGTGTTTATTTATATTGTTAAATATGAATTTTTCTAACACAAATTTGATGGATATGAATAAAAAAATGGATAGATGATAATAATATGACAAAAGGGTTTGAATATGTGGTGAATGAGTTCAAATATTTTGAAAATTATCATGCGTATGATCCGTCTTTAATTCTTTTTCCGCGTTTTCGTTTTTCTTATTCAATACTAATTATTACGATGTAGTTAGAAGAACACTTGATTTATAATGCAATAGATAAAAGATATAAATGTCGGAAAAAATATGGGGAAGAACTAAACATATCTAGTGAAAAAGATAACACTACATTTTTTAGATCATCTAATATGATTAAAAGTGTAAATAAATGATGAATATCATACAAAGGATATGATTATAAGTGTGAATGATGATGAAGATCATATTAATGAAATGAAATTTATAGTTTACGATGAACATCATGACTATCCAAAACTATTTTAGAAGTTAAAGATTTATGAAAGAACACCATTCTATTATGGTTGTAATAAATATACTAAATTTTCATCCATACTGAAGTTATATAATGAATTATATAGAAATGGATAGAGTGACACCAAATTTACTAACTATTTACTCTATAAAATGATAGGCTACTAGAAGATAATGATATTTATTACTGAACAAATGATACTAAAATAATTTTATGTTCAATGGGTATGATCTCTAAAAAAATAAATTCATATCCAAATGACTTTACGTTATTTTGAAATGAATATAAATAAAGTAAAAAAGGACCAAAAAGTGGTGTATCTCGATACAAGAAATATGAATCATGTCCTTCAGAATTTGTATGGTGATTTACAATGTTTCTTAAGTTTAGGTACATATTTGTAAGTAAGGATATTTCATGGAAATTAACATGGAAAGAAGATACAATAAATCCAGATGGGACACTTTATCACCCAAAAGAATCTCATAAGTGAATGAAAATTTAAAATGAGAATCCTAAATTTTAAAATGAGTTGAGATCCCTTAATCTTTCACTATATACAATTAGAATGAATACTTTATATTTATAATGTAGTACTCAAAATACATGAGTGGTTATATTGGTAAATTATATCTTTCCCATGTGGTTATGTATTAATTGATAATACATTTTGTTGTCTCTATTAATATCAAGAACATGAAAAACAGGTAATGATATTTATTCCGGTTTTTCTCCATTGATTGGACATTTGAAATTAACGTGGTAATATATTGTTACATTGTAAAATTATTATAAAATGAGTATTTTACATTGAGAAACACATAGCGTGGGATGATAAAAAATTATTTCTTATAAATTTTTTAAATATATAACATTAAAGGAACTCAATGTTGTACCATTTCTGAATAAGGTATACACTCTATTAGGTTGAAACATTCATCAATTACTGGGTTTCTATGAAATAACACATTTCTAGTATGATGACATACATACTGATCTTGGAATACACTATTAGATAAGAATTCATAAGAAGTTACAACACCGTATCCTCTTGAAGGTGATAAACTATTTTAGAACGTAAAGGTTTTGTTCACCACTATCGGTAAAACATCTTCAAAAACCCATTTTAAAACCAGTTGTAAAAAGAGATCATAATTTTTTGAATTACCATATCGGAATTTTTTACGTGTTATACATTTTCATGGTGGAATTCATGTGAAAAAAATTGTATATTATAATTTCATTGAATCATTACTAAACTCACCCCAAAAAAAATTGATAACACTAAGGATAAGATATACATGATTGAAATTGGGATATGAGAAGTGTTTTTACCAGGGATGGGTGAACGATGGATTTTTAATCCTCTAGTTACTTAAACTTTTTTCTGAAAAGAGAGATATCAATTTTGAAGCATCTTGAATGATGTAATATTTCTTGATGGGTATTCATCAAATGTCAATAATATCATCTCGATAACTCATTATATTTTAAATGGAATAAAATGACATGAATGCCATGTTTTCATGCAAGATCTAATGTACGTAGATTTATAATTAATTTTTTCTAATAACTCGCATAATAAATTCAATAGGCTTTGTTTATTTTTCAATGTTATATAAATTAAGGGTATATACCCAATGAAATTTCAAACATTATAAAAGGAAATTATTTCGATATTATGTGTATTGGTGAACTTCTTCCTAGAACGATTATTTGATGTGGTGGGTCACTTGATGGTTCAATTTGTTTGAGATATCTAACTATTTGTTCCCCTAAATTATAGATGGATGTACCAGATTGAATTTTATATGTATATTTTTAAATCATATTTCAAAAATCAAAGTCAACCAGCAGGTTTTATTACAAATAGATATATTATATAGGAAGGAATTGAATTATATATCCACTTCCTATCTTCTACGGAAAGCATTAGTTTACCAAAATATCATCACATTAGGAGACTTGTGGGGTAAGAATTTTTAGAATATATTTTGTCACAATGTTTATTAAAGGGAAGGAGTAATCTCAACGTTATGTTTTACAAAATAGATTAGAGGTCATTCCATATTTGGAAACCCCCAAAGTGATTATATGTAATTTTCATCTATTAGGTGATGGAAAATAGATATCAAATACTCATAATAAAAAGATTATAATATGGTTTGGAGAACATATTTTTAAGGAGACACATGAAAATATGAATTCAATTTCGGAAAAACATCAAGGGATAACCAAATAACCAAGTTTGTATGTAATATCTTAGGATAGTTATGTAAATAATAGTTACCCAGTATATATAATTGAACATACTAAACATATTACCGTACACAATAGTGTTATAAAAATTATAGATAATGTGATTTATGTATCTGGTACCAAGGATTAAATACAATTGCTGCGAATATTTCATATTTTGGGATAATTAAACAAAGTTGGGAGTTGGATTATACCAAATTTTAAGTCTTGATTTTTTAATGAAAGTTTGTTTATAAAACGATCTTAGTTAAAATTGATGAATTGGGATATGTAAAAGTGGATTTTAGTAATGGTACCTGGATGAACCATTCTTAATGGAATCACGTGTAGTAAAAGTATTTTATATCTCAAATCCTCTCAAGAGAAAGTGGTAAATTATTCTACTATCAACCAAAACCACTGATGTTTTAGAGTCAAATTCAATGGAGGATGACACTTTCATTGGTTCATCACACTCATTTCATAGTGTACACAGTGTATACATGGTTTTCAATGTCATAGGTAACCATAATAATCAGATGTGGATACTCACAATAGGGGTAAAATCCCTTTAATATCTAAATAAAAATAATTTGAGTTAGATAATATGTCTGTATTTACTTAATATAAATTATTTTGGCTCATATTATTATCTATTAAATATTTTATTTACATAATATAAATTAAATTTTCAAACTATTCTATTGATAATGTATTCTATACAAGTCAATGCTCCTGATCATGAGGAATAATAGATTTTTCAAGATCATTGTAGCATGATTATGTTAATAAAAATTATTTTATATAGAAGTACAAACATAAAATTCATGGTTAGATGGAATGAACATAGACAAATTGTTAACCCCAATAAGTCCATATTCATTAGTTACATTGGATTCAACACCCGAATTCATGTGATGGTTGATGCAAATATGTGGAAAAATGTTGTGCCCATAGTTAAGGTACTAATTTTGGAAGATATTATGGCAAAAATATGGTATAAATTAATTATTTTAATATTAAATTAACTAATGAAATATGGTTTTACTATTCATTATCCCATAGACAGCGCATTTATACTAGATTAATTCCAAAGAAATTTTTTATTAATGGTCAATGAAGAGGATTTTAGAGGATTTTCGATAATTGTTAGGAATCAAAATCTCATGGATATTGAAGGAAATGTTAACAATCCCCCACAAAAAATGTATGAACACATGAAAACCCAAGAAATATATAACATATTTATTGGTCATAACATGGAGGAATCATTTCAATTACACTATGATTGGTAATACATTAACAGAAAATACATGAATTAATCATATTTATTAATACATTTTAATTTATTAAATATGAAATTTTTGTTCAAAATAAGCATCGTTCATCAAAAACAACATATCCTTACCTTAATGTAAGGATGGAGTATGCATCACTTGAAAAACAATATGTGTTTTAAATCTATAAAAAAACTTTTTTTGGAATGAATCAATTATATAATTATATTTTTTTATTTATATTTATATTGATGAATAAAAAATCAAATACACATTCATCTTATGTAATGTCATATGGAATAAGGATCATGTAAATAAAGATAGAAAAATAATAGATAAAAACATATACCAATGAATGGGAATCAGGTGTAAGTATAAAATTATAAAAAATTCTATAAATATGTATGACATAAAAATGATTACTTATTTTCCTATATTTTTTATCGAGATTAGAAATAGAATTCATCATCAGTTGTACCAAATGAATGACTACTTTTAGTGGTCTTGATGTGGCCAAAATAATATAGCTACTTTAGGGGTTCTGTTTTTTGAGTGTCTCCCAAAACATATTATGATAAAATAAATTCACAAGTGTATATATATAATAAAAATGTAAGATATGCATACATGATTAACTACTATAGAAGTAGAACTCAATTGGTGGTTTGAGTTGATTGATAATGATATGGGAAGTAATTGAAGAGATGAAAAAATACAACAACAACCACTACATGAATATCTCACCTTTTAGGATATCCATTCCCATAAAAGTTCTTCATTTATAGAGGTAATAAATTCATTCATAACTATTTTTTGAGAAATTTTTATTATGAAGGAACTAATACCCTTCCCCTACTAATATTATGACAGGTGAAAATTATTTTGATTTATACCATTCTACACCAACCCATCGCCTTGTTCCAAGGGGTATAATGTACAATATACAAGGAGATATTCTACACATAAAATATTCTAAAAGGTCTTATGAGAGTGGGAATTTGTGTATCCCATGATCTAAGCAATGAGCTACATGCCCCCTATGATGATCGGGAAGTTCAAGTTGTTAAGCATACTACTGGGACATTTATATAATGTTCATTTGATCTTGTAAAAATACTCATCGACAAGGGTCTATTCTTTTCAAAATTATTTTCTATTAAAAAATAGTAAAAAATATTTAAAAATATTCATGAAACACGGAATTTAATTTCATAGGAAAAATAGAAAGGGGAAGTGGAATGTCTTATAAAAAATCCAATGGATAAAGCAATCAATCTAAAATTTCTTTAGAACGTACCTCTACCACACTAGTTCAAATTCTCCATTTACTAATATTACAAGTTCATGTGGATACAATTTTGAAATACATTGATTCGACCATCATTGATTTTGAAGAACATATGTACATAGATTCTATTATAATCTTTCTTTGTTTTGAGAATGTAAATGAAATCCACAAGCATAAATAGTTGGGAGTCTTATTTTTAAATAAATACATGATGTGTGATTTTATAATTTCTTCAAAATATCTTATCCAGTATGTTTATGAAAGTTAAATATTATTCAAATAGTTTATAAGAGTATATGTCATTATTATTTGAAGGTAAACCCCTATGAACATAAATTTGGATTCATTAGCCCTCACATCACTCCTATATTAAAAAGGTCATCAGAAGAAGTAGAATATTTAGTAACAATACACAAATAAGATGAAATGTTTTAAAACAAAATCAATGATGATATATTCTTCTTAATACCCATATTTGAGAGTTAAAAATTCTACAATTTAATCATGTCAAATTTATTTTAATTCCTTTAATTACTTACTACTCTTTTTTAGAGTGTTGGTCTATAATTGTAATCAATTTGGATACTCTAATGATTTATTTTATGGATTCATTGCATGGATTCACATAATATTTACCACACATGATGAAATTTATCAATTTTTAGTAAAATACATGAAATATTTTACAAATAAACTTTATGTTATAAATAATATATTATGTTTTTATGAGAAAAAAATATGTTAGGGTGGTGTTCAAATATCATCAAACTCATGGAATGTAGATAGTCCATGACCAGAAAAAAAACATATATAAATCTAAAAGTTCATATGTATTATGGTAAATATAATAACATTTCACTATAAAAACAAATATATAAAAATACTCATTTTAATCAATGTTTCTATAGTTTATGAAATAATATAATGGTAACGCTTGTGGTTATTATGTTTTTATATTTATTATTGATATTGTATTCCATCAGCAAACTATTATCCTCAAAGAGGTATTTACAAGGATATTTATAATTTTATTTAAAATACGTATGAATACGTTGTTTTTTTTCTTGTACTAAAATAAATTTTGAATGTATATATATATAAGTGGAAACAGATTTGTTTATAATTGAATAGCCAGAATACCTGGTATCAGAATATATGAATACATCATGAAGAGGTTACTTCCTACTACTTATTTAGTTAATATTCTCATCAATTTATCTATTTATTGGTTATTTTTCAAATGATTTTCATCTAATACTAATTTGGTTAAATTTTAAATAGATCATGATGAAATTTAATTATTGATAAATGTTTTTTTGTGACCATTTTTTGATCTATTAGGACCACTAAATGATCAGATAAAATATAATTCTAGCCAAAGTTTTCAACAATATTGATGCACCCATGTACTATTTTTTCTCTAAATATAGTTATTTTTTCTTATTTCATATTTTTATGTTTATAAGTGTGTGTGTTTATTATAAAAATGAATAAATGAGTCTTTTTTCAGTTTGAATTTTCATTTCAGTTAAGAATGTTTTACACTCACTAAAAACCAGGGAAAAATCATATTATCTTTATACATAAGGAAAATGACCAATAGGCCATTTGTGATGTGTAGGAAACATATTCATGTAATTCAAACACATGGTGTGGTTGTAATGACTCAAAGTTCATATTTTAATTTAAATTCGATATTTTATTTCAAAACACATGTCATAAACCAACAACTGAGAAAATGTGATCATATTATATTGATACTTTAGTAAAATGATCCATAAATAATTTCTGATGTGCAAGGATCAACCAAATATAAATTTGACACCCCATGTGGCCGTTATGACATAAGTGTGTTTTTTTCAGTGGAAATTTTAGATCAAAAGGATTGTGTCAGACTCAAAAAAATCAAACACATTCATATTTTCTTGATACTTTTGGGTAATTATCCATAATTCATTTGTGACAAATAGAAATTTCTCCCACAAAAATATGACATTCGTTTTGACCAATATGACACAAATTCCATGTTTTTAGTTTTTAAAAGGAATTTTAGTTAAAAACTTATGTCTTCCACTAAAAAATCAGAAAATATATTCATATTGTTTTGATACCTTAGAAAATTGATCCATAAGTCATTTAGTATGTGTTGGAATTGGCTGCCCATTAATTTGACACATGGTGTGAACTGTATGACTCTTAGTGTTTATATTCAATTTTAATATAACATTTTAGTTAATAACATGTGTCACACACTAAAAACAATGAAAATTTTCTTGGATTTTATTGATACTTTAGAATAATGATCCATAAATAATTTTTAACATGTATAAATTTTTTGAATGTCAATTTGACATTTGGTGTGGTTAATATTAATCAAAGTTCTTGGTTTGAGTTTAAAATTATATTAAAGATAAATGTGTTTCAATTAGTATAAATAAAGAAAAAAAATCTCATGTTTTCTTGATAAATTTGTAAAATGATCCATATGTAATTTTTTTCTTTTTAGGAATCAACTGTATATCAGTCAAACACATAATGTTCCCGATATAACTCAAAGTGTGTGATTTCTTTTAAAAATGAAATTTTTGTTGGAAAATTGTGTCACTCTATGAAAACTGAAGAAACACACTCTAATTTTTATCATAATTTTAGAAAATATCCTTAATAATTTTTTGATGTGTAAGAATAAACTACACGTCAATATGATACATGGTGTTTCCAGTTTGAATCAAAGTGCATGTTTTTATTTAAAATTTATATTTTAGTTCAAAATACACATGAAAAACTAAAAAGGGAGAATATTATCTTGAATTTTATTAATAAATTTGTAAAATTATCTATAATTCATTTTTGATATATAAGTATCAATCAAACATCTATTTGACACGGTGTGTCCAGTATGAATAAATGTATGGGTTTTTTTTAAAAAAATATTGACATTTGAGTTTAAAAGAAATGTGACAAACTCAAAAACAATAAAAAACACATTAATATTGTTTTGATACATTTGGATAAAGATCTATAAGTAATTTTTTAAATATAAGACTCGGTCATAGATAAATATGATACACTATGTGACTGTTATGATTCACAATGTGTGCTTTAATTCTAAAAATAAAATTTTAGTAAAAAATGTCCTTCACTCGCTGAAACATGAGTAAACACACTCATATGGTAAGGACAGTTTAATAAAAAAGTACAAAAGACATTTTTTATGTGTCAGAATAATTTGAATGTCAATCTGACACACGATGTGGACGGTATCACTCAAATTGATTTTTTTAGTTTAAAAATTAAATTCTAGTTTAAATATTAAATTCTAGTTTAAAATTTTTTTGAGTGATAGAAAAACAAGAAAACACACATATATTTCCTTGAAGATTTTATAAAATGATCCATAATTCATTTTTTATTTGTAGGTATCAGCCGCACATCAGACTTACACTCAATGTGATCAGTATTACTCAAAGTTAATGTTTTCAATTTTAAAATGAAATTTTTGTTTAAAAGATGTGTCACACACTAAAAACAAATAAAACACACTTTTATTATCTTAATAATTTAGAAAATTATCCATAAGTTATTTTTTATGTATAATAAATAACCTCAAATCAATCCAACACACGGTATGGTTGGAATGACTCAATGTGCGTTCTTTGAAATGAAATTCAAATTTTAGTTCAATACAAGCATCACGTTATCAAAATGGTGAAAATGAACTCGACATATTTTCATACATTAGGAATATTATCTATAAAAAATATGTGACAAATAGGATTCATCTATACATCAATTCACCACATGGTAAAATTGGTATAGGTCAATGTGTCTGTTTTTATTTAAATTTAATATTTTACTAATTATTTAGAAAAATGATCCAAAATTCAGTTTTGATGTGTGGTAATTGGCCTCACATAAACCCAAGACACTTTGGGAGTGTTAGGAATAAAATACAATGTTTTGTAGTTTAAAAAAATGCACTACATCAAATATTCACTTCGACATCACACAAAAAAGGAATTTAACAATGGAACAAAGTAATGTTGTCCTCAACATCATTAAAGATGGTGTCACCTTTATAAACACTATAAAAATAATTGATAAATGTTCCTCTTTATCAATTATTTCATTGTAAATGATAAAGGACCTCCTTTTCTAGTGCTTCTAATAGTGCTGATAAAATTCCCCTTTTAACAACACTAGAAATTGTGCTGATAAAGACCCAACATGTTGTAGTGTGTTCTTTCAATGAAAACACACTTCAGAAAATACATGTAACCTCTATCAAAATATCTATTTTAATTGAAATTAATTTTATATAACTCATACAAAAAAACAATACTATATATATTTCAAAAAAATGCATAATTTCATTTACAGTTACTATCAAGGAGTATTTAAAAACAATAATGTTTCATCATCATTAGTACCAATGATTTACTCTAAAAAAAGTTCTCCCATAGAATCAGTTGAAGAAAAAATCACATAAACCTGATAAAAATAATCTACCTATATAATAAAAAAATATTATGTTATTAATAATATACAGAAATAAATTAATCATTAATATGAAAGAATACATTAATAAAATGACAATTTTGAATAAAAAGACACACTTGGAGTTATACTGGTCACACCACGTGTCATATTGAGGTTCAATTGATTCCTCCATATAATAAATGATTTTTGGATCATTTTTCTAAAGTATCAAAACAATTTGAATTCATTTTCTTGGTATTGAGTATATCTCTTGTTCCTTTAACTAAAATAAAATTAAATTTTAAATAAAAAGGAACACGTAGAGTTATTCTGATCACACCATGCATAATATTGAGGTGTAGATAATTCCTAAATGTTAAATATTGTTTATAGATTGCATTCATAAAGTATCAAAATAATCTGGATGTTTTTTCTCAGTTTTCAGTATGTCACTTCTATTCTTTACTAAAATATCATTTTGAACTATAAACACGTACATTGAGTCACAACAGTCACATCGTGTGTTGGTTTGATGTGAGAATACCTCATAAACATGAAAAATGACTTATGAATCCATTTTCTAAATTATAAAATAAAATTAGTGTGTTTTTCTTTCTTTTTCAAGGAGTAAAACACGTTTTGAACTAAAATGTCTATTTTAAATTGATAAAAGACACTTAGAGTCATATCGGTCACACCGTGCATTGGATTGAAGTTTGGTTGATTCGTATATGTAACAAATGATTTATGGATTTTTTTCCAAAATTATAAAAACAATGCAGTTTAATTTTCTCAGTTTTTATTTTGTCACTTGTTCTTTTTACTAAAATTAATGTTAATTTTACATAAAAGGATACATTTGGAGTCATATCAGTTACACTGTGTGTCAGATTGAGGTGTGGTTTATTCCAATATGTCACAAATGACTTACGGATCATTAAACTAAAGGACAAACAAATACTAAAATGTTTTTTCAGTTTTTCGTATTTAACTTTCTCATTTTACTAAAATTAATGTCGAATTTAAATAAACAAGACACACCACGTGTCATATTGTGGTTGATTCCTAAACATCAAAAATGAATTATAGTTCGTTTTCCCAAAGTATCAAAACAATATGAATGTGTTTTATTGGTTTCAGTATATCAATTTGTTTTACTAAAATTAATGTCAATTATAAATAAATAGACACACTTTGAATTATACTGTTTACACTATTCATCATATTGAGTTTTGTATTATTCCTATACATCAAAATGACTTATGGATCATTTTATAAAATTATCAAATTAATATGAATTTGTTTTCTAAGTTCTTTGAATGTCACTTTTTTAGAATTAAAATATCATTTGAAACTAGAAACATTCCCTTTGATTCATAAATATCATATCGTATATCTATTTGATATGATAAAACTTCCTACACATAAATATTAACTTATGAATCACTATCCTAAATTATCAAGACAATCAGTTCATGTTTACATGGATTTCATTGATTGACATATTTTTAACTAAAAATTCAATTTTAAACAGATAATGTACATTTTCAGTCATACCCGTTACACTGTGCATCATATTTAGGTGAGATTGATTCTTACACATCTAAAATTACTTATGGATCATTTTCCTAAACTATCAAAATAATCGTAAAGTGTTTTCTCAGTTTTTAGTGTTTCACTTGTTCTTTTTATTAAAATTAATGTAAATTTTTAAAAATAATGAATCACATGGAATTATACTAATAACACCATGCATCAGATTTAGGTGGGTTTTATTCCTACATGTAAGAAATGACATATACATCATTTTTAAAAAGTACCGAAACAATACGAATGTGTTTGTTAACTTTTAGATGTGTCCATTTTTCTTTTAACTAAAATTAATTTCAATTTTAAATACATTGTCACACTGTATGTCAAATTTAAGTGAATCTAATTACTAGAGATAAAAAATTAATTATGGTTAGTTTTCAGAGAGTATCGAAACAATATGAATGTTTTTTCTTAGTTTTGAGTATATCATTTGTTATTTTTCTTAAAATTTAAATTGAAATTATAAACCCACTCTTTGAGTCATACCGGCCGCATCATGTGTCAGTTTGATGTGTGTCTAATTCCTACAAATTACCACTGACTTATGAATTGTTTTCATAAATTATAGAGACCATCAGAGTTTGTTTTCTTTGTTTTTAGTGAGTGATGCGTTTTGAACTAAAAAGTAAATTTTAAACTAATAACGGACATTTTAAGTCATATTGGTCACATTGTGCACCAGATTGAGGTGTGATTGATTCATAAACATAAAAATGTCTTACGAATTATTTTACAAAAGTATAAAATCAATAAAAATATGTTTTCCAAGTTTCTGTTATGTCACTTATTCTTTTTACTAAAATTAATAACAATTTTAAATAAAAATACGCACTTATAGTTATACTGGTCACACCGTATGTCAGATAGAGGTGGGGTTGATTCTGACCTGAAAAAAATTAATTATGGGTTATTTTCCCAAAGGAAAGACAATTTTAATTTGGTTTTTGGTTTTCCTTATTTCACATTTTATTTTTACTAAAATGAAATTTGAAACTGGAAACATGCACTTTGAGTCTTACCATTCACATCATGTGTCAGTTTGATGTGATATTACTTCCTACATGTAAAAACTAACATATAAATATTTATTGAGACAATTATATCACGTTTTTTTGGTTTTCAGTGAGTGACACATGTTTTGAGATAAAATGAAAATTTTAAACTGATAATAGATAAATTGAGTTATACCAGTCTCACCATGCACTGTATTAATGTTTGGATGATTCCAACTCATCAAAAATGAATTATAGATCATTTTCCCAAGGTATCAAAACAACCAAAATGTGTTTTCTCAGTTTTTAGTATGTCACTCATTATTTTTACTTAAATTTATGTTGATTTTAAATAAAGATATATATTTTGAGTTATACTGGTCACAATGTGCATCAGATTAAGGTTTTGTTGATTCCTACACATCACTAATGACATATATATCATTTTCCAAATATATCAAAATAATACAAATTTTTTTTATCGATTTTGAGTATATAACTTATTCTTTTTACTAAAATTAATGTAAATTCTAAATAAAAAGACACACCTGGAGCCATATCAGTCATATTATACATTGTATTGTGGTGTGGGTGATTATTTCATGTCACAAATGAATTATGGGTCATTTTCGTACAGTTTTGAAAAAAATGACGCATTTTCTCAGTTTTGGGTATATTAGTTGTCCTTTTTACTAAAATTTATGTATTTTTTTAAAAAAAAGGTGCACTTGGGGTCATAATAGTCACATCGTGTGTTTTATGAAGATATAGATGATTCCTACACATCTAAAATGACATATATATCATTATCCAAAAGAATGAATATAATATGAACTTCCAATTTTACCATGATTTCTATTTCCTTTCATTTTTTAACTACCAACACTTCATATTGAGTCAATGTTCTCAGCCAAATAAATTCCTATACTCTTCTAGTTTTCAAAAATGATAATGGTGTTTTGGAAGATAATGGTTTTTAGATAATTAATCGTTGTTTTTAATATTGATTAAAAAACAATTTTTTATTATTTCATACATACACACATTTCCCATTATATTTTTAATCTATTAATATACCAACATAATCTACACATGCCTCCTTCCATTGAACATGGCATTAGATATAAGTGGGGTTGGATTTAGATTCATAAATCTATATACAAATAGATTAACATAATTATGTTTTTGTTTTATGTGATAGAAAATTATTATTCTAAACATAAAATAGGTAAAATAATCAATTGATGTGTACGTGAGTCTTTTTTATGGTAGGGGTATGTTGGTTTTCTACCCATTCCTTATTTTCCGCACTTATTTGATATTTCATAAGTAAAAAACACTCAATCAAAGTGATGAATAAACATATATTCAAATAGTTTATTACCATCCATAATGTATATAAACAAGATATCTCCCCATGATGATTAGTAAATTCATCCCATGTTTCTTGTCTTATGATGTGTGAATACATAAGTGGTGGGTGAAAGTTTATTTTCCCTTAAATATCCTTATGATTATTTCTCACTAAAATTATGTGAAATCCTTTGTGAATCTTTACAGAAATCATTAATATAAATTTATTATGGGATTCAACTACTATAAATTCAATATTCAAGGGAAGATGTAGAGTTTGTCAATGTTTCATTACATTAATTTTTTAGTATAATAATGGATATCATAATGTTATCATAATGTCTTCCATAATATGTGTTGTAAGAGTGGGAAAAACATTGTACCACGAATATAAATCAATAATCATGCACTATATAGTAATGTGGTCAATGTAACTACTGAACATTGACTTGTTGGGGTTAATAGGTTGGTCGCGTGCATTTCATCCTACCTCGAATTTGGTGCCTTTTCTTTTCACTTTAAATTTTTTTAACAATTCCACATTATAGTTATACTATCTTTTCTAAAACATCAATTTGTTATCATCGTCCATCTCCTTTGATTCAACATCATTAATATTTTGTTCCTCATGATTTTTACCATCCTCATATGCAATATTTTTTTGTTCCTATACACTACAAGTAGTAGTAGGTTGAGAAAACTATTATTTATCTAGATTAATAGCATTGAGATGTGCATAAGTTCAATGTTCATATGAATTGGGAGAATGAGTTGGTTGAGAAACATTATGTTCTTCAATAGTTTGAGCATTAGCACATGAAAAAATCATTATCTACAGAAGTGGTTTTATATTTAATTTATATTACATAAATTCATCAGTTAATAGATGCTAACATGAGGTAACTAAATGTATATTATGAAAAAAAATATAACTTGATTCTTGAACTCTCCTTTCTAAAAGGTTGAAGATATTTTACCCCTTATTTATTATCCAAATCACTTAATTATGATCCCTCAAACATACAAAACTATATATACATTGGAACTATTTTGAAATGATTATGACTACCCAATGAAAGGTTCATCCTTGGTTGAATTTTAATTTCACCCTTTAGTGGTTTCAGTCGATAATAGAACAATGAACCACTATCGATTTGTGGGATCTAGAACATAAAATAATTTTAATACCTATGATTCCATTATAAATGTTTCATCATTGTGCCCTTCCTTACTGAAATCCACTTTCATGAATTCGAATTCATCAATTTTAACAACACTCCAGTTATTAACCCACTTTCATTAAACAATAGGCACTTAGAATGTTGTATAATCCAACTCACGTATTTTTTTGATGATACCAAAGTATGATATATTCGCATAAATTGAATTTTTATCCTTGATACAAGATACATGCATCTCATTAGCCAAAAGTTTAACTATACTATTTTTTATGGTTCTGCGTTCATCGTGTTCATTTGTAATGAACGTATAACCATTAATTATGTAACAATTATAAGATAATACATATACACATGGTCCTTTATATGGACATCTAAGTCTTTATGAAATTGAATCCATATTTTCATCTAACTCCCTATAAATATGTTCTTGAAACCATCTTATAAACTGGTGATTGTGTGTATTTGATATTTAGATTTTATCCCTTGACCGATTCAAATGACTATGAATGTTTTTTTGGGTTTCACAATTTGGGTAAAACACTTTAATGTTATGAAAAAAATTAAATTTTTTCCTACTCCCAATCTATAATATCGATTCTGACAATATCTATTCCATAAATTGCTTCACCCACAAGCCATATAGTGTCATGTATTTTGGTAGACCAATGGTTTCCACACTAGATAGGTAGTCATTAAAGAAATCAATGGCTTCCTAAAAAATTTATCACTCTACAATAAAACCCTCTATTCAGATTCATATTTTGGAATACCCTTTCAAAATCATCATATATAATTCAACAAAGTATATTCATCTATAATTTATAGAACCACTTAGTCGAATCACTCTGAAAAAATGAACCATCAAGTGAACCATCATATCAAATAATGATAGATGGAAGAAAATTTACAATTCACATAATTTGATGGAAATTTTATTTTCCATATTTTTAAATTCACTAAAATTATAACTATTCTGCAAATATATTTGAAAAAGAAACACAGCATTGTTAATGTATGACCAAAATTCTTGGAAAAAATGAAACGTAAATTTAGAGGAATTATATCTCAAATCAAAACATGATTGTGATGTGAGTTAAGACCCTTGAACTTCGAATCATTCATTTTGATGATATTATTATTATTTTAATAATACCATTACATCATTCAATAAGTTTAAAAACTAATAATTCTTCCTCCTAGAAAGAGTGTATGCACTTGGAGGAATAAAATTCTATTTTCACCCTTTATTAGAGCTAACTCTTCATGTATTCCCATGTCAATCATGTCCAAACTAGCCTTAATTACATCCTTTGTTTTTTAGTGCATTTAGTTACAATAAAATGAAACTATAAAATACATTTTTTCAACATTTATAACATAAATAAAATTTATTATGTAAATATAATTTTAGTATGGTACTTTTAGAAAAAAATCGATCTTCTTTTCCATTCAGGTTTTGTACAATTTTTTGAAAAAAAACTTCCAAAAGATGTGATAATATCATTTAAAATGTCTAATAGTTGATCACCACTTAGTAGTGAGGGTGGTGTACATTGTTCTAAGATCTGGTCGAATGATTTCATCCATGATTGGTACTTATGTCATTAGGGTAGAAATCAGTGATGTCCTATAAATATCACTTTCGACTGTGGTGCTCTTTCTATTCATGATGCCCTAGGTAGATGGTGGTGGCTCCACCACCCCCCCTTTTTCTCTAGAGTGGGGGGGGGGGGTTATCTGTATCCCTCAATCACTAACTAACTTTCTCCATTTATCCCATTCACTATCCCATATTTCCTTCCTCCTTTCCCTATTTTCACTCTCAGCCCGAAGGTTCTAGATCTATACAACAACTTGCCGCAACTTACACTTTCAACATTGGAGTTTTTAGAGGATTCATTTATACATAATAATAACTTGGTGGATCAATTCAGTAGAAAACTTCCCTTGGTTGACTCCTTTTATATGTTCTTATTTTGATCTTGGGGTCTTCAGGATTGTGTTGTAGTGGTACTTCTCGACAAATGTCACCTGATATTTCAATTTGCCTTAGAAGAGGACTTGATTATTTCCTGGTCCAGAGCCTCGAGATTTTGCAACGTGTGTAAATCCTATATATTTCATTGGTCATATCATCTTCACATGAATTGTGATTCTCCTAAAATGGTTTTGTGGTTATGGTTCCAAAAACTTCCTCTACCCTTTCCAAATCCCTCCATTTGACGCATGATTGGGAACACAGCAGGACGCTATTTGTGCTCTAATAGTAGAACATATGTTATATGTCACAAAATTTCACCTCGAATTTGTGTTGAAGTATATGTGTTAATACCACCAGCGGAGAGGATCTGTATCACTAATGGGGAAGACTTAATATGAAAGCAAGATGTTGTTTTTGAATCTTGGACTGGGTTTTACATAGTATGTAATCTCTTCTGGAATTCCTTTCACTACATCCATCATAAGACTTCGGGAATGGAATGCTAGACAGACTCTTATGCCACAATATTTTGGTCCCCCATACTGAACCACTTGAATAGAATTGATTCATGTTCTATCCACATCTAGACAGAGGCAAGATTGATCAATCCTAATCCAAAGGTTGTTGGCATATTCAATAGGCTGAGAAATGACTTATCAGGGAATAATCTGTCTAAGAAGGTTGTTTCAAGGTTAAGGGTTAATATTTTTTCTGATCCTCTACAATATGAGTCTTCTAGGATTCCTTCTTACACTGATGATTATGGGATTGGAAATGGAATTGAAGAAGTGGAAAAAAATTCAGAATTCTCAGTTGTTGGAAGTACCTGGCAAGTTGGGGAAGTGGGTGAATGTGGGGGGGAGATAAAATCAATGATTTATTCTTTCCTAGATTAATATTATTAATTATTTCTATGGTTTGGGGTCTAATAAATCGGATTAGGAGCCAAATGGTTCAGGGTTTTTCTCAAGGCCTGAGTCAGGACATGGAGAGAGTGATGGCCAACCCTCAGAAGATAGTGCAAAGGGATGATCCAGAAGAGGGATTCACAATCCAAGGAGGAAGAAGGAATAAAAATAATATAGGTACCCAGTTAGTTTCATTTTGATCAAGAGGAGGAAATCCTAAGGCTGCAAGGACCAATCATACCTTCCAGGACCTATGGAGACAAGATTAGCTAAAAAAGGAAGGTACAAGGTAATTGAGGGTGAGTCGTATAAAAATGAACAAGTGAAGGAGGTTAGTTTGAATTTTGTGAGTGGAAGTGAATTGGTTGAAGGTCCTAACTCTATGGATCAAGTTATGGATAACAAGGATAATGTTCTCAAAGAACGGACTCATATCTAAGAAGACTCAGTGGTATTTTTGGACCCTCTAACTGCTCCTGAGGGGATATCTATAAAGGAGGATAATGTTGGTGAAGTTTCATGGGAAACATGGGTGGATAACATTGGGCTATAGATGAAAACACCATGTAATAATCTTGGGAAGTTCTTACAAACTCTAAGCAATAGATACTAGAGAAGGACTTGATCATTCATGCTTCTAATGAGGAGGTCGAATGGATGAATGGGAGACCAATTCAAGTGGATGAAAGCAAAGAGCCGGGTGATTGGATTGAGAAGTAACATTTAATCCTGACCATAGGTATCAATGCTAAGATGATAATAGTGGAAGAGTTCATGAAAACATGGGACTAAATGGCCTATAAATTTGAAGATATTATCAAAGACGATCCTGATAAAAAGGTAACAGAACTTTCCTCAAAATTATATAGGGAGGACGCATCTAATAGGTTTTAGTTGGATTTTAAAAAATATATCATCTCTTATAGTTTTTTATGCACTTTTTTGAACTTTAAGGTTTCAATCTTTTTCCATATATTAATTTTAAATAAAAATTTAATTTTGAGTGAGTGATGTCCTAGAAACATGATTTTCACTGATTTTTTCAACCTAATTGACTATGTACCTTGTTAAAAAATGGGACACCCTTGAGTTCCTTTAATTATACATCCAGAAAATTTTTTATAAGAAATAAGGTCATTTATCTCCCCATACATCATGGATCTCAGTGTTAAATCTTCATTTCTAAAATTATCACACAACATTACACTTGAATGACACAATAATTTCAAATCTTCAGTCAATGGATTCAAATGAACATCAATATCATTACTTGGTTGTTTTGGTCCTGATATTAGAATAGATAACACAATTTATTTTTTTCATGCATAACCATGGTGGAATGTTAAAATTTACCAACATAAATTTCCATGTACTGTGAGCACTTCTTTGAAAACCAAAAGGATTCACTCCATCTATAGATAACGTAATGTCATGGTTTCTCATATCATTTCCAAATTTCAGATACTCATGATTAGTTCACTTATAATGAGAAGAGTTTACTAGGTAAATAATTTTTCCAACATTATTTATTGTATCTACGTTCCACATCAATTTCCTTGTAGTATCCTCACTTCCATATAGGCACCTAAACCTTGGATTGATTGGAAATTACCATACAAATTTTTTAGGACCTGATTCATCTTTCTTGTATTGAGAAGCACCACACTTTAGGAATTCTTTATGGGATTTTTTGTCCTTGAGAAATTGTATATATTCATTTTAAAAGAATTTATTCTTTCATATATCATTCCAATTGAACATAGCATTATTTTAGCATCATATGTTTGGATATGGAACTTATTATCTTATAGGAGTATATCATTAAAGATTTTAACTAGTTTATAAAAATTGGTGTCACTCCACCAATTTCCATCATTTAAATTATAAATCATCTAAATTATAAAGAATTAGTATGGATGAAAAGGAAATATATTTAGTGCAATCAGAATATAGTTGGGTTATTGCACAACTCTTTAACTTCTTAAAAATTTTTGACAATCATGAAGTTCATATTCAACAGTTGTTTCCATTTTTTCAAAACAATCTTCATCATAATTTTCACCTTTAAAAAAATGATTGATACATTAATATTCATTTTCCATACTTTTAATCATATAATATGATCTATAAAACAAAGTGTTATCCCAATCACTAGATACATTATCCATTTTCCCATATTTTTTCCAACATTTATAACTTTGACAATTTAGTGACATATCATGTGTTCTTCTAAATACTAAAGACTAATTAGTCTTGAATAAAAATAGTGTAATCACAGAAAAAGGATTTGAGAAGGTTCATATGCATGATCTTTTGAAAATATGTTGAATAATTTCACCCCATCTTCATAATCTTTTTCCATATGATTAGAATTCATCCATTCTCTATTTGTATAAAACCTATTTGATTCGTTAATACTAATATTTAACAAAATAAATACACAAAAATAATCTTTTAAAATAAGGGAAACCAAATATTTTAATGTTTCAAATAATTTCATAATTCTTTATATCAAATGTGTAATTGAATTTAAGAAAATAATTACTCCACTAGTGGTAGGTAGTATCTTCTTAATTCATTAATAAGAGATGGAGGATGAGTCTCAGAAAACAAAATTTAATGATAGTTTTTTAGTAGATGATGCTGGTGAGGATGATAGTTATTATTGAAGTTTTTTCTCCTAAGACTCACCACCTTAGTGGCTAACACCAAATCAAAGAGAGTATTTATTTATGGGGGACTCCCCTAATTTAAACCATGCAGGTGATATTGGATGGAAAGTACGTTTTGGATTTGTAATTGGGTTAAAGATTAATTCTCATTTCACGGGAGTGTGGTCATGATGGATTTCTTATGGGTTTGGTAGAGTTAGTGAAATTCCCATCACATCGTTTTATTATCAATCTATACTATGTAGGAGTTGAAAATAGTGTTAAGTGAAGGCTATGGTTTCCAGTCTTGGGTTATGGTTATTTGAGCTGGATCATTTCAATAAGTATTTGTGTGAGTTTGATGAATCATGAGGAATAAAAAAAATTATAGAATTTTTTTAATGGTTTCTAAGTTCATGTAAGATGGATAATCATGTGAACCTTTTTTCATGAAAAAACTTGAGAAGGTTTCTTGGTATATAAATGATTATGGGTGAATGGTGATTTAGAGAATTTGACTATAGGTTGAAAGCAAAAAGAGTGAAAGGAAGAAAATAGACTCAGACCAGGATTTTAGAATTCTAGAATTTAAATACATTAGAAAAATAAAATACACTAATAAATAAAATAGATTATTATTGGAAGAAGTTGGTATTCCATTTTTAGGATGAGTTAAAAGTTGATATGCATTCACATTTTTTTTATTTGAGATAACACCTGTGCACATGGTGGTAGTCGAATTTCTGGAATTTGATTAGTTATCCATGTCTGTAAACTATACAAGCCTATTTTTATTCGATACATAAAAACTATACTGATATGTTTTTGTTATGTGTTATCAATTTTAAACCACCCCTCTCATCATTAATCACCCATTTATAACTCAAAAAAATCTTTGATGGAGTTTAGATTTTTTATAAGGATGTTTTAAGGGGATTCCATAATTATTCAACGGTTTCCTGTCATTATATATTGAGATAACTACACATCATATTAAAGGTAAGAATTTAAATATCTCATTCATTCATCGACCTCTCTAATTTTTATAAAAGTATATAAATGTACACTGATGTTATAAAATTATACATAAGTCATAGAAGTATATGTTTTTACAAATTTATAAATGTATAAAATTATAATATATAAACGTAAAATTTATGAAATTATAAAATTATAAAAATTTATAATGAATAAAACTATAATTTTTTATTAATTTATAAATCTAGAAAACTATAAAAGTGTAAATAGTTAATAAAATTTTATATTTAAACTATATCTGTAAGTATAATATACTATAAAACTTATAAAAAGTATATAAATTAATAAATTAATAAAAATATAAAAGTTCAAATATTGAATAAAATTTATTATTTAAATTATATTAGTATAATATGATATACTTTAAAATTTATAAAAGTATACAAATTTTAAATTATATAAAACTATAAAATTATATACTTGAAACACTTTCAAAATGTTAAAATAAATTTTCATACCATGCATTTTTTATTCAAAACTAAAATTAAATCACTTTATGAAAACTTGGAATTTTAAGTGTTGCTTTAAAATTGAAGTAAAAATTATGATCCAATTTAAAATTCATTTTGAAGTACAAAACACCTTTTAAAAATACACACTTTCTTCAAAAGTGATATTAAAAAAAATTAATGAACACATGGTGGACATGAAATTTAAAAATAATTTAAAACCTATATTTTTTTAATATTAAACAAATTTATCATTAATTGGAAACTGGGAGAAATATTTCATTACTGATATGAATTCCACTAACATTATTAAAATTGTTTTTAGAAGTTTAAAACATGAATTAAAAGAAAAATAAATTAAAAAATCCATAATTAAAGAGATAATCATGGGAAAACCTACTTATTACTCACTAATTTCAATAAGGGAGGACCAAATCTACACCAACCGAGTCCAAGATACCCTGAAAAGATATCACACAAGCTAATCCCATGAAGAAAATAAAAAAAACAATTATCCTTGTACCCAAGATTTTGGCACCGTAAAGAAGGTTATACAAGAATAGTGTATGTATCATACGAGAGGTGGATATGAGTCATTTTATGTGTGAAAGTCTCATTTCCTTTTCTGTATTTTGAGATCATGTTTGTACCATGATGGAATAGGGGGTTCCCTCCCAAAGACACTTGAATGATATGATGTATCATCTTCCAAATTCACCAAGACATTATCTTGGTCTCATCATGGAACCTGTATCCCATATTGTCGCTTCACGATAGTTCAAAGTAAAGCTTACCATATTTCAACCATCACCCCATAGCCTATAATGATGAAAAAATAGGTAGGACAAGGTTTAAGAAAAAACTAGATTTGAACTGGAGATGAGACCGCACACCAATATTGAAGACCTTTGACCCAAAACTAGTGTCTTCAATGATAAAATTTCCACTAGATCTAAAGCTAGGGTGCTGAGACAGTGATGTAAAAAGAATCA
Source organism: Viscum album (assembly GCA_963277665.1). NCBI lineage: Eukaryota > Viridiplantae > Streptophyta > Magnoliopsida > Santalales > Viscaceae > Viscum > Viscum album. Next base: position 381,421,933 of record OY728138.1, read on the forward strand.
GAGGATGAAAAGGCAACATTATACGAGAATCTTACTCAAACAATATACAAAAAGTGAAGATTCAAGTAGGTGATGTGTGACTAAAAAAATTACTACTATTTGCGGTTCTAAAAAGATAACTCTGAACATAATTTATATTTATTGAGGTTATTTTGTTGACAATTTAGACCTCCAACAATAGTAGAATATGGTGATAGCGGTGGAAGGGCTTTTTTTCCACGAAAGCGTGAAGGTGTGAGCATTAGTAGGGTTATGTGAGGGTCCATTTTATAAGAACCCTTAATACTTTTATCAGCGCTTTCAAAAAATCACTGATAAAGGTTAGTTTTACTAGTGCTAAAATAGAAAGTGCTAATAAAACTACAAATTATCATCATTTTGTTATCACTAATAATGATACCCCATTATCCACACTAAAAAGTGTTTATAAAGATCTAATCATAACAATTTATCTATAAAATTATATATATCTATAAAATTATATAATATATATATGTTATATTAGGTGTTTGGGGGTACAGTAACATTCAAACACACAAACACCGCACACACACATGCCTGAAAGGTAGGTCATAGCCCCCCAAGGGATAACCCACCTAACCAGCCACTTCATTACATTATATATTTTTATCCTAAAGGCCTTGTGTGCATGAATCTCATTGCATGGCCTATAAGACCACCTTTGGATGACCCTAAGGCCATTCTTTCATCATGCCTATGCCACTACTTGCACGTCATGCCTATGTCACGACCCCTTGATGGATCGAAGGCCCAGTAGCCTTAAATCCCATTCACAATGAATAGTATTGTTCCTATAGTACCCTCATTGTAGTAATTCTATAGTACTCATAAAAATTCTCTCCCACCCAGATTTGAACCCTGTTCAAATACAGGATTTTGGGGATCATTTTCCACCTAGGTAAGCCCCCAACTACTTTATTTATTTTTAATTATAATTAAAAATAAATATATTTATAAATAGACATATTATAGAGAACCTTGGTTGGAATTCTCTCTGAGAAGGTGATGAAATCTATAGTTTAGCTTCAATCATGGTTATACCACAATTCCTTTGGACAAACACTTATTTCAATGAAGGAATCATAACATGAACCCTTGGATTTAAGGGTTGAACCAAGGAACACTGAGCATTCGCTGAATCTGAATAATGGACCATGAGAAAATTTGGATCTAAAATTGGATGGGCAACAATAAAATTTAGAATCAGTCATGGAATATTATACTAGGAGAGTACATTATGAAGGATTAGTGGACCATGTAGAAGTAAATCTCAGTGCTTTAGTGAGAGTATTGAAATGGGGAAAACATCCCTTTTCGCGTGGATCATGTACACTAAAGTCTAGAATCCCTAGAAACATGATGAATTGATTTGTAGGGTCTATTTCCTAATAATATTTTATGAATTCAGTTTTGTTTCCTTAATAAGATTTTTTTATCATCGCATCATTTCTTCAGATGATTATAAGCTGCTGGCGTGGAGCATCATATTTTTATTCTTAAATCCTAGATGGCTTCATCTACATGAGTGGCCATTGGACTTCAACATTTCATGATCAAGTAAGGCATTTTCTCATGTGTGGATTCGAATTCATGGACTCAATTGGGTCATATGGCATCTAAGGATTCCATATGATATTGAAAATGAAATTTGGTCTCCCATTGTTCTTGATAAATAAACAAATAATGTGTGGTTTGGTCACTTCTCCAGGGTGTTAGTGGAGACCGATCATAGTGCCACCATCATTAGAAAGATAAATCTTTCTAATACAAAAAATGATATCTACATTTATTTGGACTATGAGAATAATCCTCTATTTTTTTATGTTTTTATGGTTGTTGGTCACTTGACGGATTCGTATTGGAGGAATATTTCTTTTAAGAGGTGTGGGATGAAGGAACACGCTATTTCTCATTGCCACTAGAAGGTCGATTTGAAGGGTTCATCTTTGACAAACACCCTGATAATGTTAAAGCTACATGTGGGAAGCCCGTGGATAGTGGAGTTGCAGTTCATTCATCTGATAAAGGAATTTATCATATGCCTAAATGTAAGGGTATTCTGATTAATGAGCAACCTCCTAGTGGGAAAAGTAGTAGACCATCTAATTAGGAGGATCTTTTAGAAGAAGATGCAGTGACAGTGTAAGACCAGGCTACTCTAGAACCAGTGGAAGCTCATTATTCCCTTCCCATTTGGGATGTCTTGATCACCAATGTGGGGAATGTTAAGGCAGTCCATTAGATGGACCAAGAAGGGTATGGAGTTGTGGGAGCTTATGTACAGGTTAATGGTGTGGTTGAAGATGGAGTGGCTTAATCCTCTGAATAAGTTCTTGATGGAACAAAAACACCTAATTTGGTATATGGCGGTGATGATTATGATTTTGAGGTTTATGTGAAATCTCATATTAATTCTCAGATCATATATAATAGGACTTTACCTGTGGTAAGATATATAAAATTGAAAAGAATATTGAATGAATCTATCTTATCCCAAAATATAGTGAAAGGAAGAATAATGGAGGCTTTCCTTGCTTCCTGGGTGGCTACAAAACTCTAATGAAATGCTGCCACTGAATCACCATCATCCCTTTCATAGGGTTATTGGTGTCTTGCAGTTGGAATTGTAGGCTCTATTAATGAGTTGTCTACTAAGTTAATGCATGGAATAATATGAAATGAGGAGTTTATGGCTAATTCTTATATATTTGAAGAATATTCTGATCATGCATGTGTGGATAATCATCTCTCCTTACTTAAAAGTGAGAATGTAATAGTGCATGAAGATGGATTTCAGCTGGTGATCCCTTGAAAGTCTCAAGAGAATGTTCTTACACCTAAAATGGTTCATACATATCTCACATTGGAACGTTCCATGAAGGTGTAATTTTCATCTAGCGGTCTATCAATGGGTATTAAGTCTGTGGACTAGTTATAGCCGTCAAACTTCTCTAATCTTATGATAAAAATAATAGGATTTTTTTGTAAGGATTGAGATGATGAATGTGTCATTCCACGGGATAAAGATTTTCATATCATTCCTCCAAATTAAATGGAAGTTGAAACACCCATTGAAGTCACCAGAAAGAAGGTAGTTGACCTTTTCTTCTTACAACATGAGGCCATTTACCCAATGACGAAAGCAGATGTTTTTGGTTTCAATGAATACCTTCTTATGCATAATTTGATGGAAATTAACTTTGAAGATGGATTTTCTTCTCACCTGAAGATGGGTCTTCAGTATATTTCATGGAAGTTTATAATATGTTCCACTATTGAGGAATCTCCCGACCCGTCATTTGAGGAGGATCATGTGCCACCTCAACTGGCTAATACATGGAAGAGAGGACGACACCCAAAGGGTAGAGGGAGACATCCTAAATATCTAGGCACTAGAGGTTGTTCTAGAAAGTGAATTTTAGTTTTTGATGTGGGAATATATTCCATGGTTGACCTCACCTCCCCTAGTATGTTTTATTTTTTTATTAATAAATTTGGAGTCATCGATTTGGTTCCCAAATCCATGACCGAGTCTTTTTTGGTATATTTATAAATACTTGTATATACTTATAAATATTTGTATATATTTATAAATGTGTGTATATATTTATAATTATATTTATTTATAAAATTATAAATACAATAAATATATTTACAATAATTTAATAATTATTCATATTTATTTATTTATTTAGATTTATAATTATAAAAAAGTATAAATAAATATTGATGTATGATTATATATATATAATTATTATTAATATATATTTTGGTAATTTTATAATTACTTAAATATATATATTTATATTTATAATAATAAAAATATATATTTAAAAATATTTATATATAATTATAATATATTTATATGATTATAAATATATATTTATAAATATTTCTATGTAATTTTAAATATATTTATATAATTGTTGGTCATGGTCCGTACATTATTGGTATATTAATGAAATTATATATATTTATATCAATATATAAAATTATAAAATTATAAAAGCCCATGAGCCTGTAATTGAGTGGTAAAGGCTTCTGCTTGGCATCCAGGAGGTCCTGGGTTCAATCCCTTTTGGGCACAAGTACTATTATAGTACTATGCAAGCAGCGATGCATGCAGGATAATATAAGAATGATTCTACACTATGATTTTGATCCTTGTTATGGGCTTCTTTTCCATTGGGCCTATGAGCTATGTAATAAATAAATACGGAATGATTGGTGGGCTATCCTCTTTGGGGGGGGGGGGGCTATGGCTGGCCTCTTCAGCATTTGTTTATGGTGTGTGTTTGTGTGTGTGTTTTGGAATGTATTTCCACCCCAAGCACCTAATGTATATAATTTTAAATATAAAAAATATACTTTTTATTTAAATATATTTATTATAATTTTGTAATTATTTATGTATTTATTTATTTATTTATATTTATAATTATAAGTAAATAAATTTAAAAAGTATTTATATATAATTGTAAATATATTTATTTTTCAATATATGTATTGTGTTTTTATAATTATTTAAATATTTATTTATTTATTTATATTTATATTTATAAATTAGTATATTTAAAACATATTTATATATAATTATAAATATATATATACTAATATATAATTATACATATAATAAATATAATAAATATTTAAATATTTTTTTTAATTTTATAATTATTTAAATATTTATTTATTTACTTGTAAATTCACAAGTAATTTATAAAAAAACTTATATATATTAATAATTTTTTAATTACATATTTAAATTAAAAAATTGTTATATATCATTTAAATAGGTTAATTATATAAATTTCTGACATATTTTAATTTTTAAAACATAATAAATAAAAACGAATAAATATTATTCATTTAAGTTACCAACACATTGAAAATATTTCATGTATATATAATAAATAAATATTACAAATTGATTAAATACATTTTTAACATTATTAATGAATCTATAATAATAAATAGATAATTTTAATTAAATAAATTACAAAAATATTAAAAACAGAATTCATAACATTTACGTGAATTACAATATGTACACATACACATATACACAGGTATGGATTAATATCAGGGGTCTCAAATGGTTCTTTTGGCACCCACAAATCCTGTGGGACATTGCCTCTGCAGTGGTATTTCCCATAAAACAAGACAAGGGAACAAAGTGTTTCCATTATCGACATTTTTTCAGGATCCTAGTTGAGGTTTATTTGTGCTTCATTCCTATTGAAACTATATTCTTGGTTGTTGGTGATTTCTAATTTGACCTAGCAATGGAATTTGAAAGGTTTCCTGAATTTTGCAGCACATGTAATTGTTTTGGTCATTCCCTTGTAATCTGTTGAAGGAATATGATGTGCTCAAACTACAGGAAGTATGGTCACCAGGTAAAGATTTGAAAATTAAAAATTCTTATTAGACAGGATATATGGGATAATTCATTTAAGGCTATAAATTTTAAATCCAAATAAAATTGTGAATTCATGGATTTATGTTTGAATGTATTTCCTCTGAGGACTGCACAACTTATCTCTAAAGTGTTGGGTGATTCAGTTCCTATAGAGCCTACATGGATACCCTATAAAGATGTTGTTATTGCCTTATTCTTAGGGGTGGTGGCTCCTACTTTGGATGGGAGAAACTTTGAGAAGTGTGATCATGATAAAAATTTAGGTTGTCTAACCAGATGATTCTTTGAATGTAGGTCAGCAAGAAAAGAGTTTGGATAAAGATGCCTCACTTGATGAAGACCCATGTCTGTTTAGCTGGATTGGTGGTTCTTTTCTGAAAGTAAATAGCAATGTTATGTTCTCATGCCTTTACCAGTTAAAGCTATAGGTAAATAATATAGAATATTACAAGGATAATGCGAGAACAAATTCATTAACTTATAGGAACTCTACTATGAAGGAGGACATTCAAGATGTCATGCCTATTCATTCAACTGGAATGGAAGCAGCTATCACGACCCTGTTTAGTGCATCTTTACTTGTTGATTATTTCCATACATTGTGTCATATAGAGGATCCAAATAACACTTCATGTTCTGGTGAGAGGCATGGGGGATCCCCAACATTTAAGGTTGAAGTCCAACCCTTTTCCCATGGTTCTTATCCTTTGAAAATGGATGACACAATTTCTATTTTGGCTGAAGAGCATGATTTCGTTGTTGGTGCTTAGGATGAGAAAACAAAATTCAAGAATGAGGGTGTTTTTATACCCAACTTTCATTATATACTGGATTCCATTAAAAACCAATAATTTTATGACTTCTTTCTGGATGTCTTTAGAATTAAGGTTTAAAAAAAGTAATATTAAGGCAGGCCACCCACATCCTATATCTATTTCTGATTTCCCTATTTCTCCCTTATTTGTGAAGGATGAAAGTGAAGATCCCCATGTGATCTCTTCTTGTCATCATGGGTATTCCTCTCTTGGGAATAATTCCACCACTCAAAGAAATCTCGGAGATAAGTCTCCTCTCAATGAGGCCTTAAACCAATAAGCTAATTCTGAAAAAGATATAATTTTTTATAGTGATAAGGAATTTAAAGATGATCAAGATGGAGGTCAAGATGTTGAGTCTCATAGAGGAAATTATGACTCAATGGGAATGGATGACCAATATGATACATTGAAATCTCCAAAACAATGGAGGAGGGGTCAACTTCTGAGAGGTCATGGTGGCTCACAACGATGGGGTGGTGGAGACAAAAAAATTTGAGTGTGCTAGTAGGTTGGCCTAGTTTTTCATGGTGGTGTCATGTGTGCCATTGTTTCTTTCACTTGCATTAACCATCTATATGTTTAATCTTTTTAATAAATTTTTCAGGACCATGTGTGTTAAATCCATGGGTTTACCTATTCTTATTATATAAATAAACATTAATTTTTAACATAAATATAATTATTTTTTATATATTGAAAAAAAAATATAATTTTTTTATCTATGTTGATAAAGATCATCATATATTATGGCTAAAAAATCACTAATAAAGGAATAACATTATCAGTGATTTTTAATCACTAATAGAATCTAACTTTATATGTAATTTTAGGTAGCGCTAATAATGGTACCCTATTTATCAGTGCTTTATATTTATCATTGAGAAAAGAAGGTGATTCCCTTACGTGGATATACGGTAGTGAGTACCATTTTATTAATGCATTATTCCATATTTATGTTTAATTTATTTCATTATTTTGTTACTAAAATGGGAATTTTGTTATACATATACACTCTTTTTTTCAATATGGGGTTGTTTATTCTGAAACAAGTTGAATGATTGGGAGCTTTTGAGAGTAATTTGGGGTCTAAATATAAATAAATATTAAATTTTTTGAATGTATTAATGTTTTTTATAATGCGTACAAACTAGTTATTTGAAATGTTTTTAATAGTCTTTTTTATTATATTTGTGAAGTAAATTTAATTAAAATTAGACATTGTATTAGATGTTACAGTGTGTCTTAATTGTAGTGGAACACTCCTAAGATGTTAATTTTATTAGTTATAGGAATAACACTAAAAAAGGTCTCATTACCAGTACTAAGAACTCCTTGATTATGTGTCCACATTATCAACAGTAAAAAATAAATGATAATGGGCCCCCTTTATGGGTGCTAAACTAGCATCGATAAATAACCCCCCTTTTAAATGATTTTTTAGTGCTAGTGAAGGGACCTTTTATCTATGCTATTTTTAGCACTTATAAAATCAATCAGCTTTTAAAGGATCTTACAACATCAACACATTTTTAGTACTAGTGATGGTTATTTCTTACATTATTGTAGTACTTTAAAGATATTTATTTGTTATGTGATCTTTTATATGTCGTACATGGAAATATAAAATCAGTAAGAGGCAAATATATAGTACTGGAAGCCCAATCTTCACATAAGATTATGGGTTTTATGCGGTCATATTGAGATCTATAATGTTATAAAATTTAAGGTTGTGGTTCATGAACGAGTATTATGAATATCCCTATATAAGGAATCCATGTGGTTTCCCTTTATGAAGGGATTTTAGGGTCACAAAAAGGTTTTATACTAGAGGGGAATCATTGTAGAAGTCTTCTATGAGGCTATTTCCATTCTCCATCTCCCTCAAGAATTTTTACCATTGCTAATATAGTCGTTGAATAGTGATCACATGATTAGTATAAACATAGGGCTTTAAAAAATCCAATTTACTCAGACAACGGAAGTGATAACATCACCTAGTAGAACTTCTCTTAATGATGCCCATTTTTCAGAGCTCTGAAAATAGGTACCATCACTGGGCTTCACTCTTGAACTGTCCCAATCTGAGCTTCAACACGTTTAGCTTGAACGAAATCACCTACGAGAAAAGTGGAAGTTAATAGAGATTACCACCTGAGAGATGTTATCCAAGCCACCCCAAGAGTTTTTCACAATCTCACACCTTACCCTTAGGCCTTATGCGGGTGTTATAAAGGGTTATACAATAAAGCAGTAGTTGATATTTATCTCTTTTATAAATAAAAGTCTTATTCCATCAATTCCTCTATGAGAATAGTTTTTCTTAAAAATATAATGATTTAGAGAAATTGATTTTTTGGGTAAAATGGTACTTTTTATAAATATATAAATTATTTTATTAAACTCAGTTTTTATTAATATTGTTATTATAATAGTGTTATAAGAACACTCCGTTTAATTATAAGTGGTGATTATTTTTCGTATTGTTTTTACACTATAAATGATTCAGTATTCATTTTGATAAGAATTATATTTTTATATGATAAAACTGAAAATTTTTTTTTAATTAAAGGATTTATTTTGAAGAATTAATGAATTTTTGGAATAAATAATATTTTAATAAAATATTATTATTATTTAATTTTTATAAATGGTCATATAATTTTTATGAATCCAAATGTAATTTTATTAAGGTTTGGAAACTATTTTTATCAAAACCCGTCAATTTTCAATAAAAAAAGATATTATTTTAAAAGTGAAAATTCACATATTTAGAAAATTATTTAGATAAAATAATATTATTTTTGGAATCAGGATGTCAAAATTTTCCAATGGTGAATCTTTAGTAATTTTATAAGATTTGAATTTTTGGGTAAAAAATAAATATCGTATAAATATATAATATGTTGTATGACATCATAATGACCCAATAGCGATGTAATAAAATACTGTAAAAGGTATATTTGGACAATATATGTTTTAAATTTAAAATAATGTGATTTTATATTTTTTTGATTAATTTTATGATGTCTTAGTGGACCCTCCAAGACATTAAAATATTTTAACATTTTAAAATAATTTCCTTTAGAGTGTGACTGGCCTCCACATAAGTAAGACAAATATTTCAATAAGTTCGACCACTGGACTTATAAAATAATTTTTTCCACTCCCCTTTGGAAAAAACCATGTGCAAAAACCATGAGTTGTTTTGCAATTTTGAATATTTAATTATATAGATTCTGAAACCTAAAGTAGTGAAGTATTAAAAATTCCACTCTCTTTTAGTATATAAATCAACCCAAGATCCCACTTATCTTCACTAAAAACCCTTGGATCATTTCCCTACTCTACCCTCCACTCTATTCTATCCTCCCAATTTTAACCAAGCTCTCAATAATCCCCTCCTCAAGATCTTTAATTCACACACTCAAGTAAGGTATTTCTTACTTCCTCATTTTTGTCCAAGTTTCTTTATGTTGTTATACCCTTGTGTTTTCAATTACAAATGTTTTGGTATGATTTTTAACCTACCCCATACATACCTACTTATGTTTTAATGATGATATATCACTTTCTCTCTCATTGATCCCTCCAATGTTCACCCTTTACCATTCTGAAATTTCATAAGAGTTATTCCCTTTCTCCACTTTCTTCATGTTTTTTTATTATGTTATGCCTTCTATTTCCAAATTTCATGTTTTAGGACATGTATCTATATGACCCCCTTACTCTCCATTTCATTTAAATGTTATTATATATCCCTTTATCTCTCATCAACCATTTTTATGAATTATTATGTCAATCCATTATGCTGGCGAAATTGCACCGTGATTTTCCAAGAAAAAATCATCGTGTAGTGAATACCACTGCCATTTCTTGATCAAGGGTATTAACTTTTATGAACATATATTTACTGATTTTATAGTTTCATGTATTTATTCAACATTACATTATCATGTAATAAATGATTATTTTTAATGATTCCTTGTTATATGATCCATGTGGCACACTTATTCATAGATGAAATTTTTGTAAAGGGTCCTCCCTAATAGCGCTCCAATACATTGGGTAATATATAGTATCATGATAGACCATGTTTAAAATGGGTTTACTGATGATAATTTAAGTTAAATTATGATTTAATCATGACAACTCAAGTGAAATTAGCTTTTACTCTTGCTAATCCATGTGCAATGAGCCTTGGGTCATGATAACATCATGTTGTATGTCATTGCTACATTTCCATGTTATGATAATCATACCATATCATGCCTTTATGTTAATGTTTCTCTTGTGCTCCATTAATATGCTTATTACCTAACATGTACTATATTCTTCATGTTATTACTTTTTTACTCCCTTAATAGGATTTATATCTCACCCTCTTCTTATGTTTGTCCCCAGGTTATCCCATAAAATGCTATGTATGAAGCAATGGTTTGGTCATGTAAAAGAATTTTTCAATAAGGATGTTGTATTTTATCTTTTAAGTTGTTATTTAATGTTCCTAATTTTACAAGACACTAGACCTCTCGATCTTCGGTGTTGTATTAAGTGCATGTCTATGTAATAAATCATTTTTAAGTGTGTAATAAAGAGACGGTTTGTTATAGTTGGTATTAGTGGATAGGTTTAGTTATTTTTGGGATTAGTATTAGAAATGCCTAGTTAAAGCCTAAGGGGTAATATTAAATATAATAAAAATATCCCTCAATTTTGGTCAGTATAGAGTATGTTTTTTATCATGAAAATAGATCCCTGTGTGGATACGAACAAGTAGAGGTGGATTTGGAACAGATGTTTCTAGGGGAAAACCCAAAAACATCAGTTTGAGCTAAAATTGAAAAGGAACTGGTGCACGACAACAGGACTTGCTTCACTCATGGTTCTAAAATCTTAGGGGGTTATTCGTTGGTAAATTCCTAAGATTAGTATGAATCATTATTAAGGGAATAAAAAATGCCCCTACGAATATATGTTTGGAAGTAGATCATTGATAACATATATTGATGCCTAAATAATCATAAGTTAAGGAAATAAATGTGATTTATAAGTTGTCCCTTATTGTATTTGGATTCACCATTTATGTTTTACACCTAAAATTACTTTTATTCTAGCCAATGGTCAGTAATAGGAGGAATCAAGCTAAGAACTGATGTGAAGATCAAAGTGATGACTATTCTAATGAGATTCCCAATCTGATGGGAGCGGGAATCGCAAAATGTTTCTTGATACACTCTTAGTTAACTCATGTGTTGAATAGAAGAATTGGTCAAGAGGAACATCCACCCCCCCCCCCCTAAGAAAGAACAATCCACAATCGAGATTTTCATGAGAAAAAGGCCTCATACTTTTAATAGATCATATGATCCCTCAATCATTGAACAATGGATCTACTCCATTGAGAAGATCTTCTCTATCCTTCAATGTTCCGAACAAGAGAATGTTCTTCTGGATTCTATTCTTATGGAGGGTGAAGCTGTTCAATGGTGGAAATTGATCAAAAATACAAAGCCTGAGGATGATATCGACAAATTGGAGGGGAAATATTTTTAGAAAAAAAATCGATAAATATTTTCTTCACACCCACCGACTTAAGATGGAAAGGGACTTCCTTTCCCTCAAGAAAAAAGACAACGAATCCATTAGATCATGCGAGGAAAAATTCACAAGGCTTGAATGATACACCTTCGGCATTGTCACTACCCCTGAATGGAAGGTTGACCACTTATTTTTTGGGGTAAAACCTATCCTACAGAAATCCCTAGCGACCCGTGAGTTCTATAGCTATGAGGAAATTTTCCGATGTGCCCTCAAAGTTGAAATGGAGATCGGAGAATCTCAGGGGCATCATAGGGATAATAAGTTGAAAGTGGACTTTAATTCTGGTGGTCTGATGGATAAATACAACGATGATAAGAAATTTCTGCACCCCACTTTCCAAAGGTGCGGAAAGAAGAACCCTAAAAATTACATTAAGGGGATGATTAAATGCTTTAGGTGTGGAAGATAAGGTCACCTAGAAATTAATTACTGATAAAAAACCACTACTGCGATAGAGGAGAGGAACGCTCTGTTTGAACCTTAATGCAATGTTCATTTCTTCAACTGCAAAGAACTAGGGCACTTTGCAAACTAGTTCCCTAAGCCAAGGGTTTTCGGAGGAAACCAACAACCTCCAAGGAATCAAGTGCCAGGTTTTTCCATCACTATCGCTGAAGAAAATCTGAACAATGAAGTGATGACAGGTACTCTAGTTATTCATTCATGAATAGAGAATGTAATTTTTGATTCTGGTTCTACACATTCTTTTATATCCCAAAATCTTAGAAGAACAATCCAAACACCACCACAAATCATGGAAGTATAGATGTCGGTGAGAATAGTAAATGGGGAAATTATTGTATCCAGTGAAAATAACTCCTCCCCTATCACAATTTGTGGATGAACTTCCTGGAGAACCACTTCATACTCCTTCTTGTGGAATTTTATGCAATTATTGGCATGGATTGTCTTTCCCTATATAGATCCAACATAAATTTTCATGAGAGGTAAATCACTCTCCCTATGGAAAATCGACCCCCGATGCGGTACAAGTGAAAGGGGGAAGATAAAACTTCTTTAGAACCATCATCTCAAGCATGGATATTATTTCCCTATGAGAAAACTTATCTTACTCAAATGATTGATTCTAAGGAAGCAACCATCCTTGAAGACATGCCTATTGTGAGAGAATTTGTTGAAGTGTTTCCTGATGAATTTATTGGTCTTCCTCCTAGAAGAGATGTTGAATTCTCTATTGATCTCATACCTAAGGCATTTCCAATATCCAGGACTCTGTATAAAATGGCTATTGTGGATCATGAGGAGATAATGTAACAACTACTGGAGAATCTAGATAAAGGGTTTACACACCCAAGTTTTTTACCATGGTGTGCATTGGTCATCTTCATTATGAAGAAGGATGGGGAATCGTTCCTTTGCATTGATTATCATGATCTAAAAAACACAATAAATAATAATTATCCCCTACTATGAATTGATGACTTGATCTATTAGCTACATGGAGCACAATACTTCTCCAAGGTGGATCTATGGTCGGGATATTACCAAGTAAGGGTGAAAAAGGAGGATATTCCCAAGACTTGTTTTCATACATGGTACGGGCACTATGAATTCATTGTAATTCCTTTGAGTCTCACTAATCCTATAGAAATATTAATGGACTTGATGAATAGTGACTTTAGAGATTACCTCAAAAAATTATTTTTAGTATTTATAGACAATATTCTAATATACTCTAAAACCAAGGACGATCATGAGGAATATCTAATCACTATACTAGATACCTCGTGAAAGGAGAATCCCTATGAAAAGTACATCTAGTGTCAATTCTGGATGAAGTAAGTATCATTCCTAGGTCATATCATCACAATAAATGAGATATATGTGGATCCCTCCAAGAAAAATGCAATTGAGGGATGGTCGAGGCCAACATATGTGATAGATGTCCATATATTCTTGGGTTAGCTGGATATTATCACTGATTTGTGAGAAGTTTCTCATGATTGTCAAAACATCTTACCAAGCTAACTTGGAATGCAGTAAGGTTTTCTTGGAGGTATGAATACTAAGATAGATTCATGAAGTTGAAAATGAGGATTATCATTGCGGTCATGCTCACACTACCCACAAGTGAATAACTTTTCACCGTATTTAGTGATGCTTCGAAGAAGTGCATGGGATGTGTTTTGATGTAAAATGACAAAGTCATTGCCTATTCTTCAAGGAAATTGAATTTTTCTAAGAAAAACTCTCCAACACATGATCTAGAGTTGGCTGCAGTAATATTCACTTTAAAAATTTGGTGTTATTACCTATTTGGGGAGAAGTGTGAAATATATAATGATCAAAAAAGCCTCAAGTATTTATTCACATAGAAAGAGTTGAATATGCACCAAAAAATATGGTTAGAGATGATCAAAGAATATTTCTTCTCAATCCATTATAACTTTGGGAAAGAGAACTAGGTGGAAGAAGCTCTAAGTACAAAGGACCCAGTGATTCTATTATTAATAAGAATTTAAAAGGATCAAATCTTCGTATATTTGACGAAGATGGATATGGAAATCAAAAATACGGGAACATTATCAATCCTTTTATAAATGATTGCTCAATTGTATCCTTTGGAACGGTTAAAGGATTCTAAAAAGGATGACGTGGGAATTTAGAAGAATGTAAAAACTATCTAAAAAGGGAAATCCTCAGAGTTAAATGTTAATGAACAAGGAATTGTGATATTTGGGTAAAGACTATGTCTTTTCTATAAAATCTAGAGTTAAAGAAAAAACTTTTGGATGATTCACATAGTTCATATTTATCCATTCGCCCAGGAAACACAAAGATATATCAAGGTCTTCAAGAGCATTATTGGTGGGATAACATGAAGAAAGAGATTGCTGAATATACATTAAAGCGGATGGTATGTTAGAACATGAAGGCTGAGAGGTATAAGTCTAAGGGGATGATGAAACCATTTCCCATACAAACATGAAAATGGGGGAAATCACCTTGGACTTTGTCACCAGACATCCAAAGACATACAAAGGAAACAATTCTATTTAGGTTGTTGTGGATTGTCTTACAAAGACATTGCACTTCATTAAAATTGGAGAGGATTTCTAATTAGATCAATTGGGACGGATATAAATCACAGAAGTTGTAATCCTGCATAGTGTACCACTATCGATTGTATCTGATCAAGATCCAAGATTCGCCTCTATGTTCTGTAAGAGTCTCTAACCCATTCGGAATACTGAGGTGAAATTCAGTATGGCTTATTATCCTCAAATTGATGGCCAATTTGAGTGGACTATCCAAACACTTGAAGAAATGTTGAGATCATGCTCAATGAACTTCAAAGGGGGATGGGATCAACATATTTATCTGGTTGAGTTCTCTTACAATAACTATTTCCACTCAAGCATAAAAATGGCTCCTTATGAAGCAATTTATGGGTAGAGGTGAAAAACACTGGCATGTTGGGATGAAGTTGGGGAGACAGAACTCCTAGGTCCAGAAATGGTCCAAGAAATAGTGTAGAAGGTTAAGACCATCTAGAAGTACATTGAAGCTGATAAGAGTCGAAAAAAGAGCTATACTGATAATCTTTGACAAGACCTAGAGTTTGATGTTGGAGACATGATATTCCACCGCATATCACCACGGAAGAGAGTTATGATATTTAAGAAGAAGGGAAAACTTAGTCCAAGGTATATTAGCCCTTTTCAGATCCATGGTCTCATTAGAGTAGTGGCATATCGAATAGCACTCCCACCGAACCAATCTCAAGTACATGATGTATTCCATATATCAATCTTGAGGAAGTACATACCTAAACCATGGCATGTACGTAATCTAGAGGTGGTACCATTAGATGATGACCTCTCCTATTAAGAGAAGCTGGTGAAGATATTAGATCATAGGGAAAATATTCTACGAAATAAGATAATCCCCCTCGTCAAAGTTTTGTAGATAAACCACAGGTTTGAAGAAACTACATGGGAACAAGAGGAAGTGATGATGCAGAGTAACCCAGATCTATTTTAGTGTGGGAAAAAGAAATTTTGAGGGAGAAATTTCTTATTGGGGGAAGATTGTAACGACCCAAACTTTTATTAATGAATTTCCTCATGATCTAATTAATTCTCTAATTATGTATAATGGTTATATAAAACATATGAACTCCATTTCTTTTATATATTTTTTATTTTAAAATACCCTTAAAAAATTTTACTGTTGAAAATATATCCTTTGCATAGTGACCACATGATTCGTATAAACACATGGCTTTAACAAATACAATTTACTATGACAAAGGAAGTAATGGAATCATCTAATTGAATTGATCCATACGAAACCCATTTCTTTGATCTCGAGAAGGATGTAGCATCACTAGGCTTCACTCTTAACCAATCCAAAGTTGAGCTTCAACACATTAATCTTGAACAGAATTTCCTATTAGATAAGTGGAAGTTAATAGAGATTACAACCTGAGCGATGTTATCTGAGTCTCCCCAAGAGTCTGTCATCATCGCACACCTTACCCTAAGGTCTTATACAGGTGTCATAAGGGGTTATGTATAGGGAATTAGTTATTTTTTGTGTGATACCTTTTATAAATAAAATTCATATTCCATCAATTCCTCGATGATAATAGTTTTTTCAAAAAAATATAATGATTTAGATAAATTTATTTTTCATGTAAAATGGTACTTTTTAGAAATATATAATTTATTTTATTAAACTGAGGTTTTTTTAATATTTTTATTATAATAGTGTTATAAGAAAAATTATTTTAATTATAAGTGATGATTATATTCCTTAATGTTTTTACTCTATAAATGATTAAGCATTTGGTTTGATAAGAATTATATTTTCAAACAATAAAACTGAAAAGGTATTTTTAAAAAAAAAAATATTTTGATGAATTAATGAATTTTTGGAATAAATTATATTTTAATAAAATATTATTATTATATATTTTTTATAAATTATCATATAGTTTTTATGAATCCAAATGTAATTTTATTATGGTTTCGAAACAGTTTTTGTCAAAACCCCTCAATTTTCAATAAATGATAGTTTTTATTTTAAAATTGAAAATTAAAATATTTAGAAAATTGTTTAGATAAAATGAATATTATTTTTAGAATCATGAAGTTAAAATTATCCAATGTTGAGTTTTTCATAATTTTTTGAGACAATCGAATTTTTGGGTAAAAATTAAATACCGTATAAATATATAATGTGCCTTATGACAGAATTATGACATAATAGTGATGTAATAAAATACTTTATAATGTATATTCGGCCAATATAAGTTTTAACTTTAAAATAACTTGACATTATATTTTTTTTTTGATTAATTTTATGATCCCTTAGTGAACCCTTCAAGACATATAAAATATTTTAACATTCTAAAATGATTTCCTTCAGAGTGTGACTCAACTCCACATAAGCAAGCCTGATATTTTAATAATTTTGTCCATCAGCCTTATAAAATAATATTTCCAACTCCCCATGTTCAAAAACCATGGGTTGGTTTGTGGTTTTGAATATTTAATTACATAGATTCCAAAATCTATGTTTGTGAATTATTAAAGAATTCTCCTCTCTTTTCCTATAAAAACCCACTCAATCTCCCATGTATCTTCACTCAAAACCCTTGGGGAACGTCCCTAATATTACATAATCTCTATATAATCCTCCCAATGTGCCCCAAGCTCTCAATAATCCTCTCTTCAAGATCTTGAAGTCACACACTCATGTAAGGGACTTCTTCCTTCCTCATTTTTGTCCAAGTTTCATTATGTTGTTATACCCTTGTGTTTTCAATTACAAATTTCGGGGTATGATTTCACACCTCCCCCATACATCCCTATTTATGTTTTATCGATGATAGACCTTTTTATCTAACATTAGTCCCACCCATGTACACCTACTACCATGCAGAAATTTCATAAGACTTATTCCCTTTCTCCTCTTTCTTCTGGTTTCTTTATTATGTTATGCCTTCTATTTTAAAATTTCATGTATTGGGGAAATTTATCCATATGAACCCATTACATTCCATCCCATTTACATGTTATTAGATATCCCTTTCTCTCTCATCTACCATTTTTATGAGTTATTTTTTCATGTCGTTATGATACAGAGATTGCACCGTGATTTTCCATACCAAAATCATCGTGTAGTGAATACCATGCCCATTTCAATATCAAGGGTTTTCACATATATGAACAAATACTTATTTGTTATAAATTTTTATTTATTTATTCCAAATTCCTTTATCATGGAATAAATTATGATGTTTAATGATTCCATGTTATATGATCCATGTGGCACACTTATGCATGAAATAAAATTTTTATAAAGGGTACGCCCTAATAGTGCCCCAATTCATTGGGTAATGTTTAGTATCATGATACACCATGTGCAATGAGGGTTTAATCATGCTAATTCAAGTGCAATGAGGGTTTACTCATGATAATTCAAATTTAATGAGGGTTTACTCATGCTAATCATTGTGCAATGAGCCTTGGCTCATGCTAACATCATGTTGTATGTAGTTTCTACATTTCCATGTTATTATAATCATGAAATATCATTATTTTATGTTCATGTTTCTATTATACTCCATTGATATGCCTATTTCTGAAAATTTACTGTATTATTCATGTTATTCATTGTTTTCTCCCATACTGGGCTTTATAGCCTGCCCTTTTCTTATGTATGTCCCTAGGTTATCCCATGCAATTCTAAGTACAAAGTAATTTTTATGTCATGTAAAGGAAGTTTTCAATAAAGATGTTGTAGTTTATGTCTTAATTTGTTATGTAATTTTCCTAATTTCCTAATACACTAGACCTCTCAATCCTCATAGTTTTCTTAAGTGCAAGTTTATGTAATAAATCATGTTTAAGTGTATAATAAAGATCAAGGTTGTTGTATATTACTTCTTCAAATTTGAATTTAAAAAACAATACATACCATATACTGTATTTATAGGGATAAAAACGTACACCAAAAAATAAATGATCATAATAGAAGAAAATAAAATGTCCATAGTTTGGTGCAGTAGGTACCTTCCGAGAATCCAACACTAAACATGTCAAGAAGCTTTCATTTGAACTCATCAAGACATCATTACAACATTGGATGATTGATTCTGACCCAAGAAAATGAGTTTATTTCCAAAAATCCACCCTTAAACATGTTTTCCTTATAACCCATGATTTTTCATTATATTAGGGTAGCTGTATCATGGGGTATAATTTTGAAATCTACACCCTCTTATATTTGGGATTCATCCACCTCATATGTCTTTTATTCTTGTATTGAGCTCTAAACCTTCACCAGGACTTGAATGCACTTGAAGGAGGCTCTACCGTTCTTCTTAATGTGAACCGACATGGTGATATGATGCTTTAGGAAGCGTAATCCGGTGAATGGTCTACTAGATAGAACATTGATGAAGGTGTTTAATTTTTGGAAAGCTTCTACATTGTATTTCCATTCCAATTATTTAGTGGATTTTGGTACAAAAAATTGATTCATATTCATGAAAAGAGACATGGAAGAGAAATATAAAGGTGTGGGAGTCTGCCATCATTGTTGAATTTTAGAGAGAATCCTATGATATCATCAAAGAAAATGAATTCAATTAACATGAAATTACATTGTGAATAAATAGTGGAAGATGATATCTGGCTGATGATCATAGTCAACCTAGGATCATCACAATTTTCTTCTAGTTCATTTTTCTTGTATAGTACAGAACATTTTTTAGATAAGTAGACTTGGATAGATTCAAAATTCCTTTACAAATTTTTTTATTCTTAAGTGATACAAATGAATTGATTTTTTTGTATCTGAAGTCAATATGGTGAATAATATAATACAGTCAGCTAAAATGATTTTTTATAATAATGAACTAAAAAGGGTCGTATGGTGATGGGAAAAACGTAAAAAAATTGAAAAAAAATTAAAAACAAAATTGGAGAGAGGTGTAGAGGCTACCAAATTCTAAAAGTGATATTTTTTAAAAAAAATATATATAAAGGAGACATGATGATTGGGTAATGTTAAAAAAGGGTGTGGAATATTTTTTACCCAATGAAAATGGATATGGAGAATATTTAGAAATAAATGGAAAAACTAATTTTGAAAATTTATAACTATTTATTTATTGAAAAATGTGGAAATAAAAAAAGGAAAGTTGGAATTTAAAAAATAAATGATGGGAATACAACATGGAAGACTTTAAATACCATCTGATAAACCATTTTTTATCTTCTTATTCCTTCCTTTGGTGCTACAAATTGGTAGAAAATCTGAATGTTCTCTAGCTGATACACCTTCAAACCACGTGATACCACTAAAGGTGGATTTAGCGGCATCAAAAGTTGATGCAGATCCATGGAGGTGATCATAATAAACTTACAGTGGAAATACTGATTTTTATTTATTCAACTTTGAATTAAAAAAACAACACACACCATACACCCTATTTATAAAGATTCAATTGTATAGGAAAAAAATGATCAAAATATAAGAAAATAAAAAGTACACCATTTTGTGAAATAGGGGACTCTCAAACATCCAGTGCCAAACACATCAATAATCCTTCATTTCAAATATTCAAGCATCCATTGAATAAATGGATGTTTTGGTGTTAATGAAAGAAAACAAGTTTATTTTTCAATACCCATTCCATTACAAATTTTCCTTGATTCAAATTATTATTCAGATTTACTCTCACGTTCTTTTTACATTGAAAGTTATGGATATTTTTTTAATGTTTTTTGTCTATTATTATTTCACTTACCCTATTTCATGACTCAACTATTGTGGGGTAACAGCAGAATAGAACACCAAGAATGATTCCAAATACCACCGAATGAATAGGAAGATTCAATTCAATATTTAAAATATAAAATTAATATTGAATATACTAAAAATGAATCATATTAGAACACTATCTTGGATAATTAGAAAAAAATAATGATGTGAATAGTTGAACATCGAGATTTACGTGGTTTGAAACTCTTTTGGGTAGTACTCCGTATAAAGAACACAACTACACACACTCTATAATTAAATTATTAGATGAAATAGATTACAAGGATAATATAATGTAGTTACACATCAAAAATACAAGAAACAAAACAATCATATGATGAACAAATTAGAAAGATAAATAAAGGTCGGTCTTCTTAACCTGACAGACACTACCTCTCTGAGGCTCTTGTTTTGATTCCATTCTTGGTTCTAGATCTAGAAACACATGCATAGAAGTCTCCTTTATAGTAGTAGAATTCTATATATACACCAAGAAAACCCTGATCATGGATGTAGTTCAGCGTGAAAATAAGAATATCCACTTTTGAAAATCTATTCATCGATTTCCAATGTCTACTCATCCCTCAAAAAAACAACATCACGAAACAGCTCTATGTTTTGAAATAGATCGATGCCAAGAAACGATTTCTAGGAGTTTGATAGGGGATCCTTAGAGTGGTGAGAGGGGATCCTTCCACTATTAAGAGAGAGGGCCTACCAGTGGAGAGAGAGAGTGCTAATTTTCAAATCTATTCCTCTTTTTAAAAACACTGTAGGGAGATGAATTTCCAGATCTATTGAAACCGAACATACCACACGGGTTATGAAACCCCCAGGAAAATCCCTACTAGAATAACTGCACAACCAAGGGAAATAATCTAGGGATCCTGATCCAAACAAACTGTCCAGGGGGTTCACAATCTCCCAAACATAGTGGACAACCACAATCTAATGGGAGACATGGTAATCAACAACCAATGTTGAAGCAACGATGTCACTTAGATTTTCATGGTGGAAAATGAAGAAGCCAAGCCGAGTGGGTCATAACACACACCAATAATGGGTTTAGAAAATATTCTTGAAATTGAGCATATAATAAAATAAAAGACATCACATGTATTAAAGAATTAAACTGGCAGGAAAAAATAAATGGGAAATTTTAATATGAAAAAAATTTAAATACCCAAATTCCCAAATTTCCAAAATTTTCAATTAAAATTTAAAATGTTCACTCAAAAAATGTTATTCAAGTATATCCAAGTTCAAGATATCTAAGAAATTCTCTAACATGGATAGAGTAATAGCCTCAGTCAAACTATCAACTGGATTTTCATCTGTGTGTATATTAGTGTCACACACTACTCCACTTTATATAATATCTCTTATAAAATTAAACCTAATTTTATATATTCATATACCTAACTTGGAATACTAAATTTTTAGATATATAAAGGGTAGAATAATAATCAAAATGTACATTAATAACAGAATTACTAATACTAAGCTCAGAAGTCAAACTCAAAATCCATATAGCTCTTTGACGGATTATGTCAGTGCAACTTACTTAGCATCAGTGGTTAAGAGGGACACCACCAATTTCCTATTACACTTCATGATATAGGTCCTCCACATTTATTAAAAATTTAACTAACTAGGTATTTCCCAGCATCAATATTTCCATCATAGTTAGAATCCACGCAACCAGTCACTAATTAAGATGAATTAACATTCTTAGCATAGAAAATTGAAAGAGATGATATAGAATAAATGTACCTTAACAACCATTTAAGATCATGCCAATGTGGATTTCTCAGATTTTCTATATTCCTACTCAAGGTACAGATAGAAAAAGAAACATCTAGTCAAGTACAAATCATATCATATAAAATACTACCCACTACATTAGCATACGATATTCTAATCATATATTCAATATCAAAAGCTGTGGAAGGCAACTGTGATAAAGACTATTTAAAATGTTGACCTAAATGAACATTAATGGGCATTACAACATCAAAAAATACATATTATATACTTTAAGGACATATGAACATTGAGATATATATAGAATCTTATGCTTCTTGTCCCAAATAATTTTCATCCCTAAAATTTTCTTAGAATGGACTAGATATTTTATTTCAAAAGCTAAATTCAATTTAATTTTAACATAGGTGATTAATTTCATATCACAATATATGAGTAACATGTCATCTACATAATTCAGTAAATAAAGCATGGATTTTTTTAACTAATTTAAAATATACCCAAGCATCAAACTGACTCCTGCTAAAACCATTTTCGAACATGAATCAATAAAAAATTTTGTTCCATTGTATTGAATCTTTATTTAATCAATCTAAGGAGTTATCAATCAAAAAAACATGGTTATCTTTTAATTCATGTTGAGAACCTATAGGATTATTCATGTATAATTTTTAAATTAAATCACCATTAATGAAACCAGTTTTTACATCTAACTATTCTCTATGAAAATCTAAATGCGAATAAAATGCAAGAAGAATTATTATAGAAGAATGTTTCACTACAGTTGAATGAAATTATTAGTAATCAATTCCTTCTCTTTGAAGAAATACTTTATCTACAAGTCTCCCTTTAAAATTAATTTTATTCCATCTAGTATTGTATTATTTTGTTTTATAAATCCATTTACAGCCAATCACCTTGGAAGTAGGTGGTTTATTGACTATGGACCAAGTATGGTTCTTTCATAGGGACTTCATCTCATCTTCTATAACTGAAATCCAATACTTAGAGTTACTATCATTGAAATCTTGATTGTAGCTTTGGGGATCTTCTCTACCCAAATCTGCTACCAAATTCAAGGAAAAGGCAACCATATCAGCATGTTTGTACCTAGTAGGAGGTCTAAGGACTCTCCTCTACCTATCCCAAGTGATATGATAACCCATAAGGTCTCTAGGAGATCTATCATCTGTATAGTCATCAAAATGAGACCCATATTAGAGTATAGGATGAGAAAGGAGATCCTAATAGTTATAGGGAGTCTCAACTTGAGGCTCACTAACATTGGGAGGATTATCCTCAAGATCCCCCTTCTGAGAAGGATCGTCGCTATCATCAAGGGGAGGATAGAATTTAGAAGGAATAGAAACATGAAACACCACATCCTAGATAAGAATACACTTGTTAAAGCAAGTTTTATCTACCAAACATTTATACCCCTTTAGGATACCATTTTAAAATTCATTTAACTACTCTATGATCATGTTTATCATCCATAACATGAGTATAGGCAGTGAATCCAGACACTCTAACATGTTCATAGGATGGGGTGATTGCTCCCCAATTTAATAAGAGTCTTAATGATGTTGTAAGATTAAAGGCACATATTGATTAAGTAAACTATCATAGTGAAAGATTCTTCCCAAAATGAATTAGGCAGGACCAAGAATGCAAGCAATCTATAAACGTTCTCAATAATGGTGTTGTCCATAGGCTCATGTAGACCATTCTAGTGAGGGGTATAACTCACCGTTCAGTGTCTCAAAATTCTATCATTTTCAAAAAAACATGATGAATTTGGAAGATAGGTATTCAAGGCCATTATCAGTCCTCAAATCCATTAACTTCTTACCTAAATGATTTTATACCGAGGTTATCCATGTGCTAAACACCTCAAAGAAATCAAATTTATTTTTCAGAATATTGACCAAGACTCTCCATGAAAACTCGTCTATAAATGTGAAAAATTAGGAGCCTCCACCATGGGAGGTAGTCCTAGAAGGTCCCCACAAATCAGAGTGTACATACTCAAGTGGGTGACCAACTTTAAATATGGATCTATGAAAACTGATTCTTTTAGACATACCCATGACATAGTCCTCACAAAAGGGTAAGTTACATGGTGTAACTTTATTAAGCTGCTCTTTTTTGCTCAAATATACTATTCATTTAGCACTAACCTATCTCATACGCCTATGAAAAAGAATAGTGCTGTCATTTTTAGTGAAATAGTTGTTTCCCAACTGGTTGAAATGTGTTCATCCATACAACACATATAACACATTCAAAAGGATCATTTATGAACTGTATGAGAACCCTTGGAGGTTCTTAGAGAACAAGAATCAGATTTGAAGGTAAAACGTCTCTGACCTATGACACCTAATGAGATCAGATTCAATTGTAAATCAAGAACCCATATCACATCCAATAATGTGACAAGATAATCATCTCAGAGTTCTTGCATAACAGAACCTCTACCCATGACCCAACAACTCTTATTGTTTCCTAGAACAACCTCTCCTTCAACTCTCTCACTCAAACAAGAAAAGGAACTCCTATTTGAGAAAATGTGGAAAGAACATCCTGAGTCTAAGACTAACTCAAAATCAAGAGTATATCGGGACACACACAACACCTCAACACTTTCATATCCTTTTTTAGAAAATATTGAATGGTCGTTGTACTTTATAGAAGGTTTACCATATTTAAAATTGAGTCATTTGGGTCTGATATGCCCAAGTTTCACATAGTGAAAATAGGTAACCTACTTCAACTTGTGATTAGATTGATCTTAATTAGACTGGATATGAATCTTTTTACCCTTTATACTTTTACCTTTATTATTCCCTCAAAACTTTGAATGAACCCTCAAATTCAGACCCCCCGTCTTCAGGTTCAACCGTAGCCTTGCAACGTAACTCATGCGAAAGAAAGGAAAAATAGATAGCCTATAAGGTTAAGGAATCTCTTTCATACATCATACAATAAATATTATGTTCATATAAATTTTATAAATAAATTAAAAGTGTGATGAATTGGTCCTCGTCTTCAATGTTGATATTTATATTAGATATCTCTAACAAGATTTTATTAAACTCAACAAGGTGTGTCTGGATTATACTTCCATGATTCATCATGAAGTTATATAATTTCTGTTTATTTTGTTGAAAACCAATTAAGTATGTTTTAATATATAGATTTTCATGATTTGAACAAATAATAGCTACGGAAGTCTCATAAGTGCCTTCACATAGGACTTTATCACCTAAAGACAAAGTTAAAGGGATACGTTCTTTCATCAAAACTTTGGGAGGTACATCTGAATAGGTCAACACTATTTTACCACTAGTGAACTCGCTCCCATGTGGTTTCTTAGTTCCATAAATGGCATCTTACCAACCTTGTTGGAGTAACTGGGCTCTCATTTTTAAACACTGCAAAATAAAATCATTTCACCCATCAGATTTTTCTATTTCATATTTTTCATACTCCAATTTTTATTCAGGTGTCTTTAATATAACTTTTTTATGGGATAATATCGAAATACAACTCTAAAACAATTATACATACCAATTAATGAATAGGTTAATTCAATTTAATATTTACAACAAAAAATTAAAATTAAATATGCTGCAAATGTGTCATATTACAACACTTTCATGGTGAATTAGCGAAACAGGAAATCAGTAAATAAAATAACATCCCGATTTATGTAGTCCAGAACCCTTTTGGGTTCTAATCTATGGTAAGAACACTGCCACAAATTTTCTACTATTAAATTATTAAAGTAAATTTATTAAAAGTCAAACAACCTGAAACCACACATCAGAAATACATGAAACAAAACAATCAAAGCGTGAACAAATGAGAAAGATGAACAAAGGTCAGTCAGCTTAACCTAACCAACACTACCTCACTTATGATATTGTTTTGATATCGTTCTTGGTGATAGATCTGAATACAAGAGTAGAGGAGGATCCTTTGTAGCGATATAAAGATTGAAATCCACCAAGAAAACCCTTGTCGCAAATATAGGTCTTCATGTAAACAAGAATATCCTCTTTGGCACAACAAATCCTCAATGTGTTGTGGCTCTTTACCACCCAACAAAAAGGTGTTAATAAGTGGCTATGTGTCACACACAAAATCTATGTCAAGCAATGTTTTCTAGGCGGTCGAGAGTGGATCCCCTGAGTGATGATATGGAAGAATTGGAGTGATGATAGCGGAGCCTTTGAACGGTGATATGGGAGCCTTCCACCAATGAGAGAGAGGGACAACCGACAGTGATAGAGAGGGATGATTTTCATATCTATTCTTCTATTGAATAGATGATATAGAGAGGTGAATATATAGTCTATTGAAAACGAACTATCCATAGGTTTGATAAAACCTCCTACAAAAACCCTATCGGTATAACCGCTCAACCAATGGAAACCGTTCATGGGTCCTGAACTAAAGAAACTAGCAATATGGGTGAACAACCGCCCACGCATAGTGGGTAACCATGATCTAATGGGTGGTGCAGTAATCAATTCCTATATTTGAAGAAAGGATGTCACTCAGATTTTCATGTTGGTAAATGATGAACTGAAGTTCAGCGGTTCATAACATAGCCTAATAAAATGTTCAGCAAATATTATTAAGACATAGAATATAATATAATAAAAAAGCATTTCATCTATAAAGCTTTTAAATGGGAAGAAAAAAATAAATGAGAAAAATCTATATGAAAAAAATTAAAATACCAAAATTCACATCACCAATGCATCGAGAGGTCCTTCTGGGTTCTGGTATAGGTCCCACTTTAGGTTTATTTAATTTATCCTTTGAAACTATCCCCAAAAAGTGTTTTATTTTTGTCTAGTCACTGGTTTCCAACTCGCAAGGACTTGGAATTCCCTTCACACCTTATTACAGGCCAACCCCGGAATCTGAGTTAGGGGTAGCTCAGTTCGATCCATGACACATTATAGTGTATATATATATATATTAATTTTTAATTTATCCAATTTAATTTTTTGAAAATATTAACTATAATTTTCTCATTTGTGTTTGTCAAAAATATTTACTATATGAAAAGTTGTTATATGAACAAGGGAATTTAATTGGATGTGGTTACCTTTAGTTTAAACATTTTTTCATGTTATTTCATATTATTGTAATTTTTTATATAAATATATTTCATATATTAGTGAATAACTTGATTTCATGAATTACAATATTAAATACTTGAAAATGGATAACATTTACATCTTTCATTGGTTGTGATATAGAAGAACACTTCAAAAATTTTAGTGAAATTTATAATGTAATGTCGTTATTATTTGAATATCATTTTAGACTCATTATAGAAAAATAAATGTTTTTTATGTACAAGAGTCAATGTTGAGAGAAGAATAAAAATTTTAGTTCAATGTGATGAATGATTATGTTTGTTTATCCATTTATGTTCGGTTTTCCTATGGAAATTAGATAAGGTATTTCTATTAAAGGACAACATTAAGGAATATAAACCAAAATTATTTAATCATATAAATATTTTTTGTTTTTCATGAAGTCGAAGTAGTATTAGTTTTTGCTAAAACAAAAAAATATCTCTATGATTATTCATCCTACCCAATCCATGAAACCCTACTATTACCACCCCCACCTCCTCCATAACCCCATCGCCACCCAAAACACCTCAACTACTATTGACTATATCTCTAACATTCCAAATGGCCATTCATCCACCCCCTACATCTACTCCACACCACAACTTCCCCCCGACGTACGCCTCAATAGTCCAGCCAAAGCACATCTACCATTGTTGAAGGATATGAACTTCCACACCCCCAAGAAGTATCTAATGGTTATTTTCTAATAGGGATTTTTAATTTGAAAAAAATGTTGTCTCAAATATTTATTGTGAATAATTTTATAATAGTGGGGAAAAATTGATCTTCAAATAATGGGCGACATATATATCTAAAATTTTACATCATGAATGATTTTATTATGCATAGGTAATTCGTTTAAATAAAATTATACTTGGTTCATTGTTTTAATATTAATACAATCCATTTTCCCATTTTTCCCTACAGATGAAATTTTATATACACAATAATTAAGTAATGATGATTGTTAAGAAATGGTTCTTCATATATCTATAGTTAAAATTATTTTGTAGTTAAATTAATATATATATATTGTTTTAAATGGGGTTTTTTTCCTTCTATGATTTTAGTTTTTTTGTAGTTTGATAAAGGATGGATTGTTCATTATATTTATATTTTTTAGACATTATTTTTCAAATTGGATAACTAGAAACTCAATTAGATATTCAAATTATGAAATTTATTATAGGTTTCTATGTTTGTTTTTAGATAATTTTTCTTATAAATTACGATTATAAAATTTTTCAATAAATCATGTAAAATTATGTCTACCATCATCTATTTGGTTATGTTGTATATATTGTTATTGATTTTAGATTTAGAGGTTGTCATAAAGTATAAGTGATAGTAGACCAACATCTCCATGGATATATTGAATATATTTTCAATTTATATTTTAATATATGTAAATTATAGGGGAAAGAAACTGATACCATTGTCGACCCGCACCATTAAACCCTCTTATGATGGCTACCAAGCCCTAATCCTCTGTTATCCAATTTCCTTTCAATACCCATAAAAACATCAAATCTATTTCTCATGTACGAAATTCTTAATAAATATTTCTAATTGGTTCTTGGACACTCTTCCTCACCCTTTTTCCCTTCTTATACTTCCTCATATAATCCACATTCCTCTCACTGTCATCCCCACCAGGTATTATGAATCATGCCACTTTTGGTGATGAACTTCCATTTATATTATCCCATAAAATGATCACCCACTTCATATCCAAGACCCTCATCCACTATTCCATCTCAAAAACCACTACGTATAGCATACCTGAGATCTTCATCACCACATAATAGTTTTACTATAAATCCCCATAAAACTTCCTCGTCTTCAGCCTTTCCCATGAAATCCCACTAAGGGTAGCGCTGAACTAAAAAACGTGTTGTAAAAAAATTAGTTTTTCTATGGACTACACCAACTATCTACTACTATGATGGGGTCTTGTAGAATTAAAATATGGTCATCCTAACATTTTTGGCACTGGAGTCTTTTATGTCACTAACAAAACCAAATATTTTCTTGTTTAGTGTTTGTATTTATTTCAATGTTTGATTTTATGAGTGATTGTATCCTTATAAATAGTTTACATTGTCTATGTTGGAAGATCATTCCAATTTGAAGAAATAAAATTTATTTTCCATAAAATTTTATTTCTATATTCACCTATAGTTATCTTTATCATCTTTCATGTTTTTTTGTTAAATTTCCACCTTCAGTGATATCAAAGGGTTTGATGGTGATTTATTGTTTATAATCTATCAAAAATTTGAAGATAGATTAGTTGTAGTTGGGATGAGGAGAAAGAAGATGAATATTTAAAACTATTAATATATTCATGATATTTTCCTTCCCACCTTGATTTTTTCTTTTTTATTTAAAACAATGTTAGTGGAAACTTTTATCTTTTACTTCCACACATCACCCTCATATTATATGTCATAACCTTATTTTCCTATCTATTCAATTTAAAAATTAACCCCTTTTGTGCCTCCAAAATTTTCCATTTCCATAAAATAATAGTCTTCCCCTTTGACTTATCCTCTACTACTTCGTCTACATTTTTTCTAGGTATGCCAATTATTTTCATTTTTTCCACCCAAATCTTCATCTATCGTCATGTTTTACTCTATTCATTTAAAAAACAATATATTGAAATTTTATTTTCGAAATCATCACACTATTTCACCTATACTCATTTTTACATTGCTTTACAAAATGATAAAAATTCATTTCTACCTCCATCCATCATTGTATCGTTATTACTCTATATAAGGAGTAATTTTTCATTAAACCTTTGTGGAACACAATGATTCCAAGGTGTTAACTCCAAAATTGATAAAGGATAATTATGATAATTTTATCATCCAAATTCAAGAACTTCTTGTCACTAATGTTTTCACAGATGTCATATAGAATGGATACATTGATCCAAAATTTAAAGAAGAGGATGTTTCTATTCTAGATGTTGTAGAAAGAAACTGTTTTGGTGGAATGAAAGCAAGGATGCAAGTATGAATCAAGACCTTAGTGAATCCAATTTCAATATAATCACTTCATTAAGATCATTAAAGGAGATATGAGTAAATAATCACAAAACATTCAATGTTGTTCATAATGTGATTTAGATATGGCTTCATTCTAAATTATGTGACTTTGAAACCCTAGTTTTGAAATATTTTGAAACCAATGCTTATTATCATACTCTTATAGTGGTTTAGGTGAACCAGATATTAAGAAAAGGAGAACATCTTTCTGATATGTGGGTATTTGAGAAACTTTTTCAATCCTTCGACCCAAAATTTGATCACATAGTCATCTCCATTGAAGAAACAAAAGGCCTATATATGATTTTTATAAAATAACTTGTGTTATATCTTCAATCACGTGAATGAAAAGTGAATCTCTAGAGTAATTATAATGGAGTGGAGTATGCCTTTAAATCAGTGTTCTGCTCCAACAACATTGAAAAGACCAAAGGGAAGTTTTGAAGAGGTTCAGTTTGTGGATTTTTTGAAATATAATTTGATCTATTAATAAGAGGATGATGTGAAAAACCCAAATTATAGAGGTAAAGAATATCAAAATTATAATTAAATAGAACAATTAAAACGATGAATGGGAGATTCAAAAATCACTAGTCAACTGATATGACAAATATCTAGTTATATAATTATAAGAAATATGGACATTATAGTAATGAATGTTGGGTAAGAAACCCATGGAGAATGAAAATTATGAGTATCGTATCACTAAATCATGATATATTTTTGGAGATTATCTTGTGTTATTGTCACAACCATTAATATAAAATCAAGCTATGTTTTATCTTGACTCTAGGGCTAGAAACCACATAATAAGCTACAAATACATATTTACAAACCATTATGAAAGGTTTTGAGGAGAAATTTAATTTTGTGATATCTCAATAATATAATTCCATGGAAGATTAGATATTCTCATCAAGAAAAAGTATGGAAATCATTCTTTCATCTCTGACGTATACTATGTTCCTGATATGAAGAGAAATATCTTGAGTCTTGGGAAATTGGTGGCAAAGGATATCACATAAGGAAACAAAAAATGGTTATTTTTTATGACTATGGAAGGATATTCAAAAAAATTAATAATGACGAATGAATCACATATTTTGGATTTTGATCCACCCCAATGTACCGTGATGTTTGATGATAGTACTTGATGATAAAGATATTCTATGAATTCTTTAGTTCAAACATTTAAACATTAAAATTCTATTATTATTAGGAATAAATAAGATGGGGAATGAGATTCTATTCATTATACACCTATATCAAATATGTAAAACATATTTTCTACAAACACAGCATAGAAATATATTTAAAATGAAGGAAAGCTTAAAAGATGGTGTGCCACCCGAATTAGTCCACACCAACGTGTGTGGACCATTAAATCCAAAATCAAAAGGAAAATTAGGTATTTTCTAAAATCTAATAATTATTATAATAGTAAAAAAAGGATAAAAAATCTCTATATGAAGTCATAAATGTTTTCAATCATCAAATAATTCCTTGTGATGGTGAAATATCCAAGAAACCATCATACAAAATCTTTTCAATCAGAATGAGGTGGGGGTTTACCTCTGATTTTTTTCAAGATTAATTCAAGAATAATTGAATTCAATACTAAATAACATTGACTCACACACCTCAACTAATAGAGGTAGCTAAAATGAAATATTAATCCATTCTCAACATGGACGGAAGAATGTTGAAGGATAGAGGAGTTCCCTTGACTTTCTAGGATGAAGAGGACTTGTGTGCTTTTGTATCTACTCAATAGATGCCAAAAAAATCTTAAGAAATTGATTCCTCATCATTCATATAGTAATCAAGATCCAATTGAAATCCATCATATTGTTTTTGGTTCCATTTATTATGTGTGGATTCTAGAGGAAAAAACAAAAAATGCTTGAGGACAATGGAGTGAAGCATGTCCTTATGGGATATGAAGATTGAGCAATGAAATATAGATTTTATAATTAAATCACCAAGAAAATTCTATTCTATATAGATGTTATCTTTTCAGAAAAGGTGTCAGGGTGATGTAATCAATATGATGATTATATAGAGGTGTGACTTACTCTATAAGATGAAGAAAACATTGAAGAAGTATCATTGGTGGAATGAGGTGTTGACAAACCAATGACATCATCACCAAATACAACATTATTAGAAAAAAATGAAAGATAAATTTCTCGTATACTTACCCAAAATATTTAAAAACCTTGAAGATATATATGAGAGAATGAAATCAATAAAGGAGTATGTAAATTTTAATTATCTCTGGGTGAATTTGGGTACTGTTATAATTGAGGAAGCTAAATCTGATGAAATGTGGATGAATATGATAGATGAGGAAATTCATTCAATTGATGAAACCAAAGGGTATACTACCACATATCAGAGCAAATTCAACACCAACTTTTATCAGTGCTAAACATAAAGTGCTAAAAAAGGGGTGCCTTTATTAGTGCTAGCTAAAAGAATGGATAATGGTGACCTTTATTAGCACTATTCTTAGCACTGATAAAATTTCTTAATAAAAAATATTATTAATATATATATAATTATTATATTTATATTTAAAATATTTTTTATTTATGTACATTAATAAAAAAATTTATGTTTATAATTAATATAAATAAGTTTTATTAATATATAATTTTTAATAATTCAAATATTTATATATATATTTTTAAAAAAAGTATTTATAATATTTTAAATATATATTTATATATATTTAAATATTTATAAAATTATAATACATTTTTCTAATTAATATTTATTTTTATTATTTTTATTATTATATATATTTACATATTAATAAATGTATATAATTATATAAATATATATATTTATATTATTTGTAATTTGGTATTAATACTTTTATATCTCTCTATGTTTTGATAAATTACAGTCACATCACATTTAATAAAATTCAATGTTGTTTTAAAAATAATATTTCTCATTGACATGTTTTAATGTTTTATTGTTAACATTGGTTGTTTTATACATTATTTTCTTTTTCTTATAAATTTTTTATGTTATATGAAAAAATATGTTCATCTTCACAGGACCATTATGTCCATCCATTAACCACACTTAGGGGGACTCTAAGATCAACCACCATGGGAGGTCTAGACCTCAAGGCCAACATAGTGGTTGGGTCGATCATATTGCATGCTTTTAGCATGTGGGTCCGTGTATAAGGCCCTCTATGTGCATCTAGAGGCACATAGGATGGATAAGTCACCCATTGGGCCTTTGGTCCCATGTGTGTTATGTTTTATTCTAACCTAGATTCATCATATCTTGTATGACATACCATTATGTCGACTTTTCTCAAAACTAATACAGGACATTGTTTTAAGCTTTACTATTCATCTTCTTTTTAAAACGTCATATAATTTTGCGATCTGATCGACCAACGGATCTGTCAGATATCAAACGCCCATTCTTTATCTGATATCCTTTCTATTATTGAATGATATTTATTTTTACTCACACACATCCTTTTTTAAAATTTCAATATTCTTCTTTGAAGGTCCCACCGTACTCTAGTAAACCCATATTCTTTAGCTCACCAAATTATTTTGACCCATATTTCATTCATATTTCGATCTTCCTCAAGCTCTCTCATTGGTCATTTCTTTTATGGTTATAGTACTAGTTATACTTATATTCTCATATAATCATCTAAGTCTTAATAGTAACTTAATCTTCTTCATCAGATTGTTCTTTAGGTTTGAATCACCATCCCTATTGGCTTTTCCACAAGTCATCATTGGAAAATACCAACGGTGGGTGAGTCGAGTCGCCTTTGGATCCCAAAAGTGAATTAGTAACCTACCACCATACATCAACGGTGGGTTTTTTACCCATCATTTGTGTTTCCATTGTAGTAAAAATTATCCTCTTGTTATTTTTCTTCTTCAGTTATATTTTTTTTCTTCTCACTAGGTGGTTTTTCTTCTTATTGTACAATGACTCTGTAAGAGCTTCCTCAAAGCTCTAACATGATCTTTTTCCTCTTCTATCGAGTGTTGTAACCTATTTTTTTATGATTTAGGTTGTTTTATATTGTCTTCTTATTTTGATCAAAAATTGTCAAAAAAATTTCTACATCTTCTTTATGGTTTTTTTGTTTTTTTATATGCATATAATCATGGAAGCATATTCTTTTAATTTTATTACGATGGTTTTTATTATTTTATGGTTATTCAAGCATTTATATTTATATTTTCTTCATTTTTAATTTCTTCATGTTATTTGGAATTATAGTTTTGAGCCACCATTTGAGATTTCCAATGGCAGGTCATGATCCTTTTTTGGATTCTTTAAATGGTGAGTCATGAGTAACCGTTAGACTTCAAATGATAAAAAAGTTTTTACTTCTTATCTTCAAGACTTAGGGTGCTCAGTAGCTTGGAATAATTTTTTTTGGGTGGGTTCCTTTATTTTTTCTCAAAATTGAAATGGTAGCAATTTTCTCTATTTGTAGAAAAGTATCATGAGACACCCTTCTCTATTTTGGGCATTAGGTCATGAGCCATAGATCTTTGTTTTCAATGGTTTCTCATTGAGCCACCATTCGTGGAAAAATTTCATTTCATAATTTTAATTAATGTTTATGAAATAAATTTCTTTTTAAATTGTATTATTATTCTACGTAAAAATTTAATTAGTACAGTGTAGAAAAAATAATTGTAACATTATTTTATGTACATTTGTTCATGTAGTTTTTTACTAATGCAATTCTTTGTTTTACAACACTTTCTTTAGTATTTAATTTCTAGAAGATTATGTTTTAATTTTCATTATTTTACGATTGCGATTTGTTTAGATTTATTATTCTTAAAAGTATTAAATGTTTTATCTTAATATTTCATGAAGAAATATAAAGACCTATTTCTTTATAACTACTTTAATAGATAAAGGTTACCGTCATAATATAATATTCTTAGACACTAACAAGTGTTGTGAAAACATTGGGGACATATACGCTCCTATATGATCTTACTTTAATGATCTGGGAGGTGTCTTTAAAGATTAAAACATATACCAGTGTAGACGATTCATTGGATAATAATATGATAATATAATTTCTACTGCTCTGTATTAATAAAGAAACTTCTTTTACTTCTGTTCATTTTTTGTGATCACTGAAGATCTTCATAAATTTCATCTTCCACCACTATAGTGATCAACAAACTCAAGTTGCACCAAATTCCGATATCATATGCTTAGTTGTTGATTTTATTTGACTCTATTATTAATCAGTTGTAATTATTCCTATAATATGTTTTCCTATAGAGTTCAGTTTAAGATTTTCCCATCCAAAATTTTTCACTTTGGGTTATTCCTCCCATCTAAAATAAAGGGCATGTTATTCCTCCCAGAAAAAAGGCAGGTAGATTATGACTCCTTCAAAAGAGATGGGTTATACCACCAGCTATGAAAAAGGTATGTTACATCTATATTTTATTGGGTTATCACTCCCTTTAAAAAGTGTGGATCTAGTCAATACTGGTCTTTTCATGACCCCCTCCCCACAAGGTGTACCTGTAACACCCCGAGATTTTATCAAAATATTCTTTTTAATTTCATTAATGACTTGTATTGTACGCTACACCAAAAGGAGCTTTCACAACATGCATCCTTGACTTTCCTTGCATTACACGCAATCGCGACCTTCCTCAATAGCGTGTGTAGTATGTAATACCGAGTTTCACTAAACAACGATATGCTATTAAAATATTATTAAAACTAGTCGTTATGAATAGTAATAACCACTTTTTGAAATTTGTGTAAATTTTATTTTTCAAAATGGACTTAATTTTTGGATTCGGAATATCGAAATTAGCTTAGGGTGAAATTTTGGTACTTTTCGGATAACTTTCATATTCTGATGAATAGTGAAAATTATTAAATTTTAATTAAAAACAATTTTTTAATCAAAATAATTAATAGTGATAAATTATTAATTTGAGTTGTTTTAAAGTATATTTAGAATATATTTTTACAATTTAATACAATGTTGGTCATTGGATATAATTTCACATTTAAACCAGTTATAAACAACTGTCAATCTTTTGATTGTTATTATCTCTTAAAAACACGCTATTTGTTTTGACGACGAGAATTAATTTTTAAATTAGTTAATTTAACTGATATGTTTTTAATTTGATAAAATAGACATCATTTTTGAATTCATAATATCAAATATAGCTTAGGCCTAATTTTTGGTATTTTTCTGGAAACTTTCATTTTTTGATGAATAGTGAAACCACTAAGTTGTAGTTAAAAAAACTGAATTTTTCATAAAACTTAATTGTACCACTTCTATGAGTGGAATTTCGAAAATCCGAGAGAAATGGTTAATATCAAGGACTAAAATGTGGTTCAATGAGATGAAAATAATTTTTTATGAATAGTAACTTTTAACTTTTTTATCACGGTTAAAAGTAAATAGGGTAATTAAGGGTAAAAATGATATTATTAGTACCCAAAAACATGTCCTAATTCTATCTGATAAGTGTAATTCGACCTAAAACAACATTAGGAATAAAATATGACCATTAAGGCCCACTTGGATTAGATTAGAACATTTATTATAAATTTATTTAAAGAAGGGTTAAAATAGTTAAAATCAACGTTTAATAAGTAAATCATTTTAAATATGGGGATATACATAAGATAAATTTGACTATAAATATTAATTATAAAGCTAAAAAAAATTCCTATATAATGGTATTTTATTTGTTATTTTTAGAGATTAAATAATTTTATTTATTTATGACACAACCATGATGCAGTAATTATCCTATTAATGAAATATTGACAAAATTGATGTTATAATTACCCAAATAAATGTAATTTGAGACTTTTTAAGAATTAAACTAATTTTATAGGTTAAAATGACATGTTAGTATTGATTTAATTAACTTGTTTTGAACTAATCATTCTGTTATGATTTTCACAAAAATCAATTGCTAAATAGTGTCAAAATTGACATAAAATAGTTTTTAAAACAAATATTATATTATTAATTGATATTTTATTACAAAAAATATAAGGTTCGGCCAAATGACTTAGAAAAGGATATATATATTAATAATAAACAACTTGGGGTTCTTTTGTCTTGATATAGTAAGTTTATTAACCTTATAGTGCAAGAAAACAAGAAGACACAGTAAAAGTTAAATTATCTAACTTAAAGTTAAATCTAAATGATAAGGATAAAATTGATACCTAAACTAGTATAAATTCTATTGGATGAGAGTATTTCGACCCATACCCACCTTATCTTCAAAATATATCAATTTGGAGCTATTAAAAACCGAATTTGACTTTATAATAAAATAATATTTTTAGTTATTCTAAAGGTGCCCCTCTCCTCCCTTATAAAAGGGCACCTCGTCCCCCTCTTCCTCACACCACTTTGAGCCTTCATGCTCGGCCAAACCCTGCCAATTTCTCCTTTCCACTTCCCTAGAGACATACTAAAGGTCCTGGTCTTCTTCAAAGACCAATTTTAGTGCCCTAAAAGGAAGTCTCAAAGAAGCACTTCAAAGAAGAGGTAATGTTCGTTGCCGATTCTTTCATCTTTATTTCTTCTTCCACTTCTTCTTCTGTAGTTGTTTCATTATGAAGTAATAACATCAGTATCACTCATATACTGATATTTTATTATAATTATGAAACAACCCTATTTCACCATCTATCCATCCTACAGAAAATGAAATCACCGTGCGTGCGTACGTACGGAATATCATCTCCACGCCGTGGTGTAATCTATTTTCCACCACCACCTTACTTGGATGGTTATAATGGTGTAAAGAATGAATATATATGATTATTGTAAATTTATATTGATTCTAAAATAGTATACATACACTCCAATACAATTCCATGATCATGAGAACGATATCATCGCTTGTGTGTACATACGGACTACCGTCTCCACGACGCGATGAGATTCATTCTCCACATTAACCATTCATGATTGATTATAAAGTATATATAATAAGTAATCATGAAATATATGACATAATAATGATACTGGATTTATGTGTATATATATGTATGTCATCTACTTATTTCCATTCAACTCAATAAGGAAACGAAAACAGCGTTCATGCGTACGTATGGCCTACCGTCTCCATGAACGGTGTATTTCATTCCATTTACGGATTTATTATATATATGTATATTCTGATTATATATTATATATAAATCATGTTTTATATTCTGGAATTATGTAATCATGATCTAAGTAATCATATGAATAATTACAAGTCAAAGCACGGACGACAAATGAAACGATTTTACCCAAAACGCTCTTTAATATGGAATTTACAAAATAACGGGTAATATAAAGTCATAAGTGAACCATTTATGATATCATAACAATGAGTATGATCCTGGAATAAGTCAATGACATTATTTAAATCATTATACAGGAGGTTCGGACACTTACGAAGCAAATCAGACCTAAGGTAAGGGAAAATATCACAATCTCATTTTATCCGAGATTGTATATAATTTTGTATTTACTGGGGTGTGTTTTATCATCCACATCCATGTTTCCTAAATATGTAATATTTATATCTTCTAAAATTGTTTATATCCAATTTTACCGTTCGGTGAGTTTTTTGTAACTGATATGAAAGTAATCTTTTGTCGTTTTTCGTATGAGGTACTTTTTGACTTTTCCGACAAAAGTACGAGAAGAATGTTTTTTTAACTTATACAGCATGAATGGATTTTTAAAAAATTATTTCCAAGAAGTTTCCCTTAAAAGTTTTAAAGTTTATTTTTAATCAACTTCTTTTACTTTAAAATTGTATGAAATGTTAAGAAAGGAAAAATATTTTTGAAGTAGATAGAATATTTTCCTCAAGAATGGAGTTCAAGTGTTTTATCAAAATTATTTTCCATCTAAGATAATATAGGGTTATGTTTCTATCCCTATTATTAAATTGATTTGATTATGTTGTGATGGAATTATTTTTATGAATTCCTTTATCTTATATGAATTGTTTTATGATGACATTTTTTTTAAGAATCCCATTTTCATTACATGGGTTATGAAATGATGTATGATTTATGATTTTGTGGCACACATAAGAATGGTATCATTATGAGATTGGTGGGACCTATATCTTCCTCCAATTAATTGGGTAAAGATTTTATATCTCATGAGATAGACATGGCTGGAATAGCTGGTTAAACCAGTTCAGTGAAACAGGACTAAAACGAGGATTGAACATGGTTCAGAAATGGACTTTGTCCACTAAGATAGTCTTGGAAATGAGTCTTGACTAATAAGAAATGATTATATATGATTATGTGTGTATGCCACAAAGTTTCATGTTTTAAGTTATGATTATTGTGATTACATTTCACTTCCATGATTTATCCCATGTTATGATATTATGATCTCTTTTGCAGGATTAAGATTGCCAAAATGTTATGTTCTTATGAATATGATGTGATTGATATTTCTTGTGTTTACCCTTACTGTGCATTTGAGCTCACCCTTTTATGTTTTCTTTTCCCCAGGATATAAAGAAAGGTTTTAGGTAAATAAAAAGAAGATCTTTATGGGAGATGTTGAAGATCTTTCACCACGATTAGAATATTATATTCTGAGTTTCCAAAGACACTAAACTAATACGGTCCTTGTGTGTCTATTTTTGTTATGTACTAAGTATTCTGCAAAAGTAATGTATTGTCCATGTACATTAAGCTTCAGGTCTCTACAGTTGGTATAAGAGGAAAGGTTTAGTCAACCTTCAGAATCTAGGATATGAGAACTTTAGTGAGATCCCTAGAGATATTTCTAAGGTATGTCTAGGGATGACAGTAAGGTTAAGTATAAGTATAGGTTATAGTCCTAGAATTACGGTAACGATCTTAGAATTAAACCTAAGATGTTAGATATTGAAGGTAATCCCCCTTTATTATGTTGTTTTCCCTAGCATGATTTTTGCCTCTCACACTATTCTTTTTGGGTTTTAGACGATGGATGGAACCCAAAGAACCATGTTGATCAATGCAATGGACAATGCAATGATTTTCCTCCTGAAAAAACAAATGTTATGGGAGATGGAGTGCAAAATCTTATTGTTATACTTACACAAGCTATGAATCATTCTGGACTTCCAAATGAGTAGAGAAGGGAACAATATTCTATTGAGTCCTTCATGAGGCAACGTCCACCTTCATTCAGTGGGTCTTCTGATCCACTTGTTGCTGAACAATGGATCAGTACCACTGAAAATATATTTCCTATTATTCAATGTTTTGAACATGATAAAGTCATCTTAGCAGTATATCGTTTGGAAGGTGAAGCTGATCAATGGTGGAATCTTATCAAGAATACGAGGCCAAGAGATGAAATTGAGTCCATGGAATGGGAAGAGTTCAAGAACATATTTTTTAATAAGTACTTCCCTCGTATTCTTCGAACAAAGATGGAGAAGGAGTTTCTTGAACTAAAGCAAAAGGATGATGAATCTGTTGGTATATACGAAGCAAATTTTACAAGGCTTGCAAGGTATGCATCTGGATTTATCAGCCAACCTGAAAGTAAAGTTGATTGATTCTTCAGTGGCTTAAAACCAAATCTTCGAAGGGAATTAGCTATAAGAGACTTCAGTAGCTATGAAGAAGTTGTGTGTTGTGCTATCAAGGTAGAAATGGAAGTTGGTGTTACTTATCCATCTTATTGTTTTGACAAGAAATGAAAGATGGAGTTCAAGTAGAAATCTCAGAATAATGGTGAAAAGAAGACGAATGTTTCCTTATGCTCAAAGTGTGGAAAGAAGCATGGTGGAGATTGTCTTAAAGGGACTAGAAAATGTTTTAAGTGTGGAAAAGAAGGTCATCAAGCAGCTGAGTGTCGAAGTAATGGAAAAAGGGTTTCTAATGATGTGAAGACTGCATAGAACGCACCACCAACACTTTAATGCTTCAAGTGCAAGGAAATGGGGCATTATGCTAATAAATTCCCTAATCCAAGGGTTAGTGATGATATACATGAGCAACCACTTATGGCAAAGGACAAAGGGAAGTCACATGCGATCACTATTGATGATGTTGAATATGACAACAATGTGGTGGAATGATTAAGTGTTTATGTAATGGGATTCGAAAATAATGTTGTATATAGTATCGTGGAATATTGGAATATTTATGTATTGGTCTATTGTGGTTTTCAATAATTTTATGGTACCAGTAACCATGGAAAGTGATTGAGATATTTTTGGAAAAAAGATGATACACGCATAATGAAGGGATAATGAGAAAATGAAATGTTTGACAGTATTCATCAGCTCATGACTGATATAAGGAAATAGTTATATCATGGTTTGAGGTTTAGGTATGTGAAAAGAGTTAACTTTTGACAGCACTCATGTTTTCACTAAGATTCAATGGGTATTCATTTTTCAAGAGAAT
Organism: Viscum album; assembly: GCA_963277665.1. NCBI lineage: Eukaryota > Viridiplantae > Streptophyta > Magnoliopsida > Santalales > Viscaceae > Viscum > Viscum album. The sequence continues at coordinate 381,464,030 of OY728138.1, forward strand.
ACATGATTAAGGCCTTCGAATGTTTGGAATGTGACCAACAAGACATATCTCATGATATACGGGGATCAACGATGGTATTAACATGATTGTTATATGAACTCTTTGGTAATCGTTTTCACTATAATATTAGATTGGACAGCAGTATTTTGGATAAGGCTAAAGATTGGAAAGGATTATGTTGGACATAAGTTAGTATTGTTTAAGGATAGATTTTTTTTTCCGATATTATTGATGGGATGTTATAGTAATGTAGTTTTAGAAAAAGGACAACCTGCAGGATGAGCGACAACCCATCGCGTCGGAAAAGGCTGTGGGAATCGAACCCACAACCGAAGTGCGATTGGCCTTTATTGCCTACCAATGGCCTACAAGAAGTACCTGTTTAGTAGAAACTAGTTTTATTATATTAAGCAGTATGATATATGAAGTATAAGTCCATTTTAGGAACCATATATTATTAATCTCACTATAGATCAACTTATGTATATTTAATAACTTTTGCTAACCTTTTGTTTGAGACAAATGGAATGACCCGTCATTCTATCACATGATCTGCTAACACTTCATGAATAATAAATTCAACATCATTTCATTAAGAGATAAAGTGGAAATTGTTCAAGGCATGAACACCAGTGAGATTGTACCAAAATAAAGTGAGTATTTATTCTAATTCAAATTGTTCAACTTTAGGGAAATGATCTTGAAAACCAAAAATGTTGTCCCAGTGCCCTTATATCCGATGAATTAGATGGTACCTTAGATCTTCACAAATTTATGGCTTTGTGATTGTTGGCTTTTTCATAGCCATGTTCTCTACCACTCTCCATCATAACTTTATGGTTAGATTTTTCTTCAATATCCATATTTTCACCTATGTTCTCCTACATGGAATCCCAGTGATGAATTAATTTGGGTAACCGTTACGTTTCATACTTTATTTTTTAAAGCCAAGTTTTGGTATTCCTTTTTATGATGTGGGATTCTATTAATGAAACTTTCGAGTCATAAACCATTTATAACCCCAACGAATTTCGAGGGCGAAATTCACTTTAAGGGGGGTAGAATGTAACACCCCGAGATTTTATGAAAAATATTATTTTTAATTTCATTAATGTCTTGTGTTGTATGATACAGAAAAATGAGCTTGCACAACACGCATGCTTGACTTTCCTTGCATTACACGCAATCACGACCTTCCTCGATAGCATGTGTAGTACGCAATACCGAGTTTCACTAAACAACGATATACTATAAAAATATTATTAAAACTAGCCGTTATGAATAGTAAAAACCACTTTTTGAAATTTTTTAAATTTTATTTTTCAAAATGGACTTCATTTTTGGATTCGGAATATCGAAGTTAGCTTAGGGTGAAATTTTGGTACTTTTCGGATAACTTTCATATTCTGATGAATAGTGAATATTACTAAATTTTAATTAAAAACCATTTTTTTAATCGAAATAATTAATAGTGATAAATTATTAATTTGAGTGGTTTTAAAGTATATTTAGAATATATTTTTACAATTTAATACAATGTTGGTCATTGGATGTAATTTCACATTTAAACCAGTTATAAACAAGTGTCAATCTTTTGATAGTTATTATCTCTTAAAAACACGCTATTTGTTTTGACGACGAGAATTAATTTTTAAATTAGTTAATGTAACTGATAGTTTTTGAATTTGATAAAATAGACATCATTTTTTAATTCATAATATCAAATATATCTTAGGCCTAATTTTTTGTATTTTTCTGAAAACTTTCATTTTTTGATGAATAGTTGAACCACTAAGTGGTAGTTAAAAAAAATGAATTTTTCATAAAACTTAATTTTACCACTATTGTGAGTGAAATTTCAAAAATCCGAGAGACACAGTTAATATCAAGGACAAAAATGTGGTTCAATGAGATGAAAATGATTTTTGGTGAATAGTAACTTTTTACTTTTTTTACCACGGTTAAAAGTAAATAGGGTAATTAAGGGTAAAAATGATATTATTATTACACTAACACATATCCTAATTCTATTAGATAAGTTTAATTCGACCTAAAACAACATTAGGAATAAAATATGACCATTTAGGCCCACTTAGATTAGAGTAGGACATTTATTATTAATTTATTTAAAGAAGGGTTAAAATAGTTAAAATCAATGTTTAATAAGTAAATCATTTTTAATATGGGGTTATACATAAGATAAATTCGACTATAAATATTCATTAGAAAGATAAAAAAATTTACTACATAATTATATTTTATTTTTAAGTTTTAGACATTAAATAATTTAATTTATTTATGATACAACGATGATGCAGTAATTATCTTATTAATGAAAGATTGACATAATTGATGTTATAAATACCCAAATAAATGTAATTTGAGACTTTTTATGAATTACACTAATTTTATAGGTTAATATGACATGTTAGTATTGATTTAATTAACTTGGTTTTAACTAATAATTCTGTTTTAAGTTTCACAAAAATCAATTACTAAATAGTGTCAAAATTGACATAAAATAGTTTTTAAAACAAATATTATATTATTAACTATTATTTTATTCGTAAAAATCTAAGGTTCTGGAAAATGACTTAGATATTGTTATATATATTAATAATAAATAACATGGGGTTCTTTTATCTTGATATAGTAAGTTTATTAACCTTATAGTGTAAGAAAACAAGAAGACACGGTAAAAATTAAATTATCTAACTTAATGTTAAATCTAAATGATAAGGTTAAAATTGATACCTAAACTTGTCTAAATTCTATTGGATGAGATGATTTAGACCCATACCCACCTTATCTTAGAAATATATCAATTTGGAGCTATTAAAAACCGAATTTGAATTTATAATAAAATAATATATTTAGTTATTCCAAAGGTGCCCATCTCCTCCCTTATAAAAGGGCACCTCCTCCCTCTCTTCCTCACACCACTTTGAGCCTTCAATCTCGGCCAAACCCTGCCAATTTCTCCTCTAAAATTCCCTAGAGACAACCTAAAGGTCCTGGTATTCTTCAAAGACCAATTTTAGTGCCCTAAAAGGAAGTCTCAAAGAAGCACTTCAAAGAAGAGGTAATGTTCGTTACCAATTTTTTCATCATTATTTCTTCTTCCACTTCTTCTTCTGTAGTTGTTTCATTATGAAGTAATAACATCAGTATAACTCATATACTGATATGTTATTATAAGTATGAAACAACCCTATTTCACCATCTATCCATCCTACGGAAAATGAAATCACCGCGCGTGCGTACGTACGGAATACAGTCTCCACGCCGTGGTGTAATCTATTTTCCACCACCACCTTACTTGGATGTGTATAATGGTGTAAAGAATGAATATATATGATTATTGTAAAGTTATATTGATTCTTAAATAGTATACATACACTCCAATACAATTCCACGATCATGGGAACGATATCATCGCTCGTGCGTACGTACGGACTACCGTCTCCACGATGCGATGAGATTCATTCTCCACGTTAACCATTCATGATTGATTATAAATTATATATAATAAGTGATCAAGAAATATATGAAATAATAATGATACTGGATTTATGTGTATATATATGTATGTCATCTACTTAATTCCATTCATCTCAATAAGGAAACGAAAACAGCGTTCATGCGTACGTACGGCCTACCGTCTCCATTAACGATGTATTTCTTTCCATTTACTGATTTATTATATATATGTATATTATGAATATATATTATATATAAATCATGTTTTATATTCTGGAATTAAGTAATCATGATCTAAGTAATCATATGAATAATCACAAGTCAAAGCACGGACGACAAATGAAATGATTTTACCCAAAACGCTCTTCAACATGGAATTTACAAAAGAATGGGTAATATAAAGTCATAAGTGAACCATATATGATGTCATAACAATGAGTATGATTCTTGAATAATTCAATGACATTATTTAAATCATTATACAGTATTTTCAGACACTTATGAAGAAAATTGGACCTAAGGTAATGGAAAATATCACAATCTCATTTTATCTGAGATTGTTTATAATTTGGTATTTACTTGGGTGTATTTTATCATCCACATCCATGTTTCCTCAATATGTAATATTTATATTCTTTTACAATATTTTATATCTAATTTTACCCTTCGATGAGTTTTTAGTAAAAGATATGAAAGGAATCTTTTGTCGTTTTTGGTACGAGGTACTTTTTGACTTTTCCAACAAAAGTACGAGAAGAATGTTTTTTTAACTTATACGGCATTATTGGATTTTTAAAACATTATTTCCAAGAAGCATCCCTTACAAGTTTTCAAGTTTAGTTTTAATCAACTTCTTTTACTTTAAAATTTTATGACATGTTAATAAAGGAAAAAAAAATTTGAAGTAGAAAGAATGTTTTCCTCAAGAATGGAGTTTAGGTGTTTTATCAAAATTATTTTCCATCTAAGATAATATAGGGTTATGTTTCTATCCCTATTATTAAATTGATTTGATTATGTTGTGATGGAATTATTTTTATGAATTCCTTTATCTTATATGAATTGTTTTATGATGACATTTTTTTTAAGAATCCCATTTTTATTACATGGGTTATACAATAATGTATGATTTATGATTTTGTGGCACACATAAGAATGGTGTCATTATGAGATGGTTGGGACCTATATCTCCCTACAATGCATTGGGTAAAGATTTTATATCTCATGAGATAGACATGGCTGGAATGACAGGTTAAACCGGTTCAGTGAAACAGGACTGAAACGAGGATTGAACTCGGTTCAGAAATGGACTTTGTCCACTAAGATAGTCTTGGAAATGAGTCTTGACTAATAAGAAATGATTATCTATGATTATGTGCGTATGCCAAAAAGATTAATGTTTTAATTTATGATTATTGTGATTACATTTCACTACCATGATATATTCCATGTTATGATATTATGATCTCTTTTGCAGGATTAAGATTTCCAAAATGTTATGTTCTTATGAATATGATGTGATTGATATTTCTTTTGTTTACCCTTAATGAGAATTTGAGCTCACCCTTTTATGTTTTCTTTTCCCTAGGATATAAATAACGGTTTTAGGTAAAAAAAAGAAGATCTTTATGGGATATGTTGAAGATCATTCACCACTATTAGAAGATTATATTCCGAGTTTCCAAAGACACTAAACTAATACGGTCCTTGTGTGTGTGTTTTTGTTATGTACTAAGTATTCCGAAAAAGTTATGTAATGTCCATGTACGTTAAGCTTCGGGTCTCTACAGTACCCCACCTAGGTTGGAAAATTGAGAAGGGAGATAGTGACACCCGAGTACCACCTCCAGTCAGCCCTGAGTTGGTGACTATCAATAACGGTATAGTAAACACACAAATGGGAGGCATTACCCTCTAAGAGAACACATGTTAAAAAGAGAGATAATACAGGCACCAACCAAATTAGACTTATATTTAAATATAAAATAAATCCCAAGTACACATATGTCATGACATGACTAAACTACTACTACTGAAAGAGAAAACAGCATGAAAAAAAGGAAAGTAAAAAACAGCAGCAACCCTAAAGCCCGAACATCTCCTGTAACCCCAAGCTATTAGTAACCAGCCTAATATCCAACCTACTCCAAGTGACTGAAAAAACAGTTTATATATATATATATAGGGTGAATATAATAGTATACTTAGTAGGATCCTCCTCATATTCTCTTGTGCAAATGTAAAGAAATCATGCTAAAGCATAGTGAACAACAAGTGAAACTAACTCGTCTCTTAAACAGGTATACTATGTTCCTAGCCTCACCATGGCTACTCTCACCAAGTATCTCATACAAGAGTATATAATATAATAAATAATATCAATGGTAACCCTCTATTAAATTCCCACCGGTTTTCTACTTTACCCCAACGTTGCACATCCTAAGCATCTCTCTCTAAAAAGGCTTTCTCAGAGACACCAGGGAGAATCACCACAACTTGCACATCATGCAACACAACCACCAAATCCACATAACCAAAGTAACCAGGAAGTTTCTTGGAACCCCCATGGCTCTAATAACATGTATCATACGTCAAGCATTATACCTCAATAAATTATAGGCTATACACCAAGTAAAGAACCTCAAGCCATCACTGCCTATACACGTTACACCTATAGTAGTCTATAGGAAAAGATATTCTTAATATATCTGTGTGAATAACCAAAATCCATTACATCCCTCTACACACATATATGGGGAAGACTAACTGATGTTCCTACCAACACAAGTAACTACCAAGAGAATATAGTGGGGCCGAAGGGGGTAGTCATCCATCCATCCTCCCACCGAAATTTTGGGGAAAATACCACCCCCCCCCATAGGGATCATAATCCCCAAGGTGTCAGTTTCCCTTACTAATGGGCTATATTAGTGTATAGAAACACAAAAAGTACAGAATATATTATATCTCACAACCACACTATATGCATAACCTAGTTTTAGACTCTACTACAGTTAGCGTCTCTCAGACTCCCAGCTGCCACTTCTAAGACTTGGTACTGTATAGGCACAAAACAATTTAAAGGTCTTTATTTCATTAATTCATTCCCATTTTTATCATTTTCACTTTCTGTTAATTAGTTATTTAAACATTAATTAACCATTAAAAATTCCACATTATATTTCATTAGCACCACATCCAAAGTCCACTGTTCCTTTAAATTGCAACCTCAGCATTGCATCCCCGCATGATTCAACCACATGGGTTAATCATCAATAATTTAATCATTTATTAATATAATTATTACTTTCACATATTCCCAGGAATTCTAGAAAAACATTCTTAGATTCCATGCACAAGGGTCTCAACACGGTGAGTAGGTGTACTACTCATCAAGTATTTTCCACCGATAGTAAGAGAGTGGATCCATCCTCCCTTGAGAAGATAAACATGGAAATCACATGGCATACCCTATGCGTCTTCACCCCTTTTTAGAAAGAGGGTAAGCAAGAATAAATTCCTTGAGAAGTGGGGAAAGTAAAGCAGATAAACAACCAAAAAGATTCAGAAAGTATCCAAACATTCACATCCAACCCGTTTCATCATCTCTAGTGTCCTCCCTGACACCCACATTCATAAAATGATGTATCTTTCCACTCTAGGAATCAACTGATGTCACAACCAATGGGCCTCCATGTCCCCACAAATCACAACATCCATTCAGGCTCACATCAAAACACAAGCAGTAAGAAACAAACATCATATCAACTGGTCTCTTGGCCCTTAAACAAGGAATCTAACCTTCATACATAATGAGCATTCATGGATCTAAGGCACAAGGAACTCAGCCTTACAAGAAAAGGGTAAATTTGAACCCTAACATACATTATCTTTTTATCAAACATCCTATTCTTTAATCCATCTGGAATTAACTAATTTATTATTTTTAGGTTCCAAATATAGAAAACCTAAAAAGAAATCTATCATAGCTATCACAAATTAATTTAACATGCTTACTACATCAATTTGATTATCCTTAATTTACAACAGCAACAACCAGATTCATGTGCATGCATCTTCATCTTTGAAAACTAATTACAATTAATCCCTATTTAAGTTCTTTACCAATTTCCATCAAGAACGACAGGCTAATAAAATCAGGAATAGATATCACACTATCTTTCATAATAAGAGTAAAAAACATATGATCAATTCCAATTTATTTATTCTATTTAAATATTTATTTGGTCAATTACATTATGATCCAGTGGGATGAGTCATGTTATCTCTACGATGACATGTAAAAGAATAGAGGAGAAAAAACTACCATAGCTCAAAACGTTCTTAACAATATTTACATGAGAACGGTCCAAACAACCTATCACGATCGTCTCCACCGTGACAACTGCATCCACCCAATGACATCGTGGCATGCCTGCACCAACCGACACCCAAGAAAACTCCATTACAAGTATGGAGATCACATTCTATAAACTGGAAAGGATAAATGGGATAATAATGATTTAAGAAAATACATGAAAGGAGGTAGATCATACCTTCTATCAATGGTGGATCAACACTTTCTGCTTACACCGAAACAGGGGGTGTGCATGTAGTAGGAGGAAACTTTAAGGGGAAAAGATCCAAGCATTAAAGTTTGATCACACCACTCATATGAGATTAAGGTGGGGTTCGAGCATCATTCACCAAGGAATAAGAAGGTAGAACAATGGAGGAAGATATATCGTCCCTTTATATGATTTAATGGAGTAGCAGTTTCAGATATCATAGATTTTCTATTAAATGTGGATCACACTAAACCACGCAGTATGACCAAGTAAAGGAACCCCAGCCTTTAGAAAATTAATATAGGAGTTATGGGCTTTGAATCGGCCTTAAATCTCTTAAAACAAGGCCTTCAATGCGTGTTACATCAAATAAAAGTCTAAGGGGAAAATTGTATCAAGATGGAAACAATGCACTCTTACCAATGAAGGAAACACTGTTTACATATATGTCACCTATGCTGATGACACTTTTCACAAAATGACTCACTGACACTGATGGTACTATTCCAAATCTGACTCACGGACAATGATAGAACTATTCACAAAATGACTCACCGACACTTATTGAACTATTTAGAAATTAATCACCGAAACTGATGACATAGTTCACAAAATGACTCACAGATATCGATGGAACTATTCACAAAATGACTCATCAACACTGATGGAACTTTTCACATAATGACTCTCCAACACTGATGGCATTGTTCACAAAACGACTCACCGAAACTGATGGCACAATTCACAAAATGACTCACCGACACCAGTGGCACTATTCACAAAATGAGTCACTGAAATGGCACTACTCACAAAATAACTCACCGACACAGATGGCACTGTTCACATCTGTCTCACTGATGAAAATATTTACATCTATTTCAACAATGACACTATTCACATCTGTCACACCAATGAAACTATTCACATCTGTCTCCCTGATGAAATTTTTCACATCTATCTCACTGATGACACTGTTCACATTTGTCTCATCGATGAAACTGTTCAAAAAACTGGAAACATTGTTCATAGAACTGGAAATTTGAAAAAGTGTCGGGGATAAGTCACCATGACCTCCCAGAACACCTCAGACACTAGATTTCAACAATGTAATGGACCAGAGAGGTCCAGGCCATTACATCAGATACCTATCAAACATTCTCATCCTTGAGAAATCAAAACCAACCTAAAAGGAAACAAAAAATGGGTCTAAACAACCACCCATCGATATACCTATCAAAAAAGAGCAATTCACAAAAATACAACAAAATAAATCCATCTCATAAACACGAAAGGTCTACAACCACAAAGCGAACATCATTAAATGAAAAGAGTTAAACATCAAACAACTCAAGGTACTCAAAAAATATTTGTGAATCACATTCCCATGTACTTTTCTCCATGCCACCTGTCCCCAAAAGACACAACCCAAGGGGATAACATACCCATGAAACACCTTCTCCTTGTGGTCCTGGATCTCCACATGTCTCTCCTCGAAATTCTCATCATCGTCAACATTGATCTTAGCCCAATAGATGATGTGAGATTCATCATGAAGATAATGATGGAGATATGCCACATGAAAAATATCGTGTATTCGACTCATCTACGGGGGTAGTTCTACTCAATACGCCATGTTTGCAACACAATCCAACACCTCTAAAGGCCCAACAAACCAAGGAGAAAGCTTACTCCCATGACCAAACTTTTCCTTCCCATGATAGGGAGTCACATTAAAAAACATGTGATCCCCAACACCAAACTCAAAAGGTCTTCACCTTTGATTTTCATATGATTTCTGATGATCCTGTGCTACCTTCATCCTCTCACAAATCACCTGAGTTATCTCTGTCGTATTCTACACTAGTTACAGTCTAAGAATTGCTGACTCTCTGAACTCAATCCAGGACAACAGAGAACAACAAGTTCGTCCATACAAGGATTTAAATGGTACCATATTGATGGTGGAGTGAAAAATATTGTTGTAAGTGAACTTTACCAAGGGTAAGTGCCTCATCCAAAATCCTCCAAAATCCAAGACACTAGAGTGCAACATGTCTTCAAGAGTCTTTGTGGTCCACTCGGTTAGACCATCTATCTATGGATTACAAGCAGTGCTAAGGAGTAGTTGAAAACCAAAAGAATGATGGAGACCTATCCACACCCTAGAGGTAAAATGAGGATCTAGATCAGAAATGATCATCCTCGGGACTCCATGGAGTCTCACCACCTCCTCTAGATACTTCCTCGACAAAACTTCCACTGAGGTCGAATATTGATATCTATGGAGTGGGATGATTTCGTTAAATGATCCACTACCCCCCAAATAGCATCATGTCTTCCCTGATATTGAGGTAAACCAGTAACAAAGTCCATTGATATGTCCTTCCACTTCCACTGAGGAATATCTAACAGCTAGATCAAACCACCAAGGACATGGTGCACGACCTTCACCTTCTGGCAGACCAAACGTTGAGTCACAAACTTTGCAACTGCGTACTTCATCTCAGGCCACCAAAACTGACTCCTCAAGGCTTGGTACATCTTTTTCATGCAATGATTCACCACAAAATGAGAACTATGGAACTCTATAATAACTGTCTCATGCATCTTCAAAGAAACAAAAAACCTTCCTTGATACAATACCCGGTGTTGTTCATCCTCAGCACAACCATTCGGGGCCTCGCCACAAACAACTCGATCTCTATAAACCTCCACCACTCTATCCCCCAATTGGAACTCTTCCACTTACAACACCATAGTTTACTACACCGTGATCTGATAAAGACAACCTCTACCCCCAACTTCTCCCATATCAAGATTTAATGCTAAAAGTTCTTCCATCACTCTCTAAGAATCGACAAATTCACACATTGCATCACTACAAAACTTCCGACTCAATGCATCAGCTACAATATTCCCCTTTCCAGGGTTATATGAGATTTTGAAGTCGTATTCTTGTAATAACTCCATCCACTAATGCTACCGCATGTTCAAGTCACACTAGGAGAAAACATGCCTGAGGATCTTATGATCGATGAAAACCACAATGCAATCTCTAATTAGGTAATGTCTCCACCACTTCAGATAAAACACCACAGATTCCAACTCAAGATCATGGTTGGAATAGTTACATGCATGGGGATGCAACTTTTGAGGTCCATAAGAAATAATGGATCTTTATTGCATCATAACACATCCTAACCCTAGATGCGAAGCATTGCAGAAATCATCAAACTGAACTCCCTCTACTAGAAGACAAATAACGGGAGCCCTTATCAACTTCTCTTTTAGATAGTTGAAAGCTACCTGACACTGATCAGTCCACAATAATGCTTGATCCTTCCTAGTAAAAGTTTTTAGAGGAGTCGCAACCTAAGAAAAATTGGATATGAATATCTTGTAGTAGCCTGCGAAACCATGGAAACTTCGCACCTCTGCCACTGTCTTGGGGGAATACCCAGACACAACTACTTCTATCTTCAATGGATCAACATCTACTCCCTACTGGGATACAACATTCCCCATGAAATGAACTTCTTGAGCCCAAAACTCACACTTCGACAACTCCCCAAAAAAACTTTTATTGACAAAGATCTCCCAAAACAGCATGCATATGCTCTGCATGCTCCTCCTCAGACGCAGAGTACACAAGGATGTCATCAATGAAAACCACCACGAACATATCCATGAACTCATGGAATATAGTATTCATCAACCCCATTAACACATCTAGAGAATTCATCATACCGAACGACATTACAACGAACTCGTAATAACCATGATGACAACAGAAAGTAGTCTTCAGGATATCCTCATCCTTCACACGCATCTGATTATATCTTGACCGTAATTCAATCTTTGAGAACCACCATTCACCCTTTATTTGATCGAAGAAATCATCAATCCGTGGAATAGGATAGATATTCTTCACTGTCACTTTTTTTAACTGATGACAATCAATACACAACCACAAAATATTGTTATCCTTCTTCACGAACAAAACTGGTGCACCCTATGGTGACCCACTTAGCTGAAAAACCGCATTGTAACTGACCATCAAGATGTATACATATCTCTTGAAACTTATAATGGGCCATCCTATATAGATACATAGAGATAAAAGACTCTGGTGGCTATAGATCAATCCCAAACATGATCTCTCGTCGATGGGGTAATGCTGGAACCTCTTCTGTAAAGACATCGGGGTACTCTTATATGACCCTAGGAAACAAAAACTACTAAACCTCCGAATAACTTAGCATCAGCATGGAAATAAAGGATGATAAGAATGGAACATGCCTCTAACCCATCTCAGGGTCCTGCTCGCCAACAAACACCACTGGCTCTCCAGCAGCATCGAAGAACACTACATGCCTCCTGATGAAATCCATGATATCCTAGATAGAATACAACCAATCCATGATGAGGATGAAAACATATTTTTTTACCCATAAACATAAAGAATCTACCCAAGTTGTGTTTCCCTACCACTAGCTCACAGTCTCTACATACTTCAAACAATTCAGCTCGACCTTCAACTAGCGGGGTCAATTTCAATGGCACTGGAAGCCTCTCTATCTCAAGCCCCAAAGCATGGAAAAGGGTAGGTGATATGATGGAGTGAATTTCTCATGAATCAAAAAAGGCATACATCCAAGTAGAAAACAAGTAAAGGGTACCTTGAAGGACATCTGGCTCACCTGGATCTGGAAACTCAAAAGCATGAAGCTGACCACGACCTTCTATATGGCCTCTATAACCCTGATGATGACCACGACCATGGTCATACTCTTATCTCTAAGGATGGGGAGAGTCACAAATTTATCCTCTTCCTTCCCCATCTATTATGTGCTGATATAAAGTTGGTTCAACCTGCTACTGCTGCCTCGACTAGAACTACATCAACAGAGGAACTTGGAGTGGAACACTTGGGTACGATGACTGGTCTGAATGATCGGGCACTCTCGTGGCTGATGAAATTATCCTCTAAAAGAAAAAAATATCATGATCCCTTGTAATTGTCCTAAGAGCCTCCTCCCCTAGAGAAACGATATGGTGAGGGATGGGACCTACCCTTGGCCAAATAGAAACTCTTTTTTCCTAAAAACTGGGAACTCCAGACCACAGTTCTGCTTCATGAGGAATCATGATGACCTCCCTCTTGTGATGATCCAATTATGTCTAATGTCCTCTCGATGAACTCTTCCCTCACTAGAACCTCATGATATTTCTTCAGCATAAACGGGTTGACCTGGCACTAAATATCTGGATGAAAATCCTCCTCGAAATGCCCCACCCTAGCCTCCTAATCTATAAAGAGGTCTGAAGAATATCGTAATTGTTTCCTGAAATAGATTCCAAAATCTCACACACCGGAGGTCCCCTATTGAAGGTTAAGAAGCTATTGGTGATTGGGCACCTTCTCTGTTGAAGAAAGAAACTTTCCTTTGAACTTGTCTCGAAACTCCACCCATGAGATAACCAACTCCACGTGATCCTAGAGGAAAAAAACCACCACTTCCTCACTTCCCCATGCAGCATAGTCACAACCAAAGACAACAAGTCCACCTTTCGATCACTGATCAAACTGAAGGAAATATCAACATCCTCTAAATAGCCTTTTGTGACTGCATCTGAAAAGGATCCATTGTAATTCTGCAGACTTTTTCACTAAAACTATTGTATTGTACTGCTCCAACTCTCATCGTTGTCAACCTCTACCCTATGGTGATCTGCTGATGCATCCTGCTAGACATATTCTTCACGAACCTAAAGAGGACATTGACCTGGATACATACCTGAAAAATAACAAAAATTTAGAGCTCCTAATCATGGAATATGGAAAATCAACATTAATTAGTTAAATTTTTTCTTTTATTCATTTTAGGTTAACCTATCCCAAGGTCGACCCATTCAAAAAAAAATCACAAAGAATAATGATGTATGATACTTTCCTGGGTCTCTACCTTGAAATTATTATCACCTAGTTTAGTAGCCACTGTAAACTTAAAGGTCTATGCCTCAGATCACATGGGTCCCTAAATGACTATGTCTCAGTCTATCTCCAGTGTTTACATCACTTTCTAGACTTGACTGACACAGTTTCCCTACCAACCCATTCAACCACACTTGTTCCTAACACCAAAATCCATCCTATCCCCAAACCAGAGCTCTAATACCACTCGGTCACGACCCCCTCCCCACAAGGTGTACCCCTCCTTTTCTGAAAATTTGAGAAGGGAGATAGTGACCCCTGATTCCTGCCTCCAGTATTCCTGTGGTTTGCGACTAGCACCGAGGGTATAGTAAACACACAAATGGGATGCATTACACTCTAATAGAACACATGTGAAAGAGAGAGATAAGACATACACCAATCAACTCCAAATCAGACTGTAATATAAAATAAATCCCAAGTACACATCTATAATGTCATGCAAGAACAACTATAAATGAAAAAGAAAAATGCAAGTACCAAAGGAAAGTGAAAATAATAACAACCACAAAGCCTGAATAGCTTCTGCAACCCCAAGCTATTAGAAACCATCCTGCTCTCCAACCGGCTCTAAGTGACCTGAAAATAGTTCATATATATGTAGGGTGAGTATAATAGTATACTCAGTAGGATCCTCCCTAGATCCTCTCATAAAAAATAACGAAATCATGCTAAAGTACATTGAACAACAAGTGAAACTAACTCATCACCTAAAAAGGTATACTATGTTCTCATGCTCACTATGGATACTCTCACTAAGTATTTCATATAAGAGTATATAATATAATAAATAATATCAAGGTTACCCTACTATTACTTTCCCACTGGTTTTCTTCTTTTCTCCAACGTCGCACATCCTAACCATCTATCTCCAAAACGGCTTGTCTGCAGACACCTGGGTGAAGCCTCACAACATACACCTCATGAAACAAAACCACTACATCCACATAACCAAAGTAAACAGGTAGTTTTTGAGAGCCACCACAGCTCACATAATGTGTATCTTATGTCGAGCATTATACCTCAAGACATTACAGCCCACACACTGAGTAAGGATCCTCAAACCATCACAGCATATACAGGTTACACCTATAGTAATCCATTGTAAACTATATCCAGAATATATGTGTGTGAATAACCATAAGCCATTACATCCCTCTACACACATATATGGGGAAAACTAACCATTGTTCCTACCATCACAAGTAACTACCAAGAAAAGAGAGCAGGGTTGAAGGGGGTAGTCATCTATCTATCCCCTGACCAGAATGTTGGGGAAAACATCCCCCCCCCCCCCAGTTCTCAAAATACCAAGGGTGTTAGTTTCCCTAACTGACGGGGTGGAGTACCATATAGAAACACAAAAAGTATAGAATATACTATAGCTCACAACCACACTATGGGAATAACCTAGTCTTAGACTAAACTATATCTAGCGTCTCTCAGTCTCCCAACTACCACTAATAAGACAAGGTATCTAATTGGAACCAAACCATTTAAATATCTTTATTTTAACACTTCATTACCTTTTTATTAGTTTCACTTTACATTAATTAATTCTTTAAACAATAATTAAAAATTAAAAATTCCATAATATATTTCATTAGCATCACACCCAAAGACCAATATTCCATTAAATTTCAACCTGAACATTGCATCAAGAAATATTCAACCCCATGGGTTCATTATCAATAATTCAGTCACTTATTAACAGAATTATTACTTTACCATATTCCCAGGAATTCTAGAAAAATATTCTAAGCTACCAAGAACAAGGGGATCAACACGGTTAGTAGGTGAACTACTCATTGAGTCTTTTACACCTATATAAATAGTGTATACCCATACTCCCTTGAGAATCTAAACACGAAAAGCATGTGGCATACCTCGTACCTCTTCACCCCTTTTTGGATGGAGGGTAAGTAAGACCAGCTAACTTGAGAAGTGGGAAAATTAAAGTTGATAAAAAAACCAACAATATTCACCAAGAATCCAAACATTCAAATACAACTTGTTTCATCATCTATAATGTCCTTTTAGACACCCACATGCATAAATTGATGCATCTAACCACTCTAGGTGTCAACTGGGGCCACAAACAATGGGCCTCCCTACCCCCACAAATGACAATAGCCATCCAGGATCACATCAGAGCACAAGAGGCAAGAAACAAACATCATATAAACTGGGATATTGGTCCTTAAATGAGGCATCCAGCCTTCATACATAATGAGCACTCATGGCTCCAAGGCACATGGAAATTGGCCTTACAAGCAAGAGGGTAACTCAGAACCCTACTAGAAATTAACTTTTTATCAAACATCTGGTTCTTTAATCCATGTGGAGTTAACCAATTCATTATTTGTAGGTTCCATCTATTGGAAACCTAAATAGAAAGGTATCATAGCTATCACAAAACTATTAAACATGCTTACTACATCAATTTGATTATCATTAATTTACAACAGAAAAAACCAGATTCATTTACATGCCTATTTATATTTGAAAAATAATTAAAATTAATCCTAGTTTGCATTATTTTCCAATTTCATTTAATAACGACATGCTAAACAAAGAAAACATAGATATCACACTATCCTGAAAAACAAGAGGCAATAACATATGATGGATACCAATTTATTTATGCTGTTTAAATATTTATTACATCAATTCTATTGTGATTTAGTGGGATAAATCATGCTCTCTCTATGATGGCATGTAAAATAAAAGAGGATCAATGAATCCCCTACCTCAAAAGGTTATTGACATTATTTACATGAGAACGATCTACGCAACCGATCACGGTCGCCTCCCTTGTGACGACTACATCCACTAAAGGATGTCGCGGCATGACCCCACCAACCAACACCCAAGAAAACTCCATTAGAAGCATGGAGATAACATGCCAAAACATGGCAAGGAGAAATGGGATTATAAGGATCGAAGAAAAAACAAGAATAGAGGTAGATCATACATTCTTATCGATGACAGATTGACACTTGTTGCTTTCACTAAAACAGGGGGTGTGTATGCTGCAAGAATAACCTTCAAGGGGAAAGGATCCAAGGATTAAGGTTCGATCACAACACTCCCATGGGAAGAAGTAAAGGTTTGAGTGTTTCACACTAGGGAACAAGAAGGCAGAACAAGGGAGGAAGAAATATCATCCCTTTAGAAGATTTAATGGAGCAACGGTTTAAGATATGCCAGATTTTCCATTAAGAGAGGACCACATTTAACCAAGCGGTTTGACCAAGTAAAGGCATACAGAGCCTCAGGAAAATTAATATAGGAGTTCTGGGCCTTGAATCGGCCTTAAATCCCTTAAATCATGGCCTTGAATGAGTTTTACATCAAAGAAAATGTCAAAGGGGTGAACTGTAGGATGCTGAAAACACTATACAACTATCGATGTTGGAAGCACTGTTCACATCTGTCTCACCGATGTTGATGACACTATTCACAAAATGACTCAGCGATAGGGATGACACTATTCACAAAATGACTCACCGATACTTATGGAACTATTCACAAAAATTACTCACAGACACCGATGGCACTGTTCAAAAAATGACTCACTAACACCAATGAAACTATTCACAAAATGAATCATCGACACTAATCGCACTTTTCACAAAATGACTCGCTAACACGAATGGCACTATTCACAAAATGACTCACTGAAACCAATGGAACTGTTCACAAAATGACTCACCGACACAGATGGAACTATTCAAAAAATGACTCACCGACTCCAATGGCACTGCTCACATCTGTCTCACTGATGAAACTATTTATATCAATCTCACTGATGACATTGTTCACATCTATCTCACCAATGACATTGTTCACATATGTAACATAGATGACACTATTCAAATCTTTCTCACCGATGACACTATTCACGTCTATCTCACCGATGACACTGTTCACATCTATCTCACTGATGACATTGTTCACAAAACTGGTAACACTGTTCAAAAAACTAGAAATTTGGAAAATTGTTGGCGATAAGTCACCTTGACATCCCAGAACACCTTAGACACTAGATTTCAGTAATGTAATGGACCAGAGATGTCTGGGCCATTATAGGTCTCCTCATAGAGTAGATGACAATAATGAGAGGACTAGGATCATGGTGATCTAAACCTCTATAAAAATATCATGTGTTATCTATTTTTATTTCCACTACTTTTTTAACACATTTCTAACTATTTTATAATATATTTTTTGATAATTAAAAAAGGACTATTCACACCCCCCCCCTTCTAGTCAGTACTCCCATACCAAGAGACCTAAAAATTTGTATCAGAGGGTGGTTCATATTTTAAATACTTAGTTTTAGTTGTTTAATTATCTGTTTTAGGACCAAACCTTATCCTAAAATTTAATTTATAAGTAAAATAACCTATTCTTTGTTATGGAAAGTGTAGATTTCTATATTTTGAATCACATCAGACCACCACACTTCAATGGAGGGGACTATGTTTACTCAAAGGATAGAATAGAGATATTTTTTAAAAATATTTTTCTATATTGTTGTGATATAACTTCAAACCAATATAAAATTTCTGATGTAGATTTAGAAACTCTCTCTAGTAATGATGCCGAAAAAATAATTTCAAATTAAAAAGTTATGAATTACTTATACTTCTCTCTAATTAGAAAAATGAATAGTCATATTTAATCTTCTAAAATACTTTTGACATCTAGAGGGTTTTAAAAGTCAATCATCAATGAACTGATATGTTACAAAGAACCAAGCTAGGTATACACAGAGATTATTTTCAAGAAATCAAAATTTAGAATCAAGAAAGTGTAAATGTGATGTACAATAGATTCATCAGAATTGTCAATAATATGGTTTCAATCAGAGTGGCCATGGAGAATTATGTTCTAATCAAGAGATTACGTAATGCTCTACCTAGAAGATGGAATTAAAATAAATATATATTAATGAAATGATCAATTTTATATTTAATTTAAGGGATGAGTTGATAGGATCAATTCATGAATATGATTTGAAAAAAAAGAATGAAAATGCTGATGACCATGAGAAAAGGAAAAGTACAGAATTTAAATAAAATATGAATGTTATTCCTAATTATTCTTATTGTATGTTAAAGAAAATTGAGAAGGGTGTAATTGAAAATTTCACCAAATGAGTATGTACATGAAGGGTAATGGAGGATTGAAGATACATCCAAAAAGAGATCAGTAAAAGAAAGACAAAAAGGGTAGTAAAAGATGTAAAAGTCGTAAATATGATTTTTTTCAAATTAATATGATATGATTGAAGGAAAATGGGGAATATAAAATCAGACTATCCCAAATTAAAACAAGATAGAAAAGACCAGAAATTCATGAATGAGAAAAGGAAGACAAATCATGCAGGATGGAGTTGTATAGAAGATTCAATCTCAATTAGTTATGGTTTTGAAAGTGAAAAATAATTTACCAATATATGATTGATGGGTACTACTGTAAATGAGGTATGCTCTAATTATAATTACAAATATAGTTATGAATATAATATTTAAAGTGAATTTAATGAATTATTTTTCTCAAAATGAAAAACTTCAAAGTGATATCTTGACAAGGGATGAACTATATAGATTACTAAAAAGAGAAAATAATATTATTCAAGAAGAAAATAAAAAACTGAATGATTTTTTTAGTAATATTGATGAGAAAATGGTTGTAGACTCTAAACTGTTGAAAGTTAAAGATGATAATCTGAGAATAAAATATTTATTTTCAAAACCTGATGTAGATCAAGATAGAATATGTAAATTAGTTTGTGATGATTTAGATAATATTGAAAATTATTGTAAAAATTTAAAACATGGAAATAAGAAACATTAAAATTATAGAACATGTTCAAATGTTTAAACATTTGATGACCTAAATGACCATCATAAATAGAATGAAAACCTTAAAAGGGAATTACTGGATTAAATAAAACATTATCCATTTTTGTTTGAGGTCATGATAAATTTGATAAAATAAGGGATATGAAAATACCCAAAAATGATAAAATAGAATGTATCTATAATAATCATGTTACTAAGATGTATAATTTTATTTTTGTTAAAGTAATAATGAGATTATTTTAAATGTTACTTGCCTTAGATGTACCTTTAAAGGGAATTATTCAAACAAATGTTCTTTAAATTTGACTCAGTCTTTATGTTATACTACGAATTTTATTTCTTAAAACATTTCTTCTAGATTATCCAATAATAAATTTCTCAAACCTGTATGGGTTCCAAAAAAAAATAAACTAATCATGTTGTACCCAAACTAGTCTTGTAACTAAAACAACCATCTACTTAATTATTTTTGTAAGAAACTTGTCCAAAGAGTTCTAAAGTCAGATAGTATATGGATAGTGGGTTTTCCAGGAACATGACTAGTGAATTCACTAACTTCTTATCTTTTAACTCTTATGATAGTGGTACATTAACTTTTTTTTACAACTCTAATTGGGAGGTTAAATGTTTTATAAGTGTAGGTATATTAACATCAGTTGTAATCTCTATATTTATTTTTTGATAGGGATTAAAACACGATTTAATTCACATATCACAACTTTTTGATGGTGGTAAGAATTTAAAATTTTAAGATAACAAATGTATTATTTTTAAAAATAATATTGTTTTATTTTATGCTAATAAAAATTAAAATATTCAGTCTATTTATTTTTCAGAACTAACCCATTAAAATTTGAAATGCTTAAATTCTATAGATACTGATCCCATTCTGTGTCATAGAAGGTTGGACATGTTCATATTTGATAGTTATACAAGTTAGATAAACATGAACATGTTTTGGAAATTAAAAATTTCATTATATGTAAGTAATATGTCTATGATTCTTGTATAGAAGGTAAGAAAAAAAGATCCATGTAGATCTGTTAATATTCTTAATACTAATAGATTCATAGAACTGCTTCATCTTGATTTATTTGGACTGCGAGAACAACTATTTTAGGTTCTAAAAGTGTAACGACCCAAAATTTTATTAATAAAAATTACATTCTTATAATTATTCCATATAGTATAAATCACATAAAATCACATTGATAAGACAAAAAAATTTATAAATAAGTAATGAATGGAATAAGAATAATTTGTAGAAATCAAGGATCCTAAACCAATGGAATAGTAATATTACCTATGGAAGAGTAAGGTGAACCTTATGAATAGTAACCCAACCAATAGAATAGTAACCTAACCAATGGAAGTATAAATAAAATTTAGCAATCATGTAAATTAAAATATGATATTATTATATCTTAATATAAGTAAATAGATGTTTTTAAAATGTTAAATTAATTGTTGTTATTTTATTAAAACATAAATGTTTATTTACAATTTTATTATTAATATAATTATTTATAAGAAAATTTATTTTCATAAAAAATATTTATAAATTTATATTATGTTGTCTTGTGATTTTAACATAATTTTATGAGAACTTATTTAATTTTTCATAGTGTTATAAAATCAATTATAATTTCAAAATCGGTATTTTCTGAGTAAATGATTATTTTAATTACAAATTAAAGTTCCCATGTTTTGAAAGGTATTTACATAAAATGGATATAATTTTTAAATACTACAAATTGAAAAATGTTTAGGGTTAATTTTTGGGATTTTTTTTTAAAATAATTGAATTTTCTCAATGGTGAAATATAGTAATTTATAGTATAAGGTAAATAAATGAATTTTTGATTCATAATTGAGTCATGGATGATTTAAGTTGCCATTATTTCTAACTCACATGATTTTTTTATTTTATTTAATCAGAAGAATCCATGATATTCATATTCTTGAGCCCAAATTATAATCTAATGAATAAAATAATCAAAAAACACTCCTCTTCTCCACTATAAATACCACCTATCACGACCTCTTTTCCTCACACATCTAAATCCTTGAATCCATTAAAAATTATACCCAAACCACTTACCATGTCTCTCCATAAAGTCCAAGATCCTTTTTTTAAATAAAATCCCAAACTCATGGGCCTCAATAAGGTTCTATAGGAGACGAATTCAAGAGGTAAAAATTTCTTTCCTTTTCTTTTAATTTCTTTCCAATTTCATTTAATTTTTTTATTCTCTACTCATATGACCTTTTCCAAGTGACTGATAAATATCATATCATTTATAAAATTTAATGTTATTTTTTTTATGGAACAACCCGTCATCATTTCCCTTCCCCTCTCCTTTTGTTCTAATAATGAAAACCTCACCTATGGTGTGTTGATTTATGGCATTCAAGGATTAAAAGTTTTCAATTTACATTTCCACCTTCAAGGATCTTCATAAAACAATTTTATAGTTAAACTAGATTATAATATATGTATTATAAAGTATTTAATTTTATAGAACCAGTATATAGACATAATATTAATTAATAAAATAAAACTTGTTCGTGATGATCAGAAAAATTACAAAATAATCTAAATGGTTATCTTTAAGGTTATCTATAATGAATCATTTACACATCTTGGAAAAAATTGATATATAATTCCATTTAATATTCTTAAATTTCATTAAAAAAATATAATTTCAATTATAGAAAACTATTCTCATTTTACATGATTTTCCATACATGTATAAAAGTGAACCGATTAGGAAAACAAAGGAAATGAACACTCCCGAACAATGAAATTTTATATTATAAATCATAAAAAGGGACATAAAATAAACTTAATAAAATTATACTAAATAATATACATGTAAAAATTATTCTAAATTAATTAATTAATGGATTTAATTTTATTATTTGGGACAGTATGTTCAAGTGTAGAACACTTTCGGACATAAGTTAAAGGATTCTTTCTAAACATCCATTTCTCATTCGAGTTAATCTTTGTATCTCATTACCCAAATTAAATTCTTCTTTGTTTTTATGTAATTATTCTATATTATTTTTATGGGTTCCAAACTCATGTATCTTGATCAGATCATCCTTCTTTGATGGGCAAATAAATATTTTTAAAATAATTGCCTTCTTAATTCTTCCCGATAAGTGGGCCAGATTAAAGGGAACTTTCCGACTCCATGCCTATTTTCAAGTGAGCTCCATAATCTATTTTAGTACACCATTATTTTTCTAAAACCACTCATTTTATCATGAAAATCTATCTTGGTTCATTTATGATTTTATATTAAATATTTTTCATTTTCTGATTTATGTTCTCTTTATTATTTTTCTTAAACTGCACTAAAATGTTTTATTTATAATGTTTCTTAAACACACTTTATACTTTTTTTCAATTCCATTTGACATCACTTATCATTATATATGAATATTTTCCCTTATTAATGTAAAATTAGTCTTTAAATCCATTCTTTCATATACACTTTTATGATACACAGATTTATTATGCTTTATGACATGATTATGATACCCATTTCTTTATATGGGTAACCCTTATGTTTATTTTTCATGTGGCACAAATATTCATGAACATGTTATGATAGGTGTGCCTAGAAAGCTATCTATATCATTGGGTAATGTTTAGTTTCATGAGATGTCATGTGCAATGATCTTGATGGTTAGGCTTCACTCGTGCTCCTTTTGGAACAGCCTTAGTGGTTAGCCTTGAGTTGTTCTCATCCATATATAATGAGCCTTGAATCATGATTTGGTAATTTTTTATATTTATACCAAATTACTATGATTCCATGATTACATGATCCTATGTTCTATATATTATGCTTCTATATGTTTATTCATGTTCGATGCCTTTTTATATCATCATATTATGCCTTCTAACCCATGTTCTATGCTTTATTCTTACATTTACTACTTTACTGGGATTTTTTGCTCATCCCTTTGTTCATGTATTCCCCATGTTATCCTTTAAATATGTAAGGGATCAATGGGTTATAGGATCTCATTATTAATATTAAATAAAATATGTATTTATGCCAGTTTTAGGATTTTTAATTATGTATCTAATCTTCTAAATACATTGTACTTTATGATCCTTAGTTTGTATTTGAAGGATAATTATGCCTAAAATCATGTAATAGTATGTGTAAAAGTCTAGGGACATTGAAATTGGTATAATAGAACAGTCTAGTTATTATAATAGATTAGGACTAGAGCAATTCTGAGTGAGTCCTAGGGATAATTCTATCACCATGGATAACCTATATTGAAACATAGGGTATCATAAGTTAGGATATAATTTTCATTTATAAGTTAATCCTTCTATGTTAAATTATTTATTCTTATCTACTTAATATCTAAGTATTAAATCCCCCCTAATTGTACATTCTTTTTTATGTTGAAGGCTGGAAATAGGAGATCGGGGGACAACAATCAATGTGATAGGCAATGTGACAATTGCCCTAATGATATTCCAAATATAATGGGAAAAAAGTGTTCATATATTCATGATTTTACTTTATCAATTGGATCAAGTTATGAATAATAACTTGAACTGTGTGGAACACCCTCCTCCCAGTAAATAGAATTTTTTGGTTGAATAATTCATGCAACAGAGGCCTCCCATCTTCAATGGATCTTACGATCCCATAATTGTAGAAAAATGGATTAACTTAATTGAGAAGATATTATCTATCCTTTATTCCTCAAAACAAGAGAAATTTGTGCTGGCATTATATCATTTTTATGGAGAATCTGATCAGTGGTGGACATTGATCAAGAACACGAGGTACGATGAGGAAATTGATTCCATGGAATGGAAGGATTTCAAGAAAATGTTTTTACAAATATTTTCCCCAAACTCTCTATCATAAGATGGAGAGGGAGTTCCTCTATATAATGAAAAAGGAATATGATTTTTTCAGGGAATATGAATAAAACATCACAATACATTCATGATATGCCTCTGGCTTTTTCATGTTCACCAAAATTAAGGTTGATCACTTATTTAGTGGACTAAAGTTGAGTATATGAAAATAAATAGAAATTAGAGACTTTGACATCTTTGAAGAGATTGTATGTTGTGCCCTCAAGGTTGAAATGGAGATTAGAGACTCTCAGGGGTCTTGTGGGACCATAGATAAAAATCATAAAATGTAGTTTTATATGGTTGGATCAATAGATAAATCCCATGATTGAAATAAATCATAATATCTTACATCCTAAATTTTGGGAAGATGATTCCTAGGAACTGTCTAAAGGGAATCAGGAAATTATTCATATGTGGAAGAATGGGGAATCTGGATAATAACTACCAAAGGGATATGAAGAATCTGACTAATGTCAAAGAATAAGAGAAGGTTCAGATCAACACTTAGGCTATAGTGTAGTGCTTAACCTATAAAGAACATGGGAATTATGAGAACCGTTTCTCTAATCCATGGGTTGTTCTAGGAAATTAACAACAAGAAAATCCATGGTAATAAGGAAGGACATATACTATCATTGCTACTAAAGTGGCGCTTAAAAATTTTTGAGGTGATAGGTCAACTGGTTATTAATTCTAGAGTAGATAACATGCTATTTGATTCTAGTTCTATGAATTATTTCATATCATTCAAGTTTAGTAGAACTATTCTAACACCACCTCAAAACATGGAGTTTGAGTTATCTATGAGAACAGAAAATGGGGAAATTATTGCATCAAAAGTATATAACTCCTTCGTGGTTAATGTTTATGGACTAGAACTCCCAAAATATTTTGTTTTAATTTTTTTTTTGGAGTTGGTGCTATATTTTTCATGGATTGGGTATCATTATACAAATCCAACATCGACTATCAGGAAAGCGAGATCACTCTTAACATCTTGAGGCATCCTCCAATTCTGTACAACTGTAATTATGATGATGAATCTTTATCTGAATCATCAACCTAATTGTAAACATTACTTCTATATGAAAAATCATATCTATCCCAAATTATAGATACATAGTTGATAATCACATATGAATACATTCCCATTGTGAGGGACTACACTGATGCATTCCCTGATGAGTTTTCTAGTCTTCCTTATGATCAATAGGTTGAGTTCTCAATTAAAATTATTCTTGTATCTGTGCCTATATCAAAAAAACCTTATATAATGGACACCATTGAGCTGGAAGAATGGAAGAACTAGTTATAAAAGAATTTGGACAAGGTTTTTATACGCCCGAGTGCTTAACCGTGGGGTGAACCAGTCCTCTTCACCAAGAATAAAGACATATCGAGTATCCTCTTCATTTATTATCCTGAGCTCAATTAAATCATGATAAATACCATGTATCGCCTGCCATGGATAGATGACTTGTTCAAGCAACTATAGAGGGCCATGTATTTTTCTAAGGAGGATCTTCATTCAGGATATCACCGAATAAAGGTGAAAAAGGAATATATTCCAAAGAATACCTTTCGAAAATGGTATGGACACTATGATTTCATAGTGATGCCCTTCGTACTACTAATATTGTAGCAATTTTCATGGGTTTAATGAATAGTGTCTTTAGAGATTACCACGAAAAATATGTGGTAGTATTTATTGATGAGATTTTGATATACTCCAAGAGTAAAGAGGAACATGGGGAGAATTTGAATACTGTGATAAAGAATTTGATAAGGGAGAAAATATATGAAAATTATAGTAAATGTGAGTTCCAAATGGAAGATGTATCATTATTGAGGCATGTAATCACCAGTAAAGGGATATTGGTGGACACTTCCATGATAATGACAATCGAAGAGTGGCCCATGCCAAAATATATAATTTAGATACATAGTTTACTTAGTTTAGATGGGTATTAACAGTGATTTTTAAATAAATTATTTTGATTTTAAATCCCACAAACCAAGCTAACTCCAAAGGGAGAAATGTTTTTTACACCATTGAATGGGAAGACTCCATTAAAGAGTTGAATAAGAGGCTTATCACTGCACCAATTATCACACTAGTAAAAAGTTGGGGAACTCTTAGTGGTGTACATAGATTCTTAAAATAATGTCTTGGGATGTATATAGGTGAAAAATGAGAAATTGATAGCCTACACCTCAAGGAATTTGAAAATTTTTGAGCTAAATTATCACATGCATGATCTGGAGTTGGCGGTTGTGATCTTTGCATTGAAAATATGGAAACGTTAACTAATTGAGGAGAAGTGTGAGATATATAATGACCATAAGAGCCTTAAATATATATTTACATATAAAGAGCATAATATACACCCATGAATATGGTTATAGTTCATCAAGGATTACGAATTCTCGATACACTACCATCCTAGTAATGCAAACCAAGTGGAAGATTCTCTAAGTATAAAGGATCCTTCATCTTTATCAATAATGAGAAATAAGAAGGGTCAAATATTCATTTACTTTTCAAGGATAAACATGGAAATTAGGAACATCGTCAATCATTTATCAAATTATTTCCTGGCCAAACCTTACAGGTAAAATAAATGATGCTCAATGAAATGATGTTGAAATTCAGAAAATGGTGGAAGTTGTCATAAATGGTAAATCCTAAGAGTTCCAAATATATGAGTAAGGAGTCATGATATTTGGTTCATGAATATGTGAAACATACAATGCAGAGGTAAAGAAGAATCTTGTGAATGAATCACATATCTCAACCTTCTCTATTCACCCAGGGAGTACAACAATGTATCGAGATCTCTAACAAAACTATTAGTGGGATGATATGAAGAACGATGTCACTAAATATACATCAAAGTGCCTGTTATGCTAGAATGTGAAGTCTAGAAGGAAATGGTATAAAGGGGATATGAAACCATTACCCATACCAACATGGAAATGGGAAAGACATCACCATGGACTTTGTCACCTGACTTCTAAATACATCCATTGGAAATAATGTTATATGGGTTGTTGTGGATCGTCTTACAATGAAAACTCACTTTATCATAATTCAATAGAACTTATCCTTGGATAAACTTGCACAGATATACCACATAGAGGTGTTAAGGATTTATGGAATACCAATATCGATTGTATCTGATCGACATTTGAGATTTACCTCCAAGTTCTAGAAAATATTCCAACATGATATAAACACTGATCTAAACATCAGTACAACCTATCATCCTCAAACTAATGGCCAATCTAACTGGACTATTCAGACACTGGAAGACATGCTGGGATAATATCATATGGACTTGAATGGAGGATGGGACAAACATCTTCCTCTGTTCATTTTCTACAACAACAATAGTTTCCACTCAAGCATCCAAATGGATCCATAAGAATTATTTTATGGGAAAGACATAGAACACTAGAATCATGGGATGAAGTTAGTGAACATAAGATTCTAGGACCTTGTTAGGGCCAATAGGGGCCTATATACCCTAAGAGGGGGGGTGAATCAGGGTATAGATACTCTTTCTGAAATTCTTCTTGCCCCACTGGATCTTGACCTCTTTATTACAAGGGTCACTTTGTTTGCACTTGTGTGTTTATTATGATCACTTATTTTCTTCTTTATCAGATGATGATGCTTTCAATGTAATGCAGGGATGTACTCAGGCAGACACAAAGGTTTTTACTTGGTTCACCCTCATTGGGCTACGTCCAAGGAGGATACGCTGACAAGTTGTCAGTCACACCAAATTCCACTATTCTTCACTAGATGCGGATACAATGGTTCAGGAACAGTCACTCTGTCCCAGGCCCACTGCCTTTAAAAGGTTTAGGGTCATCTCACCGCTTTTCCAAGGGTCACTCCCTGTTTCTCTCTCAAGATCACTACCGGTGGATAGGATCACCTTCTTCCTCTTCCACTGCTCACTGCACTGGGAAGGGATTCCCTCATAGTTTATAGACTTGTAGGTCTCTTCATTTGCATGAAAGCACGCATCCTAAACTATAGATAGATTCTCTGTTAAATTCAAACATTCATCCACTGATAAATAATCCTTTGCCTCTTAAACCCTGGGAAATTCCTTTGGAAACACCTTCTCAAAGCACCCTACTTCACGAGGCTCCCAATTTCGTGAAGCTCAAACAAGCCTTCTCAAAGCTCCTTCCTTTTCAAGAAGCTTATAATTTCGCGGACCTCAGACCGTCGTAAAGCTCAAGCCTTATCAATGCTTAGGTTTTCGCAGATCTCAAGTCATCGAAAAGCAACTTCCCTCGCGAAGCTCACTAAGCCAACGTGGAACACACGACTTTCGCAGAGCTAGAATAGCTGCCGCGAAGATCTTCTTTTGCGAATCACACTGCCTTCGTGAACTTCTTTCGCAAAACGAGGGCAAAGTATTTTCTCTAAAAATTCTCTCTACTTCTCTTGAGGGGGTCGGCCTATATTTATAGGCAATTCCACCGACCCTTGACCCTTCTGCGTGAAGTCAGTGCCACGTCATCTCCAATGAAAAAGCTCTGAAGTTCCTGCTGGTATTCTCTCAAAATTGCGAAGCACCACGGCAATTTTCCGATCGCGGAGCTCGTTGTAATCATGTAGCATCACCGTCAAAATTATTTCACACCTTTTCCGCGAAGCTCCCTAGCAAAGCCCATCACCATCACGATGCACTTCAACCTCTGTTGTTCACAAATCTTTGAAATAATAACGAAGAATCACCACCATCATTCTTCTGGGAAACGGCCCCACCTTGTACTGCTCTTTTGTACCGCCTCCAGGTCGTCCTTTCCTTTTTCATCGTTCTTTGTTAACATGTATTGTCAACAACTTCTCTGTAACTCGACAATTCTCCATGGAAACCTGATTTTTTGACAAACACAATCAACGCAAAAATACTGCAATGTTACCTTGAGGGATTTTTTCCCAACAGACCTAAAATGGTTAAGGAAATTTTGTAAATCATGAAAAACATTCAGAAACATATTCGGGCTTCCTAAAGACGACATAAGAGTTATGAATACAATTTTTGATGAGACCTAGAGTTTATGGTTGGAGACCTGTTATTCCTTCATATATCTTAATGGAATATGATCATGAGATTTTGGAATAAGGGAAATCTAATTCTTTTGTACATAGGCCCCTTATAGATTATTGATCATGTTGGATTCAAGGAATATTGACTAGAACATCTAAATACCATGTCTCAAATACTTGATGAATTCCACATATCCCTCTTGAGGGATGTACAAATCAGATACCTCACATGTACTGAATTCATAGGTGTTATAGTTGGAGATTGATCTCTCTTACGAGGAGAATCCTATGACGATATTGGATCATAGAGATAATGTTCTATGCAACAAGACCACACACCTT
The DNA here is from genome assembly GCA_963277665.1 of Viscum album. Taxonomy (NCBI): domain Eukaryota; kingdom Viridiplantae; phylum Streptophyta; class Magnoliopsida; order Santalales; family Viscaceae; genus Viscum; species Viscum album. The sequence continues at coordinate 381,494,268 of OY728138.1, forward strand.
ATTAATGTAATATGGAAGAACCATATGTAACATCCCGAGTTTTAATAATGAAACACTATGCTCGATATCATACACGATACGCTACATCAAGCTTAAACAAACAACTAAATATTATTATTTAAATGTTATCGTTATAACATTGTCATTGGAATGGAAGGAATGAATAGTATCAGATGAATTACGAAAATATGGTTTACACGTGTTTAAATAATGATTCATTGTCTTCCAAATTTATTAAAAATGGAAATAAAAAACAATTTAATTTAAAGGATGTGTTTTTATGAAAACCTATATAAAAAGAGAATAATTGTGTTTATAAAATCATATAACTCTTTATGTATTTTTATTTAATTAAAAATATATGTTATATATTCAGTGTAGTTATTTAAATTCATCATATACGTTTTCTAGATATGCTATAAGAACAAATTCTATTTTTCAGATAAAAGAAGTATTTTTCTAAAAATACAATTTTACCACCTTTTGATGGATAAACATTTTGAATTTAGTTTTTGACACCTTTATATGTTCTATTTGAAAAAATAAACTTCTTATTTAGAATTGAGATATCAAAATTTACTTTGGATTACCTTTTTATATTTTTCTGATAACTATCAAGTTTTGAATAGTAAAAATACGCGAAATTTTAATTTAAATCAACTTTTCTGTCAAGATTATTTATATGGTTAAATAATATAATTTAATGGTTTTAAAGTATAAATAGAATATATTTTTATCACTTAATACAATTTTTTTCATTAGAATAAATTTCACATTGAATTTAGACAAACACACATGTAAATCTTTTGATAGTTTTTACTTCTTAAAAACCCTCTTTCTGGTTTTGACAACAAGAATTAGTTTTAAATTAATTAATACAATTATAGTGTTTTGAATTTAAAAAAATGGATTCCATATTTGGAATCATAAGGTCCAAATTGTATAAATATGTACCTTTTATTTTTGGACATTATGAATAGTAACTTCAGTAATTATTTTTACTTACCATGGTTAAAGGGTAAATCAGGTAAATAAGTGTAAAAAATAATATTATAATAATACAAAACTACCCTAAATAATATCATAATACTATTTTAGGATATATTTTCAACCATGAGTATCCTTAAGCTTAAATTTTGGCATTTGGGAGCCACTTGGGATTGATAATGATATGTTAGAATAATTAATTTAAAGTAAAGAGAAAAATAACATAAACATGTATATTATTACTAAAAAAATTATAAAGGGTTATCTAATTAATCTCTTAGGATATAAATATTAATGATAAATATAGAAATATTTCCTACACATAGTATTTTATTTATAATTTGTGTACATTAAATAAATAAATTTAATTATGACATAATGATGATGGAGTGATTGCTTCATTAATAAAGGATTCAAATAAATAATATTATAAATATTAAAATAAATATTATTTCATATAATTAATTCCATAAAATAATTATATAGGTATATATGACATTTTATTAGAGATTAAATTTCTTTTTGCAGAATCAAGTTGTTATGAATTTTTAAAAAAATCATGTATGAATAGTGTCCAAAATTGACCTAATTCATAACTTAAACTATAAAATAATTTCTTAAGTGATATAAATTAATAAAAAAAATTATCCATACAAATGGTTAAGTTAATTAATGTCTTTTATTGGATCGTTTGACATGATATGGTAATTACATTAACCCATAATGTGTAAATAACATTATATCACTATTAAATTTAAAAGGGTATAATAAAGGTTAAACCAAAAATATAAGGATTAAAAAAATACTCAAAACTTGTCTAAAAATTATTGGATGAAATGTATTTGAAAAAAATCAGTTTATCTTCAAATTAAATTAGTTTAAGACCTTTTTTTAATTGAAATTTAATTTATAATAAAATAATATTTCAAGACCATCCTAAAATGCACCTCCTCCCACTTATAAAAGGCCACCACCTCTACCCACTTACTCACACATCTCAAGCCCCTTGTATTATCATAATTATGCTCAAATAATCTCTCAACATCTCTCTCTTCCTTATAGAGGCCTTTACTTGGGATTAAGGAAATTAAAGAAATTCTTTTGGCTTAAATCAAAAGAAGTTACCCGATTTAGAGGTAATGTCTTCTCTCAAGTTCCTTTACATTATTTTCCTTCTACACTCCCTATTGTAGAGACCCAAAGCTTAAAGTTCTTGAACATTACATTAATTTTTCAGAATACTTAGTACATAACAAAAAACACACACACAAGGATCGTAATAGTTTAGTGTCTTTGGAAACTCGGAACGTAATCTTCTAATCGTGGTGAAAGATCTTCAATATCTCCCATAAAGATCTTCTTTTTTTTCTAAAACCTTTCTTTATATCCTGGGGAAAAGAAAACAAAAAAGGGTGAGCTCAAATTCTCATTAAGGGTAAATAAAAGAAATATCAATCACATCATATACATAAGAATATTGCTTTTGGAAATCTTAACCTGCAAAAGAACTCATAATATCATAACATGGGATAAATCATAGAAGTGAAATGTAATCCCAATAGTCACAACATAAAACATGAAACTTTGTGGCATAAAAACATAATCATAGAGAATAATTTCTTGTTAGTCAAGACTCATTTCCAAGACTATCTTAGTGGACAAAGTCCATTTCTGAACCGAGTCACCCTCGTTTCAGTCCTGTTTCACTGAACCGGTATAACCTACCATTCCAGCCATGTCTATCTCATGAGATATAAAATCTTTACCCAATGCATTGGAGGGAGATATAGGTCCCACCCATCTTATAATGAATCCTTTCTTATGTGTGCCACATAATCATAAACCATACATCATAGCGTAACCCACGTAATAAAAATGGGATTCTTAAATAACATGACATCATAAAACAATTCATATAAGATAAAGGAATTCATAAAAATATTTCCATCACAACATAATCAAATCCATGTAATAATAGGGATAAAAACAGAACCCCTTTATTATCTTAGATGGAAAATAATTTTGATAAAATACTTGAACTCTATTCTTGAGGAAAATATCCTTTCTACTTCAAAAACACTTTTCCTTTCTTAACATGTCATACAATTTTAAACTAAAAGAAGTTGATTAAAAATAAACTTGAATACTTGTAAAGGAAGCTTCTTGGAAATAATGTTTTAGAAATCCATTCATGCCGTATAAGTTAAAAAAAACCTTCTTTGTACTTTTTTCGGAAAAGTCAAAAAGTACCTCGTACGAAAAACGACAAAAGATTCCTTTCATATCTTTTACTAAAAACTCACCGAAGGGTAAAATTGGATTTAAACAATTTTATGTGGATTGAAATAATATTACATATTGAGGAAACATGGATGTGGAAGATAAAATACTTCCTAGTAAATACCAAAGTATAAGCAATCTCAGATAAAAATGAGATTGTGATATTTCCCTTACCTTAGGTCCGACTTGCTTTGTAAGTGTCCGAACCTCCTGTATAATGATTTAAATCATGTTATTGACTTCTTACAGAATCATATTCATTGTTATTATATCATATATGGTCCACTTATTACTTTATATTACCCGTTCTTTTGTAAATTCATGTTAAAGTAGCGTTTGGGTAAAATCGTCTCATTTGTCGTTCGTGTTTTTAACTTGTAATTATTCATATGATTACTTAGATCATGATTACTTAATTCCAGAATATAAAACATGATTTATATATATATATATATATATTCAGAATATACATATATAATAAATCAGTAAATGGAAGGAAATACACCGTTCATGGAGACGGTAGTCCGTACGTACGCATGAACGCTGTTTTCGTTTCCTTATTGAATTGAATGGAATTAAGTATATGACATACATATAAATATAAATAATTACAGTATCATTATTAGGTCATATATTTCATTAGTACTTATTATATATACTTTATAATCATTAATGAATGGCTAATCATTGAGAATGAATCTCATCGCGTCATGGAGACGGTAGTCCGTACGTACGCACGCGTGATGATATCGTTCCCATGGTCGTGGAATTGTGTATAAGTGTATGTATACTATTTCAGTATCAATATCACTTTATAATAATCATATATAGTTACTAATTACACCTTTATACCCATCCTTGTAAGGTGATGGTGGAAAATATATTACACCACGGCGTGGAGACGGTATTCCGTACGTACGCACGCGCGGTGATTTCCTTTTTCCGTAGGATGGATAGAAGGTTAATTAGAGTTGTTTCATATTTATAATAACATATCAGTATATAATAAATACTGATGTTATTACTTTATCATGAAACAACTAAAGAATAAGAAGTTGAAGAAGAAAGAAATTGAAAAGATCGGTAATGGATATTACCTCTTCTTTGGAACGCTTCTTTGAATCCTCCACTTAGGGAACTAATATTGGTCTTTGAAGAAGACCAGGACCTCTAGGATTATTCTAGGGAAGTGGAGAGGAGAAAATGGCATGGGTTAGCCGAGCTTGACTGCTCAAATTGGTGTGAGGAGGAGGGGGAGGAGGTTCCCTTTTATAAGGGAGGAGAGGGGCACCATAGGAATATCTCAAAATATTCTTTTATATTAAAGTCAAAATCGGTTTATAATGGTTCCAAAGGGTCTTATTTCGAAGCTAATGTGGGTATGGGTCTAAATACTATCAACCAATATGATTTAGACAAGTTTAGGTTGTTATTGTAACCTTATCAATTAGATTTAACTCTAAGTTAAATAATTTAACTTTTACCGTGTCTTTTTGTTTTCTTACACTATATGGTTAATACACTTATTATAACATGCCAAACGAACCCCAAATTGTTTATTATTAATATATATATCCTTATCTAAGTCATTTGGCCGAACCTTAGATTTTTAGAAATAAAATAACAATTAATAATATAATATTTGATTTAAAAACTATTTTGTGTCAATTTTGACACTATTTGATATATGATTTTTGTGAAAGTCATAACAGAATTATATGTTCAAACCAAGTTGATTAAATCAACACTAATATATCATAGTAAACTATAAAATTAGTGTAATTCATAAAAAGTCTCAAATTACATTTATTTTGGTGTTTATAAAATCAATTATGTCAATATTTCATTAATAAGATAATTACTGCATCATCATTGTGTCATAAATAAATTAACTTATTTAATGTCTAAAAATTACAAATAAAATACCATTATATAGGAAATCTTTTTAGATTTCTAATGAATATTTATAGTCGAATTTATCTTATGTATATCCCCATATTAAAAATGATTTACTTATTAAACTTTGATTTTAACTATTTTAACCCTTCTTTAAATAAATTAATAATAAATGTCCTAATCTAACCCAAGTGGGCCTAAATGGTCATATTTTATTCCTAAGATTGTTTTTGGTCGAAAACCACTTGTCTAATAGGATTAGGACATGTGTTAGGGTAATATTAATATCATTTTTACCCTTAATTACCCTATTTACCTTTAACCGTGGTAAATAAAAGTTAAAAGTTACTATTCACCAAAAATTATTTTCATCTCATTGAACCAAATTTTACTTACTGACATCAACCTTGTCTCTCGGATTTTTTAAATTCCATTCACAGAAGCGGTAAAATTAAGATTTATGAAAAAATTAATTTTTTTAACTACCACTTAGTAGTTTCACTATTCATCAAAATGTGAAGTTTTTCAGAAAAATGCCAAAATTTCACCCTAAGCTATAATTGATATTCCAAGTTCAAAAATGATTTATATTTTACAAAATTCCCAACATATAATTTTCATTAATTAATTTTATAATTAATTTCCGCCGTCACAACAAATAGCGTGTTTTTAAGCGATAATAACTATCAAAAGATTAACATTTGTTTATGTCTAGTGTAATTGTGAAATTACATCCAATGACCAACATTGTATTGAATTGTAAAAATATATTCTAGATATACTTTTAAACCACTCAAATTAATAATTTATCACTATTAATTATTTCGATTAAAAAAGTTGTTTTTAATTAAAATTTAGTAATTTTCACTATTCATCAGAAAATGAAAGTTATCCGAAAAGTACCAAAATTTCACCCGAAGCTAATTTCGATATTACGAATCCAGAAATTAATTCCATTTTGAAAAATAAAATATACAAAATTTCAAAAAGTGGTTATTACTATTCATAATGGCTAGTTTTAATAATATTTTAATAGCATATTGTTGTTTAATGAAACTCGTTATTGCGTATTACACACGCTATCGAGGAAGGTCGTGATTGCGTGTAATGGAAGGCAAGTCAAGGATGCGTGTTGTGAAAGCTTCTTTTGGTGTAGCGTACAACACAAGACATTAATGAAATTAAAAAGAATATTTTTCATAAAATTTCGGGGTGTTACATTCTACCCCCCTTAAAATGAATTTCGCCCTCGAAATTCGTCGGGCTTATAAATGGTTTACTATTCGAAAGTTCTTTTAATAGAAACCCACATCGTAAAAAGGAATACCAAAACCAATCGTTAAAAACAAAAGTATGAAACGTAACGGTTACCCAAATAAATTAATCACTGGGTTTCCACATAGGTGAAAATATGGATATGGAAGAGAAATCTAACCATCATGTTCTGATGGAGAGTGGTAGAGAACATGGCTATGGAAAATCCAGCAATCACAAAGCCATAAATTTGTGACGATCTAGGGTACCATCTGATTCATCGGATATAAGGGAACTAGGACAACATTTTTGGTTTTCAAGATCATTTCCCTAAAGTTGAAAATTTGAATTAGAATAAATACTTACTTTATTTTGGTATAATCTCACTGTTGTTCGTGCCTTGAACAATTTCCACTTCATCTCTTAAATAAATGAAGTTGAATTTTTTATTCGTGAAGTGTTAGCAGATCATGTGATAGAATGACGGGTCATTCCATCTGTCTCAAACAAAAGGTTAGCAATAATTATATACATAAGTCGATCTATAGTGAGATTAATCATATATGGTTCCTAAAATGGACTTATACTTCATATATCATACTGCTTAATATAATAAAATTAGTTTCTACTAAACAGGGACTTCCTGTAGGCCAGTGGTAGGCGATAAAGGCCAGTCGCACTTCGGTTGTGGGTTCGATTCCTACAGCCTTGTCCGACGCGATGGGTTGTCGCCCGTCCTACAGGTTGTCCTTTTTATAAAACTATATTACTATAACATCCAATCAATAATATCGAAAAAACTTCTATCCTTAAACAATACTAACTTATGTCCAACATAATCCATTCCAATCTTTAGGCTTATCCATAATACTGCAGTCCACTCTCATAACATAGTGAAAACAATTACCAGAGATTTAATACCATCGTTGATCTCCATATAACATAAGATATGTTTTGTTGGTCACATTCCAAACATTCAAAGTCCTTAATCATGTATTCTCTTGAATACCCATTGAAACATAGTGAAAACATGAATGCAGTTAAAAGTTAACACTTTCCACATATCAAAATCCTCAAAATTCTATATACTCAAACCATGATATCACTTAGTCCTTATATCAATCATGAGCTCATGAATACTGTTAAACATTTCATTTTCTCGTTTTCCCTTCATTATGCGCATAATATCTCAATCACTTTGAATACCACATTAGACCAATATATAAATATTCCAATACTCCATGATACAACATTATTTTGGAATCCCAATACATAAACACTTAATCATTCCACCACATCGTTTTCATATTCAACATCGCCAATAGTGATCGCATGGGACTTCCCTTTGTCCTTTGCCTTAAGAGGTTGCTCATGTCGATCATCACTAACCCTTGGATTAGGGCATTTATTAGCATAATGCCCCATTTCTTTGCACTTGAATCATCGAAGTGTTGGTTGTGCGTTCTCTGCAGTGTTTGCTTTATTCACATCATTAGAATCCCTTTTTCCATTACTTCGACACTCAGCTGCTCGATGACCTTCTTTTCCACACTTAAAACATTTTTTAGTCCCTTTAAGACAATCTCCACCATGCTTCTTTTCACACTTTGTGCATAAGGAAACATTCATCTTCTTTTCACCATTATTCTGAGATTTCTCCTTGAACTCCATCTTTCGTTTCTTGTCAAAACAATGAGATGGATATGTAACACCAACTCCCATTTCTACCTTGATAGCACAACGCACAATTTCATCATAGCTACTGAAGTCTCTTATAGCTAATGCCCTTCGAAGACTTGGTTTTAAGCCACTGAAAAATCGATCAACTTTACTTTTAGGTTGGATGATAATGCCAGATGCATACCTTGCAAGTCTTGTAAAATTTGCTTCGTATATACCAACAGATTCATCATCCTTCTGCTTCAGCTCAAGAAACTCCTTTTCCATCTTTGTTCGAAGAATACGAGGGAAGTACTTACTGAAAAACAAGTTTTTGAACTCGTCCCATTCCATGGACTCAATTTCATCTCTTGGCCTCGTATTCTTGATAAGATTCCACCATTGATCAGCTTCACCTTCCAAACGATATACTGCTAAGATGACTTTATCATGTTCAGAACATTGAAGAACTGAAAATATCTTTTCAGTGGTACTGATCCATTGTTCAGCAACAAGTGGATCGGAAGTCCCACTGAAAGAAGGTGGACATTGCCTCATGAAGGACTCAATAGAATATTGTTCCCTTCTCTGCTCATTTGGAAGTCCAGAATGATTCATAGCTTGTGTAAGGATAGCAATAAGATTTTTCACTCCATCTCCCATAACATTTGTTTGTTCAGGAGGACAATCATTGCATTGTCCATTGCATTGATCAACACGGTTCCTTCGGGTTCCAGCCATCGTCTAAAACCCAAAAAAAAATAGTGTGAGAGGCAAAAATCATGCTAGGGAAAACAACATAATAAAGGGGGAGTACCTTCAATATCTAACATCTTAGGTTTAATTCTATGATCGTTAGCGTAATTCTAGTACTATAACCTATACGTATACTTAACCTTAGGGACATCCCTAGACATACCTTAGAAATATCTCTAGGGATCTCACTAACGTTTTCGCATCCTAGTTTCCAAAGGTTGACTAAACCTTTCCTCTGATACCAACTGTAGAGACCCAAATCTTAACATACATGAACATTACATTACTTTTAGGGAATACTTAGTACATCACAAAAAACACACACGCAAGGATCGTATTAGTTTAGTGTCTTTGGAAACTCAGAACGTAATCTTCTAATCGTGGTGAAAGATCTTCAATATCTCTCCTAAAGATCTTCTTTTTTTTTTCTAAAACCGTTATTTATATCCTAGGGAAAAGAAAACATAAAAGGGTGAGCTCAAATGCTCAGTAAGGGTAAATAAAAGAAATATCAACCACATCATATACATAAGAATATAGCTTTTGGAAATCTTAACCTGCAAAAGAGCTCATAATATCATAACATGGGATAAATCATAGAAGTGAAATGTAATCCCAAGAATCACAACTTAAAACATGAAACTTTGTGGCATACACACATAATCATAGAGAATCATTTCTTGTTAGTCAAGACTCATTTCCAAGACTATCTTAGTGGGCAAAGTCAATTTCTGAACCGAGTCACCCTCGTTTCAGTCCTGTTTCACTGAATCGGTATAACCTACCAATCCAGCCATGTCTATCTCATGAGATATAAAATCTTTACCCAATGCATTGGAGGGAGATATAGGTCCCACCCATCTTATAATGAATACTTTCTTATGTGTTCCACATAATCATAAACCATACATCATAGCGTAACCCACGTAATAAAAATGGGATTCTTAAATAACATGACATCATAAAACAATTCATATAAGATAAAGGAATTCATAAAAATATTTTCATCACAACATAATCAAATCCATGTAATAATAGGGATAAAAACAGAACCCTTTTATTATCTTAGATGGAAAATAATTTTGATAAAATACTTGAACTCTATTCTTGAGGAAAATATCCTTTCTACTTCAAAAACACTTTTCCTTTCTTAACATGTCATACAATTTTAAACTAAAAGAAGTTGATTAAAAATAAACTTGAATACTTGTAAAGGAAGCTTCTTGGAAATAATGTTTTAGAAATCCATTCATGCCGTATAAGTTAAAAAAACATTCTTTGTACTTTTGTCGGAAAAGTCAAAAAGCACCTCGTACGAAAAACGACAACAGATTCCATTCATATCTTTTACTAAAAACTCACCGAAGGGTAAAATTGGATTTAAACAATTGTACGTGGATGGAAATAATATTACATATTGAGGAAACATGGATGTGGATGATAAAATACTTCCCAGTAAATACCAAAGTATAAGCAATCTCGGATAAAAATGAGATTGTGATATTTCCCTTACCTTTGGTCCGACTTGCTTTGTAAGTGTCCGAACCTCTTGTATAATGATTTAAATCATGTTATTGACTTATTCCAGAATCATATTCATTTTTATTATATCATATATGCTCCACTTATGACTTTATATTACCCGTTCTTTTGTAAATTCATGTTAAAGTAGCGTTTTGGGTAAAATCGTCTCATTTGTCTTTCGTGTTTTTAACTTGTAATTATTCATATGATTACTTAGATCATGATTACTTAATTCCAGAATATAAAACATGATATATATATATATATATATATTCAGAATATACATATATAATAAATCAGTAAATGGAACGAAATACACCGTTCATGGAGACGGTAGTCTGTACGTACGCATGAACGCTGTTTTCGTTTCCTTATTGAATTGAATGGAATAAATAGATGACATACATATAAATATAAATAATTCCAGTATCATTATCAGGTCATATATTTCATTAGTACTTATTATATATACTTTATATTCATTCATGAATGGCTAATCATTGAGAATGAATCTCATCGCGTCGTGGGGACGGTAGTCCGTACGTACGCACGAGCGATGATATCGTTCCCATGGTCGTGGAATTGTGTTGAAGTGTATGTATACTGTTTCAGTATAAATATCACTTTATAATAATCATATATAGTTACTCATTACACCTTTATACCCATCCTTGTAAGGTTATGGTGGAAAATAGATTACACCACGGCGTGGATACGGTATTCCGTACGTACGCACACGCGGTGATTTCCTTTTTCCATAGGATGGATAAGAAGGTTAATTAGAGTTGTTTCATATTTATAATAACATATTAGTATATAATAAATACTGATGTTATTACTTTATCATGAAACATCTAAAGAAGAAGAAGTTGAAGAAGAAAGAAATTGAAAAGATCGGTAATGGATATTACCTCTTCTTTGGAACGCTTCTTTGAATCCTCCACTTAGGGAACTAAGATTGGTCTGTGAAGAATACCAGGACATCTAGGATTATTATAGGGAAGTGGAGAGGAGTAAATGTCAGGGTTTGGCCGAGCTTGAGTGCTCAAATTGGTGTGAGGAGGAGGGGGAGGAGGTTCCCTTTTATAAGGGAGGAGAGGGGCACCTTAGGAATATCTCAAAATATTATTTTATATTAAAGTCAAAATCGGTTTATAATGGTTCCAAAGGGTCTTATTTGGAATCTAAAGTGGGTATGGGTCTAAATCCTATCAACCAATAGGATTTAGACAAGTTTAGGTTATTATTTTAACCTTATCAATTAGATTTAACTCTAAGTTAAATAATTTAACTTTTACCGTGTCTTTTTGTTTTCTTACACTATATGGTTAATAAACTTACTATAACATGCCAAACGAACCCCAAATTGTTTATTATTTATATATATATCCTTATCTAAGTAATTTGGACGAACCTTAGATTTTTAGGAATAAAATAACAATTAATAATATAATATTTTATTTAAAAACTATTTTATGTCAATTTTGACACTATTTGATATATGATTTTTTTGAAAGTCATAACAGAATTATATGTTCAAACAAAGTTGATTAAATCAACACTAATATATCATAGTAACCTATAAAATTAGTGTAATTCATAAAAAGTATCAAATTACATTTATTTTGGTGTTTATAACATCAATTATGTCAATATTTCATTAATAAGATAATTACTGTATCATCCTTGTGTCATAAATAAATTAAATTATTTAATGTCTAAAAATTACAACTAAAATACCATTATATAGGAAATCGTTTTAGCTTTCTAATTAATATTTATAGTCGAATTTATCTTATGTATAACACCATATTAAAAATGATATACTTATTAAACTTTGATTTTAACTATTTTAACCCTTCTTTAAATAAATTAATAATAAATGTCCTAATCTAACCCAAGTGGGCCTAAATGGTCATATTTTATTCCTAATTTTGTTTTTGGTCGAAATACACTTGTCCAATAGGATTAGGACATGTGTTAGGGTAATATTAATATCATTTTTACCCTTAATTACCCTATTTACCTTTAACCGTGGTAAATAAAAGTTAAAAGTTACTATTCACCAAAAATTATTTTCATCTCATTGAACCACATTTTACTTACTGACATCAACTGTGTCTCTCGGATTTTTGAAATTCCATTCACAGAAGCGGTAAAATTAAGATTTATGAAAAAATTAATTTTTTTAACTACCACTTAGTAGTTTCACTATTCATCAAAAATTGAAGTTTTTCAGAAAAATGCCAAAATTTCACCCTAAGCTATAATTGATATTCCAAGTTCAAAAATGTTTTCTATTTTACAAAATTCCCAACATATAATTTGCATTAATTAATTTTATAATTAATTTCCGCTGTCACAACAAATAGCGTGTTTTTAAGAGATGATAACTATCAAAAGATTAACATTTGTTTATGTCTGGTGTAAATGTGAAATTACATCCAATGACCAACATTGTATTGAATTGTAAAAATATATTCTAGATATACTTTAAAAACACTCAAATTAATAATTTATCACTATTAATTATTTCGATTAAAAAATTTGTTTTTAGTTAAAATTTAGTAATTTTCACTATTCATCAGAAAATGAAAGTTATCCGAAAAGTACCAAAATTTCACCCTAAGCTAATTTCGATATTAAGAATCCAGAAATTAATTCAATTTTGAAAAACAAAATATACAAAATTTCAAAAAGTGGTTATTACAATTCATAACGGCTTGTTTTAATACTATTTTAATAGCATATTGTTGTTTAATTAAACTCATTATTGCGTACTACACACGCTATCGAGGAAGGTCGCGATTGCGTGTAATGGAAGGCAAGTCATGGATGCGTGTTGTGATAGCTTCTTTTTGTGTAGCGTATAACACAAAACATTAATGAAATTAAAAAGAATATTTTTCATAAAATTTCAGGGTGTTACACCTATGCTCTTATTATTATTTTATTATATAACAACACCATTATCATAAATATAATTGTATGTTTTTATGATAATTATTATAACTACACTTACAAACACCCCCATCTAATGGATATGAACATATTGTTTCTGTGTACGACGAACTACAGCCTCACAAAACAATTATCGTTCAACTTTCCACTACAGCCTATCATGGTGGCCATTATGATGGAACTGTATTTATATATAATATATACTATATTTATATTTTATATATTCTATATTATTCTTTAATTTTTATTTTCAACATACCTTTATTCTTTCCATAATGTGTAAATAAGATAATTTCATTTGAGGAAGTGCATACTACCTCCCCCTAAAAATGATATAACGTGTTCATGCCATACATAGAATGTATAAAGGATGGAATTAATGAAATTATGTAACATATTTAAAATATAAATTATAATTTATTTATAACATACCTATGTATCATTTATTTTTCATTCCTTAAATATGAAAAAGAAATGAATGTTGCGTTCGTGCCCGCGTACAGCCTATCGTCTCCATGAATGGTGAATTTTATTTCTTATCTCAAAATGTTATGTAAAATTATAAATATATATATAATGAATATATATGATATTTAAATCGTTAATATTATTCTGGATATGATGGGCTTATGACCGCATGGACAATTTTAATCAAAACAAGTTCATTTTTTACTTAAGTACCAAACATTGACAAAATGTTTGATATGAACTCAAATAGTTAACTAATTATTATAACATGGTAATAAGTGATATAAAATGAATAATATACATTAAAATATTCTGAATAATGTATAATCCAACCCATGTTTATTATTTAGGAACATAACAATTGTACGTGATGAGTTGTACTCAAGGAATGGTAACTTCTTAACCCAATTTCCATTCTTTGGGTTAATCTGCTACTTCTTGATTGTGTTGTTCTTTGATTATGTGATAAATAAATTTTTATACCATATCTTTTATTTATACTTTATTTATGTGTATTTATAGTGAATACACACAATTGATCTATTTTATTAACAAAATGATCTTTGTAATGGAAATATTAACTCAATCTCATTTCATTGAGTTAAATATCCATGTCATTGGTTTTGTTTTTTCAAGAAAATGTGTGAATAACCCCTAATAGTTTTATACTTAATATCCACTTATATTGGGTGCATTTATTTTTTTCAAACATAATTACATCATTTATTTATCGTTAATCTAATGATATGATCTTTGTAATGTATTTCATCTCAAATTACATTCCATTGAGACTTATATGTTCTTATTCACAAATTCAATTTTATATGGTGTATATACTACCCTTTAATATATAATATCATGAATATCCTTATTCTTATGATTTTATAGGTTTCGTTTAATGTTATTCTCTAGTTATTTTTATTCATGTATTTTCTCAAGTGGTAAGGTACTCTTTAACTAGAACATTGTTTTAAATGTTTTAAAGATGTAATCTTCTAAATATTTATCATTAGTGTGCATGTTTTAAAAATGACTTTAGGGATTTATTTATATGGACATTACTGTTTTAAAATTTTAATTTCTTCAAATGTTTCAAAGTGGTATGGGACACTTTGATTCAAATGTATTCATTTAAATGTTTTAAATTTATTTATTTTAAATTGGATTGATTATGTCAATATATTCAAATGATATCTTGTGAATGAAAATGTCTAAATGTTATTTTTTCATTAAGATGGTTTTATATTTTATGATTATGTTATATTTCTAGGCATTTATTATGTATATAGGTGGTTCCAAGATAAACAGAGGGCAGGTGATCCCGTGATAGCTCTCCAATGCATTGGATAACATGACAGAGGTAAACATTAAGGTTTATCCTAAGATATTTAGGTAATATACTATGATGGGTATTCCAAATGTAACCATGACGCTTACTCCCTATGTAGCTGTGAAAGCTGTAATGTAAGTATGTTATCGATTCCACAAGTTACCTTTATGATTTGTTACTTCTATGAGTTATTCATAAATCTTATGATTTCATGATATATATTAAATATATTATGTTTTATGAGTGAAATGTATGATTTTGTGAAAAATAATTCATGGGTTTTAAGTATTCATGGACTAACGGTTTTATTCCTTATTTTATATTCCTTAATGATATTTTTATGCTCATCCCAAGTTTTTGAAGTCTTTTTTACAGGGTATAAGGAAGGATAAGTGAAATGAAGAATTCAAAAATATTTTTATCAAGAATATAATTCTTGTTTTATTTAATGAGTTTTATTATTGTGAAAAAAGTTTGATAGAGTAGAAGTGTCTACATTATAAATTTTGAGATGTAATGTAATAGTTATGGCCTAATTATCTAAAACATTAAACCTGAACAGATCCTTAATGTGAATTAAATTAAAATTCATGACTCAACTCAACATTATGTAATGGTTAAGGTCAGAGCCTTATACCGTACATACGAAGAGGCAACATGGGAACTGGAGGAATCAATGAAGGATAAGTGCCCTCGCCTATTTTCACTAATGTTTGTAAAAAGAAATTTTGAGGGTGAAATTTCATAAGGGGGAATAATTTAATGACCCAAAATTTTATCAATGAAATTCCCTTCTTATAATTTTTTCATATAGGCTAAATAACATAAAATTACCTTGATAACACAATATAAACATTATAAATGAAGAATAAATGAAATAAGAAATGTTTATAGAAATTAAGGAACCTAAAAAAATGGAATAGAGCCATGACCTATGGAATTGTGATGTGATCCTTAAGAATAGTTATCAAACCAAAAGAATTGTATCCTAATCAATAAAAGTATAAAAAAATTATCCATCTTATAAAGGAAAATATGATATAATTATATGATGGTATCAATAAATAATTTTTTTGAAAATGATATATTAAGTGTTGGAATTTTTATAAAACATACATCTTTATTTAAAATTTTATAATTAATATAATGATTTAAAAGAATATTAACTTTCCTAAAATAGATTTAAAAATTTATATTTGTTTTTCTTATGATTATAACATAATTTTATGAGATTTTAGTTAACTTTTCGAAGTGTTATAAAATCAGTTATAATATTAAAAATTGTATTTATGAGTAAATGATGATGTTAATTAAAAATTAAAATTTTCATATTCAGAAAAATATTTTCATAATATTGAGTCCATTTTTTAATTTTACACGCTAAAAATGGGTAGGGTGAATATTTGGGATTTTTCTAAAATTGTTTATTTTTTGGTGAATAGTGAAATAAGGTAACTTACGGTATAAGGTAAACAAATAAATTTTTTAGTAATGATTGAGTCATGGATTATGTAAGTAGAAATTATTTAAAACTATCATGAATTATTTACCATATATAATAAAAAATCCAAATTTTTCATAGTCTTCAGAGTAAATTATAAACTAATAAATAAATTAATCAAAAAGCACCCCCTCACCCGCTACAAATACCACTCCTCACCACCTCTTTTTCTAACAACTATAAAGACTTGAATCCTATCCAAATTATTCCAAATACTCTTCCAAAGTATCTCCCTACTTCAATGAGCCTCTTTTCTAAATAAAACACCAAACTCAAGTACCTCAAGGATGTTCTCAAGGAGAAAAATTCAAGAGGGTATAACCTCTTTCCTTTTCTTTTAATTTCATTCAAATATCTTTTATTTTATTATCCTATCCTCACCTACCATTATCCAAGTGACATGATAACTCCATTATATTTTATATAATATAATTTTATTGTGTTAATGGAACAAACCATCATAATTTCTCTTCCCTTCACTTGTTTTTCTAAAAATAAATACACCATCTGTGATGTGTTGATTTATAGCATTCAAGGATGATGAGTTTTCAATTTCCATTACCTCCTTCAAGAAAGGTCATATAACCATTTCATGCTTAAAGAAGACTATTATATATGTATTACAGTATATTTAATGTTCTAAAACCAAAATATATACATAATAATAATTATTAAAACAAAATTAGTTCATGATGATCAAAAAAAATGCAAAAATAATCTAAACGGTTATCATTAATGTTTATTCTATTGAATCGTCCTTGAGTATATAAAAAAATGATACATAACACAGTTTAATATTATGGAAGTTAAATAATAACATAAAATTTCCATTTTGGAAAAATATTCTCATTTTACATGATTTTACATGCACCAATACAAGTGAACCAATAATGAAAACCAAGAAAATAAACACTCTCGAATGATGAAAATGTATATTATAACTCATAAAAGACCATAAAATAAACATAATAAAATTATAATAAATAAATAAATGTATAAAATTTTCTTAATTAATTATTTAATGGATTTTATTTTATTATCTAGGACATTAAGTTCAGGTGTAGAACACATTCAAATATAATGTAAGGGATATTTTCCAAACCTCGATTTTTTCCTTCTCATTACTCTTTATCTCTCAGTACCCCAATTTAATTATACTTTATTTTAATTTACTTCATATAAATTCTATTTATGTGTTCTAAAATCATCTTTCTAGATCCAAGCATCCTTGTTTTATGTAGAAATATATATTTAAAAAACATTTCTTAATTCTTCCCGATAAGCAAGCCCGATTAAAGGAAACTTCCGATTTTCTTACCCATTTTCAAGTGAACTCCATAATATGTTTTGAGTGACCATTATTTTTATAAAATCACTTATATTATTGGGAATAATTATCCTGGTTCATTTTTTGTTTTATAAAAATTATTTTTCCTTTTCTAATTTAATTTTTTTTATATTTACCTTAAATTGCACTAAAATGTTTTATTTCTAAAGTTTCTTGAACACTCTTTTTACATGATTTCACATAATTTTGACATAAAATATCACTATATATGACTAGTTTTACTTATTAATATTTATTTACGAGTTAAATCCATTCATTCATGGGCAATTTTATGATACAAGAATTTATTATTCTTTATGACATGATTATGATACTCGTTTCATTCTATGGGTAACCCTTATGTTTATTTTTCCTGTGGAACACATATTCATGAACATGATTTGATGGATTCACCAAGATAGTCCAATAATTAATTGTTTAATGTTTAGTCTCATGAGACATCATGTGTAACGGTCTTGGTGGTTATCCTGGACTCAATCTCTATGTGAAACAGTCTTGGTGGTTAGCCTTGACTTGTGCTCCTCCATGTGCATGATCCTTGAATCATGTATATTTAATATATTATGTTGCTTACACATTATTATGATTCCATGATTACATGATCCCATTTTATGTATGTTACGCTTCAATATGTTTATTAATGGTCTATGCCTCTTTATATCATCATGTTATGCCTTTTACCTAATGATATTTTCTTTATTCTTATGTTCATTCCACTACTGGGGTTTTTAGCTCTTCCCTTTGTTCATGTATTCCTCAGGTTATCCTATTAAGATGTAAGGGATTAAATGGTATTATTATATCATTGTGAATATTAAATAAAATATGTTTTAATTTTTTTTCATGCTTTCTAATTATGTATCTAATAATGTAAGGACACTAGAAATTATGATCCTTGGTTTGTATTTGAAGGATAATTGTGCTTAAAATAACATAATAATATCTAAAAAATTCTAATTCCATTATAAAAATGTATGTGTTTATTATTGTATATTATTTCAATATATTTATTATGACTAATTTCTAATCCCATAAAAGTTAAAACTTAAATTAATTTATTTCATTCTGTAAGAAAATTCAAAATTAGAAAGGTCGTTTAATTTATTATATACGTGATAAAGTAAGATAAGTTGTTAAGTTATAATTCAAAATATTCTATGAAAATAATTTGATTTTTCATAATTTTTTCACCCCATGAATACCACAATATAGTAGTGTTATAGAAAGGAAAAAATCTATCTATTCAATAAATGGAAAGAATAATTCCTAATGAATTCAAAATTCCAACATATGTTTTAGATGAATCATTTTAAATTATTTTTTATATCTTAAATATAGTTTAAATAAAACCCCTGTAAAATAAAACTACCTATGGGGTATTTATGAATAAAAAACCCAAAATTGGGTATTTTATTGTTTTTTATGTATAATATTTTTCGTAAATACGAAAGATAATCTTGAAACATTTTTATTCCAAACGTGATGAAGGTAAATTTTTAGGACACTCTAATAACATTAAGACTAATTGGTTATATAATAAAGGAACTATGACAATGGAAGAATCTATGAAAATTAAATTTATTGAAAATAATGAAAAATAGATTACAGATTTTGTTAATAATATTGATGATTTTAATGAATTCATATTTAATGAAGATAAATCGAAAAATCATAATGCATCTATTAAGGTGAAGAATATCTCATATCAATCTGATCCTTTAATTTCTAAAACTCACAAAGATAACTCTTTATGAAATGTTATCAGAAATGATGAATATATAATTAAGACAGGAGAATCTATTTAAAATTTATATATTAATTCTTCCATTGTAGATGATTTTTTTCTTGTTAATATTGAAGAATATTTGAATGATTATAAATGGATTAATGACATGCATGATGAACAAGACCAATTTGATAGAAATAAAGTCTAAAATCTATATGAGTTACCAAAAGATACAATTTCTATAGGAACAAAAATGATTTTTTGACAAAAAATGGATGAGTAAGGTAATATAGTTGGAAATAAAGAAAGATTAGTTGCTCAAGGTTATCTTCAAGAATAAGTAATTGATTTTGAACATTAATTTTCACAATTTTCAAGATTAAAAACCATTTATATTTTATAATATTTTTCAATTTTTCAACAAGTTAATCTTTTTCAAATGGATGTAAATATTTCCTTTAAAAAAATTATTTTAGAAGTTGTTTATGTTAAAAAACACTTAATTTCAAGAATAATTAATTTCCAAACCATGATTTCAAAATTTCTAAATATTTATATGGTTTAAATAAATATCATTGATGTTGGTATGAAAGACTAACTCTATTTTTATTTCAAAATGATTTTTTATAGGTAAGGTTGTTCCATCCTTATTTATAAAAAAAGAGTTTCAAATTTCATATTTATTATACAGATTTATGTAGATGATATTATTTTTTGGTTCATAAATTGATAAACATAGTAGTGAGTTTTCAAAATTAATGAAAAATGAATTTTATTTGAGCCTAATGATGGAATTAAAAATTTTCTTTTGTTTATAAATTAATCAATGGAAAGATGGTATTTTCTTAAATAAAGCTATGTATGAAAAATAACATTTAAAAATGGCTGGACTTGATTCTTGTGAAACTATGAGAAACCTAATGATCAAAAATTATAAAATACATATGAATGAATCTAGAAAGTCATTTAGTGATAAATTCTATAGAGGAATGATATGAATCCTTTTTTATCTTATTTCTTCTAGAAAAGATATTATGTTTTCTATTTCTATGTGTTCTAGATACCAATCAACCCCCAAATAAAGGTACCATAAATCTCTTAAGAGATTAATTAGATATATAAAGGGTAATACTTTTTTTACTATTTTATTCTAATTAAAATATGTTTCATTTACTATCTTTCTTTGATTCTGACTTTTGAGGCTATAGACTTTACCAGAAAATTACTTCAGATACGTGTCACTTTTTAGGAAAAACCTTAATTTCATGGAACTCTAAGAAAATTCCATTTGTAGCACTATCAATAGTTGAGAATTAATATATTATTATTGGTATTTTACGTTGACAAAATATTTGGATAAAACCTACATTGTTTGATTTGAATATTAGTTTTGATAAAATATCTATATACTCTGATAACACTAGTGTTATTTCAATTTAAAAAACACAACCTTCAAAAATCTACAAATAAACACATTGATGTTAAATTTCATTTCCTTATGGATTATATATATAAAGGTTATATAATTTTATAATTTTTTCCTACTGAGAAACAATTTTCACAAAACTCTTAGATTTTATTTGTTTTGAGAAAATGATGATGGAATGGGGTATATTGGACACCTATAATTTTCTTAATAGCATTAATGATTTAGTAAATATATTTAATGGTATTTATTTTGTTATATAATTTAATTTTTTTTGTAATCTGATTAGTCTAAATAGATAACACTAACTATTCAAACATTTCTACTTTATATTAATCTCATGGTAATTAATTTCTATTTTTACTCTAATGTAATTATTATTTTTTATTAAAAAGAGAAAGTAGTTTAAAAAATTATTTCTAATGTGCTTTTTGATAAATTTTAAAAGTGGGAAGAATGTTTTTTAAGATTTTAATTTTTTTAAGTTGTTTGAAAATTTATTAAATGTTAAGTTTTTTAATTTTACAAAAAGGGCGAGATTTTTTGTAATTGGGTACTAACACATTTACATAGGTCTTTGTTTTGATAAATTACTCTTACATAAAATTTAGTTAAATTATATATTGTTTCAAAAATAATATTTCTTATTAACATGTTTTAATGTTTTTTTTTTGAAAATTGGTTATTTTTTAACTTTTTTTTATTTTTTTATTCTTTTGTTATGTGATAAAAAAAATATGGCCATCTGCACAAGCCCTTTAGGATGATCCTTCAACCATACTTAGGGGGACCTAGAAGTCAACCTCCAAGGGAGGTATAACCCTCAAGGCCATCACAGTGGTTGGGTCGAGCATAGTGCACACTTTTAGCATGCAGGATAGTGTATAAGACCATCAAAGCACGCTCGGAGGTGCATAAGTGGGTTGAGTCACATGTTGGTCCCACAGTCTCGTTCGTGTGTTGTGATTTATTCTGAATGACCTTTATTGTATCCTATATGTTATAACTCTCAATAGACCATTTTTTAAATTGAGGCGGGACTCTGTTTTATGTTTTATTGATCATTCACCATTTAAAACCTTGGACAATTACCGTGACCTACTCAACTGATAGATCGGTATGATCTCTACCACCCATTATTTATCTGATCTCCTTGATTATCCTGTGCACTCATGATATTAACTCTAACACATCCACTTATTTGATTTTTAGTCTTCTTATTTTGGGGACACAACATACTCCATTAAACTAGTATTCTTTATCTCACAAAATTATTTTGACCCAGGTTGTTTTCGTCTTTCCATCTTCAAAAAGATCTTGAACTGCTCATTAATTTTAAGGTTATAGTGTTGGTTTGACTTTTCATCTCCTATCCTCATTTGAGTTTTAATAGTAATTTCATATTCATACTCATATTTTCCTTCTATTTCGAATCAACCTCATTATTGGTTGCTCGACGAGTCACTGTTGGAAAAAACCAATGGTGGGTGAGTTGAGTCACCATTGGAAAATACCAATGGTGAGTCAAGTCATTGTTGGAGAATACCAACAATGAGTCATGAGTCATCTTTGTATTCATATGGTGGTTTAGTGTCCTACCACAAAATAGCAATGGTGGGTTATTTTTTACCCATTGATTGTGTTTCCATTTGGGTACAAAGTCTCCTTATGCTTTTTTTTCTTCACTTTTAGTTTGTTTCTATTCATTGGTTGTTACTTCTTCATACGATGCAATGACTCAATATAAGATTCTTGAAAGTTATAATAGGATTTTTTCCTCTTCTATCAAGTCAAACAATATATTTCATTATGATGTAATTTTTATAATTTTGTTTTCATATTTTTATTATATGTTTTTAATTATATTTATCTATACCCTCTTTTGGGATTTTTATTTTAGCAGACGCATAGAAGCATGGAAGAATATTCCTTTGATTGAATTCTGTTTTTCTTATTTTATGATTATTTGAAAATTAATATATTTATTTTATTCATTTAAAATTTCATTATATTATTTGGAAATATTTTTCTGTTATGAAACATTGGAAATTATCAACAGTAGGTCATGAGCCTCTATTAGCTTCATGCAATGGTGAGTCATGAGTAACTGTTGGACTTCCAATAGAAGAAAAATTGTTATTACTTTTCATGAATACTTTGGGTACTCAGTAGCTTTGAATAAATTTTTTTGGTTGTCTCCTTTTATTTTTTATTAAAATTTTTACAGTAGCAATTTTCTCTGTTTTTAGCAGTGGATCATGCACCCCAATTCTATGTTTTCAGTGGTAGGTCATGGGACACCGCTGTCTATTTTTAATAATATCTCATTGATCCGTCATTAGTTAAAAATTTATTTATAAAATTTTTATTTATTATTTTTAATTAATGTTGATAAAATAAATTTCCTTCTCAAATGTTTTATTATTTTATGTGGAAATAAAATTATAACAGTGTATAAAAGATAATTGTAACGTTATTTTATGTACATTTTTCATGAAGTTTGGTAACACCAAAAGTTTTTAAAAATAAATGAAATACATAAAATAAAAATACTATGAAACAAAACATAGTTTTAAGGAGATAATTATAAATTAGCCGTTAAAACATAATTTTTTCACTTCTATGTTTTGAATTTCAAAAAAATCATCTAGAATTCTGATCAGTAAGTTATTTGGAGTCTAGTGGAACCAACATGATTTTTGGTGAATAGTTTCATACCCTTATGAATTGTTGTGTGAATATTAATATGACCATAATGAGTAGTAAATTGTTTTATTATTTTATTATCTTAATGATTCAAGATAATGACATCTTGATTAATTTTTCAAGGCGATATAAAATGAGTTGTAGTTTTAAAATTGACAATCTTTGAATAAAGTATGATTTTATTTAAAAATTAAATTAATCACATTTATAAAATTATTTTCAAAAAATGGAGTTCATTTTTAAATTATAAATTTTTAAAAATGATTAAGGTTAATTTTTGTTATTTTTCTAAAATTATTGACTGTTTTATGAATAGTGAAATACGGTTAAATACCATACATACACATTATTAGTTAAATAAATTATTATTTACATCATGACTGATTTAAGCCCCCTTTTTTCAAACTCACATGCTCTCTTTAATTTTTTAATCACAAGAATGAAGTCTATTCATAATCTTGGAAAAAATATTAAAATAATGATTTAAGTAATGTAAAATCCATCCTCTCCTCCACTATAAATACTACCCACGTTCCCCTCTTCCTCTCAAACCACTGAAGCATTGAGCCTTGTCTAAGTTCTACAAAATCCCCTCCTCAATGATCTTTCCCACATACAAGACCTTCAGGTCTCACCAAAGGCTAAAACTAAAGGCCTTAAGGAGGATCTCATGGAGAAGAGATCAAGAGGTAAGATCCTCTTTCATTTTCACGTGTTTAATTTTCAATTCAATTCTTTTCTTATACTCACTTCCCCTACCCTTATACAGGAGGTATAAAATCTACATAATCTTATATATTCTATGTTTTATCGTTTTAATGTAAAAAATAATTATCTTTATTCCTCACCACTTCCTCTTACTCTAAAAAAAATAAAAAACACCGTTTGTGATGTGTCATTTACCAAAATTGTGGACGATGTGCTTTCCATTTCCATTACTTCCTTAAAATCTGATCATAAAACCCTTTAAATGGTTTAAACATAATTTAAAGTTTATTATCTAACATATTTTATGTTCTATAATCAACATCTATGCATGAAATTAAATTATATAATGAAACAAGTTCATGATTATCAAGGAACTGCAAAAAATGATCTAAACAAATATCATTAATTTTTTTTAGTGATTCCTAATAATATATGATAAAAAATGATGTATGGTATCATTATATATCCCGTAAACATATTAATACAATTTCATTCCACTTCTATAATTTCATTTCCATATGAAAAGAAAATAAAATACAAACTGGTCATGGAAATCATGTAATGAATACACCTGAAACAATGAAATAAACAAACTACTAATAATTAAAGGGAGACATGATGTTATGAAATGATCATATAAGGTGGTATAAACAATAAAATGTTTCTTTAAAATAGTAATAAGACTCTTTTAACCATTATACAGAAGGTTTGAACAAGTTTTAAGTAAGAAAAATCTGTGGTGAGTGAATTCTTAACCCAATTTCCATTCCTTCGGTTAACCTTCTACTTCATTAATTATGTGGTATTAAAAATTTTTGTGTGACGAATTTTGTTTATATTATGTCTAATTATATGTATTTAGAGTGAATATACATATTTCATCCACTCTATTAAGTATTAGTTCAATTATATGATATTTTTAAGGGTATTTTCTTTTAAAATCCTCTTTTAAAATTCTGTTTTATAAAATTCGAAATCAATGTTTTTATGAAATTATTCATGTTTTATGTTAATTTTATGGTTATTGGGATTTTTTATGTTGAACGGTGATACCTATATCTCCCATAATTGCATTGGTTATGTGTTTGTTAGAGTTTGGTCATATGGTTACTCCAAGTGTAACTGTGATGGTCACATAATAAGGTACTTGTGGGGGTTACATTGTAAGGTAGTTGTGAGGGTTAAAAATTATAAGGTATTTGAGTGGGTTACAATATTATGTAAGTGATTCCCTAAGATAAATTTATGTTTCTATTTATGTTCTTTATGTTTTGTGTAAATCTCAGGGAAATCTCAAGTTTCAAAAAGGAAGTATATATGGGTGACAAGTATGTCTTTTTGAAAATGATTTCATACATTCATGAACTAATGTATTATTTTACCACTATGTATATCCCTTAATGAGATTTTTTTTCATAGATTATAATTATATTTAATACAAATGAGTCATCCATGTTGAATGTTATGTAAATTTTTTTAATAAATCTTTTTTTTAAAAGTTTAATGTTTTGGAAGAAATAGATACTATTTTTATGGAATATGATCTATATAAATATCGAATGATATGTATGTATTATATCCTAACTCTCTAAAATCATAAACATAAAATGATCCCCAATATTAAAGGAAGTTATTTCTTGACTAAATTCAATATTATGTAATGTAATAAAGTCGGGTCCTTATAGTTTGTATCGGATGATGGTTTAGATAACTTTAGGGGTTATGATGATATTAAAAGAGTGTCATAAATGATTTTTAATATATGGTTTATTTGAAATGAAATAGAATTTAAAGATTACAATGTTTCTTAAACTATGGTATGTTTGTTCAAAATGGTTTTCTGTAGAAGAAACAGGGAAGCTGAAGTGGAAAGCCACCAATAGAACGATATCATTCCGAAACTGCAGCCTAGAATGGTAGGGATTGGAACTGAGTAGTTTTTGAAAGCAATGTCTCAGCTAAAACAGGCAATAAATTCTGGTGGAATCCACGCCATATAATAACCATATGTACCACAAAACAACATAACGATAGTAGAACATTTCATGAGGAAACACCCTCCTTCTTCCAATGGATCTTCTGACCCAGTAGTGGCTGAAGGATGGAATAAATACCTTGAAAGATATTAGATGTTATGGGATGCTTAGATAATCAAAAATTAAGTATTTGAATTTATCATTTTTATGTTGAAGATCATTAGAGCTAGTAAATGGTCAAGAATATTAGGGATAGAGAGGATATTGATGCCTCTGGTGGGATGGAATGAAAAGAGATATTGCAGAATTTACTATGAAATGTTTGACATATCAAAAAGTTAAAGCAGAGTGGTTGTTATCGAAGGGGGTGCCTCGTCCTTCCCTACTACCATAGTGGAAATGAAAAAATATATCCACAAAATTCATTGTGGGACTATCAAATACTTATCAAGGTAATAAGGTAATATGAGTTATTATTTATTGAATGACTAAATATGAACATTTCCTTCCTATTCTAGATACAATGTCTTTGGATCTGCTTTCGTGACTATACATCAAAGATATTGTAAGGTTACATGGAGTGAATATTTCCATTGTATCAGAATGTGATCCCAGGTTCACTTCTAATTTTTGGAAGGGCCTTCAGAATTCATTGGGAACAGAATTAAATTTTAGTATATCTTTTCATCCTCAATCAGATGGATAGTCAGAACGAATGATTTAGAATTTAGAGGATATGATTTGAGCTTATTCAATGGACTACTAGGGAAGTTGGGATTATCAACTTTCTTTAGTTTAGTTTTATTATAATAACAGTTTTCACTCTAGTATATATAGGGAAACTTTTGTGGAATTATATTGTAAGTGGTGTCAAAATCCAACTTTTTTGGATGATGCTGGGGAAATAAATTTTATGGGATCATAATTAGTATAGAAAGTGGCTGAGAATGTGAATATGATCAAGAAACATATGAGGAAAACTCAAAGATGGCAGAAATGTTATGCAGACAACAGAAGGAAAGACTTTTATTTTAAGTTATGTGATCATGTTTTTTTAGAATCTCACAATGTAAAAGTGTTATGTGTTTTTTTATGAAAGTAAATCTAAGTCCCTGGTTCATTAGACCTTTTGAAATCTAAGATAAATTTGTACCATATGACTACTAAGTAGCTTTTCCTCTGAATTTATCTCAGGTACATAATTTTTTTCCAAGTTTCAATGTTGATAAAGTATGTTCAAGATTCAACTCATGTATTGAACCCAAAAGTACATTAGTTGGAAGAGAACATTTCCTATAAAGAGAAACCAGTTCAGATTCTTGATCGAAGGAAACAATTATTTTGGAATAAATTAATCCACCATATAGATGTTTTTTGTAGAAAACACGTGGTTGAAGAAGAAACATGGGAGTCTGAAAATGATATGAGGTAATGTTACCCTCACTTGTTTAATAAGTAAATAAAAAAAATAAGGATGAAGTTTATAGTAGTTTGGTAGATTATAACAACCCAAGGTTTTAAAAATAAATAAAATACATGAAATAATAAGACTCTATGAAACAAAACATAGTTTTAATGAGATAGCTATAAATTAGACGTTAAAACATAATTTTGTCACATTTATTTTGGAATTTCGAAAAATAGTCATCTATAATTATGATCAGTAAGTTATTTGGAGTTTGATAGAACCAACTTGATTTTCGGTGAATAGTAACATAACCTTATGAATACTAATATGAGTCAAATTAATAGTAAATTTTATTATTATTTTATTGACTTAAGGATTTAGGATATTGACATCTTGATTAATTTTTCAAGGTGATATAAAATGAGTTATAGTTTTAAAAGTGTTAATTTTTTTAAAAAGGTATGATTTTATTTAAAAATTAAATTAATCAAATTTAGAGAATTATTTTCAAAAAATGGAGTTCATTTTTGAATTCTAAAAACAAATAATTGGTTTGGGTGATTTTTTTTGTATTTTCAGAAATTCTTGAATTTATGAGGAATAGTGAAATACAAAAAAATACCGTATGTACAAATTATCAGTTAAATACACAACTTCTTACACCATGATTAATGTAAGCCCACTTATTCCAAAATAAATTCTCTCTTTACTATTTTTTTCAAAATAATTAAGACTTTTAATAGTCTTGGACAAAAATAATAAAATAAAGATTAAAATAATGTAAAATCTCTCCTCTCCTCCACTATAAATATCACCCTTATTCCCCTCTTCCTCTCACACCGCTCAAGAATTGATACTAGTCTAATTTCTGGAAAATATTATCCACAAGTCTCTTCCTCATGTTCAAGACCTACTCATCACACCAAAAGGTCAAAACCAAATGCTATAAAGAGGATCTCAAGGAGAATTAATCAAGAGGTAGGAATCCTCTTTCATTTTCATGTGTTTTCTTTTCAATTCCATTATTTTCTTATACTCTCTTCCCCTACCCTTATCCAGGAGGTATGAAATCTCGATAATATTATATATATTTTAATTTTATCATGTTATTTTAAAAAAAATTATCATTTTTCTTCGTCTACTCTTCCTCTTATTCTAAAAATAAATAAAAACATCTTTCGTGATGTTTTGTTTATCAAAATTTTGGACGATGTGCTTTCAATTTCAATTAATTCCTTTAAATATGATCATAAAAAACGTTTAATTGTTGAAAAAGAATATAAATTGTATGATGTAACCTATTTTATGTTCTGTAATGAACTTATTTGGATGGAATTAATTTATATAGTGAAACAAGTTCATGATTATTGAGGAACTGCCAAAAATGATCTAAACAAATATCATTAAATTTTTATCTAGTGATTCATACTCATACATGATAACAAAATGATTTATGATATAAATATATATTTTAAAAACATATGAATACCATTTCATTCCAATTCTGTAATTTCATTCCCATATGACAAGAAAATCAAATACAAACTAGTCCTGGAAATCATGTAAAGAGCACACCAAAAACAATGAAAAGAACACAATAATAATAAATAAAGGGTGAAATGTTTTTATGAAATTATCAGATAAGGTATTATGAACATGATTTTTTTAAAACAATAATAATAACACTCTTTTAATAATTATACAGGAGGTTTAAACAAGTTTTATGTAAGACAAATCCAAGGTACGAGAATTCTTAACTCAATTTCCATTCTTTGGGTTAACCTTCTACTTCATTAATTATGTGATATTAAAATTTTTTGTGTGATTAATTTTGTTTATATTATGTTTTATTATGTGTATTTATAGTTTATATACATATTCCATCCACTATATTAAGTATATATTAGATTATATGATATTTTTAAGGGGATTTTCTTGTAAAATACTCTTTTAAAATTTTGTTTTACAAAATTCAAAAACAATGATTTTATGAAATTATTCATGTTTTATGTTTATTTTCTTGTTCTTAGGAATTGTTTACAATGAGGTTTGGGACCTATATCTCCCTCAAATTCATTCGGTATGTGTATGTTAGAGGCCAGATGTATGGTTTTTCCAAGTGTTATTGTGATGGTTACACAATAAGGAAGTCGTGATGGTTACATTGTAAGGTAGTCGTGATGGTTACAAATTATAAGGTAGATGAGAGGGTTACGAGATTATGTAATTAATGCGCAAAGATTCTGTTATGGTTCAATTTATGTTCTTTATGTTTTGTGAAAATCTCATGGAAATCTCAAGTTTCACAAAGTATATATGGGTGACAAGTATGACTTTTTTTAAATGATATCATACATTCATGGACTAATGTTTTCTTTTTCATCTTTTTATATCCCTTATTGAGATTTTTGTGATCATACCAAGTTTTTAATTGATTTTCATAGGTTATAAGGATATCCAAGACAAAAAAGGATGTAAATTTAAATGTTATGAAGATTTGTCAAATAAATCATGTTTTATTAGAAAAGTTTTAAATTTTGGAAGAAATTGATACTGTTTTTGTGATATCTACTCTATATAAATGTGGAATGGTATGAATGTATTATATCCCAATTATATAAAACTATAAACTTGAAAATATTCTCAATATGAAAGGAGGTCAGTTCTTGGCTAAAATTTAAGATTATGTAATGTAAAAAGGTGGTGTCTTTATAAGTCTGATAGTCATGCAATGATCCGTTTTTTAACACATTATGATATCATTACTCTCTAGAATGAAATATTTTATTATAATTATTTTAATATTGTGATTATTTTATAATTTTTATTGCTAAGATATGAAATTTCTCATTTTAAAATTATATGATGAAATATAAAGTGTGATTGTGTTTTGGTTTGAGCATGGCTTTAACAGATAAAGGTAACGGTAAAATTATAATATTTTTATTCACTAACAAGTTTCATATAGAAATTAGAGATGGATACACTCTTATTGGGTATTTCTTTAATTATTCAGGTTATCAATTCAAGAATTGAAACATGTACCAGTGTAGATGATTCATTCAATGAGAATACAATGATACAATTTCTACTACTAAAAATTAACCAAGAAACTTCATTGACTACTAATATTTGGTTTTGATCACTCAATATCTTTATTTATTTAATCTTCCACCACTTTAGTGTTCAAATAACTCATGTTTCACCCAATTTCAACATCGTCTACTCAATAATTTCTTTTATTTGTTTCTGTTATTTTCTCCACTGAATTCTTCCAACAATTTGTTTATCCCCTAGAGTTTAGTTTAAGATTTTTCTATCCAAAACCCATCACTTTGGGTTATTCCTCTTGAGAAGAAGGAAGGATGGGTTGTTCCTACCATACAAAAGGAAGGTAGCTTGTGGCTCTTTCAAAAGTTAGGGGTTATACCACCAGTTGTGAATAATGTATGTTTCATCTATATGTGATTGGGATATCACTGCCTACCAAAAGTGAGGATCGTATTAATACTATTCTCCTCGTGGATTAGAGGATATTAATGAGAGGACTAGAATCTCAGTGATCCGAACCTTTATAAAAATATTGTGTGTTATCTATTTTTATTTCTGGTGCATTTTTTAAAATTATTCTAACTCTGTTTAATTATATTTGTCTTAATAATTCAAAAAGGACTATTCACCCCCTCTAGTCACTACTACCATACCAAGGGACCTAACATATACAAATATATATAATTATATAATTATATTTATAATTATTTTCAAATATTTATAAATATATTTATTTATAATTAGAATTATAAATAAACATATATATTTAAATAATTAGAATATAGTAATAAATACTTTTAAACAATATATATTTGTTATATTTATAATAATATATACCTATAATTTAATAAATATATATAATTATATATATAAGTATATGAATATATGTAATTATATAAATATATTTTTAATTATATAAAAATGTTTTTAAATATATGAATTTTTAATTATGATTATAATTAAATTAATATATATTCATATGATTTTAAATAATTATATATAGAAAAAATTGAAAATTTATATTATTAAAAATGATTAATATTTTATTTATATATATTTATTACAAAATGTGTATATAATTAAAATAAATACAATATATTAACAGTTTATTTAAAAATTTATATAATATATAAATGAATATATTTATTTAGATATATATATTCATATTGATATTAAATAATTTAAAACATATGTACATGTATATATACAAGTATGTGTGTATATGTGTGTATATACATGTGTGTGTAGATGTGTATGTGTATATATTGTAATTTAGGTAAATATTGCGAATTCATTTTTTAATATATGTATGTAACTTAGATGAATATTTTTTTCTTATGTTTTATGTTTCAAAATATTTTTGAAAATTATATAATTAACATATTTAAAAAAATAAATAATTTTTCAATTTAATTATTTACTTATACAATTATAAAAATATATAATTTATAAAAAAGTATTTTTGAAATTATAA
Source organism: Viscum album (assembly GCA_963277665.1). Classification (NCBI taxonomy): domain Eukaryota; kingdom Viridiplantae; phylum Streptophyta; class Magnoliopsida; order Santalales; family Viscaceae; genus Viscum; species Viscum album. Next base: position 381,526,707 of record OY728138.1, read on the forward strand.
ATAAATATATATTTATATAAATAATTATAAAATTATAATAAATTTTTTAAAATAATAAAAACATTTATTATATTTATTGTAAAGACCTGTAAAATTAAAGGGAAATTTTTTTTCTTAATTTTCATTGGGATTTTACAAGAATGCGGTTTCTGACGACACTTGATTCCAAGGCCCGGTGTGTCCGGAATTTTTATCCGAAGTTTAGCTCAGGTACGTTCAGTGAACGAATGAGCGGGTTTTCCTAACATTTGAAATGATGCTCGGAATCGAATTATGAGGGCACCGATGGATTCGCGGTGCCAATATTTTCTTAGGAAAACCTTTTTCGATGTTGCGTTTACATGGGAGGAGTTGTTAAAAATTGTGGAAGTTAAAAATAAAAATTGAGCAACAATTTTTATTTCTTCTAAGTGGTTAACCTTTGGGTGGAAGTTGGGTAACCACCCAAGAGAGGTTATGAGGGCAGTGGAGCCCACACGAACCCCACCCCTTCATACTTCCTAAACTCCTATAACTCTCCTTTTAAATGTCATGAATTAATTAAGTGGTTTAATTCAATGTTTGAAATTCAAAATTCTTAATACTTGAGTAATAAATTAAGACTAGACACTTATTTTATTATTGTTGGGTTTTTTTGTGTTGAGACTTTGGGAGAAAAAGAGAAGTCTGGAGGTTCTTCGTTCTTCGTCGAAGAACGCGAAGAACGCACTGTCGACGACGAAAAACGCCGACCTCCGATGGCAGACGACGGTGAAAGACGCCTTCCTCGGAGATCAACAAACGCCAACGACCCTCTCCTTCCACGAAGTCTTCTTCCGCGACGTGCAATTTCGTGATGAACCTCCATTTAAACTATGCTCGAGGTAGGGGAATTTTATTGTTGTTGATATTCGTGATTTTCTTCCGTCGATGTTACTCGTTCAATTGGACCGCTTTCTATCGATTAATGGGAGGGGGCCGGACCGCACAAACACGGCCCACCCTCCTCCGTTATTTTTTTGTGTTGTTACGGTTCAAAGGAAAGTGATGCGGTGTCGCCGCACCGCGCGGGAACGTGTGGTAAGGATGCACGTCACTGTCGCGCCACATAATTGAAATCGAACCAAGCTGCGGCGCCGTCGCGCTGCGCCGGAAAAACACAAAGACACCGCATACGGAGCGGGGCCACGACGGAGGGACGCGGTGGAGCAAGGACCGGCGGCCGGTTCCGGGCCCCCGTCATCGGAGTAGGGGGACCGGCCCATGCCGGTCTCGTGGCGGCAGCAGCCGGTTCCGGGCCGTCGGGGTTGGAGCAGGGGGACCAGCTCATGCTGGTATCGTGGCGGCAGCAACCGGCCAGCCGGAGTGGGCCGGCCATTCAAGGGAGGATCTGGGGGTTCGTAACCCCCGGCTGGCAAGACAAGAGCGGCCCCCCACAAGGGGGTCGCGGTTACGAAAAGGCGGGGGGGGGGGGGGGGGGGGGCAGCCCCCCCCCCCCCCCCCCCCCCGCATCCCCATCCACTCGGATGAAATGGCCGATCCACCTAGAAACCAGGCCGCGCCCAGGCCGGGATGGACCCGGTTTGGTTCGACCCAGGGGGTCTCGGGCCGGGTCGGTCCGGGCCCGAAACCCCCACTTACGGACCTCTTTTGGTATTTTTCCCATAACATTGGATATGTACCTCCGATCGATGCACCGTCTGTTGAGATGTGATCCTTGGATCGAGACAGTTGTTTTGATATATTACACTCAAGGTTTCGGAGTACTTTGGGTTCGGTATGGTTGGTTCGTACACGAAACCAACCGGGCCCTCGGAGCGGAAACACTTATAACATGAGTTCCGGACGTCCGATTGACGTGCCGTCAACTTTTTTGGATTCCTCTAAGTGAGACGAACATTTTGGTTTACTCCTCTCGAGGTGTGGACGCATTTGGAGTACGGTCGGGTTGGTTTTGACTTAAAAACCAACCGGGCCCCTGGAATGAGAAGGCCAATAACTCTTAGACCGGGCGTCCAATTGACGCGCCGTTTGTGACATCGAGTTCCTGTTGACGATACGAAACTTTTGGATACATGAACTCTGGAATATGTGTTAGTTGATCTATCAGCCCCTCGGATCATGTAGCGGACCCTCCCAAACGAGCTTGCTGTGTGCCGGAACCCTATAGCTGGCTGCGACTGCGACGACGATGATGACTGTACAGAAATCCTCTATAGATTCGACGGCGACGACTACAGCACTCAGTGATCCTATGTGGATCAGTGCTACCGATGCCGTGTGGGTCAGATCCTGTGTGGTTCAGCGCTCAGCGGTCCTGTGTGGGCCATCCCTACAGATCCTGTGTGGGTCCGATCCTATGTGGGTCATTGCGGGGTTAGTTACCTATCGATCCTGTGTGTGTCATTACGGGGGCTAGTTACCTATTGATCCTATGTGGGTAATTGCAGGGGTTAGTTACCTATCGATCCATTGTGGGTCATTGCGGGGGTTAGTACCTATCGATCCTGTGTGGGTCCGATGGCTTAGATGAATTAGTCGCTACATCTGATCATCTTTATCGTCTTATAAAGAAGTATATCATGTGTGAGATAAATCTTGACTTTCAATCCTTATCTTCGATAAGATTGACTTGTTATCCTATGTGGATTACGTTATGCTTTCCTGGGTGGATTGGGTTATTATTTCCTGTGTGGACTGCGTTGTACTTGAGCTCAGATGTTAGAGACGAACAAGAATTGATGACTTAGGTATATGTATAGTCATATACCTAAGTAGTGTCGGATGATACTTCGTGATTCTATCTTTCCTTTGTGGATTATCCTTTGTGGATTCTGGGAGACCTTCGGGGGTCTCGGGGTCCCTACTGAGTAGCTTATACTCACCCCTGCACTGGCTATGCCCGCACTAAATTGTGTTGGTGGTAGACGAAGGACAGTGCTGATCATGGATGAGGCTTGCGGAGGAGGTCGGTACCTGGAGGTAGACCCATGGGCGGGACGTACTCGGAGCGGACAGCTGGACTCGAGGAGTTGGGGAGGCTATCTGTACACACCCTTCAGGTGGGACTTCCAGTGGACGGCTCTGGGCTGCGGCTTTACATTTCAGTTGCTCTACTCCCTTTCCAATTGTACTTTACATTCAGTTTGTGTTTGTATTCTGGCCCACTTACTTTTCTCGCACTTACTTTGTACCCAGTTTTTACTTAGTGTTTACTTCTACTGTTTGCTTGCTCTATGGTGTTTGTTTACTTTACAAAGGCAATGCCTTCCCTTTTATCATTAATTACACCTTGGTTCTAGTCGCCCGCCCCTGGACTACGGAAGGCGGGCTTGGGGTAGTCACAGCACGGGCCCCGAGGACGGGTCGTGAAAAATTGGTATCAGAGGAGTTCGGTTCTACCGCAGAACTTTGGACTGTGATATTTCTTCTTTTTGAAGCAATAGTGTTAAGAGTATTGGGTGTGGTTATCATTCCTGGGAGTCCAGTGTTGGTGCGGCGGCCGACGTATCCGTACACCAGGTCCCTGACTTCTGATTTCCGACTTAATGCACGAAAACATTGATTGCATGTATGTTTCATGTTTTCTTTGTGATTAATTTATGTCATCTCACTAGGTATACTGTTTGACCGTGGCGCACCTGTTTCTTTTCAGGATGGCCCCACGATGGCAGCCAGCTAGGGTTCTGAGCGTTGTGCGTGACGACAGCCCACCGAGCGACGAGGCCTCGGTATAGGGCCCTTTGACCGCAGAGGCGTTGGCGGTACCTTTACCTGCCGAGCAACCGATGATACCAGCCCCAGCCGCTGACGATGCACGTCGCCTTAGTGCACTGCACGAGTTTCAGCATCAGCGACTGCCCAGGTTCTGCGGGGAGACGGACCCTCAGGCAGCCAAGGATTGGATGGAGGCTGTTGTATGAGTTTTCAGGTTAGTTAGGACACCAGCTGACCTCATGGTGATCCTCGCAGTGAGCCCTCTACATGCAGCAGCAGGCAGATGGTGGAACTTGATGCTCCATGTGCACGACAAGGCATCTCTCCTCTGGATGGACTTTGAAAGCCTCTTCCGCTCGGAGTTCGTCCCGGCCACCCTCCGTGCGGTGCGCATCCAAGAGCTACTACAACTGTGGCAGTGAAGCTTGACGGTCGCCCAGTACTCGGTGAGATTTACAGATCTCTCACGCTATTCGACGGACATGGTACGAGACCCATTCTTTCGGGCCCGGACCATCGATCAGGGATTGAGGCAGGAGATCAGGGCATCGTTGATCTCCCTCATCATTCCGACATAGGAAGGGGTACTGGAGTGAGACCTTCTGATCGAGAGCTTCCTTGCTGAGCCTACTTCAGCAGCGAGACCTACCATAGGGTGGCTCGTAGCGGAGTCTTCTGCAGCCGGCAGTAAACAGATGTCGCAGAGGTCTAAGCGGACTAGGCCATCAGGTGGACGACCACAGGATACTAGCTCGGAGGTGCGGGGCACACGCAGCAAAGACAAACTTACGAGTGGATGATAGTGGTATGCATGCAGCGGGCAGGGACACATGGCTCGTGATTTCCCAACCCGCCTTGCAGAGGAGCAGCAGACGGTTGAGGAACCACCCAGGCAGAGGCAGAGGTTCGACTGTGGCGGTCTGCAGGGAGCAGGTGGACGAGGATGAGGAGCTGGTCGAGCGGCAGGTGGTGGACGACGTTTTGAGGCTCTACCACCACCACCACCACCAGGAGGTCCACCCCGACCTCAGGGAAGAGCACAGCTTCAGGCAGCTGAAGCTTACGATCATGGAGCTCCGGAAGTGGGTGGACAAGTGCGGGACTAGCTCCAGGAATAGAGGCCTTAGCCCATAATGCCTCTAGCTTCGTTGTTTGTGTTGCCTTGTGTCCTTGTACTTTGAGTTGAAGTAATAAAAGACGCTTCCAATAGTGACGTTTTCTTTCTTACCTTTTTTATGTTAATACTAAGAGGTTCCTGTTAAAAACTGTTGACTTGACCCTCACTTGTGAGATTCTTACTGGAGGAGACCCAGTAACCACACACTGATGCCGACAGTGTGACTCAACCCTTGGAGACAAGAGTAACAGTTGGATCTCTTGGTAGCAGCATCGAGGCCTTACGACGTCATCCATGGCATGAATTAACAGATCATGATGGGATTGACTGTATTACGAAAGAAATGTAGTTCATCCAAGGGATGAGACTGGATTTCTCTTTTCGGAAAAGGTTAAATCTATGCAGTTTTGCAGAACGTTAAGGGAGAAGGGGAAACCCTTCGTGTGGTTAGATAGATGTCAGTAGAGATTCCAGGAGCTGAGATAGAGATTGACCAGTGTGCCTATCTTGAGGCTACCAGAGGAGAGAGTTGGGTACGTAGTTTACTGTGATGCATCAGGGGCCGGACTCGGATGTGTCCTGATGCAGGAGCGGGTCATGATTTCCTTTGGATCATGTCAGTTGAGGTAGCATGAGCAGAACTACGCTACCCATGACCTGGAGTTATTAGTAGTGGTCTTTGCTCTGAAAATGTGGCGACACTATCTGATGGGCGAGCGCTTTACAGTCTATTCTGACCATCAGAGTCTCAGGGACATCTTCTCGTAGAAGGACCTGAACCTGCGACAGCGGCGATGGCACGAGTTCCTACAGGACTATGACTTTGAGATAGTCTATACTCCGGGAAAGGGGAACGTGGTAGCTGATGCTCTCAGCAGGAGGATGGTCATTCAGCTACTTGGGGAGGCGACCGAGCAGCTACCGCTTTGCAGATATCCTTCATGGATAGAGATGGAGCAGCCTTTCCTTCAGTCACTCACAGTCACTTCTCGACTACTGCAGCGGGTCAGAGAGGCACAGCGTGGGGATGCTAACTGTGAGACGCAGCGTGCGCAGATATCCCCAGGACAGGCACCTGAAGGATTCTCCATGGGAGGAGAGAAAGGCGTCCTTTTCAGAGGACGTACCTTGGTACCAGTTGCTTTACGGGAGGAGGTGCTAGGAGAGTTTCACACTTCCCCTTTGGCGGTACATCCTGGAGTGGCGAAGATGTACTAGGATCTCATACGACAACACTGGTGGCTGGGCATGAAGAAGGTTGTGGCAGAGTTCTTTTCTCGATGCCTCACGTGCCAACAGGTGAAGGCAGAGCACCAGGTACCAGCATGCTTGGTGCATCCCTTTGAGGTCCCGGATTGGAAGTGGTACGGGATGTCTATAGACTTCATGACTGGACTTCCACGCACTTCCAGAGGACACGAATCCATTTGGGTGATTGTTGACCGACTCACCAAGTCGGCTCACTTCTTACCCATCAGAGAGCAGGGCTTAGTGGAGAGCTTGGGACGTCTCTATGTTCATGAGATTGTACAGCTTCATGGTGTTCCATCATCTATCGTCTCTTATGGAGATGCTCACTTTACTTCCCGGCTTTGGAAGGGGTTGCAGGAGGCATTCGGGATGCAACTACGTCTGAGCACTGCCTTTCACCCCCAGATAGATGGTCAGACGGAGAGGACCATTCAGACTCTTGAGGACACACTCCGCGCATGTGTCCTCGACTTTGGTCGCAGCTGGGAGGACCAAATACCCTTGGTGGAGTTCGCGTACAACAACAGCTACCACTCCACCATCGGGATGGCACCATACGAGGCATTGTACGACCGACCATGCAGATCTCCTATGTGCTGGACAGACCCTAGGGAGTCAGCACTTGTGGGACTGGAGATGGTCCAGGCCACGACAGAGAAGGTCCAGGTCATCCAGGAGGGGATGAGGACAGGTCAGAGCCTGCAGAAGTCTTATGCTGACAGGAGGCAGAGGCCACTAGAGATCTAGGATGGCGACCACGTCATCTTGCGGGTCTCACCTCGACGGGGATTACGGAGTTTTGGCCGAGGCGGAAAGTTGTCTCCACGCTTCATCGAACCATTCCAGGTCCTCAGCAGGATTGGCGAGGTGGATTATCGTCTGGATCTACCACCTCATTTGCACCAGGTGCATGACGTTTTCCACGTATCCCAGTTGAGGAGATACGTGCATGACCCAACACATATCATTGACCATGGGGAGCTGGACATTGATGATGGGGCGACTTTTGTGGAGGTTCCAGTGGAGATCGAGGATCGACAGGAGTGGGTCCTACATGGACGGTCGATTCCTCTAGTGCGCATCAGATGGAAGCATGGGAACCTCCAGGAGAGCACTTGGGGGCGGGAGGCTCAAATGCGTGCACAGTACCCACATTTGTTCCCCTAGTTTATGATGTATCTTTACGGGGACGTAAATCTATGAGGTGGGAGTAAAGTAAAGACCCGTAAAATTCAAGGGAAATGTTTTTTCTTAATTTTCTTTGGGACTTTACAAGAACGCGGTTTCTGACGACACTTGTTTCCGAGGCCCGGTGTGTCCAAAATTTTTATCCGAATTTTATCTCGGGTACGTTCAGTGAACGAACGAGCGGGTTTTCCTAAATTTTGAACCGGTGCTCGGAATCGAATTCTGAGGGCACCGATGGATTCGCAGCACCGATATTTTCTTAGGATCACCTTTTCTGGAGTTGCGTTTTCACGGGAGGAGTTGTTAAAAATTGTGGACGTTAAAAAAAAAATTGAGCAACAATTTTTATTTCTTCTAAGTGGTTAACCTTTGGGATGAAGTTGGGTAACCACCCAAGAGAGGTTATGAGGGCAGTGGGGCCCACACGAACCCCACCGCTTCATATTCCCTAAACTCCTATAACTCCCCTTTTAAATGTCATGAATTAATTAAGTGGTTTACTTCATTGTTTGAAATGAAAAATTCTTAAGACACGAGTAATAAAATAAGACTAGACACTTATTTTATTATTGTTCGGTTTTGTTGTGTTGAGACTTTGGGAGAAAAAGAGAAGTCTTGAGGTTCTTCGTTCTTTGTCAAAGAATGCGAAGAACGCACTGCCGCCGACGAAGAACGCCGACCTCTGATGGCGGACGACGACGAGAGACGCCTTCCTCGGAGATCAAAAAACGCCAATGACCCTCTCCTTCCACGACGTCTTCTTCCGCGACGTGCATTTCCGCAATAAACCTCCGTTCAAACTACGCTCGAGGTAGGGGAATTTTATTTTTGTTGTTATTCGTGATTTTCTTCTGTCGAGGTTACTCGTTCAATTGGACTGCTTGCTATTGATTAACGGGAGGGGGTCGGACCGCACAAACACGTCCGACCCTCCTCCCTTATTTTTTTGTGTTGTTACGGTTCAAAGGAAAGTGACGCGGTGTCGTCGCACCGTGTGGGAACGTGCAGTAAGGATGCGCGGCACCGTCGCTCCGCGCAATTGAAATCGACCCAAGCCGTGGCGCCGTCGCGCCGCGCCATAAAAACCCGAAGACACCGCGGTCGGAGCGGGGCCGCGGTAGAGGGGCGCGACGTCGTCGCGCCGCACCGGACGTACCAAGGCTGAGGCTGAGGCCACGGCGGAGCAAGGACCGGCGGGCGGTTCCAGGCCGCCGGCGTCAGAGCAGGGGGATCGCCCATGCCAGTCCTGGGGCGGCAGCAGCCGACCGTCCGAAGTGCATCGGCCATTCAAGGGAGGAGTCGGGGGATCGTAACCCCCGACTGGCCAGACAAGAGCGGACCCCACATGGGGGTCGCAGTTACGAAATGGCGGGGGGTAGCATCCCCCCCCCCCCCCCCCCCCCGCACCCCCATTCGCTCGGCCGAAACGGCCGAGCCACATGGTGACCGGGCCGCACCAGTCGGGCCGGGCTGTTCTAGCCAAGCCGAGCCGCGCCCAAGTGGGCCATACCCGGACCCGGGTTGGGTCATGCCAGTTCGGGCCGACTCAGGGGGTCTCGGGTTGGGTCGGTCTGGGCCCGAAACCCCCACTTCCAGACCCCTTGTGGTCTTTTGAACATAACATGGGCTTCGAACCTCTGATCGACGCACCGTCAGTTGAAATGTGATCCTTGGATTGAGACGGTCGTTTTGATATATTACACTCAAGGTTTCGGAGTACTTTGTGTTCAGCCAGGTTGGTTCGTACACAAAACCAACCGGGCCCTCGGAGCGGAAACGCTTATAACTTGAGTTCCGGACGTCCGATTGACGTGCCCCCGACTTTGTTGGATTCCTCTAAGTGATAAGTACCTTTTGATATACTCCACTCAAGGTTTGGACGCAGTTGGAGTATGGTCGGATTGGTTTTGACTTAAAAACCAACCGGGCCCCTGAAACGAAAAAGCCAATAACTCTCAGACCGGGCGTCCGATTGACGTGTCGTTTTTGACGTTGAGTTCATGTTGACGATACGAAACGTTTGGATATATCATCTCCGGACTATGTGTCAGTTGATGTATCATCCCCTCGGCTCGTGGAGCGGACCCTCCCCAATGAGCTTGCTATGTGCGGGAACCCTAGAGTTGGTCGTGACTGTGACGACGATGACGACTGTACAAATATCCTCAATGGATTCGATAGCGATGACTACAGCACTCAGCGATCATACATGGATCAGTGATACCGATCCTGTGTGGGTCAGATCCTGTGTGGGTCAGATCCTTTGTGGGTCAGATCCTGTGTGGGTCAGCGCTCAGCGGTCCTGTGTGGGCCAGCGCCTACAGATCCTGTGTGGGTCCGATCCTGTGTGGGTCATTGCGGGGGTTAGTTACCTATCGATCATGTGTGGGTCATTATGGAGTTAGTTACCTGTCGATCCTGTGTGGGTCATTGTGGGGGTTAGTTACCTGTCAATCCTTTTTGGGTCATTTCGGGGGTTAGTACCTATCGATCATGTGTGGGTCCGATGGATTAGATGAATCAATGGCTCCATCTGATCATCCTTATCGTCTTACGAATAAGTATATCCTGTGTGAGCGGAATCTTGACTTTCAATCCTTATCTTCAATAAGATTGACTTGTTATCCTATGTGGATTAAGTTATTCTTTCCTGTGTGGATTGGGTTGTGATTTCCTGTGTGGAATGGGTTGTACTTGATCTCGGATGTTGGAGCCAAACGGCAAATGATGACTTAGGTATATGTATGGGCATATACCTAAGTAGTATCGAATGTTACTTCGTGATTATATCATTCCTTTGTGGATTATCCTTTGTGGATTCTGGGAGACCTTCGGGGGTCTCGGGGTCCCTACTGAGTAGCTTATACTCACCCCTGTACGGGCTATGCCCGCACTACGTTGTGTTGGTTGCAGATGACGGACAGCGCTGATCGTGGTTGAGGCTTGCGGAGAAGGTCGGTACCTGGAGGTGGACCACTGGGCGGGACATACTTGGAGCAGACGGCTGGACCCGAGGAGCTGTGGAGTCTATCTGTACCCACCCTTCAGGTGGGACATCCAGTGGATGGCTTGGGGCTGCGGCTTTACTTTTCAGTTGCTGTACTCCCTTTCCAGTTGTACTTTACTTTCAGTTTGGGTTTTTATTCTGGCCCACTTACTTTTCCCGCACTTACTTTGGACCCAGTTTTTACTTAGTGTTTACTTCTAATGCTTTCATTCTCTTTGGTGTTTGTTTACTTTACAAAGGCAATGCCTTCCCTTTTATCGGGAATTACGACTTAGTGCTAGTCGCCAGCCCCTGGCCTATGGAAGGAGGGCTTGGGGTAGTCACGGCACGGGCCCCGAGGACGGGTCGTGACATTTATAATTATATATATACTTTATAAATATATTTATTTATAATTATAAATATAAATATATAATTGTAAAATAATAATAAATATATTTATTATATTTTTATATTGATATAATTATGTATATTTACATAAATATACCATAGCCGTGTAGACCATGAGGTATAATTATATATATATATATATTTATAATTACATAGAAATATTTTTAAATATATTTATTTATAGTCATATAAATATATAATCCTCAGTATGTGATGATGGTATTCGGGCTGCTGCTCTCCTCTTTGTGTGAAAATGGCTTCTAGGGTTTTCTGGATCGATTTCCTCAAAGGTATCGGTGGTTTCTCCGAAGGCGTCAGACAAGTCTAGTGTGCGGGTGGTGCTGTTGTCCTCCGATTGAAACCCTAATCTGGAAATAGTGTGTGCAAAAACATTACCAATGATCCCTGCTCCTACAAGATGTTCAAATTCAACTTCTTCTCCGGTAGAAGCTAGAAATCCAATGCCTGCGGGGGCCGAATATATTTCATGGGAGGCCTTCTCTAATGTGAATCAGTCTTCCCTTACTCTGTTGGCAGGTGAAGTTCCTGTTAAACTGATGTTTCCCCTATTGAGGCCTCTGTTGATGGATTGTGTGTTCCGATCGATGTGAAGGTTGGCTCTGGGTCTCGGGAAGATCGTGGTTTGCATGCCCCATTCTCTACATCAGCCTTTGACATGTTCTTCCCATCCCGACCAAATTCCATTGTGTGAAAGTGGATTTCAATGAATGGTTCCATTTCAATTGTTTAATTTGGTCTTAAAATATTTGAGGAGAGGATGGAATCTTTCCAACATTCGATTATTGCATGCCTCACTTCACAGTTTAACAGTAAACCATGGAAGATGGAAGGTATGAAAAATCACTTGATTTAGATTTGGGGTTTTTGTGATTGGCACATTGTGTTGATTGGTTTGGGCTATCTTCACATTATCTTCAATTTTCATGAGCTCAAGCCAAAGACGTGGAGTTGTGGGTATGATAATCAGAATTTGGGGATCCATTAATTTTAGGACTGGGACCCCTATTTTGATCTATATCAGTCCAAGAAATCTTTTGTTCAATCTTGGATTCAGATTAGATGAGTAACTAGTTTTTTTTAGAATCCAAATATTCTCTGGGACGTTTCTCTAGCTGTTGGTACACCAATTAAATTTGATAGGGATATAGATCTAGCAAGGTATGGTCATTACCCTAAGATATTGGTTGAGTTTGATCTTAATTCTACCTTAGTTGAAACTGTTTATTTGGCCATTGGGGAATTTAAATTCGAGCTTGATATCCAATATGAGTATGTGCCTGAGTTTTGTGCTAATTTTTTCTATATTGTACATAATGAAGAAAGTTTCCATATAGGGTTTAGATGCACTAATTGTAAAAAATATGGTCTTCAAGCAGAAAACTAGAAATTTAAATCGCCTATACCTGAGCTAGCTAAAAATATTGATGGTAAGTCAGGGAATGAGTGCATGCGAGGAGTTCTAATACGGACCTATAGACCTATGAAAGGAAGTGGACCTGATTCTTCAAATGGTGCTCGTCAGCTATCCTTCGTTGATGTAGCCTCCGTTGTTAATAAGGTGTTTGACGTGAACCTCATTGAGACCTCCAATAGTGATCTGATGGAGGTTTAAGGTAGGATGCTTCAAGGGAAGGCATCTTTGAATGATAGTGATGTTACGACATCTGTAGATGTTCATCATTCCATTAATGATCATGCTCAGGATCTTCCTGAAGGCAACAATGATTTAGTTGATTATGAGGTCTATTAGCTGGTTTCCCATCAGAAATCCAGTCTGAGGTCATTTTATATAGGTAAGGAATCAGACAAGGAAAAGGGAGCTGGTAATGCAAAGGTGGTGAGTGCACGTGTTGGTGATGTGATTGGTGGAAAGATAACAGATGACACACTCTCTCTGGGTAACTTTTCTTTTCTTGATGTCTTAAATAGATCCTTGAGAAAGGATGTGTTTCGTGAGGAATTTGGTGGCTCTCATCAGCACAAGGACCCTGGATTGTTAATACCAAATTCTTCCTCATAAGATCATATTGCCTCTGAGTCTCATTCGGAGGATGATGAACCATCGAGTGGGGGTGACCCTGATATCACCTGGAAAGGCCCCAAATAATGGAAGCATGGTAGACATATGAAAGGAATGGGAGACTCCTAAGGAAGGGGTGAATCCCAAGGGAGGGGTGGTGGACATAAAAGGATGTGTCTGAATGTTCATTTTCTATTTGGTGGTGAAACCACTTTCTATGTTTATTTCCCCTTTCTAATTATGTCCTTTGTAGTTTTCTCTTTTTTCATAAAATTTCTGGGAACATGGGTGTCAACCCATGATTTGCACTCTTTTCATATAAATATATTTATAATTATATAGAATTAATTTTCAATGTATTTAATTATAATTATAATTATAAATAAATATATATTTAAATAATTATAAAATTACCAATAAACACAATTATTATAATTTTATAAATATATATAATTATTTATTTATAATTATATAAAAATATTTATAAGTATGTTTGTGTATAATTATAAGTAAATAATATATTTATTTATATTAGTAATTATAAAATTATAATAAATATATTTATTATACTTGTATTTTTATAAATATATATAATTATATAATTATATTTATATATAAGTACAAATATTTATAAATATATACAAATATTTATAAATATATTTATTTATAATTATAATTATAATTATATATATATATAATTTTATAAATATATATAATAATATAAATAAAATATTAATATTAGATCCTTATCATTTCCTTTTAGCACTCATAAAGATACCATTTTATCAATGCTGATAAAACTAATCATTATCAGCACTTTCTATTTTAATGGGGATAATACTACTCTTTATCGGTGCTTTATTGAATGCACTGATAAAACTATTCTTTATCAGTGCTTTTTTGAAAGTGTCGATAAAATCCCTATAGGTTCTTCTAAAAAGATCCATAAATGAACCCTTCCTTCTCTCGCACCTCAAGCTTTCGTGGAACCAGATCCCTACCATCGCTTTCACCAGACCCTACTATTACCTCCAATATACAATCTCGATTAATCGATCTCTCCAATATAAGGTATGTCCAAATTTAACTTTTTAGCATATTCGACTATAGTATTTTTTCAGTAGCACCTCGTCTGTGCACGTCTTCACTTCTTCTCAATGAGAAGAACATATATCCCCTATCCTTTTGTATCTGGTCTGAGTAAGAGCCTCATGTCCTCATCCTTTCTCATCATCTCCTTCTTTTGTCTCCCCCAACTTATGGGCACACCATATTCCATTACGGTTGAAAAAAATTCTCCGAATTTGTAAAACTCAATGACACTTACATACTTCCAATGACTCATATATACTTCTCGTATGATACATACACAATTCTTGTATGACCTCTTTTGTGGTGCCAAAATCTAGGCTGTAGATAATTGATTTTTCATTTTTTTTTCATGCGACTAGAATGTGTGATCTATCTTCCGAGATTCATGGACTCAGTTGGGATAGAGTTGGACATCCCTTATTAAAATAAATGATTTGTATGTAGGTTTTACCCATGATTATCTCTTTAATTTTGGATCTATTTATTTTTTGTTCATTTAATTCATGTTCTATACTTCTAATAATAGTATTAATTATGTTAGTAGAGTCTATAGGATGAAATAAAGGTTATCTCTCAGCTTCCAATGAATGTTAAATGTTTTATTATTACAAAAATATATGTTTTAAATTTTTTTTCAATTTCCATGTTCACCATGTGTTTGTTATACTTCTGGAATAAACCTTATGAAGGAAGTGTGTAGTTTTAAAATGTGTTATGGTGTTAGAAAATAATTTTCAATTGGTTCTTAATTTTTACATGGAATTTCATGTAATACACGAAATTAAATGTGTTTGTAGAGTGTTCCAATTTTATTTTTAAATAAAAAAAGCATGGTATGAAACTTTCTATTGATATATTCAATTCCTTTTAGGTTTTTAATTTTATAGTTTTATATGATTTTAAATTTATATAATTTTATATGTTTTATATTATATTGTTTTATAATAATATAATTAAATAATAGCTTTTTATTAAATATTCAAACTTTTATAGTTTTATTCATTTATAAATTTTTATTCTTTTACATATTTTATATTATATCATATATATATATATTAGGTTTTTGGGGGTACAATTACATTCAAACATACACACACCACGCATAAAGGATGGAAAGGTAGGCTATAACCCCTGCCCCTAAGGGGATAACCTACCTAATAAAGCCCTAATTTATTTTCAGTGGATGGACCATAGGCCCAATGAGTGTTAAACCCATGAAAACCCCCAACTCATTGGTCATTAAGACTAGAATTCATGACTAGTCCACAGGCTCCAGTAGTCCACCCCTCCTTCTTGGCATGGGTTACTGTAGCATTCACCTACTTCTCTGCCATCCACATGCTGCAATGACAGCCCATCACCCACGGTGGTCGCACGCTATGCAACTCCATTGCCTCTAGATTCATCTTCAACATGTAGATCCACCACTTACCCTCACCTAATGTGCATTGTCATCCAATTTAAGGTTTTTTCCTCATTTCCAATCTCTAACACTCATCGAGCCCAGGCCCATCGACCCACCACATCAAGGTCATCATGAGAGGAACCCCACCCTTTCCAACGCTCTTTCAAGCCCTTAAATATAGTCTTGATCACCATCAAATTTTCTCTGACACCCTCCACCCCCACCATGCACACAACCCCCCCTTTTCACACCACCATATTCATACCGTAAAAATCCCTCACAAAGAAGGCCTTCAAGATTCGAACATAGGACTATCAAAAAATGATGCCACATGATTAGTGTTGATCACCACTTGACCACCAACCCATTAGAAATTATGTTATTAGGTAATGAGGTAAAGGTGGGTGGATAACCATGCATATCTTGGGCCCAACCCAGCACATGTACGTTGTACACCCCCAGCTCAATTCGAGTGTAATGGGACTCGAACCTGTGCCATATCCATTTCATAAGAGTGTTCTCCTTACATGATACCACTTAACCAGTATATCATATTTACATATATAGTTTGAATATAATATTTTATTAATTATTTATAGTTTTATAATTTTATATATCTATAAATTAATATATAATTAGTGTTTTGTTAATTATAAATTATTATAATTTTATACTTCCATAAATTTTAAAATATTAAATTATTATTTTATATTTTATATATTTATAAAACAATATACTTATTTAAATTATGTCTAATTTTATAACATATATGTAGTTTTATATATTTTTATAAATTTATATTGATTTATAAATTAATGTATATTTCTTTAATATATATATTATTTCATAAATCATATATACTTTTATACTTTTATATGGGTCTATAATTTTATATACCAATATAAATATATATACATTTTAATTCATACTTTTATACCTATATAATTTTTCCAATTTACCAACAGTTTAATAATTTTACACACTCATAAATTTTATTTCTATAAATTATAAAATAATAATTTTATAATATGAATATTATTTTTTCATAAAATCAATTTTCTAATTAAGATTTATTTTATTATATCCAATATTTGATGTTTTAAATCATAATGGCTAGAAGTTTAATGTATGATTTTAATTTACTGTTGAATGAGTTTCAAATTTAGCTTTGGTTTTTTGGATTTAAAGTTAAACAGTGTATCTAAGGGGGTAATTATTTGATTCCTTCTTATAATTTCATCGGTAGACCATCATTTACTCATAAAGAAGTAAGTTATCATATCACAAGAGTTGTATTTCAAAACAAATATGAGGTATGAAACCATAACAGAAAAACAATTCAACAACTAGAAAATATTGATAGACTTAAGAGGTGTGATGAAAAAGATATGATATTTGATAAGTTTTATTTTCTTTTCCAAACCTGAGTATGTACTTAATGACTGGAAATTCAAATGTTAGTATGGACAATATTTTAAAATTTATAATATTTTTTTATATGCAAATCCACTAATATATTCAATAGCCATATTTTTCATTAGTAAAATGGTTTTAAAATAGGAAATATTTTTCCATTATTACAATCAATGGCTGTAATTTCATAGGTTTTTTATATAGTTAAAGTGATTTTAAAGGTAAATGACAGGTTTTGAAGTTAAAAAATTGGATTTATATAATGTTTCAGAATAAGGATAATATTTGGGATTTAAATGATGATCTAAATAAATGATCTTTTAAATTTCACATTGACTTTAAAAAAAAGTTTCGTGATTTGAAGTTAGAGTGAATAGACTTATCAGTTTTTTTATAATTTAGTATTCTTTATCAACATGATGAGTGGTATCTATATTTATAGATGAAAAAATGTGTATGGAAAAGGGTGCTATCTATATTTATATATTCATTTTAAATTTTAGATACCTCTTATATACACATAGTATTACATCCTACATAATATAGATTGATAATAACACCGTCAAAAAGGAATTGTAATGGCCCAAATGTCTATTAATGAAAATTCCTCTTAATCTAATTAAATGTCTTATTATATAAAATGGTTATATAACATATTCACTTCTTTGGTTTTATGATTTTGGATTTCAAAATAATGTTATGAATTGTTACCATTGCTAATGTAACCGTTGAGAAGTGATCACATAATTAGTATAAATATAGAGCATTAACAAATCCAATTTACTTAGAAAAAGGAAGTGATGGCCTCATTCAGTAGAATTGTTCCATAAAAATACCATTTTTCAGAGCTCAGAAAGGAGGTGACATCATTGGGCTTCTCTCTTGTCCAAGCCTGATCAGAGCTTCAACATGTTAAGCTCGAACGGAACTACCTATGGGAGATGTGGAAGTTGATAGAGATTACCACCTGAGAAATGTTATCAGAGACACCCCAAGATTCATTCACCATTGCACACCTTACCCTTCGATATTATGAGAGTATTATAAGGTGTTATGTAACATGACCTTAGCACTATTATTATGTGAATTATTTTTTTATATAATAAATAATATACATTCAATTTATTATTATTACTTTGTAAATAGTTTTTAAAGAAAAAAATAGTATTTTTAGTTAATATTCAATTAAGAAAACTATTTTAATGAATTAATGGATTTTTGAATTAAATAATTTTTTTATAAAATATTATTACTAAATTACTTTTTTAATATAAATTATTTTATAATTTTTATCAATACAATTGTAATTTTTATTAAGGTTGAAAACTATTTTTGTCAAACCCATGAATTTTCGATAAATGTGAGTTTTTATATTAAAAGTAAAATTTCACATGTTTAGAAAATTATTTATATAAATTGAATATTATTTTTTTAATAAAGACATCGAAATTATCTAATGGTAAATTTTTCATAATTTTTTGAGATAGTTGAATTTTTGGGTAAAAATTAACTACCATTTTAATATATAATTTGTATTATGACATCATAATGACCCAATAGTGATGTAATAAATTACAATAAATGGTAAGTTCGGTGAATATATGTTTTACTATTAAAATAATGTGATTTTGGATTTGTTTGGTTAATTTTATGGTGCCTTAGTGGACCCTCCAACACTTATAAAACATTTTATTTTTTAAAATTCATTTCCATGAGAGTATGACTCACCACCACATAAGAAATCCTAATATTTTAATATGTTCGGACATTTACCTTGTAAAATAATGTTTTCCACTCCCCTTTTTCAAAAACTGTGGGAAAAACCATGGGTTGGTTTGTGGTATTGATTAGTTTAAGTGTGGTGTCCAAAATCTAAATAATAAATAATTCTATCTATTTTCCTATATAAACCCACCCAATCTCCCACTTCCTCTTCACTCAAATCCTTTGGAGCTAGACCAACCCCTTCCCTCGTCTCTCTATAATCCTTCAAAGGCTCCCCAATCTCCCAATAAGCCTCTCTCAAGCCTCTTCCAAGCCTTTTGGATCACACTTCCATGTAAGGGATTTCTTCCTTTCTCATTTTTGTCCAAATTTCTTTATATTATTATACCATTTTGTTTTCAATTAAAAATTTTGAGGTATAATTTAGCACCTCCTTCATACTTCCCTATTTATGTCTGAATGATGAGAGACCTATTTCTCTCTCATTAATGCCTCACGTGTACACATGTTACCATGCCAAAATTCTGTAAAGAATTTCTCTCTTCTCATTTACATTCAAGAAATTATTTAGTATTATGAATATAAATTACATTAAATATGTTTGAAAATGTTTCTATATAAACAAATTATTGTCTATTTCTTGTAAATATGATGGTACCCCCCTTTCTCTCTCATCATCCATTTTTATGAATTATTATGTCACACCGTTATGCTATCAAAATTGCACCACGATTTTCCAAGTCAAAGTCATTGTGTAGTGAATACCATGACCATTTCTCTATCAAGGATATTAACCTCTATGAAAATTTACTTATTGATTATATATTTTCATATATGAATTTTTCATACCTGTATCGTGGAACAAATGATGATGTTTAATGATTCTGTGTTATATGATCTATGTGGCACACTTATGCATGAAATGATATGATTAAGAAGGGTTCCCCTAATAGTGCTCCAATGCATTTGGTAAATATTAGTATCATGATATGTCAAGTGAAATGAGTGTTTAATCATTCTAATTCAAGTGCAATGAGTTTTTACTCATTCTCCCTATGCAATGATCCTTGGCTCATTCTAATATCATGTTAAATGTTGTTTCCATATTTTCATGTTATGATAATAATCCTATATCATGCCTTTATGTTCAAGTTTCTTTTATGATCTATTAATATTCTTATTTTGTAACATTTACTATTGTAAAGACTCAAAAATTTAAAGGAAATTTTTTTCTTAATTTCTTTGGGACTTTACGAGTATGCAGTTCTTGACGGTACCTGATTCCGAGGCCTGGTGTGCCCGGAATCAATTTCCGAAGTTTAGCTCAGGTACATTCAGTGAACGGGCGAGCGGGTTTTCCTAACTTTTGAACCGGTGCTCAGAATCGAAATCTGAGGGCACTGATGAACCGTTGTGCCGGTAATTGCTTAGGAACACCTTTTCTGAAGTTGTGTTTTCTCGAAAGGTGTCGTTTAAAAAAAGTGAAGAATAAAAATATAGTTGTTTTACAAATATATTTTTATTACTCTACTAATGGTTTAAGTGTTATGGGAAAGGAAGTTGTGAGGAAGTTGGGGTGGGGCCCACATGATCCCCCACCTCCTTCAATTGCCCGAACACCCCATTAAACCCCCCCCCCACTCTAGAAATTAATTTTGTAACTCATCCACTCTTATACATTAATTGCATGCCTATTAAACACCTAATTAATTTGACAACACAAGTTAATAAATTTGGTAAATTCAATTTCAATTTTAAAGATGTTGGCATGTGTGAATAAAATAAGACAAAGTATTATTTTATTTTTGGTCGATTCGTTGTGTGGAGTCGGGGGAGAGAATAACCAAAGTCTCTAATATCTTATTCTTTCTCATTGAAGAATGCAAAGAACGCTGGAGCACCAAAGAGTGATGATGTGACATTATTCTCCTCTCCACAGCCGGTGTGAGACACCATCCACCTTGGACGTACGCCGACGTCGTCAACCCCGACACCGTCTTTGACATAATTGTTGAGGTAGGAATTTGTTTTACGTTTAAGATTAATTAACGTTCTTCGTTGTCGTTTATTAAGCCACCTGTTATCAAGATAACGGGAGGAGGTCAGACCGCACGAACACGACTGAACCTCCTCCCCATTGTTGTTAATTTTTCGCCATGGTTTGGAATGGAGGCGGCGCAGTGTCATCGCACCATGCGGGAACGAGGGAACCGCAGCCGGTGCGGGCTATGGCGAAAGAGCGTGGCGCCGTCATGCCGTGCCGATGAAGCATAAAGAGGTCATGGCCGGAGCGGGGCTGCGGCGGAGGGGCGCGGCGCCGCCGCGTCACACCGGAGCATCTTGAAGGGCCACGGCGGATGGGAGTGGCGTCATCACGTCATGCTGGTTGGACAAAGGCCACGGCCTAAGGCCATAGAGGTGCTGGGAGGGGCGGCCAAAAAGCCAGCCACCAGCGCTTCGGAAGGGCGGGACCGCGGGGTCCCGCGGCGGCACATCGGCCAGCCAGTACAGCAGGCCGTTCGGGGAGGTCGGGGGTCGTAACACCCTGCGGCAGATAGGGTGGGCCCCCTCCACGTGGGGGGCCGCCGTTTCAAGACCGGTTCGGTAGCCCCCCCCCCCCCCCCCCCCCGCACTTCTGCGTGCACTCCGCACGCGGGCACCGCACCGCGCGGACTGGCCGCGCCGGGCCGGATGGGCCGCGCCGGGCCTGACCGCCCGCGCTGGGCCAGACCCCCGTGTCAGGCCGAGCCGCACTAGCTGGTCTGGGCCATGCCAGCCGGGCCGGGCCATGCCCTAATGGTTCGGACCCGGACCCAGGTCAGGTCGACCCGGATCGGGCTGACCCAGGGGGTTTTGGGCCGGGTCGGTTGGGCCCAAACCCCCCTAAAATCGGACAAATTCGTTAAAATTCCCGTAACATGGGATACAGACCTCAAATCGACGCATTTTTAGTTGCGATGTGATCCTTGGATCGAGACAGTAGTTTCAATATATTACACTCATCGTTTCAGAGAACTTTGGGTATGTTCGGGTTGGTTCTAACACAAAACCAACAGGGCCCTCGGAGCGGAAACACTTATAAATTGAGCTATGGATGTCTGATTAACGTTCCGTCAACTTTTTGGGATTCCTCTTAGTGAGATGATTCTTTTGGATTACTCCTCTCGAGGTTTGGGTGCAGTTGGAGTATGGTCGGGTTGGTTTTGAATTAAAATCCAATCAAGCCACAGGGACGAAAAAGCCAATAACTCTCAGACTGGGCATCCGTTTGATGCGTCGTCTATTGAGTTGAGTTCCTTTTGACAAGACAGAACTTTGGGATACATCAACTCTTGAATTATTGTCAGTTGTTGTATCGACCCCCTTGGCTCGTGGAGCAGACCCTCCCGGAATCGAGCTTGCTGTGCGCGGGAACCCTAGTGATTGCTGCGACTGCGATGACGATGACGAATGTACTAGGATCCTCTGTGGGTTCAGAAGTGACGACGACTGTACTGAGATCCTCTTTGGGTTTGGCAGCGACGACGACCGTACTGAAATCCTTCATGGGTTCCACGACGATGACTACTGTTCTTGTATCCTCTGTGGGTCCGGCAGTACGTGACTACTGTTCTTGTATCCTACGTGGGTCTCGTAGTATTTGACTCTGTAGTTGTATCCTATATGGGTCCGGAGGAGTATCTGGTCTTGTATCCTTTGTGGGTCCGATAGTTTAGCTGGTCTTGTATCCTACGTGGGTCCGACAACTTAGATGAATCAATGGCTACATCTGATCATCTCTATCGTCTTACGAAGAAGTATACCTGTGTGAGCTGAGTCTTGACTTTCAATCATTATATTCGATGTGTCTGTCTTTATATCCTGTGTGGAATGGGTTGTGTTATCTATTGTGGATTGGATTGTGTTATCCTGTGTGGACTAGATTGAACTTGGGCTCGGATGATGGAGCTGAACTGGAATTGATGACTTAGGTATATGTATGGGAATATACCTAAGTAGAGTTGGTTGATACTTCGTGGTTGTATCTTTTCCTTGTGGTTTATCCTTCGTGGATTCTGGGATACCTTCGGGGGTGTTGGGGTCCCTACTAAGTAGCATATACTCACCCCTACACGGGCTATGCCCGCACTACATTATGTTGGATTCAGCGGACGGACAGCGCAGACCGAGGTAGGAGCTCATGGAGCTGGATGGTACCTCGAGGTGGATCACTGGACTGTACGTACACAGAGCGGACGGCTGGAGCCGAGGAGCAGAGGAGACCATCTGTACCCACCCTTCAGGTGGGAATTCCAGAGGATATCTTGGTGTTGTTGCTTTACTTTTCTGCTGTTGTACTCTCTTTTCAGTTGTACTTTACTTTCAGTTGGGTTTGTATTCTGGCCCATTTACTTTCCAGCACTTACTTTTGTACTCATTTTACTTAGTGTTTACTCAGCTTGCGTACTCTGTGGTGTTTGTTTACTTTATAAAGGAAATGCATTCCCCTGTTGTCGGGATTTACGCCTTTGGTACTAGTCACCAGCCCCTGGCCTATGGAAGGCGGGCTTGGGGTAGTCACGGCACGGGACCCGAGGACGGTTCATGAAAAATTGGTTTCAGAGGATGTCAGTTCTACCACAGAACTCGGGACTCTGATCTTCTTCTATGTGAAGTAGTAATGTTAAGGGTATTGAGTGTGGTTATCAGTCCAGGGGGTCCAATGTTGGTGTCGCGGTCGATGTATCCATACACTTGGACCCTCACTTCTGATTTCCGACTCAGTGCGCGAAAACATTGATTGCATGCGTGTTTCAAAAGTTTTCTTTGTGATTACTTTGTGTCAGATCACCAGGTATACTGCATTGACCGTGGTGCACGTGTCTCTTTTCAGGATGGCCCCACGATGGCAGTCAGCTAGGGTTCAGAGATTTGTGTAAGACGACAGCCCACCGAGCGATGAGGCCTCGGTGTGGGGCCCTATTACAACGGAGGCACCGATAGTACCTCTACCCGCCGAGCCACCGATTCCACCAGCCCCAGCCGCTGAGAGTGCACGTCGCCTTAGTGCACTGCACAAGTTTTTTCATCAGAGACCACCCAAGTTCTGAGGGGAGACGGACCCTAAGGAAGTCAAGGATTGGCTGGAGGTTGTTGTTCGAGTTTTCAGGTTAGTGGGAACACCAGCTGACCTCATGGTGATCCTTGCAGCGAGTCTCCTGCACGTGGCAGCAGGCAGATGGTGGAGCATGAAGCTCCAGGAGCACGACGAGACATCTCTCCTTTGGATAGACTTTGAGAGCCTCTTTCACTTGGAGTTCGTCCCAGCCACCCTCCATGCGGTGCACATCCAGGAGCTACTACATCTACGGCAGGGCAGCATGATGGTAGCCCAGTACTCGGCAAGATTTACCGATCTCTCGTGCTATTCCGCGGACATGGTACGAGACCCATTCTTCCGAGCCTGGACCTTCGAGCAGGGACTGAGGCATGAGATCAGGGCATCAATGATCTCCCTTAGTATTCCAATGCAGGTAGGAGTATTGGAGTTAGAACTTCTTGTAGAGATCTTTCTTGTTGAGCCTACACCAGCAGCGAGACCTACCTCAGGGCGGCACGTAGTAGAGTCTTCTGTAGCTGGCAGTCGATGGATGTCACAGGGGTTCAGGCGGACCAGACCATCAGGCGGACAACCCCAGGATACTAGCTCAGAAGTGCGGGGCGCACGCAGTAGAGTCATCCTTTCGAGGAGCAGACAATGTTATGCATGCATGGGTAGGGCCAGATGGCTCGTGACTGCCCGACCCGCCATGCAGAGGAGCAGTAGACGGTTGAGGGACTACCCAGGTAGAGGCAGAGGATCGACCATGGCGGTCCGCAGGGAGCAAGCGGTCGAGGTAGAGGAGTTGGCCGAGCAGCAGGTGGTGGACGATGCTTTGAGGCTTTACCACCACCACCACTAGGAGGTCCACCCCGACCCCAAGAAGCTGGCGGGTAGAGGTAGGCTCAGCTTCATGCAGCAGAGGCCTACGACCACAGCGCACCAGATATGATTCGAGGTACTATCCGTGTCTACTCCACCCTTGCTGCAGTTCTTATAGACACAGGAGTGATTCATTCCTTCATTACCGCTTCCCTTGTTTGAAGCTCGGAGATTCCGAAGGAGCCATTCGCTCGATCATTATGGCTAGGGACTCCTACGGGAGTAGACTCGATGATTATGCACTGGTGCCGACAGTGTGAGCTTACTCTAGGAGGTGAGATATTTGGATGGGATCTTCTTGTAGTGGCATCGAGGCCTTACGACGTCATCTTGGGCATGGATTGGTTATCTACAGTCCATGCTCAGATCGACTGTATTAGGCGCAAGGTGCGGTGTGTCCGCACCGATGCGAGCAGGTTCACCTTCACTGGAGAAAAGGGAGCCTTTGCAGCACAGGATGGACTCACGCAGAGGAGAGGATAACTGATCACTCATCATTTGGAAAGCCTCATCCTAGGAGTAGTTGACGTGTAGAGTCCTATTTTCCCTGTAGTGGTGGATCTGTTTGCGGACGTTTTCCCTGACAACGCTCCTGGACTACCTCCTCGTAGAGAGGTAGACATTTATATTAACCTGTACCCCGAGACAGCCCCAATATCCACTCCAGCATATTGGATGGATCCTGCTGAGCTTCGAGAGTTACGGGTACATCTGGAGGACTTTCAGGGCAAGGGATTCATCCGACCTAGTGTTTCACCCTGGGCTTCCTCGATTTTGTTCGCCAAGAAGGTGGACGGGAGCTTGCGACTGTGTGTTGATTACCGTAGCCTGAACCAGGTGACCGTTAGGAACAAGTATTCACTACCGAGGATTGACGACCTCTTCGATCAGCTCAAGGGATCACGGTGGTTCTTGAAGATAGACCTCAGGTTAGGCGATCATCAGCTCAGAGTTCGAGATGTGGATGTGCAGAAGATGGCTTTCAAGTGTCGGTATGGACACTATGAGTTCTTGGTTACGCCTTTCTGCGTAACCAATTCTCCAGCAGTGTTCATGAGTCTCATGAATAGGATCTTCCAGCCTTACCTTGATCGATTTGTCCTGGTCTTCATCGACGACATATTGATTTACTCGACCACTGAGGAGGAGCACGCCTACCACATGTGGGTTGTACTGGACACACTCTGAGAGCACTAGCTTTATGGTAAGATCTCTATGTGTCTGTTCTGGATACGTGAGGTCCACTTCTTGGGGAACGTCATTTCTAAGGCGGGAGTTGTGGTGGATCCTATGAAGATCAAGGCAGTGCTAGCTTGGGAGCCACCCAGGAGCGTGATGGAGGTACGGAGTTTCATAGGTCTGGCTGGGTACTAACAGAGATTTGTGCCAGACTTCTCCAAAGTTAAGACACCAAATTCAGCTGTGATGATGAAGGGGAAACCTTTCGTGTGGTCAGATAGATGTCAGCAGAGCTTCCAGGAGATGAGACAGAGATTGACCAGTGCATCTATCTTGAAGCTACCAGAGGAGGGAGAAAGGTACATAGTCTACTGCGATGTATCATAGACCGGACTTAGGTGTGTCCTGATATAGGATTGGGAAGTGATCGCCTATGTATCACGATAGTTAAGGCAGCACAAGCAGAACTACGCTACCCATGACCTGGAGTTAGCAGCAGTGGTCTTCACTCTAAAGATGTGGAGGCACTATCTGATGGGCGAGCACTTTACAGTGTATTCTGACCACCAGAGTCTCAGGTATATCCTCTCACAGAAGGACCTGAACCTGAGACAGTGGCGATGGCTCGAGTTCCTCCAGGACTATGACTTTGAGGTAGTCTATACTCCTGGAAATGGGAACGTAGTAGCCGATGCTCTCAGCAGGAGGACAGGAATTCAAAAACTTGGAGAGGCGACAGAGAAGCTAGCCGCTTTTCAGATATCCTTTGTGGATAAAGATGGGGAATCCTTCCTTCAGTCGCTCACAGTCACACCTCTACTTCTTCAGCGGGTCAGAGAGGCACAGCGTGGGAACATTGACTGTGAGACGCGACGTGCACATATTTGCACAGTACAGGCACCTGATTGTTTCTCTATAGGAGGAGATCATGTCATCCTTTTCAAAGGACGTACCATGGTACCAGATGCACTATAGGAGGAGGTGCTGAGGGAGTTCCAAAATTCCCCTTTAGCGGTATATCCAGGAGTGGAAAGATGTACCAGATCTCAGACGAAAGCACTAGTGGCTGGATATGAAGAAGGATATAGAAGAGTTCGTTTCTCGATGTCTCACCTTCCAGCAGGTGAAGGAAGAGCACCAGGTACCAGTAGGCTTGGTTCAACCCTTGGAGGTCCTGGAGTGGAAGTGGGATGGTATATCTATGGATTTCATGACTAGACTTCCACGTACTTCCAGAGGTCACGACTCCATTTGGGTGATTGTCGACCGAATCACCAAGTCGGCACACTTATTACCTATCAGAGAGAAGGGCTTAGTGGAGATCTTGGGACATCTCTACGTTTAGGAGATCGTACGACTTCATGGTGTGCCATCATATTTCGTCTCGGATCGAGATGCTCACTTTACTTCCCAGCTTTGGAAGGGGTTGTAGGAGGCATTCGGGATGCAACTACATCTGAGCACTGCCTTTCACCATCAGACGGATGGTCAAACAGAGAGGACCATTTAGACTCTCGAGGACATGATCCATGCATGTTTTCTCGACTTTGGTCGTAGCTGGGAGGATCACCTACCATTGGTGGAGTTTTCGTACAACAACTGTTACCACTCCACCATCGGGATGGCACCATAAGAGGCATTGTACGACCGACCGTGCAGATCACCTCTGTGCTGGACAGACCCTGGGGATCTAGCACTTTTGGGACTAGAGATGGTCCAGGCCATGACAGAGAAGGTCCAGGTCATCCAGGAGTGAATGAGGACAGCTCAGAGCCGACAGAAGTCTTATGCTGACTCGAGGCGGAGACCACTAGAGTTTGAGTATGGCGACCACATTTTCTTTCGGGTCTCACCTTGGCGTGGATTATGGAGATTTGGTCGGGGAGGCAAGTTATCTCTGCGCTTCATCGGACCATTCTAGGTTCTCAGTAGGATAGGCGAGGTGGCTTATCGCCTGGTTCTACCACCTCAGTTGCACCGGGTGCACGACGTCATCCACGTATCTCAGTTGATAAGATATGTGCATGACCCAACACATATCATCGACCATAGGGAGATGGACATAGATGATGGGGTGTCT
Source organism: Viscum album (assembly GCA_963277665.1). Classification (NCBI taxonomy): domain Eukaryota; kingdom Viridiplantae; phylum Streptophyta; class Magnoliopsida; order Santalales; family Viscaceae; genus Viscum; species Viscum album. The sequence continues at coordinate 381,554,253 of OY728138.1, forward strand.
TTTGCGGAGGTCCTGGTGGAGATCGAGGATCGACAGGAGCGGGTCCTACGTGGGCGGTTGATTCCACTAGTGCGCATCAGGTGGCAGCATGGGAACCTCCAGGAGAGCACTTGGGAGCGGGAAGCTCAGATGCGTGCTCAGTACCCTCATTTGTTCCCCTAGTTTGTGATGTATCTTTATGGGGACGTAAAGCCCTGAGGTGGGAGTAATGTAAGGACCCGTAAATTTCAAGGAATTTTTTTCATAATTCCTTTTGGATTTTACGAGTACGCAATTTTTGACGGCACCGGATTCCGAGGCCCGATGTGCCCGAAATCAATTTCTGAAGTTTAGCTCGGGTACGTTCAGTGAACGAATGAGCGTGTTTTCATAAATTTTGAACCGGTGCTCGAAATCAAAATCCGAGGGCACCGATGAAACCACAGCGCCAGTAATTTCTTAGGAACACCTTTTCCAAAGGTGTGTTTGCTCGGAAGGTGTTGTTAAAAAAAGTGAAGAATAAAAATATAGTTGTTTTACAAATATATTTTTATTACTCTACTAATGGTTTAAGTGTTATGGGAAAGGATGTTGTGAGGAAGTTGGTGTGGGGCCCACACGAGCCCCCACCTCCTTAAATTTCCCTAACACCCCATTAAACCCCGCCCCCCTCTAGCAATTATTTTTTTAACTCATCCACTCTTCCACATTAATTGCATGCCTATTAAACGCCTAATTAATTTGAAAACACAAGTTAATTAATTTGGTGAATTCAATTTGAAATTTAAAGATGTTGGAATGTATGAATAAAATAAGGAAAAGTCTTATTTTATTTTTGGTTGATTCGTTGTGTGGAGTCGGGGGAGAGAATAACCAAAGTCTCGAAGATCTACTTCTTTCTCGTTGAAGAACCTGAAGAATGTCGTAGCACCAAAGAGTGATCGACGTGTCGTTCTTCTCCTCTCCGCAGCCGGTGTGAGACGCCATCCACCTTGGATGTACGCCGATGTCGTCAACCCTGACACCATCTTCGACATCATTTTGGAGGTAGGTATTTTTTTTATGTTTAAGATTAATTAACATTCTTCATTGTCGTTTATTAAGCCGCATGTTATCAAGATAACGGGAGGACGTCGGACCACATGAACACGGCCAAACCTCCTCCACATTGTTGTTAATTTTTTTCCAGGGTTTGGAACGGAGGTAGCGCGGTGCCGTTGCACCGCACGGGAATGAGGGAACCGCGGCCGGTGCGGGCCACGGCGAATGAGCGCGGCACCGTCGCACCACGCCTTTGAAGCTGAAAGAGGTCATGGCCGGAGCAGGGCCGCAATGGAGGGGTGTGGCGCCGTCGCGCTACGCCGGAGCATCTTGAAGGGCCACGGCTGGGGCGGGCCACGGTGGAGGGGCGCGGCGCCATCGGGCTGCGCCGGTCAGACAAAGGCCGCGGCGGTGCTGGGAGGGGCGGCCAGAAATCCGACCATTGGCGCTTCAGAAGGGTGGGACCGCGGGGTCCCGCGGTGGCACATCCGATGGCCAGCACGGCTGGCCGTTTGGGGAGGTCGGGTGTCGTAACCCCCGGCGGCAGACAGGGCGGGCCACCTCCATGCAGGGGGCCGCCGTTTTGAGACCAGGGGGCAGCCCCCCCCCCCCTGTTCCGCGTGCGCTCCGCATGCGAGCATCGCACCGTGCGGACCGGCCGCGCCAGGCTGGACCGCCCGCGTAGGGCCGGCCCGCCCGCGCAGGGCTGGACCCCCGCGCCGGCTGGGCCGGGCCGCACCCTAATGGGCCGGACCCGGACCCGGGTCGGGTCGACTCAGTTCGGTCCCACCCAGGGGGTTTTGGGTCGGGTCGGTCCGGGCCCAAACCACCCTAAAATCGGACAGATTCGTTCAAACACCCGTAACTTGGGATACAGACCTCCGATCGACGCACCGTCAGTTGTGAGGCGATACTTGGATCGAGATGGTCTTTTTTTTATATTACACTCAAGGTTTCAAATAACTTTTGGTATGTCTGGGTTGGTTCGAACACGAAACCAACCGGGCCCTCGGAGCGGAAACTCTTATAAGATGAGCTACGGATTTCTGATTGACGTGTCGTCAACTGTGTTGGATTCCTCTTAGTGAGACGGTTATTTTGGATTACTCCGCTCGAGGTTTGGATGTAGTTGGAGTATGGTCGGGTTGGTTTTGACTTTAAAACCAACTAGGCCCCTGGGATAAAAAAGCCAATAACTCTCAGACCGAGCATCTGTTTGACGCGTCGTCTGTTGCGTTGTGTTCCTTTTGACGAGACGAAACTTTGGGATACATCAACTCCGGACTTCATGTCAGTTGATCTATCAACCCCCATGGCTCGTGGAGCGGACCCTCCCAGAATCGAGCATGCAATGTGAGGGAACCCTAGAGCTAGTTGTGACTGCGACGACGATGACGACTCTACTGGGATCCTCCGTGGGTTCGGCAGTGACGACGACTGTACTGGGTTACTTGGTGGGTTCGGTAGCGACAACGACCGTACTGAAATCCTCTGTGGGTTCGACGACGATGACTACTGTTCTTGTATCCTATGTGGGTCCAGTAGTACGTGACTACTGTTCTTGTATCCTACATGGTTATGGCAGTATTTGACTCTGTACATGTATCCTACATGGGTCCGGCAAAGTAGCTGGTCTCATATCCTTTGTGGCTTCGATATCTTAGCTGGTCTTGTATCCTACGAGGGTCCGACAGCTTAGATTAATCAGTGGCTACATCTGATCATCTCTATCATCTTACGAAGAAGTATACCTGTGTGAGTTGAGTCTTGACTTTCAATCATTATCTTCGATGTGTTTGTCTTGCTATCCTGTGTGGATTAGGTTGTGTTATCCTGTGTGGATTGGATTGTACTATCCTGTGTGGACTAGATCGAACTTGGGCTCGGATGATGGAGCCGAACTGGAATTGATGACTTAGGTATATGTATGGGCATATACGTAAGTAGAGTTGGTTGATACTTCGTGGTTGTATCTTTTCCTTTTGGTTTATCCTTCGTGGATTCTGGGAGACCTTCGGGGGTCTCGGTGTCCCTACCGAGTAGTGTATACTCACCCCTACACGGGCTATGCCCGCACTACATTGTGTTGGATGCAGACGACGGACTGCGCTGACCGAGGTAGGAGCTCATGGAGCTGGACGATACCTGGAGGTGGACCACTGGTCTGGACGTACACGGAGCGGATGGCTGGAGTCAAGGAGTAGAGGAGACCATCTATGCCCACCCTTCAGGTGGTAATTCCAGAGGACAACTTGGTGTTGTTGCTTTACTTTTCTTCCATTGTACTCTATTTTCAGTTGTATTTTACTTTCAGTTGGGTTTGTATTCTAGCCCATTTACTTTCCAGCACTTACTTTTGTACTTAGTTTTCTTAGTGTTTACTCAGCTTGTGTACTCTGTGGTGTTTGTTTACTTTATAAAGTCAATGCCTTCCCCTATTGGCAAGATTTACGCCTTTGGTGCTAGTCGCCAGCCCCTGGCCTATGGAAGGCGGGCTTGGGGTAGTCACGGCATAGGACCTGAGGACGGGTCATGACAACTATATTCTTCATGTTATGACTTGTTTACTCCCTTACTGGGTATTATATCTCACCTTTTTCTAATGCATGTCCTCAGGTTATCCCATGCAATGCTAAGTACGAAAGAATGTTGTGGTCATGTAATAAAAGTTTTCAATAAAGAAGTGTATTTCATGTTTTAAGTTGTTATTTAATGTTCCTAATCCCAAAATACACTATACCTCTCGATCTTCTATTCTATATCAGGTAAATATTTTATGTAATAAAATATGTTTAAGTGTGTAATAAAGATAAGGGTTGTTATAGTTGGTATCAGATGGTAGGTTTAGTTATTTTTGGGAATAAGATTAGAAAACCCTAGTGAAATCCTTAGGGATGAGACTAATTATAATAAAAACATCCCTAAATTTTGGAAAGTATTTATTAAGTGGTTTATCGCGAAAATACATCCCTATCTGGATACGAGCAGGTAGAGGCGGCTCTGGAACAGATGTATCTAGGGGTAAAACCTGAAAACGATGCTTTGAGCTAGACTCAAATAGGAACTAGTGCACAACAACGGGCCTTGATGCACTCTTGGATATGACACTACTATGGGATATTATTTGGTAAATTCATAAGCTTATTATGAACCATTATTAAGGTAATTAAAGAAAAGCCCCTACGAATGTATTTTGGGATGTAGATCATTGATAACATAGATTAAAGCCTAAAAATTCATAAGTTAAGGAAATAAAAGTAATTTATAAGTCATCCATTTTTGTATTTGGATTATCCTTTATGTTTCACCCCTAAAAATATTTTTATTCCATCCAATGGCTGATAATAGGAGGACTTGGGCTAACAAAAGTTGTGAAGATCAATGTGACGAATGTTCTAATGAGATGACCAATCTGATAGGACTAGGAATCTTGAACATTGTCATGATACTCTCTCAGTTGTCTCAAGTTTTGAATAGAAAAATGGGTCAAGAGGAACATTAATCCCCCCCAAGAAAGAATAAGTCGCAATAGATAGCTTCCTGAGACAAAGGCCTCCTACTTTTAATGGTGCATCTGATCCCTCAATCGTTGAACAATAGATCAACTCCATTGAGAATATATTCTCTAACCTTCAATGTTCTGGACAAGAGAAGGTACTTCTGGATTCTTATCATATGGAGGGTGAAGTTGATCAATGGATTAAATTGATCAAAAATATGAATCTTGGGGAAGATATCGAGGCGTTGGAATTGAAGGATTTCTAACAAAAATCGATAAATATATTCTGTGCACCCTCCATCTTTAGATGGAAAGGGACTTCCTTTCCCTCAAGAAAAAAGATGAAGAATATGTCGAAGAATATGAGGAAAACATCACAATTATTGTATGACATGCCTTGGGATTTTTCGTCACCCCTGAATGAAAGGATGGTCACTTCTTTGGTGGGCTAAAACCTAGCCTACAGAAAGCCCTAGTGATCCGGGACTTTGAGGACTATGCGGAAATTTTATGATGTTCCCTAAAAGTTGAAATGGAGATTGGAGAATCTCAGGGGTATAATGGGGGTACTAATAATAATGTGGAATTTAATTATGGAGGTCTGATGGATAAATCCAATGGTGCTATGGAAATCCAGCACCCCACTTGTCAAAGGTGTGGAAAGAAGCACCCTAGAAATTTCCTGAAGGGGATGAGGAAATGATTTAGGTGTGGAAGAGAAGGCCACCTGGCCATTAACTCCCAACATGAAAAACCCATGGCTACAAAAGAGGAGAGGAAACTCTCCATTCAACCCTCAATGTGTTTTTCATTTCTTCAACTTCAAATAATCAGGGCACTTTGAAAACCAGTGCCCTAAGCCAAGGGTTTTCGAGCCCAACCAACCATCTTCATGGTAGAAAGGGTGATATTTTTCCATCACTACCTCCGAATTGAACCCCAACAATAAAGTAGTGACATGTATGCTAGTTATTCATTCAAGAACAACGAATGTACTTTTTTATTCTATTTTACACATTATTTTATATCCCAAAAGTTTAGTAGAACAATCTCAACACCACCACAAGTAATGTAAGTAAAGATGTCGGTGAGAACGGAAAATGGGGAAATCATTGCATCCCATGAATATAACTCCTCTACTGTCATAATTTGTGTATTTAACTTCCTAGAACACCTTTCCATACTCCCTTTGGTAGAATTTGTTAAAATTATTGGCATGGATTGGATTTCCATATATATAGCCAACATAAATTTTCATGATAGGGAAATCACTCTCTATATGGTGAATCGACCCCCGATTCGGTACAAGTGAAAATAGAAGGATGAATCTTCTTTAGCACCATCATCTCAAACATGGATATTACTTCCCTATGAGAACGCATATTTTGATCAGATGATTGAGTCTAAGGAAGCAACCACACTTGAATACATTCCTATTGTGAGTTAATTCCCTGAAGTGTTTCCCAAGGAATTTCCTGGTCTTCCTCCTATATGAGATGTTGAATTCTTGATTGATCATATACCTGGGGAGTTTCCAATATCCAAGACTCCAAATAAAATGGCTATTTTGGATCTTGAGGAGCTGAAGAAACAACTATAGGATAATCTGGATAAAGGAGTTATCTTCCCAACTGCTTCACCATGGGGTGCACCAGTTCTCTTCGTCAAAAAGAAGGATGGGTCCATGCACCTTTGAATTGATTATCATGATCTCAAAAGAATTAATATAGAGAAAACTTATCCTCTTCCATGAATTGATGAATTGTTTGATCAGCTACGTGGAGCAAAATATTTCTCCAAGGTGGATCTATGGTCAGGATATTATCATGTAAGGGTTAAGAAAGAGGATATACCCAAAAATAATTTTCTCACAAGATAGGGGCACTGTGAATTCAGAATAATTCCTTTCAGACTCACTAATTCCCCATAAATATTCATGGACTTGATGAATAGAGTCTTTATATATTACCTCGATAAATTTTTGGTAGTATTTATAGATGATATTCTAGTATACTCCAACACCAAGGATGAGCATGAGGAGAAACTAAGAATTGTACTAGAGACCTTGTGAAAGGATACGATCTATGAAAATTAAATCAAGTGTGAGTTCTGGTTGAAGGAGGTATCATTCTTGGGTCATATCATCACAAGAAATGGGATATCTATGGATCCCTCCAAGACAGGTGCAATTGAGGTAGGCTGAGGCCAACATCAGTGACAGATATTCATAGTTTCTTGGGGTTGACTGGATATTATCGCTGATTTGTGAGAAATTTCCACGATTGTCCAACACTTTTACCAAGCTAACTTGAAAGGGATTCAAATTTTCTTAGAGGGATGAATGTGAAGATAGATTCAAGGACTTGAAAATGAGTCTAATCACTGCGTCTATGCTCACACTACCCATAGTGGAGAACTTGTTTTGGTATTTAGTGATTCTTCAAAGAAGGGAATGGGTTGTGTTTTGATGAAAAATGACAAAGTCATTGCCTATTATTCAAGGTAATTGAGTTTTCATGAGAAAAACTATCCAACATGTGATCTGGAGTTGGCTATAGTAATCTTTGTTTTGAACGTTTGGAAACATTACCTCTTTGGGGAGAAGTGTGAAATATAAACTGATCACAAAAGCCTCAAGTATATATTCACATACAAAGAGTTGAATATGAAACAATGAAGATGGATAGAGATGATCCAATACTATGACTTCTCAATCCATTACCACCATAGGAATGTGAACAAGGTTGTAGATGTTCTATGTAGAAAGAACCCATCAATTCTATCATTGATGACAATTTAAAAGGATCCAATCTTCTTAGATTTGATGAAGATGGATATGGGAATCATGAAGAATGGAACATTGTCAATCCTTTCACAAATTAATTCTCAAACATCTCTTTTGGAAAGGATAAAGGATTCTTAAAAGGATGATGTGGGAATTCAGAAGAAAGTGGAAACTATTAGAAAATGGAAATCCTAGGATTTTAATGTTAATGAAGACAAAATTGTGAGATTTGGGTGAAGACTATGTATTCGATCAAATCCATAGTTGAAGAAATAACTTCTGGATGATGAACATAGTTCTAATTTATCCATTCACCCAGGAAACACAATGATGTATCGAGATCTCTGAGAGAATCATTGGTGAGATAACATGAATAAGGATACCTTTGAGTATACATCAAAGTGCCTGTTATGTCATCAAGTGAAGGCTTAAAGGCAGAAGTCTAAGGGTATGATGAAACCATTACCCATAACAGCATGGAAATTAGAGAACATCACCGTGGAATTTTTCACTGGACTTCTAAAGACATGCAAAGGAAACAATGTTATCTAGGTTCTTGTTGATCATCTTACAAAGACTGCACACTTCATTGAAATTAGAGAGGATTTCTCATTGGATCAAATTTCATGGATATACATCATATATGAGGCAAGGTTTCATGGAGTACCACTATTGATTATATCTGATTGAGATCCAAGATTTACCTATAAGTTTTGGAAGAGTCTTCAATATGATCTGAATACTGAGCTGAACTTCAGTACAACTTATCATCCTTAAACTGATGGCCAATCTGAGCAGACTATCCAAACACATGAGGACATGTTGAGAGCATTCTCAATAGACTTCGAAGGAGTATGGGATCAACATCTTACTCTATTTTAGTTCTCTTACAACAACTATTTCCACTCAAGCATCCAAATGAACCCTTATAAAGCCCTTTATCGGAAAGGGTATAGAACACCATCATGTTGGGATGAAGTTGGGTATAGAAAACTCCTAAGTCCGGAAATGGTTGAAGATATGGTGTAGAAGGTTATGACCATCTAGAAGCACATTAAATATGCTCTGAGTCGACAAAATATCTACGCTGATAATTATCAAAGAGACCCTAAGTTTGATGTCAGAGACATGGTATTCCTCTACATACCACCATAGAAGAGAGTTATGGGATTTGGGAAGAAGGTAAATCTTATTCCAAGGTACATCGGCCCTTTTGAGATCCCTGGTCGCATTGGAGAAGTGTCCTATTGACTAGCACTCCCACTGAACCTATCTCAAGTACATGATGTATTCCATGTATCACTCTTGAGGATGTACATACCTAACCCATCGCATGTATTCAATCCATAGGTGGTACCATTGGAGAATGACCTCTCCTATGAAGAGAAGTCAGTGAAGATCTTAGATAGTAGGGAAAAGGCTCTATGGAATAAGACAATGTCCCTCGTCAAGGTGTTGTGGAGAAACCACAAGTTTGAAGAAGAAATGTGGGAATCAAAGGAATTGATGAAGTAGGGTTACCCTCATTTATATTAGTGTGGGAAAACGAAAATTTTAGGGATAAATTTCTTAAGGGGGGAAGATTATAACGAACCAAAATTTCATTAATGAAAATTTCAAATGTTCTAATTAAATTTCATATTATGTAAAATGGTTATATAACATATTAACTTCTTTGGTTTATGATTTTTTATCTGAGAATGTCGTTAAGAATTTTTACCATTGCTAATATAGTCATTAAGTAGTGATCACATGATTATTATAAATATAGGGCTTTAACAAACCCAATTTACTTAGACAAAGGAAGTGATGGCCTCATCTAGTAGAATTGCTCCATACAACGAACATTTTTCAGAGCTCAAAAACGAGGTGGAGTCATTGGGATTCGCTCTTGACCAAGCCCAAGCCAAGCTTTAGCTCGTTAAGCTCAAATAGAACCACCTACGGGAGAAGTGGAAGTTGATAGAGATTACCACCCGAGCGATATTATCTGAGCCACCCCAAGAGTCTATCACCATTGCACACCTTACCCTTTAGTCTTATGTGAGTGTTATAAGGGTTTATGTAACAAGAACTTAGCACTATGATTATGTGCATTATTTTTCTATATAATAAAAAATATACATTTATTTTATTACTGTTGCTTTGTAAATAATTTTTAAAGAAAAAATAATATTTTAGTTAATATTCAATTAAGAGATCTATTTCAATGAGTTAATGTATCTTTTAATTAAATATTATTTTAATAAAATATTATTACTAAATTAATTTTTATTAAATATAAATGATCGTATAATTTTTATGAATACAATTGTAATTTTCTTTTTGGTTTGAAAACTGTTTTTGTCAAACCCATGAATTTTCAGTAAATGTAGGATTTTATTTTAAAAGTAATAATTCAAATGTTTATAAATTATTTAGATAAAATTAATATTATTTTTGGAATCAATAAATCTAAATTATCCAATAGTGATTTTTTCATAATTTTATGAGATAGTTGAATTTTTGGGTAAAAATTAAATACCACTTTAATATAAAATGTATTTTATGACATCATAATGACCCAATAGTTATGTAATAAAATAATATAAATAGGTTGTCAGAAAAATATATATTTTACCTTTAAAATAATTTTATTTTAGATTTGTTTTTTTAATTTTATGGTACCTTAGTGGACCCTCCAAGACTTATAAAACATCTTAACTTTTTAAATTGATTTCCTTGAGAGTGTGACTCTCCTCCACACAAGAAAGACGAATATTTTAATAATTTCGGCCATTGGAATTTTAAAATAATGTTTTCAAATCCACTTTGGAATAAATCATGGGAAAAAACTTTGGGTTATTTTGTGGTTTTGATTATTTTAATTGGTGGTGTCCAAAACATAAATAATAGAGAATTCCCTCTCTTTTCCTATATAAACCCACCCAAGCTTCCACTTCCAATTCACTCAAATCATTTGTTTCTCAACCCAAATATTCCCTCCTATCTATATAATCCTTCCAAGGATCCCCAAGCTCCCAATAATCAGCTCTCAAGCCTCTCCCAAGCCTCTCACATGCCTTTTGGATCACACTTCCAAATAAGGGATTTCTTCCATTCTCATTTTTCTCCAAATTTATTCATATTGTTATACCCTTTTGTTTTCAATTAAAAATGTTGGGGTATGATTTCAAACCTCCCCCATACTTTCCACCTTATTTTTTAATGATGATATACCTCTTTCTATCTCATTACTTCCTCCCATGTACACCTATTACCATGCCAAAATTCCGTAAGGAATTTCTCTCTTCTCATTTACATTCAAGAAATTCGTTTGTATAATGAATCTAAATTCCATTATATATGCTGGGACATGTATATATATGACCCCCTTGTTACCCATTTCATGTAAATATGATGAGACACCCCTTCCTCTCTCATCAACCATTTTTGTGAATTCTTATGTCACGCCGTTATGCTGCCGAAATTACACAGTGATTTTCCAATCCAAAGTCACTGTGTAGTGAATACCATGCCCATTTATCTATCAAGGGTATTCAACTTTATTCTCATTCACTTATTGATTATAGAGTTTCATTTATGAATTCCATATTCCTTTATCATGGATTAAATGACGATGTTTAATTAATCCTTGTTATATGATCCATGTGGCACACTTATGCATGAAATGAAATGATTAAGAATGGTGTGCCTTGATATCACTCCAATGCATTGGTAAATCTTAGTATCATGATAAATCAAGTAAAATGAGGGTTTAATAATACTAATTCAATTGAAATTATGGTTTAATCATTCTTCATTTACAATTAGTCTCGGCTCATGCTAATATCATGTAAAACGTTGTCGTCACATTTCCATGTTATGATAATCATGCTATATCATGCCTTTATCTTCATGTTTATCTTACGATCCATTGATATGACTATTTCCTAACTTGTAATTTATTCTTAATTTTGATCCATGTTCACTCCCTTACTGGGCTTTATAGCTCACCCTTTTTTATTCATGTACTCAGGTTATCCCATGCAATGCTATGTTCGAAGGAATGTTGTGGTCATGTAAAAAAAGTTTCAATAAAGAAGTGTATTTCATGTTTTAAGTTGTTATGTGATGTTCATAGGCCCCAAAGACACTAGACCTCTTTATCTTCTATGTTTTATCAGGTGATTATTTTATTAAATAAAATATGTTTAAGTGTGTAATAAAGAGTAGGGTTGTTATAGGAATGAAATTGGCTCTATTTATTCCATATTATATCCATCATGACCTCACCCCCAGAAAAAGTGAATTAATGTTTAAACCCATTTCAACTCATAAACGTACTTTTCATCTAGCATCACCTATATGGTTTAAATTATGAGATTCTTATAAAACTACATATTATCTCTGATTTGGTGTCATCTTATATGGGGATGAGTCTAAGTCTACAAAATGAAATAATAATTATCATAATCCTCATCTCCATCTCCCAAATAGTTATTATTGATTTTTTTGTCTCAAACTCATCCCCCATCACTTATTGACATGCAACTATGTTTATTGAAATACTCTAAGTAGTAGTTATCCTATTCCAGGTACCAGTGAACTTTGTGGATGAATTCGGAGGATAACACTTACCACTAGTGGAGTAATTCTTTTCATCAATACAATTAACCATTTCCTTTAAATAATGATGAAATTATTTGAAACATTCAATTTCTGGGTTACCCTTATTTGGAATGATCCTTTATGTGAATATATTTATTTTTTAAAATATTAATATTACCAAATAAAATAGGATGGATATGAATTTTAAATGTATGGATTCCAATCATATGAAATAATATCATGAATATGGGGTGAAATAGTTTATCATGTTTTCAAAAGATCATGCATATAACCCTTATTAAATAATTTCTTTTTTATGATATTGTTATTCAAGACTAATTAGTCCAAAGTAATTGGAGGAACTCATTATCAGTCACAGAATAGATCGAAGTTATCAATATAGGAATAAACATGGGGAAAACATGAATGTAGCTAATGACTGGGGTAACACTACATATTATAGATCATGTGATATGATTACAAGCCTAGAAAATTAAGTAGAGTGTATTGAGGATGTTATTACAAGTGTGAATGATGATGATGATTTTTTGGAGTAAATTATAATGATAGTTGAAGATGAACTTCATGATTGTCCAAATGTTTTGAGAAGATGAAAATTTGTGTAGAGAATACTTTGTATGGTGGTTTCACTAAGAATAATGAATTTTTATTGGTACTAATGTTGTATAATTTAAATTATATTAATAGATGGAGTGAAACCAATTTTTCTAAACTACTTTCTCTCTTTAATGATACAATACTAAAAGATAATAAACTTCCTAGACAAAAATATGACACTAAATGAATGATACATTATATGGGTATGATCTTTGAAAGAATACATGCCTGTCCAAAAAAATGTATACTATTTCATAAGGACCACAAATCATATAAATAATGCCCAAAGTTTGGTGCTTCTTGATATAAGAAATATGAATTAGTTACTATGAAATTTGAATGGTACTTTCCAATCATCCCAAGGTTTAGATTCTTATATGGAATTGGGGAGACTAAAAATCAAATGATGTGACACATAGATACAGGAAATAAATATGGGAAACATTGTCACCTAGAAGACTCTCCTCAGTGGAATAGAATTGATCATGAGTATCCTGAATTTGGAAATGATCCAAGAAAACTTCGTCTTTCACAATCTATATATGGGTTAAATCAATTTTGTTTTCAAAATAGCACTCATAGTACATTTCCTGTTATCTTGGTAATTTTTAACTTTCCACCATGGTTATACATGAAATAAAAATACATTATGTTTTTTATATTCATATTAGGACCATAAAACCCACATAATTATATTGATGTTTATCTGGACACATTGATTGATGATTTGAAATTATTTTGGGATTCAGGTTTTATGTTGTATGATGCTTATAGAAATGAATATTTCTTGATGAGATCCATGTTGTATGGGAAGATAAATGAATTTTCTAATAATGGAAAATTTTCAGGATATAACATTAAAGTAACTCAAGGTCGTTCCACTTGTGAACAAGGTACACAGTCAATTTGGTTGAAACAGTCATCAAAGATTGAGTTTCTAGGACATCTCAAATTTCTTCCTTGAATACATAAGTACTAATCATGGATGAAATCATTCGATTATTGTTTAGAAGAAGGTACTACAGTGTATCCACTAACAAGTGATCAACTATTTTAGAAGTAAAATAATTGGACACTTGTTTAGGTAAAAAAATTTGAAAAAACATTACAAGAACCAGTTGGAAAATATATCATTTTAAATAAATCACTATACATGAATTTGTACAATTCAAAAATTGTATTGATGATATTATTGTTGAAAAATTATATTTTATAGTGTCATTTGAACCTTACTAAATGAAATTAGAAAAAATTATAGAATGAAGGATATGTTGGATTTGATTGAAATGGGAATACATAAAGATTTGGTGCCAGTGAAGGTTGAAAAATAGAATTTTCTTCTTCTAGTTGCTTACACTCTTTCCTAATAGTAGATATATCAGTTTTGAAACATATTAAATGATGTAAATGTTCTAGAGTGGTCTTCATCAAATATTAAGAATATCATGTTAATGATTGATTTAACTTTAAAGGGTATGAAATCACACGACTGTCTGGTTTTGTTATAAGATCTAATGTCTATATATTTACATTACATTTTTTCCAAGAATGTATGTCATACATTAACAATGATTTGTTTATTTTTCAAATCTATATGTAGAAACTTTATTGACCCAAATATATTACTAATTATGGAAAAGAAAATTTTCATCATATTATGTGAATTGGAAATGTTCTTCCCACCAGAATTATTTGATATGATGGTTCACTTGATGGTTCACTGGGTGAGAGAGATTAGAATATGGGGTCCTAAACATTATAGATGGATGTACCCCATTTAATGGTATATGAATCTTTTAAAATGGTATGTAAAAAATATAATTTGGATAGAGGGTTATATTTAAAATAAATATATTGTCGAGGAAGCTATTGAATTCTCTACCGACTACCTGTCCGGGGTGGAAATAATTGGTACACCAAAATCTCATCACACTTGGAAGTTTATGGGTGAAGTATCTTAAGGAATAGATTTTTTAATAATCAATATTTTATATTGGGATCTATACAAACTTTTCATTTTCATAATAGCTTAGAGGTTTCCCCGTATGTTTAAACCCACAAAAAAATCATAGGAATTTTAATCCAACAAGGGTTGAAAGTTGGATATAAAATAAACATAATTAACAGTTTATAGGATGGTTTTGAGACCATATTTTTAATTAGTTGGATTAAAATCATAATTCAATTTCATTATGACTTACATTCCTAGCCATAGAAATAAGTGTGCATGTATTATCATACAATAGTAATGTATTTAATGGTTATATGTTCTATACACTTGCAAATGTGGAAGGAAGGACAATGAAAAATAGTATAGTTACACTTGTGGCTAAGGTGATGCATGTATCTGGTCCCAAGGATATAAAACCAATTTCATAGAATGTTTCATACTTTGGTATCATAAAACAAATAAGGGTGTAGGATTATAAAACATTACAAGCGAATTTTTTTCAGTGCAAGTGGGTTGATAATAGGAGTTTTGTTAAAATAGATGAATTGGGATTCATGAAAGTGACGTTCAGTAAGGAAGGGTACAAATAAGAACCATTTATAATGGAATCACATGCAGTACATGTATGTTATGTTCCAGATCCCACAAACCAAAAGTGTTCAATTGTTCTGTTACCAACCAAAACCACTGAAGGTTCAGATAAAAATTCAACTGATGATGAACCATTCATTAGGATTTCATAATCATTTTGTTGTGGTCAAAATGTAGATGGTTTATTTTATATCATTATAGACCAAAATGAATGGATTTGGATAACTGATTGAGGGGTAAAATCCCTTCAACATTTTAAAAAAAGAGTTCAATAATCATGTTATATTTTTTTAATATACAATGTGTTACCTCATGTTATTATATATTCACTACTAAGTTTACATAATATAAATTAAATGTTTAACAAATTATATAGATAATGACTTTTTCATGTGATGATGCTTCAAACCTTTAGGATGAATAGGTTTCTCATCCTATTTTTTCTCCCATTGTAGAGGAACAATAACCTTAACAAAATTCTGATGTTTCTAATCTAGAGGAACAATAGATTTCTCAACCTATTGTAGCACCCAGTGCAGAGGAAAAATGACCTCATTCACATGTTGATTCTACCAATCCAGAGGAATAATATATGTATGACATTGAACCCAAGGAAAGTTCAGATAGTAAAGAACCAGTGACTTAGAAACAATAGGAACATCGTATCATGATATTGTTTGCAAAAATTATTATGGTGAAAATAAATGGCATCACATTTGAGGACGAATATAATGTGCATATATATCCTAGTAACCCCAACAATTCCATGTTAATTAATTACATTGGAATCATCACTCGACAACACATGCTGATTGATGTAGACTCATGGAACCATATTGTGCACACGCTTAAGACACTTATCTGGGAAGAGGTTAGTGTAACATTATGATATTCTTTTTTCATCTTACTAAAAAATAAAATACTGAAAAATGTATATACTATTTATCATCCCTTTAAGAGAGAATTTGTAGTATATAAATCCCATAGAAAATTCTAATTAATTATTTCTAGAAAGTCCCACAAAGTGTTTCAAACAATTCTAACAAAATTTCATCTAAAAGAGGACGAAGGGAAAATAAACTCACACCCACCACATTTTTATTCACAGTTGATAAACCAAGCAGTGTGGGATGGGTTTAGTAGACATAATGGGAGTATATCATTTTAGGTAAATTGTGGTTAGTAATATATTGTTTGATAATATGTTAATTGATCACATTGATTATGAATTTTTAATTTATGAAATAGAAATTGAGTGCTAAAAAAGGAATATGTAGAAAAACTTACATACCCCTTCCGTAAATCAAAGATGTGGTATACTTAAATTGAAAAAATTTGGTATGTATTTTAAATCTACCATAAAACTTTTATGTCACATGAAACAAAAACATAATTATTATCCTATGTTTATATGAAAATTGATGATTCCAAATCCAAATATACTTCAATCCCACATTATGTACTATGGAAGGAGGAACACATAAATAATGATGATATAAAAATATATGAAAACACAAAAAATGTGTGGGAAACATTCATTGGTATGGAATACTAATTTATTCCCCCTTTAAATCGCTATTATATAACAATGATTACTTATTTTATAATATTTTCTATCTGAATTAGACACAGTAATCATCAACAGTTGTGCCAGATGAATAACAACTATCAGTGGCCTTGAAGCAGCAAGTGCAGTATAGGCAGGTCTGAGGGGTGGGTTTTAGGCTGACACACAGAACATATTTTGAGAAAATAAAAGAAAACAAGGATAAATATAAAACAAATGGATGATATTTAATCATGATTACCTGACCTTGAAGAAAACTTTCATTGTTAATATGAGTTTTTAGAAAATGTTATAGGGGACTCATGTAGAAGAACAAACTCAAGAACAACCACTGCGTAAAGATCCACCCCCCATCCTCATCTTTGAGGCGAGTCATTCCCCTCAAAAAGTTGTCTTTCATCTATCAACACCCACCCATCACCTTGTCATGAGGCACATCATATCCAATATCCAAAAACAAACTCTACATAATAGAGAAATTACAATGGGTCATGTGAGAGTGGGGATTAGTGTATCTCAATAGCTAAGCCCTTATCTATTTATTCCAATTGATGAAATACATATTCATATGGTTGAGAAAGCTATTGGAACATTCATTGTGTGGATGTTAGATCATGTAAAAAACATATAAACATGGCGGTATTCATTAACATTTTATTTGTCGTTCTAAAACATTAAATATTAATGAAAAAAGGTATAAACCACTGAATTTTATTACATAAGAACAAAAGGAATGGGTGAAATTAAAGGTCGAACCAAACCCTATCAAGGATCAACCAACTGATTGAAAAATATTCAGAAATAACCTTTACCCCTCCCATCAAATTTCTACATTTACTATCATTGGAGTTTCAAGCGGATACAAGGTTACAAAGTGGTAGAAGTAACATAGTTTATTTTGAAGAAAAAATGTATAGATATTCTATTTCAGACTTCATTTATCTTTTGAATGTAAATGAAATCCTCAAGTTTGAATGGCTAGGAGTCTTAGTTATAAATTTTTACATGAGGTATGTTTTCATGATTTCTTTTCCAATAGCGGATCTACTATGTTAATTATGACTAAATAAATTTCATATTATTTACAGGAATCTATGTCAATATTATTTTAAGGGAAAACCCATCAACATAAATATGGACTCATTATCCCCCACATCACTTATATAGACTAAAGCAGATTAGAATTAAAAAATTTGATGAAATAGTGGGAAATGGCCAAATAATTTTATGGAAAACATACATATGATATACTCTTCTTAATACCATTTATTCAGGGGTAAAACTCTAAAATTTAATCATATAAAAGGTTTTTTAATTCAATTAATTATATATTCTTTTTTTAGGAAACCACTACTGGAAATCGGATCTTTCCCAACACTTATATATACCCTTTCCCAACGGTTCTCCCAAACCGTTGGGAAAGGGGGGTCTTTCCCAACGGTTTGGGAGAACCGTTGGGAAAGGGTCCTCAAAACCCACCTTTCCCAACGGTTCTCTCAAACCGTTGGGAAATGGGGGGTCTTTCCCAACGGTTTGGGAGAACCGTTGGGAAAGGGTCCTCAAAACCCACCTTTCCCAACGGTTCTCCCAAACCGTTGGGAAAGACCCCCCCTTTCCCAACGGTTTGAGAGAACCGTTGGGAAAGGTGGGTTTTGAGGACCCTTTCCCAACGGTTCTCCCAAACCGTTGGGAAAGACCCCCCCTTTCCCAACGGTTTGAGAGAACCGTTGGGAAAACTCACCCCAAAACCAACATTCACCCTCCCTGCAAATTTCCACCTATCCCAACACATTTGAGAACCGTTGGGATAGGTCTATCCCAACGGTTTTGAGAACCGTTGGGATAGATTCTTTCATTTCTTCCAGGTCTGCTACCCGAGAACATTATATAAATCTAAATTTTAAATAATTATGATAATACATATATATATTTATGAAATTATGTTTACAAAAGTGATGTTAGCTTAGTGGTTAAGTCGTTCGATTATAAACAAGGGGTCGTGGGATCAAATCCCAGCGCATGTATTTTTTTTGAAATACATTTACCAACGGTTTTATATCCGTTGGAATAGATTTTCATATTACTTATACCAACGGTTTTGTAAACCGTTGGGATAGGTCTATACCAACGGTTTTGGGAAAACCGTTGGTATAGACCTATCCCAACGGCTTACTTCGCAACGGTTCTCCAAACCGTTGGTATAGGCTATACCAACGGTTTGGAGGCCTATACCAACGGTTCCAAACCGTTGGTATAGGTTAGTATTCTACTAGTGAACATTAGGTACACATTGTGGTCAGTTTGGATACTCCAGATATTAATTTTTCTAATTCTCTATGTGGATACCCAATAAACTAACCACACATGATGACGTTTATCAATTTTTAATACACTACATACATCATTTTCAGACAAAAATTCATGTTATATATTTTATATTATGTTTTCATGAGAATTATTTTATGATATTGAGGAGTTTAAATATCATAAAAATCATGGCATGAGGGAAATAAACCCACATAAGAAACCTATATAATTATACAAGTGGATAAGTGTGATTGTATGTATAATAATATTTCACTATCAAAACACTTATCAAAAACAAATTACTTATTTTTCTCAATGTTGTTTTAGTGTTCAAAAGAAACTAAAGGAAAATATTATGGTTATTAAGTTTGTAAATTTATGAGAGAGATCATATACCATCAACAAACTAGCATACTAAAAATGGTATTTTCAAAGGTAATTACTATTTCATTTAAAATATTTTTTAATCCTTGGTGATTTTATATTTTTTCATTACTACTACAACTTTTGAAAATCCATGTATTCACAAGATGCAATAGATTTTTTTAGAAACAAATCGAAAGCATACCTAATGTCAAAATGTACACATATATCATGAAGATTTGACTTCCTATTTATTTAGTTTATTTTCTCATCATTTTATCTAATTTTTTTAGCTAATTCCCTCATTATTTCTATCTAATACTTATTTTATTAAATTTGACAGAGTTTGGGATGAATTAACTTCATCAACAAGTATGATTCAATCATGTACTATGATCATGTACTCAATCCAATACACGGTGTACCCAATATGACTCAAATTTCATGGTTTAATTTTAAATTTTAAATTTTATTAGTGTATTTCTTGATATTTATGTTTAATTTATTTATTTATAGTATTAGTAACATAAGAATCATTTTCACATACACATGAATTCTTATTCTTGGGTTGGGGTGGTTTGTTCAAAGTTGCTCATTCTCATATGAGATTGGACTTCAAGGATACAACAATGATATTGAAAAAGTTAGAAATCTGTAACAAATGTATAGAACCATCATGAAAAGGTGAACTCCTACTACTTATTTAATTAATTTTGTCGTCATTTTATCTACTATATATAATTTAAGTTCCTTATCATTTTTATCTAATAATTATTTAGTTTTTAAATAGATCTATTGTTAATTCGTATTTTTTTCAAACTATCTAAAGCAAGCCTAAAAATAAATAACATATTCCTTTATGATGGAAAAGGAAACCCTGTGATTCCGAAAATGTGAGGTGTTTCAGAGAGAATGGGGTTTTTTCTTCCATGGGAATGGAACATATTCACTTTTTTCAATCTTATTTTAGGTAATTGAATGAAAAATACATATCAAATACTGAATCAGACGCACCTAAATTTGATACAAATTATTCTTTGTATGACTCAGACTGTATTTTTTAGTTTATAATTTACATTTTAGTTGAAAACACACATCCCATACTTAAAACTGATAAAATTCATTAATTTTATTTTGGTACTTTATTATATCAATCCATAAGTCATTTTGGACATATAAGAATTAGTTTCACCTCAATTCGACGAATGGTGTGGCCGGTATGACTCCAAGTGTGTCTTTTAATTTCAAATTATCATTAATTTTAGTAAAAAGAATAAGTGACATACTGAAAACAATGAAAAACATTATTTTTTTATATTTTAGTAAAATGATCAATATTTTATTATGGATCTGTGGGAATCAACCACACATCAATCTGACATGCATTGTGACTGAAATGAATCAAAGTGTGTCTTTTTATATAAAATTTACATTTATTTTAGTAAAAATAATATGCAACATACTGAAAACCTATAAAATGCATTAAAATTGTTTTTATACATAAATAAAACTATCCATAATTCATTTTTGATGTTTAGGAATCAACCACACCTCAATATGACCCATGACTCCAAGTGTTTCTTTTTATTTAAAATTGACATTAATTTTAGTAAAAAGAACACGTGACATAATAAAAACCATGAAAAATAATTCATATTGTTTTAATACATTAGTAAAAACGTTCCATAAGTCTTTTTTGACTTTTATTAATAAGTTGTAACTCAATATTATTAATGGTGTTATTGGTATAACTCTAAGTATGTCTTTTCATTTAATATTAACATTAATTTTAGTAAAAAGTACAAATGGCATAATGAAAATAGAGAAAACGCATTTGGATTGTTCTGATACTTTAATAAAATGATACATAGGTAATTTGTAACATTTTGGAATCAAACTCACCTCAATATAATATATTATGTGACAGATATAATTCAAGGTTTGTCTTTTTAGTTATAATTGTCTTTAATTTCAGTAAAAAGAAAAATTGAAATACTTAAAACTGAGCAAAAACATTTATATTATTCTTATACGTTAAAAAAATGATAAATAATTCATTTTCAACATGTGGGGGTTAAACTCACCTCAACTTAATGCAAGTTCTGACCATTATAACTCCAAGAGTGTCTATTTAAAATTAACATGAATTTTATTAAAAAGATGAGGTACCATGAAGGAAAGAGAGAAAGCACATTCATATTGATTTGATACATTATGAAAAAGATTCATAGGACATTTTTTCATGTAAGAATATACCGCACCTCAATCTAACACACCGTGTGACAGAAATAACTCCATGTGGGTCATTTTATTTAAAATTGACATTAATTTTAGTAAAAAGAACAAGTGAAATACTGTAAAACAAGAAAACAAATTCTGATTTCTTTGATACATGAGTAAAATAATTCATAATTCATTTTTGACGTGAAGGAATCAACCTCACCTCTATCTGGTGCATAGTGTGACCGTTATAACTCTAAGTGTGTCTTTTTATTTAAAATTGACATTAATTTTAGTAAAAATAACAAGTTAAATACTAAAACCCATGAAAAAAATCATATTTTTTTTGATACATTAGAAAAATAAAAAATATACTATTTTGGTATGTATGAATAAATTTAACCAAAATCAGATGCAAAGTGTGACCGGTATCACTCCAAGTGTGTATTTTTATTTGAAATGTATATTAATTATATTAAAAAGAACAAGTGATATACTGAAAACCAAGAAAACTAATTTTGATTATTTTGATACTTTAGGAAAAATATTAATAATTCATTTTTGAAAGAAAAAATCAACCACACCTTAATTTGATGCTTGGTGTGACCAGTATAACTCTAAGTGGGTATTTTTATATAAAATTGACATTAATTTTAGTAAAAAGAACAAGTGACATATTGAAAACAAATCAAATGAATTCATATTGTTTTGATACTTTAGGAAAATGATCCATAAGACATTTATTATGTGTATGAATCAACCCCACCTAAATATAATGCATGGTCTGACTAGTATGACTCATAGTACATCCAATTATATAAAATTGACATTAATTTTATTAGAAATGAAAAGTGACAAAATCAAGACCAATAAAACAAAATAATTTTGTTTCTATACTTTAGTAAAATGATACATAAGTCATTTTTGATATGTATGAATCATACTCACCTCAATTAGATGCATGGTGTGATCGCTATGACTCAATGTATCTGTTATGAATTTAAAAGTTACATTTTAATTCAAACCATGTGTCACTCATATAAAACCAATAAAACATTATCTGATTTTCTTCATAATTTTCAATAATTATTCATAAGTCATTTATTATATGTAGAAAGAAGTCTCATGTCAAACTGACGCCTGATGTGACAGGTATGGCTCAACGTGTGTGTTTTGAGTTTGAAATGAAATTATAGTAAAAATAACATGTGAAAAACTCAAAACTGAGAAAAAATATTCAAACTATTTTGATACATTAGGAAAAATATCCATAAGTGATTTTTGGACATGTAGGAATCAACTCCACCTCAATATAATGCATGGTGTGACCAGTATAACTCTAAGTGTGTCTTTTTATTTAAAATTGATAATAATTTTAATAAAAAGAACAAGTGACATACTAAAAACCAATAAAAAACATTAAAATTATTATTTTTTACTTTAGGAAAACAATCTATAAGTCATTTACTAAGGTTTAGGAATCAATCGCACCTCATTTTGACACATGGTGTGACCGATATGACTGAAAGTGTGTCTTTTTATTTAAAATTGACATTAGTTTTAGTTAAAAAAATATATGACATACTAAAAATCTATAAAATTAATTTAGATTACTTTGATACATTAGGAAAATGTTCTATATGTCATTTGTCGTTTATAGGAATCATGTAAACCTCAATCTAACACATGGTGTGACTGGTATGACTCAAAGTGTCTATTATCTATTTAAAATTGACATTTTCGTTCAAAACATGTGTCACTCACTGAAAACTAAGAAAACGCAGTCTAATTTTCTGGATAATTTATGAAAATGATTCATAAGTTATTTGTGACATATAGGTTGTAGTATCACGTCAAAATAACGAACTATGAGACCTATATAAGTCAAAGTGTGTGTTTCCACTTTGAAATGAAATTTAGTAAAAAACACAAGTGAAATACTCAAAAATAGGAAAACACATTTGGATTGATTTGATACATTAGTATAACGATCCATAAGTCATTTTTGATGTGTATAAATTATATGTACCTCAATACTACACACGAAGGGATAGGTATAACTCAAATTAGGTAATTTAATTTAAAATTGAAATTCATTTTAGTAAAAAGAACAAGTGACATAAATAAAACTAAGAAAAATCAGTCGGATTGTTTTGATACATTAATATAACAATCCATCTGTCATTTTTTATTTTTAGGAATAAATCAAACCTCATCACGATGTACAGTATGATCGGTATAGATCCATGTGTGTATTTTTATTTAAAATTAACATTTTTGTATTGTATTCTTTCATATTTATGTTTAATTTATTTATTTATAGAATTTAAATAAATCATATTTATTTTATTATATAGGTGGATTTTTTTTCTTGGGTTGGGTTGGTTTGTTTGAAAACTAATGACATAGATGAGGTTTTTTTATAGGGGGTTATTGTCACAAACCAACCTAGGTCAACCATGAACCAGTCACCCGAGCCAGTTTATGGCATGGCCTGAGGGGCATTCCCGATCCCCACAGACTGGAAACTAGTGAAGGGAATCAAAAATTAACCATTAGGAATTATTTTGACCAAGAACAGAAGATAAAAATATAAATAAATAAATAAGAATAAACAGAACAATAAAACTAAATTCTATCAGCATAAAAAGAAATAAACAGAACAATTCATCATACCTCCATGTGACCTTTTAGGTCACCACCCAACTCAGAACTAAGTTCACTCTTAGAATGATCCAACACTAATGAAACCTAAAACTGAAAGATAATGTAGGGGTGATCACTAAAATGCTCAGTAATAAAATATCACAGAATCCACACCATTCCTTCCATGAAACAGTCCATTAATGCTAGTTTGAAATACAAATATAAAAATTTGGTTTTTCACATTTTAATCAAACAAAATTCATTTATCCATTTTATAGTTCGACAAAAAGAAAAATAATTTTTCAAAACCAACTTCCATATGAAAATGAAAATAAAAACATGTGATACTAATGTTTTCCTAAGATAATGTAAGTAAATAGTGAAAACTGAAAATAAACTTGTGCAATAGAAAGTAAACATGAAATTTAAATAATTAAGTAACCATGGGTGATCCTAAACATTCTTATAAGACCCCTAGATGTACTCGGTTCATAACCACCTATCGGTGTATGGTGAAGATCCTAAGTATAAAACCAACTGGACACCCTCGCGGAAAAAGACACCAACGACACTCCCCATATGGCCTCTATACCTACCAGTGGGTACCATCCCATATAATCAGGGATGATAAGAAACCATTACACTATCAACTAAAATATGCCCCAGAACCCATGGTGGTTATAATAATATTATGTAATTATGAGTCCCTTTCCTGCTTGACTCATCTCACTACACTTCAATACCCCAAACACGGAAGCTTATTATGCATTCACCCATAAAGGGTTACCCTAGACAAGAGTGCCCCCAAATACACATTCAAAAATTTCACATTAACAATGTTCCAACCGGTTCATCACATCACGCCCATGGTGAAACCATTTTTCTAAAAATATTTGAAACTCCCACCAGGCACACACAATTTCTAAACAAAAACCATCATAACAGTTATCACAACTTCACCCATAAGTTGAAAGACCCAAAGGGGCCTTTAAATCCAAAGTCTCTAATGCATTTTCAGTAAAACATTTCAAAATCTTAATGAGAAATTAACAATCTTATAAAATTTTCAAATGGCCCCTTGAGCCTAACACTCATCAAAACACACACTAAAGGCCAAACATGAACCCATTTGAGACTACATTTCAATTATTTCATAATATCTAAACAAAGGACCAAACCTTATTTAGGAAAGAAAATCTATTTATTAAACTAAAGTTTTAGGATAACATTATTTTGAAGGTTCCATCATCATTTGAAGGCACATCCATGTCTGCACCTGGTGCACCCATAGATGTGCCAACATCCAATGGCTCAACAAAAACCAAAATGAAATTTCTAAAACATTTTAACATGGGATAAATTTTCTTTGAAATATAAACCAACCATTTAAAACTTTAATAGAACACATAACAATCACTTTAAATCCATAAAACCCCATTTTAAAACATTTTTAACATAATTTATAAGATACAACATTTTCAAACCAAACAAGATAAACCAAAAATACATTTCACCAAAATATCTCTAAATTACCCTATTTCCAAAAAACAAGAAACTAGTAAAACATAAAAAATAATTCATCAACATTTATGTAAACAGACTAACCAGTTACGAAATAAAATTTATAAGCTGGTCAAACAATGCATAAAATTTATTATAAGAAACCCAAACAGTCTTCTAGAAATTCTATAAACAAATAAAATATTTTTTTCTTTTATAACAATTCCATAAACAGATCTAACAAATTACAAAAACTAGAAATACTCTGATAAACCATTGAAGAGTATCATGAAGGCACATATCATTTCTAAAATACTATCAATAAAACATTTGACATTAAAATAACTTAGATTCCATAAACATAGAAAGACATAAGTAGGGAAAAATATTTTGAATAATATTTTTTAAAAACAACTAACTTGAAAACATAATAGCGGATTAACCAAATGTACTGCGAAGGTGAGAATCAAATCAAAAATATAGTTAAAAACACCCAAGAATTAAATGAACTGAATCAGAAATGAAAATGCGGATTCGCCTACCTCAATGTAATATCGGACACAACGACACTTCAGCGGGAGGAATAACAATGCCCCACGGACCAAACACACACCTTAGACAATGAGAAAAATGAATGAATTACCAACTGCGGCATTAAAGTTAGGTAAAATTGAAGGAAAATGAAAATTCAAAAGAAAGATGCATTGAAGGGAAGGAAACCATGTGATGGGGAGGAGGTAGAGGAGCTGTGATTCGCACCGGAAGACCACCAGACAGTGGGGTTCAGGTTCGCTGGAAGACTGTCGGACACCAGGTTCGGGATTGCCGGAAAGGGGCATGTAGGGGGTATTCGGGCATCCGGAAGGTGCAGCTAGAAAGGGAGGATGGGAGGCCAGTGCTGGGGGTCAAGGATGGAGGCGGCTTGGCCGAATCAAGGGAGGACAAATTATAGGGTAGCAGTCTGCACTGCTGATGGTTGGCCGAGGAAGAGGGTCGGTGTGAGTAGAGGCCGGTGATGGGGAAGGTCGGGACGAACCAGGGGGGGTCCAGGGAGCATGAGGGTGAGGGTGGCGGGGTCCTTCATGGGGTGACTGGGAACTAGGATCGAAGGGAGATAGGGAGTTGAAGTGGGAGAGAGGTGGATCGAGGGTTAGTGGACGAGTTGGCCGAGGTGAGCACGGAGGGCTGGGATCCTGGAGGGCAAGGTGGCTGGGGAACCAAGGGGCACTCGGGTAGCACATAGGGTTAGGGTTTCTTTTTTTATCTTATAATCATAATCATAACAATAATATTAATATTAA
Organism: Viscum album; assembly: GCA_963277665.1. NCBI lineage: Eukaryota > Viridiplantae > Streptophyta > Magnoliopsida > Santalales > Viscaceae > Viscum > Viscum album. The sequence goes on from OY728138.1 coordinate 381,581,211, forward strand.
TATTAATAATAAAACCAAAAATATTTATAATAAAGATAACAACAACAAATAATAATAATAATATAATAATAAAAATAATAGCCATAAAAGTTATAAAAATAAAAATAATAAAAATAAAAATAATAACAATAATAATACCATATTGATAATATTATTATTAATTAAATAATAACAATATTATTATAAAAATTTAAACATTTAACTCACCTTATTTACATGAAAATTTATTTATTTTAATAGTTAGACATTTACGCAATCACCCGGGATAACAACTTGACTACCGCCCCCTGTGAGGTGACCGTGCATGGGTCTGAAACCCACTAAATTTATTAACATCAATGATTCTAGACCCATGCTCAACCCTCACCTCGACGAGGTTGGCCGAAGCCAATAAATAATAAAATAAAAATTTTGGGTGTGAAAATTCTACACACCATAAACACTTTATGCCCCTAGAAGGTCACCCAGGAAAAAAATCGACAAAACAAGAATCCATGCCCAATTGAAACCAAAAGAAACCACAACACAATAGAATGGGAGAACACGAGAGGGTTCTCCCCACCACAAGAACTCAACTAGTGCAGAAATTTAACACCCAAACATATCACCCTGGGAAGGGGGAGACGGGGGAACTCCCAACCAATTAAACTAACTTCTATAGCACGATCGAAAAAACACCTCTGCTGGAACATGGAACTCTCGAATCAAACCAAAACCTCCAAAACTTGAGAAAAAACACTGAGAAAAACTTAGCCCAAACCTTGAATCTGAGCATTACCACAAACATCACTTCCTCTATAGGCACTTACATTACCAAATGAACACAGCTAAACAGATATCAACACATACAAGGGCCAAACACACCTTTAAGAAAAACACACAATTCAGAAAATCTCATCCACACAAATAGGATAGATTATAATAGAATGAGTCCATCATAACTTCATGAAAAAACAATGAACTTAAAATGTCAAAACTTTAGCAGTAGAATAACTGGAATGGAAATACATTAAATGTTCCACTGCCAACACGGAATGCAAAACCCGAATCGAGGATTCACACCCCCTGAAACTCCTGACTGTGCATGAGCTTCAGCCGAAGACCTATGGTTGGGGATCTGATGGTTGAAGCATCTCCTGACTCACAGTTAGGCACTATAATCCTAGGGTAGTAGTGTCTTATTCAGGCGATGTTTCCTACAGAACTTCTCTAGATGACCCATACACTCGCAACGATGGCACGTCTTCAGAGGGGTGCGACATGACAGATTTTTGTTCCCTAAACATCTACAATGATGTCACACCATTGAACAGTCCGATGAACTGAAATCTAGAACCACTAAAGGGAACTCTTTATAAACTGGTCCCTATGGCACACCCTGCTCTCCAGATGAGGAACCTTCACGAGAAACTAGATACCCTGGATTACCAAGAACCTGCACTCCAAATACCCATTTAGTAAATAATGCCTCATGCACCAACCTCTCAAAATGATGGTCCCTAAAATGGAGGACATGCTCCTTGATCTCTGGGTGAAGACACCTGATGAAGAGAGAAGTCTTCATCAAATCCTGCGATGCTACCTCCAAAAAAAAGGACACAAGTTCCTTGAAATGGTTAACATATGCTTTCACCGTCCATTGGTCTGGTTGAATACGCATGAGATCTTCCCTTTTTTTCATCTTCACCTCTTCATGTATAAGCCATCGGATGAAGACAGATTTAAATGCATCCCATGTCATACCAACTTGCATTGACGGTGAGGCGAACAACTCCCATTTGTCTAGTGTTGGACCTTTTAATAGACCCAAAATGGTAATCACTCTCACATATTTGAGAGTTTTCAATACCCTGAAGATGTGCTCGACCTCTTCAAGACACTCTTCTGCCTCGAACGGATCCTGAACACCATGAAGGACATGCAACATTCCGGAAGGACCAAAAACTGTACATGAATTATCAGAATCCTTGCAGACCTTTCTTGGTTGCATTTTTGAAACAACATATGAAACACAAAGCTGAAACTGATATCAAATCAAAGTATAATTAAGAGTAACATTCGGATCCAAAATGACCGGATCAAAAACCAAAAAATATAATCACAACCCAAAATTCTATTTTCAAAATCCCCCTTTCATTTTATATTTCAAAACCTTTTTATTTGAAGGACACTTTCTAAACCAAATTCAATTTCCAAAATCATTTCCCCTTTTTTTAAAACACTTTAGAAAAAAAAGTTCAGGCCTTTAATTCCAAGTACACACCCCAGTAATCACATGAACCATTGCACATGTATTCATCCTCTTTCATTTATATGCACCAACACTCACTTCCCATGCATCCCCTCACATGTGAAAATGTTCATAATGAGTATCCAAGGTCCCACCCAAACCATTTCTCTTCCAATTCCAACAAACATGAAATTTTCAAACCAAGAGAATTCGATATTAAAATCCATTTCACGAATTTAAAATCCATTTAAAATAAATAATTCTCAATTCAAAACCCCTTATTTCATTTTCAAAAGTGCATTTACATGAACTATAACAAAAAGAATGCTCAACTTGCATCAAACTGTTGGGGTGAGGGACTAGTAGTCATGCTTGACCTGGCGACATGGTAGTGGGTCATGCCCCAAGTAATCTTCAAAAACTCGGAGGAACTTAAACATGTACTAGAACTCTGAATGGGTCACTACTCCATGTGAAATCACAATGTAACATCATCTTTTCTCCATTGTCATCCCTCAATCTAAATCAAACAAAAACAAGATAAGGAATCAATTATCGAACTACCCCTATCAACTCAAGGTTCAAAATGGGTGAGGGTTCATGACGTCTTTCCCATACCAACCTCTCAAGTCCCAAAAATCTTAATCTCCATCTACCAAACACCCCAAATAACAAGGTACTCAATTGATACCATTTTTTCATGAACCAACCTGGTTCTACCCTGAACCAGTCACCCGAGCCAGTCCGCGACATGGCCTGAGTGGCGTTCCTAATCCCCACGGTCTGGCAACTACTATCGAGCATAAAAAATTAACTGTTGGGAATGATTTGGACCAAGATAAAAAAAGATAAAAAGATAAAAAAAATAAAAAATAATAAACATAAAAATATAACTAAATTCTAGAAGAGGAAAAAAGAAATAAACATAACATCTCAACATACCTCCATGTGACCTTCTAGGTCACCACCCAACTCAGAACTAAGTTCGCTCCAAGAGCAATCCAACACTAATAAAACATAAAACAAAAAGATAATGTAGGGGTGATCACTCAAATTATCAATAAAAAAACACCACAAAATCCACACCTTTCCTTGCACGAAATAATTAATTAATGATAGTTTAAAATATAGATTTAAAAAATAGGGTTTTTTCACATTTTAATAAAATAAAATTCATTTATCCATTTTAAAGTCCTAAGTAAATAAAAATCATTTTCCAAAACCATATTTAATTTTAAAATAAAAACCAAAATAGGTGATACCAAAGATATGCTAAGATAATAAAAGTAAACCATGCAATATAAAAATAAACCAGTTCAATAGAAAGTAAACAAGCAATGTAAATAATTAAGTAACCATGGGTGATCTTAAACATCCCTAGAAGACCCCTGGACATACTTAGTTCAGAACCACCTGTCGTCGTATGGTGAAGCTTCTAATTCTATAACCAACCTGCCTCCCTCACAACAAAAGAAACTGGTGGCACTCCCCATATAGCCTCTATACCTACCATTGGGTACCAACCCATCTAATCGGGGCTGATAAGAAACCATCACTCGTTCAACTAAAAGACATCCAGGAACCCATTGTGGTTATAATAATACTATGTAAATAGGACGGCCACAGATGTGTGACTCATCTCACCGCACTTTCCTGCCCAAAACATGGATTATTTATATGCATTCACCCATAAAGGGTTACCCTAGAGAGGAGCGCCCCCAAATACACATTCAATCATTTCTCATTAACACAGTGTCAACTGGTCCATCATGTCACACCCATATTGAAACCGTTTTTCTAAAAATATTTAAAACTATGACTTCGAACACACAATTTCCAAACAAAAACCATTTTACAGTTAACACAACATCACCCAAAAGTTGTAAGATCCAAACAGGCCGTTAAATCCAAAGTCTCCAATTCATTTTTAGTAAAACCTTTAAAACTCTTAATGAGAAACACATAATCTTATAAAATGTTCAAACAACCACTTGATCCTAACACTCATCAAAACACACACTAAAGGACAAATGAGAACCCCCTTTGAGACTACATTTTCATCCTTTCATAAAATCCTCACAAAGGACCAATCCTTATTTAGGAAACAAAATCTATTTAGAAAAACAAAGTTTTATGAAAACATTATTTTGAAGGTTCCATATTTATTTGAAGTCACATCCATGTGTGCACCAAGTTCACCCATGGATGTGCCAACATTCAATGGCTCAACAACAATGAAAATGACATTTATAAACCATTTCCACAAGGACTCAATTTTCTTTGAAATCAAAACCAACCTTTTACAACTTTAATAGAACACAAAAAAATCCCCTTAAATCGATAAAACCCATTTTTAAAACATTTTTAACACAATTTCAATGATACAACGTTATCAAACAAAACATGCCCAACCAAAAATACATTTGACCAGAATATCTCCATATTCCTATCTTTCCAAAAAAACAAGCATCTAATAAAACATATAAACCAATTCATCAACAATAATGTAAATAGACTAAATAGTTACAAAAAAAAATTATAAACTGGTTAAGCAAAGAATTTATATTTTTATAAGCAACCCAAACAATCATTTAAAAATTAGATAAAAAATAAAACATTTTTTTCTTTTATAACAATTCCATAAATAGATCTAACAAATTACAAAAACTAGAAACACCATGATAAACCATTGAATAGTATCACAAAGGTGTGTATCGTGTCTAAAAGACTATCAATAAAACATTTGAAATTAAAATAACATAGTTTCCATAACCACCGAAATACAGGACCAGGGGAAAATATTTTGAAAACAATTTTTAGAAAAACAATTAACTTGAAAACATAATATCTAAATTAACAAACATATTGTGAAGGTGAGAATAAAATAAAAAACTAAGTTAAAACAGTAAAGAATTAAATGAAATTAATCAGAAATGAAAATTCAGATTCACCAACCTCAAAGAAATATCAGACAAAACGACACATCAGTGGGATGAATAACAGTGCCCCATGGACCAAATGCACACCCTAGACAATGAGAAAAATGAACGAAATACCAAATACGACATTAAAGTTATGTAAAATTGAAGGAAAATGAAAATTAAAAATAAAGACTCACCAAAGAGAAGAAAACTGTGTCTTAGGGAGGAGGCAGAGGCACTACGATTCATGTCAGAAGACTACCGGACAGTAGGGATCGGGTTCGCTGTAAGACCAAAAAATAGAAGGGTTCGGTTTGCCAGAAAGGGGCACGTAGGGGGTATTTGGGCCGCTGGAAGGAGTGACTGGAAAGGGAGGTGGGGAGGCTGGTGCTGGGGGTTGAGGGAGGAGGTGGCCTGGATGGAGCAAGGGAGGCCGTAGCATGAGGCGGCGGTCTGCTCCACTGCTGGTTGGCCGAGGAAGAGGGTCGGGGAGGGGAGTGGTCGGTGCTGGGGAAGGTCAGGATGAACTGGGGGGAGGTCGGGGAGCGTGAGGGTGAGGGTGGTGGGTTCTTGTAGGGGGAGACTGGGATCCAGGGTCAAAGGGTGACACAGAGCTGAAGGGGGCGAGAGGTGGAGCGAGGGAGATGGGACGAGGTGGTTGGGGCAAGTGTGGAGGCCTGGGATCCTAAAGGGAGAGGTTGCTGGGGAACCAGGTGTGATCCGGTAGAGCTTAGGGTTAGGGTTTCTTTTTCTTATCTTATAATAATAATAATAATAATAATAATAATTATTATTATTATTATTATTATTATTATAATAATAATAAATATGACAACAACAAAAATAATAATAATAATAAAATAATAAAAATAATAACCATGAAAGTTATAATAATAAAAATGATAACAATAAAAATAATAAATTAAAAATAGTAACAATAATAACACCTTATTAATAATATTATTATTAATTAAATAATAACATTATTATTATTACAATCAAACATTTAACATTCATTATTTACATAAAAATTTATTTATTTTTATAATTAGACATTTTCATGGGCACCTGGGCTAACAACGCAGCTACCGCCCACTGTGCGGTGACTGCACATGGGTTTGAAACCCACTAAAATTATTAACGTCAAATATTTTAGTCCCTATCTCAATAAGAACCTTGATGAGGTTGACCAAATCCATGAAATAATAAAATAATAATAATTTAAAAATTCCGGGTGTGATAGTTATGGGTGCAAAATATGATGCAAAATTAATGTATTTAAATGCTTGTGGATAGTAATTGTAAATATAGTTACACAAAACATTGTTTGAAATGTATCTAGTGGAGTTTTATTTGTAATTATGATATAAAATTTATTTCAATTAAATTATGTATTTGAAAATATGTCTATTTGTATACAGGTTATAGTTTTATTTGGAGAAATGTGTTGTCATTCAAACAACACGCTCCAATAGGTTGGCCTTTATTAGTGCTAAACATGCACTGATAAATTAGGGATTTTATCAGTTCTTTTTTAGCACTGATAAAGGGGACCTCCCCCCCAAATGGTGTTGAGGATAATGGAACTTTTTTAGTGATTTTTAATCCCTTTTTCCTTTCTATAAAAGGGTCAATCTATAGTAGTGGCTATAAGAAAGTGAAAGTTTTTAAAATGGAGAAGTCATTTCACCAATTGGTTAGAAAACTTAATATATGAAGAAAGATAATTCAAATGTTTGGATCATGAGGAAAACAATTTATGGGGGGATTTTGGAAGAATGATATTTTTTTCTATAAATGAAACCAATGATATATTGATGTGATAGAGGCTTTGAAACTTAAAATATAGATTTCTTGGCATGTTTGGCATTAAATGCTCGAGTAGCACCTCTTGCACCAAAAACTGAAAATTTATTTTTTTTATATTTTTGATCATTTGACATTATGTGTGTTTGTATCCTTATAAATAAGATGTGTTGTATTCATTCTATGATCATTCCAATTTGAAGAAATAAAATATTGTTTTCACTGTGATTTTATTTCTATGATCACCTCCACTGATATGAATCTGGTTCCATGTTTTTGTTTGTTATTGTGAAATCCACCTTTAGGTGGCACGATATTTCAAGAAAAAGATAGGGGATTGACCGAGTGAATACATGGGTGACACCATAAACTAGAATCCTAACATGTCTGGTATGGAACCAAGGTGCAGAAATTGTAGCAACTTCTATAGGCGGTGAGGGAGGAGTCACACAGAGAGGTGGGTAAATCAAGGGTTTCTAGGTGTGAAACCCCAACATTGAAGGGTCTTCTATCGGTGGTGTATGAGACGGAGTGGGATCTAGTTATGGTGAATGTGCATATGGGTTACCGTGACAGAGCTCTGGGAAGGATGACTACCACCAACACGAGGGATAATAGGCTGGAATAAGGAATATCTTGAGATGTATGTGTTTGTGCATGATGTTAATAAGCCCATTGATGATCGATTTTCAAGGGCCTTCTTTTGTGATGGGTACCTGAAGGAGAAAGAGGTGATACTAAGGCACTACACCATTCCCAGCCATAGGGTTCCATCTAGAAATCCCTTCTGTCCACCAAAGGTGTTTTCTCATCTATTTATTTATATTAAATTTTAATTCTACTTGATGATTACAACAAGATTAAATTCAGATAGATAGATACCATATGATATACTCTATGTGGTGGTGAACCAGAATCCCACTAGATAAGCCTAACCACATGTTATTCTCCTAGAAGTTGAATTGAACACAATAGATTTTTTATTTGGTTTCTACCATATGAAACTATAATTAGTCAACATATAAAACTCTTATATGTTATTCTTATGTACATAATAAAATACATCGTTTATCACCACTTTATTTCTTACTGATAATGCAGATAAAAAGCAGTCCAAATATTTAAATTTTTATATACATGGTTATATATTTTTAAATGGCATGTATATATATATATATTAATTTATACTTATTTGAAATTCTATACATAAATTTAATTACAAACATACATATATATATGTGAGTAATTGAGAAAAAACAAAATTTTATATCTAAATGAATTTTAATTATAAAATTAACTTCTATTTTGATTTTAATTTATGTTATATAGTGAAAAACATTTATACATAATATTATTATTTATAAATTTATAAATTTATATAAATAATATTATTTTTAATTGTAATTTAAATATTAACCATTACATTTATTATAATATCAATACATTTATCAAGAGATTAATAAATTTTTTAAAATATTTTATATTTTTTATTCATATTTAATATTTTTATAATTTATGTATTATTATTTTAAAGTAATACTATTTTTAAAATTATAATAAAATTAATAATATTCTACAGAATTTTTATATAATATTAATACAATTCTTTATACAATTATTACTTATTCATTTTTACATAATTCTTTATTATAAAACATTTGTATTTTAATTTTTATAATATTCATTCAAAATTATTTTTTTATTTTTTTTATTTTTAATTTATAAATTTAATATTATATATTCATTTTTAATACTTTTATAGTTCTTAGTGGAGAATGATTTCTGAAAACTCGTAACTTATAAACCTTAATTGTTAGTAGAAGTATATGTATATTGATATTTCATGGGAATAAAATTGTTGTTCTTTTGAAGACCCTAATTTTTATCAATTTGAGAAGATTCACTTTAACCTTAAATGATTTAGTGATGTCCTCTATTATATTTCATAACTCAATTTGTGTTATGGGAAAAATTGATTGTGTTTTTGACAACTCTTCCTCTTTCTCAGCCAAAATTTATTTACAAAAATTTACCATCATTTGAAATTCATTCAACTTCAACCATATCATTTTACATCCCTCAAAAATTTTATTTTCTATGATGTTGAGATTCTCCCCTCCAATAGATGTTCCTTTAGAAACTTTCAGTTTCCTTTCAATCTTATCAATTTTAATTTTCTGAGCACTAATCACATTAAGAGTTATCTCATCTTTTTTTATTCATGAACCATTCTAAAATTTTATATCCATAATTTCATTTTCCAACTTCATCCATTCCTTATTGAGTTGTATATGTTTCATAAGGGAATATTCAAAATTTTCTTTTAGAATCCACTCAAGTTATGTTCTATCTTCACCATAATAATCACTATCTAATGAATCACTTCTTCAAATTACATGAACTAAAAATTTCACATGAAAGTAATATTTATTGTTGGATGAAGAATCATATTACTCTCTTTTATAAACCAATAATTTATTCTTCTTCCTTGGAAACATTTTCTTATGTTTCTTCAACTTCTATTTCTAAGAAAACATATCTTTTTTTTTGTAACTCAGGATACTCATACATCATCATTATAAAATATCTTATAATATGAAATTTTATAATTATAATTCTAACATTTAATAGAAATTTGACATTTTCCCTTCATGTTTCAATTTTTATATACTTTAGAAGGAAGGGAAATTATATTTCTGAAGTCATCATCTTCTTCATGTACCTCTAAATCACTTGATTCTTATTCAGTTTATTTATCTCTAGAATTTCATTTTAATAATGCTTCAAAAAATATCTTTTTAATATATTTATTCATAAATACATTTATTTTCCTAATTTTATATTCCTCAAAAACATTCTGATGTTCATCTAGAGTTAAATCATCTTCATTTTATAGAGTTTACACTTAAGCATCAAATTTATTTTGATAATTTCTCAGAAAATTCTTAGAAATTTTATAATCATCCATCTTATAATTGAATCCTCTGATATTATAGACTATCTCATTAAATTTTGTAAATTACTTATCAATATTTAATTTGTCATCCAACTTAATATCTTCAAATATTCTCTTCTGAATCTCTATCTAAGCTTTCATAACATTTTCATTTCCTTAATAGATGCTTCTAAAATTATCTCATATCTATTTATCCATTGTAAACACTTTAATATTTTTAGAAAAATTCTCCATTAGAGCCATTAACATGAAATTATGATCTTTTCCATCAACTTACAAATTTTCACTTATAAACAGATGTTGCAACAACCTCATTAATGAGATTAAATCCAACTATTGTTTCATCTATAACTTCATGTAAAATAATTGGAAGAAACGGAAACATCATATTCTTACAACTATGATAGTTTCTGCCATCAAATATAGGGAAAAAATTATGTTCACTAAATTTGTATTCTCTATCTCCAATAGATTTTTTAATCTTTTAGAAGTAAACTCCTCTAATACCAATTAAACTTCCCTTGATCATGTATGATATCTGAGAGGGGGTGGGGTGAATTAATAATTAATTTTTTATATTAATGTTTCCTAAATTGGTAAGGAAAATTTTCCTAACCATTAAAATATGATAGAGTTATCACCCACTAAAATATAAATCTCATCCTTACCTTTCTTCTAAAATAAACATATAGAGATATCAACACACAATATTTACATGGTTTGGTACATTTACCTCATCCTTTCTAGATTGGTTATCCCACACAAATGGATTCTTTTAATAACTTTTCCCAAGAACAAATTGGAAATGCAACAACTAGTTCTACCCTCACTAATCATTCTTTGAAATAATTCTAGTTTTACCTGTAAAAATCACATCTTTTAACACATTTGGTTACACCCCCAATGATCAAAATTGTATCAAATTTATTCAATACTAGTTATAACCCTATCCACATGGATTATAAGTAATTGGTTTTATACCCCAGATTCAAGAAAATCATTCTTCTTTTCTTATCCATTTTAGAAAAATATTTTCTTTCTCCATAAGAATGTTGGATCACCTATATTTGTGTATAGACTTCAAGATCTTCAACAACTTTATTAAGGTTTGTTTTCCTCAAAACTTCCTCATAATCATAGGAAAACCTATATATTCTCAATATCAATATTTCCATGAAATTATCATAAAAAATATTTATAAATATATATTTTATTGTCCAACATCTAGTATACTATTCGTATAATGGGTATCTGTATGATGTGCCTCCTTTTATTTCTTCTAAACACTCTACAATTCAATCTAGAATTCTCTATTCAATGAACCTTCTCCCAGTGTTATTAATCTAATTCTTCTTTATCTGATGAAGTAATATATATTAGAAGAATATTATTTTACCTGGTATAAACTCTGATGGGATACTCATAGATTTATTCATCTTTATTTGATGATTCTTAGTCTAATGAAACCAATGCTTTGTCCAATAAAACTCAGTATAATGGAACAATTCTTCAATCATGTTGGAATTTTAATTAGATTATCATGGTATACGTCATTCAATACTTCATCTCCTTAACTTGAATGAATAATATACTCATTCATATAGTTTTATCACCCCCTTTATATAGTCTTTCTTCAATGGGAAAGTGTGGTAACTCGTGTATATTTTTCTACCCAACTAATACATGAATTTTGAATATTCTAATCATTTCTATCTAATTGAATGATACTAAAAAATTATATATCAATTGAGATATTAAAAAAAATTATTCATATATCCATGAATTTTTTAGATAAGAAAATTTTGATCATTTAACTCAACATCATCATTATTAATGACTTTAATATCTCATTGTAAAACTCTTTATAAAAATTTTATCTAATGAAACAACTCCATATTCCTCTTTCTTGTGAAATTAGAACCTTTCATCATCCAATTAACCTTTTTTTAGTTCCCTTTCATATAAAACCTCTATGTGATAAGCTCATTATACATTTTTCTAAAGAAATATCATATATCTATCCACTAGATCATCATACTGCTCTCCAATAGGTACAACACAACTATAATTCAAAAATTTTAAAGCCACTATATTTCTCAGTCCAATTGAAATCATGAAAATTTATATTCTTTATCCTTAAAGTGTTCATCCTATAGAGATATAACCATTACAAACTCTAACGGATGACTCTGAAAGCCTATGTCATGTAATTGTTTCTCTGAATATCAGCTCGTTACATCTTCATTAGGTTTCCCATCTAATGAAATTGTGTACCTTAGACCGATTATTTTGTCTAATTAAACATTGATGTGTCTCCCTGATAGACCTTCAACCTATGTGACATCATTGATTTCATCATCTGGTTCCTTTCATGGATTTTATAAATATGATAGCATTGAAAATCTATCATATATCCAATGAATTTGTATAGATACAACTTCATAGATATCTCTTTACACAACCATAACTCAGCCCTTGTAACTTAGACTACATACATCAGAATTAGATAAAATTATTAAGACATAATCCATCTAATCATCCTATTTCTGATCAAGACAACTTTAAAAATTAAACTCCATACAACTGTAATATCATCTTTGTGACTTGAACTTCCACTTCATCTGCTTTTTGAAAACTCTCCCTTTTCATTTTCCTCTATTACACAAATGTGTACAAACACTACTTGGATATTTATTTCAAAATGTTAGGAATATTGAATATAATAATAGGATCTTTTCGCATTGTAAGGAATATTTTCTAACTTTCATATAGAAGGTTTTGTAAGAATCACAACGAAGGTATCATACATCTCTTGTCTCAAACTTGTACAATATTCTTAAGTAACATTCTCTATAGACACATATTGATATATGGAAAATAAAATTATCCAAACTAACTTTGTAATAACACTTTTTAATCATATATGTTCATGAATTAGTTTTCACAATTTAGATAGGAAAATATATCACATGTAGTGAAGATATTCTTGGAATGAATTATTAATCTCAACATATTTCCCCAATATAACTATCATGATTCATGCACACTCACATCATGTTATACTGGACTATGATTAAAATATCATAAAATAGTAACAAAACCCAACAAGTGTATCACCCAAACTGAAATAACATCATAACTTTAACAACAAACATTAAATAAAACATTCCCACCATTGGGAACATGGGTTTTCACTCACATATAGGTTAGATACACCCATGCACAACCTCAATACCAAGACCCCGACACATCCTAGTCTCTTTTATACCTTACTTAAATAGTAAAGTAAGAAAAACCCCGATTTATGTTACCAATTTCTAATTTCTCCAACCCGATTCCACCTCACATGATCGAGATGGGTAGTTTTGGGACCTCAAGAATGACTATCTATATAAAGGAGGCTTCAAACTAGTTGTGATGATATAAAGATCATTATGGTAAGACTATACCCTCTTCAAAAAATTATAAATCACAATGGAAATATGAAAATTCATTCTCAATAGAAAACTCAAGATCATGATAGATGAATACAAAAAAACAATTAATAACAATAAACCATTATATGTCAAACCTTTTTACTAGAATTTATACAAGTAAATAACTAAAATACAATACATAATAAAGAATCCAAAACCCCTATTACAAACCAAATTTCTGATCCAGTCTCCATAGTCCAATCCCATCCAACAATGAATCTAATAAACCATAGGGACTCTTTCCCTTTTATAGACCTATATTGATGATGTCTCCATGTATACTAAATGGTGACCCAAAAAAATTGTGATTGAAACATGTTAGACTAAAACCCATGGTGTTTAAATAATCCTATATGAATAAATGGTGCATAAAAATGTATGATAAATAGGGGAATCAAATCATAAATTAATGTGGAGCTTCAAATAACTCTGTCAACCCTTGATATCTAGGATGACACCCAAGTTCATCCAAACCTAATTCAGCATGACAATAGATATCTCTATACTGTGGTGGATTCTCTTTCCTATGATGATTCTCCCATACTTTGTATCATGTAACTATTAAAAATTCATGTGGTTGATTCTCCCACCTAGGATGAGTCACCCATATCATATCACCTAACTAAAAATCTTTCTATAAGACATCATATAATCATGAAAAACTTGGATCTATGAGAATTATCATTCTAGAGCCACTTATGAGTTCCCAGGGTGAAATAATATGTCAAGGGAAGAAGTAAACATGCCATATTGGACTCTATGTGAATTCTCATACTAGAGCCATTTACTTGTTCCCGGGTTGAAATACCTTACTAAGGGAAAATATATCATAGAAAATAGTGCTAATTTCCATGTTAAGTCCTCATACATGTTGTAAGTACATCATAAACTATGTAAATACCCATGATATAACCAAAATAATAGTTCTACATTAAATTCAAAAAAGATCCAATGAATTATAATTTATCCAATATTCCAAACATTTGATCATTGATATATTAGTTAATTATTTTAATTTCTAATTATTAACTATTTAATTATCTTATTCCACGTTACCAATTATAATAAAAATTTAACAATTCCATTTCACATGTCTATGAATCCCAATTACTATTATCAAGATATTATATCAATATCTCATCTTGTTATCATACAATTGTCAGTTACATACCTATTAGACACATTTAATCCATGTGATTCTCTATGAATACAATTACTATAATTCATATGTGATGCTAAATAAAAATTTAATTCATTCCATATAAAATTTATAATTCAACTAAAGGCTCTAGGTCCACATGTTCTATGTTCCAACTTAGGTTCAATGGTTGGAATAGCTCCCTGGTGGCTAAATATCCCGATGTTATCCCTAAAAAACCCAATGAGATTTAAGAGAGGTATAATTTTAAGGATTTATCATTTTATATGGTTTATCAATTATAATAGGGTGTAACATGGAATTTTAATGTGATTTCACATGTTTCACATACTAGAGTAACAAAAAACTTTATAGAGATGGTTTAGACCGCCCACCTTAAGAATAGATAATAAGATATAATCGATCATGCATCGAATCAATATGAAAATCCAAAATCCCTTGCAGACATTGATTGATACACAATTTATAGGATAGAAGAAGAGTATCCATGATAAAGTCAAGGGGAATTCATAATTCCAAGAACTAATCCTTCCATGTTGTCTGGATCAAATCATTGATCGAATAACCAAAGAATGGTTTTAGAGAATATTCGAGATCCCTGGAGAACATATAAAATTATTAAATCCATTTTTGGGTTGAATTGTGGTTAATTGGTGTTTAAAATAGGTTATTAGGGGGAATAAACACTATTCTTTCCTGAATAATCATGGCCAAGACATATGCCACTAACTAGCATGTGGTGTCCTCTAGTGTGCTTGAATGGATTTGGAACTCCACCATCTAGCCACTAGTTATCCTATAGGAGACCCAATATATCCATTTCCCACTAGTGGGCTATTGGGTATCATGAGATTTCTGATTGGACTCTGGTATATTTTCCAAATGACAGGATAGTCCAGTGGTTAGCTGGTGGCTATGCAGTCTCTTCAAAACTACAATCCACCTATATCCTCATAATATCTCGGCTTCTTAAGTCATCAAATGTCATCGAAGGCTTATTTTACCAAAGGAACAATGCTCATTTACAAAGGATTAAATAGGTTAACTAAACTCAATGATGTTCAACCAAAGACTTATAGAGGAATTCACCTCGGAAAAGATAGAACATTATAATTAAAATTTATGGATACCCACATTGAATTGTGTTAATTATATTATTGATCACCAAATCCCTTAATACATTTATCAATTACATATCCCACTTTTCTAAACTTGAATAGTTTATGTTGAAACCTATAGAATTAACTTTTATCACTTTTTATATTATAAGAGAGGAATGACATCAATTTATATTCATATTTATCTATTTATTATTCAATCATGATCATATTTCAAATATTTGAATCCATCCACTTAAAGAGTTTTCACTAATTTATAAGTGACATCTTTCATCCTAACACCATGTAAAAAAATTATTTTAAGATCATCAAGAGAAATTATTTTTAAATCATTTTATTCAACTATATACGCATCGGGATAATGTGTGGGAGCATAGACTCAATTTCTTTTTAAGAATATACAGATGAAAATGATATCCCTTAGGCCTCATGTCAGTCCAACAACTTTATTGACTCTATTAAAGAAAGAATATTCTTATGTTTCAAATGAAATAATGAGATCATAGTTATTCTCATGAACATGAGATGAATTTGAATCCATGAACATAAAAATGAACATGCAGAAATTTTTTATGCCCATGAATTTATTGGTTTGTTTGTGATTAGAGGATAATGTTAAAACCAAGAATTAGTAAAAGTAACATTTTTTCATTTCAATTTTAATGTTTTTCATTTAATAGATGAAATGAAACAACTCATTGCATACATTTTTAATATTGGCTAATAAATAACAGATGCTGAAAATATATTAATGACATAATTTATTATAAAACATTATGTGATACTATTCATCAATTGTTATTTATGTTTGGTTATTATAATAATAAATGTAGGAAATTTCCTTTTAAAATTATAAACATAACTCTATCTTTTTTTCATTCACCGTACCTATACCTTCTCTCTCTCTCACCCTTTCTATCTCTAATGTTATTTTATAATATTATAATAATTTATATAAATATATTGAATTGTTTAGTTATTAATTTTTCATGAGTATTATAATTTAATACTAGAAATATACTAACATTATGATACTTCATTCCTTGTGATATATAAAAACACTTCACATTTTTATTTAAATTTAGTATATAATTTTTTTCATTGTTTCAAGATCATTTGCGATGTATTATTAAAAAATAAATGTCACTAAATTGAGAATTAAAGTTGAGTGAAGATCCATGTTTTTTGTTCCATGTGAAGAATTATTATATTCGTCTATCCTTTACATTTTAGATTTCCTAGCGATATCACTTAGACTATTAAACTCCATAAGTAAGTAATAAAAAACACAGGTTTTTAATGGTCCTAAGAAATGATTCAAGAAATGTCTGGAATATATCTAAAATTTCATCAAAATATTATTCCTTTTGGTTGATTAATATAATAATTGTGATGTTTATTTTAGTTTCTTTTAAAGATTTCTAAAGTTTTTTTAAATATTGTATAACATCAATTTTAAATGACCACTATTAAAAATTAATTTTTAAAATTCCTTGAATTGATGAAGATAAAAAACCAATGTCATAAATAATAAATATAAAAAACATTAAGATGTTATATTGTATATTTTTTCAATAATCCGTAATGGGTGAAGATTTAGATGATGATATAAATGACATAAACACGTAAATAATTTTTTATTTGGATTCAAAAATAAATAAATAAATGGGGTATGGTAAATCTATCATAGAAAATGGGTCCTAGTAGGTGTAAATATATTTCATGTTTCATAATCTGGTTTGAGATGCGTACTCCATTCACTTATCTTGTTGGATTCTTCTAAACTATGATTGAATGGTGTTCACATTTTCCTTATTAAAGTTTTTTATTTTTTTTATTTTTATGTTAATAGTTTTGATTTGTTTTTATTTTATACATATATAAAATCATTTTAAAAAACATTTACCAATACTTTTAGTCTATTTTTTATTATTGTTACTAAATTAATAACAAAATAAGACATAAAACCTCATCCATATCATCCATTTATAAGGGAATAGTGATTTTCATCCCTCAATAATTTTTCATGTGAGATTTAGGTTCTACTTTTCCCCCAAAAAAGCAATAATAATAATAATAATAATAATAATAAATAAATAATTCATAATTATTAATTTAGTTAAATATATAATTAATAATTTTTACTATAATTAATATATAATTAATAATAATATAATAATAATAAGGTTATAATTATACTTATTAATAAAATATAAATAATATAATTAGTAACATATATTATAATTAATATTATAACTAATCTATATTTAGTAGGAAAAAGTATAAATTAACAAACACATTGAATCCAAGTGGATTAGTCTCTTTGTATATATATGCTGAATTATGTTTTATGTTCTTCATAAAAAAATATTTGAGTTTTTTATTATAAGGAAATTTTTATTTTTTTGGGTTGGGATTATATATTATCAGCATATATTTGGGATTTCTGGAAGGACCTCAATGTATGCTTAGTGTTGGTCTTGTAGTGCTACTAGGCCTTAGAGTGTGTGGTTTTCTCTTGGTGTGATAGATATTTAGTTATGTTGTGGTGCTCTTGTTTGGGTTGGTTTTTTATACTGATTTGGGTGGTCTACTATCCCTCAATCCTCTTGATCAAATGGTTTGTTTTCAATGGGTTTTTGTTTTAATTTTATTCTGTGTCATCTGCTACTTGAAAACTCATCTCCTACTATGTGGGTTGGGATTTGTGTGATTTGTTGCGCTGTTGTGATCTTTTTTATCAATCCATGCATGCTCTTCCATCCAATTGTCCACTACACCTGCTATGCCTAACTCGTTGCCTACCATGAATTTATTTCCATGTTCCCCTAAACTTCATTTTAGAATGGAACTTATATTTTTTCCTTAGAAGCATCATATTTTCTGGGATCTTTGGTTCTCAATACCAGAGATAAATTTCTTCAGAGATATATGGAACGCTTCTCTTCGATGAAAATAATGCATCTTCCCCTTTCCAATGATGTTTCCTAGTGGAGAGTCGAGGTCATGTGAGCTATGTTCAGGCTATAATGTTTTTAACGATTTTAAACTTTGATAATACCTTCTTCTAATGAGAATCCTTCCTAATTTTGTGAGGTTGAATTGGTTTTGTAATCATTATTATATTTCCTTTTGTTTCTGTTCTTTTTTGTTGTACTTCTCATCTTCATCTTGGTATATGTTGGGGTTGGCATGTGTGAGTTTTCTAATTTGTAAATGAATGTTACTATCCTCACCTCCGGTTTAGTGTGAGTCCCTTATGTGAAAGGGGTAAAAATATCATATAGATATCTTAGTTCATGTGTATTGTCTCTCCGGTATTTTTACTAAATTTTATGCATTTTAGATTATTTTCATAATAATTAACCATTTTTTGGTGTTATTTACATGAATTGGGACCAAAAAAATTCAAACCACATAATTCTATAAGTCTATTTACTCTTTTGTAGTTCTCTTATTGTTTTTGTTTGTTTTTTATCCTTATAAATTTTATTTATTATTTTATTTGAACCTCTCTATTTAAATAAATTAAACAGACTCCCTTATTATACTCTATGAGAGTCATACTACCTTCATTGTATATGTTTTGACCTTCAAAATTGTTGTCAGAGCCTATAATTGGTCTATGTATTGTCTTTTTCTATGTTCTAAGTTGATAAGTTCAATGGTGAGAATAATATCGGTATGTGGAGAGTTATTCTGTGTGTGTTTTGAGTACACAATAGACATGAAGATGAGTTAGGTGGTTCTAAAAACCTACAGTTACCATCTATGGATATTTTTAGTATGCAACATAATTTGTGGATATCGAACCTAGTGTTTTAGAAAAGGCCCAAAATATTCTTATCTTAACCTAGGGAGAAAAAGTTATTCATGAAGCTTCAAATAAATCCACTACTAAGAAAATAAGGATAAAACTCTAACATATATATATAACCAAATAATTATAATAAAATGATGATTTATGTAACACCCGAGACTTTTATGATAAATATTTTGTTTTTATGTTATATAAATCATCAAAGGAATATTTCACTACACACAACACTATCTTGGCTTGCTTTACACGTAATCGTGACCTTCCTCGATAGCTTGCGTCGTACGCAATACCGAGTTTCACTAAACAACGATATGCTATTAAAATATTACTAAAACTAGCCATTATGAATAATAATACCCACTTTTTGAAATTTTGTAAATTTTATTTTTCAAAATGGACTTCATTTTTGGATTCGGAACATAGAAATTAGCCTAGGGTGAAATTTTGGTATTTTTCTGAAAACATTCAATTTTTGATGAATAGTGAAAACACTCGGTTAATTTTTAAAAACCGACTTTTTATTTAAATAATTTTTTATTTTATTTAAATTTATTTTAGGTAAAAATTGATACATAATACATATATAATTTCAATTCAATTTATTGGAGTCATTTTATAATAATTTTAGATATATAAAAATTTTATTGAACTTTTCACCATCTTTTACCCACCTCCAAGGAAAATTTGAAAATTTAGATAAAACTTAATTTTACCACTTCTGTGAGTGGAATTTCAAAAATCAGAGAGACACGGTTAATAACAATGAAAAAAATGTGGTTCAGTGAGATGAAAATAATTTTTGGTGAATAGTAACTTTTTACTTTTTTTACCAGGGTTAAAAGTAAATAGGGAAATTAAGGGTAAAAATGTAATTATTATTACCCTAACACATGTCCTAATTCTATTGTATAAGTTTAATTCGACCAAAAAAGAAATTAGGAATACAATATGACCATTTAGGCCCACTTGGATTAGATTAGGACATTTATTATTAATTTATTCAAAGAAGGGTTAAAATAGTTAAAATCAAAGTTTAATAACTAAATCATTTTTAATATAGGGTTATACATACGATAAATTCGACTATAAATATTCATTATAAATCTAAAAATATTTCATACATAACGGTATTTTATTTGTAATTTTTAGACAATAAATAAGTTAATTTATTTATGACACAATGATGATGTAGTAATTATCTTATTAATGAAATATTGACATAATTGATGTTATAAATACCGAAATAAATGTAATTTGAGACATTTTATGAATTTAAATAATTTTATAGGTTAATATGACATGTTATTATTGATGTAATTAACTTTTTTCGAACTAATATTTCTGTTATGAGTTTCACAAAAATCAATTACCAAATAGTGTCAAAATTGACATAAAATAGTTTTTAAAACAAATATTATATTATTAATTCTTATTTTATTCATAAAAATCTAAGGTTCGGCCAAATGACTTATATAAGGTTATATATATTAATAATAAACAACTTGGGTTTCGTTTGTCTTGTTATAGTAAGTTTATTAACCTTATAGTGTAATAAAACAAGAAGACACGGTAAAAGTTAAATTATCTAACTTAAAGTTAAATCTAAATGATAAGGTTAAAATAGAAACCTAAACTTGTATAAATTCGATTGGATGAGAGGATTTTGACCCATCCCCACTATAGCATCGAAATAAATCAATTTGGGCTATTAAAAACCGAATATGACTTTATAATAAAATAATATTTCTAGTTTTTCCTACGGTGCCCCTCTCCTCCCTTATAAAAGGGCACCTCCTTCCTCTCTTCCTCACACCACTTTGTGCCTTTAATCTCAGAAAAACCCTGAAAAATTCTCTTCTCCACTTCTCTAGAAACATCCTAGAGGTTCTGTTCTTCTTCAAAAACCAATTTTAGTGCCATAAGAGGAGGTCTCAAAGAGGCGCTTCAAAGAAGAGGTAATGTCTGTTACCGATTCTTTAAACTTTATTTCTTCTTCCACTTCTTCTTATTCAGTTTTTTTATTATGAAGTAATAACATCAGTATCAATCATATACTGGTATGTTATTATAAGTATTAAACAACCATATTTAACCATCTATCCATCCTACGGAAAACGAAATCACCGTGCATGCGTACGTACGGAATACTGTCTCCACGCCGTGGTGTAATCAATTTTCCACCACCACCTTGCTTGGATGGGTATAATGGTGTAAATAATAACTATAAATGATTATTTTAAAGTGATATTGATTCTGAAATATTATACATACACTCCAATACAATTCCACGATCAAGGGAACGATATCATCGCTCGTTCGTACGTACGGAATACCGTCTCCAAGATGTGATGTGACTCATTCTACATGATCTTCATTACATAATGATTATATAAATTAATTTAATGAATGAATATGATATATATTACACTAATACCATTCTATAAATGAGGTATCTATAACCTAAAGATAAGAATAATAATTTATTCGACAAAACACGCATAAGAACAAAAAGTAATAAAGACCCGAATAACAAGTAGCAATGAAATATTACTAATAAGAAGCTAAAAATATGGCCATATATGATATCATAACAATGAGTATGATTCTGGAATAAGTCAATGACATTATTTAAATCATTATACAGGAGTTTCGGACACTTACGAAGCAAATCGGACCTAAGGTAAGGGAAAATATCACAATCTCATTTTTATCCGAGATTGTTTATACTTTGGTATTTACTAGGGTGTATTTTATCATCCACATCCATGTTTCCTCAATATGTAATATTATTTCCATCCACCTACAATTTTTTAAATCCAATTTTACCATTCGGTGAGTTTTTAGTAAAAGATATGAAAGGAATCTTTTGTCGTTTTTCGTACGAGGTACTTTTTGACTTTTCTAACAAAAGTACGAGAAGAATGTTTTTTTAACTTATACAAAATGAATGGATTTTTAAAATGTTATTTCCAAGAATCTTCCTTTACAAGTTTTCAATTTTATTTTTAATCAACTTATTTTAGTTTTAAATTGTATGACATGTTAAGAAAGGAAAAAAAAAATTGAAGTAGAAAGGTTATTTTCCTCAAGAATGGAGTTCAAGTGTTTTATCAAAATTATTTTCCATCTAATATAATATAGGATTATATTTCTATCCCTATTATTACATTGATTTGATTATGTTGTGATGGAATTATTTTTATGAATTCCTTTATCATATATGAATTGTATTATGATGTCACGATGTTTAAGAACCCCATTTTTATTACATGGGTTATGCAATGATGTATGATTTTTTTTGATTTTGTGGAACACATAAGAATGGAATCATTATGAGATGGGTGGGACCTATATATCCCTCCAATGCATTGGGTAAATATTTATATCTCATGAGATAGACATGACTGGAATGGCAGGTTAAACTGGTTTAGTTAAACAGGACTGAAACGAGGAGTGAACTCGGTTCAGAAATGGACTTTGTCCGCTAAGATAGTCTTGGAAATGAGTATTGACTACTAAGAAATGATTATCTATAATTATGTGTGTATGCCAAAAAGTTTCATGTTTTAAGTTAATATTATTGGGATTACATTTCACTACTATGATTTACCCCATGTTATGAAATTATGATCTCTTTTGCAGGTTAAGATTTCCAAAATGATATGTTCTTATGAATATGTTGTGATTGATATTTATTTTTTTAACTTTACTGAGCATTTGAGCTCACCCTTTTGTATGTTTTCTTTCCCCAGGTCAGGAAGAAGGTTATTAAGTAGGATATCCCAAAAGGGACTCTAGATATGATGAAATATGTGGGAGACAGTATAGATGCTTTATGAACCAATTGCTTATGTTTCCCAGTTTCTAAAGACACTATACTTATATATTCCTTCAAGGTTTTTTTATATGTTTTAATAAGTGTACTTCAATTGTGAAGTATTAACAATGTATGTAAAGTATGGGTCGTTATAGTTGGTATCAGAGGAAAGGTATAGTCAACCTTTGGAAACTAGGATGTGAAAGCCTTAGTAAGAACCGTAAGGATAAGTCTAAGCATAGAACACAATATTAGTGTTTTAGAAATATCCATGAATAACCTATGATAAGACCTTAAGTGTAAAATTTTATACTTTATTATGTGTTTTTTCTATTATAATTAGTGTTTCTCACACTATTCTTCTTGGTTTTAGTCAATGGCTGGAACCCGAAGGAACCGTGTTAATGCGGAATGCGACGGGAAATGAAATGATTGTCCCCCTGAGCAACCAAACGTTATGGGAGCTGGAATGAAAAATCTTGTAGCCATTCTCACACAACTTTATTAAGCTATGAATCATGCATGACTTCCAAACGAGAAAAGGAAGGAGCAACATTCTGTTGAATCCTTCATGAGGTAGAGTCCACCTTCATTCAGTGGGTCTTCTGATCCATTAGTGGCTGAACAATGGATCAGTACCACTGAAAAGATATTTTCAGTTAATCAATGTTCTGAACATGATAAAGTCATCTTAGCAGTTTATCGTTTGGAAGGTGAAGCTAATCAATGGTGGAATCTTATTAAGAATACGAGGCAAAGATATGAAATTGATTCCATGGAATGGGACGAGTTCAAGAACTTATTTTTCAATAAGTACTTCCCTTGTATTCTCCGAAAAAAGATGGAGAAGGAGTTTCTTGAACTAAAGAAAAAGGATGATGAATCTGTTGGTGCCTACGAAGAAAATTTTACAGGACTTGCAAGGTACGCTTCTGGGATTATTATCCAACCTGAGAGTAAGATCGATTGATTCTTTAGTGGCTTAAAACCAAGTCTTAGAAGGGAGTTAGCCATAAGGGACTTCAATAGCTATGGGGAAATTGTTAGATGTTCTCTCACGGTTGAGATGGAGATTGGAGTAACCCATCAGTCATATGTGTTTGATAAGAAGAGGAATATTGAATTCAAAGGAAAATATAAAGAGCACACCGAAAAGAAGATGAGTTTTACCTTATGCTCAAAGTGTGGAAAGAAACATGGAGGAAATTGTCTCAAGGGGAAAAGAAAATGTTATAAGTGTGGAAAAGAAGGTCATAAGGAAATTGAATGTAGAAATAATGGGAAGAAGATGTCTAATGATGAAAACAAAGGAAGGGATACACAGAATGAACCTACTTCACTTCAATGTATCAAGTTCAAGGAAATGGGGCATTATGCCAATCAATGCCCTAATATAAGGGTGGTTGATGATGATCGACATCAACAAACTCTTAAGGCTAAAGACAAAGTAAAGTCACATGCAATTTCTATCAGCGATGTGGAGTATGATAACGAAGTGGTGAAAGTTACACTGACTATCCACTCTAAAGTAGCAAATGTTTTATTCGATTCTGGATCCACCCACTCTTTTATTTCTGAAGAATTTTCTAAGGGTATCACTGTATTACCTCAACAATTAGATGTTGAGTTAGCTGTGACAACCCCTAATGGCACAACAGTCGCATCAAAAGTTTATAATTCTTCTCCGATTGAAGTTTGTGGGAAAGTGATTCCTGCAAATCTTGTGATCCTTCCTATAGGGGAATTTGATGTGATTCTTGGCATGGATTGGATTTCTCTATATGGAGCTCATATCAATTTCCAAATAAGGGAAGTCACATTTCATATTCCAGATCAATCTATGATCATCTATCAATGCAAGGATGAACATAACCTTCCAGTGGAAATTTATTCCATATTATGTGTTTTTATTCCACTAAATGAAGGTTATTTATCTCAAACAGTTGGTGAGAAACTCATGATTAAGAATATTCCCATTGTACGGGAGTTTGATGATGTCTTTCCGGAGGAATTTCCCGGTCTTCCACCAAATCATGAAGTTGAGTTTTCAATAGAACTCGTACTGGGTGCTTTGCCTATTTCAAAGACACCTTATAGAATGACCCCAATTGAGTTGCAGGAATTAAAGAAGCAACTCCAAGAGAATCTTGATAAGGGATTCATACGCCCTAGTGTGTCACCTTGGGAAGCACCATTTCTGTTTGTTAAGAAGAAAGATGGATCAATGAGACTCTGCATTGATTATCGAGAACTTAACAAGATCACTATCAAGAACAAATATCCTCTCCCGCGCATTGATGAATTATTGGACCAACTACGAGGATCTCAATACTTTTCCAATATTGATCTTCGTTTAGGTTATCATCAATTAAGGGTCAAAAGGGAGGATATAACAAAAATGGCTTTCCGTACAAGTTATGGACACTATGAATTTATAGTGATGCCATTTGGTTTTACTAATGCCCATACTATCTTCATGGATCTGATGAATAGAGTCTTTAGATACTATCTTGATCAGTTTGTTGTAGTCTTTATAGATGATATTCTCTTCTATTCAAAGAGAAAGTAAGAACATGAAGATCATTTGATAATTATATTGAAGACCCTGAGAAAGGAGAAGCTTTATGCAAAATTTACCAAGTGTTAATTTTGGCTTCAAAAAGTTGCATTTTTTGGGTCACATAATCTCAAAGGAGGGGATATCTAAGGATCCAGCAAAAATAGAGGTTATCGAAAGATGGTTGAGACCAACAACAGTAACCGAGATCCGATGTTTTCTTGGTTTGGCTGGATATTATCGACGTTTTGTGAACGATTTTTCACAACTATCTAATCCACTCACTAGGTTGAATTGAAAATGAGTTAAGTTTGTTTGGATAGAGGAATGTGAAGATAATTTCGAAGAGTTGAAAAGAAGGTTATCCAGTGCACCTGTACTCACACTTCCTTATAGTGGAGAAAGGTTTGTGATCTACAGTGATGCATCCAAGAAGGTGTTGGGGTGTGTTCTTATGAAAAATGTTATGGTGATAGCTTATGCCTCATGACAGTTTAAAATCCATAAGCAAAATTACCTAACTCATGATTTGGAGTTAGCTGCGGTAAGCTTTGCATTAAAGATTTGGAGGCATTATATTTATGGAGAAAGTAGTGATATTTATACTGATCATAAAAGTTTAAAGTATATTTTCACACAAAAGGAGCAGAATATGCGCCAAATAAGATGGTTGGAGCTGATTAAGGATTACGACTACTCAATTCATTACCACCCTGGGAAAGAAAACAAGGTGGCAGATGCATTAAGTCGACAAGAGCATGCTAGCTTATCCCTGATGAGGATCACAAAAGATCCAATATTTATGGATTTACAAAGGATGGATCTTGGAATTATAATGAAAGGGGAAATTGTATCTTTATTAATTAAATGTTCAACCATCTATACAAATGAAGATTAAAGAGGCACAGGAAAAAGATGTAGAGTTACAAAAGAAGGTGAGAAATATTCCTGAATTCAACCTTTATTGTGATGGGAAATAAAGTTTCGGAATCGGGTTTGTGTTCCTCCCATCCCAGAATTAAAGAAGGAGCTGATGGATGAGGCTCATAGTTCTTCATTCTCTATTCATCCTGGAAGCACGAAGATGTATATGGACCTGAAAGAGTACTTCTGGTGGGATGGCATGAAAAGAGATGTTGTTGAATATGTCTCTCGATTCTTGGTTTGTCAGCAAGTTAAAGCTTAGAGATAGAAGTCTAAGGGGGTGTTACAACCATTACCCATACCTGAATGGAAATGGGAAAATATCACTATGGACTTTGTCACCGGACATCCTAAAACATCCAAAGGCAATAATAATATCTGGGTCATAGTTGATCGTCTTATAAAGTCTTCACACCTCATTGCTATTAGAGAGGATTTCTCTCTAGATCAACTTTCTAGGATATATGTAAAGGAAGTGGTAAGATTGCATGGAGTGCCACTTTCCATTATATCTGATCGGGATCCAAGATTTACCTCGATGTTCTGGCGAAGTCTTCCACATACTCTGGATATAGAGTTGAGTTTCAGCACTACTTATCATCCTCAGACAGATGATCAATCTGAGAGAACAATTCAAACTCTAGAAGATATGTTGAGGGCTTGATCTATTGATTTCAAAGGTGGTTGGGATCAAAACCTACCTTTTGTGGAATTTTCTTATAATAATAGCTTTCACTCCAGTATGCAGATGGCTCCTTATGAAGCTCTCTCTGGAAAGAAATGCAGGACTCCAACTTGCTGGGATGAAGTTAGGGAAAGAAAGCTATTAGGACCTGATCTTATTGATGATATGGCAGAAAAGGTCAGATCTATTCAACAACACATAAGAGCAGCTCAGAGTCGAAAAAAAAGTTATGCCAACAACCGAAGAAAAGACCTAGATTTTGAAGTGGGTGATAAAGTGTTCTTACGAATATCACCCTGGAAGAGGTTCATGAGATTTGGAAAGAAGGGAATGTTGAGCCCTAGATATATCGGTGATTTTGAAATTCTGGATCGTGTTGGAATGGTAGCTTACCGATTGGCGCTTCCACGGAATCTCTCCCAAGTTCATGATGTGTTCCATGTATCTCTCATGAGAAAGTACATATCTGGTCCTTCACATATACTCAACTCATAAGTTGTACCGCTGGAGCAAGATCTTTCTTATGAAGAACAGCCAATAGAGATTCTGGATCGTAGCGAAGAAGTCCTATGGAACAAGACCACTCACTTGGTGAAAGTTTTATGGAGGAACCACCAATTTGATGAAGCTACATGGGAGCTTGAGGATATTATGAGGGAGAGGTATCCTCATCTGTTTGTTACGAAGTGATGAATTTCGAGGGAAAAATTCATTTTAAGGGGGGTAGAATGTAACATCCGAGACTTTTATGAGATATATTTTGTTTTTATGTTATATAAATCATCAAAGTAATCTTTCATCACACACAACACTAGCTTGTCTTGCTTTATATTCAATCACAACCTTCCTCGATAGCTTGCGTCGTACGCAATACCAAGTTTCACTAAACAACGATATGATATTTAAATATTACTAAAACTAGCCGTTATGAATAGTAATAACCACTTTTTAAAATATTGTAAATTTTATTTTTCAAAATGGACTTCATTTTTGGATTTGGAATATCGAAATTAGCCTAGGGTGAAATTTTGGTATTTTTCTGAAAACTTTCAATTTTTGATGAATAGTGAAAACACTGGGTTACTATTTAAAACCGAATTTTTATTTAAATAATTATTTATTTTATTTAAATTTATTTTAGGTCAAAATTGATACATAATACCTATATAAGTTAAATGCAATTCATTGGAGTCATTTCATAATAATTTTAGATATATAAAAATTTTATTGAACTTTTCACCGTCTTTTACCCACCTCCTAGGAGAATTTGCAAATTTACATAAAACATAATTTTACCGCTTCTGTGAGTGGAATTTCGAAAATCCGAGAGACACGGTTAATATCAAGGACTAAAATTTGGTTCAATGAGATGAAAATATTTTGTGGTGAATAGTAACTTTTTACTTTTTTTACCACGGTTAAAAGTAAATAGAGAAATTAAGGGTAAAAATGTTATTATTATTACCCTAACACAAGTCCAAATTCTATTTTATAAGTGTAATTCAACCCAAAAAAAATTAGGAAAAACATATGACCATTTATGCCCACTTGTATTAGATTAGGACATTTATTATTAATTTATTTAAAGAACGGTTAAAATAGTTAAAATCAAAGTTTAATAACTAAATCATTTTTAATATAGGGTTATAGATAAGATAAATTCTACTATAAATATTCATTAGAAAGCTAAACATATTTCCTACATAATGGTATTTTATTTGTAATTTTTAGACAATAAATAATTTAATTTATTTATGACACAATGATGATGCAGTAATTATCTTATTAATGAAATATTGACATAATTGAAGTTATAAATACCCAAATAAATGTAATTTGAGACTTTTATGAATTAAAATAATTTTATAGGTAAATATGACATGTGATTATTTATTTAATTAACTTTTTTAAAACTAATCATTCTGTTATGATTTTCACAAAAAATCAATTACCAAATAGTGTCAAAATTGACATAAAATAGTATTTTTAAAAAAAATTATATTATTAATTGTTATTTTATTCCTAAAAATCTAAGGTTTGGTAAAATTACTTAGATAAGGTTTTATATATTAATAATAAACAACTTGGGGTTCGTTTTTATTGTTATAGTAAGTTTATTAACCTTATAGTTTAAGAAAACAAGAAGACACGGTAAAAGTTAAATTATTTAACTTAAAGTAAAATCAAAATGATAAGGTTAAAATAGAAACCTAAACTTGTCTAAATTCTATTGGATGAGAGGATTTCGACCCATCCCCACCTTATCCTCGAAATAAATCAATTTGTAGATATTAAAAACCGAATATGTCTTTATAATAAAATATTATCTTTAGTTTTTCCTAAGGTGCCCCTCTCCTCCCTTATAAAAGGGAACCTCCTCCCACTCTTCCTCACACCACTTTTCGCCTTCAAGATTGGTAAAACCCTGAAAAATTCTCTTCTAAACTTCCCTAGAAACATCCTAGAGGTCCTAGTCTTCTTCAAAGACCAATTTTAGTTCCCTAAGAGGAGGTCTCAAAGAGGCGCTTCAAAGAAGAGGTAATGTCCGTTACCGATTCTTTCAACTTTATTTCTTCTCCGACTTCTTATTATTTAGTTGTTTCATTATGAAGTAATAACATCAGTATCACTCATATAATGTTATATTATTATAAGTATGAAACAACCCTATTTCACCGTCTATCCATCCTATGGAAAACGAAATCACTGCACGTGCGTACGTACGGAATACCGTCTCCACGCCGTGGTGTAATCTATTTTCCACCACCACCTTACTTGGATGGGTATAATGGTGTAAATAATAACTATATATGATTATTGTAAAGTTATATTGATTATGAAATAGTATATATACACTCCAATACAATTTCACGATCATGGGAATGATATCATCGCTCGTGCGTACGTACGGAATACCGTCTCCACGATGTGATGTGACTCGTTCTACATGATCTTCATTGCATAATGATTATAAAAATTAATTGAATGAATGAATATGATATATATTACACTAATAACATTCTGTAAATGAGTTATCTATAACCTAAAGAGAAGAATAATAATTTATTCGACAAAACACGCATAAGAACAAAAAGCAATAAACACCCTAATAACAAGTAGAAATGAAATATTACTAATAAGAAGCTAGAAATATGGTCATATATGATACCATAACAATGAGTATGATTATAGAATAAGTCAATGACATTATTTAAATCATTATACAGGAGGTTCAGACACTTACGAAGAAAATCAGACCTAAGGTAAGGGAAAATATCACAATATCATTTTTATCCGAGATTTCTTATAATTTGGTATTTATTGGGGTGTATTTTATCATCCACATCCATGTTTCCTCAATATGTAATATTATTTCCATCCACAAATAATTTTTTAAATCCAATTTTACCCTTCGGTGAGTTTTTAGTAAAAGATATGAAAGGAATATTTTGTCGTTTTTCGTACGAGGTACTTTTTGACTTTTCTGACAAAAGTACGAGAAGAATGTTTTTTTTAACTTATACGGCATGAATGGATTTTTAAAACATTATTTCCAAGAAGATTCCTTTACAAATGTTCTAGTTTATTTTTAATCAACTTATTTTAGTTTAAAATTGTATGACATGTTAAGAAACGAAAAATGTTTTTGAAGTAGAAAGGATATTTTCCTCAAGAATGGAGTTCAAGTGCTTTATCAAAATTATTTTCCATATTAGATAATATAGGTTTCTATTTCTATCCCTATTATTACATTTATTTGATTATGTTGTGATGGAATTATTTTTATGAATTCCTTTATCTTATATGAATTGTTTTATGATTTCACGATGTTTAAGAATCCCATTTTTATTACATGGGTTATGCAATGATGTATGTTTTTTTTTATTTTGCAGAACACATAAGAATGGTATCATTATGAGTTGGGTGGGACCTATATGTCACTCCAATTAATTGGTTAAGGATTTATATCTCAGGAGATAGACATGACTGGAATGGCAGGTTAAACCAGTTCAGTGAAACAGGAATGAAACAAGGAGTTAACTCGGTTCAGAAATGGACTTTGTCCGCTATGATCGTCTTGGAAATGAGTCTTGACTACTAAGAAATTATTCTCTATGATTATGTGTGTATGACACAAAGTTTCATGTTTTAAGTTATGATTATTGGGATTACATTTCACTACTATGATTTACCCCATGTTATGAACTTATTATCTCTTTTGCAGGTTAAGATTTACAAAATGATATGTTCTTATGAATATGATGTGATTGATATTTATTTTGTTTACCCTTACTGAGAATTTGAGCTCACCCTTTTGTATGTTTTCTTTCCCCAGGTCAGGAAGAAGGTTATTAAGTAGGATATGCCAAAAGGGACTCTAGACATGATGAAATAAGTGTGAGACATTGTAGATGCTTTATGAACTAGTTGTTTATGTTTCCCAGTTTCTAAAGACACTATACCTATATGGTCCTTCAAGGTTTTGTTATATTTTGTAATAAGTGTACTTCAATTTTGAAGTATTAACAATGTATGTAATGTATGGGTCGTTATAATTTATACATTCAAGATGAATCCTTGTTTATCTATTCATGTTCATCTTGAATATTTTAAAAACATTATTCTAGATTTAGCTCATATAGATGTCAAAAGTATGGATGATGAATGGGATATTCTTCTTTTAAACTCTATTGGTTACTATCTTAGTTTATGTAAGGATTCCATGACTTTAAAAGAGGTTTTGGTATTGTTTTACCTCACAATATTCAACATATTATTTGAAGGAAGTGGGTGATATGGATAAAATAAACAACAACTATTTCATGTTATGGATTAGAATAGAAACAATGAAAATGAATGGAAGGATAAGAACTAATTTATGAAGTTATAGTGCTTTGTGTTTGGTAGAACTGTCCATATTAAAAATTATTTTCTAGGTTTGAAAAATTAAGAATGTGTGTCCTATAAAAATATGGTATACCATGATTTTGACACTATAGATGTTATATAGTTTAGTTCACCACCAATTTATCTAGAAATAGTTATATTTCTACTTTCCTGCTTTATAAATTTCTATAAGTGTATCTCTTAAATTTAAAGGGGCCACTAGTGGGAAGTGGATTTCCTTGGGCTAGTCTAAGTTGTTCGGGTTAAGGTATAGATCATTCTCTTGTCATCATCCTAGTTTTGGTTGTTGTTTATTTCAAATTCAATTTAATACTTTCATTTTTTAGCTTTTATAAGTTTTCATGCTCACTCTATTTACCCATGAGGATGGTTGTGTGTTGTTAAGTATCTGCATACTTTGGAGTTTCTGGTTTTGGTGGAGAATTAGGTAATTCTGGTAAGAATTTTTGTTTAATAATGTTTCTTCATCCTATTTCTGAGTATGATTTAGTAGTATGATATCAGTATAAGAGTATGTATGGTAAGGCCATATGCCACCATAGAACATGATAAGAGATTTCATTATGGGAGAATATTATTTTCTAGGGTTTATTTTATATTAATAAAGGTCTATTTGATCCTATTGGTAGGCTCTATATGCCTTACAAAAACACCATAGGATAATATTTTTATTTTTATTTGAAAAGGTAAAGATGGTTTTGAAATTATATTTCAATTTAAATTCCATTTTACATTTATCATGATTAATTATTTAAGTTTATTATTATCATT
The DNA here is from genome assembly GCA_963277665.1 of Viscum album. Lineage (NCBI taxonomy): Eukaryota > Viridiplantae > Streptophyta > Magnoliopsida > Santalales > Viscaceae > Viscum > Viscum album. The sequence continues at coordinate 381,614,359 of OY728138.1, forward strand.
AAATTATATATATTGTTTTGGATTGAGTTTATGTTTTAAAGAAATATTTCTAGGTTTTCTAGTCAAGGATCTGTGTGTACTTGGCATTGGATGTATAGTGTAGCTAGGACATAAAGTATGTTCTTTTATGTTGGACAATTGAGTGTTTTATTCAACTAGGTAACTCTTGTTTAAAATGGTTTTTGGTGATTCCTCATGTGGTATCTTGGTTGTTTATTCACTTGATCGAATGGATAATTTTTAAGGGTTTTCTGTTTTCTTTAAGATATGAGTCATCTGATGCATGACTGATACTCTCCTACCATCTAGCCCAATATTTCCATGTTCTATTACAACATTGTGATATTCACGATCCTTCCATGCATGATCCACCACACACCTATCCACCTCGACTATTGCACCTAACTCGGCACCTTCCATAACTTTATTTCCCTATGCCCCATGCTTAATTTTAGAATTACCAGATATTATTCCCTTAGAAGCTTTGATTTGACTGTGATCTTTAACACTTATTTCTAGAGAGAAAGATCATCTGAGAAAGTTCAAGATGTGACATTTTTAGAGAAGTTTCACTCTGAAAATACCTTCTTTTTGTCAGAATCCTTCCCAATTTCATCGTGTTGACTTGTGGTTGGAATCTTGCTTATATTTCTATTAGTTTTTGTAGATTTTATCTATATTACCTCTTTATAATCTCTATATATAGGTCAGTGTTCTTGATTTTGTCCTATTTCTAAATGAATTCTACCATCATCGGTTCGGTATTTGTTTGAGACCCTATAGTGGTATGGTTTTATTCTTGGATAGTTTATTTAGGTTGCATATCTTGTATTTATTCTTTTATTATCTATATTGTATTCCTATTCATTTCTTTGAATATTAATAAACTATTTAGGTGGTGTCCAGCCCTAATCCCACCCCTACCATTAATCCTCCTTCCCCCCATTGGGTCCCCCTCTGAACCAACCCTCCACTATCATGGATCCGCCTATAGGCCACCGACCCTCTCCCATCGTCAATACCTCTAGTCTCAAACCCTCCCCTCATTAATATACCACTACCCATGACTTTTTTCCATACTCTCTATTGATGATTCATCTTCTATGAAACAAACCCATGCCCCTGTGTTCATAACCCCACTCCCCCTCAACATCTCATGCTCACAAGAATAACCATGGCCCATGTTTTCCTGGTGAGGTTTTCATTGCCATTTAATATTTTTTTAAAATAGAGTTTTGTAGGTAATTATGATGTTATGGATTTATGGTAGGTAATTTAGGAAATTATATTTTTGAATTAAATTAATTACTGAAAAAAAATTTCATTGAAATTATATAAATACCCCTTACTTTATGTTAATAATTTTTCTTCCTTTAAATAAATGTTTAATTTATTATCTTCAAGGGATAAAATTTAATGTTTATAAATATTATTCCCGTTATAATTGATTTATTTCTTTTAAATTACTAAATCTTTGTGCACTTTTATAGTTTCACATGTTGGTTGTGGAGGTGTTCTTGATTGATGTTATTTTTTATGTGAAGATGTAGGTTATGGTTCATTTAATTACTTTTGTTATCTTATTTAATTGAGGGTGTGGAGATACAGGTTAAAGAGGTACACATAGATGGTTTCAGGTGTAGTAGTGTGATTTAATTCATTTTATATTCTTACTATCTAATTTGTATTGTAAGTACAATGATTGGTTGTATTGTAGAAATTACTAGCTTGATGATATTTTTTGTTATTATATCAACTTTATATGTTTATGAACTAGGATTCTAATAAAAAAATCCTAAGTTTTTTTGTTCCTTTTCCTCATATGCATGATTTTTTTTGGATACATGGTTTCTTATCCTCCTTATACATTATCCATTAATTATTTGTTTTCAAGATGATTTAATTTTTTGGTGTTCAAACTATACAAATACTTATTCTATATATTGGAAAGTTCTTGATCCATTGAACCATTGATTTAGTTTTATCAAATTTTAAAACTTTAGGGTTTTCATTGGTTTTAATCACATATTCATGATTCATGTGGTACATGATTTCTGTTCTTCACAATTTTCATATTTTAGATGCCTAAGATTAATTCATATTTTCAATGGTTTTTTATATATTTTCAAGATGTTGAATAATATTTTATATTGGATTATCATATACTCTAATCTTGTTATGAGTATAAGATTATGATTAGGGATATCACGGTAGATCATTTTATTAAGGTAACATAGAATGACTAAATTCAAAAAATAAGAAACTTATTAAATTTTAATGATCAATTAATATATTACCATTATTATTCAATAAATAAACCTCAAACGTTGTGGATTTTAATATAATTCAATTATATTGATAGTTTTGTTGATAATTTTATCATGATTTGTTCTTATGAATTAATTAATTTTATTCATCTATAAGTTCCATCAAAGAAATGAAGTTTGGGAATAATTTTTATCCAAGAAATATTTAGGTTCTCACCTTTTTTAGACATATATGATTTCATTCATGTAAAATTATCCCTACATACTTTTACTGTGATTATAATTTGTAATAGATTTGCTGATTAAAGCATACAAGGTGATATTACCAATGATGTTTCCTCAAATATTTTATATTTAATTGATGTTTCACAAAAATGAAGTGTATTTTCACTTCACATCGTGATATTATCATTTAAGATGATGGGACATTAAAGATACAAGTTTGACAACATAATTTTTAGTAAAAAACACATCAAAATATTTAAATGTTATTTTTTATCATCAAACTGATTATAAATAATTATGATGTAAGTGTTATGTTTATATTTTTTATTTAATTTTTATATAAAATTGTTAATCATAAACTTTTAACTATACTCCCAATTCAGATTTTTTAAAATGGAATGAATTTTTATTATATCTATGAAATTTGTGCAGATGATTTTAATATCACATATTCCCCTAATTATTTATTGATTTATAAGACATATATGGTTTCATTATAAGTTTAAATTTATGAATTCTCATTGGTTTTGGTTTTATTTATTAAGTAGAATGAATGGATGGATGATTCTTAAAAAAATAGTTATGAAATTTTGTATTTGATATTGTCTATAATATTCAATATCACCCCCCACACACCTGTTTATTTCCTTTAATTTTTTAAACAACAATGATTAGTTTTAAGAATAAATATGCACATATATCTGCTCATTTCTTTTCATTTATAATTTATAAATATTTATAATTAATATCATTCTATTTTAATTTTTCAAAAAAATGTTAGTTGGTAGATAGCTTAAATTTTTTGGAAATTTTTTAAAACATTAATATCTTTAATGTATTAGAAATTTTTGTTCACTTTATCTATAGATTAATTAATATATTATGTTTAGTTTTCTTTCCCAAATGATTTTCCATGTTTTTCTAATCTATTTTGAATATGTATTAGTAATTATAATTTAAAATGATATATTAAATTTCGATAAATTGATTTGAAACTGTAGGAGTGGACTAATGAAATTTATTGTTAAGTAAATATGATGATGTAGAAAAAATCACTAAATCTTCTTTTTATGGGTGATGAAAAAAATTGATTGACAATTGTTTTTACTACATTGATTCACAATAATGTTTATAGTATTAAATAATTTTTAAATTCTATTATACATTGTATTTTTTTAAGGATTTAACATAAAATACATGTGTGTTATATCATATTTTCATGGTCTACATTTTATCTTAATGTTTTTCTGATTTAATCATATGAAAAGTTTTTTAATTAATCAATAGGTTTTATACTGAATTATTCCTTAAATTTATGGTTTGATTCCCTGAATGTATCTTATTTAGTTTTTGACACTCAAATCATTTATTGATTTTTCAATACCACAATAAAAGTTGAGTAAACTAATCATTAAATAATTCAAAAATACCATCCAAATACACAACATAATTCTATATGTATTATAAAATAATGCCTACTTTTAGTAACTTGTGCTTCATTGAAAGTGTTAAATAATTTTTTAAATCATTTTTTATCTATAAAATTATTTATCTCATATACCATTTGTTATTCTGGTTTTGGATTCCAATTATAAATATTTTAACACACACATGGCTACTAGTTATGTTGATTTTCCTTGTATTTTATCATTATACATGAAAATGTTTTTTCTTCAATAAAATAATAAAAATAGTTAGTGTGTATATATATCATTCCAATAATAATTGGGAATCCTTGTAGGTAAAATTTCTTTAATCTTCCAAAAATCATAGGACACCAAATTTATATTATTTTGGATGTGTACGAGTAGAACACATGTCACTCAGATATGTAGTATCCTCGGAATGAGAGAATATATAGTTTTTGAAGGTTTGAACCCTTTTAAAATGTCTATCAGAGGGTCAAAATTAACTGATGACTTCCAAATGTTTTGAAGCCATATTTAAACAAGTGCATAATGAATTGTGAAATGGTCAAGTAGACGGAACATAAATCAAAGGTGTCGTTTTGTTAGGATGAAAAGAAACATTATTTTATTATTTTAAAACACTAAAACCTATGTTTAACAGTTATATTCATATAAAAATACCTTGGAATGAGGTTAAATTCTAGAAAAAAAGTCTGACTATTTTTTGTGGCATGTATGAGCTGACAACATTTCATTCGGATGTGTATTTTCCTTCGAATTAATGAATATGGAAATTTTAAATTTTTGACACCGTTTAAAAATGTGTGTCAGTGCGTCAAAAGCAAAGAACAACCTCTGAATGATGTGATATCAGACAACATAAACCAAAATATGATTTTTGAAATGGTGGAGCAAATTAAACCCCAAAATGAGGTCATTTTTTAATATTATGTCGTAAAACATACTTTTATTGATATAAAACACAAAAACACACATTAAAGGTTAGTTACATATATAAAATCCTTGGATTAATGTGAAAACATAGAAAAAATTTCATAGTATTATTTTTTAAGTGTATGAGTAGATGATACATCAATCGGATGTGTACTCTACTCAAAAAAACTAAGTAAGTATTTCTTAAAAGGTTTCTTTGAAAATGTGCTTCTGGAGGTCAAAACTTACCGAATGACATCTAATTGACATGAAATCATAGGACAACAACATCATAGTGATTTTTGAAATTTTCAAGTGCATAGAATGTCAATATGAGGTTTGGTTTTCCCAATATGACCTAAAACACACATTAATTAATTTAAAAGAAAAAAAGCACGCCTTTAAGGGTCAAATCCAAATAAAATTACCTAAAATGACATAAAATCATAGTGAAATTATCTTTTTACTGTTTTAGATGTGTATGACTAGATAACATGTCAATTGGATATACATTCTAACCAGAATGATCAGATAAGTTGTTTTAATGTTTGGTGCCCTCTAAAAATGTGTCATAGGTGGTCAAAACCAACCCAGTGATCTCTGAATGATGAAAACAACTATTCTATAAATTATGAAGTGGTGGAGATGAAATAATTTCAATATGAGGCTGTGTTTTCTTCAGAAGTCCTGAAAAAAAAATTTAATGTTTTAAAATATAAAAAGATATGTTTGATGATAAGATAAATAGAAAACAAAATCAGAATGAGGTGAAAAAATATAAAAAAATTATTAGTATTATTTTTTATTTTTATGTGTAGATGAAACATCAATTATAAATGTTATATGCTCTTAAAGACCAAATATAAAATTTTTAATGGTTTGATTCCCTTTAAAAACATGCATCCGGGGTCCAAACAAACGAAATGACAGCCGAATACCATGGATTAATGGGGGAAAACCATAAAGTGAACTATGAAATGTTCAATTAGACAAAATGATAATCTAAAATTTCAATTTTTCAATATATTTAAAATTTACTTTTATTGTTTTTAAAAAATAAAACAATTTTTTTTAGAAAAATCCTAATAAAACAACATCAGAATGAAGAAAAATCATAATAAAAATAATTTTGGTATTATTTTTTATGTATGTGAGTAACTAACACATCGATTAAATAGGAAGTCTGACCGAAATGACCAAACAAGATATTTTTAAAGGTTTTAAGCCCTTGAAAATTCTGTCAAGTGGTCAAAATGGAGCAAATGACCTCTAAAATTCATGAAATTAAACAATAGCAACTATAGAATATTTTTTCAAATTGTAGGGTATATAGAATGTAAATAAGAGGTTATATTTTCTTAGGATGATTGGAAATTCACTTTTAGTGTTACAAAACATCAAAACATGCATTTAACATTTAGTTCTATAAACAGGACCATAAAATAACCGTAAATCATAGTAAAATCATTATAGTTTTATTTTTTATTTTTTATAGTAGTCTTCATGTTAATCAGATGTTTTGTGTTCTCAAAATGACCTAATAAGCTGATTTTATATGATTTCACTCTTTAAAAACATGTGTCACAGGGTCAAACCCAAACAAATGACCTCTGAATTCCTTTAAATTTGATGATAGAAACCGTATAATTATCTCCGAAATGGTGAAGTAGAAGAAACTTCAGTTTGGGGAGTAATTTTTCAAGGATGACTAAAAATGAACTCTTATTGTTATAAAACAGAATAACAAGCATTAAATTCATGAATCCAAAAAAAACTCAAAATGATAAGAAATATAATTATAACCACATTATTATTATTTTTTACATGTACAAGATGATGAAACATCAATTAGATGTGTGGTATGATCAGAATGACCAAATAAAATGTTTTTATGTGTTTGAACTCCATTTAAAACATGCATCAAGGGGTTAAAACAAATTTAATTTCATTATAATACCATGAAAACATAGTAAAATAAACCGTATAATGATGGTTGAAATTGTCAACAAGATATAATGTGATTTTTAGGTGTTTTTACCTAAGATGACAAAAAAACTCTTTTATTATTTTAAAACATGAAAAAGTGTCAAATGGTTAGATCCATAGAAAATGACATCATAATGACATGAAATACTAGGATAACTATCTTTGTATTTTGGTGATGTGTATGAGCATCCTTCGCCTCAATTGGATGTGTGGTATACTCAAAACAACTGAATAAGTAGATTTTAAAGGACGGATGCCCCTTAACAACATGTACCATGGGTAAAAACCAACTTAATAACCTCTTACTACCATGAAATCATAGTAAAACAATTGTACAATGATTTTTAAAGTGTTCATGTAGACAGAATATAAATATGTGGTTCCATCTTCTCGGGATAACTGGAAACAATCTTTTATTGTTTTAAAACATGAAAACATGTTTTTAACAGTCAAATCCAATGAAAACAACAATATAATGATATGAAATCCTAGGAAATATAAAATATTAATATTTTTGAAATGTAAAACTGAAAAAATCCTTAATAGGATATGAGTTCTTCCCATAAAAAACAAATATTTATTTTTTAAAGTTTTAACACCATTTAAAAACATGCATCAGGGGGTCAAAACCAACTGAATGACCTCTAAATACCATGAAATCAGATGATGAAAATTGTAAAACTAATTTTGAAATTGTGTATATGATGAAACATAAATCTAAGGTTCCATTTTCCTGAGATGACTAAAAACACAATTTTATTTTTTTAAAACAAGAAAACAAGGATTTAATGATCAGATCGAAAGAAAATGACCTCAGAATAATTTAAAATCAAAATAAACCCATATTAGTAATATTTTTAGTTTCTATAAGTAGTGTAAATATCAATTAGATGTGTGGTGTGCAAATAATGACCAAATAAGTAGTTTTTAAAGGTTTGAAACCATTTAAAAACATGTTTTAGGGGATCAAAACTAAGTGAAAACCCTCTAAATTCCAGGAAATCATTGGAAAAAATTAAATAGTGATGTTTTAAATAATTGAGTATACAAAACATCAATTTGATATTTTTTTATTCCCAGGATGAATAGAAACACAATTTTATTGTTTTAAAGACTAAAATATGTGTTTAGTGGTCCGATCCACATATAGTGGTCTCATGATGATGTAAAATCATAGTAAAACTATCTTAGTATTATTTTTAATTTGTATGAGCAGAAACCCAATCAATTGGATGTGTAGTTTTCCTGGAAAAACACAATAAAATTTTTTAAAGGTTTTATTCCCTTTAAAAACATGCGTCATGTGGTCAAAAACAACTGAGCGAAATCTAAATGTAGTGAAATCATTGGACAAAACCATACATTTATTTTTGTAATTTTCGAGTATATAAAAATTTAATTCGATTTGTAATTTTCTCAGGAAAGTTGGAAACATGCTTTTATTGTTTTAAAACAAAAAAAAACATGTGTTTAACTTTTATATCGATATAAAACAGTATCAGAATGATTTAAAATCATATGAAAATTATCTTAGTATTATTTTTTATGTGTATAGTATACAACATGTCAATATGAGGTTAACTTTTCCCATAATAACTAAATAATATGCATTTAATGGTTTGATAACCCATATAAACATGTGTCTGGGGGTTAAAACTAACTGAACGACCTCTGAATATCATAAACTCATATGAAAACAGCTTTATAGTGATTTTTTAAATGGTGGAGTAGACCAAACATCAATTCTAGGTTCCATTTTCTGAAGATGATCAAAAACACACTTTTTCTTTTTAAAACACCAAAATGTTAATTTAAAGACCATATCCATTGAAAATGACATCAGAATGATGTAAAAGCAAATGATAACAATCATAGCATTATTTGAGACATGTAATAGTATAAAACAGATCAATAGGATGTTCCTTGTTCCTAAAAAACTGAATATATAGTTTTAAATGTTTTTATTTCCATTAAATGTTTGTCAAGGGATCAAAACCAATTGAACAACCTATAAATTCTACCAAATCATATGATAGAAATTGTTTAGTGATTTATAAAATGGTTGAATAGACTGAATATCAATATGAGGAATCATTTACATAGTATTATAAGAAACACACTTTTATTATTTTAAAATACTAAAATATGTGTTTAATGTTCAAATCCATCACAAATGAACTCAAAATCACATGGAATCATATTATAGATATATTAGTATATTTTCAACATGTTTAAGAAAATGACATTCCAATCAGACATGTGTTCTATATGGAACAACATAAAAGGTGTATCTAAAAGTTTTATTCCATTAAAAAAGTTCTTTAGGAGGTTAAAACCAAAAAAACTATTAATGCAATTAAATTTGAAAAAAAAACCATACAGTGATATGTAAAATGGCGGAGTAAGCAGATCATCAATCTAGGGTGTTGTTTTCTTAGGATGACCAAAAAATAAATTTTATTATTTTATAACAAAAAACGTGTGATTAATGAGAAGATCTATCAAAAATAACCTCATGATTATCTAATATCATAGAATATTAATTTTAGTATTATTTTTGACATGTTCGAGAAGATGATACATCTATCGGACATGTAGTCTCCTCAAAATGACCAAATAAATAGTTTTTAAAGGTTTGAAAGCCTCTAAAAACATGAATCAGAGGGTCAAATCCAAATGAACACCTTATAAATTCAATGAAACTATAGGAAAACAAACATATTGTGTTTTTTGAAATTCCTAAGCAGATAAAATATGAATTTGAGGTGTCGTGCGCCTAATATGACCTAAAAACACTTTTAATATTTTAAAACCAGAAAACATGTGTTTGATAGTCACACACATATCAAATGGTCTCATAATGACATAAAATCATTATTGAACCATATAATTATTATTTTTGAAATTTATGATCAGAAAAAAACAACTGAATGATTGATCTTCCCGATATGACTAAATAAGTATTTTTTAAAAGTTTGGCCCCATTTAAAAACATGCTCTAGGGGGTCAAAAGCATTTGAAGAACCTTTTAATGCTATGAAATAAAAAAACACAACCATATAGGTTTCTTAAATCATGTAGTAGATAAAATATAAATACATTTTTATGGTTTCCCAAGATGACTAAAATCACACTTTTATTATTTTAATAAACCAAAACGTGATTATAATGGTCAGATCCACAGGAAAACTCCTTAGAATGATATGAATTCATAAAAAACCCATAATATTATTATTTTTTTCATCTTTGAAACTACTTTATGTCAATAGAGATTGTGGTCTACGTGGAATGATGAAATATACCGTTTTTATTAGTTTGGTGCCATTTAAAAACATGTGTTAAGGGGTTAATACCAACCAAACAACATCTAAATGCTATGAAATAATAGGAAAACATCCATACATTGATTCTTGAAAACCATGTGTAGAGAAACCTTCAATATAATCCATTTTATTCTCAGGATGACCAAAACAAAACTTTTATTGGTTTAAAACACTAAACCATGAATTTAATGGATATATCCAAAGATAATGTTCTCGTAATGACGCAAAATCATAGGAAAACCATCTTAGAATAATTTTTAATGTGTATGTGTAGGTGAAACATCAATCATAAATGTTTTTTGTATTGAATAATTGAATCGATATTTTTTAAGGTTTTCAAGCCCTTTAAAAACATGCGTCATGGGGTCATAACCAACCAAATGACCTCTAAATTCCATGAAATCATAAGACAATAAGCGTACAATGATTTTAAAATGTTTGAGTAGATAGAATGTGAATCCAATTTTTTATTTTTTTTAAAATCAAAAGAAATAAAAATTTACTATTTTAAAATAATAAAACATACGTTTAACTATCACGTCCAAAAGAAATGGAGGAAAATAATGTGAAATCATAGAAAATCTATATTTTCATTACTTTTTATGTTTACAAGTAGACGACACATCAGTAAGTTATATATATATCTTAGATGAATCAAATTAGCTGTTTTAAAGGTTAGAATTCTTTTAAAAACATGTGTGATGGGATAAAAACAACCAAATTACCATTGAATTCCATAAATTTAGTCAAAAACTTCTATATAGTGTTTTTTGAAATAACTGAGTTGGAAAAATAAAAAACTGAGGTGCCATTGTCTAGAGATAATTAAAAACACAATTTTATTATTTTGAAACACCATAATGTGTGTTGATCTTCTAGAACCATATAAAATGACTTCAGAATGACATGAATCATAAAAAAAATTATAACTATTTTTGATGTGTAATAGTAGAACACAAATCAATTGGGCATACGGTATGCATGAAACAACTGAATAATCCACTTTTAAATGTTTGATTCCCATTAAAGACATGCATCGGGGGGTAATAAAAAACCAAACTACCTATGAATTCCATTAAATCATATGTAAAAAAGCATAGAATGATTTTTTTGGTTATGTAGAAATAATTTAAATCTGAGGATATTTTTTTTCAGGGATGACCGAAAATGAACATTTATTATTTTAAAAACTAAAACATGTGTTTAACATTCAGATACATTGAAAATTAAATTAGAATGACATGAAATCATAAGAATCCCATAGTAGTATTATTTTTTACATGAATGAGTAGATGGAATGTCATCCAGAACTATTTTCTTCCCCAGATAATAGAATAAGCATTTTATAAAGTTTTTACACACTTTAAAAATGAGCATCAGTGGGTCAAAACAATCATAATGACCTCCAAATTCCATAAAATCATATCACGATAACTAGAAAATGAATTTTGAAATTTTAGAGTATTATAAATGTCAATGTGAGATGTCGTTTTCCCGAGATGATTGAAAACACAATTTTATTGTTTTAATGAACAAAAAGAGAATTTAGTAGTAATATCCATAGAAAATGACCTCAAAATGATGTAAAACCATAGGGAAATCATATTAATATTAATTTTTACATATATGAGTAGATTCCACATCAATAAGACATGTGTTATGCTTGAAATGACATGAAATAATAGGAAAAACATCATAGTATTATTTTTATATGTAAAAGTATAACATTTTAAATTTGATGTGTGTTTTACCTAGAATAACTGAATTAGATGTTTTAAATGATATAAATTCTTTAAATACTACAAACAGAGTGTAAAAACTAGAAAAAAAACCTATAAATTCCATGAAATCAGATGAAAAACCTGTAAAACTCTTTTTGGGATGTTGGATAATACATAATTTTAATCATGGGTTCTATATTCTCGGGATGACCAAAAATGTTATTTATTATTTTAAAACACCAAAACATCCGTTAAATGGTCAGATCCATATAAAACAACCTCAAAATGACATTAAATCATATGAGAACCATATTAGTATTATTTTTATATGTAAGAGTAGAATGAGCATCAATTAGACATATGGTGTGCTTGAAACAACATAATATGTAGTTTATAAAGGTTTGACTCCCTTTAAAAATGTTTTCCATGGGTAAAAACTAATTGAAGGACCTCTATATTCAATGAAATGATAGGAAAAAAATCATAGAATAATTTTTAAAATTTTCAAGTAGACGTGATATCAATCTAAGTAATTATTCTCATTGGATAATTATAAATGGACTTTTATTATTTTATAACACTAAAGAATATGACTAAAAATCATATCCATAGAAAACAATATCATAATGATGTGAATTCATAGGGAAACTATATTAGTATTATTTTTGATTTTCACTAGTAGAGGACATGTCGATCAGATGTGTGGTCTAAACAGAATGATCGAATAAGTAGTTAAAAATTAAAAAATGATTAAAGACTTTTAATATATTCAAAATCAAATATCCTAATACTATTGTTCTATTATTTAATTGAAATATTATACATCATTTAAATTATTAGTTTTTTTGTATTTTTATTTCACTAATGATTTTTTAATTTTTTTCATATTCATTTTTAATCGATGAAGGGTGTGAAGTTGGTAAAATGATTGGAAAATGATATTTTTGATTTTTTGATTTTTTTAAACAATGTTGATTTTTATTGAAATTTTAATTGATTTTAGTTTTTGTGGGTTTCAAAAATATTCAGTAAATTTGGTTTTTTTAAATAAATAGCGGCCACCATATATTCATCGCTATTGAAAATATCAATGGGATAAAACATTTAGTGTTTTTTGGTTATTGGGTGACCACTATAGGACTTTATCGGTGATTTTTTACGGTCATTAAATGCCTTTTTACATCTAGTGATGTGGGTTGGCATATAAATATATACTTAATTAAGATTTGTGGGAGGATATGTTCCATGAGAGACATATTTTATATGATGATAAAGCTAAAATTTTGTCTTATATTTATGAAAATTAGTTACATATTATAAAATATAAATAATGAATCCTTTAAAGAAGTAATCAATGGAAACATTCTAAGAAAAAAAATATGTATGAATTTAGTAATAGAATCAATGTACTAAAATTTAGGGGCACAATATTTTGGATATTTCTAGACATGATATTTTTGGTGGGTATTAAAGGGAAAATATATATGGATGGTACAAATTCGTATAAATAGAGAAAAATTGATTATTAGAAATGATATCTAAGGCCTGGTCTAGGATAAAACATTACTTCAATCATCATTCTAAAATCCATTTTAATAATACATACCCCAGTAATATTCTATAATCATTTTATTGTGTGGTTTAATACCAAGGCCATTTTATTTAATGGAGACCTTATGAAATATTTCAATTTGAAATAATGAAAAAAAAGGATGGCGAACCTAATGAATTCCAATCAAATATAATTATTTAATATACCTGGTTATAAATAGAAGCAAGTATAGATATCATAAAAACAGCTTCTAGAATTAGTAAGTTCCATGTATCCACAAAGGGTTAGTGGGAGAACTATTTTATTCCATGAAAGATATGTTGATAATATATCAAAAATAAATAGTCAGTCTTAATTTCTTTTTAATAATAATGAGATAAATTTATCCAATAATGAATTAAAATAGAAACCCAATTCAAGGAAACAAGATCTAGAGCTTTATATCTATGGGGTTATTAAATCTATTCATTGTATATATGTTGTAAATGTATTTAAAATTAATAATGGTACAATTAAAAACTGATATATTTCCAATGTTTTATGGTATTAAATATCACCACTATAACATGAACTCTAACATGAGGATATTAGAAGTAAAATTTCACAAGTTCATGTTCTGTGAATTTATCTAATATCCCATTATAAATAATCATATTTTATATTACTTATTCATGTTTCATGAAGTCAAAATATTAATCAAAACCACTATAACTACATATAATTATAGATATAACTATCTAACAATTCCTGAAAAAGTACATTTGGATTAGTTCTTAGTATAAGGAGAAATAGAAATACTATTTCTTGAGGGGAAATAATATTAATTTTCCTTTAGATCATTTTTTATCTAAAATCACTGCAAGGATAAAGAAATATTCAAGAAAAAATTATTACAAGATATAGTTTTTTGTAACTATAATAAACAAGTACTTTATGACTTCTGAAACTTTTTAAGAAGTCATTTAGAAATTATTTTTTCAATTTTAGTTTATACCAAAGTAGTTGTAGGATTTCTATTTTATATTAATAATCGACTATAGTATTATCAAATAAGTCATACTTATGAAAAAATAATAAAATGTAAACTTGAGTATGTTACTACTTGATATATTTTCTTAAGGTAGTGAGGTCGTAGTAAGTAGATTTTTTATATACATATTGTAATACCATCCCTAGCCATGGAAACATGGATTTCCCCATTTCTATTTTGTTTCTCATAAAAAAGGATGATTTAATATGTGAGAACTAATAAGAAGTTTGTAGTTGGATCTAGTGTGTGTAAGATTTTGTTATATTTGGATCCCTAGAGCCACCTATTTTAGATTACTTATACAAACAAATATTTGACTATTAATAAATATCTTATCACAATATGTACATTATTCAACATTAAAATAATGTTAAAATTTCTTAAGAGTATCTATCAAATTCAGAGGTCCTAGAAGTTTCTCATAATGACGAGAACCTTGAAATGCTATGATGATATTATTAAACATATTTTATATGGAATGATGAAATAATATGAATGGATATATAAGATATAGGTAATTAGGGGTAGGAGGTTCATAATAAAATTTGAATTTATCTTATGATGTTTGACCTCAGTAATCTCTAATAGATGAGGTAATGAGAACATACTCATTAGTTGGAAATCCACATGTCTGTCTGTTAATTTATATTCGTGTATGTGTATATGTGTTATGGTACATAGAAATTAAGATGAATATTTGTTCATGTCATGAGTTTTTTACTTTGATATATTACAAAAAATCATGAATCCATATGTTCATAGTGATGTTTGGTACTTTGGGTGTGCTATTAGTGATATGTTATTAATGAATAAGTCAAGGAAGAATCTATCCTATCCAAAATTATGAAAGTTGATATCTTGCGCCATTGATTGAAATTAAACTATAGAACTAAAATTTTATGGTCGTGATGTTTGTAAGGGATTATTTAACTAAATAAAAGAATTATGTATAAAGAATATAGTTAAGTGAGACATTTATTTAACATTTTTTATGATATATCAAGTCATAGGGAGAAAATTACACATTGAGCATTCATATGTAGTTATTGAAATTACTGATTTAACATCATCATCTTGGATGTATTTATGTATTTCTAGATATTGATATTATACTTTAGGAAAACCCACCTAACTCTGGTAAATAATAATCCCTAGAAGGTCCCACATAATGTTTTTTAATTCATCTTAGTTAAATTCTATCAGAATATAATTATCAAAATAAATATTATTCAATAGTCCATGGAATAATGTTTATTTGGGATTTAATGATCATAAATATTCAATATCTATATTTATGTGTGATATAGATATTAAAATAAGTATCCATTCACAAGATCATGAATATTGAAAAAATTTATTTATTGAATAAATAATATTTGTTAATCATGTTTTGATAAATACTACAGAGGAAATACATACCTTGTTAATGGGTCAAGTGGGAATGATATATTAAATTCCATTTAAATACATAATTATTTTTTTTATTTATGGAATGATATTATTTTTATTTTTGATAAATTTTAAGGTAAAGGGAATATTATTATTGTTATTATTATTATTATTATTATTTTATGTTATATTCGCTAAGTATTTTAAAAATAATTGAATGAATATGAGAAATTTTTTATTCTCTAACCTAGTTCCACAAACACCTGATTATATAATTTACAAATTCTAGATTTTTTTCCATAACACATGCTATTTATATATTCTCTCAACCATAGAGAGAATATTATATAGAATTATCTCAAGAACCATGTGTGATAGACATCCTCCTCCCGCTCTAGTCCAAATACAATGAGAAAACATCCTTCCATTTTTGAAGGATTGGGTAAAGATCAAAGAAAGAAACACAAAATAATCTATATCACTATTATACCAACCATATTATCCATGAAGACTCTTCAATATCAAAGGATCGTATGTGGGTCACCACAAGAGTAATTATAATTTGAATCCTCTCAATATAATTATGGCACAACCAAAAGAAGGTTCAAATGAGAAATATATTCTTCAAAGAAAATTATCAAGACTGAGTAATTATCATTTTAAAATTATTATAAATTTATCATTAAATTTCATCTCTCATGATTATCATGATCAGTTTCATTTTCTTAAATTAAATTAATTGGTTTTGATGTTTATTGCCTTGTACATTGTGAATTATTTATTGAATCTAAAAAATGGTTTATATAGTCTCGACCCTAATAGGTGCTTCCACTATGCCCAAAACCATAATATTCTTAGGAAAATAATATAGAGTGGTAGATCTATGGGGTTTCATAGATCAAATCATTGTAGATATATTTACATGGTATTTAAAATACAATATGAAATAATTAAAAAAACTAAATTTTTTTCAGTGACACAATGAATGAAAACTATCCCAATATATATTTGAAAGCACAAGAGGAGATTTTTGTGATGAGTTGAATACATATGCCAAATATTACTTTAGAAATATTTCATATAGTCCATTAAATGTACTGAGTTTTGAAATATCTTATTAATAAATCATAGAGGGAAAATATAAAACTAAATCAGGAAAACAAAAAAGGTTGGCAGATAAAACTGTCTATCGGTACTTGAGAAAGTAAAACTAGAATAGTTCATGGTTTTTAAAGAAATGTGAATACTATTAATCTAGGGGATACAAAACAAGTATTCATTTAGATCACACTGATCTAAAATCAAAGTAGGGATAACGTAATATGTCTAAAATGTATTAGAACAAGTGGTTGTTATATCATTATAGACTGAGTATATTGTGTCTTCTAATGCAACTTAAGAAGAGGTTTATTAATGATTTATTCCAAATTTTGGAATTGTATCAAAACTTTATAGTGTTATAATATTATGATAAACATTAGACTATATTTTTATCTATATTATCAATAATAAAAGATAAATAAAGTAAAATACTAGAAAATATCACTTCTTATGGAATTTTATCATAAATATGAAGTCACAATAAGAAGAACATCCAAAAGAATGTGATAGGCCCAGTAGCTATATCCATATCTTATTAGAATCATGTTTATCATGTGATGGTGACACATTAATTATTATTTAGATATAGTTCATGTGTGATTCTATAGGATTTGGTTCCATAGTACCAATAGAATTTTTACATTTAATTGTCATTATATTCAAAATTTAAAATATTAATATATATCATGTCACGTGATGAGTTTTCTGTTAAATAAAATTAATGTGATAATGTCCAAAAAAATATGTCCCATTAAAAGTTAATAGAAGTTCCCCACTATGATGAGAACCTCAAAGTTCTATAACAATATTCTAAAATTTATTCTCTATTGTCGAATAACAACTATTTTGGGGGGAAATAGTTTATGTTTGGTAATCTAGTGTAGAGGGGTTATAAGACATCAAAATTTATTCTTATGAAGTTTTAACTTGGTAATCTACAAGAGTGTAAGATATAAGAAAAACCATTCTAGTAGATATTCCACATTTTATATGTGTCATTGGATATTCCAATCAATAGAATTGTGTATTTATCCTTAGACATGCAATTATTATTAATGTATATCATGAATCATGTACTTATTTGTGTTGAAAAAATAATGATGATATATGCTTGCGATGAGTGGGATATGTTTGGTGCAACCTAAGTGACATGGAAGTAATGATTAATACAAGAATTGATATGCCCCATTCCATTTTAATGGAAGTATATTTTTTAGACCCTCTGATTGGAATGGATTTGCCTGATTAATTCCTTATCTAAAGCAATTTTATTGATAAGTTCATTTGAGGAAATTCAAAAAATGATCTATCAACCATATAGGTTGATGAGAAATGTAATACAAATATCATGATATGATATCAAGTAAACGATATTATATTACACAATGATTATCCATTAAATGTTGTTATCATTAGAACATTAATGTTTTTCATGTGGGTGTGTTGACATGTTGCTGGACAATGATCTTTGAATTTAGGATTGTTCACCTAATATCACTATGAAATTGGCATTGAGGATCTCACGCTAAGTGTATCTAGAACCTCAGTTGAATTATATAAGAGTATATGATTAGAATAAAAAGTTTCCCCATGTTCTAAGGAATATTAATTATTTCTATTAGTTTGATTGCATTGATTCGACCATTGTTCATTAGAAAGAATATATATGTGAGTTGAATATTAAATAAATATTATTATCTAGTTAATAGTTATAATATTCATTTTTTTAAATAATAATACATTGAAATTTATTAATTTCAATAAATATTTATTATATACTATTTGATAAATGTATAGGATGATTGATAGGAGGATATAATCTTCCAGAAGAAATGACATATTATATTTATTATCATTCAAATAAAAATTAATTAATTAATTAAAGAAATTATATATAAATATATTTGGGTTTAGTTCATGTCAATGGAATAATAATAATAAAATTACTATTATTATTATTCTATATGGGGTTTACATATAATTGAGACATTGGAGAAGTTCCTTTGTGAAATAACTAATTCTATGGCCTATGTATATAACCTGAATTATATCATTTATAGGGGTTAGGAATTGTTGTTTGAAACTTTCTCCCTAAATAATTCTATAAATCCCTAGATGGACCCTTATCAAGAACACTATCAACAATCGATTGAATCAATGCTCATCCTCCATCACAAGACTAATAGAAATATTTGTAAACATTCACATCTGAAATGAATTTTTTTTGATCAATGGTGAATGATGGACATAATTTGTTTCTTCCACACATGCACTTGGTTTTCCAATGGTGATGTTTTGAGGATTATGGAGCATGTGTGGATACTGCTATGGAGACTCTACACTTGAATATATCATCATAATTAGTGTTATAAAAGGGTTTTTATATAATTATTCAAGGAATAAATAATTACAAGTAAAAGTAATTCTTTACTATATAAATTACTTATAAATTATATTTGAAAAAAATCCACTCTATAAATTTTTATAGGTTGCATTCATCATGTTTTGAGGATTTATTCAATGAAATCGAAGAAAAATGATTATTGAAAGGGGTCCAACCACTTCCCTGACATCTTATAACTTTTTTACCACCCTCAACCATAACTAAAAAAATCTCAATTCCCCCTGATATAGTCCAACTACCCCTTGATCGCCCACAATAAATGTTTCCACCACTCGAACACCCTAAAAAGTCTATTTAAATCCTACTTATCATTGTAATATTCTAGGATAATTATATTGGATGGTTTGATTCCAAGTAAAATTCCATTATTTGATACCCTGTGAAACATGTCTATATGAAATAACAAAAAGGGGGAATTTCATCATTTAATGTGAATAAGATATGAAAAATGAACATATTAATTCATGGATAAAAATATAAATATCTATCACAAAATTGTCATTTGTAAAGAGAAAGTTCCATGTATATATAATGGGTTAAGGGGAGAAATACTGATTATTATGATAGATATATTTAAAATATATGAAAATAGATATCCAATATTAATATATTTTTAATGATAAAGAAAAAAATCATCAAGTAATGACTTAAAATAGAAACCCAGTTCAAGGGAACCAAGTAACTAGATTTAGATATGTGGGGTTTCTTAATCTATTCTTGGAATATATGTTGACCATGTATTTCAAATATTGAATGGAATAATTCAAAACTGAATAGTTTACTACATCGCATTGTATTAAATCACTCCACTATAACATGTGTGTGAATAGGAGTAAAATACAAACAAAGTATCACAAGATTAAGGGCAATGAATTTTTTTGATATTATATGATAAATACTCATGTTTTATATTAAATATTTATGTATCATAAAGTGATAATATAAAACAAAACTAGTTTAACTATAGATACATGTAGATAAAACTATCAGACGAAGCTTGAAAATGTATATTTGTATCAGTTCTTAGTAGATGGAGAAATTACAATAGTATTGTTTGAGGGGATATAACACTATTTTTACTTTATCTATTTTTATATAAAACCATAGTGATTATAATGTAATATGAAATAAAAACTTATAATAGTATATATTATTTGTATCTATAATAAAGGAGTGAATTACGACATTTGATACATCTTAAGAGGCCATTTGGAAATGATTTTTCCAGTTTTGGGTCATACCAAAATAGTTGAAATATTATCATTTTATGATAAGTATTGATAATAGTGTTATCCAATATATCATAATTTCTCTAAGGGAACAAAATTAATACTTGGTTATGATACTATTTTCCATATTTTATTAATTTAGTGAGGTCACATTAAGAATATTTGAAATAAATACATGTTTTAATACCAACCCTAGAAATGGAACTATGGTAGGTCCAACAGCTATTGTCATACTTTGCAAAAGTATGTTTTAACATGTGAGAAATAACATATAAATAGAAGTTATCTCTAGTGAAAGTTAGATTCTATTAGAGTAGGCTCCCTAGATCTAACTAAATTAGATTACTTATATATTCTAGGATTTGAATATTAATAAATATCTTATCATATGATGTATATTCTTCTGCATAACATTAATTACATAATGATGATACGTTCCAAATCTTAAGAAATTTTTCCATTTATTCATTAAAACCCCACAAATTTAATCCAATTACCATGTATATTTATATTTTATGGTGAATCTTTTATATGATAGAATTAATCTATAAATGGACTTAGACAACTATTTTACTGAATTATTCATTTTTTAAAAAAATTGGTGAAGCCAGTTTTTTTATAAATAAATAATTTAATCCTACATTAAAAAAAATTAATCTCTATAGGCCACAAAAAATCATCAATTGTAGAGGTATGAAGCTTGACGTATATAGAAATTACATTACTTTTAGAAGAATACTTAATATATAATAAAAAAAGACACACAAGGACAGTAATAGTTTAGTCTCTTTGGAAACTCGAATATAATCTTCTAATCGGGGTGAAAGATCTTCAACATCTCCCATAAAGATCTTCCCCTTTTGTTTTGTTTTCTATAAATTTTCTTTAAATCCTAGGGAAGAGAAAAAATATAAAGGGTGAGCTCAAATTCTCAGTAATGGTAAGCATGGAGAAAATAAAACAAACCATATGCATTTGAACTTCAAAACATGAACATAAAGTTTAAACATCAAAAACCTGAGTTGTGAAATAAATATTGGAAGTACGTAAGGAATAGATCATAAAGGAACATAAATCATGATAAAATAGAATGGGAATAAAACATTTAATTGTGGTAAACCATTTATCACTTGATATGATTTCCATAGTAGCCAAGGCATTGCTACCAAGACCATCTTAGTGGACAAAGTCCCTTACTGAATTGAGTTCACTCCTCGTTCCAGTCCTATATCACTGAACCAGATTAAATTTTAATTCCATCCATGTCTATCTCATGAGATATAAATCTTTACCCAATGCATTGGAGGGAGATATAGGTCCCACCCATCTCATAATGAAATCATTCTTATGTGTGCCACAAAATCATAATTCATACATCATAACATAACCCAAGCAATAAAAATGGGATTCTTAAACATCATGTCATCATAACATAATCCATAAAAGGGGATCATAAAAATAATTCCATCATAACATAATCAAATCAATTAAAAATAGGGATATAAACAAAACCATATTTTATCGTAGATGGAAAATAATTTTGATAAAACACTTGAACTCCATTCTTGAGGAAAATATCCTTTCTGCTTCAAAAACATTTTTCCTTTCATAACATGTCATACAATTTTAAAATAAAATATATTGATTAAAAATAAACTTGAAAAATTGTAAAGGAAGCATCATGGAAATAATTTTCAATAAAATCATAAAAATCCATTCATGTCGTATAAGTTAAAAAAAATATTCTTCTCGTACTTTGGCAGGAAAAGTCAAAAAGTACCTCGTACTAAAAACGACAAAAAATTCATTTCATATATTTTACTAAAAAAACTTACTAATGGGTAAAGTTGGATATAAAAAATTATAGGAGTATAGAAATAATATTACATATTGAGGAAACATGGATTTGGATGATAAATATTCCCCAGTAAATTCTGAAGTATAAACAATCTCGGATAAAAATTAGATTGCGAGATTTTCCCTTACCTTATGACCAATTTCTTATGTATGTGTCCAAGACTCCTGTATAGTGGGTTTAAACATATTATTAACTTGTAACAGAACCATAATAATATTTATGATATCATATATGATTCACTTATGACTTTATATTATCCGTTCATTTGTCAATTCCAGGTTAAAGCAGCGTTTTGGGTAAAATCGTTTCATTTATCGTCCGTGTTTTGAATTGTAATTATTAATATGATTACATAGATCATGATTACCTAATTACAGAATATAAAACATTATTTATATATAATATATATTCAGAATATACATATATATAATAGATCAATAAATGGAATGAAATACACCGTTCATGGAGACGGTAGGTCGTACGTACGAATGAACGCTATTTTTCGTTTCCTTATTGAATTGAATGGATTTAAGTAGATGAAATACATATATATATATATACATAAATATAGTAGAATTATTATGTCATATATTTCATTATTACTTATTATATATACTTTATAATCATTCTGGAATTGTTAACATGGAAAATGAGTCTCATCACGTCGTGGAGACGGTAATCCGTACGTACGCACGAGCGATGATATCGTTCCCATATTTATTGAATGGAATTAGAGTGGATGATATAATATCTTAAAATCAGTATGATTTTATAATAATCATATATAGTTATTCATTACACCATTATACCCATCAAGTAAGGTGGTGGTGGAAAAACTGATTACACTACGGCGTGGAGACGGTATTTCGTACATACGCACGCGTGGTGATTTCATTTTCCGTAGGATGGATAGAAGGTGAACTGGGGTTGTTTCATATTTATAATAACATATCAGTATATTATTGATACTTATGTTATTACTTTATTATGAAACATCTAGAGAAGAAGAAGTTGAAGAAGAAAGAATCTTGAAAGAATCGGTAGAAGAGATTACCTCTTCCTCAACGCACCCCCTTTAAAATTCTTCTTAGGGCACTAGATTTGGTATTTTGAGAAGAAAAAAACCTATATGATATAACTAGATAGTTTTAGAAGAGTAAATTACAGGGTTTGGCCGAGATTCAAGGCTTAAAAGGGCGTGAAGATAAGAGGGAAGGGGTGCCCTTTTTATAAGGGAGGAGAGGGGCACCTTTGGAAAAACTTAAAATATTCTTTTATAATAAAGTCATATTCCGTTTATAATAGCTCCAAATAGTTTTATTTAGAATCTAAAGAGAGGATGGGTCTAAATCCTCTCATTCAATAGTTTTTAGACAAGTTTAGGTTACTATCTTAACCTTATCATTTAAATTTAACTCTAAGTTAAATAATTAACTTTTATTGTGTCTTCTTGTTTTCTAACACTATATGGTTAATAAACATACTATAAAAAGACAAAAGAACCCCAAATGGTTAATTATTAATATATATAACCTTATATAAGTCATTTGGCCGAACCTTAGATTTTTAGGAATATAGTAACATTAATAATATAATATTTTTTTTAAAACTATTTAATGTCAATTTTGACACTGTTTGGTAATTAATTTTTGTGAAAATCATAAAAACATGATTAGTTAGAACAAAGATAAATAAATCAATAATAAAATTTCATATTAACCTGTAAAATTAGTTTAATTCATAAAAAGTCTCAAATTACATTTATTTGGGTATTTATAACATCAATTATGTTAATATTTCATTAATAAGGTAATTACTGCATCATCATTGTGTCATAAATAAATTAAATTATTTAATGTCTAAAAATTATAAATAAAATACCATTATGTAGGAAATATTTATAGTTTTTAATGAATATTTATAGTCGAATTTAACTTATGTATAACCCTATATTAAAAATGTTTTAGTTATTAAACTTTGATTTTATCTATTTTAACTCTTCTTTAAATAAAATAATAATAAGTATCCTAATCTAATCCAAGTGGACCTAAATGATAATATTATATTCCTAAGTTTTTTTTTGGTCAAATTATAATTATCCAATAGAATTAAGATATGTGTTAGGGTAATAATAATATAATTTTTACCCTTAATTACCGTATTTACTTTTAACCGTGGTAAATAAAAGTAAAAAAGTTACTATTCACCAAAATTTATTTTTATCTTATTGAACCACATTTTACTCCTTTATATTAACCGTGTCTCTCAGATTTTAGAGATTCCACTCACAAAAGCGGTAAAATTAAGTTTTATGTAAATTTTCAAACTCTCCTAGGAGCTGGGTAAAAGATAGTGAAAAGTTCAACAAAATTTTTAAATATCTAAAATTATTATAAAATGACTCCAATCAATTACATTGAACTTATATAGGTATTATGTATCAATTTTGACCTAAAATAGATTTAAATAAAATAGATAATTATTTATATAAAAAGTCGGTTTTTAAATAGTAACCTAGTGTTTTCACTATTCATCAAAAATTGAAAGTTTTCAGAAAAATACAAAAACTTCACCCTAGGATAATTTCGATATTCCAAATCCAAAAATGAAGTCCATTTTGAATGATAAAATTTATAAAATTTCAAAAAGTGGGTATTACTATTCATAACGGCTAGTTCATAATAATATTATAATAATATCTCATTTAGTGAAACTCTGTATTGTGTATAACACACGGTATCAAGGAAGGTTGCTCTAGCATGCAACACAATCCTAGAATAGTGTTTGTGTATACTGTAAGCTAATATGGTGTTGCGTATAGCTCAAGCTAATCTTGTTGTAGCGTACAACAGAAGACATCAAAGAAATTAAAAATAATATTTCTCTTAAAATCTTGGGGTGTTACATTCTACCCCCCTTAAAATAAATTTTACCCTCAAAATTCATCGGGGTTATAAATTGTTTACTACGTGTAAGTTTCTTTCATAGAAACCCACATCGTAAAAACAAATACTAAAACTTCATTTTAAAAAGTGAAGTAAGAAATGTAACGGTTACCCAAATTAATTCATCACTGGGTTTCCATATAGAAGAACATATGTGAAAATATGGATATGGAAGAGAAATATAACCATCAAGTCTTGATGGAGAGTGGTAGAGAACATGTCTATGAAAAATGCAATAATCACAAAGCCATAAATTTGTGATGATCTAAGGTACCATCTGATTTATCAGATATGAGAGTAATAGGACAACATTTTTGGTTTTCAAGATCATTTACCTAATGTTGAAGAATTTTTGAATTAAAAGAAATACTTACTTGATTTTGGTACAATCTCACTATTGTTCGTGCCTTGAACAATTTCCACTTTATCTCTTAAAGAAATGAAGTTTAATTTGTCTTCCGTGAAGTGATTGCGGATCATGCGACAGAATAATAGGCCATTCCATCTGTCTCAAACATAAAGTTTGCAATATTTATATACATAAGTCCATTTATGGTGAGATTAATCGTATACAGTTCCAAAAATGGACTTATACTTCATCTATCACACCACTTAATAAAATAAAACTAATTTCTATAAACCATGGACTTCTTATAGGCCAATGGTAGGCGATAAAGTCATGTCGCACTTCAGCTGTGGGTTCGATTCTCGCAACCTTGTCTGACGCTACGGGTTGTCACCCATTCTGCAGGTTGTCCCTTTTCTTAAACAACACAATTATAACATTCTATCAATAATATCAAAAAAATCTAGTCTTAAACAATACTAACTTTTGTTCAACAAAATCCATTTCAATCTTTAGGCTTATCCAAAATACTTCTTTCCAAACTTATAGTATAAAGAGAACGATTACTAAAAAGGTCATATAATAAGCATTTGAATACCATCATTTATCCCTCATATATCTTGTTGGTCACATTCCAATCATGTGAATACCTTAATCATGTATTCTCTTGAAAAATGAATACCCATTGAACCTTAGTGAAAACATGAATGTTGTCAAAAGTTAACTCTTTCCACATACCAAAATCCAAAAATTCTATATACTCAAACCAAGATATAACTTTTTCCTTATATCAGTCATGAGCTCATGAATACTATCAAACATTTAATTTTCTCATTATCCCTTCATTATGCACATATCATCTGATTTCCAAAAATATTTCAATCACTTTTCATGGTTACCTGTACCATATAATTATTGAAAATCAATACATAGATATTCCAAAATTCCATGATACCATAAATGAGATTCCATGATACTATTTTGAAATCCCATTACATAAACACTTAATCATTACACAACATCATTTTCATACTCAACATCACAAATAGTGATCACATGTGGCTTCCCTTTATCCTTTTCCTTAAGAAGTTGCTCACGTTGATCATAATTAACCCTTCGATTAGGGCATTGATTAGCATAATGCCCAATTTTCTTTCACTTGAAGCATTGAAGTGTTGGTGGTGCGTTCTATGCAGTCTTTTCTATATTCACATCATTAGAAAACCTTTTTCCATTACTTCGACACTCAGATGCTTGATGACCTTCTTTTCCACACTCAAAACATTTTCTAGTCCCTTTGAGACAATCTCCACCATGCTTCTTTCCACACATTGAGCATAATGAAACATTTATCTTCTTTTCACCATTATTCTGAGATTTCTCCTTGAAATCCATCTTTTGTTTCTTATCAAAACCATGAGATGGATATGTAACACCAACTTCCATTTCTACCTTGATATCACAATTCACAATTTCTTCATAGCTACTTAAGTCTCTTATAGCTAATACCCTTCGAAGACTAGGTTTTAAGCCACTGGAAAATCGATCAACTTTACATTCAGGTTCGATGATAATGCCAGATGCATACCTTGCAAACCTTGTAAAATTCACTTTGTATATACCAACATATTCATTATCCTTTTTCTTAAGCTCAAGGAAATCCATTTCTATCTTTGTTTGAAGAATAAGAGGGAAGCACTTATTAAAAAATAAGTTCTTGAACTCATCCCATTTCATGGATTCAATTTCATCTCGGGGCCTCGTATTCTTAATTAGAGTCCACCATTGATCTTATTCACCTTCTAAACAGTAAATAGACAGAATGAATTTTTCATGTTCCGAACAGTGAAGTATGGAAAATATCATTTCAATGGTATTGATCCATTGTTCAGCAACAAGTGGATCAGAAGACCCATGGAAAGAAGGTGGACGTTGCCTCATGAAGGACTCAATAGAATATTGTTCCCTTGTCTACTCATTTGGAAGTCCAGAATGATTCATATCTTTTGTAGGTATAGCAAAAAGATCATTCACTCTATCTCCCATAATGTTGGTTTGTTAAGGAGGAAAATCATTGCATCATCCATTACATTCATCAACACAATTCCTTCGAGTTCCATCCATCATCTAAAACCCAAAAAGAATAGTGTGAGAGGCCAAAATCATGCTAGGGAAAACAACATAATAAAGGGGGAGTACCTTTGATATGTAACATCTATGGTTTAATTATAATATCATTACTGTAATTCTAGGACTATAACATATACTTATACTTAACCTTAGGGACATCCCTAGACATACCTTAGAAATATCTCTAGGGATTTCACTAAAGTTTTCGCATCCTAGTTTCCAAAGGTCGACTAAACCATTCCTCTGATACCAACTGTAGATGTCCGAAGCTTGAAATACATAGACATTACATTAATTTTTGCGGAATACTTAATATGTAACAAAAACAGACACACAAGGACCGTAATAGTTTAGTGTCTTTGGAAACTCGGAATATAATCTTCTAATCGTGGTGAAATATCTTCAACATCTCCCATAAAGATCTTACCCTTTTGTTTTCTTACCTAAAACCTTTTTTTAAATCCTGGGGAAAATAAAACATATAAAGGGTGAGCTCAAATGCTCAGTAAGGGTATGCATGGAGAAAATAAAACAAACCATATACATTTGAACTTCAAAACATGAACATAAAGTTTAAACATCAAAAACTTGAGTTGTGAAATAAATCTTGGCAATATGTAAGGAATATATCATAAAGGAACATCAATAATGATAAAATAGCATGGGAATAAAACATTTAATTGTGGAAAACCATTAAGAACTTGATATGATTTCTATAGTAGCCAAGGCATTGCTGCCCAGACCATCTTAGTGGACAAAGTCCCTTACTGAATCGAGTTCACTCCTCGTTCCAGTCCTATATCACTGAACCAGATTAACTTGTTGTTCCAGCCATGTCTATCTCATGAGATATAAATATTTACCCAATCCATTGGAGGGAGATATATGTCTCACCCATCCCATAATGAAACCATTCTTATGTGTGCCATAAAATCATAATTCAAACATCAAAACCTAACCCATGTAATAAAAATCGGATTGTTAAACATCATGTAATCATAACATAATCTATAAAAGGACATCATAAAAATAATTCCATCATAAAATAATCAAATCAATGTAAAAATAGGGATATAAACAGAACCCTATATTATCTTAGATGGAAAATAATTTTGATAAAACACTTATACTCCATTCTTAAGGAAAATATCCTTTCTACTCAAAAAACATTTTTCCTTTCTTAACATGTCATTAAATTTTAAACTAAAAGAATTTGATTAAAAATAAACTTGAAAACTTGTAAAGGAATCATCGCGAAAATAATGTTCTATGAAATCATAAAAATCCATTCATGTTATATAAGTTAAAAAAATAATTCTTCTCGTACTTTGGCTGGAAAAGTCAAAAAGTACCTCGTACTAAAAACGATAAAAGATTCCTTTCATATATTTTACTAAAAAAACTAATCAATGGGTAAAATTGGATTTAAACAATTTTAATAGGATATAAATAATCTTACATATTGAGGAAACATGGATTTGGATGATATATATTCCCCATTAAAATTTGAAGTATAATCAATCTCGGATAAAAATGAGATTGTGAGATTTTCCCTTACCTTATGTCTAATTTCTTCCATATGTGTCCGAGACTCTTTTATAGTGAATTTATACATATTATTAACTTGTAAAATAACCATAATAATATTTATGATATCATATATGATTCACTCACGAATTTATATTATCCGTTCATTTGTCAATTCCATGTTAAAGCAACATTTTGGGTAAAATCGTTTCATTTATCATCCGTGTATTGACTTGTAATTATTAATATGATTACTTAGATCATGATTAATTAATTACAGAATATAAATATTGACTTATATATAATATATATTCAGAATATACATATATATAATAGATCAATAAATAGAAATAAATACACCGTTCATGGAGACGGTAGGTCGTACGTACGCATGAACCCTGTTTTTTATTTCCTTATTGAATTGAATGGAATTAAGTAGATGACATACATATATATATACATAAATACAGTAGCATTATTATGTCATATATTTCATGATTGATTATTATATATACTTTATAATCATTCTGGAATTGTTAACATGGAAAATGAATCTCATCGCGTCATGGAGACGGTAATTCGTACGTACGCACGAGCGATGATATCATTCCCATATTTATTAAATGGAATTGGAGTGGATGATATGATATCTTATAATCAGTATGATGTTATAATAATCATATATAATTATTCTTTACACCATTATACCCATCTAAGTAAGGTTGTGGTGGAAAAACTGATTACACCACGACGTGGAGACGGTATTCCGTACTTACGCACGTGTGGTGATTTCATTTTCCGTAGGATGGATAGAAGGTGAAATGGGGTTGTTTAATATTTATAATAACATATTAGTATATTAGTGATAATTAGTTTATTAATTTATGATTAAACAATTAGATAATAAGAATTTGAAGAAGAAATAAACTTGAAAGAATCGGTAGAAGAGATTACCTCTTCCTCGACACACCTCCTTTAAACTTCTTCTTAGGGCACTAGAGTTGGTATTTTGAGAAGACCAGAACCTCTATAATATAACTAGAGAGGTTTATAATAGGAATTTATAGGGTTTTTCCAAGCTACAATGCTCAAAAGGGTGTGAAGAGAAGCGGGAAGTGGTGCCCTTTTTATAAGGGAGGAGAGGGGCACCTTTGGAAAAATGTAAAATATTATTTTATAATAAAGTCATATTCGGTTTATAGTAGCTCCAAATTGATTTATTTAGTAGATAAATTGGATATGGGTTGAAATAATCTCATCCAATAGGTTTTATAAAAGTTTAAGTTACTATCTTAACCTTATCATTTATATTTAACTCTAAGTTAAATTATTTAACTTTTACCGTGTCTTCTTGTTTTCTTACACTATATGGTTAATAAACTTACTATAACAAGCCCAACGAACCCCAAGTGGTTAATTATTAATATATATAACCTTATCTAAGTCATATTTCTAAGCCTTATATTTTTAGGAATATAATAACAATTAATAATATAATATTTGTTTTAAATACTATTTTATGTCAATTTTGACACTATTTGGTAATTGATTTTTTTTGAAAATCATAAAAACATGATTAGCTTAAAAAAAGTTAACTAAATCAATAATAACATATAATATTAACCTATAAAATTATTTTAATTCATAAAAATTCTCAAATTACATTTATTTGGGTATTTCTAACATCAATTATGTTAATATTTCATTAATAAGGTAATTACTACATCATCATTTTTTCATTAATAAATTTAGTTATTTAATGTCTAAAAATTATTAATAAAATAACCTTATGTAGGAAATCTTTTTATCATTCTAATTAATATTTATAGTCAAATTTAACTTATGTATAACCCTGTATTAAAAATGTTTTAGTTATTAAACTTTGATTTTAACTATTTTAACACCTCATTAAATAAAATAATAATAGGTGTCCTAATCTAATCCAAGTGGACCTAAATGATAATTTTATATTCCTAAGGTTGTTTTTGGTCGAATTATACTTATCCAATAGAATTATCACATGTTTTAGGGTAATAATAATATCATTTTTACCTTTAATTTCCCTATTTACTTTTAACCGTGGTAAATAAAAGTAAAAAGTTACTATTCACTAAAATTTATTTTTATCTTATTGAACCACATTTTACTCCTTGATATTAATCGTGTCTCTCGGATTTTCGAAATTCCACTCACAGAAGCGGTAAAATTAAGTTTTATGTAAATTTTCAAACTCTCCTAAGAGGTGGGTAAAAGACGGTGAAAAGTTCAATAAAATTTTTATATATCTAAAATTATTATAAAATGACTCCAATGAATTACATTGAACTTATATAGGTATTATGTATCAATTTTTACCTTAATAAATTTAAATAAAATAAATAATTATTTATATAAAAAGTCGGTTTTGAAATAGTAACCTAGTGTTTTCACTATTCATCAAAAATTGAAAGTTTTCAGAAAAAATACCAAAAATTCACCCTAGGATAATTTCGATATTCCGAATCCAAAAATGAAGTCCATTTTGAAAGATAAAATTCATAAAATTTTAAAAAGTGGGTATTACTATTCATTACGGCTAGTTCATAATAATATTATAATAATATCTCATTTAGTGAAACTTGATATTGTGTATAACACACGCTATCGAGGAAGGTTGCTCTGGCATGCAACACAAGCCTAGAATAGTGTTTGCATATACTGTAAGATAATACGGTGTTGGGTATAGCGTAAGATAATCTTGGTGTAGCGTACAACACAAGACATCAAAGAAATTAAAAAGAATATTTCTAATAAAATCTCTGGGTGTTACATCAATGGAATTGATTGACCATGAATTTATTCTTATGATCAATATATTGATCAAATGATAGAAAAGGTATATATCAATCATGAGTTGTCATTTTATGGTCAAACAAATTACCAAATAAAATATTAAAGGGATATATATTATATGATACTAGAGAAATCGACCATAGAAGTGATTTCCTTGTAGTCTATCATTCAATTATTTCTCTTTCTTACAGTTGATCCATTAAAAGGAACTCCCACAAAGTCAAGGAAAAAAGAAAAAAAATAGATCAACTACAACCAATGAAATATAAATAGAAAACATAAATCATCCTTACTTCAAATTCTATCTACTCTGATTTTAAAAATGGAAGGAAATCAAATTCAAGAAAAAATCAAGTGATTATGCCAAGCATTTTGGAAAAAACTATCAAAAAAACCAAAAAAAATCAATCCATTTCATGGACTATAGAGGAAGGGAACATAACCCATACCATGGTCAATCAACCAGATCAACCATACCACCACCATGCACATATTTAGGGGAAAATGTTGAGGTTATCATGAAGAATATTATTTGAACCCCACCACAGTCCCAAAATAGCTTATCATTCTTGTTGAATGAAAACCCTTTATTCTCTCCCAAATCAAACCTTATTGTGCCACCTCTAGTAGAGTTTCTATGCACACCAATGAAGCTCGATGCTCTAAATCTGAGCTCACCTAACCAGGATGACGTCCCACCGAGCTATTGGGCTCCTTTCAGACTTCACAAAACTTGAAAACACTTATGGTATTCATTGAATCTACCCTAAAAATATTAATAAATAGTCCTTCTAAATATCACTCTACTACCATGCGCTACTAATGGGTTCCTCCCAGGGAAGGCAGTATAGGACTTACGTTGTTGGAACCATTGAAAATACATAATCGAATGTTGTCTCCCTATTAATATGAGTAAAACTCAAGTTGTGCCTCCCATGATCACCAATAACCTGTCATATGTCTCACACATATGATGTAAATATTCTTTTGATTCTCTACTTTCCACTGAATAAAAAATCATGCATAGAGAGCATGAATGTTGAGAAAGATCTAACCAAGATCATGGGAGAATCCACCCTTGTGTTGCCTCTGATAAACAACTATTTGAATTCACTATCTAATGATTAAATGGGAAATTATTTTATTTCTTCTTTTAATAAATTTAGGAAAAAAAGATTATATTAAAATCCAAGATGAGCGGTGAGACCCAGGCCCATCAACCAAGGCCCAAACCAATTCTAATTAAATCCCAACAAAAACATTATGTTCATTGGACCAACATGCACAATCGCCCTTTCACCTTCTACTAAATCCATAGAGTAGTAAATTTTTCTCCAAAAAATCAGTACAGATCTCAATCATGAGAGTAAAATTATTTAAAAAGAATGATTTAATGAAATCCAGTCCCTTGGCATATTCATGTGACGATAATCAAATAAAAAAAGTTAGATTTTAATTTAAAAAGAGCACTGAGAATACTAGGATCGATAAAAAAGGAACCGTTACATGTTTCAAGGTATGTAAAAATATATCACCATTATAATATCATCAATATAAAAATAAAATACTTGTGAGATAATTTGGGGGATGATGATTGGATCTAGAGGGATATATTATATAAATCTTATGTTTTTTACTACTGATTTCCATTTTTTACTTTCTTTACATTTTTTATCATCTGATTTTGGAAAACTATGCCATTTATGGTCATTCCAAGGAAAATCCCATCCTTCTCCTTATTGATGAATTCTGGTCAATCATGTCTCTTGTAATGCCTCAGTGGATTTTAATAGTTTATATCTGTTATATATTTCTTCTTATTTTGGACTTTAATTTCATCTACTCTTATTATTAGAATTGTGCACAAAACGCATTCAGACTTAAATCGCTGCATTCGATAGAAGTAGTGAGACAATCCAATATTGGTAGGAGATATCTAATTACTAATATAGGTAAGGATTGGTGATTTAGTTATCAGTATACTTCTCTATCTAAAAATAAATAACCGAATAATATTAATCATGGAGATATTAATTGAATAGAGGAATAGTATGAAATTATTTAAATAATAATTTATTTGGATAATGGGGGAATGATATATGGATATACAAATAATAAATATATTTATATTAAAACTAATCAATTATATCTTTTTTTTTGAGAAAAATGAAACCCATTAAAAATATTTTAACACACCCGCAACATTGTCATCTCTAGAGAAAACTAGAGCCCCACTAATTCTATATTAAATTCGAGTACAAAAAATATTTCTTGGGCACCCCACAATAGGAGAACCTCAAACATGGTTTCTTTAATCTGGAATCTAGTGTTAGTATTCTAATTGTGTTTCAAATCACTTCAAATAACCAAATTATTTTCTTCTAACCTCATTAGTTTTGATCCGAGGTTGAGAGAGTTTTGATCTTGAGACTTCATTCTTTTAATGTCACAAAACAAAAGTAAATAGAATTTTTCACCATTACATTGGATAAAAAACCATCATAAACTTCTTATTACACCATAGATACATTAGGAAGTGAAAACATGGTTGAAAATCATGCTCAAGTGAATAATTATTTAAGGGAAATACATGCACTACATTTCAACATCAATAACAAAAATTAAAATTAAATGATCAAGACTATGAAATCAGAACTGGAATGACAGGTATTATAACTAAATTTCAATTATTATTAGGTAGATACCACAAAATAAATTTAATATTATTTAAATAAGTATTAAATGTATTTATAATAAGGAGATCCACTAAGGCTTAAATCAGTTGGAAGGATTTCCCATTCTCTCTTGAAGGGGAAGCCAAGGAGTGGCTCTATAACATGAAACCTGGAGAAGTAACCTCATGAGATGAGCCATAAAGGGCCTTCCTATAGAAATTATTACCTACTTAAAAGAGATATATACTAAGGAATGAAATATATTGAATAAAAATGAAATAGGATAATCTCTCTATGTGTTTGGGGAAAGGTCCAAGAAACTGACCTCATCCTTCCCACACCTAGCCTATGTGGAATATCACATATTTTTATTATTTTTCCAATGGTTGATGGTAAATGATAGAAAAATAATACATTAAAAATTAAGTGGTAAAATTATTGATAAAAAAGAGGATGATGTTAAGGAAATTATTAAGATAATCTCCCAAAATTCCCAACAATTTGGTATGAGAACTGCAACTAGAGGATGACATGTGGAAAAATATTCCAACTCACCTTTAATATAAAATGAAATTAAAGATATAACACTCTTATAAGAAAAATATCTATGAATAATAATCTTGATTAATCACATTCCACACCCCCAAAGGGATTCCATCTCTACTATTCTTAGGAGAATTTCACTAATGGATTTCCCTCAAGTTCAAAGGACTGAATGTTTTGATTCAATGTTTCAAAGGTAATTTTTGAATCAAATGAGTTTAATTCAAGTATCAAGTAATATTATTTCCTAACTAATTTTTAACCCTAATGTAAATGTGAATGTTATAACATTAATGAGTGCAAATGAAATAGAAAATATAGGAAAAATCACCTTTATATGTTGAATACGGATGTAAACAACACGTACCTGATGAAACTTCCCAATAAAATTAACCAGAAAAATAAAATGTGAATACACCTATATTCAAGGAACATAAAGGGAAATCCAAGATAGAAGATTCACATCCACCCCACACTCCCTTCCATATAAGGATACAAGAACAGAAGAAAGTTAATGAAGAATCACTACAACAGGATATGTTGTAAGTATTCAAGAATGTGGAGATCAACATCACTCTATTAGAGGACATCTGATAAATTCCACAGTATAAAAACATCATTAATGATATGTGTACTGATATAAGGATATTTTGAGGAAATAAAGAGTTCGTATTAGGTAAGAATATGTTTCCCTTTTTAACCCTCAAAATACCTCAACTATTTCAAGATCATGGTACCTTTTCTATTCCCTACATTATTGTTGAGATTACCTTTTATAATTAATTGTGTAATTTAGGAGCTCCAATTAATTTAAATAACTTTTCCATTTATTTTTATTCTCATATAGGAGACCTAAATCCACCTGATTGGCTTTAAAACTCACCAACTAAGCCACTACCTTCTTGTTAGGTGTTTTGAATATTTCCTAGTATGTGTATATGATTACCCATTCCCTATGTACTTCTAGATTTTGAACATGGAAGAAGAAAAAGGTAATGATAATTCTCTCATTATTCTAGGAATATCATTATTTAAGACTTCTAAAAAATCATTAATGGAAATTAATTAATCCTTTCCATTACTGTTGGTGAGAAAACAATGGATTTCGTTATCCATGATTCAATGAAACACCCACATAAAGAAAATTAAATTTTTAAATTAGAATTTTTGATTTATCATTCTCTTCCATGGAGTGAATTGATGTGTTTGATCATATAATGAGACTATGAGAAGAATTAGAAACAATGAAAATTCTTAAAATAATTTGAAAATGAATCTAGTTTAAAGATAGTTTCAATTGGTAAAAAAATTAATTAAATCTATTGAACTTATTTTTATTATTTACTCAAGTATTCCACATAATTTCTACACTTCATGTTCAGGTTGATAACAAAGTGAACTCCTGAATTAAATCATCATTGAAATACCCCTTGAAATGGAAGATAAGCTACTATCATCAAACATAAAATATTCTCTCTAAATGTAAATCAAGAAACTTTATGTTATAATCTCATATAATTTAGAGTCATTCCATGAACACCAACTATTGAAAATTCTCAACCATAATTCTACAGCAACAGGATGGACATAGGGTGTAACATCCTAGGTAAATAAAGAATATGAAATTTTCATATATATTAATATTTTTTAATTAAATATTAATTTTACTTTAAAGGTGATTCTATATTCTATGGCATACCTGATATGCAATAATGGGTTTCTTTTAAATCTTATGTTAAACACAATGCTGAGTCATACTGAAAAATAATAATATAATATTATTTTAAATGGTAGTTAATGCCTAGACATTGTACTGGTGGGAATGAATAAAACTAACAAAAATATGACTATACATGTTTTTTAATTGTTTTTACATTTATCCAATAAAAGGTAGAAGCTTAAAATGTGAATGAATCTAATTTTAAGCATAAATACTCTATTATTTATTAACATGTTGATTTACCACCTTTTAATGGTGAACCATCCTTAAATCTAGTTTTGGTAACTTTTATATGTTCTCTTTGACAAAATAAAATTCCTTTTTTTAATCGGGACATCAAAATTTACTTTGGGTAAACTAATGGTAAATTTATGATAAAATTCATTTTATTTTGAATAGTGAAAAATACTGTATTTTAATTCATAACTGCCTTTTAATATAATTTATTTACATGGTTAGATTATCTTTTTAATTGGTTTTAAAGTGTAATTAGATTATATTTTTATCATTTAATTCAATTTTGTTCATGGTAAGTAATTTCAATTTGAAATTGGACACAAACAACTCTCAATCTTTTGATAGTTATTATTTCATAAAAACACGCCTATTGTTTTGAAAATGGGAATTAATTTTAAATTAATTAATGCAACTTCTATGTTTCGAATTTGGTAAAATATACATCATTTTGAAATTTATAATATCAAATATATCTTAGGCATAATTTTTGGTATTTTCAAAAAAAGCTTCAATTTTTTATGAATAGTGAAAACCCTGAGTAGTAGTTAAAAAACTGACATTTTCATTTAAATAAAGTTTTACTGCTTTTTTGAATTGAATTTAAAATTTTTTACATACATGGTTGTCATTATTAATTAAAATTTGGATCAATAATATGAAAATAATTTTTTGTGAATGGTAACTTTTGACTTTTATTTACCACGGTTAAAGGTAAATAGGGTAATTCAAGGTAAAAATAATATTAAAATAATAAAGTTACCTTCAAACTTGTCCTAACATTATTTTATGAGTCATGGAATACCAATAAAATCCTTGGGTGAGGATTTTGTCCTTTGAAATCCACTTGGTTAAGATAATGATATTAATAACTTTTATTTAAAGTAAAAATAAAAATATCATAAACATGTATTATTTTGCTAAAACAATTTTAATGTGGGGTTATATAATTTATATATTTGACTATAATTATTAATTATAAATATAAAAATATTTCCTACATCATGGTATTTTTTCTATAATTTTAGACATCAAATAAATATAATTATTTATGACACAATAGTGATAGAGTGTTTACCTCATTAATGAATTATTTAAATAAATAAGATTATAAAAATTAAAACAATATCCAAAACCTATACAATTATTATTGGATGATTTTATTTTGAACAACAGTCATCTTATCTTTGACTTTAATGAGTTTTTAATCTTTAGAAACCAAAAATCATTATATAATAAAATAATATTTTCAAACTTTCCAAAAAGCCCCTCCTCCCCTTATAAAAAGACATCACGTCTAACCCATTCCTCACACTTCTCAAGCCCATTGTCTCATCCAACCTCTGCCCAATTAAGATCCCTAAATCTTTATATTCCTCTTAGATTCCTAAACTTAGTCAAAAGGAACTTCAAGTAAACCTTTTTGTTCAAACCAAAGGGAGATATCCGATTTAAAGGTAACGTATTCTCTTATGTTCTTTTCTTTTATTTTTCTTCTCCAACCCACTAAACTCTTTTTATTACATTATTTTATAAAACAATTAGTATCCTGGATATACTAGGTTGTTTTTATTAGAATTATTCTAACTAAACTTACACACACCTCCATCTAATGGATACGAACATACTGTTTCTGTGGACGGTGAACTACTGCCTCACGAAACGATGACTGTTCAAATATCTCCAACCACATCTCATGGTGGTCATTATTATGGAACTGTATTTATATATGATATATATTATTTTTGTTTTCTCTATATGCTTTTGTATTTTTCTTTTATTGCATATTTTTATGGTTTCCATAATGGTTAAATGCAATAATTTCATTTGAGGAAGTGCGGACTACCGCCCCCTTAAAGTGATATGAATCGTTCATTCCATCTGTGGAGCATATAAAGGATATAGTTCATAAAATTATATATATTTTTATACTGTAATTATGATATACCTATGTATCATTAAGTTTTCATTCCATTAAAATAAAATATATAAATGAAAGTAGTGTTCATGCGTACGTACGGCTTACCGTCTCCATAAACGGTGCATTTCATTTCTTATCTCCAAATGTTATATACTATTATAAATACATGAATATAATAGATATATATGATATATACGATATATAAATCATTAATATCATTCTGTAGATAATGTACTTTTGACCACATGGATAACATGTAATTATAAGAAGTTCATTTTTGACTCGAGTTGCAAATATCGACAAAATGACCGTTATTAACTGAAATAATTTTGTAATGATTATAACATTGTAATAAGT
Source organism: Viscum album (assembly GCA_963277665.1). Lineage (NCBI taxonomy): Eukaryota > Viridiplantae > Streptophyta > Magnoliopsida > Santalales > Viscaceae > Viscum > Viscum album. The sequence goes on from OY728138.1 coordinate 381,654,016, forward strand.
GATATAAAAGGAATAATGAACTTGAGAAAGATTTTGGTGCAAGTATAATTAACTTTCTTTTATTATTTAGGAGATTAATGAACGAACAAGTCAAGTCAGACACGAAGTAAGGGACTTTATCTCAATCTCCTTTCATTGAGGCATATTTTTCTTTACACGTGACTTTATTTTATACGGTGTATAAAAACCTTTGAATTTTCATTACATTCAAGGGGAATCTTTTTTCTACAAAGAATTTTACTAAACAAAAATAATAATGTTTTTAACGTTTACAGCAACAATGACCTCTATGCCACCATAATCATTATTTGGATTCCTCTATACGCCTTAATGTATTTTTTTAAAATGAAAAAGGAAACCCCTTATTCTATTTTTGGATGTTTTGGTATTAAAATTATTTTTGAAATGGATTTATTATTTTAATATCATTAAATGATTTTTTATGATTTAAAATTAAATGTTATTAGTGAAACTTTTATATTTGAAATATTTTCTGTGTTATGATTTTATAATGTTACTTATAAAATTGATGGGTGGTTACGTGATAAACCAAATGATGGGTGGTGCTGTGATAAACTAGGATGGTTGGTTATGTTATAACCTCCAATGAATTGGTTATGGAAGTCAGTCGTATGGCTATTCTATTTAGTGATATGTGTGGAAGTCGATCGTATGGTTATTCCATTTAAGTATGTTTATGTCCCAAGTTACCTATATATGTTATGTGTTCTTTTTATGGGTTTTATGGAAAAATTTTGGTTACAAATGGGTAATAAATGATCTTTTATTCAGTGAAGAGTATGTACTAATTCATAAAGATGAAAATTATTACTTATGGTAAGGTATTCATGGTTTACTTTTTGTTTTGAAAAACTAACAGTTTTCCTTCTTTTTGTATCCCTTACTGAGCTTTTTATGTTCATCCCATGTTTTTGAAATGTTTATCACAATAAATAAAGTGAAATATGGTCATGGATGGGATCAAGGAAAATTCATTCTGTCTAAAACATGGAACTAGACATTACTCTTTTTTTAAAGAGTTTTTATTTTATGAAAAAAAATAGATACTGAGTAGAAGTTTCAACATGTAATATTCATGTTGTTTTGTCTATGTTATGACATAATTCTCTAAATATCTAAATCTGAAAATATTTTCAATGTGAATTATTAACTTAATTCCATATTATGTAATTTTTTAAGGTCGGGTCCTTATATTTTGTATCAGAGGTCGGTTTTGACAAATTTTGGAGTTAGAATATTGTTAAATTAATATCCATAAATTAATTTATGGTATGATTGAAATGATATAGAATTTATAGATTACCATGTTGCTTCATCTAAGATATTTTTTTAGAAAGGTTTTTCGTAAAGGAAACAGGGAAGTTGTTTTGGGAATGAATATGGAGGAAAATAACCTTCCAAATCAGCATCCGGAGATGGTTAGATTCTGAATTGAATAGTTTTTTGCAGTGATGCATCAGTTGACTCAGGGGATAAATGGTGGGTGTGTTTGTTGATGATATTTTGGTTTATTATAAAAGTAAATAAAAGTATAAAAGTCATTTAACGGATGTCTGGAAAACCATAAAAGAAAAGAAACTGTTTGGAATATTTAGCAAGTGTGAGTTTTGGTTACAATAAATTTCATTCCTTGGTCACATTGTTTCCAAAAATAGCATAACTGTTGATCCTGCTAAAACAAAATTTGTTGAATAATGGAGAAGACCCACAAATATAACTGAGATCCATAGTTTTCTTGGTTTAGCAGGTTATTACTAGAGTTTTGTTGAGAATGTTTCATGGATATCTAGTCCAATGACTAAGTTAACTTGAAAAGGTGTTAAGTTCATCTGGAAAAAAGAATGTGATGATTGTTTTTATGAATTGAAAAGAAGATTGGTGAATGCTATAGTTTTGGAACTACCTTCCATAGATGGTGAATTTGTTATCTACAGTGATGATTCGTTGAAAGTACTTGGTTGTATCCTTATGCAGAATGATCAGGTAATTTCTTATGCTTCACATTAGTTAAAACCTCTTGAGTTAAATTACCCTACACATGATTTGTAATTAGATGCTGTTTTTTTTACTTCAAAAATTTGGAGGAATAATTTATATGGAGTAAAATGTGAAATATACACTGAACACAAAAGTTTGAAGTATATATTCACTTAGAAATAATTGATTATGAGACAGATGAGATTTCTAAAATTAATCAAGTATTATGATTTCACGATCCATTACCATTCAGGAAAAGAAAATAAAGTGGCTGATTTATTGAGTATAAAAAGTAAATCATTATTAACCATGCTATGTTTGGAATGAGATCCTTTGGTTTTTTATTTGATGAACTTTGGTATAGAAGTTGTTGGTGAATGAAATTCTTCTGTTTTGTTTCAGGTGTCAGTGGAGTCATCTCTATCAGATAGAATTAAACAAGTGTAGAAGGAAGAAAGTGAGTTGCAGAAAATGGTAGATTTGGTTCAGAAGGGTAAGTTTCCTGATTTTGACATTGATAATGATTGTGTTTTGAGGTTTGGGAATAGATTATGTGTGCCTTGTGATTCACTATTGAAGAAAAAATTTATTATGTGAAGCTCATAGTTCTCTATTTTTAGTTAATCCTGGCAGTTCAAAGATGTATAAATATCGTCAGAAGTATTACGGGTGGGATAGAATGAAAAGAGATATTGTTGATTTTACTATTAAGTGTTTGATTTATCAATAGGATAAATTAGGGAAGTAGTTACCAAAATGGATGCTTCAATATTTACCGGTACCAGAGTGGAAATGGGAAAATATATCCATGGACGTAATTGTGGGATTGCCAAAGACATCTCGAGGTAATAATACAATCTAGTTTATTATTGATTGATTGACTAAATCTTCTTATTTCCTTCCTATTCGATATACTTTGTCTCTAGATAAACATTATCGGTTGTATGTTAAAGAGATAGTCTAGTTACATGGAGTTCCTCTCTCCATTGTATCAGATCGTGATATGAGGTTCACTTCTAAATTTAGAAAAGGCCTTCATAAGTCATTGGGTACTGAATTAAATTTTAGTACAGCTTTTCATCCTCAATCAGATGGGTGGTCAGAATGAACAATTTAGACCTTGGAGGGTATGTTACATGCTTGCTCGATGGATTACCAGGGAAGTTGGGACCAACATCATTCTTTGGTTGGATTTTTTTATAATAACAGTTTTCATTCTAGTATACAGATAGCTCCATTTGAAGCATTATATGAAAAGAGTTGTTGAAATCCATCTTTTTTGGATGAAGTAGGTGAAAGGAAACTTATGGGATCAGAATTGGTATAAGAGATTGCATAAAATGTTCAGTTGATTCAGAAGAACATGAGAACATCTCAGAGCAGGCAGAAACGTTATGTAGATAACTGGAGGAAGGATCTTTCTTTCGAGGTAGGTGATCATGACTTTCATAATGTTTGTCCATAGAAAAGTGTGATGCGGTTTGGTAATAAGGTAAAGTTGAGTCCGAGGTTCATTGGACCTTATGAAATCCTGGAGAAAGTTGGATCAGATGACTATAGAGTGGATTTACATCCATGTTTATCATAGGTACACAATGTTTTTCGGTTTCAATATTGAGAAATTATATGCTAGATCCATCTCTTATTTTGAGCCCAATGGTAGTTCAGTTGGAAGAGAATCTCTCTTACGAAGAACAACCGGTCTAGATTCCTGACCGAAGAGAGAAAGTTTTGTAGAATAAGGTAATTCATCAGGTAATGGTTTTATGGAAAACCCATATGGTTAAAGAGGAAACATGGGAATCTGAAAATCCTATGAGGGATAAATACCCCCCCCCCCATTTATTTTGATAAGTGAATAAAAATTGTGAGGACGCAATTTCCAAAAGGGGGATGGATGTAACATCCCAGGTAAATAAAGAATATGACAATTTTCATATTTATTAATATTAGTGAATTAAATATTAATTTTACTTTAAATGGGATGCTATGTTCGATAGTGTACCCAATACACAATAATGGGTTTCTTTGAAATCTTATGTTTCACACAATGCTGAGTCATGCTTAAAAATAATAATATAATATTATTTTAAATGGTAGTTAATGCCTAGCCATTGTATTGGTGGAAATGATTACAAATAACTAAAATATGATTATATATGTTTTTTAAATGTTTATACGTTTATCTAATAAAATTTAGAAGCATAAAATGTGAATGAATATAATTTAAACATAAATACTCTAATATTCATTAAAAGGTCGACTTACCGCCTTTTGATGGTGAACCCTATTTAAATATAGTTTTAGACACTTTTATATATTCTGTTTTATAAAAGAAAATTCTTTTTTATAATCAAGACATCAAAATTTACCTTGGGTAAATTTTTTTATTTTTCTGATAATATTCATTTTTTTATAAATAGTGAAAAATATTGTATTTTAATAAAAACTGCATTTTAATCTAATTTATTTATATGGTTATATTATCTTTTTAATTGGTTTTAAAGTGTAATTATATTATATTTTTACCATTTAATCTAATTTTGGTTATGGTAAGTAATTTCACTTTTAAATTGGACATAAACAAGTGTCAATCTTTTGATACTTATTATTTCTTTAAAACACGCCTTTTGTTTTGAAAATGGGAGTAAATTTTAAATTAATTAATTCAAATTATATGTTTTTAATTTGGTAAAATAGACATAATTTATTAATTTTGAATATAAAATATAGTTGAGGCTGAATTTTTTGTATTTTTCTGAAAACCATCAATTTTTGTTGAATAGTGAAAACACTGAGAAGTAGTTAAAAAACTGGCTATTTCATTTAAATGAAATTTTACCACATCATTGAATTTAATTTCGATAATTATACATATATTTTTTTCATTAGTAAGAAAATTTTGTTCAATAAGATGAAAAGAATTTTTGGTGAACAATAACTTTTGACTTTTATTTACTGTGGTTAAAGGTAATTAGGGTAATTCAAGGTAAAAATAATATTATAATAATATAAATTTATCTTAACACTTGTCCTAACCTTATTGGAGGAGTCATGGTCGAACAAGACAATCCTTGTGTGAGAATTTTGGCCTTTTAAAGCCACTTGGGTAAGATAATGATATTAATAACTTTTGCTTAATGTAAAAATAAACATATCATAAACATGTATTGTTTTGCTAAAACAATATTATGATGGTGTTATATAATTGATATATTTCACTATAAATATTCATTAGAAATATAAAAATATTTCCTAAATCATGTTATTTTTTCTATAACTTTTAGACATCAAATAAATAACATTATTTATGACACAATAATGATGCACTGTTTACCTCATTAATTAATGATTTAAATAAATAAGATTATAAAAATTAAAACAACATCCAAAATCTATCCAATTCTTATTGGATGATTTTATATTGAACAAGATTCATCTTACCTTCAAATTTAATTTGTTTTGGATCTTTATAAATAGAAAATCATTATATAATAAAATAATATTTTCAAACTTTTCTAAAGAGCCCCTCGTCACCCTTATAAAAATCCATCACTTATAACCCATTCCTCACACTTCTCAAGCCACTTGGCTCATCCTACCTCTACCCAATTAAGCTTCATAAATACCTATCTTCCTCCAAGAATCCATAACTTAGGCATAAGTCACTTAAAGTAAACCTTTTTTTTCAAACCAAAGGTAGATACCCAATTTAAAGGTAACATATTCTCTTATGTTCTTTTCTTTTATTTTACTTCTCCAAGCCCCTAAACTATTTTTATTTATTTTTTTATAACAACAAAAGTATATTAAATATACTAGGTTGTTTTTATGAGAAGTATTCTAACTACACTTACACACACCTCCATCTAATGGATACGAACATACTGTTTCTGTGGACAGAAAACTACTGCCTCACCAAACGATGATTGTTCAAACATCTCCAACCGCCTCTCATGGTGGCCATTATGATGGAACTGTATTTATATATGATATATATTATGTTTATATTTTCTTTATACTTCTATATTTTTGCTTTATATCATACCTTTATGGTTTCCATAATGGGTAAATGTGATAATTTCATTTGAGGAAGTGCGGACTACCGCCCCCTCAAAGTGATATGACTTGTATCATTAAGTTTTCATTCCATTAAAATATGAAATAGAAATGAAAGTAGTGTTCATGTGTACGTACAACTTACCATCTCTATGAACGGTGCATTTCATTTCATATCTCCAAATGTTTTGTACTGTTATAAATACATATATATACTGGACATATATGATATATATGATATCTATATCATTAATATAATTCTGGAGATAATGGAATTTTGACCACATGGACAACATGTAATTATAAGAAGTTCATTTTTGACTCAAGTACCAAAGATCAACAAAATGACCGTTGTTAACTTAAATGATTTTGTAATGTTGACAACATTGTAATAAGTGATATACAAGGAATAATAAACTCAAAAATAATCATAATCAAGTCTAAATTAACGTTAGTTTATTATTCAGAAGATTAAAGAACGAACATATCAATTCGGACATGAGTTAAGGGACTTTGTCTCAATATCCTTTCATTGAGGCATATTTTACTTTATAAATGACTTTCTTTTATACAGTGTATAAACTCCTTTGAATTTTCATTTCATTCAAAGGGAATATTTTTTCTATGAAGCGTTTTACTAAATGAGAAAAGGAATGTTTTTAATATTTGCAGCGACAATGACCTCTCCACCACCGTAATCATTATTTGGCTTCCTCTATAAGCCATAATGTAATTTTTTAAAATGAAAAATGAAACCCTTTATTTTGTTTTTGGGTGTTTTGGTATTGAAAATGATTTTTCAAATGGATTGATTATTTTAATATCTTGAAATGATTTCTTGTGATTGCAAGTTAAATGTTATTAGTGAAATTTTTATATTAGAAATATTTTTTGTGTTATGATTTTATAACCGTACATGGACATTTTGATGGGTGGTTACGTGATAATCCAAATGAAGGGCGGTTCCATGATAATATAGGATGGGTGGTTACATTATAACCTCCAATTTATTGGGTATGGAAGTTGGCCATATGTTTATTCCATTTAGTGGTATGTCTGGAAGTAGACCGTATGGTTATTCCATTTAAGTATGTTTATGTCCAAAGTTACTTATATATGTTTTTTGTGCTTTATATGGGTTTTATGGTAATCTTTTGGTTAGAAATGGGTAATAAATGACCTTTTATTCTGTAAAGATTATTTACTACTTCATAAAGGTAAAAATTATTAATCATGATAAGGTATTCGTGGTTTACTTATTTTTTTGAAAAACTAATAGTTTTCATTCTTTTTGTATCCCTTACTGAGGTTTTTATGCTCATCCTAATTTTTTGAAATGTTTTTTACTGGACATAAAGTGGAATAGGGTCAATGATGGGATCAAGGAAAATTCATCCTATCTAAAATCTGGAATTAGACATGACTCTTTTTTTAAAGAGTTTTTTTATGAAAAAATGGATACTGAGTAGAAGTGTCTACGTGTAATATTCATGTTGTTAGGTTTATGTTATGACCTAATTCTCTAAATATCTAAACTTGAAAAGATTATCAATGTGAATTATTAACTTAATTAAAGATTATGTAATGTTTTAAGGCCAGGTACTTATAGAGGGGATATCCTAAGTATTACCCCTACCACCTATATATATAGTATTTTACTTGAAGGTGAATCTAAAACAGTGAGACAACCCCAAAAAAGTATCATACCAACCCTTTTGGAAGTAGTAAAAAAATTCTAGATTGTCTTTTAGGACCTATAATAATTTACCCCATCTCGAACTCCCAATGGGTTATTCCAATAAAAAATTCCTGATGAAAGATGGGTATACGATTTGGAGAAATGAGAATAATGAGTTATTACCTACAAGGATTAAAAATAGCTAGATAGATTGCATAGATTTTTGGATATTGAACTATGTTACAAGAAAAGGCCACTTCCCTATACCGTTTTCAGACCAAATTATAGAAAGAATAGATAGGAAGGGAAATTATTTCTTACATAATAAATTTTATGGGTATTTTTTTGGTTCCAATACATCCTAATAAATAAAAACAATACCACTTTCACATAAACATTCTGTATGTTTTCTTGTGTAAGGATTCATTTTAGTCATTGTAATGACTCGAGTACCTTTCATTGATTCATGTTAAGCATCTTCTCAGACATTATTGAGAACTAATTGTAAGAATATCATAATGAATTAATTATTTATGGAAGTTGATTTAAAATATATCTAGAATGTTTAGATAATGTTTTAATAATTTGTTTTAAAAAATATGGTTTTTAATTTTGTAAAGTTACATTTTACGGTAGATTATGGAAATTTTTTGGGAAATTTAATTTCTAAATATGGAATTGAAGAGAAAAATCCTATGTTGATGTTATTACACACTTCCTTACCCCACAACAATGAGACACATTAGATCATTTCTAGGCCATGTTGATTTTTATAGATGGTTTATTAGCAGATTTGGAAAAATTTATTGTCCCTTAAAGATCATACTCAATAAGGGAACTATTTTATTTTAGATGATATATCTAGGATAACTATTGAAAAAACGAAATAATGTATGACCACTAGACCCATTATATATCCACCAAACTAGTGTTACCCCATTCAAATGATTTTTGATTCTTTCAATAGTGTTATAAGGGTTGTTCTTTCCAAAAAGATTAATATACTTCCACATGTGATATCCTATACTTTACAGACCCTAGATACTACCCAAATTTACTACAAAACAATAGAGAATGAGTGTTATTCTATAGTTGTGGACTTAAAATGATTGTTTCTTACATTTTAGGGAATAAAGTAACTTTTTATTTTGATCATGTAACATGATACATTTAATCAAGAAAGGTGATTCATAGCCTAAATTGGTGAGATAACTATTCATGTTGTAAGAGTTTGTCCAATAGATTAAAGAAAATAATGGTTGTAAAAACACAGTGGGAGAGAACATGAGCCATCTGCCTCACACTATCTAGGTAGAACCAATTCCTAAGTTCAATCTAGATGATTTATTACATTGTGAGAAACTATACAACCTCACCCAAGTTATCAGGTACACTGACATTGTAAAATTTCTAGTCACATAAAAGGTGCCCTTATTTTTTATAAATACAAAACTATAAAATCAAAATCAAAATCAAAATATTATGTCTCGGGGGATCCCTTTTTTTAAATATGTAACGATTATGTAATTACTAGGTATATCCCTAAAGAGAAAATAAATTATCCAATTTTTTTTTCTATACACTTGAATGTGGATTCCATTTTGGACACCAATTATCAACTATAAAAATTTTAGAAGTTCGATTTTTTGGAACTAAATTTTTAAAAGTTCCCATGAATTTTGAAAAAAAATGTCTCAAATGCTAGTTTACTGGTGGAATTTCTAAAAGACTGTAGATTTCCCAAACACCATTGATTTTCTGTGATATTTTTGATGTATGGGGAATTGACTTCATTAGACCATTTCTAATGTCATTTATATTTTCCTACAACCTATTTATAACAATAATATATTTTATGAAATATGCTTTAAAATTAATTTAATTTCTTCAATATTTTGTATTTGGGGCTTGTCTTAGTTGTAAGAACCCCATAACACTACATCAAAAATGGGGGTTCAAAATCTATTGGGAGAAGGTACTGTAATAGTACTGTAGCTTATTGTAGTAGTGGTGGAACTGTTGAACGAAAACACTGTAGAAGCGGTGGGAAACACTATAGCAACGGCGGGTGAGTACTGTAGAAGTGGTGGTACTGTAGAAATCATGTAACAGTCAGGTTACTATTCACAAAATGGGTCTTGGGCCACAAAAGTTTGGGCCTACGGGCCATGTAATGGGATTCATGCCCACTAAGCCTTTGGGTCAAAAAAATATATTATGTAATAAAGTGGTTGGTTGGGTGGGTTATCCCTTGGGGAGACTATGACCTACCTTTTAGGCATGTGTCTATACGATGTGTGTGTTTTTTAAGGTATTTGTATCCCCAATCACCAAATATATATTATTTAAACTTTACTATTATAACCTAGATGTTAAATTATGATGTATAAATAGGAAGAAAAACATTTTAAAAATTAAATATATTTTTTTAGATACAAAAATTATTTATAAATATGTACTTAACTTTTATAAATCCTTTATATGCCTTCGAAATAAATTTTTATCAAATATGTTATTTTTGTTGAATTTTAAAAACAAAAATTAAAATTAATTTTTCCACTTTGAGAAACATTATTTGAAAAAATAAACATGATTTTATAAATCTACATTTACAAAATATATTTGAATGGTTTTTTGTGATTTTGCTGAAAAGTTTAATTTTTTATTGAACAGTTAAAAATACCGGATATTATTAAAAAAAATCTATTTTTTTAAAGAATTTAAAAAGTAACATACTGTTTAAAAATTAATTATTATTAATATTAGTTCAATTATATATTTATTAATACAATTTATATAATTATAACCAAATTTATATTTAAATTTTATATTAAAAAATTATATAATTATGAAAATGTTCTGTTTGGAAAACCATTTTTGTCACATCAACAGGTTTAATTTTAAATTAAAATTTTCCCCTTATATGAATAAAATTTGGTAAAATGGATTCCATGTTTTAAATCATAATAATTAATATTGTATAATAAGTTCAACATAATTTTTTGTCAAAATTAATAGTAAAAACATTAAAAATTAAGTATTGTAGTTAAGGTTAATATGAGTTTATCAGGGGTTAAACAAAAAGATAAGGGTTAAAGTGAGATAAATATTTATCCAATTACTATTAGTTTTAAATATTTCAACCCTTATTAACTTATTGTCTATTTTTTATGTGCTTGTGGGACACTTTTCCATGAATTTGATCAATATAATAATTTAAATATAGAAATAAATAAAATGTCACCATCTTGATTTTATATTTTAAATTATGTGTTCATATAGGGAAAAAATAAATCTGTGAATGAATATTGATGGAAATATTGAGAATTTTAATATAAATTTCCTAAGTATAATTTATTTTTATTTTTTATTTATTTTATAATAACATTAAATGCTTAAGATACATCAATGGAGAAATTATTTTATTAATAGAAAAATAAAATAAATGATTCTAAAAATCATAAAAAGAATATATATTTAATGAAATATATTATTACATGAATTTTTTAGATACATATAAAATTATCTATGGGTTTTAAAAAAATATTTGATTTCCACATTTTTATTGATGTTTTTAAAGTTAAATTAAATAAAGACTGTTTAAATTCCCATTGATGTTAGTGTATAATAAATAATATTTTATTAAATTAATTAAAAGGCCTAAAAATAATATCCTCTACCAAGTTATTATTATATGTTTAAAATAACATTCATGGTCCATTAATGGTCTAATGATCCTTTTATAATAGCTATATTGACACGTAAATTGTAAAAACATTATTATCATGGAAAAGGGTAAAATGGGGTTTTGCGCATTTCATGCACTTGTCTTAAAATTGATTTTTCACAAAAATAGAATTTTTATTTTATAAATTTAATTTAATATTTATAACCAGGGGTTAAACATTATTGAGTGAGTCTCATTTTATTTCTAGTATTACATGATAAATTACCAATATAAAAGGCTTGTTACTGTAGTGAAAACTAAAATGTTAAAAGTATGGAAACTTTGGTGGTAAGGAACAACATGTTTAAAATATGAGTTGTGGTTTATTTTGGAGGTTTTTATTGACAATTTAATCACTCCAATAAAATATTTATCAATTATTTAGGCATTTTTGTTGATATTTACTATCTATTATTTAATAATTATGGGTATTTATAAAAATGAATCTCTTTAATTATAAAATGTCACCTCCTCCCCTCACTTATTCGAAGAAATAAATCCAGTTTCCTTAAACAAAACCAACAAAAATATCTCCCCAAAATCCTTAGCCACAGTATAGATCTTCTTTTCATCCCAAAACACCAGCCCAAGTGTCCTCAATAAGAAATCCAATGGGGGTTGTTCTAAGAGAAGTTAATTTTATTTACTAAACTCTTTCTTTTTTTACTTCTTCCATTACAACCATCACTAATTTATGGATAATTACAATATAATAACACCATAATCTTAAATTTAATTATATTTTATTATGTTTGTGTAATAAACTATATCAATCTCCTCTTCAGTCAATTTGAATGGAAATCTTTATCATGTGTATGGTGAAGCACCGCATGCCTCGCGACCGATGCCTTTCATTTTACATCACTAGCTCTAAAAGAATGATATAGTGGTGTATTTAATATATGTATATGATATTTATGAAAAAATTATACTTCTGGAATTATAATATCACATATACATTTTTACTTTCCATTTCGTGGAAATATTATGACGTCGGTTGTGTGTATAGTGGACTACCGCCTTGCGATGGGATGTGATTCAATCCTCACATAAACATTACATTGAAGGTAATAAGGATAGGATTAATGAAAATATGTGATATATATTAAACAAAAATTATTCTAAAAAGATAATATATTTCTTACCTCTCTTTTATTTCATTCTTCATGGAAATGAAGTCAATGTTCTTGTATACTTATGGCCTACCATCTCCATGAATGATGTAATTTTTTTTCTATATTTAACATTAATGGAATACATTAAATACATATATATTGAATATATATGATATTTATATAAATTTTATAATTAATGTTTTGATGTAACCATGATAAATTTAAATGGACCAAAATTATCTAACAAAAACATACCTAAAAAACAAATAAGTAATTACCTGAAATAAGATTTTGATAAGGAATTGTTAATAAATGGGTAATAAAATGTCATAAGTAAATCAAATATGGTATGATAATAATTATTATGGATATGTAACAGATATATATTTCACCCCTTTGAAATTTAATATCATTCAGAAACTTTTTCTAATGATATGTAAAGTTACATTTGATGTTATTATTGAATGGGTCTTACGATTCAATATATCAACAAAGCGGTAAGGGATTATCGTCTCAAATTTATTTATGTGGGGAACATTCCTTATACACGACTTGTTTCTTTTGTGTGGTGTATATACTACAGTTGAATGTATTTTTAGTATTCTTATTATGGTATCTATGGTATATTAATATCCATCTTTTTTCCTACTTTCACCATGCATACAATTTAAAATATACCAAAGTGTAAAACGTTTAATGTTACAGTATCATCATTTAACAGGATTGTTTGTTAAATTATTCTAATGATAAGATAATGTGATATAACTATAAATAAAATCATTTTTTCTTCTAATATATTTATTTTAAGAAAATATAAGTTTCCATTTAATTTTCATCTCTTAAAGGATTAAAGAGACTAAAATAATGTTTTAAGAAAAATCATCTGTATGTACCTCTTTAGTAAAAAACCTTTTTATTATATATCTGTGTTTTCTATAAACTCAATAAATAATATTTATATGTTCATATATGATTTATTAAATTAATTTTTATAATTTTTAGATTTTAAAAAAATATATGAAAATGAATCTTCATGTCATTTTCTAAAAAAGGCCCATTTGGATTTAATCAAAAATGTGAATGAAATATTTATTTTAATGTGTACAACATGAATGGAATTTCTTAACATCATGAACACTAAATGTTTTAAAGGTTATAATATATTTTTTTCAAGTATATTTTCAAATAAAATATTTTCCTCGGTATTTTATAATTTTCTTATTTTAAGAAGGTAACTATTAAAGAATGATTATTTTCCTCAAGAAATAGTCCAGGTGATTTTATTTTAAAATTTACTTTCCATCTAAGTTTACAGCCTTTGATGTTACATAAGCATTATAAGGGATATGATCCAGTGACACCATGTTTATTCATTCTATATATGGTTTATGTTTATGATGAAAACATTTTCATGAAACTCATTTATTTTCTATGGGTAAGGATATGATGAAATTTTTAAGAAACCCATTTATTTTCATGGGTTCTGATAGGATAAATTTATTATGAGTCCTGTTTTATTTCCCGGGTTCTGATATGATAAATGTGTTTTGAATCCCATTTTTTTTCATCGGTTCTGATATGATGGATATTTTATGATCTTGTGGCACATGTATGTATGATTTTCATTATTTTATGGGTGGGACCTATATGAGTCTCCTTATAGGAAAACATTCTAATTTATCAGTAAATAAGATATCATGGGGTTTTCTTGGAAATAAAACCTTGTTTAGATGCTACCAGTTGAAATGGTTTTTTTATAGATGCATATAGGGGATATAACCCTGAAAAAAGTTGGTTGAGTATATATTGACCATTATTCTGGTGCATGGTGAATGTTCCTTTACAATACGCCTAGTTTGGTACTCCTGGGGGATAATATTTGGAAAATTCACATTCTATTTAATAACCATTATGATGGATTTAAATGGATGATGATCATATATGACCTAGTTTAAACATAAGGATACATATATTTAAAATAACGTGTTAGGATTCAAACATCCTATAAATGATTTTTCATGATTATGTGATTTCCCACTATGAATATTTTTTTATAATAAGTTTTTTTGGTTTTAGACATTTTATAGAACCAGAAATAATTGGGATAACATTGAATGTGAAATAAGATGTGTTAATTTGAAACTAAATTGGATAGTGAATGGTGTAAATTAAATTTTTATTATGCCTAATCAGTTACCATAATATATGATTATGAAATTTTATATAAAAAACTCTTAGACTCACTAAATAAGTGAAGATAGAGTTTGCTGAGATTTCAGGTGGTGGAGATAATTGTGGAAAGAAGATTCAGTTTCTATATGTCAATAATGTGTTAGTAATCACTCAAGGGATTTTATTAATGGAATGAGGGGTTTTTTATGTCTTGTGAAGAAGGGAATAAATTATTTAATTTATAAGGAAAAATGAACATTTCGGGTAACACATTGGATGAGATTAACAGTTTCCCTAAGGAATCATTAATGGTTGAATGTTTTAAATTTGGAAAGTATTTACATTATAAAAAATAATGTCCTATTTGGAAATATCATGAAGAATATCAATAAGTTTCTACGATTAATGGTTTTTTTGTTGATGATGATGATACTATAAATGAAATATGAAAAGAATTATGTATTAAGAAATAAGATAATGAATCCAAGTTAATAGTTTATAAATGAAGTGGAATGATTTAAATGGGTATATATAATGATTTTTCAATATAATGTTTTCATAAAATATTTTCTAGAATATATTTAATGGTATTGATGATCTAGAAAAGTGATTATATTTCAAGGTGATATTTTTGTGAAAATACATGATTAAGGATAAAAACCTTAATATTTTCCAAATGTTGGGATAAATGGATGATTGATATTGATAATGTAAATTTTATTGTATTTATTACCTTGGATCTAATTAACTACTTTATGAAAATGCGTTTTTTTATCATTGATAGAGTTTAAAACATTTTTATATATACATAATATATTCAATAATCTCTAATTTTATTTAATAAATAAAGAAAGAGTAAATTTTCGAAATCATGTATGTCTTCATTTAGTTTTTATGGTAATTTAGGATATTAAAATGTTTCATGAGAATATATAGTCAATGTATTCACATATTTGGCATGTGATATTAAGAGCTGCGTCATGTTTTTTGGGGGATAAATGATAAGTTGATTTTCAAAATTTAGTGACCATCTTTCTTGATTTTTGGATTTCAATTATTGTCAGTCTTGGAGGAGACATAAGGTTAACTACACATGGAATGGATTGAGTTAAAATTTGGATGTAATGGAATAACCTTTTCTAAACATATTGGTTTTGAAAAATATTCAGAGGTTGAAGGAATTACTTATGGATCTTATAATGATTTTAGTGATTTAGGCCTGGAAATTTCATCATGAATATCCATTTCATGGATGAAGTGGAAATTTATTGTAGTAAAACAAAAGGATGAAATTTTTATTACTGTATGAAGGAAATTTGATCACTATATATTTGGATTATATTTAAATTATTGATCATATTAGTATAGTATCTTATCATTTAGGGCTTCCACCAAATATCTCTCAAGTTCATGGTGTGTTTCATGTATCTATCCTGAGAGAGTACAAACATGAACGTTCACATGAACTGAACTAAGAGATTGTACCATTTCAACATGATCATTATTAAAAGGAATAGTCAATAGAGTTTTTGGATATTATAGAGAAAGTTCTATGAAATAAGACCACTCACCTATTCAATATTTTGTGGTGAATCCACCATCTTGGGGATGCTACATGAGAAACTAAGTATGTAATGTGGTAGAATTATCCATTATTATTTGCACCAAAATGATAGAATTTTTATGGATGAATGGACTAAAGGCCTTTTTTTATTATTTTGATAATCCACCTTTCAAGGGGTGAGGTGGAACCCTTACAAGCCCCGAAGGATTAGAGAAAATTACATGACCCCAAGGCCTTAGAGGAAATCACCCAGACAAGACAAGTTGGAACTGCTCCTCCCAAGCACATGTCATGATATCATTACTCCCCCTTCGCATACCTGGTCAGCTAGTTGTCCTGTATAGAGCTTCACATGACTAGTATCGATGACAATGTCATACCCTCTCATTCTTCCAATTCTGGTTAACTCTGTTCTGCTGAAAGTACCTGTTCTAATCCTCATATGGAGCTTTTACCCCTGTAGTCTGACTGGTATATCTGCATATTCATGTGGCCTGAAGGCCTTGAGGTGGCCCAAAGGCCTTGAGATACAACTATCCCAAAGGCCTTGGGTGGCCCAAAATCCTTGCACAACCCAAGGACCAAATCATTGGCCCAAAGGCCCAGATGGATGAATAGTTCAAAATACTATAGTTCTGAACAGTACCTGCTACAGTGCATGTTATATTACTACTACAATGATTGCTACAGTACTGATAATGTAACCCAGAAATATGTCTCCACCCAGATTTGATTTCAGGTCTCTTGGTTGCACTTGTCGAGTCCTCACCAACTGTGCTGAGGCTCATGTGCTTTTTTACATGAATTTGGAAGGATAAATTCATTTTAAGGGTGGTAAAATGTAACACCCTGAGATTTTATGTAATATTTTTTAGAAATAAATTTAATTTCCTTGATAGCTTGCATTGCACTCTACACTAATTTTTAATAATTGAGGATATACTATTAACATTATTATCTAAACATGATCATTATAACCTGGCCCTTAAACATAGACATTAGAGTATGAATAACAAAATTTTTAGAATTAATTATAAATATTATAGATATGGAAATATATATTTATATATCAGTAGATATTTTCTCATAGAGACATTATATGCTTTGAAAAAAAAATCAAAAAATGTTTTTTATTTCTCTTTGTGGACAAATAATAAAATTAGTTTTTTTTTATTTTAGAAAAATTATTTTACAAAATAAAAATCATTTTTTGATCTAAATGTCAAAATTAGATTTGATAAATTTTTATAAAATTATTTGAAAATAAAAGTTTTTGCTGAATTGTGAAAAATACTATTTTTTATTAAAAACTCCCTTTTAATTTAAAGAGTGTAAAAAGTTTCATAATTTTTTAAAATAGTTAAAAAGTAAAAAAAATCAACAATATTTTAATTAATCCAATTTAAATAATTACTATCAATTTTATATTTAATTTTTATACTAAAACTTTCTATACATATTAAATTTTTTTCTTGGGAAAAAATGTTTTTCTATCTTGTTTGTGGGTTTAAAATTTAATTACATTTTTACAATTATGTGAATGGAAATTATAAAAATTTATTCCATATTTTTAATAATCATAATTAATATTATATAATATTTTTAACTTATTTTCTGGTCAAAATTAAATGTAAAATCATCAAAAATAATTACCACAGTTAATGTTAAAAAGGCTCTATCGTGGGTTAAACTAAGAAGATAAGCATTAAAATGGCCTAAACACTTAATTCCTATTTTATAGCAGTATTTTGATCTTTATTACCCTATGATCTATTTTTATAATCTTTTGGGACACGTTTCCATATAAGTGACCAATATAATAATTTTGGTAAAGAAAAAGACAAAATGTCACCCTCTTTCTTTTAAAATTCAATTATGTAGTCATAGAGAGACAAAAGATAAATGTGAATTAATACTAATGGTAATTTTGAGCCTAATGAAACTAATTTCATGAGGATTATTTATTTTTAATTTTGAGAAATTATATAATTACTTAAAAAAGATTAGGCAACACCAATGCAGTAATTGTTTAATTAATAGAATAATAAAATCGATGATACTAAAAATAATAAAAGTAATATAAATTTAATAAAATATTATATTCTAGGAATTTTTTAGATAAATAATACATTATATTTTGCTGTAAATTTAATATATTAAAGTTACACATTTGTATTTATGTTTTTAATGTCAAATTAAATGAACAGTGTCAAAATTTACATTAATGCTATTTTAAAATAAATATTAATTTTTTAAAAGATTTAAATTCCTAAAAATCATATCAGCTTCAAAAATAATTTTATATGTTTAAACATATCAATAATGGTCAATTAATGTATTGATTTTTCTATTATAATGATTATATTGACCCATAAATAGTAAAAATAATATTACCATAGAAAAAGGTAAAACATGGTTTTACGCTTTTCATGCCACTATGTTAAATTTAATTTTCCAAAATCATTTTTTTTATTTTATAAATTATATTTAATATTTATAACAAATTTATAAAAATTATCAAATAAACAATATTTTATTTATATTCTTAAATGATAAATTACCTAGATAAAAATCCAATTACCATAGTGAAAAAAAAAGGTAAAAAGAAATTTAGATATAAAGGAATAACATATTAAAAAAATATGTTTTTTGTGTGGTGGAGGAGTTTTTTGACCATATAATCCCTATAATAAATTATTTATCAATTTATGAGGCATTTGGGTTGAGAGTGACTCCCCATTGTGGAATACTTTTGTGTACTCACAAAAATGACACTCCTCCTCAATTATAAAAGGAAACCTCACATATTATCACCTCTAAATCCATTTGGATCTATCAATACCTTCCAAAATATCTCCCATAAATCCTTACACATGTACTAGATCTATGTTTCATCCAAAAATACCAAACATATAACCCTTAATAAGAGATTCAAAGTGTGTTATTCTATGCAAAGGTAGCTGTCTTACTTAAACACATTTTAGTTACATTTTCTCTTACTAGAATCATTAATTTATTAATTATTATAATATAATAACATAAATATATAAAATATAATGATATTTTATTATGTTAATGTAATTTCTAATGTCCATCTTCTCTTTTATTAAATCGGGTTTGAAACTGTCGATCATGTGTAAGGAGGACTACCGCCTCACGAACTGAAGGACTTCATTATCCATCAAAACATATCATGGTTGGATATAATTGTTTATTTAACATATTTATATAATATTTATGACATAATTATACTTATTTAATTATAATATCACATTTACCATCTTATTTTTTATTTTTTAAGAATATGATAACGTCACTCGTGTGTACGGAGGACTACAGCCTTGTGAAGTGATGTGAATTGTTCTTCACTTACGGTTTACATGGAAGGTAATAAAGATATTTTTAGTGAATAAATGTGATAAAAATTATTTAAAAATTATTCTATAAATTCAATATATTATTTATCCTTCTTTTGTTTCATCTGTCATGAAAATGGAAACAATGTTCATGCATATGTACAGCCAATTTTCTCCTTGAATGGTGTAATTCATTTTCTTTATTTAACAATAATGGATTACTCAAAATAAAAATATATTGAATATATAATATATTTATTTCATGGTTTAAATTTTAGAGATGATGGACCCATTAACATTACAAAAGTACAAAAATTATCTAACCAAAACATAAATGAAAAGAAATTAAGTTATTATTTGAAACGTGATTTTAATAAGGAATTATTAATAAATGGTTAATAAAAGAACATAATTAAATAATATATAATATAAAAATATTATTATGGTCATTTAATAGATTCTCAATATACTTAGATTTATTATATTGGAGCTTTTAATATGTATGAAATAAGTTGATACTTAACGAAAGGGATTTTTAGTTTCTCTTTTATTTATAGGAGACTTATTCCATATTTATCCTTAGATTATTTTTTGTTGTGTATATTATGAAAATTATAAATATTATTGTAAATCCCAGATATTTTATGATTTTTTTCAAATAAATTTAATATATTTGATAGCGTGCGCTACACACAATACCGAGTTTTAGCGAAATATTGCATACTATTAAAAACATTATTTTTTAATATATTAGTTGTCACTTGTTTTTTTGAATGGAGGGTAAAAATAGATATAAATAAATTAATAAAATATATGGTTTAAACATGTTTATAAAATTTATTATTTCATGGCCAATTAAATAGAAATGAGAATAAGAACAGTTTGAAAATAAAGGAATCTTCTTTTGAAAAAATACTTTTTTACGGAAAAATGTGTTTTACATCAATAAATTAATGAAATATATTTTGGTGGATTATTTTAATGATATATATATTCAATAAATGATTAAAAATTACCACGCATTTTATCTAGACATGAGATAATAATAAATCTAATTTTACTCTTAAGAATTGTATTCTTATAAAAAACAGTTTAGTCCCATTTTGGACAATTATTTTAAAATTAATTATTGAAATTTTTTTAATATTTATTTGAAATATAAAATTTATTTTTGAAATCATATTTTTAAAATTATATTAGGGTGAATTTTTTGAACATTTTTTAGAAGATTAAATTTTCAAGGAATAGTGAAAAATACTGGTTTTTATTAAGAATTAAAATATATTTTAAGGAATTTTTAAACAAAAAACATTTATAAGATGGTTTTAAATGTAAAATTAGTTAAATTATATATTTAGTAATCTAATTTATTTCATTTTAATCTATTTGAAATTTATATTTGATATAAAATCTTTTTAAACATTTGAATATTTTCTCTTTGGAAAACCGCTTTTTTATCACGTCTGTGGGTTTGGTTTTCAAATAACTTTTTACACTTATGTGATTTGAATTTAGAAAAATGGATTCAATATTTGGAATTATAATAATTATTATTATATATTTAGTCCAACATAATTTTTTACCATAACTATTATTAAAAATAGTAAAAATTAATTACCATGGTTAAGGTTAAAACGGGTTTACTGGGTGGTTAAACTAAAAAGATGAGGGGTAAAATGACTGGGAAACTTATACATCACCTGTTATATTACCATATTTAAACCTTATAACCTCTAATTTTTTATAATGACCCATTTTGATCTTTTTTAATGATAAAAATTTTTGTACGCTTTAATCTTTTAAAACATTCCATGTATGCCCTTCCTTCCATTTATAAAAGGACACCCACTATACTATACACTTATCACTTCCAAAAACCTTTAGTTCCAAAAATACCTACCAAAATATATTCTTTAATTCCATAAAAAAATATTATATGCCTTGGTTAGATCATAAATATAATCTAGTAAGGGTGTTTGTTAAACCTTAAGAGGATGTCCAAATAAGCGGTAAAGTCTCTAACTATACATTTTTTTACCTCTGTTTCTAACTCTTTAAACTCTATTCAAACTATGATAAAATAATAGTATTAGTATATCCTATGTAAATATTTTTTATTATTTTAATTTAATAACCTATATTCACATCCACCTCCATCAAATATGATATGAAATCATCACTTGTGTGTACGACGGACTACCGCATCGCGAACCAATGTTATTCATTTTCCATCACCACCTATCAATAATGGATATAATTATTGATTTAATATTTATATGATATATTTATGATATTATTAAACTTTTTTAGTTATAATATAACATCTATTTTTTTACCTTCCAACCCATTGGAAAATAATAGTGTCGATCATGTGTACGGCAGACTACCACCTCACGAACTGATGTGATGTGTGTTTCATTTTTGTTTTAATTGGATGGTAATAAGGATAGATTAAAAGAATATATAATATATTTGTATAAAAATTATACTTCTATAATTAGGATATCACATATACCTTCTTATTTACCATTTTATGGAGGATATGATAAAATTGTTCGTGCGTACGGCGAACTACCGCCTCATGAAGGGATGTGATTCATTTTTAATTAACGCTTTTCATGGAAGGTAATTAGGGTATATTTGTAACACCCCAGGTAAATAAAGAATATGTCATTTTTATATTTATCCCTTTTTTGAATAAAATGTTAATATTAATTTAAAGGGAATGCTATGCTTGATGGCTTACCCAATATGCAACAACGAGTTCCTTTGAAACCTTACGTTGCACTCTAATAATAAAATAAAATTATTTTAAATGTTAGTTAACACGTTGAAATTTTATTGGCAGGAATGAATAGAAATAACTAAAATATGATTATATATGTTTGTTAAATGTTTTTACATTTATCCAATAAATGATAAAGGCTTAAAATATGAAAAGAATTCATTTTAGGCATATATACTCTAATTTTCACTAAAGGTCCACTTATCAACTTTTGATGGTGAACCATCATTAAATATAGTTTTTGTCACTCTTATACATTCTATGGGACCAAATAAAACTCTTCTTTTGAATCGGGACATCAAAATTCACATTGTGTAAATTTTTGGTATTTTTCCGATAAAGATCATTTTTTAATGAATAGTGAAAAATCTTGTATTTTAATTCAAAACCTCTTTTTAATCTAATTTACTTATATTATTAGATTATATTTTGAATTGGTTTTAAAGTTTAATTAGAATATATTTTTACCATTTAATCCAATAGTGGTCATTGGAATTAATTTCATCTTGAAATTGGCCTTAAACTAGAGTCAATCTTTTGATACTTATTGTTTCTTAAAAACACGCTATTTGTTTTGATAGCTGGAATTAATTATTAAATTAATTAATGCAACTTATATGTTTTAAATTTAGTAAAATAGAATTTATTTTTTAATTCGTAATATCAAATATAGATTAGGGTGAAGTTTTGGTATTTTTCTGAAAAACTTCAATTTTTGATGAATAGTGAAACCACTAAGTGGTAGTTAAAGAAACTGATTTTTCGTTTAAATGAAACTTTTCCACCTCTGTGTTTTGAATTTCAAAAATCCAACATACATGGTTGTCATTAAGAAGTAAAATGTGGTTCAATGGAATTAAAATAATTTTTTGGTGAATAGTAACTTTTAAGTTTTTAATCGCGATTAGAGGTAATTAGTGTAATTTAAGGTGAAAATAATGTTTTAATAATATGAGATGATCTTGAAACATGTCCTACCCTTATTGGATGTGTCATGGCCGACAAATAAAATCCATGGGTCAATTTGGGGACCCCATGGAGCCACTTTGGTTGGGAAATGGCATAAATAACTTTTTATTTAATGTAAAAGTAAAAATGTCACAAACATGAGTTATTTTACTAAAACAATTTTTACATGGAGTTATAGAAGTCAGATATTTTACTATAAATAGTAATTGAAAATCTAAAAATATTTCCTACATCATGATATTTTTTTTATAATTTTTAGACATTAAATAAATTAAATTATTTATGACACCATGATGATGCAGTGATTACCTCATTATTTAACGATTAAAATAAAATGGAAATATAAAGTCAACTCTAAGAACCAAACATGTCCAAAACCTATTGTATGGGTGTATTTTGAACCCTTACCACCTTATCCTCGAAATACATCAATGTGGGACCTTTAAAATCTGATACTCATTTTAAAATAAAGTAACATTTTGTAACTTTACAAGAGTGCCCCTCCTCTCCTCTTATAAAAGGGGCCCAACTCTACCACCTTACCCACACCTCTCAAGCCTTTGGCTCGGCCAACCCCTGATCATTTTTCCTCTACACATCCCTCTATTACTCCTAGAAGCCTCACTTTTGGCAGAAGTCTTCCCAAGGAAGCCTTTGAGCTCAAATCAAAAATAGTTACCCGATTTTAAGGTAATGTCTTCACTTGTGTTCTTTTGTTTTATTTAGCTTCTCCAACCCCCTAATCTCTTTTTATTCATTTATTTTGTTAAAAATAAATTATCTTCAATATACTAGTATGTTTTTATAAGAATCATTCGAGCTACACTTACACACACCTACAACAAATGGTTAAAGAACATACTATTTCTGTGGATGACGAATTTCTGCCTCACGAAACGATGATTGTTCAACACTCATATAACACCATAAAAGGTGGCCATTAAGATGTCACTATATTTATATATGATATATAATATGTTTATGTTTTAATTAAGCTTATGTATTTTTCTTTTGTGGCATACCTTTATGGCTTCCATTGTGGGTAAACACGATAATTTCATTTTAGGAAGTGCGGACTACCGCCCCCTCAAAGTGATTTGATTCATTAATGCCATATGTGGGATGTATAAAGGATGTGTTTAAAGTTATTATATATGATTTATGTTACATATAAATGATTAATATAATTCTGGAATTAAAATATACATACCTCTCATTTAGTTTTAATTCCATTAATATGACATAGAAATGAAAGTAGCGTTCATGCGTACGTACGGCTTATCGTCTCCATGAATGGTGCATTTCATTTCTTACCTCTAAATGATTATGAAATATTATAAATACATGTATATTCTGGATATATATGATATATATGATATCAAAATCATGAATATAATTCTGGATATAAGGAAACTTTGACCACACGAACAACATGTAATTGTAAGAAGTCCACTTTCGACTTAAGAACCAAATATTGACAAAACAAACATTATTAACTTAAATGATTACATAATTTTTATAACATGGCAATAAGTGATATAAAAGGAATAATTAACTTGAAAAAGGTTCTTAAGAAAGTATAAATTAACTCAAGTTTATTATTCATGATGTTAAAGAACGATCGAGTCAAGTCGGACCCAAGGTAAGGGATCCTACTCCTATCTTTCTTTTTAAGTACACTCTTTTATGTCATTCCTTTTAAAGCTCACATTTCTTGTTATTGGGATGTTATTTTATATTACTATTACTTTTATTTTTATGTTAATATGATGAGAGACCCTATTCTATCTCATCAATCCATTTTGTAAGTTTTGAGAGGCGTCGTTAGGCTGCCGAATTTTCATAAGAGATCTAACATCTCTCTTTCTTTTTAAGTACTCTCCTTTATGTCACTACTTTTAAGCTCCTATTTGTTGTCTAGGGGGATGTTCTTTTATATTCCTCTTTCTGTAAACTTTATGTTAATATGATGAGAGACCCTATTTTCTCTCATAAATCCATTTTGGAAGTTTTAAGTGGCGTCGTTAGGCTGCCGAGTTTTCGTAAGGGATTTTTCATCTCACTATTATTCCTGTGAGATTTATGCTACATTTGACACAATTTCCTTTGAGTGGTGTATGTACTGTCCATTATTTTACTCATTGTGTAATATACTTTCATTTATTATTATTTACATCAATTTTGTATTGTCCTTCTTTCACGGGGTGCATGTCTCGAAAGATACCAATGTCGGTAAGGGAACCTTTCACCCTCCTCTTTTTAAAAGACTTCTTTTGTTATGTATTTTAATTCACATACTATTATGTTAGGATATGTTCTTCTATATCCTTATTGATTTAAATTTTATGACCATGTGATTATATACCCTATTTATCTCTCATCAACTCATTTTCTGAATTTTGTAGTGACGTCGTTAGGCTGTCAAATTTTTGCAAGGGAACTTCTTAACCCAAATTTGATTCTTTGGGATAAACTTGTACTCCTTGAATATGTCGTTCTATGAATATGTGTGAATAACCTTTGATTGTTGTACACTTAATATCCACTTATATTTGGTGTATTCGTTTCTCACACATAATTATGTAATTGATTTATCCTTAAACTAATGATACCGTCTTTGTAAGGGACTTCGTCTCAATCTCCTTTCATTGAGGCATATTTTGTTTTATACACAACCTTCTTTTATACAGTGTATAAACCCCTTTTCCTTTTACGTTTATTCAAAAGGAATCTTTTTTATACAAATCGTTTACTAAACGACAAAAGGGAATGTTTTTGTCGTACGTATGCGGCAACAATGACTTCTCCGTCGTCGTGACCATTATTTGATTTTTGGCTTCCTCTACAAGCCATACCTTTTTTTTAAAAGAAAAATAAATACCATGTTTTACTTTTCTTTTATTTTGGTATTGAAAATGGTTTTCATAATGTTTTTATATCAATGTGTTGTATTGATATCTTGTGATTGAAAGGTGGAAATGTTATGTTTCCTTTATGCATGTTTTATGTGATACGATTATGTTGAGGTTCTTGGGAATTATTATGAAGACGGGTGGTTCCATGATAAACTAAGGGCGGGTGAGCCCGATATATCTCTCCAATGCATTGGGTAACACTAAGGGGTTAAACGTTAAGGTTTCTCCAAATAGATTTAGGGAATATACTGTGATGGGTATTTCAAACGTAACAAAGAGGGTTACTCCCTATGTAAGAATGTTATGAATTCCTCAAGTTACCTTTATGTCTTATGATTTCTGTGATTTATTCATGATTTTATGAGGTATGTTAAAGTGCTTATGTTTTGTGGGTAAAGTATGATTAAATTCTTATGTATATATGTACCCATGTTTCCTTTCCATATTTTTATACCCCTTACTGAGCTTTTTCTGCTCATCCCATGTTTTTTGAAATGTTTTTCACATGTCAAGGGAAAGGTACATGATATGATGATAGTTTCAAGGAAGTGTCAAGAAAGAATCCATGTTTTATTTTAAATATGTTTCCGTTGATGGGAAAAATGAATACTATCTTTTATGTAACCACTTTGTTTAAATGTGGAATGTAATGCAAGTTTTATGATCTAATTCTCTAAAACTCTAAACCTGAAAAGATCCTCAATGTGTAATCTTGTAATAACTCACGATTAAGTAAGGTTTAAGGCTGGGGGCTTATAGTTGGTATCAGAGGTTGGTTTAGACAACTTTAGGGATTATGAGTTTTTTTAGACACATGGTTAGTCCCTATATCTATTATTTCAGTTAAATCCTTATTTTATAACTTTTTTTTCAGGACAAGTAAAGTCAGTTACGAATGGAAGGAGAAGGATCTCAAATGGCATTCCTATCTCTTCCTGATGACATGCTTGCAATAATTATTGAAAATTCATGTTCGGATGATTGTGAAACTTTTTCTAGCATACAACTCACTTGCAAGAAGTTGTTTGAGATATAAAACACCTCCTCTATACCTCGTTATCATCATGTATCATGGGTTGTTTTTAGACAAATAATATTTTCACAATATTATAATATTTTCAAGAAAGGTAAATATTATCAAGGTATTTTCAAATATTTTACCTTATCACAAGAATTTGAAGCATATTATGATTTTAAAAATGGTGCTGAGGAAGGAGACCCTTGCGCAACCTATTTATATTTGCTTTTAAAATATAGTCTCACAACACATACTTATGGTATTTTAAAAGGACCAATAATAGAAAGTTTCAACTCAATTTCGGTCTGACAATTTTATAGAAATCATGTTTTATCAGATGTTTTGGAATTATATGTCGTACATGATTATTTTCCAAAACTGTTTTTCTGTGAACACCCATATGACCCATGTTGTACGAGGTGTATTTGGATGGAGGAAGCAAATGATTTTGAAGGATCTCTAAATCATTGTTGTAATGCATGGGACTTCTACCTACATGAACATGATGACAATGAAACCAATTGGACGCCATGATCAAGGTATGATGTTATTCATTTTGGGAATCATTTTATTTTTTATGGTGGTGAAATAAGACTTCAAGAATTAAGATGTTGAGATCTTAACGAATTATGATGAAAATGAGAGGTATAAGCAAACTATTGATGGTAAAACATGTTAGGGTTATTTTTGGAGTTTTATAAAAAGGAAAACACGCAGACTGTGTGACAACCCGTCGCATCGGACAAAGCTGCGGGAATCGAACCCACAACCAAAGTGCGACTGGTATTTATCGCCTACCACTGGACTACGTGAAGTCCCTGGTTAGTTTGACTAATTCTTTTTAGTTATATGATTTTAGGAATCAAGAGTAAGTTTATTTTGGGTTATCTATAGAAATGATTAACCTATCATCGAGGATATGTGATTAGGTTAATTACTTTTCAATATGAGAATTTAAGAGCAACTGATGTTATTTGGAGAAAAAATTTAATTTGTACCTTGGAAGACTATGTGACTAAATCCTTCAAATATTTGGGTTTCAATATTAGTTTGGTTTACTTTGAATAATTTTATGGAAAAATTGTTTATCAAATGGTCCTCGTTGAACTTTGGGTTTTGTTGGACAAATTTTGGAGATTAAGAATAGATTTTCTTTTTATAAAGGGTTATCTTTTTCTGGATTATCTGATCTTATACTAACCATTTTGGTTTTGGTTTTGGTTAACATCTAAATACATGGGAAGTATATTGTTCTCTTTTTTGAATTAGTTGATTCTCTAGAAGTTGATTATAGTGAACAAGTCTTCCTAAATACTCGACTTTTGGAGAAAATATGAGTTTGTGTACGAAATCTAATAAAAGTTGAAAGTCAACATGATAAGTAATTATGTTTCATTATGAATAAATTCCTCAATAAAAATTAACTTAAAACAAAAAATTTGTCTATTAACTTTTCCTACTAGGGAATCGAATACCGTTTAACCCATCACAATTTTGTGATTTTCTTATGGTTAACTTTCTCCTATACATGTTTACAATCACTCTCCATCAGAACATGACCCTTTGTTTTTTTCCTCCA
This sequence comes from Viscum album, assembly GCA_963277665.1. Lineage (NCBI taxonomy): Eukaryota > Viridiplantae > Streptophyta > Magnoliopsida > Santalales > Viscaceae > Viscum > Viscum album. The sequence continues at coordinate 381,682,951 of OY728138.1, forward strand.
TGTCCATATTTTCATACATGGAATCCTAGTATGGGTTAACTCGGGTGACCTTTGTACTTCCCTTTATTTCTTTTAAAGTGATAGTTTAATTTTCTCCTTTTCCAATGTGGGACATTCAATGGAGTTTTCAAGCCCAATTTTAAAATTGCGAGGACGCAATTCCCAAAAGGGGGGAAGGATGTAACACCCCAGGTAAATAAAGAATATGACATTTTTATATTTATCTCTTTTTTTGAATAAAATTTTAATATTAATTTAAAGGGAACGCTATGCTTCATGGCTTACCTAATACGCAACAACGAGTTCCTTTGAAATCTTACGTTGCACTCTAATAATAAAAAAAAGTTATTTTAAATGTTAGTTAACACGTAGCCGTTGTATTGGAAGGAATGAATAGAAATAATTAAAATATGATTATATATGTTTGTTAAATGTTTTTACATTTATCCAATAAAGGATAAAGGCTTAAAATACGAAAAGAATTCAATTTTAGGCATATATACTCTAATTTTCACTAAAGGTCCACTTATCAACTTTTGATGGCGAACCGTCTTTAAATATAGTTTTGGTCACTCTTATACTTTATATTGGACCAAATAAAACTCTTCTTTAGAATCGGGACATCAAAATTCACTTTGTGTAAATTTTTGGTATTTTTCCGATAAAGATCATTTTTTAATGAATAGTGAAAAATGTTGTATTTTAATTCGAAACCTCTTTTTAATCTAATTTATTTATATGATTAGATTATATTTTGAATTGGTTTTAAAGTTCAATTAGAATATATTTTTACCATTTAATCCAATAGTGGTCGTTGGAATTAATTTCATCTTGAAATTGGACTTAAACTAGAGTCAATATTTTGATACTTATTGTTTCTTAAAAACACGCTATTTGTTTTGACAGCGGGAATTAATTATTAAATTAATTAATGAAACTTATATGTTTTTAATATTGTAAAATATACTTCATTTTTGAATTCGTAATATCAAATATAGCTTAGGGTGAATTTTTGGTATTTTTCTGAAAAAACATCAATTTTTGATGAATAGTGAAACCACTAAGTGTTAGTTAAAGAAACTGATTTTTCATTTAAATGAAACTTTGCCACCTCTATGTTTTGAATTTCAAAAATCCGACATACATGGTTGTCATTAAGAAGTAAAATGTGGTTCAATGGAATTAAAATAATTTTTTGGTGAATAGTAACTTTTAAGTTTTTAATCGCAATTAGAGGTAATTAGTGTAATTTAAGGTGAAAATAATATTTTAATAATATGAGATGAGCTTGACACATGTCCTACCCTTATTGGATGTGTCATGGTCGACCAAGACAATCCATGGGTCAACTTGGGGACCCCATGGAGCCACTTTGGTTGGGAAATGACATAAATAACAATTTATTTAATGTAAAAGTAAAAATGTCACAAACATGAGTTATTTTACTAAAACAAATTTTACATGGGGTTATAGATGTCATATTTTTTACTCTAAATAGTCATTGGAAATCTCAAAATATTTCCTACATCATGATATTTTTTTATAATTTTTAGACATTAAATAAATTAAATTATTTATGACACCATGATGATGCAGTGATTACCTCATTATTTAACGATTTAAATAAAATGGAAATATAATGTAAACTCTAAGACCTAAACATGTCCAAAACCTATTGGATGGGTGGATTTCGAACCATTACCACCTTATCCTCGAAATACATCAACGTGGGACCTTTAAAATCTGAAACTCATTTGAAAATAAAGTAACATTTTGTAACTTTACAGGAGTGCCCCTCCTCTCCTCTTATAAAAGGCCTCCACCTCTACCACCTTACCCACACCTCTCAAGACTTTGGCTTGGCCAAACCCTACACATTTTGCCTCTCAAAATTTCTCTCTTACTCCTAGAAGCCTCACTTTGGGAAGAAGTCTTCCCAAGGAAGCCTTTGAGCTCAAATCAAAAAGAGTAATCCGATTTTAAGGTAATGTCTTCACTTGTGTTCTTTTGTTTTATTTTGCTTCTCCAACCCCCTAAACTCTTTTTATTCATTTCTTTTGTAACAAATACAGTATCTTCAATATACTATGATGTTTTTATTAGAAGCATTAGAGATACACTTACACACACCTACATCAAATGGTTAAAGAACATAATGTTTCTGTGGATGGCGAATTTCTGCCTCACGAAACGATGATTGTTCAACACTCATATACAACCTTAAAATGTGGCCATTAAGATGTCACTATATTTATATATGATATATAATATTTTTATGTTTTACATAAGCTTCTGTATTTTTCTTTTGTGGCATACCTTTATGGCATCCATTGTGGGTAAACACGATAATTTCATTTTAGGAAGTGTGGACTACCGCCCCCTCAAAGTGATTTGATTCATAAATGCCATATGTGGGATGTATAAAGGATGTATTTAAAGTTATTATATATGATGTATGTTAAATATAAATGATGAATATAATTCTGTAAATAAAATATACATACCTCTCATTTAGTTTTAATTCCATTAATATGACATAGAAATGAAAGTAGCATTCATGCGTACGTACGGCTTACCGTCTCCATGAACGGTGCATTTCATTTCTTACCTCTAAATGATTATGTAATATTATAAATACATGTATATTCTGGATATATATGATATATATGATATCCAAATAATGAATATCATTCTGGATATAATGAAACTTTGACCACACGAACAACATGTAATTGTAAGAAGTCCACTTTCGACTTAAGAACCAAATATCGACAAAACAAACATTATTAACTTAAATGATTACATAATGTTTATAACATGGAAATAAGTGATATAAAAGGAATAAATATCTTTAAAAAGGTTCTTAAGAAATTATAAATTAACTCATGTTTATTATTTATGACGTTAAAGAATGATCGAGTCAAGTCGGACCCGAGGTAAGGGATCCCACTCCTCTCTTTCTTTTTAAGTACACTCTTTTATGTCATTCCTTTTAAAAATCATATTTCTTGTTATTGGGATGTTCTTTTATATTACTATTAATTTAATTTTTATGTTAATATGATGAGAGACCCTATTATCTCTCATCAATCCATTTTGGATGTTTTGAGAGGCGCCGTTAGGCTGTCGAATTTTCATAAGAGATCTAACCTCTCTCTTTTTTTAAGTAATCTCCTTTATGTCACTTTTTTTAAGCTCCACTTTGTTATGTTGGGGGATGTTATTTTATATTCATCTTTATGTAAACTTTATTTTAATATGATGAGAGACCCTATTTTCTCTAATCAATCCATTTTGAATGTTTTAAGTGGCGTCGTTATGCTGCCGAGTTTTCGTAAGGGATTTTTCATCTCACTTTTATTCCCGTGAGATTTATGCTACATTTTCCACAATTTACTTTGAGTGGTGTATGTACTGCCCATTATTTTACTCATTGTGTAATATACTTTCATTTATGAGTATTTACATCAATTTTGTATTGTCCTTCTTTCATGGGGTGCATGTCTCGAAAGATACCCATGTTGGTAAAGGAACCTTTCACCCTCCTCTTTTTAAAAGACTTCTTCTATTATGTCTTTTAATTCACATACTATTATGTTGGTATATGTTCTTATATATCCTTATTGATTTAAATTTTATGTCCATGTGATGAGATACCCTATTTATCTCTCATAAACTCATTTTCTGAATTTTGTAGTGACGCCATTAGGCAGTCAAATATTTGCAAGGGAACTTCTTAACCCAAATTTGATTCTTTGGGATAAACTTGTACTCCTTGAATATGTCGTTCTATGAATATGTGTGAATAACATCTAATTTTTGTACACTTAATATCCACTTATATTTGGTGTATTAGTTTGTCACACATAATTATGTAATTGATTTATCCTTAAACCAATGATACCGTCTTTGTAAGGGACTTCATCTTAATCTCCTTTCATTGAGGCATATTTTGTTTTATACACAACCTTATTTTATACGATGTATAAACCCCTTTGACTTTTACGTTTATTAAAAAGGAATATTTTTTATACAAATCATTTACTAAACGACAAAAGGGAATGTTTTTGTCATACGTATGCGGCAACAACGACTTCTCCACCGCCGTGACCATTATTTGAGTTTCGGCTTCCTCTACAAGCCATAACTTTTTTTAAAAGAAAAATAAATACCATGTTTTACTTTTCTTTTATTTTGGTATTGAAAATTGTTTTAATAATGTTTTTATATCAATGTGTTGTATTGATATCTTGTGATTGAAAGGTGGAAATGTTATGTTTCCTTTATGCATGTATTATATGATACGATTATGTTGAGGTTCTTGGGAATTATTATGAAGACGGGTGGTTCCGTGATAAACTAAGGGCGGGTGAGCCTGATATAGCTCTCCAATGCATTGGGTAACGCTAAGGGGTTAAATTTTAAGGTTTATCCGAAGAGATTTAGGTAATATACTGTGATGGGTATTCCAAACGTAACCAAGAGGGTTAATCCCTACATAAGAATGTTACGAATGCCTCAAGTTACCTTTATGTCTTATGATTTCAATTATTTATTCATGATTTTATGAGGTATGTTAAAGTGCTTATGTTTTATGGGTAAAGTATGATTTCATTATTATGTATACATGTACTCATATTTCCTTTCCATATTTTATTATCCCTTACTGAGCATTTTATGCTCATCCCAAGTTTTTGAAATGTTTTTCACAGGCCAAGGGAAGGGTACATGATATGATGATAGTGTCAAGGAAGTGTCAAGAAAGAATCCATGTTTGATTTTAAATATGTTTCTGTTGATGGGAAAAATGAATACTATCTTTTATGTAACCACTTTTTTTAAATGTGGAATGTAATGCATGTTTTATGATCTAATTCTCTAAAACTCTAAACCTGAAAAGATCCTCAATGTGTAATCTTGTAATAACTCAAGATTAAGTAAGGTTTAAGGATGGGGCCTTATAATTTTTATTGAATATATGTGATATATATGAAATAATAATGATTTTTTAATTCTAATATATTATTTTTATTTCTTTACTTTAATTCTTTGAGAAACTTTAATCAGCATTCACGTATACATATGGCTTACTGTCTCCATGAACGGTGTATTTCATTTTTTACATCTAAATTTTAAGGATTACTATAAATAAATATATACTGAATATATATGATTTTTATATCATGGTTAAAATTATGGAGATATTTGAACCATGATCAAAGTAATAGAACTAAAAATAACATATCAAAACATGCATGAGAAACAAAGTAGTTATTACCCAAAACTTGATTTTAATTATAAATTGATAATAAATGGGTAATAAAAAGCCATAAATAAATAATATATTCTATGATATATATATTTATGGTTATTTAATATATTTATAATAAATTTATATTTATTTTACATAATTTTATACTGCGTATGAAGTAAATAAAGACTTAATGTTAGGGATTTATGCATCTCGTTTATTTTTTGTGTGACAACTTCCATATTCAGCATGTGTTTCTTTCATGTGGAGTATATACATCCCATTAATTTATTTTATGAATCATATATTTAAATTTATTGGGATTTACATATCCATTTTTTTATCCATCTTTCATGGGGTTTATAGTTTCAATACAACCAATGTGGTATGGTATTTTTGTCTCAGTTTATCTTATTTGGGACATACGTTATGTTATGAAACCATATTTCATTATGAGGTGTATATAAATCCTATTTGACATTTAATATCATGAATTAATTTATTATCAAGATATTTAAAGTATAAATTAATTGTATTCCTTCATCGTTCCTATGATTAAATGTTAACAAAGTGGTAATGGTTTTATGATGTAATCTCATTGTTTATTATGATTGTTTATGTTTACACTTCTGATAATGAAATATATTGATCTTTATCTTAAGAAATTCATGAATTTTAATCTAATATTTCTATTTCATAAAATTACATGTTTTTTATTCATTTTCATCTCTTTATACACTCATGATTCCAAGAATAATGTTTTTAAAGAAACTGACATTTTTTCTCTCTTTAGTCAAAATCACTTTTTCTAACATATCCATGTTTTATAAAAATTATTTACATTTTTTAAATGTTACTCTATGATTTTTTAAAGTTAATCTTACTATTTTTAAGATTTATTATAAAAAAATAAAAATTAATCTTTATTTTATTTTTAAAAAACAAGGCCTGACTTTCTTTTACAAAAAACGTGAAAGGAATATTTTCCTTAAAATAAAATGTATGAATTGTATTTTCCCCTATCATGAGCACTAAATGAGTTCAATATTCCCTTATATTCTTCGAGTTTCTTTTCAAAGAAAAAAATTTTGTAAAAATTTTGTAATTTTTTTTATTTTAAATAAATTATATCAAAGTTAAATTGTATTTTCCGTGAGAAATTTTTTAAATACTTTTTAAAGCTTCCATTATTTGTTACAAAATTTATTTTCATGGTAAAATAATTTGAAATTTTTCCTATTTTAAAAAGTTTTTTCCAAATTGGAAAGGATATTTTTCTTAATAAATGATACAAGTGATCTTTCAAAATCATTTTCTATCTATGATGGCATCCTTTAATGTTACTTTACCATTATTAAAGATATACACCAAGGATACTATTCTTATTCCTTCTTTGAATGGTTTGTGTTTATGATGATAAGTTTTTTATGATGCCTATTTTTTCCATGGGTTATACCATGATAAAATTATTTTGAAAATAAATTGTTTTTCCATAGGTTATTCTATGATGAAATTATGAAATTATGAAATGTATATGAAACTCATTTCTTTTATATGTGTTATTTTATGATATAATTTTTAGAAGACCCATTTCTTCTCACGGATTTTGATATGATGAGTGTTTTATGGTCTTTTGGAAAAAAATTGTATGATTTTAGTTTTTTGATGGGTGGGACCTATATATCCATCCTATACATTGGGTAAATATTGAAATATCATAAGATAAACAATACTATAATGGGGAGGTATCCAAGTTCAGTAAGGGACATTATCCACTAGGATAGTCTTTCGAATGAACCTGTATTATTAGGATATATTTTGGGAGTGAACACATTCGACTATGATAGACTTGTAAATGATCCTTGAATACTATGGAAATGATTTTATATGTTTATGTTCATTTAGAAACTCCATGTATTATGCTTATTTTATGATCCAATGGCTTATGTTATTTGATTCTTTTATGATTTTTGACTTATAAACTGCCAATATTTATTTCATGACTCAAGATTTTGATATTTGATATACAGGTAATGGTTTTAATATGTTATGGTAATGTTCCCATACCCTTATGATCAACATATGTTTACTTATTTCCCTTATTTACCCTTATTGAGAATTTGAGATCACACTCTATTATATTTATTTTCATTAGGTTATGATGATAGGTATTACATTTGATATGTCTAAGAAGGTTTCTTGTTGTGTGGAACTAAGTTGGAGATGATATATAACTCTTATAGACTAGATGATTATTTGTCCAAGTTTCCAAGGGCATTATACTTAAACAATCATCAGGAATGTGTTTGTGTAATTTAGTGAATATTAATATAATATATGCAATATCTATATATAAAAAGTCTGAATTTATATAGTTTATATAAAATTATAGGTTTAGTTAAACATTGCAAACTTTTATGAGAAACATTATTGAAATCACTAAGGATATTTCTAAGGATAATTATGAGGATAATTCTATGTAAAGTACAATATCCTAGAATTTTAGTAAAGGATATAGCGAGTGTTTTCTAATAAATTAAATCCTTGTATGGATACTAAAAGTGGACGTGAATCTAGAATATAGGATTATAGTGGTAATATCTCTGAAAAGGGAGAATTTATATGGACTCATTCATCACTTGGTACACGAAAAGAATCCTTTTGCACAACTTGTTTTAAACTACCAAGGGATATGCTTTGGAAATTCCAAAACACTTTACGAACCATCATGGTGAACTTAAATCGGTGATGACTATGTATGAAATAGGATAATCCTATGGCGTCATAGATTGAAATTAAGGTGTAACTAGCTAGACAAAATATAAGTGATTTTTCATGATTATGTGGTTTCCCACTATAATTATTATTTTTCACACTATGATTTTTTTAGTCAATAGAGGGAACTATAAGGATCTAGGTTAATGTTAAATGTGATAGACAATCTATTGATGAGAAACCAAATTTGATGATGAATGGAGTGAAGGAATCATGAATTTTTTCAATAATAGATAAGGAATCATGAATTTTTTCAATAATGTTTTGTGGAAATTTAGGTTAATACCACTTTTCAAGATAATATATGATGAAGTTATTCACTTGTTTCATATGTGAAAATTATTATATACTTTCATGTTGGTTGGGGGTTATGATAAGTTCATTTTTTAAATTTAGTGACCTTATTTTTAAAGCTATGGATTTTAATATTTTAGAGGAACCTTGGGGTTAACTATTTTTAGAATGGATTAAGTTAGACTTTTGTGTTAATGGGATTTTAGATATTAATGTATCATTTCATCACATGATGATTTATCTATATTTTATAATTTGAGGATACTATTTTGGATTAGATGATATCTAAATATTAAATTAATGACATATTATTCTTATAATCTGTTAGAAGTTAATTTTAGTTCTTTGGGAAATTTTTTTTATCATATCTTAAAGTAAAAGATGGAGTGAAAATTGATCAAAACAAAACCAATGGATGAAATTATGCTTCTGATATAAAAAAAACTTTATCACTAGATATATTGGTCCCTTTAAATTATTAATCCTATCAGGATAGTAACTTATCATTTAGTACTACTAGAAAAACTCTATCAAGTCTACAATGTGTTTCATGTATTTTTTTTTGATAAAGTAAATACATGAACCATGACATGTACTAACTCAAAGTTCATCCCTATAGATCATGGTCATTCTTATAAGGAACAATTTGTGAAGATTTTGGATCATATATATAATGTCATATGAAACAAGACTACTCAACTAGTTAAAGTATTTTTGGTCAAACCAATAGTTTTAGGTATCTATATGGGAACCTGAGAATGTAATTACTTGAAGTTAATCCTAATTGGGAGGGTTATTTTGACATTTTCATTATTATATTGAGGATATTCATAAAATTGGAAATGTGGGGGTATTATTCTCAACACAAGTGTTTTCAAATTTCTTGAATGGGATGTAGACTTTAATCCATTCACTCAAAGAAAATAACTAGACATGTTTTTTTGTATTGAATAAGCTCAATTGGTTTTTCTAGCATCCTAAAATTTTAAGTTATTTATAATCATACATGGTAAATCCATTGAATATTGATCAAAATACCATTGATGGTGATATTGGTTTCTATGTATGAATTCTAGTGTAAATTAAAAAGGAATACAAGTTACCTGAGATGATTAATTTCATTATCAATGATCAAAGGTTTAAGATCAAAGTAGAGTATGAGAGTAGACTTGTAATATATGATTACTGTCAGAATGTGGGACATTATATATCCAATTACTGAATAATTCTGAGACAAATTAAAAAACCCAATGTGGAAAAATCTAGAACCTGGAAAGAGGTTGGTAAGAGAAAGAAGGTAATGGTAAATTTGAATGAGAAAGGTTATCAATCGAGAAAATATACCATGGTCGATGTCAAATATAATCCCCCTATTAATGGTTAAGAGGTATTAAAAGGTTATAGAAATTAAAAGGATGTCTTAGTTGAGAAGGGTGAGCATCTGATTAATGCAGATGTGAATGTATCTACGAATTCATAGGCTACATAGGCTGAGTGGAGGATTTTCAGCACCAAGATAAATCAGGTTAGATCCACACTGAGTATGAAGAAACTGTCCAGCATAATCTTTATCGCACAGATGAGGAGAGTCTTATTGAATCCAATAGTAGTGAGGTTGTTCTATTAGTGGTTGATAATGAAAGTAATTTTTGTTCTCCCAATATTCCCAATGATGAGAATGTAGGATTAAACCTTAATGAAGATGAGGTTGTTTCGCATTCTGTGAACATTTTTTTCAATCCATTAAATCGGTACAAGTTCATCCGTAAAAGAAGAGGCTCACTAGAAGGGCATAAGGGTTGCATGGATCTTGATAATAATGCCTTGAAATATCTTTATCCATATTTGGGAATCCATACATCATTAAATGATAGGAGTACTAATATTAATTATCATACATCCCAGTTTTATGGAGATTTTTACTTGAATGACTGTGTTCCATACATAAAGAAACGGGTCTCTCCAAATAAAATTTGTACTGTCATAGTAAATTAGGAGGATGCTCTAGGTTCTTCTACTCAATCTGATAGTTCACAAAGTTCCCCTTTAGGTTCTCTTATTCTAAAAGACCATATAATGGGTAAAAAGGAGTCCAACATGTGATCCCCTATAGTGGTTGGAGTTGGGGCTTCTACAAGTTCTAGTATAAGAGTAAAAATAAGAAGTCTCTCTGAATTGGTATGTGGCTCAAAAATATCTTCAAGTAAGAAGAAATAAAAAGTAATGGAAGGGAAGGGAAAATTCAATTCAAGATATTTTTCAAATGAATTATCCTTTTTTTAATTATCAATTTTTGGATAATTTTGAAATATTCAACACCTTTCATAGAAACATTCATATTCATAAACCCAAAATTTTGTGAATCTCAAAACCAAAAGCTTCCTAAGCTGTTTTATTTTCAAGTCATTATAAAGATATGTGGCACATTTTTTCTTCTAATAATTTCTCATTCTTGTTTTAAACACTTTGGGTATTTTCTCATGTTTCATTAGGAAATGTTAGTGTTATTATAATTGATGAATAGATGATTGCATACAGTTTCGGATTCATAATGTGAAAATGGTTCTATATTTTATCTACGCCAAGAATTGATATCAGGAGAGGAGGAATTTATCGAAGGAATTTGAAATAATAAAAGGTTGTATTTCTTATCCTTAGTTTATCCTTGGTGAATTCAACATTATTATATTCCCTAGAGAAAAAAATATATCTCTTCACTCAATGATTTTTCTTCGGGAGTTCAATGATTGAATTGGTGGTAATGACTTGATTAAAGTTAGTATGGTTGGTTCTAAATAAACTTTCTATATAAGGTACCAAAATAGACTCAATTTATAGCATTACTCTTCTAAAAATTAATTATGACCATCACCATATCCTTTTGAGTTTCAAGATCAAGGAACTGAAAATCCCCCTCCCATTTGGTTTCAACAATTCTTGGGCTCAAAATAATGAATTTGATGGTCTTATAAATGATTTTTTAGAATATTATTCTTTTTTTAAATGGGGATTTTTCATTTATGTTAAAGATGAAACTTTTAAAGTTCAAACTAAAAACATCGAGAAAAGCTTCCTATAGTGGGTTGGACAAACAAATTACAACTCTTGACTCGTAGATTCAATAGATCCAATAATAATCCTTCAAAGATGGCTTTAATCTAGTACTTTCCATGAAATTTATCATCTCCTCCATGTTGAATTTTCTTCTTGAAATAAACGATATGGTTCTTAAGGAAACTTTCAGAATTAATTAGCTCCAAGAAGTGGATATAAACACAAGATTTTTTAACTCTCTTCATATAGTTTGGAATTCTATTAGACATTTAACCTCTTTGAAAGTGGGGGTTCAAATCATCAAAAACATAGAGATCATTTTTGATAAAATTATAGAATATTTTTTTAGTCTCTTAAATGGACCTGGTCTGGAGGTTTATTTGATTGAAGGTGTAATTACTTCAATTATTACTCCTAAAGATAATCAGTTTCTTACTATTATCTTTTTTTAAATTAAATACAAAAGAAGTAGTTTCCTACCTCAATGCATGTAGTGTTTCTAGTCTGGATGGTTTCAACAATTTCTTTTTTCAAAAATATTGGGATGTGGTTCAAGTGGATTTTTTCATGTAGGTATCTTCTTTGTTAATTAAAGAATATTTTCCTTAAACCCTAACTTATCTATTCATCACTTTGATTACAATATTTTAAAATTATTGTGAAAACCGTATTTTCATGCTCATTTACCTAGTTAACACTATCTATAAAGTGACTAGAAATATTATTACTAATATTATTGCTAGCATCATAGCCAAAAAATATCATGGAATCAATTTGGATTAATCTTACGAAGATCCATACTAGACTACATTATAAATCCTTCAGAGTGTTTAATTTTCTCAGAAGGGTAAACAAAAGAGGTAGCATTTCATTGAAGCTTCATATTAAGAAGGCCTTTGATACAATTGAATGGAATTACTTATACAATGTTCTTAGTATATTTGGATTTATAATTACTTTTTTCAATTAGGTTATATATTTTTGGGTTCTTCTCACATCTCGATTCTGATCAATAGATCTCTTAGGGGATATTTTAAATTCTCTAAAGGGGTTAGACAAGGTTACCCTCTCTTAGCAGTTCTATTCTCAATTGTATTGGATTATCCTTGAATGATTATTTCTCACTCTTGGTGACACAAGGAAAGATCAAGCCTATACAAGATTCCAGGACCCTTGTTTCTCCAACTCATCTCTTATATTATGATGATATAACCCTTTTTTTATAGGGTGGTAAGATGGACATTCAGGTCCTTAATTAGGATTTACATCGCTATGAGAGAAATTATTTGAAAATTATTTGTTGGGAAAATTAATTTATCTACTTTAAAAAGAGGTTTTCTATTCCATTAAAGAATGTTATCCTTTCAGATATGGGAATCTGGGAGGTCTCAATGAAGTTCAACTACATTAGAGTACCTTTATTCTAAGGGAGGCCAAAATCTTGTTATTTTTTCTTTAATTTTTTATCATATCAAAAATAAACTCTTGGCCTAGAAGGGAAAGAACCCATCTATGTTATGAAGACTAATATTGGTGAAATGCCTTATTTCCTCTAAGATATTTTACTCTTTTATAATCTATATATGTACAATGGGTTAATTAAGCTTTTGAATGTTACTATTAAAAACATTATTTGGAGTCGAAGTGTTCAAGAATAGAATATTTTCCCCATTCCTTGGAAAACATACTGAAAATAATTATCCAATGGATGTATGGGAAAAAAGGAAATAAATATTTCAATGAATATCACCGAGAACGGTTCACTTGGAACCTCATTAATAGAAATTCATCTTCTTTGGTATTCTTTAAAGCTTTTTTTTTTTGGAAAGGTTGAAGAATGGGAGTGTTTCTTACAAGGATTAAACTATTTTTTCATATGTTAAGGATTATTTATATAGAATCATGATATACTAAAGATGGATTGTTAATAAGAGATCTTATCTAAACTATGGTTAGATAACTAGACCGGATCTACTCTCATTGATGACTTCCAGCCTCTGGATTCTTTTATTGACTCACAAATTACTGTCAATTTTTTTATATCCCCCAGCATCATCTACAGGATAAAATTAAAAGAATTATAAATGCATATACTTTTGAATCCTTCTCTGATATCTTACTTTGGGAGATGACCAGAAATGGTATTATAAATAGCAGGTTATTCTATTAATATGTTACTATAGATTCTAATAGATATTTCAATTAGCATAAAAAGTTAAATAAATCTTGGATCAGACCCCCACGGGTCACTCTCATCTGGATACTAGTGCACAATAGGTTACCCACTGATTTTGTTTTACAGTTATTTTGAATATCACTTTTTTCTAGGTGTTATATGTGAAATCAACATAGATAAGATGCGAAGAATATTTTTATTAGTTGTGTAACTGACTAGGCCCTATGGAAGGTTTCTTTTGATATCTTCAGCTTTTAGGGGCCATGTATTAGCATAATTCATTCATTTTATTAGTATTTCATGATAATTTCTCTCTATTCCTATATCTTTAATTTGTTTTGGGTTAAAATGGTTGAGATGTTGTCCTCCCTTCATTTCAGACACACTGAACTACTTCATAGTGTAAATTCTTTTTTGTCCATGGGAAATGATGATGACAGTATAAGTTTTAGCCAAGGAGTAGAGTGTGTTTAAGAAGGGGTTTTTCCATAATAGTGTTCATGACATCTTGATTCTAATAATATTGGGTATATCTGGGAATTATAGAACGGTAATGGGAATAATTGTGGTTTTTTTGAAACCTCTACTTTCTACTTGGATTAAAATCAACTCGGATGGTGCTTCGAAAGGAAATTTGGGACCCTGAGGATGTGGTGCAGTATTTTATGATCATAATGAATAAATTATATTCTATTTTTACAGTTTCTATTGAGTGACTTTTTCTCTTGATGTGTAGATTCATGTAATCATCAATACCGACTGTTTGGTGAAAATGAAAGGTTGGAATAATTTAGCGTTAGAAAGTGATTATTTAACTATTGTGTAGGATATTATAAATGGTGCATTGAATCTCTCATGGATAATCAAGTCATAGTGGAAGCAATGTATGAATACTCCAATGGGAATAAAATTTATTATCATGCATGTCTCCGAAGAGGTAAATATTGTGGCAGATGGGCTTCTAAACAAAAGAGTTAATGTGGATCTCAATTATTTGGACTCCTTTCCAGCTGATTTGATGCCTCATTATGAATGAGATTATAAATAATTTCCATTTTTCATAATTCTATAATATTTATTTTTATAAATAAATTCCTTTTACTTCTTGTATGGGGAAATTTTAAAAAAAAATTATAAATGAAAATTAAAACTATTTTTAAATAAACGAAATCATTTTCTGAGAAACTATTTTTCTACACATAAAATAATTTTACCTCGATAAATTAAAAAATAAATTTTGGTGAATTACTTTAATTAAATAAATATATTATAAATTCAATAAAATTTTTAACATTTGTCTAATGTGTTTTATTGATATTATTTAATGATAAATTCAATTTTATGCTCAAAAACAATATTTTTTCTAAAATTTACTTTTGTCGCATTTTGCATACTTATTTTAAATTTATTTGTGAAATTTTTATAAAATTTATTTTAAAATATAAAATTAATTTATTATATTAGAATGTAAAAATTATCTGAGGGTTAATTTTTAAGGATTTCCTTAGTAGATGCATTTTCAATTAATGGTGAAAAATATTGGTTTTTATTAAGAATTTTCATTTTTAAAAATCAATTAAAAATATTCATATAGTTTTAATATGGTTTTAAGAGTATAATCAGTTATATTATATACTTATTAATCAAATTTAGGTCATCGTAATCAATTTTATATTTAATTTGGATATAAAAACTTTTTAAACTATTGAAGATTTTCTCTTTGTAAAATTGATTTCCATTACTTTTGTAGGTTAAATTTTATATTACATTTTTTTCACATATATTGATGGAATTTAGAAAAATGGATTCCATATTTTTAATTAGAATAATTAATATTTTATAATGATTTAAACTTAATTTTTTACCATAATTAATAGTAAAATCAATGAAAATTAATTATCATAGATAAGGTTCAAACGGGTTTACTGGGAGATAAAGTAATAACATAGGGGTAAAATGACTGATAAAAACGTAAAAACCCCAATTTTATAGAAATATATAGACTTTATAACCTATAAAATTCTATAAGAACCCATTTTTATCCATTTTTAATGTGAAAAACATGGGTACAATTTATTATTTTCAAAAATTCCTCGTGTATCCTCTCCCCACCTTATAAAAGGCCACCACCTATCATCTCTACTCCACACTTACAAATCTATTTAGATAAGATAATACCCACAAAAATGAATTTTTTATTTACAAAACCACATCATAGAGGCTATGGTGAGATTATGAAGGAAATCTAGGGAGGGTTTTGGTTAAACTTAAAGTGGATTTTCCAATAAAATGGATGGTTTTTAACTATGAATTTGTGTTTTACCACTTCTTCTAACACCATAAAATATTTTACAACTATGATGAAATAATAAAACCCAAATATAATATAAAATTATATATTATTATGCTAATTACATAATCGATATATATCTCAACTTCTATTAAATGCGATATGAAATCATTGTTTGTGTGTTCGGAAGACTACTCCCCCTCGAACCGATGTAATTAATTTTACATCCCGACCTACTAGGGATAAATATAATGATGGATTAAATTTTTATATGATATATCTATGATTTTAATATATTTATATAAATATAATATCACATAAACCTTCTAAACTTCCGAACCATTGGAAAAAAATTATGTCACTCGTGTGTACAACGGACTACCGCCTCACGAATCGATGCGATGTGTTATTCATTTATATTTAACATGGATGGTGAAAATGTTATATTAAATGAATATATATGATATTTTTAACAAAATTATACTTATTTAATTATTATATCACATATGAATTCTTACTTTACTTTCCATGGGTGACACAATGATGTCATTCATGTGTACGATGGACTACTGTCTCACGAGGCGATGTGATTTTTTTAGTAACACATTGAATGGAAGGTGATTAGGGTAAATGTAATGAATATATGTGATATATATGACAAAGAAAAATTTAAATATATTCTATTATTTACCTTTCTTTCATTTCTTTTTTCGAGAAACTGGAAACAATGTTCATGTGTATAAAATATTTATCGTCTCCATGAATGGTGTATTTTATTTTCTAACTAAAAATTTTATGGATTAATATAAATAATTCTATAATGAATATAGATGAAATGAAAATAATTATTAAAATTATATATATTATTTAACTATTATCAATGTATTTTGATAAAAATAAAAAATCGAAAAATAGAAGAGAAACATAGCAGTTATTACCCGAAATGCGATTTTAAGAATGAATTTCTAAACAAACAGGTAATAAAAATCATATATTGTATGAAATATATATATGTATTGTTATTTAATATATTAAAAATATATATTTATATATTATATAGGATTTATGAACACATACAAAATAAGTTAAGACTTATGGTAATGTATTTGCATCTAACTTTCATTTTCTATGAGAAAAATTACATATTCACCACGTGTTTCTTCAATGTGGTGTATATACATCGAATAAATTAATTTATGATGATTAAACTGAAAATTATGGGTATTTAAAAATACATTTTAGCATCTCCCTTTCATGAGGTGTATGGTTTCAAACTTACCAATGTAGTAAGAGATTCTTGTCTCAATTTGTCTTCTTTAGGACACATGTTATGTTATAAAAATATATTATTTTTTGACGTGTATATACAATCCCTTTGACATGTAAAATATTTAATTTATTTATTATAATGATATTTAAATTTTCATTTAAAATTATTACATTATGGGTCTTATGAATCAAAGTTACAAAATTCGTAAGTCATTTATTATAGAATCTCATTATTTATTGGGATTGTTTATTTTTATGATTCTTATAAAGAAAAAATTCAATATATCTCACAATAAAACATGAATTTTTTTCTACTATGGTTATTTCTTGTGAATAAATATTTTCCCTTCATTATCCTATTTTTATAAACTCAGGATTCAAATAGAATATTTTTAATATAAATTGACATTATTTCTCTCTTCGGTTGAGAACCATTTATATTCCATATAAATTTTTTCTAAAAAAGTTTTCAAAAATTATTTAATGTTTCTATATTATTATTTAATGACAATTTTACCATTTTTTGTTTGTTAAAAAAAATTTGAATTCAATATTCAACTCATCTAAAAAAATCCCTTTTGGGTTTTACTAGAAAATTTAAAGGAATTTTTGTTTTAACGTACACATCATGAACAGTATTTATTATTGTCATGACCACTCAATGAGATCAAGATTCCCGTTAATTTTTTTAAGTTTATCTTAAGATATAAATTATTCTTTAATATGTGTATTTTTTTTTTGATTTTAACAAATCATTTCAAAGTGAAAATGTATTTTCCACATGAAATGTGTTTAATAAATTTTAAAGCTTCCTTTATAAGTTTCCAAGGTTATTTTAGAAGAAAATGATTTTTAAATTTTTTCATTTTTTCATTTTTTTTAAAAAAGTGTAAAAGATATTTTCCTCAAGGAGTGTTACAAGTGATATTTGGAAAGCATTTTCAATCTAAGATTTCACCCATTAATTTTAATTATTCTTTAATAGGGATATGATCCAAGGATACCATTATTATTATTTCTCTTAATGGTTTATGTTTATAATGAAAATATGTTTATAAAACCTATTTATTTTCCACAGGTTATACAATGATAAAATGATTATGAAAATAGATTCTTTTTCCCTTGGTTATGCTATGATGAAATGATGAATTTTATATGAAACTGATTTCTTTTCCATGGGTTATGATATGATGTAATTATTATAATACCTGATTATTTTCATGGGATATGATATTATGAATCATTTATGATCTTTTAGAATAATTCTATATGATTATCATTATTTTGTTGGTGGGACCAATATCTCCCTTAAATTTATTGGATAAATATTGAAATCTCTTAAGATAAACAGGACTGGAATATGGAGTGAAACCAGTTCAGTAAGGTATGTTGTCCACTATGATAGTCATGGGAGTGAACCTATACTAGTAATTAAATTTTTATTGTGATCCCATTCTACTGTAATTGAAATAGTAATGTGTCTATCCTACTATGGAAATGGCTTTCTATGTTTATATTTAAGCCAGAACTCTATGTATTATAACTTTGTTATGCACTCAAGGAATATGTTCACTAATTCCTTTATGATTCATGTCTTATGAAAATTAAATATTGATCACATGACTCAAGATTTTTATCTTTGATATATAGGTTATGGTGTTCATATTTATGCTCATGTTCTCATAACCTTATGCTCACATTATTTTTACATATTTCCATTATTTACCCTTACTAACCATATGAGCTCACAATTTCTTATGTTTATTTTCTTGAGGTTATAATTATAGTTATTAAATGTGATATGTATAATAATGGTGATATTTATGAGGAACTAAGTGATATATGATGTATAATTCTTATGGATTAGTTTTTTATGTGTCCAGGTTTTCGAAGGCACGAGACCTAAACATACATTAAGCATGTGTTTGTGTAGTGTAATCGATATTCATCTAAAATATGTAATACCTGTGATTGAAAATACCATTCTGCCATATTAATTTCACTAATACACATTTTTTCATGATATTTAAAGTTTCATTTGATATTATTATTTAATGGGACTTATTATTTAAGAGTTACCAAAGTGGAAAGGGATTTTCATCTCCATTTCATTTCTGTGGGACATGTGCCTTATACACTACTTACTTCATTTTTATAGTGTTTATAATACCCATTAATATATTATTTTTATCCTTATCATGATAATTATTGTATATACATATCCATTTAATGTTCTTTCTTTCATGGGGCTTATGATTCAAAAGATTCCAAAGTGGTAAAGGTTTACCGTTACAATCTCATTGTTTAATGGGGTTATTTATGTGATGCTTACAATGATGATATATTAAAAACTACCTCTCAAGAAACTCATTTATTTTCTTCTACTCTGGTAATTTCTAGAAAATAAATTTTTTACTTTAGTTTTTCCCTCTTAAAGGATTAAAGAGACAAAAAGAATTTTTTAAGAAAAAATGTAGTTATTTCTCTCTTTGGATAAAAACATTTTTTATTCTATATACATATTTTCTAAAAATGTTTTCAAGAATGTTTTATTATTCCATTATATTTTTTTAAAATAATTTTTCTCATTTTTTTCATTTAAAAAAAAACATAAAAGGAATCATTATGTAGTTTTCCAAAAAAAATGCATGTTTGGCTTTTACCAAAATTGTTAAAGGAATATTTGATTTAACTTTCACGGTATGAATGGAATTTCCTAAAATCATAACAACCCAATGTTTTAATTATTCCTTTATATGTTTTCAATTTTATTTCCAACAAAAAGGATTTCCAAAAAAATTTATGAGTTTTTTGTTATAAAAATGTTATTTTCAAAGAAATGGTATTTTCTTCAAGAAATGATTAAATTGAATTTATTTTAAAAATAATTTTCCATATATGATGAAAAGAATTTATGTTACTTATGATTTATTGGGGATATGATCCAATTATAGAATATTTATTATTTCTTTTGATGATTTATCTTTATGATGACAAGATGTTTATGATACTTGTTTATTTTCCATAGTTTATATTATGATGAAATGTTTATAAAATGTAATTCTTTTCATGGGTTTTTAAATGATAAATGTGTTATAAATCCCATTTATTTCAATGGGTTCTAATATTATAAATTAGTTATGCATCCCATTTATTTTAATGGGTTCTGATATGATGGATATTTTATGATATTGTGGAACACATATGTATGATTTTCATTATGTGATGGGTGGGGCCTCTATCTCCCACCAATTAATTAGGTAATGATTGACATATCATAAGACAAAAAGTATATGAATGGGGAGAGATCCTAGTTCAGTAAAGTAATTTTTCATTTATGATAGTCATGTGAGTGAACCATGACTACAACTATGGTTTAGGGAGTGATTCCAATCCACTCTAATATTCTTGGAAATGAATCTGTACTATTAAAAAAATGATTTTCTATACTTATGTGAATTCCAAAAATATATTTCTTATGGAAATTTATGTTCTCATGGATAATCTTCAATGATTTTTTTTATGATTCATGTCTTATAAACTTCTATCATTTATTCAATAACCTATGTTTATGATATATGATATGTAGGGTATGGTTTTAAAATGTTATTCTCATGTTATCATACCCTTATGCTCATGTTATGTTGATATCTCCCTTTTTTTCCCTTAATGGGAATCTAATTTGAACTTTCATAATGGTTCTTTTTTTTGGGTGATGAAGAAAGGTATTGTTTATAATGTGTTTATAAAGTGTTATAGTCATGAATAACTTAGTGGGAGATGATATGGTTCACTTATTAACCAGTTTCGTATGTATTTGAGTTTCCAAAGGAACGAGAACTAAAATATTCTAGTGTGGATAATTATGTTAGATAATGAATATTTTTATATTAATATTTAATATTTATTTATATAAGTGTGGTTTTTATACTATTAGAATTTGACTATGAATCTAACTATATTAAAGATAAATCCACTCAAACCAGTGATTCAAAAACTATGATTTAATTTATAAAATCAATTATTTTTTTATGTTTGTAATACCTAAAACTTTAATCTAGGACCAAAGATCCAATTTATGAAAAAATAACATTTTGGACCTTAATAATACGTATGGGGTGAACTATAATGATTTTACTGCCTACCTCCCACAAAAAAAATGGATTGTGTGAGATCCCCAATAGAGAATTCAAAATAACTTTGGAGAAAATAGTGCAACCCAACCACAAATATTGGTGTAAGAAATTAGAGGATGAACTATAATAATATAAAACCACTTTAAAAACCCCAAATATATGTCACCATATAGAATTTTTTATCGTAAACTCTTCCACTTTCCTGTTTAATTATGGTAAAAGGACTATTGGGCTATCAAAAGGGATAACCTAGAGTTTAGGAAGGATGGTGAATTAAGGAAGTTGAAGATGTTGGAACTGGATGATCTAAGAAGGGAAACATATGATAACCCTTTGTTTTATATGGAGAAAAAAAATTCTTGATATGGTAATATAAAAAATAGATTTCTAATTTGTAAATTTTAATGACTCGTATTTTCCATTTATGATTTTTGGATATTATATGGATTATTTTCAACACCAAGCGCAGAGACATGATGCAATTATGAGGCCCAGTGTGTCCGAAATAAATTTTTGAAATATATTAAATATATGAAATTTCAAGTATGATTAGTTTTTTAAAAAGGTAAAATAAATTCAAAAGGGATACCTGGATCAAAAATATGAGGGTACGGTTGAGTTCAAAATGTGTGATTTTCTTTAGGAGTGACTTAACCTTGTTTAGTGCAGGTCATTTGTATAAAATTCATCACGGGTGAGAAAAATAATAAAATAATAAAATTATTTTATTTTATTTATATTTTTTTATGAGGAAATTTTATAGTCTTTAAATATACGGTTATGTTAAAATTCTATGGTTTTCCACATAACCCTAGAACTATTGGAGATCCATTGTGGAGAGTGTTGGAGGATTCCTCTTAGATGAATGGAGACCAGATCATGGATCAATGATCAACACACAACAGATTCAAATTATCTCTCCAAAAATCATAGTTCATCCCCTTTCTTCATAATAAATTTATTTAAATTGAGTTAGGGTGGGTGGTTGATTTTTTTCCTTCGCAATTCATGATTCCTTTGACGAACATGAATCAATCAACTAATGAATTGATTCAAGGATCATGCATTTTGTGAGATAGGATAGTTTAATTGGGATTTGGGATATTTTATTTGTGATTTAATTTGTCTATTTTTAAATTTTTTCTCTAATATCAACGAACCAATGTTGACACTAACATTGATCAATCTATGTTCCTCTTGATTGTTCTTGTGCTTTTCTCCCCCAATTCTGCATTTAATGAGGGTGTTCTTATTTTATTCCACAGTTCAACATATCCTGATAAATTTATCATTACACACCTATTTCATAGTGCAAAAATCTGAAATCATAGATCTGTGATTAGCATGACACGATGGAGGTGCAATGGTGGAAGCTGCAGCGGATCAGACAACATAGATACCTGATTTCAAATTCTTTGGTACACAATTAAAATGTCATATAAATCCATTTTATGAGAAGATTGAAGGGATGAATCATGTTGTTCAATGATGGAATGGTTCATTGGTCCAAGATTCATGATTTTATAGTAAGGCGGTTTCCAGATTGAAGAATGAGTGAAGGAGAATACGTACAGATTCTATATATAGTAAATTCCATCATTACACAAATTATAAAAAGGATCTACAGAACTTGTGAGGGGGGGGGGGGTCTTTGTAGAAAATAGGGTTTGGGGAGAAATGTAAGTATCTCATGGTTTTTTACCCTCTCACACGACATGTGGTCTCTACTTGAAGACTCATTATGTACCTCAATGGGTGCATGGCCACGGGTTGGAGTACATAAGTTAGAGCACATGGTGTTATCACCCACAAGGACACGACTTGGACCAAGTACACAGGATAAGATTTTTCATTGTACCTGAGAATGGTTACACATTCCAATAAGTGTATAGGAACACATGTACACTACACGGGTATCCAACACACTATTTACTTCAACATGGACATGCCTTGCGACACAGTCTATTTTCATGGGCAGGACAAGTGGTTGAGGGACATGGCGAGTGACTCCTACTACATGCTGTGTAATTTATTATACATTTCTTGGAGACCTTGTCTTGTATGTATTGGATAAGTTTTATTAGGTCATGTTCCCTTTATCCTTTCATTGAGAGTTTTTATGAAATCATCTCCAACTCCCAGGACTACGATCCCTTCAGCAGGACTTCTTGGATAAAGTCATTGGAATCCCTCTAAGAGGCCCAAATTGAGATCCCCTATTCATCCACATTCCCTAGGTAGGGTTATTGGTATCATTGTGACCAACACTACATGGGTGATGGTCAACTACTTATTGGGTTAATCTATATTGAGTTGTTGGTATCACCCCATGGCCTTGGGTGTGATCATCATTTATGCACCGTATCTCTCAGACCTTCGATGTGAACTTCTAATGGTGAGACCCAACATGCACTACCTATCGAACGGTTATAATCATTACTATCATACATGAGATTGTATTCTATTTGATGAGTGCTTTTGGAATCTTGGATATATAATCCTAGGCTAGTATACTATGGTTGTGAACTACCTTTAGATTGTGTGTCCTTGTTGAGTATATAATGATATTATTATAATATGTGTTGAAGAAATATACCTAGGTAGAGCTGACTATATTTCTTTTTTGTATGATTTTTGGTTTTAGGGTTTCCTATTAAGTATTATTATACTCACCCCTACACGAGCTTTTCCTGAACATGTATTGCTTGTGAAAACAATTTCCCTTTTGGCAGAGTCCTAGACGGACCAGGACCAAAAAATGCTTAGTGAGACTAAATATACTAAGGTGTGTTTCTGTGGCTATTTAATATAATTCTCTAGTACATACCATTCAGGTTGGACTTATGATTCAAACTATTTTTAGTGGTCTTGTATTTGGACTTGTTTTCTTTATTTTACTTTCTATCATACTCTGTTTGTGGGATTTAGATGTATGCATGCATGGTTGTTCAATTTTTTTTGCATTTTATAATTTTATAGGCTTGGAGATGTGTGTGTGTGTGTAGGTACTTAGGCTAAGGTAGCCCATGTTAGTGATATTCCTACTTGACACTAGTCTCCATCCCCTGGCCTATTGAAGGTAGGATTGAGGAGTCATGGCATGGTCCCATTAGGATGGGTTGTGACAGAGTGGTATCAAATGCAGTCAGTTCTATATTAGGACTAGAGTTTGTGAATTTAGTTTTGGGGAATGGGGATAAGTGTTTCGATTTTTACTTTAAGGATAGGTACTCTAGTGTTGGTGTGGCAGATGATGTATCCATACACCAAGACTCTGATCACCTACTTTTCGACTGAGTGCATGAGAAAACTAGTTGTAGGGAAAATAATGGTACATGTATCATATAGGAATGGGTTTTTTCTTCCATGTCCTTCAAGAGTCAGTTTTATATATATAATCATTTATTGTGGTACATCTTGTTTACTTTTAGGATGCCTCCATGAAATAGGCTTACTATGATTCAACATGATCACAAGGATGATCCCCTCAGTGATGAGATGTCGATGTAGGGACCAGTTACTGAGGTGTTACCTACAGGTGGTGTTGCAACTATAACATCACCCATAGAGAATCTTGTATTACCCGCAATACTAGATGATGAGGAGCTCAAACAGAGCATGCTTCATGGGTTTCAGTGATAGAGACCCCTCAGGTTTTGAGTTTATCCTGACCCACATATAGTTGGGGACTATCTTGAGGCAGTAACTTGAGTTTTATATCTAGTCAGGACACCAATAGATAAAATGGTGGTCCTCGTAGTTTTCCTTATTCACAGATCAGTTGGATGATAGTGGGGTTTGGTAACCCATTATTATAATAAGGAGACTCTTTCATGTACATAGTTCGAGTGCCTTTTCAAAGAGGAGGTCTCATCATCTACACTGAGGGTTTTGCATATCCTTGAGTATCTGTAGCTCCAATAGGTCAGCGCAATAGTAGTTGAGTATTCACTGAGGTTTAACAACCATTCCAGGTACTTGATGGATATTGTTTTTGACCGGTTCGTTAGGGTTCGAACCGTTGATCAAGGTATTTTTAGATACATTTTATCCAGTGTTATCCATATAGGAATTCATACCTATGTTGGGGTAATAGAATAAAATTTGGTAGTAGAGAGTTTCTTAGATGCGAAGATACAGCCAGTGCTTGTTGTGAGTGGGTAATCTAGAGCATAGACCTCAGCAGTAGGGAGTCAGTGTCAGTCTCAGGGACATGGATGTGTTATATGTTTCAAAATGAGGTCCCAGGATTGAGGGTCTACGGTACAAGGCTCACAAGGGGGTTTCATTAATCATATAAAGAGGTGGAGCTTCTCACGTGATAGTAGAGGACATCTTGCTCGAGATTATTTGACCTACCTTACAGCTGATAGAGAGACCTTATATGGGTCGTTGAGGTAGAGTAAGTAGTAGGAGAAGATATGTTCATAGGGTGGAAGAAGTTGAAGAGGATCTTGGAGAGTAGCAGGATGTTATCATCACTTATACTTGCTACCACCAACACCCCTAGGTGGTCCACACCACACTCAGGGAGCTGAAGGATAAGGGTGGAAATAGATACATGAATTCAAAGAAAAACACTCAGAGGATCCATGAATGATTTGAGGTATGATCTATGACTTTTCTACCTCATTTATAGTATTTATAGAAACAGATTCTTGTGATTCCATTATTTCCACATTCCTTGTATGAGACATAGGGATTATTGTTGAGAACTTATCTTGACCCTTAATCTTGGAGACTTCTACTACAGAATACTTAGTGATAACACACTAGTTCTAATAGTGTGGCTTTACTCTAAGAGAAGATATTTTCCATTTGAAAATCGTGGTAGAATCTTTGGGGCCTTACGGTGTCATTCTTGGTATGGACTATTTATCAATAGTTCATATCCATATTTAATATTTTAGGTGAAGGATGTGTTATGTCTGTTTTAGTAGAATAAGGTTTTCCTTTTTTATGAAAAGGAAACCCATATAGCACATAATAGATTCACGCATAGGAGGGTGTAGCTGATTACCAATTAGTTGGATAGTCTAGCAGTTGGTATAGTGAATATTATGAGTTCCTAGTTTCCTACAATGGTGGTGGATCATGAAGAAATCTTCCCTGAGGATGTTATAGGTTTCCCTACCCACCAATAAATATACTTATGAATTAATCTACACATTGAGATGGTACTGATATCTGCACTGGCATATCGGACGGGTCATTTAGATCTTTGCGATATGAGGGTGTATTTAGAGGACTTATAAAGGAAGGGATTTATTATACCCATTGTTTCACCCTGGGTAGCCAAAGTTTTTTTTTAAAGAAGGTAGAAGAGAGCTTGAGGTTATGTGTATACTATTAGCACTTGAACCAGGTGACCGTAAATAAAAAGTATCTACTTCCAAGGATCAATGACATTTTGATAATTTTAAATGTTAATGATGGTTCTAAAGGGTTTACTTTATAAAAGGACATCTCTAGTTGTGAGTATGGGATGAGGATATACTAAAGAAGAAATTTAAATATCGCTACGGTAACCATGAGTACTTGGTGATGCCCTTGGGAATGAAGAACTTCCAAGCATTGTTCATAGGACCCATGAACAATATATCTCAACCCATATTATACCATTATGTGTTATTATTCATAGATGATATCCTTGTGTACTCATAATCAAAGGAGGATCATTCGAGACACTTGAGGATAGTTCTGGACGTACTTTGAGAGCACCAGATTTATGGAAATCTCTCGAAGTTCGAGTTCTGGATTCAAGTGGTCCACTTTCTGGGACATGTTATCTTAGTGGATAGAGTGGCATTGAACCCATTCAGGTTTGAGATAGTGTTATCTTAGGATCCACCCAATATCATGATGAAGGTGAAGAAATTCCTTGGGTTTGAAGGCTATTATCAGAGATTTATACATGATATCTCTAGTATATCATCACCCATGAAATATTTGACTCGAAAGGGGTAGCCTTTTATGTGGACAGAGAGGTTTCAATAGGATTTTCAGTAGTTCAAGAAGAGTTTGATGAGAACTCCCATATTCATATTTACAATGGAGGGTGTCGAGTACATAGTGTTATTCGATGTATTAGGAACCAGACATGGTTGTCTTCTAATGCAGATGAAGATTATGATTGCCTATGGTTTATGATAGTTGAGACTACATGAGCAGAACTATGTGACCCCTAATCATGATTTAGAAGCTATAATCTTTGTACTAATGATTTGAAAATATAACCTAATAAGAGATAAGTTCATAATATATTCTGATCACTAGAGTCTCAATTACATATTATCTCAGAAGAACCTTAAATTGAGATTGAGGTGGTGGCTAGAGTTCCTCCAGGATTATGACATCAAAATTTTTTATACTCATGGGAAGGGGAATGTAGTGGAAAATTCACTTAGCAGGTGATCATCTTCATAGTTACTGAATGAGGTTTTGGATCAGTTGGCCTCATCGTAGTTATCATTTGCGTATGGAGAAAGAGAAGCTTACTAGTAGTCTATGGTTGTCACCCATACATTATTACAACGATTCTGGGAGTCACAACTTGGGGATACTGACTTTGAGACCCTATGTGCTCATATAACCACTGGACACACTCATGGTGGATTTTCTAATGGTCAGGAGCATGTCTTTCTTTTTAGAGTATGTGTGATGGTTCCAATGACATTAAAGGGGTGGTTCTAAGATAATTTCATACATCTCCTTTGGTAGTAAATTCATGTGGGAAAAATATGAACTATGACCCCCAAAAATAATTTTGGTGACCAAGGATGAATAAAGGAGTTGCAGAGTTTTTCTCTTGATGCCCTACCTGTCAGTAAGTGAAGGATGAGCACCAAGTTCTAATAGTTTTAGCTCAACCCCTTGAGGTGAAATAATGGAAGCGGGATGAGATATCCACATACTTTTTGATGATCTTATGGTGTACGTACAAGGGATATAATGTTATCTCGGTGATTGTAGACTGACTTACCAAGTCAACCCACTTCATAGCTATACAAGAGAATAGTTAAGTAGATGGCTTGGGATGAATCTACATTCAAGATATAGTCCAACTCTATGGAGTTTAATTGATGATAATTTTCTAACTGTGATGCTCGCTTCACATCCTGTTTGTGGAAGTAAATACAAGAGATGTTTGGGAATCAGGTAAGCTTGAGCATAGTGTTTCACCCCCAAAATAATGGTCAAACTAAGTGGAACATTCATGTTCTATAAAAAATGATGTGATATTGTGTGTTTTAATTTAGCTATACTTGGGAGGATCACCTAACACTGGTGGAGTTTGTGTACAACAACAAATACCATTCCACCATCGGTATGGCACCATTCAAAGTTGTATGAGAGAACCTATAGGTCACCACTTTACTGGACCGACCTAAGAGAGTAAGCAATCATGGGCCCAGAGTTGTTGTGACCAACCATAAAGAAGGTGAAGATCATCCTGGAGTAGATGAAGGCTGCACAGAGCTATCATAATTTTTATGCTAAAAGATGATAGAGGACATTGGAGTTCAAGGAAGGAGATCATGTGTCCCTATAGGTTTCACCTTGGGGTAGATTATGAATATTTTTATGATATGGTAAGCTATCTCTGATGTTCATTTTCCCTTTATAGATACAGTGTATAGTTGGCGAGGAGTTGTACTTCTTAACACTATCTCTACAGTTATACCAGGTACACGACGTCTTCCACGTGTCGTAGCTGAGGAGGTACATGCATGACCCATTACATATTATCGACTAGGGTGACCTGTACATCGAGGATGGAGTGACCTTTTCTTAGTATGTGGTAGAGATTGAGGATCGGTAGGAGATGATCCTATGTGGGAGAGTGATTCCTTTAGTGTGTGTCTGGTTGTAGCATAGGAATATTCATGAGAGCACATGGGAGTGGGAGGCTCAAATTGATGATCAATACCCATATATTTTGTAGAAATATTTGTTTTTTATTTTTGGGGACATAAATCCCCAATGTGGGGAGAATTTAATGACTTAGATTTTCCATGTATTATATTTGAATATTATACTAATTATTTTCCAAACTAGACATTAAGACGGTGTGTGATTTCAAGACCCATTGTGCTCGGAATATATGTTCGAAATATACTAAATATATTAAAGAGCATATGCATGAAGTTTTCAGAAAAAAAGTGGAATAAATTCTATAAAGGTGTTCATATTAGATATTAAAGGGTACCTTTGAGTTTAAAACATGATGTTTATCCTAGGCACGACTTAAACTTGGTCAGTACGGGTCGTTTGAAGAAAATTCATCATGTGTGAGGAAATGAATAAAATAATTAAATAAAAATATTAAATTTTTATTTCTTCAACATAGAGTTGGATAGTATTTAAATAAACTATTATATTAGAATTCTAGGGTTATATGCATAAATATAGAACCATTGGAGGGAGCGTTGGAGGATTTCTCTCAGACGAATAGTGACTAGATCATGAATCAACGATCAATGTGTAAGGGATTCAAAGGATCTCTCCAATGTTCATGATGCAGCCCTATTATTCTTTAGAAATCATTCTGAATCAATTTAGGGAAGTTGTATTTTTTTCTTACTCATTCTTGACTCCTATGAGAAACATGATTCGATAGATTAATTGATTGATTAACGGATCATCCATTCTTCAGAGTGGTTTAGTTTAATCATTATTTAAGAGATTTTATTCTATATTTAATTTGATTGGTTTTAATTTTAATTCTAATGTAAATTAATTTATATTAACATACACATCAAACAAGTTTTGTTCCTCTTAGTTATTCTTGTGATTTTATCTCCTGATTCTATGTTCATCATGGGCGTTCTTCATTTGACCCACAAATTGACATATCCAGATCAATTGATCGTTGAAAAACCATTTCTTGGAACAATGATATGAAATCATAGATCTAGGATCATCACAAAATCATGAAGGATCAATAGTGGTAGCGGTAGTGGTTTGGGTGACGTAGATATCCGATTTTGCATTCTTCAGTGCACAATAAAGCGTATCATATAAATATGTTTTCTAAGTGGATTGAAGGGACAAATCATATTGTTTAGTGATGGAAAAGGTTTTTTGGTCCTGGATTCATTCTTTTCTGGACATGAGGTATCATTATTGAATAAATAAAAAATGATAATACATGAAGATTCCAGATCTAGGATTTTGGAAATTCCAACGTTACACGGCATGTAAACCGGATCTACACGCCATGTGGGGCCCCTGTGCGGAGGCTGGTGTTTTAGGAGAAACTAATGTGTCACATGGAATGTGACCTTATCACATGGTGTGTGGTATCTCCCTAGATAATTTTTGTGTACCTCATAGGGTATATAGACACAGGTTGGAGTACACGGTTTAGAGCATGTCGTGTACTCCCCCACACGGACATGGCCTGGACCAAGTACATGAGCTAAGTCATGTACTAGAACATGGGAATGGGTACACAGGATAAGTAGTGTATTGGAACATGGGAAGACTACAAAGTTATCCTATATTCTATGTACTTATATATGGACACATCTTGAGACATGATCCATTTACACGGGCAGTACATAGGGTCAATGGACATGGTGTGTGACCCTAACTACACAATGTGTACTTTATTATACATATCTTGGATCCCTTTTCCTCTAGGTCTTGGAAAAGTTTTTTTAGGTTAATCTACCCTTATACATTCCCTATGTCATGGTATGTAATTTTCTTCTACTCATAGGAATATGATCCCTTCAGTAGGACTTCTTTGATAGAGTCGTTGGAATCCCTCAGAGAGGCCCGAAGTGAGATCCTCTATTCATCTTCATGCCCTAGGTGGATTTCTTCATATCATCATGACCAACACAACACATGCGCCAATCCTCTACATAGAATGTTAATCCAGATTGAATTTTTGGTATCACCCCATCACCTAGGATTTGATCCTCATCTATGTATCGTATCTCTCAAAACTTCAATGTGAACTTCTAATGGCGATACTTGACAAGAAATACCTCTTAGACGAACGTAATTAGTGCTATAATACTTAGAAGTGTGTTCTCTTAGACGAGTGATTGTGGAATCTTCAAGCTAGAATCCTAGGTTGGTATACTATGAGTCCCACTTACCTTTATATTGTGTGTCTTTATTGAGTATATCTGGATATTCTTGTTATATGTGTTGTAGACATATACCTATATAGATATGACTATATTTCCTTTATCATATGCTTTTTTGTTTTAGGGTGTCGTACTGATTATTTTTATACTCACCCCTTCATGGCCTTTTCTTGCACATTTCATGTCTTGTGCAGGTGATCTACCATTTGATAGAGTCCTAGACAGACCAGAACCAAAGGGTGCTTAGTGAGACTACACAGACCGAGGTGTGTTCCTTTATCTTTTTTATTTTAGTCCCTGGTACATACCTTTTTGGTTGTATTTAGTATTTAGACTCTTTTTGGTGCCTTGTATTTTTCCCTTTTTACTCTACTATACTTTATGTCATGCTATGGTTGTGATATTTAGATGTATGCATGCATGGTTGTTCAGTTTTTTTTACATTTTAGTATTATATAGGACTGGAGATGTGTGTATGTGAATAGGTACTTAGGTTAAGGTCACCTATGTTAGTGCTATTCCTACTCGGTGCTAGTCTCTAGCCCCTGGGATATTGGAGGTGAGCTTGGGGAGTCGCAGCATGGAACCCATTGGGACGAGTCGTGACAAACACAATGTGCTGTTATTTTCTTCAAAAATGATGATCTTCTGTGGTAAACTTCATTCCAAGAGGATTGGTCCATACATAGTAACTAATAATTTTCCTTTCAGTGCAGTTGAGATTCAAGAAGATTGTTTGAAGTAGCCATTAAAATTGAACAACTAATAACTAAAGAAGTACGATGATGATTTCTGGAAAGAACCTGTGGAGGAGCCCATACTCATCTCTACTGATGATAAATATAGCACTTTCAGGATTTCTCTTTCACAACTAATTAATTTGACTAATTTATTTTAAACTATTTTTCTTGTTAAAATTCATAATTAAATTCAATTGGAAGTAAGTTTGAAACAATTTTGGGGTAGAGGATAGAGTAGTTTTAGGATTAAATACCTCATTTTCTATTTCATGATTTTTTTCTCTACAAAAAATATATTTTTTTCTATTTTCAACATGTATAAATTTTTGTATAGTTTTTATTTTTAAAATGGTATTTCAACTAAATTGGATAAATGTGTTTTATAAACTCTATATGAGTGTTATGAGCTTGTTTATATAATTTAATCTCTAAATATTATATGATTTCTGAAATGAATTTTATTTATTTGACTATGATTTTCAATAATTTACACAATTTTTTACAAAACATTTAGATCAAGAACCACTAGTGAATCTCTGAGATTTCAATTAATATCCTAAGAGGTTTCTGAACCAATTTCACATCATATTTATAATACCCTCACTTATTGGGATATTAATGAGGTTTTATATAAACTTGAACTTGCGATTATTCTCCCTCAAATATTTATTATTCATGAGGTACTTTAAATATGATTGAGCCACTAATTTTTTTCATGAAATCCTCCTTGAAAATTGATTCGTGTTAATCCAATATATAACCCTAAATGGAATTATAGGATTAAGCAACAATATAGGGTAAAGTATCCCTTACAAAACCTCATTGTAAAATACACTTGCATGATTTATTCTAATCCATGTGTGGGGGAATATGGATTCCATGTGTAATTATCTAGGAAAAATTTCATGTTAAGGGGTCTTTGATAGGTGTGGGTCATCATTAGGGGCACTGAGATAGTTGAAATAGGAATGATTCACTATTTTATACCTTCCATTTTTATCATCTTCTTCTCTTGTAAAATAATAAAAATAAAAGGGGATTAGTTTGGAACATTCCTTGTACTTATCTAAGTTAATCATGACCCTAATAAATGGAAATACCATTAAAACTATTAATTTTTTTCACAAACTACAAACTCATTATGCTGTAAAAAATATAGGATAGTAGGATGAATAATCATTTGGAATCATTTCAAGACTCATTACCATGGTATAATGAGTATATTTTTGGAGTTTGTGTCACATATTGTAGGTGGGGATTGAGTGGGGGATTCATTCATGATTTACTGGACAGATCATTCACTATATTTAATGTATAAAACCATTATCTTTCTATCGAAGTGATTTTAATTGTTTTTTCACCATCCTTAATGCCACTGAACAACCCTCTTCCAATACCTCGTGATTGATAGTATTTTTCATGATCCCTAGTGTGGATAGATGATAATTTTACCACGACTATGGTAAATAATCATTTCCAATGATTGATTATAACACCATATAAATACATTATCTTCAGTGATAGAGGCATTGAACTATATATGAGGCAGGTCAAAAAATGGTTTTTGGATGGATTTTGAAGGATTTATTTTATGTTAATTATAGAAATTCATTAGAATGAAATTAAACACATTTATAAAGCATAATGTAAATTTTCTGGAATGAACTGAAAAATTTTCCTTTTCTCTCTTCCTGATATTTTGGAACTTTCTTAAAGAATATATTTTCATTTAATTGAATGAAATTTTTAGTATTTAAACTGAAAATTCATTAAAAACATGTTTTGAATAATAAATATATGTCAAATGGAATTTAATGACATAATTTCTTGAGAGTTCAATGGTTCATGAATGGGTAGTGATATGAGCCTAAATTTCTAACTTTTTGAATTTTATTCATTGAAAAAACCTAATTTAATCCAATTCATGATAATATTTAGAGTTTTGGTCATTCTTTGTTAATATGGACTTAATCTATAAATTCATTTAGATTAGGATTTATTTATTAATTTTTTTTTAAAAAAACGGGGAATCCAAATTGTTTTCATAATTATTTAATTTAATCATACTTAAAAAATATGCTTCTACTATGAAAACCATATAAAAGGGGAAAAGTAATGGATTTACCGTTAATTTATTCTTACAATCGATACATTCATTGAAAAATGGAAAATTAATGGATCGATCATGACATATCTTGTTATGGTCAATCACCCACCAAAGAAAATAGTAATGGGATAGAGTTATCGTGTGACCATGGTAATTTAATGCATTAAGTGATTTCCTTACAGTTAATCATTTAGTGAATTATCCTTATAATTGTCAGTCTACAAAATATAACTTTTTCAATGGAATGTGACCCTAAGGAAAAATCAGATCGACCATAAACATAGAATTGGAAAATGAAAAAAGGGATCTTTAAAGCATCAAATTCCATCTACAATGACTAAAATAATTACAGTAAATTGTCCGCAAGGAAAAATCAAGCACTTATGCCTTGATTTTTGGAATCAAACAACAAAAAAAACCTAAAAATATAGAAAAGGAATCGACTACGGTGAAATTAACCACACCCCTTCCCATGGTCGATTTACCTGACCAACCGCACCACCATTGCATCCGAATTTGCTAAAAAATTTGAGTATTCCATAAAAATGAAAATCAGAACATCACTGGAGTCCCAAAATAGTCGGTTGTACTTAACTAATGACAAAACATCATTCTCAAAAAAATTATCCCTTTATGCACTACCTCCGACTGAAGTTCAAATCTTGTTAATAAATCTTGCCAAACCAAATCCGATCTCACCAGACTAGGATGAAAAACCACCAGGTTGCTGGGATCCCTGCTAACTTCACACTATCTGAAACCATAAATGGTATCCATGAACTCCAACCTAAAAAATATTAATAAATATGCACATGGAATCCCACACAACCATCGTGTACCACGAAAGAGTTTTTCCCATGTAGGGTAGCAAAGGACTTATGGTTCAGGCACTGTTGAAATACCATAACTGAATAATTTTTCCCTGTTAATATGAGAAAAAAAAGATGCACCTCCCATTATCAAGAAATATCTTTCAAATTTCACAAACTTCTAAATCCACACATATTTTGAATATCATCATTCCAAAAAAAATAAATAAGAACGTATAGAGAGTGTCCATATCGGGCATTGTCGGTAATTTTTCAATTAGAGGGTGGTGTTGCCCCTGTTTTTGTCAAAGGGGCAGTGAAGGTAGATGGGGTGAGTAGAAAACACCACCATATCATCCAGTGGGAGTGGAGAGTAGTAGGTGGAAGGAGGACTGGAATATTTCTATAAAAGGGGATCTCCCCCAGTAGTTCCAATATCAGCTCCCAAAATATCATCACCAGTAGATCCCATTTAAGCGGTATTTATCACACAGTTTCCCCACCTTATTCAAGAGAGATATTGTGGGGTTTTTTTCCTTATCATATTGAGGGAGTGTGTAAACACTTTTACCCATAGTGATCCTTCTATTTTCCCATAGTTTTTTACCCATTTCATTTTGGTGGTTTTCCACATTATATTGGTGTCCATTTATTTCTGCATTTTTTCAATTTATTTTATCTCATAATTATTGCTACACTAGTGAGACAGTCATTTACCATCCTAGAAACTATTATTATAGAGAGGTTCTATCCGAGTGATGTTCACTTTTTTTGGTATTAATAATACTCATAAATTTTAGGATGCCCTATGATTTCAACTCCAGTTGATCTATCACATCAGAAAAACAAATATTCATATTATTGAATACACTATTGTAAAATGGAGGTTCTAGAATTATGGTGTGTCAAGATGGATGTAAATTTTGAGATAAAAATATTTATAAGAATAATTTTTCATTGTGGAAAACGAATATACATGCAATGCTATGGGAGGATAACTAAAGACTGACAATTAAAGAAAGATCAGTAGATATACTGATGGAGCATGGTTCCAATGGGAGCCAAAAACATGATATGGATGGAAATGTGACAAGTACTTCTAGAAATGCTAACATTCTTATTATTTAGGTAGCAATTAATTCTATAAGAAGGAAGCATCTCAACGATGTATGGATAATCAATTCAATAGAAAAATGGCACATGACATCTCTATGGGAATGGTTTAACCAATATGAAACTATCCTGGAATGACTTATATATATGGGTAATGTTCATACCATGAAGATCATTGGAGTCAGTACCATCAAATGGAAGTTCCATGATGATATTTTTTTGAACCATACGAGGATTACTCAATGTTAAGGGCTTGAAGAAGAACATATTTTCTTTGGGAGAATATAATGACATCAGATGGAAGACTCACATCAAGAATAGAGTGATGATAATTTTAAAGGATTCACTTTTATTAATGGAGGTGGATAATATCTCAAATAACTTTTACATGATTATGGTTGAAACGTACAAAGAGGTTGAGATATTTTTGGCATCAACTACCTCAATGGAAGTGTTTACGTCTTATTGAATTGGAAGCTTGGAAATATGTCAAAATGAGGCATGAATATTCTTACAAATTAGAAGTTTTTTCATAGGCTTAAAAAGGCATCCTTACTATTTTTGAGAATTTTTTTAGTAAGAAACACATGTTAAAGTTCAACATTTCAATAGAAAGAAGTAAATAGTTCTTAGAGTAGATCTACTCTGATGTTTGGAATGCACTGGTTATGTCCCTAGGAGGAGAAAGTTGATTTATATAATTCATTGATAATTATTCCAGGAGATGTTGGTTGTACCCAATAAAGGGGAATGGGATGTTTTTGATGTATTCAAAACATTCAAAGCATAGAAGGAACTTAAATTTGGAAAGAAGATCAAGTGTTTGAGGACTGAAAATAGTGTAGAATATACAAGCGATGAGTTTGATACTTTTTTTCATTAGGAAGAAATCACAAGACAATTCACGGTGGAATACACTACTCAATAGAATGGAGTGGTGGAGTGGATAAACAAAACCATGTTGGATAGAACAAGAGATATGCTAAAGACTATAAAAATTGAAAAAAAAATGTGCCGAAATAGTGAATACCACATGTTTTGTGATCAAAAAATCTCCTTTAATGATGATTGATCTGAAGACACTAATGGAGATGTGGACTGGTAAACCTGCTGTATAATTTTAGTCACATATTTTTTAATGTCATGTATATGCTTTGTTTAATGGCCAGGAAAGTTCTAAGAAGGATTAGAGATCCAGAAAATGTATCTTATTGGGGTATGTTGATGGTTTGAAGGGGTATCATTTATGGGACCCTACTGCATGCAAATTTATCATCATTAGAGATGTCATTTTTTCAGATGGTAAGGTGAAAATGAAAATCGATTGATACATGGAAAAGGAAAATCCATAAACTACAATAGTAAAAGTAGATGTTAAATCCAAGTAGTAACCAGTTTCCCCTAAGGAATTACTAGAGCATGAAGATCAAATACCAGTTGATTCTGGACTATAACAATCAACTCGAGAGAGAAGAGCACTAGTATGGAACTCAAACTATGTCACTGAGAGCAATATTGTGTACTTATTTTTGACTGAGGATAGAGATATATATTCTTTGTGAAGGTGACCCAGAGTCAAGATGTATCCTCATGGATGGAGGTGATGTAGGAGTAACTTTAATCCCTATAAATGAACAAGACTTGGGACCTTATTCCATTTCCTTATGGAAAGAAAGGTACCAAAAATATAATGGGTCTTTATGATCAAGCAGGATGAAAAGGACCAAGTGGAAAGATATCATGCATGACTGGGGGTCAAAGGATATTCTCAGAAGGAAGGTATTGATTTCAATGAAATATTTTCTTCTGTTGTTAGACTAAAGACTATTTAGATTGTTCTGGTGATGTGTGCTATATATATTTTACATCTAGAGAAGCTAGATGTGAAGGTTGATTTTCTCCATGGAGATCTTGATGAAGAGATATATATGCTCCAACCAGAGGTTTTTTCATAAGAAGTCAAAGAGAACATAATTTTTAGGTTTAAGAAATATTTTTATGGTCCCAAGAAGGCGTTGAGGTGTTGGTACAAGAGAATTGATTCATATATCATGATCCTTGGATACAACAGACTTTATTCAGATCCTTATTTATATTTCAAGGGTTTTGATGGTAATGATTTCATCATTATTATATTTTATGTGGATTAAATGTTGGTTATAGGCCCCAACAATTATAATATCATAGAGGCGAAAGCACAATTTTCTAAGTATTTTGATATGATGGACTTTCGACCAGCAAAAAAGATTCTTGGGATTCATATTTACTGATAAAAAATAATGGCAAGATATGGCTATCACAGAATTATTACCTTGAAAATTTATTGAAAAGCTTCAACATGCATGAATTTAAAAAAAAAATATACCCTAATTACTATTAATTTAAATTTATCCTCTATGATGAGTCCTAGAAATGAAGCAAATAGTATGTAGATGTCTCGAGTACTATATACATTAGTAGTGGGTAGTCTGATGTTTTCTATGGTGTGTATTAGACAAGACATTGCACATGAAGTAGGAGTAGTTAGCTGGTACATGGTGAATCTAGGACAGGATCATTAGAGAACAGTGAAGGGGATCTTGGGATACATCAATGAGACCTCAAATGATACACTATGTTATAGGGGATCGAATTTCACTATCAGAGGCTTTGTTAATTCATATTTTTTAGGTGGTTCTGACCAAATGGAATCCACTATTGGTTATGTATTTACTCTTTTAGGAGGATCTGTGAGATGGATTTTGATGTTACAATCAGTTGTGTATTTTTACATGATTGTGGTAGAGTATATGGAATCTACATAGGCTTGCAAAGAGGTTATTTGTATGAGAAATTTTTTAGATGATCCTAGGTATATAAAATATTAGATTTCATTGTTTTTTGATAGTTAGAGCACCTTTCACATTGAAATGAATCCATATTTTCATTCCTGGATGAAGAATATTGGGGTAAAATATCACTTTGTTCAAGCTGTGGTCGGGGAAGGAAGTGTGGATATGCAGAAAATTCACACTAAAGAAAATTTGGAAGATTTCCCAAAAAAGGTGATTGAGTATGATAATTTCATATGGTGCAGATCATCAAGCAGCCTGTCATAGAGATGAAAAACATGATTTGGCAGATAGAAAGGATTTTTTGTGATGTGGTTGGTTCACAATCAAATATTCAAGTGGTAGATAGGTCGGCAGTTTTTTAATTAGAGGATGGTGCCACCCCTTTTTTCATCAAAGTGGGGTAGTGATGGAAGATGAGATTGGTGGCAAACCCCACCATCTCATCCAATGGGAGAAGAGAATAGAAGGTAGCATGAGTGCTAGCAGAAGACTATAAAATTTTATCTCCCCCAATGGTTCCAACATAATCTTTGGCAATCTCATCGCCAGCAGATCCCATTTAAGCAGTATGTGTGAGGCAGTGTCCCCATGTTATTCAAGAGATATTTTGCAAGGGATTTCTCCTTGTAATAGTAAGGTAGTGTGTACCCACATTTACCCATAGTGATCCTTATATTTTCTCGTGGTTTTATACCCCTTTCATTTTTGGGGGTTTTCCCACATTACATCTGGTGTCTATTTATTTAGGAATTTTTTGACTTTATTTTATATCATGTTTATTGTTGCGTCGGTGGGCTAATCATTTACAGTCCTAATAAGCCCAAGCTATGAAATATCGCTGAAGAACCCATTTTTTAAGATTTTTGGTCCTATTATAAATTTTAGTTCAGATTATACATCCAATGAATATATAGGAAATTATTTTAGCCACATTTTTTATGCAGTCTTGAAAAATAAAGCATGAAGAAATACCAATCGAGCGGTCAGACCTAGGTCCAAACCTGATATTATTAAATCCCAGTAAATAATTTATGTCCACATTAACAACATGTGAAACATCTCATGTGTCTTTCATTTAATATTTTAAATGATGAATAATTTCTCTGGAATGAAATTTTGAGCTTGATCATTGTGGGGAATTATTTACCATGAATGATTTCATGAAATATAGACCATTGAGTTATGAAAATGGATAAAATAAAAGAAACTAAAGTGGGATCATAATTTGAGAAGTGAACTATGAATACAAGGTTATTTAGAAAAGGACCTGGTATGTGTCCTGAGGTAGGTAAAAATATATCATCATTATGGGATCATCGGTATAAAAAGAGGAGTCTAATGAGCTACTAGGGGGTGAAAATTGGGGTAGGGGTGATATCAACTCTAGTTGGGTATTTCTATTAATTGTTTCTATTTTTACTTTTTTTTATATTTTTTATACTATAGTGATGGAACACTAGAGCATTTATGTTCACAGTAAGTAGAATATCCTCCTTCCCCTACTGATGAATTCAGATAAGTCAATTATATTATACTCCCTCAATGGATTTTAATAGTTTAAATTAGTTATATATTTCTTATGGTTTTTTATTTTCAATACCTATACTATTATTATCATAATATCACACACATTCCACTTGAATTAAATCATTAATTGTGGTATTTATAGTGGAAAAATATGAGGGTGATCATAAAAATCCAATTACCATGATAGGTAAGGGTAGGGGATATATTGAACATTCTATTTCTCTATCCAAGCTGAAATAACAAGATAAGAGTAATTAGTTTGATTTTAATTGATTTGAGGAATAGTTGGGATCATTTTGAAAAATTATTTAATATGTGAATGGGGTAATTATATAAGCCTAGACCACTACTCTTTAAATTTATATTAAAACCAATAATTTAAATATTCGGTTTCAAACAGATCAAACCTACTAAATATGATTTTAACACACAAGTAACATTTTCCTCTACATAGAAAACTCTAGTCCCAATAATACTATATTTAATTCAGGTTCTAAAATCATTTTTTTGAGTACCCCATGATAGGATCTCATCAAATGTCCTAAGAATATCCATCACATTGAGAGGTTATAGTAGTTCCCATATATTATTAGGGCCTTGAAATTCTATGATGATATCAATAAACATATGTTATATAGGTAGATGAAATCACCTAACTAGATACAAATTATATATTCTATCATGTCCTGGAGGGTCACAATATATTGAGACTTTATCTTATGAATCTTTTCCTTTGTAATCACCATGATATGAGTTAATAGGAATATACCTTTTAGTATTAAATCTTAATTTTTGTGTGTCATTGTACATTATTTTATGTGTACATGTGTAATGATTCTTAGATAGTAATATGGTTATTAATTCATGTCATTAGTCACGTACTTAGATATATTTCCCTAAAACATGATTCCTTATGTTAATGGTGTTGTTTGGAATATTGGGTGTTTCATGAGTGATATGTAATTAATGAGTAAGTCTAGGGATTATTTTTCCCTTCCATCTTTAGGAAGTTGATATCTTGACCCTTCAATTGTAATGAAACAATGGAACTAAAATTACAAGGTCATGGTGTTTGAATATGTTTATTTTTGGAATTCAAATAATGACATATCAAGAATATAAGTTTATGATACAATTATGTAACCTTATTGAAAATATATTGAGACATAGGAAGAGTATTTTACATTAATCTTTCGTATGTATTTATCGACATTAATATGTTAAATTATTCTTCTTAGGTTTCTTTATATGTTTCTAGATGCCAATATTAGACTTTAGGTGAACCCATCTAACATCACTAAGGAACAATCCAAGAGGGTCACACAATTAGTTTTTTTATTGATCTTAATTAAATTGTATCTCTGTTTAATTTTTGGGATAAATATTATTCAATCATCAATGGATTAATGTTTATTTGGGATTTACTAATCATAAATATCAAGTCACTATATTTATCTATGATTTTGATATTAAAATAAATATTTATTCACAGGATAATGAATATTATAAATATTTATTTATTTATTTATATATTTATTAAATATTTTTTTTATTCAAGGTTTTTCAAATACATAAGAGGAAATACAAATCGTGTTAATGGGTCTAACGGCAATGATATTTTAAATATAATTTAAATAAATCAATATTTATTTATCTATGGAAATATGTTAATTTTATTTGGGAGACATGGGTATGTTAATAAAATATTATTATTATTATTATTATTATTAGACGTGAGATTCACTAAGGATTATAAGAATAATTAATGGCCTATGATAAATCATTTTTTATCAAACCTAGCTCTTTAAATACATATTTATCTAATTTCCTAATATTATATGTTGTTGTGAACAACACATCCTCTCTATATATTCTATCAACCTTAGAGAGAAAATTGTAAATAATTCTCTCAATAACCAAGTGTAATAATCCTCTTCCCAACTATTTAGTCCTAATAAATAAGAAACAATCCTTCCATTCTCAAAGTATTGTGCAGATATCAAAGGATGTATCACAAGATAACTAGTTCCACTTCACTAATGCCCAGAGTATCACTATTTACTCTACATAATCAAATAATGAAATGTGTATTACAACTAGAGGAATAACACTTTGGATCCCCTCAACACGATGAAGGTATCAACAGACTGAGGTTTAAATGATATATATATTCTTCAAATAAAGATCTAAATACTAGGTTTATTATTATTTTAAACTAATTATAAATTTCACATTTAAAATCCTATATCATGGTTCTAGATATCTTTTTCATTTTCATCAAATAAATGCATTGGTCATGATGATTATTTTCATTTACATTGAGAATTATTCATTGAATCGGGCAATATATGAGTTTTTCCTGACCCCAAAAGGTGATTTCACTACACTTAAAACATTAATGTTCTAAGGAAATGGATTTATAGGGGTATATATTTGGGGTTTCTTAGATCAATTCATTTTATATACATTTCCATGGTATTTAAAATATAGGACGGAATAATTCAAAACATAAATTTTTTCCAATTTCACCTAGAATTAAGAATCTCCTAGTAGAATTTTGAAAGCATATGAGGAGATTCTTATGATTAATTAACTACATATTCCTAAGAGTACTTATGAAATCTATAGTTCATGATATCACAAGTACTAAGGTTTGATATAGAAAATACATAAGTCTCATAGGGAAAATATCAAACTAAATCAGGAGAACTGAAATGGATGGTAGTCAAAACTATATGTTGGTATTTGAGAGAGTAAACCAGGATAAGTTCCTAGTTATTGGGGAAATAAGAATACTAGATATAATGTTGATACCAAAGTAGTCTTATTTTAGATCAGTTTGATAAAATATCCCAGTAGAGATATGGTAATATGTTTAAAAAACATATTACATCCAATGGTTATCATATCTATATAGACTGAGTGCATTGTGGCTTCTGATGGAGCTTAAGAAGTGGTTTAGCAATGATTTGTTCCAATTTTTGGAATTTTCCCGAGCATTTAATGTGTTATGCTATTATGATAGATATTAAACTTTTTTATTATCCAAGATATCAATAATTATAGATAATTAATTGTAAATACTTTATAATATATCCTTTTAAAGTATTTTCTCACAGATATAATGTTTTTTTTAGAAGAGCAGCCATAAAAATGTTGAAGGCCTAATAGGTAATTCCATATATTAGAAAAATAATATTTTTCAAGTGTCATGAACTAGCTTGGGTACCCCAATAACCTGATAACTGAGTCAGTCCCGACATATCTCAAAGGGTGTTCCCAATCCCCACGGGTCGGAAACTAGCACTTCACATCATACAAAAAGAAAGTGGGAATGAATTTTCCACAGACAATGTGGATGAAATATAACATATTAGTATGAATATAAAAGAAACTCCCCTGGGATATGTGTACTAGAAGTTAAAAAGGTGTAAAAGGACAATTTACTATAGAAAAGTACCATAAAATAGGAATAAAAACTGCCCATTTCCTAATGGACGGAACTATCCAAGTCCAAAAATCAATAACTAGAACCACCTCCAAGTGTTTCTTTTCCCCCACTAGAAGCCGGAAAGAGATATTCTACAAACACCCAAAGGCACAAGTAGGGTGTGAGATAAATTCTCAGTAGGGTCTCACCAAGGATTCCATAATATATTCTAATATTAAATTAAACAGATAGGGATTTCAATTTGAAATAAATAGGTTTTTCATTTCAACAGAATATTTAAAACAATTCAAGATTTACATTTCAAATGATGGAAATAAATTATAAAATCATGCATCACATTTCAAAATGATGGAAATACATTTAAGAAAATACATCACATTTCAATTGATGGAACATTTCTAGAACAATGGAACTTTCCACAAATGGCTTAAATAAACACTTTTATATAAAACAATTTATATAAATTAGAAGGTATGTATAAAAGTTTAAAATAATGGAATATATTCATTTAAAATACAAAAAAAAGATATAAACATGTTCATATTCCTTATAATGTACAATATTTACTTGTTATATAGACTCCATAGTCAAGGTGACATGACAGTATTTACATACTCTCCATGGTACTCGGGCCAAAGAGGACTTATCATCATAACCTAAGGGATGTGATGTGCTAAATTTATGTTTTAGATCATTGTAAAGCATAAAGTTCCATCCAAATAACTCACTAACTATATAAATATTTCATTTACTCTAGTAAAAATCAATGACGGGAAATTTAATTCAATAAACCTTAAAATAAAATCAATCCCATTCTCCATTTAAAATATTTCAATTTCCATTTAAAAACCCAAAATAGGTTTTTAATCAAAATTTTCCTTTTCACCAAGATAAAACC
This sequence comes from Viscum album, assembly GCA_963277665.1. NCBI lineage: Eukaryota > Viridiplantae > Streptophyta > Magnoliopsida > Santalales > Viscaceae > Viscum > Viscum album. Next base: position 381,727,778 of record OY728138.1, read on the forward strand.
CTGTGGTTTCTATAAAAACCCATTTTAAGACATTTTAGAAAATAGGTGTTTGAAATAAATTCACAATTCAATTTCACAGTCCATTTTCACACTTAAATTCAACAATTTAATTTTCACAAGTTCCATATATTTCACAAAAAACCACCAATTCAATGGAAATTATTGTTTTTGAAAAATATTACATCAAATCCATTTCATAATTAAATTAAAATAATTAATTAAAATAATTTCCATCAAATCCAAAATTTGAATTAAATAATTCAAATTTCACAATTATCAATAAACAAACCCCAATTCAATGGAATTATGGGTTTTCCAATTTCATCCCAAAAACCCATTTTTAAAAACCCTAATTCAATGGAATTGGGTTTTTCTAAAAACCCAATTGAAATCCATTTAATCAAAATAAAACAATTTCATTTAATTCAAAAAATTAAAATTAAACAAAGTAATTTAGGGTTAATAAAAATTGGGTATCATAACAGAACCACCTACATCAGAATCAATGGAACTTGAAACACCAATCCTTAATCGATATTTGTCAAAAAGGAATGATGATCACATAATATGAGAATTAAGGATCAAACCTAGGTCTATAAATCCAAAATAGAGGGTATTAGATTCATAAAATAACAAGGAGATCTAAAAAACCCTAGTTATGAGAAGGGAGATCACAAAGATAGAGATCGGGGTGAGGAAACTAACTGGGAGAAGATTGGAGAGCATTCCTAAAGCTTTGAATCACTTTTGGGAGGGATTTTAGGGGCCAAGAACTCCTCTTGGGAGCTCTAAGGATGGTATAAATCACTTCTAGGTGGTACTTCTTTGTTGGGGTCCGAAAAGGGTGGTTCATGAATTTTTAATCAAAAGTCAGATTAATTAAAAACCCTTTCACACAGTTTCCTAGGCAGAGGTGCGTGATTTAGAAAAAACTATGCTCAAGTTGTGTGCCTATTTTAAATGGGATTAATTATTCATCTTAAGATGTTTCACTGTTTCTAAACCATGCACCATCTATGAAAAACGCACTACAATGGGTTGCATTTTTTTCTAGGAGAGTGCACGGTTTGGAAAAACTGTGTACCAACCGTCCACAAGCCCAAAAACCTCCAAAATTTTCAGGATTTCACTAGAAGAAACACCAAAAAAACCTAACAGATCATGTTATAAAATAGTTATTTATGAATACCTGAATATATTAAAAGGATGTTACAACCTCCCCACCATAGAAACATCTTGTCCCCAAAAATCCTATGAAGAAGCTTACATGCCAAAAAGATGAAGACAATGCTCTCTCATTAGTTCCACCATCTCCCACATCTCATGAGAATGAGAAAAATGTTTCCATAGAACATGAAAAAAAGTTATCTTCCTATAATGAAGTACATTGGATTTATAATAAACAATTATAAATGGTCGTTCAGTCACAGATAAATCAGGTTTGGCCTCAAGTTCGCCCCAGCTCAGAACATGAGATGTATTAGATAGATACTTTCTCAGCTATGATACATGGAGAACGTTATATATCAATATAAGCTATGGTGGTAGTGCTAAATGGAATGAAACTTTATCCATCTTCTCAACAACCTTAAAGGTCTCACAAAACTAGGAGAAAACTTCCCTTTCCTCCCAATCTGTCGATGACCCAACCGAGGTGAAACCTTCAAGAACACATGGTCATCGACTTGGAATTTTGAAGTTCTATGGGGACATCATCAAAATACTTATATCTGATTTGGTCCATCAACATTATTCGATGAATCATCTAAATATTTTTTGTCATCTCTTGGACCAATCTTGGTCGAACCAAGGAACTTTCACCAATCCCCAACCAACACAATAGATATTTTCATTGGCGGGTATACAAGGCCTTAAAAGGATCCATTCTAATTTTGTATAGGTAAATATTATTATAAAAAAACACAACCAATACCAACTTATCATCACAATCCTCAATAAAGTTGAGAACATAATCATGAAAAATATCATCAAGAATCTGTATAGCCCTTTATGTATTTCCATCCAACTACGGATGGCATGTCGTGCTCAAACGAACGTGAGATCCCAATTCCTCCTAAATTCCTCTTCAAATGTTAGAAGTGAACCATGGATCCCTATCAAAAACTATAGCATTGGGAACTATATTCTTATGAACAATCTATTTTACATACAGAGTTCCCAACTCCTTATCTTTGTATGAATCATGCATGGGTATAAATTGAGCCAACTTGGTCAGCCTATTGATCACAACCCGTATCCCATTATTCTTTTGATGGTTACATTGAAACCCAACCAGAATGTCCATATAGATATCATACCACTTCTAAGTCAGGACCCAAATTGGATGAAGCAAACCCATAGGTTTCTGGTGCCTGGAATTAACCTGTTGGTATGCATAGTAATGAGTGACAAACTTAGCAATTCCCCATATCATACCTAGCCACCAGAACTGTTGTCATATTTCATATAACATATTTTGGTTTCCTAGATACACAAACCACTAGGAACTATGGAAATCCTCCATCACAGATTTCCTTACCACTTATGGAATAAAAAAGTGATTCTAAAGACATATGATGCCCTATTTCGATAATGGCCAATCAGGAATTGCCTCCCCACCATTAAGAGAGTCTCTAATTCTACTAAACTCATCATTAAGATGATTTTTCTAAATAATTAATTTAAGAAGATATGATATAAACTGAACACTATACAAGGAAACCTCTTCCCTTGATTCCTGGTACTAATATACAACTATGCAAAGAGAGCCATCAATTTTCACTCTTCTGATGATTCATTCACTACCTAGGTCAGAATTTTCCTCATCAAACCATCTGCAATGACATTCCCTTTCCCTAGGGTATAAGCAATGTTGAAATTTAAAGGTTGTAAGTACTCCACCCAATGCCTCTAGAATAGATTTAAATATTTTTGAGAGAATATATAACTCAAGGTTCTGTGGTCAGAAAACATGGTAAACCTCTCTTTATAAAGGTAATGTTTCCAACTCTTAAGTGTGTGCATCACAATTTCAAGTTCAAGGTCGTGGGTCATATTATTCTTCTTATGTGACCTAAGATGATGAGATCCATAAGCAATGACATGGTCACCCTACATTACAATGAATCCCTAACCTTAACTCAATGCATCACAAAATCTACATAGGCCTACCCAACCAACAGAAGAGTCAACATCGGTGTAGTAGTTAAAACACATTTCATCTCAACAAAATAATTATGACATTTCTCATCCCAATAAATCATTACTCTCTTCTAAGTTATAGAATTCATTATATAATCCAACTTATAGAAGTACTTAAAAAACTGGTGATAATACCTAGCTAGACCCAAGAATATTTGGATCTCGAAAACATTTTATGGTTGTTCCCGTGTCATAACATCTTTCACCTTTTTAGGATCAACTTAAATACCTTATTCCAACACCATGTGTCCTAATAATTTCACTTCCTAAATCCAAAAATCACATTTAGAAATCTTGGCATTAAGTCAGTTATTTATTAATAAGCTATTAAATGTTATCATATGATGCACATGACCCTCCTATGACATAGAGTAAACAAGGATTTCATCCACAAATACAACCATGAAATTATCTAGATACTCATGGAAAATAATATTCATTAAATCCATGAAAAATTTAGGATCATTGGTTATACAAAAGGGTGTGAAAAGGTACCCATAATGACCAAACCTACTTCTAAATGAATATTTTTTAATGTTAGATACTTTTATCCTCAACTAATGGTAACTAGATCTAAGTTCAATCTTTTAGAACCACTTCTCCCCTTTAAACTAATAAAATAGATCATCAATCTGCAGAAATGGATATTTTTTCGTTATCAAAACTCGATTGAGTTTTTGCTAATAAACACAAAGTTAGAGTGACCCATCTAATTTCTTGCCAAAGATAATTGGTACCACCCATGGTGACCCACTTGGGTGTATAAATCCTTTCTCTATAATATCATCCAACTGGGAATCCATCTCTTGAATTTCAGTTGGTTCCATGCGGTATGATCGAATTTAAACTAGTTGAATCCAAGGAATTATGTCAATGGAAACCTCTACCTCTCTTACTGGCAGAAAACTAGAGAATTCAGAAGGAACCATATCAGGAAACTCAACAAAAAATGGATTTAGATCACCAATTAATGATTCTCTCTCCTAATCAAAAGAAAAAATATATATTACTTTACCCAACATCGGATAAGAAGGTACGGCTCTTCTCAACCTTGGGTCCCATTCTCCTTGAATGGAAAATCATACACCATTAGGTGTAGTATAGGAGACCCATTAAAGATAAAGATAAATTTTGGATTTATTGGAAATGAGTTAATCCATCTCGAGGATGACATCAAGATGTTTCATCTTTTGAATCACAAAACTCCAAGAATACTCGACATCTAATAGATAGAAAACACGAGAGGGACTACGGAGACCCTTCTACTTATTTGTATAAAGGTGTGTAGTAATATCCATTGTTCAAGATAAAATCTCCATATAAATATTAACCATATTAACTATACATGTTTAAATAAACAAATTATATTCACCAATATCAAAGAGAGCAATCACTAATCACAAAGTTATAGTAATGGTACCTCTAACCTTCACTGGACCTATATCTTATTCCTCTTGAGACACTTCTATAGTATGAATATGCTTTATTCTAGATACCTGTGGTTGAAACTATTTTTCATGTGAACTATATGATTGCACTGTAATTTTAGTAGGTGTTGATGATCCCATTCTACTACACGGACTGGAATAAATGTGGAATAATCTATGAAAGTGACCCGAGTGTCCGCATGAGCCACATTTCTTAGGGACATCAGTGCGACTCATCTTTAAATGTCTTGGCTTTCCACACTAGTAATAAACCAAAGGACCTCTTCTAGGAACTTAATGAGGTATAAAGTGACACTTTTGTGAAGAACAACCACAAGAATCATCATGAATCTTATTTACCTTTGAGGAATTCACACTACCACTGGGAAAGAAATAAAATCATGATAACCATGAATTTCCAGCCAGGTTTGTCTGGAACATCATCACTCTATCCATTACATCAACATAAGAAGGTAACATCAGTATGAAAAACTATGAAAAAATATCATGAATAAGTCCCAACTTGAACCTCCAAGCTATTATCCCCTCATTTGATACTATCTCATGTGCAAAATGCACAAGCATAAGAAAACAGTTTTCATACTCTATCATGGTCTTGTTAGCCTTCTTAAGTTTGAAAAACTCTATAGAATTGGCCAACAGCATCGACTCTGGATTGAGCTGGTCAATGAAAAGAACTTTTAAGTATTTCCATACTAATACCTCGTGCTTCTTCACCATCAGCATGGTGTCCCATCATCTCATTAATGGCGATTCTAACCAAAATGTTGAACACTTTACTTTGATTTCGTTGGGTGTCTTAAATAACCCAAACAAACGGTTCATTCTTCTAAACCACTCCTCGGCCTCTTGAGGATCATTTGAACCTTTGAACGGAGCTAGATTCTAGTAAAGTAACTCTTGAGAACCAATCTTGAGAATTTCTCTCTGAGATTCCCCAACTAGAGCCTGAATGGGAACTGGCAGTGGTGACTATCCTAGATCTTGGATAGCATAGATAATAACCTCAACCAAATTCAGGTCAACTGGAGGATTTTCTCGTTGAGGTTCATTAGTAGCTTCCTCATGGGTATAATTTGCATGTTTTCTCATAGGAATGATGCTACACTACATCATTACACAATAAGGAATACATTTTATTAACACTCAAATAGAGAAACAATTGAAAATTAATCCCAACAGATTGACAAACAAGATTTATATTTCAATATATCCAAAATAACTAGGGAAATACAATAAATACCCTCAATATTTCCTTCCCTAAACCACCCCTCATTACTTAAGTATATTTATGGTGATATTTCTCTAGGAACTAAATTGCAACTACCTCTTATGTCCCGAAAAACAATCACAAATGCATACTGACATCAAGGTAAAATGCATGAACTTGCACCTATGATACCACTTTCTTTACAAATCAACATGGGTTCCCTAGTATCCCGATAACCGAGTTGGTCCTGACATATCCCTAAGGGTGTTCCCAATCCCCACAGTTCGGATACTTTCACCTATCATTGTACCCTAAGAAAGTGGGAACAAATTTTCCACAAACAATGAGGAAGCAAGATAATGAATCAGTATGCATACAAAAGAAACACCACTGGGAGATGTGTACCAGAAGTAAAATATTCATAAACAGGAAAAAGTACTATAGTAAAGTACAATAAAAACCTGAAGAAAAACTTCCTAAGTCCCAAAGGATGTAACTATCTAAGTCCATGGATCAATATCTATAATAACCTCCTACTGGTTCCTTTCCCCTCCTTGAACCTAGAAGGAGATAGTCTACAATCACCTAAAGGAACAAGTAGGGTGTGGGATAAAAAAATCCAATAGGATCTCACTAAGTATTCTATAAAAGATTCCATTAATAAATTAACCAAATAGATATTTCAATTTGAAATAAAAAGGTTTTTCATTTCAAAATAATATTTAAATTTAATTTGTACTTCACATCTCAAAAGATGGAAATACTGTAGAAAATCATGATTCAAATTTCAAAAAGATAGAAATGATTTTAATCAAAGGCTTCAAATTTATATTTATGGAACATATATAAAACAATGGAACATTCCAAAATGGATTATATAAAATCTTTTTTATAAAACAGTTTATATTAATAAGAAGGCATGTAAAACAGTTTACAATAATGGAATATATTCATTTGAAATACAAACAAGCAAGAAAAATGGTCATATGCCTAAGAAGGTACAATATTTATAGGGTATAGGGACTCCACACTCAAGGTGACATGGAAATATGTACAGACATCCCTTCAAACTCGGGCCAAAGAGGACTCATCACCATCCCCTAAGGGATGTGATGTGATACATTTATGTTTTAGAATGTTGTAAAGCGTAAATTGAAGTCTAAATAACTCACTAACTACCTAAGGCTTGAATGTTCTCTAGTAAAAAAAATAATGGTAAATTTATTTCAAGCACCCTTCAAGTATAATTAATCCCATTCTTCATTTCAAATATGCTAACTTCCATTTAAAAACCCAAAACAGGTTTTTAATGAAAACATGAATTTTCACCAAGAAAAAACACTAAGGTTTATATCAAAAACCATTTTTAATCCATTTTCACAAATATGGATTTGAAATAAATTCATAATTCAATTTTTACAATCCATTTTCACACATTCCATAAATTTCACAATAAACTCCCAATTCAATGGATAATGGGGGTTTTCATAATGTTTCCATCAAATCCATTTCATAATTAAATTAAAAAAAATTATTAATTTTTTATCCACAAAATCCACAATTTAAATTAAATAACTTAAATTTCATAATTTTCCATAGACACACCCCAATTCTAATGGAATTTGGGGTTTTAAAATTTCTTGCTGAAAACCAATTTTCAAATCCCCAATTCAATGGAATTGGGTTTTTCCAACAAGCCAATAGAAATATATTTAATAAAAATAAAACAATAATTTAATTTAAAAAATTGAAATTAAAAAAATAAATGTTGGGTTAACATAAATTTGACATTGTAATAGAACCCCATACCTCGAGATCAACAGAACTCGCAACGCCAAACCCTAATCAGGATTTTTCAACGAATAATGACAATAACATAATTTGGGAAATAAGGATCAAAATTAGTTATATAAATCCCAAAATAGAGGGTATTAGATTCATTAAAAAATATAGTGATCCATGAAACCCTATATAGGATAAGGGAGATCATGGGAGATAGAGATCTGGGTGAGGAAAATATCAAAAAGAAGATCGATGGGTGTTCCTCGAGATTCAAATTGCTCATGAGAGGGATCTGAGGGGTCAAGAACTCTTATTGGGAGCTCCAAGGATTGAAAAATCACTTATAGGTCATACCAGTCCATGGGGGTCCTAAAAGGGGGGTTAGGGAATTTTTATTCACAATTTATATTAATTAAAATCCCATTCGTATGGTTTCTTAGGAAGAGGCTCACAGTTTAAAAAAACTCTGTGGAAGCCGTGTGACTAATTTAAATGGCCTAAATGGTTCTTATTAATAGGGTGAATAATTTTTAAACCATGTGAAAACTATGAAAATTGCACTTCCTTGCATTACATGGTTTTCTCTAGTGGGACACAGTTTGGGAAAATTGTGTACCAACAATGAACTAGCCCATAAAATTTGAAAAAAATTAAAATTTTACCCAATGCAACCCCAAACGAAACCCAGCCAAATCATGACTTAAAATAGGAGTTTAAGAATACCTAAAAATAGTAACATGATGTTACATCATGTGAGGCTAACTCATTAGTTAATAGTTGTCTCTAGTGAAAGTATGAGTCAGTTAGATTTGGTCCCCTAGAAACAAATGACTTTTTACTTTTGGTTACCCATATATTCAAAGGATTAAATATTAATATATATATATATATATATTATCACATTCTGAGTTTTCTTTTGAATAAAATTAAATTATAATGTACTAAAAATATATGTCACGTTGAAAGGTTATAATATTTTCAACTACGATGAGAACCTTAATTTGTTAGGGAAATATTCATAAATATATGTTTCATGGTCAGATTATGTCTATTTGAGGCCAAGAAAATTATGTTTTAATATTATGAGTAGGGTATTTATTAGACATGGACATTTTTTTCATTATGTTCTCATTTGTTAATTTATAGGAGTGATTGTTATATGAATAGACCTACCTGTAGGAATTCCCCAAGTTATATTTTATCATTGCATATTTCTACTTGCAGACATGTGAATTGTTCCTTAGACTTGAGATTAGTCTTAATGTATATCATGAATATTGTACTCAGAGGTATTGAAAATAATTATCAGGAAATATAGTCATGGTGAGGTCGGATACATTGGGTGCATCATGAGTGATATGAATTTGATAAAAAAAATCCAAGAATGAACTTTTCCCAGCCCATTTTAATGGGAGAAGATATTTCAGGCCCCATTATTGGAATGTAAATGTCTAATTAAGTTAATATCCATAGAAATTTTTTCAATTAGTTTATTTCATGAAATTGAAAATAGATATATCAATAATATAGGAAAATGACACAAGTAATACAACTTTCTTGATATGATATTGAGATGAAGAGAATATATTACACAGTGAGCACCCATTGAATATTTTTTTCATTAAAACATTAACAGTTTTACCTATGGGCATCTTGACATGTTGCAATATGATGATCTTAGATATTAGGATTTTTCACCTAATAACACTAAGAAAGATTCATAGAGGGTCACACAAAAAGTTTATCAAGAACCTTGGTTAAATTCTATATGAAATAACTATTAGAATAAATATTTTTCTCCAGTCATGAGGAATTTTTATTATTTTGATTATGTTGATCGTATTAATTTAATTAGGGTCTATGTGTATATATATATATATATGAGTTAAATATTAAATAAATACTTATTAGATAGTTTATAGATATAATAATTTTTTTCAATGAATAGTATATTGATATTTATTTATTTAAATACATAGTTATTATTAAATGTTTGATAAATGTTAATGAGGATTGATGATCCATATTAAGGATCCAAAATAAATGATATATTATATTTAAAATCATTTAAATGAATAATAATTTATTAATTTAGGAAATTATATTTAAATATCATTTTTTTAGTAAAAATAAATGAACTAAAAATAATAATAATGTTATTATAGTTATTATTCGACGTGGGGTTTACTTATAATTAAGAGATTGGATGAGTTCCTTTGTTCAATAACTAATTATCAAAATAATTTATATAATTGAATTATATCATTTCTAGGGTTAAATATTTATTGCGTGAAAATATTTCACTAGATAATTCTCTCAATACATAGAGGGAACTTTCTCAAGAATTCTCTCAAGAACAGAGAGTATCAATCCTCCACCTTCCTCTCACAACTAAGAGAAATAAATTAAATTTTTCAAAACCAAAATGGATTATTTTTATAATCAATAAAAAATGATGAAAGTGACTTGGATTTTATGAACTAGCCCTCATAGTTTTAGGGGTGATGTTTTGAGGCTCATAAAGCATGTGGGGATACTGGTATAGGGATTATACACTTCAATATTTCGTCACAATGAGTGTGTGACGAGATATGCAAAACTAATTTGACAACAAAGAATGAATTATTATATATATAAATTAATTATAAAATATATTTCAAAATATCCACTCTATGAATATTTTGAGATTTAAATCAACATGTTTTGGGGATTTATCCAAATAAAATGTTGAAAATAATTTTTTTTGAATAGGTACAACTGCTTTTGTCACATCCCAAATTTTTAAAAGGAGACAATATGTTCAATAGCGTGCATAATATGCCACATCGAACTTAAGAGAACAAATAAATATTATTATGTTACCTTATAACCTAGCTGTTAAATGGAGTGAAAGAAAAATATTAATTTATTTATGAAAATATTGTTTAAACATGTATTTAATTAATTATTTTATGAACAATTATTTATAAATGAAAATAAAACCCTTTTTAATTAAAAGGAAATGTTTTTTTGAAAGAACTATTTAAATGAAAATAAGTGAGTTTTTAAAATAATAAAATCACTATTTATGGATTTTATTAATTAAATATAAATTTAATATATTAAATTTAATGATTAAACTTCATATTATATGTTTTCTATGCATGATATAATAAAAATTTCAATTTTTCAGATAAAATAAGTATTTTTCAAAAAAATATAATTTTACTACATTTTGATGGAGAACCCATTTAAAATCTATATTTTTACACTTTTATAAGTTCTATTTGAAAAAATAAAATTATTATCTGGAAGTGGGACATAAAGTTTTACTTTTTTTTAATTTTTGTATTTTTCTGAAAAAAATTAATATTTAAATGAATAGTGAAAAATACTACATTTTAATTCAAAAATGCTTTTTCATCTATGTTATTTATATTGTAGATTATATTTTTAATTAGTTTTAAAGGATAATTAGATTAATTTATTGTCATTTAAACCAATTTGGACCATTTAAATTATTTTCACATTGAAATTAGATATAAAGGCTTGTCAGTATTTTGATGGGTTTTACTTTTAAAAAAACATGTTTTCTTGTTTTGACAATAGAGATTAATTTTAAATTAATTAATGCAACTTATGTGTTTTGAAATTGGAAATATTTATTATATATTTTTAATCAAAAGTTCCAAATTATCTAAATATGTCATTTTTAATTTTTGGACATTAGGAATAGTAACTTTAGTAATTATTTTAATTACCATGATTAACGGTAAATCTGCTAATTAAAGGTAAAATTAATATTATAATAACATAAAACTACCCTAACACTTGTCCTAATTTAATTGGATGATTTTATACCAACAATTAGAATCCTTAGGTCGATTTTAGGACCAATTGGTGCAACTTGGATGACTTTAATGTGTTTATAATATTATATTCAATGAATAGTCATTTTTGTTACACTTTTGTTTTTTAAAAGTAAAGAATTTTAATATGGAGTTATACAAGGGATCTCTTCAACTATAAATAGTAATTGGAAAGATAAAATTATTAACTGCAACATTTTAATTTATTTATATTTTTTAAAATTAAATAACTAAATTTAATTATGACACAATAATGATATAGTAATTTCTTAATTAATGAAATAATCAAATATTTGATATTATAAATTTTAAAATAAATATTATCTAACATAATTTATGCCATGCATGAATTTTTTGAGATAATTTTGGCATGTTTTGGATGATTTAAAGTATTTGGTTTGAAATTATTTTCTTATTATGATATTTGTAAAAGTCAACTGATGAATAGTGTCAAAATTGACACTATTTGTATTTTAGAATATAAAATATTTTATTAAATGGTATTAAATTACTAAAAATTTAAGATTTATTCAAATGTTTTGGATAAGTCCAAATATGTCATAAATGGAAATATTTTAGGTCTTTTGACATGTTATCATAATTTCATTAAGCCACAAAGTGTATATAACATAATATCATGCTAAGATTAAAAAGGGTAAAATAAGGGATAAACCAAAAAGACAAGGATTAAAAAAAATTAAACACTTGACTAATTTTAATTGGATGATAGTGATTCGACCCAAAATCATCTTATATTCAAAATAAATTATTTTGGGATCATTTGGAATTGAATTTGAATTTATATTAATTTAATATTTTAAGAGTTTCCAAGGATTCTCTTCCCCTATCCTATAAAAAGGTACACAAAATTCTCTAATACTCACACTTCCAAAGCCTTTTGATTTGTCCAAGATATGCACAACCCTCTTCCTAGAATCTCTCTCCATGTTATTGAGGCCTTATTTTAGGTATATTACACTTCTTATAGTTGGTAAGGTGTTCTTCAAAGGTGATCAACCGAAGAAGAGGTGTCGTTTATTAAGTGTTTCTATTTTATTTCTTATACTACTTCCTCTAAAAATTATTCTTATAAGATGAAATAATAACTCTAATATCCTCAATATACTTATATTTTATCATAGTAATTTCATCACCTAAATCCATCACTAATTTCATCAAATGGGAAATGATCATTTGGTTTGTGTGAACGGCGGACTACAGCCTCAAAAAACGATATAGTTCATTTTTCATTATCATCTATAAAGACTGGTTATAATGATGGAATAAATGTTTATATATTATATTATTGAAATATTTATCATTTTAAAATAATAATATTTCAATTATGTTCTCACCTTCAATGCATATAAAAATGATAACTTCATTCGTGCGTGCGTGTAAACTATCACCTCAACGAAACGATGTGAATCGTTTTTATTCACCACATCACTTGTATGATATATATATATATAAGTATATTTAAATTATTATTATGATTTTAATAATATTATGATCATTTTGGAAAGTTAAAATAATAATTAACTTATTTCAATAATGATAAATGAAAAATGGAAATGTTACTCATGCGTATGTAAGGATTACCGTCTTCATGATTGTAACATTGTTCATTTTTTATATACACATTAAATGAATGAATTTAAAAGTAAAATTGATATATAAAAGTGATTATTATTTCATGAATATTATTCGGGTGATTATGTACTCATCACCACATGAACTATTTACATCAATCTGAGTTCATTTTTGACTCAAGTACCGATTATCGACAAAACATCCGATATGAACTTAAATAATTATGTAATTGTTATAACATGATAATAAGTGATATAAAAGGAATAAAAAACATGAGAAATGTTATCAATCAAGTATAAATTAACATAAGTTTATTATTCAGGATTGTAAATATTGTACTTGATGAGTCAAACTCAAGGTAAGGGATTTATTCTCAATCTCCTTTCATTGATTCATTTCTAGATAATATGAAACTTTATTATTTTATAAGGAATATATATAGACACTATGACATTTTATATCCATATTTTATCTATAATAATGTTATTTATTGTTTTGTTAAATGTATTAATTCATGGAGATTAACATTTAAATGTTCAAAGTGGTATGGGACACCTTGATCATGTAAAGACTTGATTATCAAATATTTTTCTTCATGGTATTAATTTACATATTTATTTATGTGGATATAAAAGGATTATATAGGAAATTTTATGTGATTGTTTAATTTCATTAAAAGTTTTAAAAATGGAATATTTTGATATAAATCTTTTTACTTTCTATACCAAACGAAAAAAGTAATGTTTTTTGTTTTAACGTATACGGGGACAATAAATTCTATTATACCGTAACCATTATTTGATATTTGGCTTCCTATATAAGCCTTATTGTATTTTGAAAGGAAAAGAAATACCTTATTTGGGTATCTTGGTATTGAAAATAGGTTCTTAAATGAGAATGGTATTTTTATATGAAAATATTTTTCATATGGGATTAGAAGAGTTTTTCAAAAGAGTTTTGTGATTAAAATGTTTTTGAAATGTTACTTGAGAATTATATGAAACGGGTGAGGCTAATATAGCTTATACAAAGGGATGATCCCCGTTATAGCTTGCAGGTGAGCCAAACATAGATTATATGAGTGGTTGGGCCCCAATATAGATCACGAGTGAGCCCTTTATAACTTATATGAAGGGTTGAGCCCCATTATAGCTCATGGGTGAGCCCGATATGTCTTATACGAAGGGGGATCCCCATTATAGATCCCCAATTTGGAAGTCAACTATATGGTTATTCCAATTGGAATAGGTTTGAAAGGGTTTTATGTATATGATTCTCTAAGTCACCTAAATGATTTTTAATTTATTTCGATTTGGTTTAATGTTTTTATTTGACCAAAAATTATGAGTGTTATTCATGTGAAAATGTTTTGTTTCATTTTCTCAAAGAACGTTAAATGGGTTACCAAGTTTTAACTAGACTAGCAGTTTCTTTATTTTTATGTACCTTACTGAGATTTTGTGCTTATCCCAAGTTTTAAAAAAAATTCACAGGTATTAAGTATAAGTACCAGGCCTTATTACATTTCATAATCTTGAATTTTAGTCAAGAACTTACTTACTTTCACATTGAGGATCTTTTCAAGTATAGAGTTTTAGAGAATTGGGATATAATACATACATAACATTCCACATTTATATAAAATGGATACCATAAAACATTATCCATTTCTTCTAAAATATAAAAAGTTTCAAATAAAACAATTTTTCATTGAAAAGTATTTATAACATTTAACTAGACTTCTTTCTTTGTCTTACACGTCTTTATAACTTGTGAAAATCATTTAAAAACTTGGTATGGGTATAAAAAGCTCAGTGAGGGGTATACAACGAAGGAATGAAAACATTAGTCCATGAATACCTGTAAACATATCAAATAATTTTCAAAAATATATACTTGTCGCCCATATATACATACTTTGTGAAACTTGATATATCCACGAAATTTCCACAAAACATAAAGAATATAAATAGAACCATAAATGTAACAACATAGGTATTTATAGAATAATACATTTTCATATCTATTAATATTTAAAAATATGATATTAATTTTATGCTAAAAATGAAACATTTTCTAATAGATTACTCGAAGCGCAATAACGGGTTTCTCTAAAATCTTACCTTGCACACAACGTTGAGTTATACCGAAATATAATACAATAATAATATAATTATTTTAAATGGTTGTTAATGCCCAGTTGTTATATTGGTGGGAATGAAAAAAAATAAACTACAATAATATTACACATGTTTGTTAAATGTTTTTACATTTATCCAATAAATTTTATATGCTTAAAATAAAAATGAATCTGATTTTAAGAATGAAAAACTCTATAATTTTTAAAAGGTCATTTTACATATTTTTCATGGAGAACCCATTTTAAATATATTTTTTCACTTTTATATGTTCTATTTAAAAAAAATAAACTTCTTATATAGAATAGATACATCAAAATTTACTTTGGATAAATTTTTGGTAATTTTCAGATAAAGTTCTTTTTTTAATAAATAGTGAAAAATACTTTATTTTAATTCAAAACTACCTTTTCATCTAATTTATTTATATAGTTATAGTTTTATTTTAATTGGTTTTAAAGTTTAATTGGATTATATTTTTATAATTTAATATAATTTTGGTCATTAGAAGTAATTTCACATTTTAATTGGACATTTATACATGTCTATCTTTTGGTAGTTTTTAATTCTTAAAAACATGCTTTCTGGTTTTGACAATGGGAATTAATTTTAAATTAAATACTACAATTTCTATGTTTTGAATTTGGAAACATGGATTCCATATTTGGAATAATAAGGTTCAAATTATTTAAATAGGTACCTTTTATTTTTGGATATTATGAATAGTAAATTTGGTAATTATTTTTATTTACCATGGTTAAAGGGTAAATCAGGAAAATACTCATAAAACAAATAATAATATAATAATATAAAACGATCGTAAAATGTGTCCAAATATTATTTTATGAGATATTTTTGACCATGCACATCCTCAGGCCAAGGATTTGGCATTTGGAAGCCACTTGGGTGTGAAAATGACATTTTATAATTTTTAATTCAAAGAAAAGGGAAATATAACATAAACATGTATCTTTTAATAAAAAAATTTTAATATAGGGTTATGTAACTGATATATATAACTATATATAGTTATTATAAATATTAAAAATAATTCTAAATCATTGTATTTTATTTATAATTTTTATACATTAAATAAATAAATTTATTTATAACACAATGATGATGCAGTGATTACCATATTAATAAAAGATTCAAATAAATGATATTATAAATATTAAAATAAATCAAAATTTGTTATTTTTATGACATTCAAGAATTTTTTGGATGAAATTGTCATATATTATTTTAATTAATGCCTTTGGTTCAAATGAATCCTATTTTTATGACTTTAACAAAAATTAATTACTAAATAGTGTCAAAATTGACATAAATGAGTTTTTAAAACAAATACTATTTTATTAAATGATATAATAGTTCTAAAAATATAAGATTCAGAAAACTGAATTATATAATGTTAAAAATTTCATTAATGATCCACTTGTGGTTCTCTTTCATTTTATAGTAACTATTGTAACCATATATTATAAAAATACAAGAAGACATGGTAAGAGTTAATGTTTTTAACTAAGGGTTAAAGCTAAAAGATAAGGTTAATTTTGTGACATAAAAATATATAAAACCTATTTGTTGAGACTATTTCAACCCATTATCATCTTATCATAAAAATTTATCACTTTTTAACTATTATAATTCTAAAATCATTTTGTAATAAAATAATATTTTAAGACTTTTTTAAAGTGACCCTCCTCCCTCTTATAGAAGGCCACCACCTCTACCCACTTACTCAGACATCTCAAGCCCCTTTTCTTATCCAACTTCTACTAAAATAATCTCCCAAAATCCCTCCTTTAATCCTAGATTCCTTACCTTGGGTAGAAGGAAATTCAAAAAATCTTATTGGGGCAAATCAAAAGAAGTTACCCGATTTAGAGGTAACGTCTTCTCTCAAGTTCCTTTATTTTATTTTCCTTATTCACTCCCTATGATATTATTATTATTTTATTGCATAAAAAAATATTATCCCCAATATACTATGAAGTTTTTATAATAAATATTTGAACTACACTTACACACACCTCTATCTAATGGATACAAACATATTGTTTCCCTATACAGGGAATTACTGCATCACGAAACGATAATTGTTCAATTTTCTCTCAACACCTCTCATGTTGGTCATTATTATAGCACTGTATTTATATATGATATATATTATATTTATATTTTTCTCTATTCTTCTGTATTTTTTTATTTACTTTATACCTTTATGCTTTCTATAATGTGTAAATACGATAATTTCATTTGAGTAAGTGCGGACTACAACCCCCTCAAAGTGATATGACTCGTTCATGCCATACATGAAACGTATAGAGGATTGAATTAATGAAATTATGTAACATATATAACATATATATTATACTGTAATTATAACATGCCTATGTATCATTTATTTTTCATTATTTTAAGATGAAAAAGAAATGAAAGTAGAGTTCATGCGTACGTAGGGCCTACCGTCTCCATGAACGGTGCATTTAATTTTTTATCTCCAAAGGTTATAGAATATTATAAATACATATATACTAGATATATGTGATACTTAATTCATTAATATAATTATGGATATGATGGAAAATTTACATCAAAACAAGTTCATTTTCGACTCAGGTATTGAATATCAACAAACCGACCGATATGAACTTACAAAATTATGTGATTGTTATAACAATGTAATAAGTGGTATAAAAGGGAGAATAAACTTTAAAAAGGTTCTGAAACAAGTAGAAATTTACTTAAGTTTTTATCTAGGAAGAATAAGGAACATATGTGACGATTTGGACTCAAGGTAAGGGACTTCATCTCAATATCCTTTCATTGAGGCATATTTTGGTTGATACATGACCTTCTTTTATATGGTGTATAATTATAACATTTTCCTTTTAATTTAATTCAACAGTTTTCAAAAGGAATCTTTTCTTATGATGATTTTTACTAAATGAAAAATGGAATGTTTCTTTTTAACGTACGCGGTGACAACGACCTCTTATCCGCTATGAGCATTATCTGAGATTTGGGTTCATTAACAATTTGTATTGTTTTTAAAAGGAAAATAAATAATATATACCCTTTTATGTATTTTGGTATTGAAAATGGTTTTTATAATTAATTTATTATATCAATATCTTGATATAATTTCTTCGGATTTCTATAAGGACCCGGCCTTAAAACATACATAATATTGAATTAGGTTAATAATTCACATTTAGGATCTTTTCAGGTTTAGAGTCTTAGAGAATTAGGTCATAACTATTAAATTTTTTTCAAAAATTACAAAGTAGAAACTGCTACTCTGTTTCCATTTTTTTCACAAAACAAAAACTCTTGAAAAAAAGAGTCATGTATAGTTCCATGTTTAAGATACCAAGACTTTTCCTTGATCTCATCCATGACCCTATTCTTCTTTAAGTCCTATGGAAAAACATTTTAAAACTTTGGAAAAGCATAAAAATCTCAGTAAGGGATACAAAAAGAAGAAAAACTATTAGTTTTTCAAAACAATAAGTAAACCATTAATACTTTAACATAAGTAATACTTTTCACCTTTTTGAAGTAGTAAATACTCTTCACTGAATAAAATATCATTACATACCATTTTGTAACCAAAATATTACCATAAAACCCATATATAGAACACATAACATATAAAGGTAACTTGGGACATAAACATACTTAAATGGAATAACCATACGGTCGACTTCCACACATATCACTAAATGTAATAGACATACGGCTGACTTCCATACCCAATGCATTGGAGGTTATAACATAACCACTCGTCCTGGTTTTCACAGCACCACCCGTCATATGGCTTATCACATAACCACCCGTCAAATGTCCAAGTACCATCATAGAGCATAAAATATTTCAAATATAAACATTCCACTAATAATATTTCATTTGAAATCACAATAAGTAATTTCAAGATATTGAAATAATCAATACATTTTCATAAACCATTTAAAAAGATATTTTTGAATCAAAGTATCACATACCACTTTGAAGCTTTTAATGTAATTATAATTTTAAAACATTAATGTCCATATAAATAAATAATCAAAACCATTTTTAAAACATGGAAATTAAAGATAAATATTTAGAATAATAAATATTTAAAACATTTAAAATGATATTTTAGTTAAAGAGTTTTTAACAAAATGAGAGACTCTTAAATATAAATAATTGAGGAATAAAATTTAATAAGAACTTTATAATATCATGAGAACAAAGGGATTCATGATATAATATGATAAAGGATATTATATACACAATATAAGAGTGAATTGGTGCATAACAAAAATGAACTCTCAATGGAAATGTAGATTGAGATAAAATCCCTTATAAAGACGGTATCCTTAAATTAAGGATAAATAAATCACATAATTATGTGTGAAAAATATAAATACACCCAATATAAGTGGATATTATGTGTAAAAAAATCATAGGTCATTCACACATATTCATAGGACGACATATTCAAGAAGTACAAGTTTAACCCAAAGAATTGAAATTGGGTTAAGAAGTTCACTTGCAAAAATTAGAAAGCCTAACGGCATAACTTTAGAATTCAGAAAATTAGTTGATGAGATAAAAAGGGTATCTCATCACATTGAAATAATATTTAAATCAATAAAGATATATAATAACATATCCCAACATAATAATATGTAAATTAAAAGACATAACAAAACAAAGTCTTTTAAAAAGAGGAGGGTGAAAGGTTCCCTTACCGATTTGGTAACTTACAAAACATACACCACATGATAGAAGGATCATACAATGAAGATTTAAATTCTCATAAATGAAATTATATTACACAAATAGTACAATCATTGGCAGTACATACACCACACAAAAGGAAATAGTGGCAAATATAGCATGAATCTCACGGGAATAAAAAGTGAGATGAAAACTTTTACCACATTTTAATCAACTGGGTCATTTGACCAAAAGTTAATAACCAAAAAATGAATAAGAAAATAACATGAATATAATTAATATCATTATAATATATATCAAATGTGAGTATACAATACACCACATGCAATGAATAAGTGGTGAACAAAGGAAATCTCACAGAATTAAACGTGAGATAAGAAATCTCCTTACCTCGTTGTCCGACTTGACCCATTCGTTCTTTAATCTCCTGAATAATAAACTAAAGTTAATTTCTACTTGATTAAGAACCGTTTTAATGTTTATTATTCTTTTTTATATCAATTATCACCATGTTATAAGCATTATGTAATCATTTATGTTAATAATGGTCGTTTTGCTGATATTTGGAACTTGAGTCAAAAATGAACTTCTTATAATTACAAAATGTCCATCTGGTAAAACATAAACTATATACAGAATGATATTAATTATGTATATATCATACATATCATATATATCCATTATATATATGTATTTATAATAGTACATAAAATTTGTAGGTAACAAATGAAATGCACCGTTCATTGAGACGGTAAGCCGTACGTACGCATGAACGTTACTTTCATTTATATTTCGCATTTTAATATAATTAAAACATAATGATACAAATTTATATTATAATTACAGTATAATATCATATAAAATATAATTAACTCCATCCTTTATATGTCCCACATAAGGTATTAACGAGTCATGTCACTTTGAGGGGGCGGTAGTCCACACTTCCTCAAATTAAATTATCACGTTTACCCATAATGGAAACCATAATGGTATACTATAAATTAAAAATATAGAAGAATAAATAAAAAATAAACATAATATATATATATATATCATATATCATATATAAATACATTGTCATCTTAATGGCCACCATTAGAGGTGGTAGGAGGTAATTGAACAATCATTGTTTCTTGAGGCGTTAGTTTTCCATCCACAGAAACATTATGTTCGTCGCCCATTAGATGGAGGTGTGTGTGAGTGTAGTTAGAATCCTTCTCATAAAACATCATAGTATATTTATGATACTATTTTTTCTATAAAATAAAGTAATAAAAAGAGTTTATGTGGTTGGATAAGTAAAATAAATGAAAACAATTTAGGAGAAACTGTTACCTTTAATTTGGGTAACTCCCTTTGGTTTGAACCAAAAGGACTTGTTGAAGTGACTTCCGCATAAGTTAAGTATTCTAGAAATAGGATAGGGATGTAGAGAGACTAATTGGGTAGAGTTTGGATGAGACAAAATTCCTGAGAGGTGTGTGGAATTGGTTAGAAGTGGTGTTCTTTTATAAGGGGGAGGAGGGGCTCTTTAGGAAAGTTTGAAACAATTATTTTATTATAAACTTATCTTCGGTTTCAAAAGGTCCAAAAATAATTAAATTCGAAGATTAGATGACTCTTTGTTGAAATAAAATCATCCAATAATAATTTGACAGATTTTGGATATTATTTTAATATTTATAATCTTATTTATTTAAATCATTTATTAATGAGGTAAATACTACAACATTATTGTGTCATATATAATTTAATTTATTTGATGTCAAAAAACTATAATAAAAATATGATGATGTATTAAATCTTTTTATCTTTCCAAATAATATTTATAGTCAAAAATATGACTTATATAACCCCATTTAAAAATTCATTTACTAAAAGATATTTATTTATGTCATTTTTTCCTTTACTTTAAGTTAATTAAAATAAAGTTTCATTATCATTCATAAGTGGCTCCATGGGGTCCCAAAATATACCCAAGGATTACCATGGTCGGCCATTACTCATCCAATAAGGTTATGACAAGTGTTGAGGTAATTTGGTACTATTATGATATTCTTTTTACCTTGAATTACCCTATTTACCTTTAACAGCAGTAAATAAAAGTCAAAAGTTACTATTCATAAAAAAATATTTTCATCTTATTGAACCGAATTTTACATACTAACAGCAACCATATATGTCAGATTTTAAAAATTCAATTCACAGAAGCGGTAAAATTTCATTTAAATGAAAAAGTCGATTTTTTAACTACTACTTAGTGGTTTCACTATTCATCAAAAATTGAAGTTTTTCAAAAAAATACCAAAAACTCAGCCTAAGCTATATTTGATATTCCGAATTAAAAAAGTATTTATATTTTAAAAAATTCAAAACAATGAAGTTTCATTAATTAATTTAAAATTAATTCCCGTTGTCGAAACAAATAGCGTGTTTTTAAGAAACAATAACTGTCAAAAGATCAAGACTTGTTTATGTCCAATTTCAATGTGAAATTAATTCCAATGAGCAAAATTGGATTAAATGGTAAGAATGTATTCTAATTATACTTTAAAACCAATTAAAAAAGATAATATAACCATATAAATAAATTAGATTAAAAGGCATTTTTGCATTAAAATACAGTATTTTTCATTATTCATCAAATAATGAATTTTATTTGAAAAATACCAAAATTTTACCCAAAGTAAAATTTGATGTCCTGATTCTAATGAAGAATTTTATTTTTTCAAATGGAACATATAAAAGTGACCAAAACTAGATTTAATGAGGGTTCTCCGTCAAAAGGTAGTAAATCCACCTTTAGGGAATATTAGAGTATTCATGCTTAAAATCGAATTATTTTCTTATTTTAAGCCTCTAAATTTTATTGGATAAATATAAAAACATTTAAAAAACATGTATAATAATATTTTAGTTAGTTATTTTCATTCTCACCAATACAAGGTCTAGGTGTTAACTATCATTTAAAATAATAATATTATATTATCAGTGTGCAACATAAGATTTTAAAGAAACTCATTATTGTGTATCGTGTACGCCATTGAACATATCATCCCCTTTAAAGTAGAATTAATATTTAATTCAAAAATATTAATAAATATGAAAAATTTCATGTTCTTTATTTACCTGGGATGTTACATCCTTCTACCCTTTTGGGAATTGCGTCCTCATATTTTTAAAACTTGGCTTAGAAACTTCATTAAAAATCTCATAGCAGAAAAGAGTCAGTAAAACTATCACTTTAAAAGAAATAAAGAGAAGTACAAAGGTCACCTGAGATAACCCATACTAGGATTCCTTGTAGTAAAACATGGATATGGAAGAGAAAAAAACCATCATGTTTGGATCAAGAGTGATAGAAATAATGATTAAGAGAAAGTTAACCAACAGAAAAGTACAAACTTGTGATGTGTTAAGCGGTCTTTGATTACCCAGTCGGAAACATAAACTGGAAACGTTTTTTTTAGTTCCTTTTCATAATTTGAGGAATTAATTTACTACATAGAATAAGAACATAAGAAAATATACTTACCTTCAAGTTGAGTTTCAGCATTTAATAAGTTTTTACCAAAAACTTATCTTTTCTCCAAACAAAGAGCATTCAAAAAGACTTCGTCACGTCAAAATCATAAGAATAAACTTCTAGAGAATCACATAATCCACAAAAAAAACTCTATATTTCCCCTTTCTTTAGACATTAACCAAAACCAAAAATGGTTAGTATGAGATCATATAATCCCCAAAAATGATAATCCTATATAAAAATAAATACTACTCTTAATCTCCCAAATTCAACAAAAAGTACCCAAAGTTCAATAAAGACCATTCAATATTCCATTGTCCTTAAAATTATTCAAAATAACCCAAACTAAGATTGAAACCCAAAAATAAAAAGGATTTAGTCACATGGTCTTCAACTATAAATATTTACATTTATTTCCAAATAAAAAAAACTGACTAATCTTAAAGTCTCATACTGAAGTATAATTAACCAAATCACATATTCTCTATGATAGGTTAATCATTTCCATAAAAATCCCAAATCACCAAGTGTCCATAATAAAAACATATATTCTCCCAAAATAAAATTCCACCATTACTCATCAAAAGCAAAGATAATTATTCCTTGAATAACATTTTCATATATCAAACTTCAGGGTTACACATACTATAAAAATTCTTCAAATATAATACCATCATCAAAAGAGCCTTAATAATTTTAAGTATTTCAACATCTTAAAATCTACCATAACTCTTGAATCCCTTATATTTTGACGTCTTACTCATTAAAAATTATTGATGATCCATTAACCATTATTTACCAACTTATTCTGAAATACTTCCTTCCTACAAACAAAATCATGAATCGTATCCTAAGATTCAATAATGCCAAAACATATGTTAAAAAATAATCCATATATCTCATTGGTCATTGTCAGTTTATTCATCCTAAATTGGAATGGCATTAGGTATTGGAAAACATATATTTGTACAATCCTGGTGATCCCATTCTTGAAACAACTTCGTAGGACATCTGTTTGTATAATGATTATTCACACCACATTGAAAACATTCAATTGATCCCTTAGAAAGAACTTCTTTCACTTTCCTAGAGTCAACAAGATGCTTCCTTTTTCCATGGCAGGTTCTTGCTTTATGACATTCATTCCCACATCTATAGAATCTTTCCATCCCTTTGAAGAATTTTCCTAGGTGTTTCTTTCCACATCCTTGACACATAGGTTTTTATCATACTTACCTTTATAGTTATTACCTGAACTTCTGTAGGGATTTGTTTATCGCATATACAATGCCTTATAAAAATCACCAAGGTTCAAGTTGTGAGTCATGACTCTAAATAATTGGTTTATAATAACAACAAAAGTTCTCATTGTAACTCTCATTTTATTCAGTTTCACATTCAGAAAACTGTCACCATTTTCTTCACATCCACTGTTACTTTGGTTCTTGCTAGATCCAGCCATTTAATAAAACCAAAAAGGTCAGTGTGAGTATATCAGTAAAATATTCATGTAATATATTATGAGGATGGTAAATACTTATTCATGTTATCTTAAACTCATTCAAAATAACTACGACTCTTTCTAATGTGATAACCATTATGGTTATGTCACTTATGCTTAGATAACACCCTAACCTCTAAAGTTATCTAAACTGACCTCTGATACCGACTATAAGGACCCAGTCTTAAAACATACATAATATTGAATTAGGTTAATAATTCACATTGAGGATCTTTTCAGGATAATAGTTTTAGAGAATTAGGTCATAACTATTACATTTCTTTTCAAAAATTACATAGTAAGGGATACACAAAAAAAGGAAAACTATTAGTTTTTCAAAACAACAAGTAAACCATGAATACATTAACATATGTAATACCTTTCACCTTTATGAAGTAGTAAATACTCTTCACTGAATAAAAGATCATTACTTACCCTTTTGTAACAAAAATATTATCATACAACCCATACAAATAACGGATAACATATAAAGGTAACTTGGTACATAAACACACTTAAATGGAATAACCATATGGTCGAATTCCACACATATCACTAAATAGAATAGCCATACATCCAACTTCCATACCCAATGCATTGGAGGTTATAACGTAACCACGTGTCCTAGTTTTCAAAGCACCACCCGTCATATTTTTTATCACATAACCACCTGTCAAATGTCCAAGTACCATCATATCACATAAAATATTGAAAATATGAACATTTCACTAATAATATTTCATTTTAAATCACAAGAATTAATTTCAAGATATTGAAATAATCAATCCTTTTTCATAAATCATTTAAAAATAGATTTTTGAATCAAAGTGTCCCATACCACTTTGAAAATTTAATGGAATTATAATTTTAAAACATTAATGTCTATATAAATTAATAATCAAAACCATTTTTAAAATATGTACATTAAAGATAAATATTTAGAATAATAATTCTTTACAACATTTAAAATGATATTTTAGTTAAAGAGTTTTTAACAAAATGAGAGACTCTTGAATAAAAATAATTGAGGAATAACATTTAATCAGAACTTTATAATATCATGAGAATAAAGGGATTCATGATATAATATGACAAAGGATAGTATATACACCATATAAGAGTGAATTGGTTCATGACAACAATGAAGTCTCAATGGAAATGTAGATTGAGATGAAATCCCTTATAAAGATGGTATCTTTAAATTAAGGATAAATCAATCACATAATTATGTGTAAAAAATATAAATACACCCAATATAAGTGGATATTAAGTGTAAAACAATCATAGGTCATTCAAATATATTCATAGGACGACATATTCAAGAAGTACAAGTTTAACCCAAAGAATTGAAATTGGCTTAAGAAGTTCCCTTGCGAAAATTCGAAAGCCTAACGGCGTCAATTTAGAATTCAGAAAGTGAGTTGGTTAGATAAAAAGTTTATCCCATAAATTTTAAATAAAATTTACATCAATAAGGATATATAATAACATATCCCAACATAATAAGATGTAAATTAAAAGACATACCAAAAATAAGTCTTTTAAAAAGAGGAGGGTGAAAGGTTCCCTTACCGATTTGGTAACTTACAAAACATACGCCACATGAAAGAAGGATCATACAATGAAGATTTAGATACTAATAAATGAAATTATATTACACAAAGAGTACAATTATGGTTATTACATACACCACACAAAAGGAAATAGTGTCAAATATAGCATGAATCTCACGGGAATAAAAAGTGAGATGAAACCCTTTACCACGTTGTAATCAATTGAGTCGTTTGACCAAAATTTAATAACCACCAAATTAATCACAGAATAACATGAATATAATGAGAATAATGATAATATATATTAAATTTCAGTACACAATAAACTATTTTCAATGAATAAGTGTCGAACAAAGGAAATCTCACAGAATTAAAAGTGAGATAAGAAATCTCCTTACCTCGTTGTCCGACTTGACCCATTCATTCTTTAATCTCCTGAATAATAAACTAAAGTTAATTTTTACATGATTAAGAACATTTTCAAGTTTATTATTCTTTTTATATCAATTTTTTCCCTATTATAAACATTATGTAATCATTTAAGTTAATAATGGTTGTTTTGTCGATATTTGGTACTTGAGTCAAAAATGAACTTCTTATAATTAAAAAATATTCATGTGGTCAAACATAAATTATCTCTAGAATGATATCCATGATTTATATATCATACATATCATATATATCCATTATATATATGTATTCATAATAGTACATGACATTTGTAGGTAAGAAATGAAATGCGCCGTTCATGGAGACGGTAAGTCGTACGTACGCATGAATGTTACTTTCATTTATATTTCTCATATTAATAGAATTTAAACATAATTATACATAGTTATATTATAATTAAATTATAATATCATATAAAATATCATTAATTCTATCCTTTATATTTCCAACATAAGGTATTAAAAAGTCATATCACTTTGAGGGGGCGGTAGTCAACACTTCCTCAAATGAAATTATCTCGTTTACCCATAATGGAAACCATAATGGTATGATATAAATTAAAAATAAATAATAATAAATAAAACATAAAAATAATATATATATCATATATAATATATTTTTATCTTAATGTCCACCATTAGAGGTGGTATGAGGTAATTGAACAATCATCGTTCCGTGAGGCGTTAGTTTTTCATCCACAGAAACATTATGTTCGTCACCCATTAGATGGAGGTGTGTGTGAGTGTAGTTCGAATCCTTCTCATAAAAACATCCTATTATATTTAGGATACTGTTTTTTCTATAAATTAAAGGAATAAGAAGAGTTTAGGTCCTTGGAGAAGTAAAATAAAAGAAAATAATTTAGGAGAAACTGTTACCTTTAATTTGGGTAACTCCCTTTGGTTTGAACCAAAAGGACTTCTTGAAGTGCCTTATGCATAAGGTAAGGATTCTAGTAAGATTATAGGTATTTAGAGAGCCTAATTGGGAAGATTTTGGACGAGACAAAAGGCTTTAGAGGTCTGTAGAATTGGTTAGAAGTGGTGTCCTTTTATAAGAGGGAGGGGGGGCTCTTTAGGAAAGTATGGAACAATTATTTTATTATAAACTTATATTCGGTTTCAAAAGGTCCAAAAATCATTAAAGTAGAATATAATATGACTAATGGTTGAAAAAAAATCATCCAATAATAATTGCATAGGATTTGGATATTATTTTAATATTTATAATCTTATTTATTTAAATCATTTATTAATGAGGTAAATACTGCATCATTATTGAGTCATATATAATTCAATTTATTTGATGTCTAAAAATTATAATAAAAATTTGATAATTTATTAAATATTTTTATCTTTCCAAATAATATTTTTAGTCAAAATATGACTTATATAACCTCATATAAAAATTTATTTACTAAAAGATATTTGTTTATGTCATTTTTGCCTTTACATTAAGTTAATTAAAATAAAGTGTCATTATCATTAATAAGTGGCTCCATGGGTCCCAAAATCGACCCAAGTATGTCCATGGTCTTCCATTACTCATACAATAAGGTTAGGACAAGTGTTAAGGTAATTTGGTATTATTATGATATTCTTTTTACCTTGAATTATCCTCTTTACCTTTAACCGCGATAAATAAAAGTCAAAAGTTACTATTCGTCAAAAAATTATTTTCATGTTATTGAACAAAATTTTACATAATAATAACAACCACGTATGTCAGATTTTCAGAATTCAATTCATATAATCGATAAAATTTCATTTAAATGAAAAATTCGGTTTTTTAACTACTACTTAGTAGTTTCACTATTCATCGAAAATTGAAGTTTTTTAGAAAAATACCAAAAATTAAGCCTAAGATATATTTGATATTCCAAATTCAAAAATGATGACTATTTTAAAAAAATAAAAACATAGAATTTTCATTAATTAATTTAAAATTAATTCCCGTTGTCAAAACAAATAGCGTGTTTTTAAAAAACAGTAACTGTCAAAAGATCGACACTTGTTTATGTCCAATTTCAATGTGAAATTAATTACAATGACCAAAATTGGATTAAATGGTAAGAATATATTCTAATTATACTTTAAAACCAATTAAAAAAGATAATATAACCTTATAAATAAATTAGATTAAAAGGAATTTTTGAATTAAAATACAGTATTTTCATTATTCATCAAATAATGAATTTTATTTGAAAAATACCAAAATTTTACCCAAAGTAAAATTTGATGTCCCGATTCTAATGAAGAATTTTATTTTTTCAAATGGAACATATAAAAGTGACCAAAACTAGATTTAATGAGGGTTCTCCATCAAAAGGCAGTAAATTGACCTTTTAATGAATATTAGAGTATTCATGCTTAAAATCAAATTCTTTTTTTATTTTAGGCCTCTAAATTTTATTGGATAAATGTAAAAACATTTAACAAACATGTATAATCATATTTTAGTTAGTTGTGTTCATTCCTGCCAGTACAAGGTCTAGGCGTTAACTACCGTTTAAAATAATAATATTATATTATCTGTGTGCAACGTAAGATTTTAATGAAACCCATTGTTTTGTATCTCGTACGCCATTGAACATAGAATCCCCTTTAAATTAGAATTAATATTTAATTCAAAAATATTAATAAATATGAAAATTTTCATGTTCTTTATTTACTTGGGATGTTACAATTTCCATATGGAAATATTGTTTTCCTTTATGCATGTTCATTTGTTGTGATTATGTTATGGTTCCTGTGCATTTATTAAGTATATGGATGGTTCCGTGATAAACTGAGGGAGGGTGTGCCTGAGATAGTTGTCCAATTCATTGGGAAACATGACGAAGGAAAACTTTAATGTTTCTCCTAATAGATTTAGGTAATATACTTTTGTTAGTTTTCCAAATGTAACCATGAAGGTTACTCCATATGTAGCTGTGAAATCTATAATGTAAGTATCATATGGATTCCACAAGTTAGCTTTCTGATTTATGATTTCTATGAGTTATTCATAAATCATATAATTTCATGAGCTATGTTAAATAGATTGTGTTTTTTGGTATTTTATTGTTGTGAAAAAAATGGATAGAGTATAAGTGTCTACTTTGTAATATTTGAGATGTAATGTAATAGTTACGGTCTAATTATCTAAAACCCTAAACTTAAAAGATCCACTATGTGAAAGAAATTAAATTCTTGATCAAAAATCAAGATTATGTAATGTTTAAGGTTGGGTCCTTATAGTTTTTATCAAAGGTCGGTTTAGATAACTTAAGGACTTAGGATATTGTTAAATGAATATACATAAATATTTTTACTTTATGGTAAGATTGACATGATATAGAATTTGAATATTACCATGTTTCTTTGTCTAATATATGTCTGTGTTCAGAATGGTTTTTCACAAAGGAAACAGGGTAGCTATGATGGGATGACATCTAGAGGAAAAAAACCTACCAAATCAAAAACCATAAATGGTCAGAATCAGAACTAAAAAGTTTTTTGCACTAATGGCGTGGCGTAGTTGACTCAGGCTATAAATGGTGGTAGTATCTATTCAAAAGATCATCCAGATCAACCATATAGGAACATTTCAGTAGTGGATCATTGTATGAAGAAACATCCCCTGTCATTCAAAGGATCATCTGACTTTATTCTCACTGAAGGTTGGATTAAATAAATGGAAAATATTTTTGATGTCATGGGTTGTTCAGAACATGAAAATGTTATTCTTGATGTTTACCATTATGAAGGTGAAGTCGATCAGTGGTGGTTGATGGTTAAAAATATCAGGGACAGTGAGTGGATTGATGCCCTTGATTGGGATTCATTCAATGGTATGTTCCTTGAGAAATATTTTCCTATGGCGGTTCGACTTAGGATGGAAAAACCATTATTGGAATTAAGGCAAGAGTATGACTCAATGACTGCTTATAAAGAAAAATTCGCTCGATTGTAAAGGTATTCTCCAAAATTCATACGGGATCTTTATAGTAAAATTAATCATTTCTACTTAGGATTAAAGAAAAAGTATCTAAGGGTATTATATTCTCGTGATTTCAAAAGTTATGAAAAACTTGTTCGATGTGCGGAGAAGGTGGAAATGGATTTTGTTGATGATAAAGTGTTCATTGACAAAATAAATTTTAGGTCTAGGTGGTAGACAAAATTAAAGAACTCTTCAAAAAAGTCTGATGTTAAGAAAATTATGTTTACAGTTTGTGAAAATTGTGGTAAAAAGCACACTGGGGAATGACTTTTGAATTATGGTAAGTGCTTCTGATATGGTAAAATGAGACATAAGGCTCGTAATTGCATTGAAAAATATTAGGGTAGTGGTAAGATAAAATAGGATTTACAGTCAGTAAAATGTTTTAAGTGAAATGAAATAGTTCATTATGAAAATGTGTCTGATGAAGAACTCAAATGATAAAAAGAATCTTAACTACAAGAAGAAAGGGTGGTGAAATCCTTTGTAACTACTTCAGTAGATATTGGTCCATCAAATGAAGTAGTATTAGGTACATAATTTGTTTATTCATATTATGCCAATGTGTTGTTTGATTTTGGTTCTACACATTCTTTCATTTCTGAGAATGTTTCTCATAAATTGAGAATTTCATCTCAAGATATAAATCCTGAACTTGTGGTAAAAACATCTGGGGGAAATGTTGAGATAAAAATAAATTATAAGAACCTTCATGTCTTTGTGGGTAGAAAGAATCTACATGAAAACCTTATTGTTTTTCCTCTAGTAGAGTTTGATTTTATTTTGGGTATGGATTAGATTTTTGTTTATCATTCTAAGATTGACTACAGAGCTAAACAGGTAGTTCAGTTGGAAGAGAATCTTTCTTATGAGAAAAAACAAGTCCATATTCTTGACCACATAGATCAATTGTTGAGCAATGAGGTAATTCTTTAGATAAAAATTTTGTGAAAAAACCATATGGTTGAAGAGTTAAAGTGAGAATCTGAAAATGCTATGAGGGATAAATATCCCAACTTATTTGATATGTAAATAAAATTGTAAGGACACAATTCCCAAAAGGGGGAATGATGTAACAACCTAGGTATTTATAGAATAATACATTTTCATATCTAATAATATTTATAAATAATATATTAATTTTATATTAAATAGGACGCGTTTTTCGATAGCATACTTGACACGCAACAACAGGTTTCTCCAAAATCTTACGTTGCACACAATGTTGAGTTATACCAAAAAATAATACAATATTATTATTATTATTTTAAATGGTAGTTAATGACTATCTTTAATATTGGCGGGAATGAATAGATCTAATTAAAATATGATTACAAATGTTTGTTAAATTTTTTTACATTTATCCAATAAATTTTAGATCTTTAAAATAAGAATGAATCTGATTTTAAGAATGAAATA
This sequence comes from Viscum album, assembly GCA_963277665.1. NCBI lineage: Eukaryota > Viridiplantae > Streptophyta > Magnoliopsida > Santalales > Viscaceae > Viscum > Viscum album. The sequence goes on from OY728138.1 coordinate 381,760,165, forward strand.
CTCTAATATTTTTAAAAGGTCATTTTACTGCCTTTAGATAGCGAACCCTTTTTAAATATTATTTTTGCCACTTTTATATGTTCGATTTCAGAAAATAAACTTCTTATATAGAATCAAGACATCAAAATTTATTTTGGTTAAATTTTTGATATTTTTCTGATAAAGTTCATTTTTTAATGAATAGTTAGAAATATTGTATTTTAATTCAAAACTAAAATTTTGATCTAATTTATTTATACAGTTACATTGTAATTTTAATTGGATTTAATGTTTAATTAGATTAAGTTTTTATCATTTAATCCAATTTTTTTCATTGGAAGTAATTTCACATTTTAATTGGACATAAACACATGTCAATATTTTGGTAGTTTTTACTTCTTAAAAACACGCTTTCTAGTTTTTACAATGGGAATTAATTTTAAATTAATTACTAAAATTTATTTGTTTTTAATTTGTAAAATTTATTCCATATTTTTAATCATAAGTTTCAAATTGTTTAAATAGGTACCTTTTATTTTTGGACATTTTGAATAGTAACTTCTGTAATTATTTTTATTTACTATGGTTAAAGGGTAAATCAGGTAAATAAGGGTAAACAAAATAATATTATAATACTATAAAACTACCCTAAAACGTGTCTTAATCATATTTTATGAGATATTATTTACCCTTATCATCGTTAGGCTTAAATTTTTGCATTTGGGTGCAACTTGGGTGTGAAAATGACATTTTATAATTTTTAATTTAAAGAAAAGGGAAATATAACATAAACATGTATCTTTTAATAAAATGATTTTAATATATGGTTATGTAAATAATATTTATGACTATAAATTGTAATTATAAAGATAAAAATATTTCCAACATCATTGTTTTTTATTTATAATTTTTAGACATTAAAAAAATAAATTTATTTGTGACAAAATTATGATGCATTGATTACCTTGTTAATGAAAGATTCAAAGAAATGATATTATAAATATTAAAATAAATATAATTTGATTATTTTGATGCCATCCACTAATTTTATGGATGATATTGACATATTATATTTTATTTAATGCCTTTGGTTTGAGTTAATCAAGTTTTTATGAATTTAACAAAAATCAATTACTAAATAGTGTCAAAATTGACATAAAAGAGTTTTTAAAAAAATTACTATTTCATTAAATGATATAATAGTAATAAAAACTAAGATTCAGTAAAATTACTTATATAATGTTAAAAAATTTATTAATGATCCACTTTTGGTTTGGTTGGCATTTTATAGTAACTATAGTAACCATATATTATGAAAATACAAGAAGACACAGTAAGAGTTAATGTTTTTAACTAAGGGTTAAAGCTAAAAGATAAGGTTAATTTTTTGACCAAAACTTTCATAAAACCTATTGTTTGAGATTATTTATACCCATTATAATCTTATACTTGAAATTTATCACTTTCAAACTATTATAATTCTAAAATCATTTTATAATAAAATAATATCTCAATACTTTCCTAAAGTGCCCCTCTTCCCTCTTATAAAAGGCCACCACCTCTACCCACTTAATCACACCACTCAAGCCTCTTGGACCATAAAAAATCTGATAAAATAATCTCCCAGTATCCCTCCATTACTCTTAGAAGCCTTACCTTGGGTAGAAGTCAAGTCAAGAAATCATTGGGATCAAATCAAAATAATTTTCCCGATTTAGAGGTAACGTCTTCTCTCAAGTTCCTTTCTTTTATTTTCCTTCTTCACTCCCTATGCTAATATTATTCTATTATTACATAACAACACAAGTATCCTCAATATAGTAATATTTTTTTATAATAATTATTTTAACTACACTAACACACACCTCTATCTAATGGATACGAACATATTATTTCTCTGTACAGTGAATTACTACCTCATGAAACGATGATTGTTTAATTTTCTCCTAACACCTCTCATGGCGGCCATTATGATGAAAATGTATTTATATATGATATATATTATATTTATGTTGTCTCTATGATTATATATTTTTTATTTACAGTATACCTTTATGCTTTCTATAATGTGTAAATACAATAATTTCATTTGAGGAAGTGCGAACTACCGCCCACTCAAAGTGATATAACTCGTTCATGCCATACATGGAACGCATAAAGGATGTAATTAATGAACTTATGTAACATATATAAAAAAGTTATTATAATGTAATTATAACATACCTATTTATCATTTATTTTTTATTCCTTTAAGATGACAAATAAATGAAAGCAGCATTCATGCGTACGCACAGCCTACTGTCTCCAAGAACGGTGAATTTCATTTCTTATCTTCAAATGTTATGGATTATTATAGATACATATATAATGGATATATGTGATATTTAAATAATTAATATCATTATGGAGATGATGTAAAATTTACATCAAAACATGTTCATTTTCGACTCAAGTATCAAATATCGACAACCTGACCGATATAAACATAAATTATTATGTGATTGTTATAACAAGGTAATAAGTGATATAACAGGAATAATAAACTTGAAAAGGGGTTTTAAACAAGTATAAATTAACTTATGTTTATTATTCAAGAAGAACAAGGAACATACGTGACGATTTGGACTCAAGGTAAGGGACTTCATCTCAATCTCCTTTCATTGATGCATATTTTGGTTTATACATGACCTTCTTTTATACGGTGTATAATTATACCATTTTTCTTTTAATTTAATTCAATGATTTTCAAAAGGAATACTTATTTTATGAATCATTTTACTAAATGATAAAAATAATGTTTCTTTTTAACGTACATGGAGACAACGTCCTTTTTGCCGTCGCGTGCATTATTTGATATTTGAATTCCTTAATAAGTCGTAATGTTTTTAAAAGAAAAATAAATACCATATACCATTTTTACATATTTTGGTATTGAAAATGGTTTTCAAAATGGATTTATTATATTAATATTTTGATATTATGTCTTATGATTACAATGTTGAAATGTTGTTTTTCCTTTATGGATGTTCATGTGTTATGATTATGTTATGGTTCTTGGGAATCACTTAAGTATACGGGTGGTTCTAGGATAAACCGAGGGTGGTTGAGCCCGATATAGCCCTCCAATTCATTGGGTAACATGATAGAGGTAAAAAATTAATGTTTCTTCTAAGATATTTATGAAATATAATTTGATGGGTATTCCAAACGTAACCCTGAAGGTTTCTACCTATGTAAACGTCAAATCTATAATGTAAGTATGTTATGGATGCCACAAGTTACCTAAATTATTTATGATTTCTATGAGTTATTCATAAATCTTATGATTTCATGAGGTATGTTAAAGATCTTATTTTTTATGAGTGAAAAGTATGATTTTAGTGATTTGTATGTATTCATGGACTAATGTTTACTTTCCAAATTTTATATCCCTTACTGAGTTTTTTAAGATCATCCCAAGTTTTTCAAATTTTTTTCATAGGGTATAAGGAAGGGTAAGAGAAAGGAAGAATTCAATAATTTTTTTATCAAGAAAAGAATTATTGTTGTGAAAAAAAATTGGATAGAGTATAGGTGTCTACTTTATAATATTTGATATGTAATGTAATAGATACAGCCTAATTCTTTAAAACTCTAAACCTAAAAAGATTCTCAATGTGAAAGAAAGTAAATTCTTGATCAAAAATCAAGATTGTGTAATGTTTAAGGTTGGGGCCTTGTAATAAAGATATGTTGAGGGATTACTTACATAATATGGTAACCCTATTATATAACTTATAATTTTCAACCCTCACAACTACCTTACAATGTAACCCTCACGGCTACCTTATTATGTAACCATCACAGTTACACTTGGAGTAACCATACGGCCGACCTCTAACTTACACATACTCAATGCATTGGAGGGAGATATTGGTCCCACACTTAATCATATAAAATTCCCAAGAATCCAACATAACAATCAAACAATAATAATTGTATAAAAACATTCACTTTGAATTTTGTAAATCTAGAAGTTTAAAAGGAGGATTTTATAATAAAATTCCCTTACAAATAACATATAATTGATATGAGAATTAATATAAAGAAAGTAATATGTGTATACACTATAAATACACATAATAAAACATAATATAAAAAAAATTCATCACAAAAAATATCTTAAAACCAAAAAATTAATGAAGTAGAAGGTTAACCCAGAGAATGGAAATTGGGTTAAGAATTCTCTTACCTTGGGTTTGTCTTACTTCAAACTTGTTTAAACCTCCTCTTGATCTCTTCTCCTTGAGATCCTTCTTAAGACCTTTGGTTTTGGACTTTTGGTGAGTCCAACAGATCTTGGATGTGGGGAAGATCCTTGGGGATGGGATTTGTCAGAACATAGACAAGGCTCAATTCCTGAGTGGTGTGAGAGGAAGAGGGGAATGCAGGTGGTATTTATAGTGGATGAAAGGAGAGATTTTACATTATTTTAATAATTATTTTAATATTTTTGTCCAAGACTATGAATAGTCTTAATTCTTGTGATAAAAATAGTAAATAGAGCATGTGAGTTTTAAACAAGTGGGATTACATCAGTCATGAGGTCAAACATTGTGTAATTAACTGATAATTTGAGTATACGGTATTTTACTGTATTTTACTATTCATCAAAATTTCAAAAAATTCAAAAAAATACCAAAATTCACCCTAACCATTTTTCAAAATTAAAGACATGAGATAAACATTGAGGATAAAATATTTTATGGTTATTTTTTATTATTTTATCCCATTTTTTGGAATGTTATAAAATTATATAGTTTTTGTAAAAGGACAACACACAGACCGTGTGACAACTCGTAGCGTCATATAAGGCTACGGGAATCAAACCCATAACTGAAGTACGATAAGGATTTATCTCATACCACTGGCCTATGTGAAGTCCCTAGTTAGTATGAATTTTTATTTTTAGTTAAATGAGCTTATAGAATAAGAAGAAGTTGATTTTTGGAACTTACATTTTATCAAATGTATATCCTTAGTATAGGAAAATGATTTGGGGATTAAGTGATAAATGTTATTTTGGAAGATGTTAACTATTTTGGGAACCCTATATTCCTAATTAAAATAGAATACTATGGGATTTTATTTGAGGAGTAATGTTTTAATTTTATTTTGGAATAATATATTTCTTTACTGTGGACTTATAGTGATTTGGGTTATTTATGGAAATAATTATCCTATCCTGGAGAATATGTGATGAGGTTGATTACTTTTTGGTATAAGACATTAAGAGAGTCTAATGTTATTAGGAGATTAATGTTAAAATTTTTCATGGAAGAATATGTTATCAAATTATTATGAGTTTGGGGTTTTAATCTTAGTTTGGATTGTTTTGAGTAATTTTAAGGAATGTTATTTTTTAAATGGTCTTTGTTGAACTTTGGATAAGACTGTTGAATTTTGGAGATTAAAAGTAGCAATTATTGTTATAAAGGATTATTCTTTTTGATGGAAATTATATAATATTGTTCTAACCATTTTGGTTTTTGTTATTGTTTAATGGTATAATAAATAGATATTTATCCTTTTCTAGTAGATGTGAGTTTTTAGAAGTTGATTATAGTGCTTCAAGCATGAAAATTTCATCTTAAATACTCATTGTTTAGAGAAAAAGACGATTTTGTGGTGGAATTTGATTAATGGATGAAACTATACTTATCAAGTAAGTATATTTCCTTTTTTTATTATTCTAAGTAGTAAAATAATTCCTCAAATTTATGAAAATGATCTTAGAAAAACATTTTTTGTTTAATTTTCCTACCATGAAATCAAATAACGTTTAACCCATCACAAGTTTGTGATTTTTTTATTGTTAAAATTCTCCTGATAATGTTTTTTATCACTCTATATCAGTATATTATGGTTTTTTTTCTTCCATATTCATGTTTTTCTACATGGAATCCTAGTATGTGTTATCTCAGGTGACCTTCGTACGGTCCTTTATTTCTTTTAAAGTATAGGTTTTATTAATTCTTTTTTTGATATGGGAATGTAATAAAAGTATATTGAAGATTCATACCTTAGTTATCGAACTCAAATTCAAATTTCAAGGATGTTATTTCTAAAAGGTGGGGATAATGTAACATCTGAAGTTTTTAAAAGGGGACAATATGTTCAATAGCGTAAATAACACGCCACATTTAACTTAATCGAACAACTAAATATTATTAAATTGCCTTATATCATAGTTATTTAATAGCATGAATGAATAGTATTAATTTGTTTGTAAAAATATTTTTTACACGTGTATTTAATTAATTTTTTTGTGAACAATTATTTATAAATGAAAATAAAACCCTTTTTAATTAAAATAAAATGTTTTCCTGAAAAACTATTTAAATGAAAATAAGAGAGATTATAAAATAATAAAATAATTGTTTATATATTTTATTAATGAAATATATATTTAATATATTCAATTTAATGTTTATAATTCATCTTATATGTTTCTTATTAATGATATAAGAACAAATTCAATTTTTCAGATAAAAGAAGTATCTTTCCAAAAAAATACAGTTTTACCGCCTTTGATGACAACCCCATTTTAAATCTATATTTTTACAATTTTATAAGTTATATTTGAAAAAATAAACTTTTTATTTGGAAGAGGGACATCAAAATTTACTTTTTTTAAAATTTTGGAATTTTTCTGATAAAATTTATATTTTAATGAATAATGAAAAATACTGCATTTGAATTCAAAACTGCTTTTTCGTTTAACATATTTATGTTGTTATATTATATTTTTAATTTGTTTTAAATTTCAATTAGATTGATTTTTTATCATTTAATCCAATTTTTTCCATTGTAATTAATTTCACATTGAAATTAAATATAAACACATGTCGGTCTTTTAATGGTTTTTACTTTAAAAAACATTATTTTCTCGTTTTAACAAAGGAGATTAATTTTAAATTAATTATTGAAACTTCCATGTTTTTAATTTAGAAAAATAGATTAAATATTTTTAATTTTAAGGTCAAAATTATGTAAATAGTTCCTTTTTATTTTTTATAAATTATTAATAGTAACATTAGTAATTATTTTAATTACCACGGTTAAGGGTAAATCAGGTAATTAAAGGTAAAACAAATATTATAACAATATAAAACTACAAAAAAACTTGTCTTAATTTAATTGGATGAGTGTATCCCAACCATTATCATCCTTGGGTCGATTTTAGAATCACTTGGTGCCACTTGTATGACATTAATGTATTTATAATATTATATTCAATGAATAGTCATGTTTGTTACACTTTTATTTTTAAAAAGTAAAGTATTTTAATATGAAGTTATATAGTGGATATATTTGACTATAAATAGTAATTGGAAATCTAAAAATATTACCTAAATCATGATAATTTTTTTATATTTTTTAAAATTTTATAGTTAAATTTTATTATGACACAATGATGATGTAGTAATTTCTTAATTAATGAATGAATGTAATAAATGTTATTATAGATATTAAAATAAATATTGTATGACATAATTTATTCCATAAAATAATTTTATGGATAACTTTGACATGTTTTGTATGATTTAATGGAGTTTTTTTGTACTTGTCCAATTTTTATAATATTTTTAAAAGTTAACTAACGAATAGTGTCAAAATTGACACTATTGGTAATTTAAAATATAAAATATTTTATTAAATGATATTAAATTCCTAAAAAACTAAGATTCATCCAAATATTTAGGATAAGTCCAAATAGGTCCTAAATATCTTGGTTTTAGGTCCTTTGACATGTTCTGGTAATTACATTAACCCACAAATTGTATATAACATAATATCATGCTAAGATTAAATATGACAAAATAAGGGTTAAACCGAAAAAGATAAGGATTAAAAATATTCCAAACTTATATAATTTTAATTTGATGATGGTTATTCAACCAAAAATCCTATTATATAATAAATAAATGATTTTGGGACCATTTTTAATTGAAATTTAATTTAAATTAATTTAATATTTTAAGAGTTTCCAAGGGTTCCCTTCCCCTATCCTATAAAAAGGTTCTCACTCTTCTCTAATACTCACACTTCCAAAGCCTTTTAATTTGGAAACTATCTACCAAAACATCTTTCTATAATCCCTCAACATGTTATTGAGGCCTTATTTTAGGCATAACACCCTTCTTAGAGGTGTTAATGTGTTGTTCAATGGTGATCAACCAAAGAAGAGGTATCATTTTTTAAGTGTTACTGTTTTATTTATTTATCCACTTCCTCTAAATATTATTATTATAAGATAAAATAATAACTCAATTATCTTCAATATACTGATATATTATTATGGTAATACCATCACCTAAATCCATCTCCAATTCCATCAAATGGGAAATGAACATTTTGTTTGTGTGCATGACGGATTACCGTCTTGCGAACCGATATAATTCATTTTTCATTACCGTCTATAATGACTGATTATAATGATGGAATAAATATTTATATATGATATTAATGAAATATTTATAATTTTAAAATAATAATATTTAAATTATGTTCTTACCTTCTATGCACATAAAAATGATAACGTCGTTCATGCGTACGTGTAAACTATCACATCCGTGAAGCGATGTGAATCGTTTTTATTCACCACATCGATTATATGATATATATAAGTATATTTAAATTATTATTATGATATTTATAATATTTTTATAATTATGGAAAGGTAAAATAAAATTTTTACTTATTTCCATAATGATAAATGATAAATCGAAATCTTACTCACGCGTACGTACAACTTACCATCTCAATGATTGTAAATGGAAATGTTACTCAAGCGTACGTACAACTTACCATCTCAATGATTGTAACATTGTTCATTTTTCCTATCAATATTTAATAAATAGATTTAAAATTATAATTGACATATAAAAGTAATTATTATTTCATTAATATTATTATGTATATGATATACTTATGACCACATGGACTACTGACATCAAGCGAAGTTCATTTTCAACCCAAGTACCGATTATCAACAAAACATATGATATGAACTGAAATAATTATGTAACTATTATAACATGACAATAAGTGATATAAAAGGAATAATAAATATTAAAATAATTCTCAAGAAATTATAAATTAACCTAATTTTATTATTCAGGCTTATAAAGATTTTACATGACGAGTTGGAATCAAGGTAAGGGATTTCATCCCAATCTCCTTTCATTGAGGCGTTTCTTGATAATATGCACCTTTATTATTTTATAAGGTGTTTATAAAGCTACTATGAAATTTCATATCCATATTTTATCTATAGTAATATTATTTATTGTCTTGTAAAATGTTTTAATTCATGTAGATTAAGATTTAAATGTTCAAATTCGTATGGGATACCTTGAACATTTAAATATTTAATTATCAAATCTTTTTCGTCATGATATTAATTTACATATTTATTTATATGGATATAAAAGGATTATACATGATACTTTATGTCTATATTTAATTTCATTCAATGTTTTCAAAATTGAATCTTTTGATACAACACCTTTTACTTTTTTTTAAATGACAAAAGGAATGTTTTTTTTATTTTCACGTAGACGACGACAATGACTTCTCCACCACTGTAAAAATTATTTTCTATTTCGATTCCTCTATAATTCCCAATGTATTTTAAAAGGAAAAGAAATCCATTATTTGGGTATCTTGGAATTGAAAATGGTTTCTTAAATGAAAATCGCATTTTTATATGAATTTTTTTTCATATGAGACTAGAAGAGTTTTTCAAAAAGGGTTTTGTGATAAACATGTTTTTGAAATGGTAATTGAGTATTATATGAAATAGGTGAGCCCAATATAGCTTATACGATGGGTTGATCCCCATTATATCTCATAGTTGAGCTCAACACAACTTATACAAAGGTTTGATCCCCAATATAGCTCATAGGTGAGCCTATTATAGATAATATAAAGGGTTGAGCCCCATTATAGCTCACAGGTGAGCCCAATATAGCTTATATAAAGGGAAATCCCCATAATAGATCTCCAATTTGGAAGTAGATCATATAGTTATTTCAATTGGAAGAGGTTTTAAAGTGATTTATGTATATTATGATCTAAGTCACCTAAATGGGTTTTAGTTTTTTTTGGTTTTAATGATTTATTTAATCAAAAATTATGATTGTTATTCATGTGAAAATATTTCATTCGCTAAAAGAACATTAAATGGGTTACCATGTTATAACTGGACTAATGGTTTCTTTATTTTTATGTCCCTTACTGAACTTTTGTTCTCATCCCAAGTTTTAATATGTTTTTCATAGGTCTTAAGATTGGTAAGGATAGAGAAGATGTTATGATTAAAGTATTGAAGATATGCCTTGAAAATAAATCACGATTTATTTTAAAAGGGATTCCTTTGCTGAAAAAATGGACACTTAGTATAATTGACCACATGTAATTTATGAGTTTACTATGTAATATATTTTTGTAATTCTATAAAACTCTAAACTTAAAATATCCTCAAATATGAATTCTAGTTCAAAAACACTATAATAAGTTATGTTTAAGTTGTGTTCCTTATAGCTTCACTTTTATCTTAGAACCTTTAGACCAACCTCTAGCCATTATGCCTCTACGATTTCTAGTAATGGGTATAATTTTTTTCCCCACCGACATACACCCCCCCCCCAGTTTGATAGTTTCTATGGATAAAAGACCAAAAAAATAATCGAATAAAAATAATTTCATTAATATTGTGATCAATTCAACTCCAAAATATTATAAAAAATAAAAAAATTGTGATAAGATAATGAATATATTTGGGAATATTTGGAATTAAAATAAATTAAAAACATACATTATAATTAATATAATCCACATAATATTTTCAAAAAAGTTATTTATTTTTTTAATTTTATTTCTCATTTAATGTATTTTGTGATTAAATATGTCATCTTCATGGTTTTGAAATTTTAAAATTTTGGTTATTTTTGGTAAAAGTAATCATTTTTCCAATCTACCAATAATCATGACTATTTTAAAAATCTCATGGAATATTATAACTATCATTTTTTATTACTAAATAAAGAATTTTAATGTGACATCATTCATAAATTCAAAAGTGTAATAACCATAATAGATATGATTATTTTTTTTAAACAACATGGAAATATTGTGAAAATTAAGTAATTTGTTTAGATATAAGTCTTTATAGTGAAATCATATTACATATAATATAATAATTATCTAGTTTTATAAATAAAAAGGGTTTCTATAAACATTGATAGTTTAAGGGAGTGAATTATATCCCTTGATGGATTGATTTGAAAAAGTTGAATAATATATGATATGTGAATTATTATAATAAAAAAATAAGTGTCATGATACTTTAAATTCATATAATTCTTGGAATTTATATGTTCAAACAAGATGTTGATGCAAAGAAAATTTATATCAAATATTATGACTAAATGAGTGTATATATAAAGAATAGTCATTTAGGGTAATAAGCTCAAAATTTATGTGTATTGTTTTTAAATATGAATATTTTTAAATAAAATAGGATGTATATGAATAAAAAATAAATTGATGGAAATTATATGAAAAAATAGTATGAGGATGGGTTGAAAAAGTTACTCACATTTGAAAAAGAACATGTATATGACCCTTATCAAATCCTTTTATTGTGTCTACATTGTTTTTGTTCAAGATAAATTAGTCTAAAGGAGTTATAAGAACACTTGATCTATCATTGGATACGTTGAAGTTATAAATGTTGGACTAAATATGTGTAAGAGTTAGATATAGCTATTAAATAGGATAACACAATGTTTAATGGATTATATTATATAATTACATGTTTGAATAGTAATTAAGATCACATCAGGGATATGATTGAAGGTGTGAATGATGATGAAGATCATATTGAAGAAATGATAATTAATAATGAAGATGAACATTGTGATTGTCAAAAACTGTTTCCTAACTAAAAGTGTTTTTCAAAGATGCCATTTTATAATGGTTTTACTAAATATACAACATCTTCATCCAAAATTGATCTATATAATGAAAAATCAGGAAATAGATGGAGTGAAACCAATATTACTAAACTACATGCTAGATTGACTGATATTCTACCAAAATATAATGGTCTTCCTTACAGAACATATGATGTTAAACAATTGTTACGTTCAATGTGTATGATCTTGGAAATAATACATTTCTATCAAATAACTTTTTACTATTTATCAAGGACCATAAATAAGTTAAAATGGCTGAATGTTTGGATTTTATTTATTCCAAAAATATGAATCAATTCCTCCGAAAGTTGTATGATATTTTTCAATCATTCCAAGGATTAAGTGCCTATATGGAAGTTAGGAGACCAAGATTACTGTGTTTTTGTTCTTTGTGGTTCATGTTTGTTTGGTTTGGTTTGGTGTGTGTCTACAATGGTGGATCCCCTTAGGCATGTTGCCTCATCTTTTCTTTCTTCTTCGGTTCTCACTTTACCATAAAGTGATTATATTGGAAAATAAAAAAAAATTGTTGTGTGGATGTTAGGAGACTGCATGGAAACTAGTGTGGCAATAGAAATAAGAAATAAATACGGTAAATATTGTCACCCATAAGACTCTCCTTGTTGAAAGAAAAATGATAACCATTTTCCTGAATTTTGAAACAAGCTAAGAACCCTTCATCTTATGCTATCTATAGATGGAGTTAATCTATTTAGATTTTAATGAAACAAAAATAATACTTGGGTTATTATTTTGGAAAATGTTAACATTCCACTATGGTTATGAATGAACCAAAAATACATTATATTATCTCTACATATTTCCGGACCAAAAAAAATTGGGTAATGATATTGATTTTTATTTAGATATATTTATCAAACATTCAAAATTAATGTGGGATATAGTTTTTTCATTGTATAATGCTTAAAAAATGAATATTTCACATTGACAGCCTTTTTGTATAGGAAGATAAGTGATTATTCATCTTATAAATTTTTTTTAGGATATACCATTAATGAACTGTAGGGTGTCCCATTCGTGAATAAGGTATACACTCTTTTAGGTAAACGCATTCATTAAAGACTATGTTTCTAATACATCATATATTTTTACACCAATGAAATAAATAATGATTTTGGATGACACTATTATAAAGGAATTCAGAATAAGGTACAACACCATCTCCAGTAAAAGGTGATCAACTATTTGAGATGATAAAGGATATAGCCATCACATTTGGTAAACCTTATTTAAAAAACCATAACATAACTAGTTGGAAAAGCAAATTAGTTTTTTTTAATTACCATACTGGAATTGTTTTCATTTTAGAAACATTATTAATGTAATTCATGTTGAAAAAATATATATGATAATGTCATTGACATGTTACTAAAATCACTCATCAACACAATATATGGAAATGAAGCTAGGATATGCATCACTCATATAAGGATGTGGGAAGATTTGGTTCTAGTGATGGGTGAAAGATAATATTTTCTTCCTCCATCTTCTTGCACTCTTTCTCAACAAGAGAGATATCTTTGTTTGAACATATTTAATAATGCAATGGATCTAGAGGGGTTTTCATAAAATATCAATAATATCATTCCAATGACTAATATAAAGTTAAAATCCCTGAAATCACATGATTATCATGTTTTCATGAAAGATCTAATTCTTATAGCTTTATGTTTTGTTTTTTCCTTAGAATGTGTATCATACATTAACCAATCTTTGTTTCTTTTCCAAATATATATATTAATGCTATAGACCCATTGAAATTTCCAATTATGGTAAAGGAAAATGCTATCATATTTTTTGAATTGGATATGTTCTTCTGAAACATCCCAAAACTTTGAATAATAATAAGTTTTTAAGAAAATGGTTTGCTTTATAATTGAAATCAATAAAAATAAATTTTGATTCATTAGTTAAGTTATATATTTAAAACTATATAATAAAATGTTGAAATAATATTACTTTAAATTATTTTTATAGTTATATTTTTCTTATATATGATATATTAAATTATTTCATCAATTTATAGTTTTTATGTAATATATATATATATATATATTAATAAGTTATTATTTTAAATAAATAAGATATATTTTAAATTAGTATTATAGATGTTGTTTTTATTAACATGATATTATTTTGAATTACAAAGTTAATTTAAATAATTATATGTTACATTAAAAACATTAAAAATATGTTTCAATAAAATCATTATAAAAATGATTTTTATTAATAAATTTTATTTTCTCTTTATAAATATTATTAAACAGTATTTTATTGAATTTTTTAATATAAATATTTTTTTAACGAAAATAAATAAAAATAATTAAAAGTAATATTTTATTATTATAATTTATAAATTTTGAATTAGAAATTATGATATAAGTTTTATTAAATTATTTTATTATAAATAATTAGGTTAAATTATAATCTGGATTATAAATTTGTTTTATTTTTGAAATTATAAGTATATTAATAGAATTATGATAAATATATATTTTAAAGGAATATTATTATTATTTTTTAATTATGTAAACTATAAATTAATTTTTTTCTAAAATATAAATATATACTAACTATTAATTGTCTTATAAGCTTATAAATAAATAATATATGAAATTCTTATAAGTATATACGTTTTATTATTATAATCTGAATTATGAGTGATTAAAAAAATGAAAAAGAGTTTAATAAATAAAAAATAGAAAATAGTCGTGAAATTAATTAAGTGGGATATGGTTTTATTCAAGGGAGAGAATCGAGTGCAGGCTGAGTGATTCAAGGAAGTGATGCAGGGTTGAAGCCGATGCAGGCGGAATGAGTTTCATTTGGGTCAGGTTTTCTGATCGTGGACGAGGGATGCTACTGGTGAGTGTGGGACCAGCTTAAGTGATGCACCCTTCTTGTGATAAGGAACTGGCGAAGTATCTTTGGGAGGAGATTCTATTGAGACAGACTGCAATAGGAGGAGGACCGCATTCCATGTTCTCTATTTTTCCTCTCAAAGAATTTTTTTAAAGTTTTGTGTGCGATAAATTTAAGGTAAGGGGAATTTTATTATTTATTATGTGTGAAGTAATTTCAAATTTAAGATCATTCTCTTCATTTATATGTTTAAAAATCATGTTTATGTATTACAATAATTTTTTAATATTTTGATTATGAATGAAAGTGTTTTAATTTTTTGTAATGGATTATTATTTATTTAAATGCAATTAATTTTTATGTTCAATTTAAATATTGGATTTGTATATTCAATTTTATTTGTAAGGGGTTGTACTTATTTTATCTAAATAATGTTTTCATATTATTCTATAAGGGAGATTATATTTATAATGAAATTTTTTTTATTCAAAGTATTTTATTTTACAAAACTATATTTCATTAAAACTTTAATTTTGTTATAGATGTATTTTTTATTAAAATTTTGATTTAATTTGAATTCATCATTCTTATAATGTCACAGCCTTAAACATTACATAATCTTGAATTAAGTTAATAATTCACATTGAGGATATTTTTAGGTTTAGAGTTTTAAATAATTATGCCATAACTATTACATTACATCGCAAATATTACAAAGTAGACACTTCTACTCAATATCCATTTTTTTCATAAAATAAAAACTCTTAAAAACAAGAATTATTTTCTTGATATAAATCTTCTTGAATTCTTGTTTTCTCCGACCCTTCCTTATACCCTCTGAAACACATTTCAAAAACATGGGTTGAGTATAAAAAGTTCCATCAAGGTTATAAAATAAATAATTAAAACATTAGTCCATCAATACATACAAAACATAAACTCTTTAACATACCTCATGAAATCATAAGATTTATGAATAACACGTAGAAATCATAAATCATAAAGGTAACTTTTGGAATCCATAACATAATTACATTGTATCTTTCACAACTACGTAAGGTTTTAGTTTTGGAATACCCATCATGGTATATTCCCAAAATATCATAGAAGAAACATTAATGTTTATCTCTATCACTTTACCCAATGCATTGGAGAGCTATCTCGGGCTCACCTACCCTAGGATTATCACAGAACCACCCATATGCATAAACAATGCCCAAGAACCATAACATAATCATAATAATAAAAAAGCATAAATGAAAGATAACATTTCCACATTGCAATCACAATATAACATTTCAATATATTTACATAATCAATCAATTCCCAAAACTATTTTCAATACCAAATTAAGTAAAATTAGTATATGGTATTTATTTTCTTTTTAAAAACATTATGGATTATTAAGGAATTAAAATATAAAATAATGCTCGCAGCGGAAAAAAGTTCATTTTCACCGCGTACGTTAAAAAGAAACATTCTTTTTTTCGTTTAGTAAAATGCTTCGTAAAAAAATATTCCTTTTGAAAACCATTTAAAACATTTAATAAAGATATTTTTCAATCAAAGTGTAACATAACACATTGAAACTTTTATAGGAATTAACATTTTAAAACATTAATGTCCATATAAATAAATTCTTATAACCATTTTGAAAACATGGACATTAATGAGAAAGATAAATATTTTAAACATTTAAAACGATGTTTTAGATGATAATTCCTTTACTAATTGGGAAAATTGAATAAAAATAATTAAACAATAACATTAAACAAAACATTAATATCATGAGAATAAGTATATTAATGATATCATATGTAAAAGAGCATTATATACACCTTATAGGATAATAAAGGTTCACAATATCAATATATTCCTCAATGAAAGAAGATTGAGACGTATTCCCTTACAAAAATTCTACAGCCTAACGGTGTCATATTAAAATTCAGAAAATGAGTTAATGAGGTAGAAAATGTTCTCTCATCACTTGGACATAAAATTTACAGCAATAAGGATATATAATAACATATTCCAACATAAGAAAATGGAAATTAAAAGACATAACAAAGAAGAAGTCTTTGACTAAAATAGGAGGGTGAATGGTTCCCTTACAATGATCATTTTGTAAATAAAATAGATATTTTATAAGTATTTACAATAAATAAACATAAATCAAGTATAAATACAAAATATGACATCAAAATTTATTTCTCACATAATCATATCATGACATAATCAAGAAGTATAAGGTTAACCTAGAGAATGGAAATTGGGTTTAGAAGTTCCCTTACCTTGAGTCTGACTCATCACGTATGTTCCTTATTCTTCATGAATAATAAACTTAATTAATTTCTACTTACTTACGAAACTTATTCAAGTTTATTATTCCTTTTATATCACTTATTACCACATTATAAACATTACATAATCATTTAAGTTAAAAACGGTCATTTTGTCGATATTTGGTACTTGAGTCAAAAATGAACTTCTTATAATTACAAGTTGTTCACATGGTCAAAAATCCATTATCTCAAGAATAATTTTCATGATTTAGATATCATATATATCATATATATCTAGTATCTGTATGTATTTTTTATATTACATAACATTTGGAGATAAGAAATGAATCGTTCATGGAGACGGTAAGTCGTACGTACGCATGAATGCTACTTTGATTTCTATTTTGTATTTAATGGAATGAAAAATTAATTATAAATAGGTATATTATTATTACAGTATAATATCATATATAATTTTATTAACTTAATCCTTTATATGTTCCACGTATGGCATGAACGAGTCATATCACATTGAGGGGGTGGTAGTTCGTACTTCCTCAAATAAAATTATCATATTCACCCATTATAGAAACCATAAAGTTGTGCTATAAATGAAAAATACGGGAGAATAGAGTCAATGTAAATATAATATATATCACATATAAATACATTTCCATAATAATGGCCACCATGAGAGGTGGTAGGAGATAATTGAGCAATCATCGTTTTGTGAGGCAGTTGGTCGCCGTCCACAAAAATTGTATGTTCGTATCCATTAGATGGAGGTTTGTGGATGTTTAGTTCTAATAATCCTCATAAAAAAATCCTATTATATTGAATATACTTTTTTTAATAAATTAATATAATAAAAATAGTTTATTGGGTTTGAGAAGGAAAATAAAATAAAAGAACTTGAGAGAAGATGTTTCCTTTAAATCAGGTAACTCCCTTTAGTTTGAACCAAAAGGATTTATTGAATTTTCATCTGCCCAATGTAAGGATCCTAGGTGGAATATAGGTATGTTATGATCTTATTGGATCATATTTTGGATGAGACATGAAAATTTAGAGTTGTGAGCAATGGGTTAAAGGCGATGGCCTTTTATAAGGGGGAGGAGGGGCTCTTTAGGAATGTTTGAAAATATTATTTTATTATAAACATAATTTCAATTAAAAAGGTCCAAAACTCATCTAATTAGAAGATAAGGTGATTATTTTTCTAAATACTCTCATACAATGGGTTTTAGACAAGATTAGGGCATAAACGTAACCTTATCTTTTAGCTTTAACCTTTAGTTAACTAATTTAACTTTTACAATGTCCTCTTGTATACTCATACTATATGGATAATATATATACTAAAAAATGTCAAGAGACCCAAAATGGATCTTCAATGGAATTTCTAACATCATATATTTCATCTGGACGAATATTATATTTTTAGGATTATTTTTTCATTTAATAAAATATCAATTGTTTTAGAAACTCATTTATGTCCATTTATAAACTCTTCATATCAAGACTTTTAAAAAATCTATAACAACTTGATTATTTCGAAAATCCTTCATTAATTAAAAGATAAAAAGTAATCCTAATCTATAAAATTTGGGTATGTCATAAAAAGTTTCAAAATAAATTTATTTTAATATTTATAATCTCATTTATTTAAAACATTCATTAATGAGGTAATCATTACATCATCATTGTGTCCTAAATATATTTATTTATTTGATGTATAAAAATTATAAATTAACTATCATGATGTAGGAAATATTTTTAGTTTTTAATTACTATTTATAGTCGAAAATATCACTTATATAACCCAATATAAAAATTATTTTACTAAAATATATATGTTTATGTTACATTTTCCTTAACTTTAAATTAATTTTTATAAAGTGTCATTTTCACTTAAAAGTGACTATATGGAGTCCCAATATCTACCCAAGGATTCCCATGGTCGGAAATATATCATCCTATAGGATTATGACACGTGTTAGGGTAATTTAATATTATTATAATATTATTTTTTACCCTTATTTACTAGATTTACCCTTTAACCATGATAAATAAAATATTTACTGAAGTTACTATTCATATTGTTTAAAAATAAAAGTTACTTATTTACACAATTTGGACCTACAGATTTCAAATATGGAATCCATTTTTCCAAATTCAAAATACCTGAGTTGCAGAAAATAATTTAAAATTAATTCCCGTTGTCAAAACCAAAAAGCGTGTTTTTAAGAAATAATAACTATCAAAATATTGACACTTGTTTATGTTCAATTTCAAAGTGAAATTACTTACAATGACCAACATTGGATTAAATGGTAAAAATATAATCTAATTACACTTTAAAATAAATAAAAAAATAATCTAACTATATAAATAAATTAGATTAAAAGGCAGTTTTGAATTAAAATACAGTATTTTTCACTATTCATAAAAAATGAACTTTATCAGAAAAATACCAAAAAATGACCCAAAATAAATTTTTATGTCCTTATTCTAAAGAAGAAGTTTATTTTTTCAAATTTAATATATAAAAGTGACAAAACTGTATTTAAAAATGGTTTTCCATCAAAAGGTGGTAAATCAACCTTTTAAAGATTATTAGAGTATTTCATGCTTAAAATTGGATTCATTATTATTTTAAGCCTCTAAAATTTATTGGATAAATGTAAAGACATTTAACAAACATGTATAATCAGATTTTATTTCGTTCTGTTCATTCGCGCCAATACAACGACTAGGCGTTAAATACCATTTAAAATAATATTATATTATTATTTTTAGTATGACTCAGACTTGTGTGCAACATGTGATTTCAGAGAAACCCATAGTTGTGTGTCAGGTATGCCATCGAACATAGCATCCCCTTTAAAGTAAAATTAATATTTAATTCAAAAATATTAATAAATATGAAAATGTCATATTCTTTATTTACCTGGTATGTTACATCCTTCCCCCCTTTTAGGAATTTCTTCCACGTAATTTTAAAATTAGGCTTAGAAACTTCATTAAAAGTCCCACATCGAAAAAGGAGTCCATAAACCTATCACTATAAAAAAGTATAAAGGTCACCTGAGATAACACATACTAGGATTCCATGTATGAAAACATGGATATGGAGGAGAAACTATGTGTCAAGTTCTGATGGATAGTGATAGAAAACATGATTAGGAGAAAGTTAACCACCAGAAAACCACAAACTTGTGATTGGTTAAATGTTCCTTGATTCCCTAGTAGCAAAAGTTTATAGAAAATGTTTTTGTTTTATGTTATTTTTCATATATTTGAGGAATTTATTTATGATATTGACTAAGAACATACAGAAATATACTTACATAGAGTTTCATTATTTAATAAATTTCTACCACAAACTCATCTTTTATCCAAATGATCAGTAATCAAGATCACTTGGTCACAGGTGAAGTTCTATAATCAACTTCTGGAGAATCATATAATCCAAAAATATGAACTATATATTTCCCCTATCTTTAGACATTAACCAAAACCAAAAGGGTTAGTACAAGATTAGATAATCTCCAAAAAGGATTATAATTCATAAAAATAAATACTACTCTTAATCTCCAAAATTCAACCAACAATACCCAAAGTTCAACAAAAATAAATCAATAAACAATTGCCCTTAAAATTCTTCAAAGTAATCCAAACTAAGTTTGAAACCCAAATTTTAGAAGGATTTGGTCACATAGTCTTCCAAAAAAACATTTATCTCCAAATAACATTAGATAACCTTAACGTATCATACTAAAAAGTAAGTGTATTCCAAAATAACCTTTATCACTTAATCACCAAATCATTTTACTATACTAAGGATATCTATTTGATAAAACATAAGATCCCAAATTAACTTATTTTTTATCCATAAAATAACTTAACTAAAAATAATAAGTCATACTAACTAGGAGATTCACGTATTCTAGTGGTAGGCAATGTTCCCTTTTCTCCCTTCGGTTGTTGGTTCGAGTCTCATGGCCTTGCCGGATGCAACTGGTTGTCACCCATCTTGCTGGTTGTCCTTTTTCTAAAACTATATCATTCTTATAACATTATCAAAAATAAGATAATTTCCTTAAAACTAATCATAACCTATTTTATCCTCAAAGGTTATCTAATACCTTTCATTTTGCATCCCAAAATGTAATAACCATTTATCACCTCAAAAAAAGATCATATAAAACCCTAAGGTTATCCATTATGTCCACACACGAAAAGATTATTCATTCTTGAATAAAATTTTCACATATCAAACTTTAGAGTTACACATACTAGAAAATGTCTTCCAAAGTAATCACATCATCAAAATATCCATAATAATTTTAAGCATTTCCTCATCATAAAATCTACCATAACTCTTGAATCCCTTATATGTAGACTTATTACTCATTCAATGTTCTTCATGATCTATTAACCATTATTTTCCAACTTATTCAGTAATACTTCTTTCCTACAAACAAAATCATGAATCATATCCTAAGATTCAATAATGTCAAAACATCAGCTAAGAAATAATTCATACCTTTCATTTGTCATTGTCAGTTTCCCCATACTCAATTAGAATGGAATTAGGTATTGGTAAAAATATATTTGTAAGGTACTGCTGATCCCATTATCAAACCTTCTTCATAGGACATATATTTTTATAATGAGCATGCACACAAAATTTAAAAAATTCAATTGAACCATCGGAAATAACTTCTTTCCCATTCTTGGAGTCAACTGGATGCTTCTGTCATGACTCGTCCCTTGGGTCCCATTTTGTGACTACCCCAAGCTCGCCTTCCATATGCTTGGGGTTTGCGACTAGCACCGGAAAGGCATATCCCTAAAACGGGAAGGCGTTTCCTTTAAACTTGTACAGAAACATAGACTGGGTACATAACCAAAAATAAACCATGTAGTGAAACAGCTGAAGTAAAAGTGTGTACTGAAAGTAAAGGGGGTTGGAATACAAGCCCAACTAAAATATACAATACACAAGAAAAATAGAAAACAACTCTTGTGATTGTCCTCCAAGGATCTTACCTCAAGGGTAGGAATAGATCTTCTCCACAGCTCTTCACCTCAACCATCACTGCCATCCACCGTCATGTCCTAGCTCCCCGGGTCTCAGTCAAAGTTTTCTGTTGTCTGCACAAGACACAATAAGGTGTAGGTGAAGACCGTGCATGGGTGAGTATAAAAATACCCAGTAGGGACCCCAAGACCCTCAAAAATCTCTCAGAATACCATAAAAAAAAGCAAAAAGAATGATCTCAATCAAAAAGAACAAATAAAATGACTCAGCTCAAACCAGGTATAACTTATGTACAGAAGTACTGATAATTAGTCGTAATTCCATATCATCTTATTTGATTAAGAGGCACTATTTCTAACCCACACAGTATCGATAGGTACTAACCTCTACTGACCCACACAGGATCTGACCCGCCTAGGATCGATAGGTACTAACCCCCACTGAACCACACAGGATTCAACCCTCCAAGGATCGATAGGTATTAACCCCCGCTGACCCACACAGGATCTGACCCGCCCAGGATCGATAGGTACTAACCCTCTCTCACCCACATAGGATCTAACCCACACAGGATCGGTATGCGCTGACCCACATAGGATTGTTGAGAACTAACCCACACAGGATCTGACACACACAGGATCATTGAGTGCTGACCCACACAGGATCGGTGCTGACCCACATAGGATCGCTAGGTACGGATCCACACAGGAACACTAGGTGTTGATCCATAGAGGATCTCTAGGTGATTATCAACATAGGATCGTTTGGTGATTATCCACACAGGATCGTTAATCATTCTTCACATCTCATCCAGCCAATAGATTCTCGTACATAGTACGCTCAATTTTAGGAGGATCCAATCTTCAAGACATTGGTTGTACTTAAACTGGCATTAATTCTCATGAATAAGTAACCCAATGATCATTCATGTCATAAGAGTTTCAACACAACAGGCATTGCGTCAATCGGATGCCCTGTCTGTGAGTTATAGGAATTTTAGTACTGAGGGACCAGTTGGATTTGGGTATGATCCAACCCGGTCATACCTGGTCGTACTCCAACTTTCTCCAGCACTCAGGTGGAGTGTCTTAAAAGGACTATCTTATTCCAATGATTCCAGTGCTAAATACGGATCGTCAAACGGACATCTGGTTTGAAAGATTTTTCCTTTTAAGCGTATCTAGGCCGAAGAGGGTCTGGGTCCGATCTGACCCAGTTGGACCGACCCGACCTGTTCTACCCTAGGTTTACCCAACCCAGTTTTGGTTGACCCGACCCGGTCTGAGTCTGACCCAGGTTTGGTCGAGCCTGGCCCGAACCAACTAGGCCGGCCCGAGTGGGCTAGGCCACGGGCTCGGCCCCCCTCGGCAGGGCGCGGTCAGCCAACAGGGTGGGGGACTGAATTCCTGAATGGAAAATCCGTTCGGGTGTTTTAATTGGCAATGCCACGTGGTGTCGCCTCGGCTGGAAGCGGGACCCTCGAGGAGAAGGTCCCCTTCTTTGTGGATTTGAAGCCACAACCACTTAGTCGTGGCACGCGATGGCATACCGTCATCCGCCTACATGGTCGGCCATGATCCGGCCACCATTCGAACCACCGCGGCACCGCCCTTATACCGCTGGCACCGGTCACTGGGGCCAGTGCTTCTTCCGCGGGGCTCCGGCGCTGCTTCAGAGCTCTGTTTTCACTCCTGTTTATGCCTATGGGCTTCCCAGAATGTCGTCATTGCTGTGTGACCCTCTGATTTGGGTTTCCGTCCAATTCAAAATTCTCCCACAAAGAACGCAATAATAAAACAAGCAGTGGAGGGTATGTACCATGTTCGTTTGGCTCGCGTCCTCCGCATTTGCATCATAAAAAGAAGGTATCAAATAAAAACATCACATATATATTGATTAAGCCTCGTTCAAATCTCCTATAAAAAACACCTCTAAATTCATGAACGAGGAAAAAATGAGAGTTTCTTAAATTGAATAACAACCTTTACCTCAAGATTCGTTGGAGGTGTCACAGTTGTGGAGGGAGAAGATTCCTCGTTGGATGGATTCACCGGTGTTTGTCGAACCCATATCGTTGCCGCCCAAGATTCTGTCCTCTACTGATGGATGATGTTTCAGTACATTTCCAGAGGTTCCTCTCTTCATGAAGTCATGTCAAAAAACCAATCTTGAGCTCCATTTAAATATAGGGGGAGTATGAGTAACGCATCGATAGAATTAATGAGGTTCATTAATGAGTTTTTAATTAATGAACCTCTTAATTCCCAATGGTATGGTTATGCAACTAAAGAGTCAAGCCAGTAAATATATTAACAACCTGTCGGTCCCACCATCACCACTCAAAAGGAGGTAGGATAATAAAATAACAATTTTTATTGTTTTATTATTTCTTTAAAAGTCACAAAAACAAAAAATTTCACCTGACCTACTACGGTCGAAGTTAAGCCTCCCTTAAGTGAATCTCAGCATTATGGATTCAACGGTGCCCTCCGATTTTTAATCTGGGAACCAATTCAAAATTTAGAAAAAGTCGCCCGCACGTTTACTGAATGTACCTTAAAAAAGTTCAAAATTCTGTTCTGGCCACATCGGGCCTCGGAATCAAGCGCTGTCAATTTTCACAGACTCGTAATGATCCCAAATAATTAAAAAAATATATGAAATTTTCAGGTATTTACATTCTCCCAACCTTAGGGATTTTCATCCACTAAAACTACAACAAAACTAGGGAAACAAATGGGGGTACTGAGCATGTATCTAAGCCTCCCTCTATCAAGTTCTCTCCTAGATGTTCCCGTGCTACCAACGAACTCGCACCTGCAGAATCGACCACCCATGAAGGAGCTGCTCCTGCTGATTCTCTATCTCCACCAAGAACTATGCAAACGTCACCTCACCGTCGATGTCCATCTCTCCCTAGTTGATAACGTGCGATAGATCAAGCACATACCTCCTTAGCTGTGACACATAGAAAACATTATGCAACTAGTGCATCTATGGGGGAAGAGATAGACAGTACACCACCTCACCTACCTTATTGAGGATCTGGAATGGTTCGATAAACCTCGAATATAGGTTGTCGCCCCAGCCAAACCTCTGTAATCCTCATCAGGGTGAGACCCATAGAAAGATATGGTCTCTTTCCTCGAACACCAAGGGTCTCCGTCTCCTGTCAGCATACGATTTCTACCTGCTCTGTGCAGTCTTCATCCACTCCTGGATGATCTGCACCTTCTCTGTGGTATCATGTACCAAATTTGGACCCATAAGTGCTGACACCACTAGGTCTGTCCAGCAGAGAGGTGATCTGCAAGGTCGCCCATACAGAGCCTCAAATGGAGCCATGACGATGGTGGAGTGATAACTGTTATTGTATGCAAACTCCACCGGTGGCTGGTGGTCCTCCCAACTATGGATAAAATCAAGGACACAAGCTCGAAGCATGTCCTTGAGTGTCTGTATGGTCCGCTCCGTCTGACCATCTATCTGAGGGTGAAAGGCGGTACTCAAGATTAGCTGAGTCCCAAAGGCCTCCTTCAATCCCTTCCACAAGCTGGATGTAAAATGAGTTTGATTATATAATATGATCATAGATGTCACCCCATGAAGTCATACAATCTCATATGCATAGAGACGTTCCAAGCTCTCTACGGATCCCTTCTCTCGGATGGGTAAGAAGTGGTCCAACTTGGTGAGTCGTTCAATGATCACCCAATTGGAATCGTAGACCCTAGACATACGTGGTAGCCCTATCACAAATTCCATGGTGATACCATCCCACTTCCACTCTGGTACCTAAAGTGGTCGAGCTAAGTCTGTTGGTACATGATGCTCAGCCTTCACTTGCTGACAAGTGAGGCATCATGATATGAACTCTGCCCTTACTTTCGTCATCCCTAGACACCGGTACTAATGTTGTAGGTCCTGGTATATCTTTTCCACTCTAAGATATACCACCAAAGCGGATTTTTGTAACTCCCTCAACACCTACTCTTGTAGAATAACTGATGCCATGGTGCATCCTCTAAAGAGAACGATGTGCTCCCCACCTTCATAAAAACCATCAGGAGCATGTCCTGAGGATATCTGAGCATGTCGGGCCTCATAGTCTATGTCCCTGTGTTTTGTCTCCCTAACTCGCTAAAGGAGTGGGGGAGTAA
Organism: Viscum album; assembly: GCA_963277665.1. NCBI lineage: Eukaryota > Viridiplantae > Streptophyta > Magnoliopsida > Santalales > Viscaceae > Viscum > Viscum album. Next base: position 381,786,539 of record OY728138.1, read on the forward strand.
CTGTCATAGACTGGAGGTAAACTGGTTTATCATTATCCATAAAGGATAACTGCACCATGGATAGCTGCTATGTCTCCTCACTCAGCAACTGTAGACTAGACCTCCTGCTGAGTGTGTCTACTACTATTTTCCCCTTCCCAAAAGTGTAGACTATCTCAAAGTCATAGTCATGGAGGAACTCTAGTCATCACCACTGTCTCAGGTTCAAGTCCTTCTATGAGAAGATATACCTGAGACCCTTGTGATCATATTAAACAGTAAACAGTTCACCCATCAAGTAGTATCTCCACATATTCAGCGCAAAGACCACTACTGCTAACTCCTGGTCATAGGTAGCGTAGTTCTTCTTGTGTTGTCTCAAATTTCGTGAGCCGTAGGCAATCACTACTCACTTCTGCATCAGGACACAACCTAGTCTGGTCCCTGATGTGTCACAGTAGACTACATACTCAATGCCCTCTTCGTGTAGCCTCAAGATGGGGGCACTCATCAGCATCTTCCTCAGCTCTTAAAAACTCTATTGGCATCTCTCTGTCCACACGAAGGGTTGTCCCTTCTTTGTCAAAGCTTAAAAGGGTTTCAAAACTCTGGAAAAGTTGGGTACAAATCTCCGATAGTACCCAGCCAATCCCAGGAAACTTCTCACCTCAATCACACTCCTGGGTGGATCCTAAGAAAGTATTGCCTCTATCTTCACCGGAATCTACTACAACTCCAGCCTCCAAGATAACGTTCCCTAGGAAGTGGAATTCTTGTATCTAGAATTGGAACTTTGAGAGCATGACATAAATCTAGTTCTCCCTAAGTGTATCCAGAACTATCTGTAGGTGTGTGGCGTGCTCCTCCTCTGACGTCGATTATATCACGATGTCATTAATGAATACTACCACGAAATGATCGAGGTAAGGCTGGAAAATTCTGTTAATGAGCCCTATAAACACTACTGGGGCGTTGGTCATGCCGAATGGCATCGCCAAGAACTCATAATGGCCATACCGACATTTGAAGGTCATCTTCGGTATGTCCTCATCTAGTACCCTGAGGTGAAGATAGCCTGATCTGAGGTCTATCTTCGAAAACCATCGACCTACCTTTAGCTGATTAAAGATATCATCAATCCTTGGGTGTGGATATTTTTTTTCACGGTCACCTAGTTAAGGCATCGATAATCCACACAAAGCCTCAGACTCCCATTTGCCTTCTTGGCAAACAAAATCAGGGATTTTCATGGAGAAACACTTGGCCTTATGAACCCCTTCCCCTATAAGTCAACCAACAGTACTCGCAACTCACAAAGCTCCATGGTAGCCATTCTATATGATGGCGTAGATATTGGTGTCGTTCCGAGGTATAGGTCGATGTAGAAGTTTGCCTCTATGCAAGGAGGAAGTCCTGGTACATCATTAGGAAAGACATAATCATACCAGTCCACTACTACAGGATAACTCAGACTCCTCTTGTATACTACTCTAAGGGTAAGTCTAGCCAACTGATGAGTGATATGTTGTACCCTCCTCTGAGTAAGCCCATACTATGCGGCAAAGGTTCCCTTCTTGTCGGTGAAGGAAAACCTAGTTCCATCCTCACGGACACACTACATTTTTCACCTTAAACAGTCGATCTGAGCATGGAATGGGGATATCCAGTCCATACCCAAGAAGATGTCGTAAGGCCTCGACGCTGCTACTAGGAGATCTCACCCAAAGGTCTTACCTCCAGAAGTGAGCTCACATTGTCTTCACCAGTGTGTAATCACCTAATATTCTCCCATATAAATCTCTAATCATAAGGATCAATCCAACGGATCCGTCAGAATCTCTAAGCTCCGAAAGAGTGTTCTGATAATAAAAGAGTGACTCACACCTGTGTCTATAAGAACTGCATCTAGGGTGGAATAGACACCGATTATACCTCTAATCATATCTGGAGTGTTGTGGTCATAGGCCTCAGCTACCTGAAGTTGTGCTCGTCCCTGTCTGCTTACTCTCTGAGGTCGAGTTGGACCACCTGGAGGTGGTGGTGGTAGAACCTCAAACCATCGTCCACCATCTGTTACACGACCTGCTCCTCTACCACATCCTCTGCCTTACGAACCTACTCACTCGAACCTCGATTTCTACCTCATTAGTCCCTCGACCATCTGTTGATCATCGGTACAACGGGTCAGGTAGTCACGAGCCATGTGGCCCGGCCCGCCGCACGTGAAGCACAGTCTGCTCCTCTGTTGGCCTGCTCTACCTTATGAGCTCCGCACCTCTAACCCTAAGTCCTGGGGTTATCCTCTTAAAGGTCTGGCCCGCTTGGACCTCGGCATCATCTGTCTACTATCTATTGCAGATGACTCAACTACCTATCGTCCGGTGGTGGCTCTCACCATCAGAGCCTGCTCAGCTAATAATCCCTCCACAAATAATGCTCTTTATACCACTTAAGACTACATCGGGATATTGAGTGATATCTTCGATGCACTGATCTACCATCAGAGACCCTACTCAAAGTTCTGGGCCTTGAAGAAAGGGTTTTATACCATGTCGGTGGAGTAGCATCAAAGGTTAGTAAATCTAGCCGAGTACTGATCCACTGATAGGATGCCCTGCTGTTAGCGCAAAAACTCATGGATATGCACTGAGTGTAAAGTCATTGGTACGAACTCCACCCTAAAGAAAGTATCGATGTCCAACCAGAAGAGTGTCACCTCCTCATGAATCTGGAGAGTTAGAATCCACCATCTTCATGTTGTTCCCTGGAATAGGATAGTAGCTAGGATCACCATCTGATCTGCTGGCATATCAACTAAGTGAAAAATCCAAGCCACACTCTCCAACCAATCCTCAGCTGCCTGGGGATCTGTCTTTCCTTGAAACCTCTAAGGCCTCTCTCTCTCTATAACTTGTGCAATGTGATCAGTTGGCGTTAAAGGTCTACCAGTGGGGATGGTGGCAACTGCTACCCTATGAGTGGTGGCGCTACTAGTACACCACTCGAAGGTGCCAACAAGGTGAGAGGTCCCTACACCAAATCCTTGTCACTCAGTGGGCCATCATCATGTACTCTCTATATAATCCTAGATGGTTGTCTATGCGGAGGCATCCTGAAAAGAAAGAGGTGTTGCACAGATAATAAGTTATACCTAGTGAGCTGACTCTAAAGAAATTAAAAGTAAAACACTTCCAAAACACACACAATGAGTGTTTTTGTGCATCGAGTCAAAAATCAGAATTCAGGGTCCTAGTTATTCGGTAGAACCGACTCCTCTAATACTACTTTGTCGTGACCCGTCCCCTGGGAGTCATGTTGTGACTACCCCAAGCTTTCCTTACCTAGGCCAGGGGTTGGTGACTATCACTGGAAAGGCATATCCCTAAAATGGGAAGGCATTACCTTTAAACCTGTACAAACACAATGACTACGTATACAGAAAAAGTAAACCACATAGTAAAATAACTGAAGTAAAAGTGTGTACTGAAAGTAAAGGGGGTGGAATACAAGTCCAACTGAAAGATAATATACAATAGAAAAATAGAAAATAGAACCTGAGATCGTCCTCCAAGGATCCTACCTGAAGGGTAGGTACAGATCGTCTCCATAGCTCTCCACATCAACCATCATCGCCATCCACCGTCAGGTCCTAACTCCTTGAGTCTCTGTAAAGGTTTCCTGTCGTCTGCACAAAACACAAAACGGTGCGGGTGAAGCCTGTGTAGGAGTGAGTATAACAATACCCAGTAGGGACCCCGAAACCCCCAAAGGTCTCTTAGAATTCTACAAAATAAAACCATAAAGCATGATCTCAAAAACAAAACACAAAGCAAAAGACTAAGCTCAAAATAGTTATAAATATAGTATATAAGTACATATGATTAGTTGTAAGGCTAGATCATCTTATTTTGTTAAGAGACACTACTACGGACCCACATATGATCAATAGGTACTAACCCCCGCTAACCCACACAGGATCTGACCCACCCAGTCTCAATAGGTACTAACCCCTACTGACCCACACAAGATCCGACCCACCCAGGATCAATAGGTACTAACCCCCGCTGACCCACACAAGATTTTACCTGCCCTGGATCGATAGGTACTAACCCCTGCTGACCCACACTGGATCTGACCCACACTGGATCAGTGCTAACCCACACAAGATCACTAGGTGTTGATCCAAACAGGATCGCTAGGTGTTGATCCAAACATGATCACTAGTTTCTGATCCACACATGATCGATAGATATTGATCCACATAGGATTTCTAGGTCCTGATCCACATAGGATAGCTATTCATTTTTCACGTCTCAGCCATCCACTAGATTCTCGTACTTAGTACACTTGATTCTAGGAGGATCCGCTCCTCAAGCCATCAGTCGTACTTCAACTGGAACAAAGTATCATGAATAATTAACCCAATGATCCATCATGTCATAAGGGTTCCAACGCAAAAGACGGCGCGTCAATCAGATGGTCGATCTATGAGTTATAGACATTTTAGTGTCGAGGGCATGGTTAGATTCAGATACAATCCCACCCAACTGTACTCCAACTTTCTCTAAAACTCAGGTGGAGTATCTCAAAAGGATCATCTCATTCCAAAGATTCCAACGCCACGGACAGTTGGTCAAAAGGACATCTGGTTTGCGAGATTTTGCTTTTTAAGCGTAACTAGGCCGAACAGGGTCCGGGTTGGACCCGACCCCTTCTTCCCTTGGCTGACTCGAACCATTTCGGGCCGACCTGACCCAAACTGGATGGGTTGCGGAGCAGCGTGGCCCACCTCATCTGGGAATAGTCCGCCAGTCAGGTGGCAGACCGAGTTCCTGAACGGAAAAGTTGTTCATGTGTTTTAAGTGGCGCCGCCTCGGTAGGAAGTGGGACCCAGGAGCGCAGTTCCCCTTCATCGCGGCTTTGAAGCTGCAGCCACCTCCTCTATGGAACGCGACGGCGCGCCACCTTCCGCCTTGGCGGTTGGGTGACCTTCAGTTCGCCACAAGGCCGAGCGGCGCCACACTTCCACCGCGGCAGGCGGTTGCTAGCTGCTGCCCTCGTCTGTCAGCGCTTCTTCCGCAGGGCTCCGACGATGCTTCAGAGCTTCATTTTCTCTCCCGTATGCACCTACGGACTTCCTGAGATGCCGTCGTCTCTGCATAACCCTCTAATTCACGTTTCTGTTAAATTAAGAATTTTCCCGCAAAGAACGCAATGATAAAACAAGCGACGGAGGGTCCGAGCCGTGTTCGTTTGGCCCGCGCCCTCCACGTTAGCATCATAACAAGAGGGTATCAAATAAAAACATCACATATATATTGATTAGGCCCCGTTAAAATCTACCACAACAAACACCCCCAAATTCAAGAACGAGGAAAAGAAATGAGAGTTTCTTGAATTTAATAACAACCCCTACCTCGAGAATCGTTGGTGGTGTCGCGGTTGTGGTGGGAAAGGAGACCTTGTTGGATGGAGTCAATGGCGTTCGTCGATCCTAGATCGTTGGAACCCCAACTTTCATCCCCCACCGATATAATATGTCATGGTATTTTTTCAGAGGTTCCTCGCTTGACGAAACCGTGTCAAAAACCCCAACCTAAGCTCCATTTAAATAGAGGGTAAGGGTGAGTAAAGCATCGATGGAATTAATGAGGTTTATTAATGTGTTTTTAATTAATGCATCTCTTGATTCCCAATGGTGTGGTTATGAAACTGAATATTCAAACCATTAAATGGCTTGACAACCCGTCGGTCCCACCATTGCAGCTCAATAAAAGGTAGGATAATAAAATAACATTTTATTTTATTTTATTATTTATTTAAAATTCACAAAAACTAAATTTTTCACCTGACCTACTGTTGTCAAAGTAAAGCCTCCATTAAGTGAATCCTAGAACTGCGGATTCAACGGTTCCCTCAGATTTTTAATCTGATCACCGGTTCACAAGATAAAAAATATCACCGGTGCATTTACTGAACATACCTTAAAAAAGTTCAAAATCCTATTTCAGGCACCTCGGGGCATAGAATCAATCATTTCCATTTTCACAAACTCGTAATAATCCCAAATATTTAAATAAATTAATATGAAACTTCCAGGTCTTTACAGCTTCTTTTTTACACGGCAAGTTATTGCTTTATGAACTTCATTACCACATCTGAAACATCTTCCTGTCCCTTTGAAGCATTTCCCAAGGTGTTTCTTTCCACATCCTTGACACATAGGTTTTTTAATACACTTAAATTTATGATTATAAACTGAAATTCCATTGGGATTAGTTTCTCGCATATATGATGCCTTACAAAAATCACCAAGGTTCAAGTGGTCAATCATGACTTTAGATAGTTGGTTATGAACAACCACAAGAGTTCTCATTACATCTCCCATTTCATTTTTTTTTCTCATTCATAAATCCACCACAGTTTCTTTTACATCTATTGTTACGTTGGTATCTACTAGATCCATCCATTTACTAAAACCAAAAAGGTAAGTGTGATTATATCAGTAAAATCATCATATAATATCTTATGAGGAGGGTAAACACTAAGATATACTTATTCATTTTATCTTAAACTCATTAAATTTATCTAAAATAACTATGAATCTTTCTAATATGCTAACCATTATGGTTATGTCACTTATGCTTAAATAACACCCTAACCTATAAAGATATCTAAACTAACCTTTGATACCAATTGTAAGGCCCCAGCCTTTGACATTACATATTCTTGAATTAAGTTAATAATTCACATTGAGAATATTTTTAGGTTTATAGTTTTAGATAATTAGAGCATAACTATTACATTACATCTCAAATATTACAAAGTATACCCTTCTACTCAGTATCCATTTTTTCATAAAATAAAAACTCTTAAAAGAAAACAAGAATTCTTTTCTTGATATAAATCTTCTTGAATTCTTCATTTCTCTTACCCTTCCTTATACCCTGTTAAAAACATTTCAAAAACATGGGATGAGCATAAAAATCTCAGTAAGGTTTATAAAATAATGAATGAAAACATTAGTCCATTAATACATACAAAACATAATCTCTTTAACATACCTCATGAAATCATAAGATTTATGAATAACACATTGAAATCATAAATCATAAAGGTAACTTCTGACATCCATAACATACTTACATTATAGCTTTCACAACTACTTAGGGAGTTACGTTTAGAATTCCCATCACGGTATATTCCCTAAATATCTTAGGAGAAATATTAATATTTACCTCTGTCATGTTACCCAATGCATTGGAGAGCTATCTTGTGCGCACCCGCCCTAGGTTTATCACGGAACCACCAATGTGTGTAAACAATGCCCAAGAACCATATCAAAATCATATCACATGAACAAGTATAAAGTAAAGATAATATTTCCACATTTCAATCACAATATAACATTTCAATATATTGACATAATCAATCCATTTCCAAAACCATTTTCAATACCAAAATATGTAAAAAGAGTATATGGTATTTATTTTCCTTTAAAAAACATTACAGATTGTTAAGGAATCCAAATATAAAATAATGATTGTAGTGGAGGAAAGGTCTTTATCACCACATACATTAAAAAAACATTGTTTTTGTCGTTTAGTAAAATGCTTCGTAAAAAAAGATTCATTTTGAAAACCATTTAAAACATTTAATAATGATATTTTTGAATCAAAGTTTCTGATACCACTTCGAAACTTTTATAGGAATTAACATTTTAAAACATTAATGTCCTTATAAATAAATCCTTAAAAACATTTTGAAAACAGGGACATTAATGACAAAGATAAATATTTTAAACATTTAAAATGATGTTTTAGTTGAAGAGTCCTTTACCAATTGGGAAAATAATTGAATAAAACTAATTAAAGAATAAGATTAAAAAAACTTTAATATCATGATAATAAGGAGATTAATGATATCATATGTCAAAGGGAAGTATATACACTTTATAGGATAATAAAGGTGCACAATATCAAGATATGCCTCAATGGAAGTAGATTGAGACGTATTCCCTTATGAAAATTCGGTAGCCTAACAGCGTTATATTAAAATTAAGAAAATCCATTGATGGGAGACAAAAGGTTTTCTCATCACTTGGACATAAAATGTACAACAATAAGGATATAGAATAACATATCCCAACATAAAAAAATGGAAATTAAAATACATAACAAATAATAAGTATTTGACTAAAAGAGGAGGGTGAAAGGTTCCCCTACAAAGATCATTCTGTAAATAAAATAGATAGATTATGTGTATTTACAATAATTACACATAAATCAGGTGTAAATACAAGATAGTAAATCCAAAGTTATTTCTCACATAATCATAGCATGACGTAATCAAGAAGTAGAAGGTCAACCCAAAGAATGTAAATTGGGTTAAGAAGTTCCCTTACCTTGAGTCTGACTGGTCAAGTATGTTCCTTATAATTTCTGAATAATAAACTTAAGTTAATTTATACTTGCTTCAGAACCTTTATCAAGTTTAATAATCCTTTTACATCACTTATTACCACTTTATAAACATTACATAATCATTTAAGTTAATAACGGTCGTTTTTTGTCAATATTTGGTGCTTGAGTCAAAAATGAACTTTTTATAATTAAAAGTTGTCCATGTGGTCAAAAGTCCATTATCTATAGAATGATATTCCTGATTTAGATATCATATGTATCATATATATATCAATTATATATATGTATTTGTAATAGTACATAACATTTAGAGATAAGAAATTAAATGCACTGTTCGTGGAGGCGGTATGTCGTACGTACGCATGAACGATACTTTTATTTCTATTTCGTATTTAATGGAATAAAAACTTAATGATACATAGGTATAATATAATTATAGTATAATTTCATATATAATTTCATTAAATTTATCCATTATACGTTCCATGTATGGCATGAACGAGTCATATCACTTTGAGGGGGAGGTAGTCTGCACTTCCTCAAATGAAATTATCATATTTACCCATTATGGAAACCATAAAGGTATGATATAAATGAAAAATACAGAATAATATAGACAATATAAATATAAAATATATCACATGTAAATATAGTTCCATCATAATGGACACTATGAGAGGTGGTAGGAGATAATTGAACAATCATCGTTTCGTGAGGCAGTAGTTCGCCATCCACAAAAACAGTATGTTCGTATCCATTGGATAGAGGTGTGTGGATGTGTAGCTTGAATAATCCTCATAAAAATATCATATTATATTTAAGATAATGTTATTTTTATAAATTAATGTAATTAATATAATTTTTTGGGTTTGAGAAGGAAAATACAAGAAAAGAACTTGAGAGAAGATGTTACCTTTGAATTGGGTAACTCACTTTGTTTTGAACCAAATGGATTTATTGAATTGCCTTCTTCCCAAATTAAGTCTTCTATGTATAATAGAGGGATTTTGGGAGGTTATTTTAGAATAGGATGGATGATCCAAGAAGCTTGAGAGTTGTGAGTATTGGGTTAGAGGTGATAGCCTTTTATAAAGGGGGGGAGGGGCTCTTTAGAAAAGTTTGAAAATATTATTTTATTATAAACATAATTTAAATTTCAAAAGGCCTAAAACTCATTTATTAGAAGAAAAGGTTAGTTTTGTTTTAAATACTCTCATACAATGGGTTTTAGACAAGTTTATGGAATAAACCTAACCTTAGCTTTTAACTTTAACCCTTAGTTAACTAATTTAACTTTTACCATGTCCTCTTGTATATTCATACTATATGGTTATTATGTTTACTATAAAACTCCACGTTACCCAAAATAGATAATTAATGGAATTTATAACATCATATATTTAATTTGGCCGAATTTTATATTTTTAGGATTATTTTATCATTTAATAAAATATTAATTTTTTTAAAAACTAATTTATGTCAATATATAAACTATTCATATAAAGACTTTTAAAAAATCTATAATAACATGATTATTTCAAACAACCTTCGTTAATTCAATTATAAAAATTAATCCTAATATATAAAATTAGTGGATGTCATAAAAAGTTTCAAAATAAATTTATTTTAATATTTATAATCTCATTTATTTAAAACATTCATTAATGAGGTAATCATTACATCATCATTGTGTCATAAATAAATTTATTTATTTGATGCCTAAAAATTATAAAGAAACTATAATAATGTATAAAATCATTTTATCTTTCTAATTACTATTTATAGTTGATAATATCACTTAAATAACCCTATATAAAAATTATTTTACTAAAAGATATATGTTTATGTTACATTTTTCTTAACTTTAAAATAATTTTTATTGTGTCATTTTCACTTACAAGTGGATCCATGGGATCCCAAAATCGACTCAAGGATGCCCATAGTTGGACATATATCATCCAATAGGATTATTACATGTGTTTGGGTAATTTAATATTATTATAATATTATTTTTTACCCTTATTTATCAGATTTACCCTTTAACCATGATAAATAAAATATTTACTAAAGTTACTGTTCATAATTTATAAAAATTAAAGTTACCAATTTACACAATTTAGACCTCCTAATTCCAAATATGGAATCCATTTTTTCCGAATTCAAAACACCTAAGTTGAATAAATTAATTTAAAATTAATTCTCATTGTCAAAATCAAAAGGCGTGTTTTTAAGAAATAATAACTATGAAAAGATTGACACTTGTTTATGTTCAATTTCAAAGTGAAATTACTTCCAATGACCAAAATTTTATTAAATAGAAAAAATGTAATCCAATTAATCTTTAAAAACAATAAAAATAACAATATGAATATATAAATAAATTAGATTAAAAGGCAGTTTTGAATTAAAATGCAGTATTTTTCACTATTCATAAAAAATGAACTTTATCAGAAAAAAAAAAGCAAACATTTACTCAAATTAAATTTTAATGTCCCGCTTCTAAAGAAGAAGTTTATTTTTTCAAATGAAATATATAAAAGTGACAAAAACTATATTTAAAAAGGGTTCTCTATCAAAAGGCTATAAATCAACCTTTTCAAGAATATTAAAGTATTTCATGCTTAAAATTGGATCCATTCTTATTTTAAATCTCTAAAATTTATTGGATAAATGTAAAGACATTTAACAAACATGTATAATCATATTTTAGTTAGTTCTATTCATTCCCGCTAATACAATGACTAGGCGTTTACTTCAATTTAAAATATTATTATATTATTATTTTTTAGTATGACTCAGCCTTGTGCGCAACATGAGATTTCGAAGAAACCAATTATTGTGTGTCGGGTATGCCATCGAACATAGCATCCCCTTTAAAGTAAAATTAATATTTAATTCACAAATATTAATAAATACTAAAATGTCATATTCTTTATTTACCTGGGATGTTACAATTCTGCTGCAAGGGATATTTTTATTATGACTATGAATTTATGATATTCAAGACCATAGTATAAAATACATACTTTTGATCTTTAGGAGGTATGAGATTATATTTATTTTTATCAAAATTTTGTATAAAAATTAATTTATACTGCTAATATATGTATTATAAATTCAATGAAATACATGTATGTTATTTTTATAAGAAACTTCCAGTTCATATTTTTATAGAATTTTAATTCATGATTTATATATATAAGTAATTATAAGTTACGTTTGAAAAATATATTTAAGTTTTGTTTTTCATACTCTATGTGTATTTACTTAAAAAATTGTGAAAGTTATTTTTATGGGAGTATTATATATATGTACAAGCTATATTATTCAATTGTACATTTATATATGATTTATTGAATGTTCATTATCATTTGACATATAATTTAAACTTATTTTAATGGATTATAATAATTATAAAATTTTCTATGTCTATTTTTAAATTTATGATATTGTGATATATGTACATATACCCATTCCATTATTATTACATAAATGTGTGATAAATTCATTCAATATTTTGATTTCAAATTACTATCTTACTCAAGTTGGTTATTCAAGGATGATATATTTATTTTAAAAGTGTTACTTTTATAATTTCATGTTCATTATATAATTTCTCTTGCGTATGATTATTTTTTGAAAGAATATATATATATATATATATATATATATTTAAAAGAATAATAGTAATTTCACAATTACAATTATTTGATGTAATGATTTATACCTTTACACCATTCTTCTATATATAAAATAATATTTTTATTCGAGTATGGATCTCTAAATGATAAAGAATAACATTTTTGTAATTTTTCAGTAAAATATATTTCATGAGTTTGTGAATGAAAATATTAATCTATGGATGTTAATTATAATTTTTATAAACAGTCCCTACAAGGGATTATGTCATGATTTTTTTTGTACCAAATCATGCAAGTAATTTATTAAGAAAGTTAATAATTATATATTTATATATATATATAACTGTGTATGTGTATTTAAATCATTTTCATGTTTTAAAAGTAAAAAATCCGGTGAAAAATCTATGTATATATAAAGCAATCTTAATTATTTTTATAAAATTAGGAACTTAAACGTTGTAAATGTGGTATGGGATTGGGGATTGAACTCATCCCTCAGAAATTCGTTGATCCCAAGACATCCTTCAATGTTTCAAGTGTCCCAATGTTTTTTTCTAAAAATTGCGTAATGTTTTCTAAAAAATCACTTGATTATTTTTAAAGCAATTTTTGAGCGTAAGTATTTTCAAGGTATTGATATATATTCAAAGCGTAAGTAATTTCAATGATATTTTACAAAGGTATTTAAAAATTATTTTTGAAGGTATTATCAAATGATTTTTAATGGTATCTTTAAAAGGTTATTTTCAAAAGGAGATTTAATAACTAGTTTTTCACTAATTTTAAAACCCCTTACTGGGTAATTTAATGCTCATCTGTTGTTTTAAAAATATTTTTACAAGTATCTTAGAGGTTCTAATATGGGAAACTTTTTTTAAGGAGTTAGCGCATGCATAGCGAAGGAGGTGTGTTATTTTATTTTTACATAACTCTAAAAATATGTATGTTGTTGTCAAATTCTCCAGAACCTAGATCGGAAATGTTCTAGGATTGTATTATGTGTTGTGTATTTTTTTAGTTTCTTTGATTAAAAAGTGCACAGCATTTACTGTGCTAAACCCAGAAACATGGGTTTGGGTCATTATAATTGGTATAAAGCAATGGTTTAGAAACATCTGGAGATTAGACATTGTATTTTGAGGAAAAAAAAGTCTACGTGATAGAATTTTCTTTAGATAATTAAGTTCCCTTATAAGTTTAAGTTTTTTCCTAATTTTGAAAAAGGAAATTAAGAATTATCTAAAGTTTAACAAACAAATTGCGATGAAGAAATTCATTTAAGGGGGGGGGAGAGAATGTAAGATTCCATAAATTTGAATAATAACAAGTTCTTATTAAAATATTTTTCTTTATAATTTAAATAAATGAAAATAAACATTGATTTATTTGTTAAGTTATATATTAAAAACTATACAATAAAACGTTTAAATAATATTACTTTAAATTGTTTTTAGAATAATATTTTTATTATATATGATATATTAAATTATTTTATCAATTTGTATTTGTTATGTGATATATATATATATATATATATATATATATATTAATACGTTATTATTTTAAACAAATAAGATATATTTTAAATTAGTATTACAAATATTGTCTTTATAAACCTGATATTATTTTTGAATTATGAAGTTATTATAAATAATTATATGTTATATTAAAATCATTAAAAATATGTTTTAATAAAATATTTTTTGTAATTGTTTTAATTTATGAATGTTGTTTTTTGTTTATAAATATTATAAAATGTTATTTTATTGAATTTTGTTATATAAATATTATTTTAATGAAAATGAAAAAAAAGAATTAAAAGTAATATATTATTGATATAATTTATAAAATTTTTATTTATAAATTATTATATATGTGTTATTAAATTATTTTTGTACAAATAATTAGGTTTATTTATAATCAAAAATATAAATTTGTTTTATTTTTTAAATTTTAAATATATTAATAGAATTATGATAAATATATATTATTAAAAGAATAGTATTATTACTATTCAACTATGTAAAGTATCAATTTATTTTTTGAAAATATAAATAAATACTAACTATTAATTGATTTATAATCTTATAAATAAATAATAAATGAAATTTTTGTACCTATATAAGTATTATTATTTCAATCCGAATTATGGGTTTAATAAATTAAAAAAATCGAAAACAAATGTGAATTCAATTAAGAAGAATCGTGTTTCATTATCGGGGGACAATCGAGCATAGGTTGAGGACTTCGAGGAGGCGCTCTCGGGTCGAAGTCAATCCAGGCGGGATGAGTTTTGTTCGGGTTAGATTTTATGACTACGAATGAGGGAAGCCATCGGTGTGTGGAGGGTTTGAATCAAGCAGAGGGAGTCTGATTTGCTATGAAGTATGACCGTGAAGGGGGTTTCAGTTTCTGGAAAGGAAGGTGATCTACTATTAGTCTTAAGATCTCTGGGAGGTAGGTGTTTATTTTATTTTCTAGGTGCTAGATTCAGTTCGTAGTCCACCTCTTACAATTTTTTCTTCAGTCAGTGTTGTAAAATACCTACTTGATATGAAATTTCATATCTCTATTTGTCGTTTTGGAAAAAAAATCTATCTAGATCGATTCAATTTCTCTTGAAGTGTTAGTTCTAAATCATCTATCAATGTTCTCAGCTATTTTTATCAACGTTTTGTACTGGTTTTCTTCAAATATCAATATTATTGTCATATTAAATTATGGTTTTTGTCAATGATCTATGTTCATTTTTCAACATTTTATATGGGACTTATCTGGAATTGTGAAGCTTCACTAAGAAGCTTATTTTAATTTAATAAAATTTTAATGTCACATGTGGTACCTTGTTTTTGGATCATCCATTACTTTCTAGCTGCAACATAATATATATATATATATACACACACATATATATATTTGTTAAAAATGATTTTAAGGTTATAAATTGAGATCTCACCGCTCTTCTTTTTCTATTATGGGTGATGCAGGCCTACTTTAGTGTTACGCATTTTGTGTGATAAGAGACTGGTGAAGTGGCTTTTTGAAGGGAGTATTCTAGGACAGACTACAAAGGGTGGAGGTTCGTAGTACTTGTTCTCTGCTTGTCCTCTCAAATAATTTTTTTAGAGCTCAGGGTGTGAGAAATTTAAGGTAAGGGGAATTTCTTTATTTATTATGTGTGAACTATTTTCAAATTTAAGGTCATGCTCTTCATGTGTGTGTGTGTTTATAAATTCATGTTTATGTATTGCAATCATTTTAAAATATTCTTATTATGAGTGAAAGTTTTTTAATGTTTTCGTAAGGGATTATTATTTATATAAACACAATTCATTTTTATGCTCACTTTTAAATATTTTATTTTTATGTTTCATTTAATTTTTGAGGGGTTACATTTATTTTATCTAAATTACGTTTTGATATTCTACTATAAGGGAGCATATATTTATAAAGAAAAGATTTTATTCAAAGGATTTTATTTTACAAAACTATATTTAATTGTAATTTTATTTCTATAAGAGATGTATTTTTATTATGTTTTAATTTGAATTCATGATTTTGTGGTCAGGTATATTTTTAAATAAATATATAATAATATAAATAAATTAATAAAATTATATGCTCCCTTATAGTAGAACATCAAAACGTAAATTAATAAAATTATATGCTCCCTTATATAATGATATAAATAATTTAATAATTATTAATAAATAAATATATATTTATCCTATATATAATTTTAAATAAATATATAATAATATAAATAAATTATTAAAATTATAATTTTATAAAATAATTATTTATCAGCACTATAGTGCGGATAAATATTTGTTTAATCAGTGCTTTTTTAGCGTCGATAAAGATATACCTTTATCAACGCTCAAAAAGCACTGATAAAACACCTATTTATCAGCGCTAAAATTATAACGCTGATAGATAGCTTCTTATTAGTGCTTTTTTATCCCTGATAAAGGTCTCTCTTTATTAGCGCTAAAAAAGTGCTGATAAAGGTATGTTTTATCAGCGTTTTTAATTTACCACTGATAAAACATACCTTTATCAGCGCTTTTAACTAGTGCTGATAAAGGTTCTAGCAGTTTTTATAAAACAACCCTAACAGGCCCCTCCTCTCTCGCACGCGTTCAAGCCTTCGTGGAAGATGAACCCGGCCCCTCATTTGTCGCGACCCCTCCTCCTCCTCCTCCTTTGCCTCCTTCGTCTCCGCTTCCTTTTCCTCCTCCTCTGTTGCGACCATCCTCCTCAACCGTCGTTGCCTCCGCCGCTGCCTCTGCCGCCACTACCTCCGCCACCGCTGCCTCGTCGCCGTTGCCTCGTCCGCCGCTACCTCCACCACCGCTGCCTTCACCGCCGCTTCCTCGCCATTGCTGCCTCTACCACCCTTGCCTCCTCTACAAAGGTATATGATTTGAGTGTTTTAGGTATTATGGATGATATTAAATGAGTTTAATGAAGGTAAAATATGTTAGGGGTTAGCCTGGGCTTGTGAATTCTTTAGAAACATGAAGCAAAGGTATATGCTTTGAGTTGTGATTAGAATAAGTAGTGTCATACCAAGTATGAGATATATGCATGTTTATTCCTTAAACATTGGGAATTTGGAAGTTATGGGTAATATCCTTGACTTGAGATTGTATAGGCATTGAAATTCCTTGGAATATTTTTGAGAAGGGCGCCTTGAGTGTCGATGTTTTTGGTATCAAGGTTTGTTTCGAGGGTAAGATTAGTGTGATTCCTAGACCGGTGTTTTTTTATGCGTTTTTTAGTGGAGTATCTATTAGATTATGGATGGACACATGTGATTTTGAGACGATACCGGTTGAAATGCATTAGTGCGGTTTTCATGAAAATTTTAAAAATGTTAATCTTGTTGGAAAGTAGCATGGAGGTTCTTTGTTTTGATGATTGACATACCATGGATCATGGTCATGGGTTTAGGCATGTGATCCAAATATAGATGAGATATGACTCAAGTTAGTCCAAGTCGAGTGATAATTCAGGGTATCACATAGATTTACACCTGTCTAGACATGCATTATTTTGATAACAAGGGTTGTTGATCATTGTTTTGGACACTGGATCGTGTGGTTGCATGGGGTGTACATCGGTAAGTTTATAGATCAGGTTAATTAGAGTATCTCATGGAGATGGTATTTTAGTATAACAAAATGGTGTTCGACTTGTGGGATCATGAGTCATGAAATTTGATCAGGTGGTACAATATTGTACACCCATTATATTGGATGAGGTGAGCATGGTACATGCCGGTTATGTGTGGTACCCATTTAAATGTTAAGTCGGTGAGATGTAAAGTGTGAGCCGAGGACCAATGGAGTTGAAGAAATTATTTTAGACTTTATTTCATGGGGTTTGGATGAAATAGAAAATTTCAATCTATGGTGGAGGATACGTCACAAATAAATCAAATATAGTGTCATGTTTGATCCAAAGGTGATTCTTGAGGTAAATCATGATTCATCATGTGATTTTGTGGGTGAAACCCATTCATCGCATTATTTAGGGGGTGGACCTATTTCTTCACATGATTCAAGGATTGAATCATGTGAAGAAATGTACTGGTAGTGTTTTCCTTAACATTAGATGTTGTAGATAATAGAGTGAAATGATTACTTCATATTGGGTATGATAGGTTCATTTTGAGGTATGACTGGGACTTTTTGAGGGAAAGTCAGCATGTTAGGGCCTTGTTCATAAGTAGTAGAGACTTGTTTGATTTTCTTTAGAATAAAATATGATAACTAGTACTAGATTTTGGAGGGTTTTTCATATTTGTTTTGGTTTGGTTAGTTTTAAACCACACCATGTGGGTTGTTGGACTACTGGATGATGTGTTACAATAGGTGTTTACGATGGTGGGGAGCACTTTGGATTAGGATCGTGGTGGGTATCACCATGAATCTGATGACGTTTTTAGTGAAAAAATTGTTCCCTTCAATGGATGGGTTTCATGGATCATCATATTTAGGTTTCAATGATGTTTAACTAGACATGTCCCATTCCTAAATCTCATTGGACCTATTTTGGATAGGTATAACATAGGAGTTCTCATTTTATGTTTTCTTTTCAGTTGGAAATCTCCTCTGTTGCGCGTCTCTCTTCTGTTGTGAAGGCACCTCTGCTGTGCACTGAACGACACCTTCATGGTGAGTTTTCTCCTATTACACATTGGTTTCCTATTTTTCACATGTTATTGTTGTTTTATATTGATAGTTATAATGTGAAATATACGGGCTAAACTCCCTACTAAAAATTGTGGTTGTTGGTGACCCTTGTTTGTGCACTAAATTAATTGCATGTTGGTTGGATACTGTTCAACATTTGAATATAAAAATTGGTAATTTATGTATGCTTTAATTATGAATTAACGTACCATGATAATAAAACTTCTGTGATAACCCCTGAATTAACAAACAAAATTGAATAAGGGATGCTTTGTAAAATATTAAATTGTGATTGTTTGGTTTGTATGGTGTTGTGATTGTGAGCACGATTGTGTGTTTGTATGGTGTTGTAGTTGTTGGAATGATTGGTATGCCATTTTTTTCCATGTTGTAGTTCTTCCACCATTGAATATCAATCCAAACTTTACCCATTTCAATGGAACCACCACTTTGTTACTAGTGCAATTCCACTGAATCCTAGAAAACCACTTCACTAAAGGACTCTACGAGACACTTTATGGACACCCTGTTCAAATTACCATAACAACATATGTAATGAATCCTTCCCACTATAAGAACTCTATTGAAAATCATACCATCTATTATTAGTTTAGTACCACAGTTCTTGACTAGAGACATTATGTTTATAGAGAAACACTAAAAAACCGGTTTACAACAATACATATAGATCACATGTGGGATACTAAAACATTCTAGTGCAAGGGATTATCAATGCTTGTTGAAAATATTCTGTGTAATTATTTTGTTATATATTAATATTACTATATCAAATAGGATGCATATGAATAAAGAATGGATGAGTGTTAATCGGTTTAAAAAAGTGTATGAAGATGGTGTTAAAAAGTTTATCAATTTTGCAAAAGATTATGCATGTGACCCTTCTAAAATCTTTTTTCCGTGTTTACATTGTTGTTATTCAAGAAACATTAGTCCAGAGGAGTTAAAAGAACACTTGAACTATCACAGAATAGATCGAAGTTATACATGTTGGAATAAACATGGGGAAAAACGAATGTAGGTAGTGGCTCAGATAACACAGCGTTTTATGGATCATCTGATATGATTACAAGCATGAACAATGAAGATGATCATATGGAGTATGTGATTACAGATGTGAATGATGATGAAGATCGTATTGAGGATATGATAAGGACAGTTGAATATGAACTTTGTGATTGCCCAAAATTGTTTGAGAAGTTAAATATTTGTGCAAAAACGCCATTATATGCTGGTTACACTAAATATATAGCATTGTCAGCCATATTGAAGCTGTATAATTTGAAAGCAGGCAACAGGTGGAGTGACGACAGTTTTATGGAACTACTTGCTCTCCAGAATCACATGCTCCCAGAATATAATGAGCTCCCAAGCCGAACATACGATTCCAAATGAATGATACGCTCGATGGGTATGATCTCTGAAAAAATACCCACCTACCCGAAGGACTATATATTGTTTTTCTAGGACCAAAAATCACTTAAAGAATTCCAAAAGTGTGGTGCTTCTCAATACAAGAAAGATCATTCCAGTCCTACGAAAGTTGTATGGTACATTCCAATAATTCCATGGTTTAGGCACCTATATGGAAGTGAGGATACTGTAGGACAATTGACATGACATGCAGATACAAGAATTAAATATGAGAAACTAAGTCACCCTACAGACTCTCCTCTATGGAAGAGACTTGATTATGGGTATCCTGAATTTAGAAATGATCCAAGATACCTTCGTCTTGCGTTATCTATAGATGGGGTGAATCCTTTTGGTTTCTAAAGCAGCGGTCACAGTACATGGCCGATTATGTTAGTAAATTATAACTTACCACCATGGTTGTGCATGAAACGAAAATACATCATGTTATCTCTACTTATATCAGGACCAAAAAAACTGATTAATGATATTGATGTTTATTTGACTCCATTGCTCAATGATTTGAAATTATTGTGGGATTCAGGTTTTACGTTGTATGATGCTTACAAAAATGAAGATTTAACTTTGAAATCCATGTAGTACGGGATGATAAATGACTTTACTGCTTATGGAAAGTTTTTTGGACATAGAATTAAAGGAACTCAAGGGTGTCCCATTTGAGAAAAAGGTACATAGTCAATTAGGTTGAAACATTCATCGAAAATCGTGTTTCTAGGAAATCGTATATTTCTACCTCGACGGCATAAGTACCGATCTTGGAGAACATCATTCGACAGAAGTTTAGAAGAACGTACAGAACCATCTCCACTAACAGGTGATCAATTGTTTGAGAAAGTAAAATATGTGGACACTACTTTTGGTAAACCTTTTTCGAAAAACCTTACGAAAATCAGTTGGAAAAAGAGATAAGATTTTTTTGAATTACCATACTGGAATTGTCTGTATATAAGACATTTTCTTGATGTTATGCACATTGAAAAAAATATATGTGATAGTTTCATTGGTACATTGCTAAATGCACCCGAAAAAATAAAGGATGGAATTAAGGATAGATTGGACATGGTTGAGATAATAATATGAGAATATTTGGCATCAGTGAAGGGTGAAAAATGAACATTTATTCCCCTTTCTATTTACACTCTTTCCAAGCAGGAGAGATATCAGTTTTCCAACTTCTTGAATGGCGTAAAGGTTCCAGAGGGGTATTCATCAAATATCAAGAACATATTGTCAATGAATGATTTAAAATTAAATGGTATGAAATCACATGACTGCCATGTTTTGATTCAAGATCTAATTCCAATAGATTTACATTGAATTTTTTCAAAGAATGTATACCATACATTAACGAAGCTCTGTTTCTTCTTCAAATCTATATGCGGAAAGGTTATAGACCTGATGAAATTTCCAACTATGGAAAGAGAAATTCCCATTATATTATGTGAATTGGAAATGTTATTCCCACCGACATTTTTTGATATGATGGTTCATTTGATGGTTCATTTAGTAAGAGAGATTCAATTATGTGGTTCTGTACATTATAGATGGATGTACCCCATTGAATAGTATATGAAGATTTTGAAAGGGTATGTAAAAAATCGAAGTCAGTCAGAGGGTTGTATTGCGGAACAATATATTGTTGAGGAAGCCATTTAATTCTGTACCGAATACCCGTCTGGTGTGGAAAATGTTGGCCAACAAATATCTTGTCACACTGGGTGGCTTGAGGGTAAAAGAATTTATGGAAGAAAGGTTGTCATAGTCACTATTACAGATCGGGAGTAGGCCCACCTTTACATTTTTCATAACAGTTTCTATGTTGACTCATATGTTCAAACCCACAAATAAATTCTTATGCATTTTAATCCATATAGGGCTAAAAAATGGATATCAGATACACATAATCGACAGTTTATAGGATGGTTTTGGGATCATATTTTTAAGAAGTTAGATAAAAATATGGACTCAATTTCAGAATGACTTTGATGGCTAGCTGGAGGAGCAAGTGTGTATGTATTATCTTACAATACTTATGCAGTTAATGGTTATACATTCTATACTAATGAACATGATGAAGACAGTACCATACAGAATTGTGGGGTTACACTTATGGCTGAAGTGATGCATGTTTCCGGTGCTAAGGACAGAAATCCAATTTATATGAATATGTCATACTTTGGCATCATCAAACAAATATGGGATTTGGATTATACGAAATTCCAAGTGCCTATTTTTCAATGAAAGTGGGTTGATAACAGGAGTGCTATTAAAATAGATGAATTGGGATTCGTGAAAGTTGATTTTAGTAAGGAAGGGGAGAAGATGAACCATTTATAATGGCATCACAGAAAATACAAGTATTTTATGTTCTAGACCCCACAAACTGAAACTGCTCAATTATTCTGTTATCGACCAAAACAACTGAAGGGTCATATGAAATTTCAATGGAAGATGACCCTTATATAGGGACTTCGTAATCATTTCACAGTGGTCCCAATATAGATGGAGTTTTGTATGTCAGAGGAGACCACAATGAAAGGATTTAAATAGTTTATAGAGGGGTCAAATCTCTTCAGCCTTTAAAAAAGAGTTCAATAATCTGGTTAATTGTTTATTGTAATATACATTGTGTTAAATTTTGTTCTTATCTGTTCATTGATCCTTTTATGTAATCTAAATTAAATGTTAAAACACTTCTGCAAATAATGACTTTTTCACCTGCTGATGTGCCTAATCCTGAGGCACAACAAGTCTCTCAACCTGCTGTTACTGGTCCCAATGCAGAGCAACAACAGGTTTCTCAACCTATTGTTGTTGGTCCCAGTGATGAGGTACAATAGGTTTCTCAACCTATTGTTACTGGTCCTAGTGCCAATGCTAGCACTCCGGAGGAACATAATGAAGATTCTTATGAGGAAATGGTAGTAAATGAAACCCTAACGGTGCAAAAAAAACAAGAGCATCATAGTTTTACAGTGTTATCCATAATCCTTAAGGAAAAATAAAAAGGCATCAAATTTTATGTGGGATGGAATAAGAGAGGCCAATATATTAACCCCAAAAAAGCCATCTTTAGTAGCTATATTGGAATATTTACTCGGCAATGGGTGCCAATTGATGTATTGTCGTGCAACCATGTTGTCACCGGGCTTAAGACACTAATGTAGGAAGAGATTATGATAACATTATTATATCATTTTGTAATTTATTAAAAAAAAACACTGACTTACTCTTCATCATCCATTGGAGAGTGCATTTATAGTAGACGCCTCGCACAAAGAATATGCATTAAGAGTTTTAGGAAGGATTCATAGAGGCTTATGCACAATTTTAATGAAATATCATCTTAAAGATGTTGAATAGAAAATCCAGCCGCACCCACCTCATCTTTATGCACACTTTATATCCTAAGGAGCGTGGGATGCGTTTAGCAACCGTTGTGGGGAGAAGACTTTTCAGGTACATTTTTTTGTAATACGTTGTTTGACATTGCTTGTATTCACCACTTTGATTGACAGTTTATTATTTATGAAAAAAAAACTGAGTGCTGAAAATAAAGAATGTGCAGCAAAACCAACGTACCCCTACCATAAAGTAAGGATGGGGTACGCTTCACTTGAGAAAAAATTGGTACGCCTTTTAAATATACCGTACTACTTTTATATGACATAAAACAACACCATAACCACGTTTCTCTGTTTATATGCAGATTGATGAATCAAAATCGAAATCCATATCCATCCCACACCATGTGCTATGGAATGAAGCTCATTTAAATAATGAGGGGATACCAATAGATGAAAACACACAAAAAGTGTGGGAAACATGTGTAAGTATGACATAATATAAATTTGATTTTCTTTAAATTTCTATTAAATAACAATGACTACTTATTTTCTTATATTTTCTATCTGACATAGTCACCAGAATCAACAACACCCGCACCACATGCAGACATACTTTTTGCAGCCTTGAAGTAGCTAGAATAGTATGGCCACGTAAGAGGTGTGGGTTTTGGGGTGACACCCCGAATATATTATCAAAAAGAAAACAAGTGGAGGATCAAACTGAGGAAATGAATAAGATGCAAGAAAAATTAGCTATTTTCAAGAAGAATTACAATACCAGAGAGTGATGATAGGAATTTTGATGGGGGAGAGCCAAAGAGAAGAAACAACTCAACAACAACCTGTGCGTGAAGATCCCACCCCACCCCCACCAGCTTTGAGGCAAGTCATTCCCCTAAAAAACATGACTTAGCTGAGGTAATCAATATTCTAATAATTGTTTCTGTGAAATGTGAATCACATAGATACCGATACCTTTGCGGTATTAATATTCTACATGGTGAAAATGACTGTGATTTATATCTATCAACTCTCACCTATCGCCATTTAGAGAGGGCTACAGTGTTCAATATGCAGAACGACATGCTACACAACAAAAAAAATTCCAACATATCATTTCAGAGTGTCAATTAACATATATAATTAGCTGAGTGCCAAGCTAACTTTTTGAGGGTACTGTAGAAGTACTGTAGCAGTACTGTAGCAGGTGATGTAGCAGTACTGTGCAGTATCGTAGCAGGTACTGTAGCGGGAACTGTAGCAGGCACTGTTTGGCACTGTAGCAGCAGGGAATATGCCCATGTTTGGGCCTTCGGGCCTTCGATTTGGTCCCCAAGTCCTTCATAGGCCTTCGGGCACCCAGGACTTCGGGTCAGTTGGTCCTTCGGGCCATCTCAAGGCCTTCGGGCCACCTTTGTGCAGATGCAAACCAGACAAAAACTATAAGGAACTATCTCTACAAGGAGGATGAGCAAGGAGCTTTCACCACAGTAGAATCTAAACAGATTGCAAGAATGAGAGGGTATGGCACCTGCCATCGGGACAAGCCTGTGCATGCACGAGAATGCCTAGGCGAACAACCATGCGAAGGTGGAGAGCTGATTTTACGATGAAGATGCTGGGGAGGAGTAGTTCCCAGTTGTTAGTCTGGGTTGTATGTAATGTTTGTGCCTACGGGCAATGAATTCCTATATGGCCTACGGGCATGTAATCATTCGCCTATGGGCATTGTAGGGTTCCACCTCATCCCTTGAAAGGTTTATTATCATAAATCAATAAAAAAATGAAGGCCTTCAGGCCATTGGAGACGATGATGAAATTGATACGGTTGAACAAGTTGTTGGAACATTCATCGCATGGCCGTAAATTCTTGTAAAAAAAACATGTCGACCAGGAGGTATCCATTTCCAATTTATTTTTCAAGACGTACCTTTTAACATTTAATGAAAAATGTTCTAAACCGATGAATGTTATTACAGAACGACAAAGAGAATGGGGTTAAATGAAATATCAGCTCAAAAATATCTCAAGGATCAACCAACTGATTGAAACGGTCTAATAAGACCACATTCACCCCACCTGTTCTATATCCATAGTTAATATCATTGTAAGCTCATGTGGATAAAAAATTTGATAGATGAAAATACTCACACAGTTGATTTTGAAAAAAAGTATGTACGTAGAGGAAGAATTGGATTTCATTAGTGCTAAAAATTTAAATGAAATCCTCATGTATGAATGGTTAGGCACCTTAGTTGTAAATGTATACATGAGGTATGTTTTCATGATTTTATTTTACAAAATCTGATATACTCTGATAATTATGAATAAATACATTTCATATTTTTCATAGGCGTATATATGAAAAACAATTTAAAGGATTTCCCTATGAAAAAAATTTGGACTCGTTAGTTCTCACATCACCTCTTCAAAAGAAGAAATAGATTCTGATAAAGAGGCTACAATAATGTTATCCCTGTTCAAATCATTTGAAAACAAAATTAAGGATGAATAACTCTTTTTGAATACCAAAGATATAGGGGTAAAACTCTACAATTTTATCATATAAACTATATTTTCATTTCTTTCATTACTTATTCCTTTTTTTGTTTTTAGGCAGCATTGGATGCTGATTGCAGTCAATTTGGATACTCCAAAGATTTATTTTCTGGATTCAATGCATGGATGTGAAACAAACCGACCATGCATGATGGTGTTTGTTAATTTGTTATACACTAGATCCAACATTTTATAACTAAACATATAGTTATATAATTTATATTATCTTTTAATGAGGATTATGTTATGATAGGGTGGTGTATCAATATCGTCTACTTCATGGAATGAATACAGGGCCTAAGGACAAGAACGCCTACAAGATCTACAACTGGAAAAGTATCCTTGTATTTATAATAACATTGCACTATCCAAACATATACCAAAACAAATTACATATTTTTTTTGATGTTTCTGCAGTGTCCAAAACAAACAGAAAGGATTGTGGTTATTATGTTTGTAAATTTATGAAATAGATCATATTTAATCAACAAACTAGCATCCCTGAAGAGGTATTTTTGAAAATAATTATGAGTTCATTTAAAATATTTATTAATCCGTTGTGTTTTAATATTTTTTTAGTACTACCATGATTATTGTAAAAACTCATATTCACAAGATTATATAGATGTGTTTAGAAATGAATGGGCATCATACCTTATGGAAGATTGTACACAAATAGGATGAAGGTGAATTCCTACTACTTACGTTATCCTTATATGATCATTGATATCTCCCTTGTTTATACTTATTGAGCATATATGATCACCCTTTATTATGTTTTATATCCTTAGGTTATGAAGAATGGTTTTATAAATGATTTGTCTTTCTAGTAAATCATAACCTAATGAGAGACTCTTATGAACTAGTTCTTTATGTTTCTATGTTTCCAAAATCAGTAGATCTAAACTATTATGGAACGGATCATTTATATTATGCATTTTGGTCATTTATGCAGTTGTTCCTACTGATGTAGTGTGTTGGAAGAATATTGGTTGTACAACACTCACAAATTTAATAAAAAACTAAGGATTCTTCACCACTGTTGGTTAACTACTACTTAGCATAACATCTGATATGAACTTCCAATATGGAGTCCCCATTCAGATCAGATTTTATGGTAAGTGGTAGTTAACTAACAGTATTAAAGTGCACAAAGATTCATTAGTTTTTTATTATCCTATATCTGGACCAAATAAACCATTTGGAAAGATGTAAAGGTAATGTTATGATATAATATGTTTATTTTAATGAAAAATTATATGATGAAATGTTGATTTGATTATCTTTATTCCTTGTAGGGTTAGTTTATTTTAGAATATTTTTTTCCATGTGACATGCCTTTGCAGGAAGAGCAACGACGTTATATCTACTCAATCACAGATGTAATTGGAAATCTATTTCACTGATGACTCAATATTTCATAGCTCTACGAGAACTCTTAGGTTTTTCCTCTACTTCACATAAGCCTCTTCATGTGAACGTGTCACAGAATCTATTTTGTATGAATGCTTCATGTGAAATGATCATGTGATCTCATCACATGATCAAATCACATAAAAAATCACAAAATCAATTAAGGTAATTCACTTGAACCATGATTCGCGTATTTTTGTATTATTTACATGATAACATAAAGAATCAAGGGTTTTTTAATCATATAAATCTCTCAAGTTCATTTGATCACATAATCCTATTAGGGTCATGTGATCAAATGACTTTGAAAAATTCATGAAATTAATATGATATTTTTAATTAGTCATGTGCCCCTTTCTTACACAAGCCCATTTTAACCCAAAATCCTCCATTTTCATACTTAATCGAAATTTTCTTTCTTATGATACAAATAAAGTCAAGAATTGAAGCTGAGGAGGCTAAAGTTCATTGGACTACAATGGTCGATAGTGTGTAAGTTGACCAATGAATTGTCATTCAGTCCATTCACGAGCTTCTTAAAAGCTTGATGGGAACCGATATCTTGGATTTTCAATTTTCTAATTAGATTCCCTTATATGTCAGTGGGGGTGTCCAGGAGGGAGGGGGTGTCTGGGAGTGGGGGTTTCTAGGAGGGGAGGTAGGAGTCTAAGAGGGAGGGGGTGTCCAGGAGGGAGGGGGTCTCCAGGTGGGAGGGTGAGTGGGGTGTGTCCAGGAAGGAGGGGGTGTCTAGGAGGGAGGGGGTGTCCAAGGGGTGTCTAGGAGTGGGGGGTGTCAAAAATGGAGGGGGTTTCTAGGGAGGTTTCCATGAGTGGGGTGTCTAGGAGGATAGGTAGGGGTGTGTCTAGAAGCGAGGGGCTGTCCAGGAGGGAGGGGTGTCCAGGTGTGAGTGGGGGTGGGGGTGTCCAGGAGTGGGGGTGTCTAGGAGGGGAGGGAGGTGTCCAAGAGGGAGGGGTGTACCGGAGGGAGGGGTCTTTAGGTGGGTGGGGGTGTCCAGGAAGGAGGGGGTGTCCATGAAAGAGGGGGTGTCTAGGAAGGAGGGGGTGTCCAGGAAGGAGGGGGTGTCCAGGGGGTGTCCAGAAGTGGGGGTGTCCAAAAGGGAGGGGGTGTCTAGGGGGGTTCCCATGAGTGGGGTGTCCAAGAGGGGAGGGAGGGGGTGTGTCTAGAAGGGAGGAGGTGTCCATTATGGAGGGGGTGTCTAGGTATAGATCCATTCAATTCCATTCAATATTGATAATATGAAATGGGTAGATCACTTCTAGAGTAACCTAAAGTGGGTTCGTAGTGAGACATCAACAGTTCCAACCAACCATACAAATTCCAAGACCATATAAAAGCCCAAGAATTATATTCCAGTTCAATTTGAGGCCCAATATATCTTATTTAATGTCATAAATACCAAATATATTCATCATTTACCTTTCTCACATTAGATTTCTAAGAAACACATTTTTTTCTCTACACCAACGTTGTAATATAATACATCTGCTGGAAAAATTACTGATGATATATGAGTTTGATGGAAGGAATAATTTATGATCTAGAAGATTTGTGGGGACACTCAACTAAATCAATTTTGACCCTCAATCCTGGCATGTGGATGAAATTTACAGAATGAGATGTTTTTTACCAGAAACTGAATTCCAGAAGATGTATCCCCACTACTTATATATATATATATATATATATATATATATATATATCCCTTATCCCAATTTCCATAGGATTTACGTCTGTCAGTTGTGTCATAGGATCTCTATGTTTCTGCTTTATGTATTGTTAAATTATATTTTTGTTAATGTTATGTGAAATTTCGTTCCTATTCCTCCAATATATTATTTGTTTGTTGTTTTTCCTTGATTTTTTGAACTATATCTCTTCAAAAATAATGAAATTAGAGTAATAGTCCAAGTTCTTGAATTCCCAGGGGACGACACTAAGTCCTCTAATAAATTTTTCTAATTTTGAATATCTTATTCAATTGAGAGCTGGAATCAATGTTTATTCATGTTTAGTTTGTAGAGTAATAAATTTATCTAATGATATTCATGTCTCTTTATAACCTCATAAAATCTATTATCTATCCCTTGTTTTAGCTCTCTTTATACCCAATGCAATGGAGTAATTTAGGTACATGAAAAAAAGATGATGGAGTTGGGTGGAGTTTGATTATTTGTCTATGATTATGGACTGATCAATATTCAAAACCATGTAGGATTTGAAATTTAGTACACTTAGGATATTTCTAATATTATATAGGATTTTATAATTCATATTAGTGAATGATGTTGTATGAATAATATTAATTCCATTATCAACTAGATGGGGAAAATATAATTGGATAAATAAGGTTATTAATGGGTATACAATGGATTCATCCATTTCGTACTAAAATCATTTTAGGATTGTCTGATACTTTATTTTAATTATCTCATGCTTTATTTCCAAGGGTGGGAGGGGGAGGGGGGTTGTCCAGGGAAAGGGAGGGGGCTGCAGGGGGAGTGGTTGTGGGAGAGGGGGGCTGTCCAGGGAAAGGGAGGGGGCTGCAGGGGGGGAGGGGGATGCAATTGGAGTGGTGGAGATGTGCTATCCATGGGTCGGGAGGGTGCTATCCAGGGGGGTTTTCTTGTGGGGGAAGGGGGGTCTGACTAATCACACTAAAGAACTAGGAGGGAGGGGTGTTCAGGAGGGGGGTGTCCAGGTGGGAGGGTGGGTGCGGGGTGTCGAGGAAGGAGGGGGTGTACAGGAGGGAGGGGTGTCCATGAGTGGGGGGTGTCTAGGAGGGGAGGGCCTGTCCAGGGGGTGGGAAGGGGGCTGTCCATGGGGTGGAAAGGGGGGATATCTAGGGAAAGGTAGGGGCCACATGGGGAGGTAGGGGTTGTCTAGGAGGAGGGAGGGGGCTGCAGGTGGAGTGGTGGGGGTGTCCAAGGGTAGGGAGGGGGATATCCATGAGTTGGGAGGGGGCTGTACAGGGGTAGGGGTGTCCATGGGTAGGGGGTGTCCAGGAGTGGGGGGTGTCCAGTAGGGGAGGGGTTGTCTAGGGGTGGGAAGGGGACTATCCAAGGGGTGGGAATGGGGTTGTCTAGTGAAAGGGAGGTGGCAGCAGGGGGAGGGGGTTTTCTAGGATGAGGGAGGGGGCTGTAGGTGGAGTGGTGGGGGCTGTCCAAGGGTAGGGAGGGGGATGTCTAGGGGTGGTGGTGGGGTGGTGGTGGGGTGTTTGTGGGGGATATCTCGGGGAGGGTAGGGAGGGGGGTCTGGGTAATCACACTAAAGAACTAGGAGATCAAGAGAAAAGTGAACTGGTATGATCATGACCTATCTAATTGTGTAGGTTCTCATCAAGACCTCTCTAAAACTGTTAAATACATTCCTTCCATACCCTCAACGGTACCTTAGATATTGTATGGTGTCCTTGGAGAGGCATAAGTGGTCAGAGTCTAAGCATGGTTGGACCCAATGTCTGATGCGGACGCGCTAGCAGTCATTCCCTTTGACCTAACATGGGAGAGTACACTCTTAGAGGCTCCTGATATATGTAATTATTAAATTTATAACCTATCTAGGATGATGGTATCACTAGGAAAATTATAGAATTTATTCTAAAATTGAATACTCCTATGAAATTGAATACACCATCATGTATGTGTCATATTGTATAACCTGTGGAGATTCCTCCCTTTTTTTATTGTCAGTAAATGAAACCTTTTGGATTCCATTTGGTTGTTGACATTTCATTCTCTTATTTTCTCATTAATGTAATATTAATAAAACAATATTTATAATTCAATGAATCATGTTGAGCCTCTTTTAAAATATTAATTCAATCCAAGGAGATATGGACAAGTAAAGGTTGTAACATGTAACAATTGACATTTTATTAATTTATTCTTTCATATTAATGTTTAATTTATTTAATTATTGTATTACTAACATAATATTTGTTTTCTTATATAGGTTAATTTTTTTCCCTGAGTTTGAATGCTTCGTTCGGAAACTAATACCATGGACAAAAAATTTTGAGAGCGGATCATGGATGTAAAAAGGATGAAACATTAATGTTTTTAACTGTTTGTTGGATAAATGTAATTGTAACCATATTAAACATTTTTTGAAATGTATATAACAGTGTGTTTTTTGTATTCATGATTTCAAGTAAATGTATATAGAATTTTTGTTCTTCTGTGCTTTGTGTGTAGGTGTTGTTTGTGTTGTGTGTGTAGGTGTTGTCTTAGGTGTGCAGGTGTTGTGGAGGTGTTGGGTTTGCTCAAGTAACGTGGCCTTCATCAGCGCTAATTAAGCGCTAATAAATGAATAAAATATCAGCGCTTATTTATCACTGATAAAGGTGGCCTTTATCAGTTCTATTTTGAGCACTGATATATTACACATTTATCCGTGCTCAAAATAGCATTGATAAAGGGGACCCCCCCCTTTATCTTCTACATGATTAACAGAATTTTTCTAGCACTGTTAAAGGTGGTTTTTAGCTCTATTAAAAGCCCTATTTTTAGTAATGAGATTTTAAATTCCCAATTTATATATATATTTATTTATAAATAATTTTATTTTATGTTTGACATACATGTTTTAGTTTTATTATTAATGTGCTATAAGTATTTTCTTCAAAAATTATGAAAGGTATTTTTATGGAAGCATTATATATATCTAAAAGTTATATTATTTAATCATATATGTATATATGATTTATTAAATATTCAATATAATTTGACTTCGAATTTCAACTTATGTTAATGGATTATCATAATTATAAAAGTGACTATATCCCTTGTTAAATTTATGATTTTGGGATACATTTACATATACCCATTCCTTTGATATTACATAAATGAGTAATAAATTCATGTAATATTTTGATTTCAAATTAAAATATTAATTTATGCAAGGATGATATATTTATTTTAAGTGTTACTTTTATAATTTGATGGGTACTATATATTTTATCTTTCGTAAAATAATTTTATGAAATAATATATATATATATATATATAAAATCATAATATTAATTTCACAATTACTATTATTTAATGTAAAGATTTATACCTTCACACCATTCCTCTATGTATAAAATGATATTTTTATTCGAGTATGGATCTCTAAAAGATAGAGAATAAAATTTTAGGTCCTAGAATAAAATATACTTCATGAGTTTATGAATGGAAATTTGAAAATATGGATGTTAATTATTATTTTTATTAACAGTCTTTGTAAAGGATTATGTCATGAGTTGTGGTCATACCAAATCTCACAAGTAATTTCTTAAGAATGTATATATATATATATATAAGTGTGTATGTGTATTTAATATATTGTATTGTTTTAAAAGTAAAAACTCCAGTGAAAAATATTTGTATATGTAAATAAAGATTAAATGTTTTTATAAAATGCAGCACTTGAACATTGTAAAGATGATGGATAATTGGGGAGTGAACCCATCCATTGGCAAGTGGGTAGGCCCAATACAGCCTTTAATATTTCAAGTGGCCCAATGATTTGTTTTCAAAAGCTTGTGTAATTTTTTCTAAAAAATCATTGGATTATTTTTAAATAAAATTTTGAGCATAAGCATTTTCAAAGTGTTGAAATATTTTAAAAGAATAAATAATTTCAATGATATTTTCCAAAGGTATTTTAAAATAATTTTCAAAGGTATTATCAAATGAATTTTAAAGGTATTTTTCAAAATTTATTTTCAAAAGGATATTTATTAAAAGGCTTTTCTTTAATTTTAAAACCCCTTACTGGGAAATTTAATACTCATCCATTTTTTTAAAAATTTCTTCACATGTATTTTAGAAGTTCTAATACGCATGAGTTTTCTTAAGGAGTTAGTACAGGCATAGAGGAGTTATTTTATTTTATTTTCATACAACTATGAAAATATGTAAGTTGTTGTCTAATTAACTAGGACCTAGATGAGAAAAGCTCATGTATTAAATTAAGTGTTGTGTATTTGATTATTTTATTTTATAAAAAAATACACCGCATTTATTTTTCTGAACCAGAAAGTTTGGGATCGCGTTGTTATATCTTCACATCATCATTCTTTAATGTGATAGTTCACTTTATGATTCATGTAGTTAGAGATATCTAACTATGTGGTCCTGTAAATTATATATTGATATAATCCATTGAATGGTATATGTATTTTTAAAGGGATTTGTCAATAATAAAATTTAACTACAATGTTGTATTGCATAGAGATATATTATTGAGGAAGACATTGAATTCTGTACTGAATACCTATCTGATGAGGAATAATTGGTATACCAAATTCTCATTACACCAGGTGACTTGTGGGTAATGGAATTTCTAGAATATGTGTTGTCATAATTTCTATTACAGGGTAAGAGAAATCTCACCATTACATTTTTTATAATAGTTTAGAGGTCACTTCATCTATTGAAACCCACAAAGTAATTCTTTGGAATTTGAATCCATCAAGGGATTAAAGATTGATATCAAATACATTTAATAAATAGTTCATAGGATGGTCTCAATACCATATATTTAAGGGGTCAACTAAAAATCTGAATATAGTTTCAAAAGGTCTTTGATGGCTACCCATAAGACCAAGTGTGTATGTATTATCATATAATGATTATGTAATTAATGATTATCCATTATATACAAAGGAAGATGATGACTATAGTACCATTGAAAATAGTGGATTTATACTTATGGCTAAAGTAATGCATGTATCAATCACAAGGGAAAAAATAGTATTTAAGTGAATATGTCATAATTTTTCATCATCAATCAAATATGGGTGTTGGATGATATAATATTCCATGTGTCGATTTTTCAATGAAGGTAGGTTGATAACAGGAGTGCAATTTAAATTGATGAATTGACAATCGTGAAGTTGGATTTCAGTATGGAAGGGTATAAGGATGAGCCGCACATAATGGTATAAATGGTAGTAGAATTATTTTATTTTATGTATCATGTAAATAGAAAGTGGTCAATTTTGTTGTAATTGAACAAACCCACTGAAGGGTCAGATTTCAATTCAATTGAGGATGGACCTTTTCTTAGTATGTCACAATCATTTCTTAGTGGTACCAATATAGATGGGGTTATTTATATTATAAGATACCACAATAAATGGATTTGGATACACAATGTAGGGGTTATATCCCTTCAATATTTAAAGAAAAAAATGAGTGTTCAATAATCATTTTATATTTCATTGTAATATACATTGTGTTACCTTATATTATAATTTGTTCACAATTTAATTTATGTAATATAAATTAAAATTTCAACCACATCTGTAGATAATTAATTATGCACATGTCGATGCTCCCAATTCTAAGGAACAACAGGTTTCTCAACATGGTGATGCTACCTATATAGAGGACCAAAAAGTTTCTCCACGTGTTAATGAAACCAGTCCTAAAGAATAACATTTTGATTATGATAAATCTGGGAAAATTGTATAAGGTAAAAAAACCTACATCCAAGAAAAAATAAGCGAGTTGTAGTGTGATGATGTGACCAAAAAATATTAAGGATAAAAGTAGAGGAATCTAATTCAATGTATGATGGAATGAGAACGACTAATATATTAAGACCAATAAGTCCATTTTTATTAGTAATATTTGGGTCACTACTTGAATGAATATTTCATTTGATGTAGATATGTGTCACAATGTTGTTCCCATGGTTAAGGCACCAATTTTGGAAGATATTATGGTAACATTATAGTATAAATTATTTATTTAACTAAAGAATAAACTAATTATACATATATTTTAACTTCATTATCCCTTAAATATTTCATTAATAATGGTTCACTGGTGAATGAGATTTTTATTAATGGTCATTGGAAAGGCTCATAGAGGCTTTCATATAATTCTTATGAGGAATTATCTATGGTATGCGGAAGGGAAGATGAACCCACACCAACCACAAATGTATGTACACGTGAAAAAACATGAAATGTGGTATCTGTTTAGTGGTCATAACAAGGAGGAATCATTTCATATATATCTTTATTAGTAATAAATTACTTGATATTATGTGTATTAATCACTTCAATTAAGAATTATTAATTTTAGAAATATCAACTGAATGTTGAAAATAAGTAGTGTGCTTCAAACCCAATGTACCCCTACACTAATTTAAGTATGAGATATACTTCATTATAATAAATAAATCTATTTTAAATCTACATTAATAATTTTATGTAGAATGAAAAAACAACATAATTATATTCCTTTATTTATATACAGATTGATAAATTAAATGAGAAAGTAACTTCCATCCCATGTCTTGTGCTATGGAAGGAGGCTGATTTAAATAAATATGGAATAATAATCGATAAAAACACACAAAAAGTATGAGAAGCATGTGTATGTATGATATAAAAAAAGTTTTTATCCTTTAATTGATATTAAGTAACAATTATAACTTATTTTCATATATTTTTTATCTGGTCAAGACACAAGATTCATCATTGGTTGTACCCAATAAACGACTACTTTCAATGGCCTTGAAGTGTCTCAAATAATATTTTTGCTTGAGAGGATAGGGTTTTGGAGTGTTTCCCCAAATATATTTGAGAATGGAAATGCACAAGAGGATGACGATAACAAAACTGAGGAGATGTATACATGAATAACTACTCTAGAAGAAAAACTTAATCGACGGACTAAGTTTTTAGAGATTGTTCTCATAAGGAATCAAATAGAGCAAACAAAACACAACAACCACCACATGAAGATCCCCCATAATAATTAGGTGATCAATTCCCCAAAAATGTATTCCTTACTAGAGGTAAAAAATATTTTCATCATTGTTTCGGAGAAATGTGAATTAGACAGGCATTGGTAAATTTCCTATACAAATATTCAACATGATGATAATGATTATGATTTATATCAATCAGAACCCACCCATTTTCTTATTGTGAGGGGTACATTATAAAATATCCAAGGAGATATTCTACACAACAAAAAAATTCCAAGAGGTCTTCTGGGAGAGGGGATTCACCTATCTCATGAGATTAGCATGGAGATATCTATTCCCCTTGAGGATCTAGAAGCGCACACATTCTAAAATTCTATTGGAACTTTTATTGAATACCCATTTGATCTTGTAAAATTACATGTTGATAAGGTGGTATTCTTTTACAGTTTATTTTTTATGAAAAAAAATCATTTCAAATAAATAAAAAATCCCAGACCAATAAATATTATAAAATGTAGAGAAGAGGAAGCAGAAAAAAATGTTTAATCAAAACAATCTAATGGGTCAATAAATCAATCAAAAAAGACCTTCAGAAAGTACTTTTACCTTCTTGTTCAACATCTTTTTTTACTAATATTATATGTTCATGCATATAGAACATTCAAATATAGTGATATGACCAGCATTTTTTTAAAAATAAAAAATATATGTGGAGGTCATTGCATAGTTTCTTGGTCTTCATAATGTAAATGAAATCTTCAAGCATGGATGGCTAGGATTCTCAATTGTAAATATATACATGTGGTGCGTTTTCATAATTTTCTTGTCCAAATGATGATATCCTATGTTAAGTATAGTTAAATATGCTCCATATTGTTTGAAGTTGTATATATCAGTATTATTTGGATTAAAAATCATGTGAACAAATATATACACTCATTTTTCCTCATATCACTTCTACACAAAAAATACATTAGAATAAGAGGAATATTTAGTAATAGTGGAAAACATTTCCACAATTTTTGAAGACTAACTCATAGGTAATAGAATATTATTTATACACATGATACTTAGGTAAAACCTTACAATTTATTCATATTAGATATATTTTCATTCCTTTTATTACTTATTCCACTTTGTTTTTTTTGGAGAATTAGTTGGACATTGTAATAAATTTGGATACTCCAAATAATTTATTTTTTGGATTCAATTCATGGATACCTAGAAAATTGACCACACATGAGGATTTTTATCAATTTTAAATACACTAAATGATACATTTTAAAAATAAAATTCAAGTTACAAATTTTATATTATGTTTTAATGAATTTTTTTATGATAGGGTGGTGTTTAAATATCATCAAAATGATTTCCCTAGGATAGTCGATCAGTATATAAACCATATACAATTATACAAGCGTATAAGTATTAGGGTATATATAATCATATTTCTGTAACAAAAAAATATATCAAGACAAATTACTTATTTTTCTAAAAGTTTCTGCAGTTTTTAAAACAAGATAATTGCAATGATTGTTGTTATTACGTTTATAGATTGATGAATTATACTATATTCTATTGAATATCTAGTATCCCTAAAGAGGTTTTTCCGATGATAATTACAATTTCATTTAAATTATTTATTAATACTTTGTTTATTTATATTTTTCAAGTACTACCATGCCATTTGATAGTACATGAATTCGAAAGAGGAAATAGATTTGTTTATATATGTATGGTCAGAATAAATAGTGTCAAAATGTATACACACATCATGAATCGACAACTCAATACAAAAAATTCATTTAATTTTCTCATCATTATAACTACTTTTTTGGATAATTTCCTTATCATATTAATATAATACTAATTTAGTTAATATTCATAATGATCATGAAGAAATGACCTCGTTAATAATTTTTTTCCTTCAACCATATTCTTCTCTATTAAGAACACACAATGATCGAAAAAAAAACAATTCTTGAAAAAATCATCAACTGGCATAATACTTTCATGTATTTTTTGTTCTCTTAATAGAGCTATTTTTTACTTATTTGATCCTTTCATGACCATCAGTGTGTTTTTCAGTTTACTAATTACTCAAACTGCATGTTTTTAGTTTACATTTAAATTTTAGTAAAGAACATGTGAAACTCATTGAAAACTAAGAAACAACACTCATATTGTCTTAATACTTTATGAAAATGATCTATAAGTCATTTTTCATGTGTATGAATCTTTTTTAGGTCAATATAACACATGGTGTGGTTGGTCTGAATCAAATTGGATGATTTTATTTAAAATTGACATTTTAGTTCCAAACACACTTACATACTCAAAACTGGTAAAATGTTCTCAGATTAAATTGATACATTTGTAAAATGATCCATAAATAATTTTTGATGTGTATGTATCATCCTCAAGTAAATCTGACACATAGTGTGGTTGATATAACTTAAAGTGTGTGATTTTATTTAAAATTGAAATTGTATTTGAAAGGACACATGATATACTTGAAACTTTTCAAACAAATTCATATTTTCTTAATACTTCAGGAAAATAATCCATATTTCAATTATGACATGTAGGAATTAATCGCATGTCAATATGAAATAGTTTGATTGATATGACTCAAAGTGCATGTTTTCAATTTAAAAATGAAATTTAGTTTAAAATGTGTGTTTTGCAAAGAAAACCGATAAAACACTCTCATATTGTATTTATACATTATGAAAATAATCCATAATTCATTTATGATGTGTTTGAATCAAATTCATGCCAATCTGACACAATGTGTGTGTGCTATGACACAAAATCTGTGTTTTTTGTTTAAAAATGACATTTTAGTTAAAATATGTGTCACTAAGTAAAAACCAAAAAAACACCCATTTTCTTTATAAATTTTCAAAATGATAATTAAATAATGTTTGATGTGTAGGAATCAGTCTCACATCAATCTGATACCCAGTTTGACTGACATGACATAAAGTGCATGATTTCAGTTTAAAAATAACAAATTTACTTAAAAATGTGTTCCACTCCCTAAAAATCAAGAAAATATGATTTTATTGTCTTGATACTTTGTAAAATGATCTATATGTCATTTGTGACATGTAGGAATCTTTGGCACATCAATCTGACACATAGTTTTTCGGGTATGACTAAAAGTGCATGTTTTCTGTTTAAAAATGAAATTTTAGGTAAAAACATGCCTCACTCATTGAAAACCAAGAAATCACACATGGATTTTCATTATAATTTAGTATAAAAAAATTCTATAAGTCATTTTTGATGTGTATGAATCAACTTTATGTCAATCTAACACATGATGTAGTCGGTATAACTCAAAGTGCATGTTTTTATTTAAAAATGAAATTTTAATTCAAAACATATATCACATACTCAAAACTAATAAAATGAACTCATATTATCTATATACATTATGATAATGATCTATAAGTCATTTTTTATTTGTAGGAATCAATAAGATGTCAATTTGACACACGATGTGGCTGTTATGGCTCAAAGTGTGTGTGTTTATTTAAAACTGACTTTTTAGTTCAAAAGACATGTGTCATACTCAAAACTAAAGAAACACATTCAATTTTTTTATATTTTTTTAAAAAAATCCATAGTTACATGTGACATATAAGAATTAGTCACACCTCTATAAGATCCTGACCATTCTTGAGACACCTTGTACTCATTTTTAGGTATTTTTTACCCTAGTTTTGATCATAACGTGGTTGGGTTTTTATTCGGTTTTGTTTTGGGTGAATTTGTATAATTTTAGAATCCCATGGGGTTATGGACAATAGGAATAAAATTAGTAAAAACCGTGTAGTTTTACTTGATAAAACATGCACCCGAGTATGAGCCACTAAAATTGGGATGTAGGGTCTAGCCAAACCATGCAGCCACACCCCCCCACTATTGACCCCTGGGAAAGTGGGGTTTGCATGGTTTTCAAATGGATTAACAAATCGTGTTCCTTAAGAAGAAACCGTGAACCCCCAGGACAGTAGGGGCGCAAGGTTAGATCACACGGTCTCTTTGACTATGTAGCCCATCTAGGAAACCATGCTCACTGTTATTAAAAGCTCTGAAATTTTAGTTAAAATTTCCTCAACCCTTGGTTTATATCACAAATAACCACCAGTTAGCCTACTATGGTTTCCCTTTCTCTTGGAGACTCTCTATAGGATTCCTTAGCCTCCCAAACCAATTCTATTACAAACTGAAGATATGGTAGAATAAGATCAACTCCTCTCCCATAAATGATCTCTTCTTTGATTAAGTTCCTCTCTCTACTATCTTACTCTTTCTTTTTAGAGGAATGAATTCCCACCATTGTTGATGGTGTTGATCTAGGTATTAATAGATCCCTTTTCATTGGATCTTGATCCTAGTTTTTTTATCCTAGATATGCTCTACCAATGTGAATTTAATCGTTCTGCAATGAATTGAAGGTTATGGTTTGGTGAGAGTTCATCAACGATCCTAAGGTAGGTTGTATAATTTCTAATTTTCATAGTATTTGTTTTGATATGATGTTTTTAGTTTTATTGTTTCATTTCAACATTGTTCAATTTCTTTTAAATAGAAAAATGATTTGATTCCCATGTAATTGTGAGACCCTTCACGGAGAATATTGGACCCATTGGTGATTATAAGACCAAGCATGATGGAAACCCATGTGATAAGCCAATATCAATCAAAATATTATACATGAAATATAAAAAATGGAATAATGAGTATATGGAATTGAACTAAATCTTGTTTCATGGATTGATAATGGTATTTAAAGGGTTGATTGGATTAACCTCGAAGGGTTAATGAGATGAGTAATGTTTGATGATAAATGGATTAATGGGAAATTACTCATGTTATTCCTTATGATGAAAGGAATGAATCCATGGCTGTGATTGATAAATGAAATGGGAAACTTTGTAGTGAATTATGGACAAGAAGGTCATTGATGATGAACCTTGATATATATCTTTATGTAATTGTGAACAATGAGTTTTTGTTGAGGAATTAATGCTCCAAGTACCCATGGGGTTCTGGACTAATGCTCTATACCCTCGATGTATATTTATTTGTGAATTTGAACAATAAGTTGTGGGTGAGAGACTGATGCTCCATGTACCTATGGGGTACGAGATTGATGCTCAAGGCCCCCAATCCGTGAATGTAAATTGATGTTGGACTAACACTCTAAGTATTCATGATAATGGTACCCCGAATAATAATCTAGGGTACTGAATGAAATTATAATTAAATTAATTAATTAAAGATAATGGATATTGTAAAATGTAAAATTCCTATGGTGTATGGTTGATACACTAGCACGGGTCGAAGCAGGTATGATGTGGTTGACTAAAGAATAATAAATGTGAAGCTTGTTTACTTTTTTCATTTGATTATTATTATTTATACAACTGCATAGACTATTATACACTGGATATTTCTTTATATTTCATTGGTGGTGGCCTACTGATTTTTACTCACACTCTACTTGGGTCGTCTGATTGGTACTCGAATAAACTTCATGTTTGTAGGACAGGATAAGGGCAATAGCCCTATGTTAGATGGATGATTTGGGATTAATGATGGAGCATGGATGAG
This sequence comes from Viscum album, assembly GCA_963277665.1. Taxonomy (NCBI): domain Eukaryota; kingdom Viridiplantae; phylum Streptophyta; class Magnoliopsida; order Santalales; family Viscaceae; genus Viscum; species Viscum album. Next base: position 381,827,911 of record OY728138.1, read on the forward strand.
GGAACCAAACATGATGTCAAGACCCACTTGGTATTTTTTAGCGTGTATTTATTTTGGGTTTTCATTAGACACTTGAAACTCGTATGACATGACATATTTACTTCTTTGGTTATGGTTTTTATACAATTTTTTAGATTATCTTGTGATTTTGGTCATTATTTTTCATTGTTTATTATTACCTCATTTATTATTATATTGATTTATTCTATAGTAACATTTTGAAAAAGAGGGTATAATCTCCCCACATGACATATAAAAACATTGTTTCTAGTCAGAAGCCTCTGTCGTATGGGGAGGCGCGCCCGAGGTCATGTAACAAACCGGATCGGGAAACCTGTATCTGGAACCCAGGTCAGGATTTTACAAAGTTGTATAAAAAAATTTCTTTTATTTTAAGTTGTCTTATTATTTGGGAAAGTTATAGAGGATACTAGGATGATTCAGGCCTTGGTCATGAGATCATTCATGGAAGTAGCTAACCCATGTGCGGGGGGAAACCCAAGTACCAAGGGTGGGATTGTTGTTCTTAATGGTTGTTGTTAATGTAAGATGTTATTTCACCTTGGGTGATGCACTTGTTGTGTGATGTTATTGTTTTCTGAGATTTTACTCAGGGTCCATTATGGCACAATAGTTGAGTATTCATGAATCATTCTATGCACTGAGGAATTTATGTGGCATGCATCATAATAGGAATGCATGGGAAGGAAAACCATGAGTGTGTTTTGGGAAATGAAAATGATTTTCTTTAATTGAGTGTTTTAAAAGAAATAGTTCCTAATAATGTAAGTGTAATGGGTAAAAATAATTCGATTGTGGTAATTTGTAATGGTTATAAAGAGACTTTAATGGGAAACTTACATATATGAAAAATTGTTTCCCATGTATTATCCATGTTCCAATTTAGGTATGGTTAAGGTTAGTGATAGTGCTTCAATTTTTACCATGGGATAGTGTATACAGGATGACTTGTTATGGCCATATGTGAATATATATTGTGAAAATGTTTTAATGGTGTGTTATGGGTCCTAATATGTGTGATTATCATTGTAGAGGCACGCCTCCATGACGACAATTTTTGGAAGGACGATATGAGGGCATGGATGGAAATGTGCCTCCAACAATTGGACAAGAATCCCTGATTGTTCACGGTTAATGGGATGTTCCATGACAACATTTATAATTGTACGTATTTTTTCAAAAGAGGCCCAGATTGGGATGTTCAAAATATGTCTAATTTGTCACGGGAGTTCCATTTGTATCACCCTCCGACATTTATCAGGGAAGGTTTACCTTAGACTGATGAGTTCTAGATTGTGTCAATCCATACCATCCTGGATCATTTAGAGACTCATATAGAGAAAAGATTTAAATTTATTAGCAAATGTTTTGTGAGGATCAACAGAGAGTTGGTGGGATATTCATGTTTGGGATGAGCAATTGGAGGGCGTGGTATAGGACTTCCAAGAGATTTTCCTCAAACACTTTTACCCAGATACACTTAGGAAGGAGTGGTAAGTAGAGTTTATGTGGTTGATCTAGGGAATCCTATCAGTTATGGACTATGTTGGACACTTCACTAATTTGTAGTTCTTTGTTCCAATGTTGTAGGAGATAAAGAAACTGTGGAGAGATGTTTTATGATGGACTTAAATATGAGGTTAAGTATCAGGTTACTATCTTCTAATTGAAGAAGCTTGCTGAAGTAGTGAATCAGGATATCATTTCTAAGGGGAACCTGAATGAGGCTTCCAATGGAGTATATGTGGTTTTTGCTGGAGGACTAGGTGGTATGCCTTCTGAGGTTAGGAAGCGTCATTATGATAATGTTAACCAATGAAATTGAAAACATAGTAGCTATGGGGAAGGATCAGTTACCGGAGTAGTAGTCGAGTGTTTTTTCATCGGTTTGATAGGTCGGGTCACACCCATAGTCAGTGCTCATGACCAACAGTAGAGTGTCAGTCTTGTGGTAGGATGTGACATATACAGAGGTATTGTAGGAACCCGCGAACAATGGGTAGTGATGGAGGATCTAGGCTGAACTCGAGTACTGGAAGGGGGTCTTCTAACCCATACCTCTTGGGCAATTGGAGTTCTACTAGTCATGGAGACTGAGGTAATAGATGTGATACTTTAGGGAATGATTTCTCATATTAGTAGAGCAGTGCAGCATAGGGGACTCAGACTGAAACATAAGGCATAGGGGTAGGTCATTTTCATGCAGTTCATCCTACTCTTATAGATAGTGAGGTTGGGATATTGGCAGCCAGAGGTACAATTCTGGTATCTTATATGCTTTCTAGTGCTTTATTTTATATAAGAGCCTCACATTCTATTATATCTGCTCAACTTGTGAATGGTTTGAGTCTGACAGTGGAGTTTGTGAGTAAGGTTATGAATATTGACACATTTATGATTGTATGGTAAAAGGAAATATATATATGCAAGGGATGTTCCCTTGAGATTGGTGAGTATCATTTTCCTTTGGGATCTTTACATACATGAGATTTCAAGTTTTGACTTTACTTTGGGTATGGACCGAATGGTATCATATTGATCCAATATCGATTTTCACCATAGGAGAGTAAACATTACATCTCCTAAGGGTAAAAATTATGTTCATCAGGGATTCTACCTAAGAGAGATGTTGACTTCAGAGTTGAGATAATTCATGGAGCTCAACCAGTTTGCATTCCTACTTATCGAATGGAGCCAATGAAGCTTCAAGATCTAAAAACTCATCGAGAGGAATTGTTTGATAAGGATTTATCCATCTGAGTACGTCACCTTGGTGTTTGCTAGTTTTTTTTTCTAAGAAGGCTGACAAGACATTGTGTTTATGTGTCAATTATCAAAATTTGAACCAAATAATAGTTAAGAATTTGAATCCACTTCCACATATCAATAATCTATTTGACCAGCTGAGGGGTGCTTGTGTGTTTTTCAAGATCGATTTGTGGTTAGGGTATCACTAGTTGAGAGTGATATTTTTTGATATACCACAGACTTCATTTAAGATTATTTATGGAATATATGAGTTTTACGTGATTCCATTTGGATTGAAAAATGCTCCTGTTGTGTTTACGATCGTGATGAATTGAATATTCCACCTATAACTGGATCAGTTTGTGGTTGTTTTGTTAATGAAATCTTGGTGCACTTCCAAACTCATGATGATATTTTCAAACATCTTGACATCATTCCGAGTATACTTATAGAGAATAGGCTATACACCAAGCTATCTAATTTAAATTATGGATCGACAAGGTGCATTTCTTGGGACACATCATCTCTGATGAAGGTGTGACAGGGGGGTTATAGATATCCTAGGAAGTTGTTTCTTGGAATCAGACCAATAATTTTTTTCATATATGAATCTTTTTGGGTTTAGAGGGCTATTATCAAATATTCATCAAAATAAATTCTCACTTGGAAGCACTTCTTTCAGGTTTTACCAATAAGGGTATCATGTTCGATTGGTTTGGATAATTTGAGAATGGTTTCCAGGAGTTGAAGAATAATTTTACTACGGCACTGGTTTTGATCCTACCCTAGCTGGGTGAGGATTATATCTTGTTTTGTGATGTATCCAGGATTGGAATTGGGGAATTGTTCACATAGATTGATCGAGTCATGGCGTATGGATCACAACAGTTGAGAGAAAATGAATGGAATTATCCTATTCAATATTTAGAGTTGTCTACGATGGTTTATTCCTTAAAGTTTTGGTGGCATTACATGTTGTGAGAAAATTTTACTATGTATACCGATCATAAATGTTTGAAGTACATATTTTCACAATGAGGTTTGAATATCTGGAAGTAGAGATGGGTTGAGTATATGCATTCATTTGATTTTTAGTAAGGCTATACACCAAGGGAGGGAAATATTGTTGTTAAAGCCTTGAGCTGGAAGACACAAACTTAGGAATTCCAGGACTCTAGCTCTTGGAAGATGATGTATTTGTTGGTTGAGATTTATATAGAGGTTTATGAGGGACAAGGGTAGATGAATCTTGTGTCCTTATCCATTAACTCCAAACTTTTGAGTCAGATCAAGGAGAGTAAATATGAGAATCTAGAGTATTTTTCTGGGAGGGAAAGCCTAAAAGGTGGGGTGTCACCATCCCATTAGACTATAGAAGAAGATGAGACCATCTATGTATGGGGTTGTTTTGTTGTGCCTATGAGTATACGAGAAGAGTTTGTGTGTGCATTTTAGGAATCAAAGTTGGAAGTTCATCCTAGATTAACCAAAAAATTTCGTGAAGTTCGTAGGAAATATTGGTGGTTAGGAATGAAGAAAGAGATTGCATGTTTTCTAGAATAATACTACACCTATCAATAAGTGAAGGCTGACCATTAATGACCTAGTGTTCTGTTACAGAAATTTTCCATTCTAAAATGCAAGTGGGATGATGTTACCATGGACTTCATGGTGGGTTTCCTGCGAATTCCTCAAAATAATGATGGTATATGAGTGATTGTGGACCCATTGAAAAAAGTATCAAAATTATTTCCAATTAGGGAGACTTTCACAATTGATCAATTGTGTGATTATTATGTTTGGGGGATAGTCTATTTTTATGAGGTTCTATAAAGTATAGTTTCAAATGGCGATTCATATTTTATACCGCGCTACTAGTATGGTTTGAAAAAGGCGTTGGGTACCCAGTTGTTTTTAAGTACGGATTTTTCACCCATAGACAGAATGAAAATCAGAGTGCACTATTCGTGTGTTGGAGGAAATTCTATAGGCATGCCTCCAAGATTTTGGTGGGTCTTGGGAGAAGTACACCATGATGGTTAATTTATCATATAACAATAGTTATCAAGAATCAATTCAGATGGAACTATTTTAGGTTCTTTATTGTAGTCCATGCAGATCACTTTTATGTTGGATGGAGGCAAGTGAGATAGATTTTTTTGGACCGAGTATCAGGTAGGATATGTCGGAACATGTTCAGTTGATTTGGAAACCTATAGATACAAATCATATTAGATAGAAGTATTATTCTGATTTAAATCTTCGACCTCTTGAGTTTACGGTGGGCGATCGTGTATTCCTTCAGGTGTCTCCATGATTGGGTCACTATATGATTCAGAGGTTGGGAAAGTTTTCACCCATGTTTATTGGACCATTTGAGATTATGGAGAGGATCATACTTGTGGTGTAATGATCATATCTTCCATAGAGTTATGCTACTATAAAAGATGATTTTCATGTGTAATAGATTTATTAGTATCACCTCAACCCTTCTCATGTGATCGACGTTGATGATGTTAAGATTGAGGTTGAGGTGTCCATTGAGGTGCATCTGATTCTGGTTGTGGATCATAATGAGAAAGTGTTGCGGGGAAAGATTGTGTCATTGGTCAGAATGATGTGGAAGCATGGTTGTGTTTATGAGGAAACAAAGGATAGTGAGGTGGATATATAGGCCCAATGGCTTGTCCTTTTTACCATGAATGCTTTGTAATCTTTTGGAGTACAACTCGAGGAAGAGATGTTAAAAGGTAGGGAGATTGTAATATCTTGACCATTCTTGAGACATCTCATACTCATTTTCAAGTAATCCTTTTAACTTGTTTTAATCATACCTTTTTTGGGTTTTGATTTGAGGTCATTTCGTGTGAATTTGGAGTCTTTTGGAATCTCATGGAGCTGTGCACGGTTAGAAACCAGTTAGGAAAAACCATGTGGTTTTCCCCAGTAAACTGTGCGCCTCAATTTGAGCCACTGGAAGGGGGGGACACGGTTTTTCCAAACTATGAAGCCACCCCTAAATTATTCACCCATGGGATGGTGGGGTTTTCATGGTTTTTGTATGGTTTAATAAAATATGAACCTTAAGGAGAATCCAAGCACCCCCAGAAGAGGAGTACACATTTAGGGTGTATGGTTTGTCTAATCATGTGACCCATCCAGGAAAGTGTGTGCGTGGATATTAAAAGTGTTGGGAGGGTTGTGCTGTGTAAGGCGGTCCCCCATATGAATAGTCAGAATCCATTGGGTATAAAATTGGTTATCAAAACTCAAAATACAAAAGCGCATATATGACATTGAAAAATGCACAACCAAAAATTAAATCATAAAACATATGGAAGTGGATAATACACCAAAAAAAGTTCTTTCTACATGAGTAATCATGATTGCACTAGGAATTACACCAATAGCACGAAATATTAACTAGGAAAAAACAAAGCCCAAAACAGCTTCTAATTAAAACAACTAATTTCAAAATCAGAATTAATTTAACAAGCAGTTGGGGATCATCAATTTACAGGTCGAGAAAAAAAATGTGGAAAGTAGTAAATGGAATTAGAGATATATTTTTCTTTGTCTAATTAGCCTGTGTGAACGAGGCAGAGTCACCGTGAATTTTCACAATGCAAGAATAACGGAGTATAGGAGGCCAGAAAGTAGGATGAACACAATGAAGAAACAAATAGTACATACAAGGAATAAAAAAACACAACAAGGAACATTTAAACCTAGGCCCAAACACCCTTACCAGGGGCCAACATCACCTTGGTCAAAGCCTTTGTGTTGTGATGAATAAAACTCATTCATCCAATAGGTTCGTCGCTATTTTCAGATCTACTAGTGAAGCGAAGGAGTAGCCCGATCCAGATCTTCCGCTATTGTACAGGCTCGACTTAGCCATCCTAAAATGAGACCACCTTATAGATCTTATGTCAATTAGAGCCACCACTATGCATGAAGTGTTTTGTTGAGTTCGGTGTAGGGAACCCCAAACCATCTCCTCAAGACACTGGTTGGCTTCCACTAAATCGGGCCAAGAACCAGGCCGCACGATGATTTTGCACCACTTACAACCATTAATTCAGGCATCACATCCTAAATAGGTGTTCGAGTTATCATCCCACATCGGACTTGAAATCCAATGTGGTCTTTAGTATTTGATATAAAAGAACCTCAAGGGATCCTTTAGAGAGTAACTTGGGGGTTCGGGTCTCTTTCATTTTATCATTCTACATGGTATCAAAGGGAACCTAATCCTGAGCCCTCCCTCTCATTTTATTCCCCCCTATCTAGAATTTCTCATTAATTTCTCCCCCGTGGGGGAGGCAGCCCCCATGTATGGCTAGGTTTATTTTCTGCCACCACCCCTCTGGGCTAGTTTCCCCGGAGGCCTCCCTGTGCTTTCCCGGTGGATCCCTACCCCCTGTTGGCGCCTACTTCCCCAGCGCTCCTCCCCACTACGTGCGACGGCCCTATCCATCCTCATGTATCTCTTAGACCGCCTCATGTGTGTACTTCCAGCCCCGGCTCCCTCCCTCTCAGTGGATCTCCCCACTACCATCATCTCCTTTTTGGGCATCCCAATGGCCAGCCCTATGCGGAACCCTTCCCAGATCCCGCATTTCCTGGTTCCCACAACTGTCGGCTCCTGTAAATCCAGGAAACCACCCCTCCCATCCCGCTTCATGTACGACTCTCTTCTTGTGCCCATCATGGACGTCTGACCCTCCCTTCCTGGCATCCTTCTAATGGAATCTCGACTTCTTCTGTGCAAGACACTCACCCAACGTCGCGGCTCCCGATTCCGATGACAGATCCTAGTGCCCCTCCCCATCTTACGCAGTGCTCTCCCATCGATGTCTGGCATAGACTCCTCCATGGATCTCTCCCCCTGCCGGCCTCCCGTCGTGGATCTTGGCATGCTGCATTCAACCGGGTCTGGCCTACGAGGCCACCCCCTCCTGCCTTACAACCTCCAGTCATCCTCCTCTGCTTGCCCCTGCTCACACCTTCTCGCACCAGCCAGGCCCCATGCGTCCCTCCTATGGACTCCCAGAGATAATCGGCTCTACCTTCCTATGCGCCGCCTCTGCAAAGTTGTTCCCTCCACGTCGGCCTCCTGTGATATATTTGCCTCCTCACCGACACCTCCTGCAGAATCCCCACCTCCCGTCGCCAGCATCTCTCGCTGCGCCTCCCTACAACGGCCTCCTGTGCACCGCAGTGGTGCACTAACACTTTGATTCCTCCACCATGGAACAACACCTCGACCGCCTTGGATTGGGCCATTTGTCGCCACCAGATCCCACAATGATTCTGTGGAATCTTCACCTCTCTTCGTCGGCCCCGCAAGTGCAGTTTTACCGATGCTAGTACGGATTTCCCGACATCTCATCAACCAGCCCCGCTAGTGCGGGTTTCCTTGTGCTCTGTCAAGCATCCCGGTCTATGTGGTTCCTCTGTTGCACCTGCGACATCTTCTTTCATCCATAATCCAGAGGGGGGCTGCGACCATGAAGGGGAGCATCAGCCTTGAAGCTTTATCTGTTATACTTTTTTTCCTTATTTTGTCATCAAAATGGTAATGTCCATCTTAAGGGGGAGTGTTTGAAGTATGTTTATTGCCTTTTTTTATTTTCTTTATGTGTTCAAACTAGGTACACCTAGCTTGAGGGGGAGTTTTGGAGTCTGCATCCCAGATCAGACTTGATGTCCGGTGTGATCTTTAGTATTTGTTATAAAATAAACTCAAGGGCTCCTTTAGAGAGTACCTTGGGGGTTCGAATCTCTCTCATTTTATCATTCTATAATAGGAAATGACTACAAGGTACAACCCAAACGGCCCCCCTATCATGCATCAACATGACACACACTGCCCAAATTAATGACATACTAAAGCTGCTAAACATGCTCAGAATTAAAAAACTCCAAACATAAACAGAACACATACCTACACAAACCTGAGTCGACCTTTAAGATCATGCCATAGAGGATGTCTCAAATTGCTGACTAGTACCTGAAACAAAAGAAAAAACATAGTAGTACCCATCCTATTAAAACATGGAAAATCAAACACAAAGAATTCATAAAGAATATAACTCAGTAATCCAATGTAGTAATGAAAATAGCAACAATAGAATAAACACTGAGAAATAAATCATAGAAAAAGAAAAATTGGTCTTCACATGAACTCATCACAGTCTCAGAAAACTCTCCACATAAAGGAAAGACACTTCCTAAAGCCCAACCAACATGAGAAGTTCCTCAAAAACAGGGTACCACTACAAATCTCATGCAACCCCAAGAGTCCTAAGGATAAAATCTAAACCCGTGATAACACCAGAGATCCAATTTCATCCAGATACTGACTAAAAAAATCACATTTTAGTCTAGATTATTAACGATATCTAGAAATCATCTAACATCGCTGAAGAGATCCCGACAGAACCGCCATGAAGCCTGATTGTCATCAAACCTATTCACATGACATTGCCACTCTAAACTCTTCATAGGCCCAATCGCCACTCACAATAGGCCAACACCTAGAGACACCAACCCAAAACTAGGAAAAAAACTTGTGGAACAAACCTGAACTAATTACCAGATCACTCTCCTAAGACAAAAGGAAAATCAAGAAGACCAAACAAACACACAAACTCTTCCACACACAACACTTCTAACCGATAAACTCTCACCCAGGAAAAACACACAAAAAACCCTCATACCCCAAAACCCAAGACTCAAATAGGAAATAAACTATGGTCACAATAGGCTCAAATAGGAAAACAGTCAAGAAAAAACCATGAAAGGAAACAAAAATAAACAAAGGATTTCAAAATTACAGCCAAAAAAAGATTAAGCGACCTAGAAGAACAAAAAAAATCAAATCATGTTGCTAAGTAAAAAACACTAAAAATAATTTAAAGAAAAGAATAATACATTATGAATTTTGACGATGCAAAATTATACCCAATTTGGATCTGATACCACTTTTTAGGAGAGATGTTCTACGCAAGTTAGTCCCCCATCTGAATAGTCCGGATCCATTGGGTATAAAATTGGTTTGCAAGAATAACAAATACAGAATCACATATACAATATTTTCTAATGCACAAGCCAAGATTAAATCATAAAACCCACAACAGTGGATAACAAACCAAAAAATAGTGGCTGATACCTTAGTAATCAAGGTTATGATAGTAATTACACCATTAGCATGAAATATTAATTGGGAAACAACACATCCCAAAGTAGCTTCTACTTAAAACAACTGATTTCAAAATCGAAATTAATTCCAAAAGTAGTCGGTGGTCATCAATTTATAAGTTGAAAAAAAATATGGAAATCAGTAAATGGATGCTGAGATGTAACATGCTTCATCCAATTGGCCTACATGAATGGGGCAGAGTCACCATGAATATTCACTATGCAAGATGAACACAATGAGGCAACGAAAAATTCATACAAGGAATCAAATAAACACATACAAGGAAAAAAACAACCAAGGAACATTTAAAACTAGTCCAAGACCCCCCTTACCACGGGAAGACATCACCTGTGTCGAATCCTATCTGCTATGATGAATAAAACTCCTTCATCCAACAGGTTCATCACTATTTTCAGGTCTACCGGTGAAGTGCAAGAGATTTGTCGCTGCTGTCTAGGCTTGACCTATAAAATTAATTTATTTTATTTTAGGATCTTTAAAATATGTGTTTATCACATAGATAAATATAATTCAAAATAAGATAATACATACCTTGATCCATGGGATCTTCTGGATTTAAATCTCCTTGATTTTCTCCCACTTCAAAGGATTTATATCCTTTGCCTCTATTCTCTTCTACAGCAAAATTGATGGAACGTACCAGAACTTGATTGAGAGTTAATTGGAAAGGACAGGACCCTTTAAATAGGGATAAAACATATATATGGTTGGACACTTAATTAACTATCAAAGTCCATCAATTGACGATTTTATCCCTTAATATCCCATTATAATAATATTAAATAAAAACACGTGAGTTATTCTAAAATTCTCCCACTTAAATCATGTGATATTTCTTTATGATATTTAATATTCAATCAGTCATTTATGGGCATTTATATCTATTCTATAATGTATACAACATCCATCATAATAAGGGATAATGTCCACAAGAGTCATGGCAGTCGTATATTCTCTATTAATATACTCCCTTCCGTGTACTACATTGTGAAAATTTTCCATATCATAATAAAGATGGGATATATATATATATAATTGGTCCAAAAATAATTTCTTTATTAAAGACTATGCCTGCTATAATTATTCAATCAAATTATGTATACTTATTGATAAAAAACAAGCGACGTGATCAAAACATTTATAAGTCTAAGTGTCAACTCTAATAATCATAACATTAAATATATACAATGAAACCTACTCAATAATAATTCCCATACTTTCATCATGTCCAATAAATGTCTTAGGTGGAAACCCTTTCGTCAAAGGGTCGGCAATCATAAGATTTGTTCTAATATGTTCAATTGACACCTTATGTTTTTGAACTTCCTCCTTAACTACAAAGTACTTTAATTCCATTTGATGTAACTCTAAATCATACTGAGCTACCAATTCCATAATAATTCTAAAGGAATCTTTCTTAGAAACCGGTGAGAATGTGTCCTTAAAATATATACCATCCTTTTGAGTGAATCATTTAGAAATAATTATGGCCTTGTAACGTTCAAGGTTACCAAGAGAGTCATATTTTGTTTTGAAGACCCATTTACATCCCACTCTGTTGCATCCTTCAGGAAATTCCATAAGCTCCCACACTTTATTTTGTTCCATGGAATTAAACTCACATTTCATGGCATCTAACCATTTATCAGAATTATCACACTTGATGGATTGAGAATATGAAACTAGATCATTATTAATTCCAATATCATTTTCTATTTCATGCAGATATACCACATAATCAATAGAAATAGCTGACCTTTTTTCCCTTTTGGATCTTCTTAACACTATTTCTTGTGGTTCTTCAACAATTTCTTCATTTTGAATTTGGGAAAAATTCTATTGTGGTTCTACTTGATTGTTTTGTGATGCAACAATTTGAGGAACAACAACATGTGAAGTTGGAATACAAGAAAATGGAACATGAATTCTAACTTCTTTAATTTCGACATTTTGTGGAACTTCACTCCCACTAGATTCACCATTCTTGATAAATCTAGCATTTCCAATTTCAACAATTCTCATACCATGGTTGGGACAACAAAATCTATATGACTTTGATTTCACTGTTTAACCAATGAAATGTCCACTGATTGTTCTTGCATCTAGTTTTCTTTGTTGTGGATTATATGCTTTTATTTCTTCCTGACAACCCCATACATATAGGTGTCTTAAAATAGGTTTCCTACCAGTCCAAAGTTCAAAAGGAGTCTTTGGAACTGCTTTACTAGGAACCCTATTCAATAAATACAAGGCAGTTTTTAAAGCATAAATCCACAAAGATAAGGGTAATGAAGAATTACTTAACATACTCCTAACTATATCCATTAATGTTCTATTATGACTTTCCACTACACCATTTTGTTGCGGTGTACTAGGCATAGTGTATTATGCACATATTCCATGACTTTCTAGAAACTTTGCAAATAGACCAGGCTTTTGTCCACTTTCATCAAATTTTCCATAATATTCAACACCCCTATTAGACCTTATGACCTTCACCTTTTTGTCTAATTTCCTCTCAACTTCATTTACATAAATTTCTAAGGCATTTATTTCTTTAGATTTCTCATGCAATAAATATACATATCCATAACATGAAAATAATCAATAAAGGTGATAAAGTATTTTTACTTACCAAAATAATTGACATCGAAAGGTCCACAGATATCGGTATATATGGTCTCAAGGAGTTGATCACTTCTTGTGGCACCTTTCTTTTCGTGTTTTTATTTTTTTCCTTTAATACAGTCCACACAAATGTTTAGGTCTGTAAAATCCAATTTTGGAAGGATTTCAAACTTAATCAATCTCTCCAATCTTTCTTTGAAAATATGACCTAAACTTTTATGCCATAAATAAGAAAAAATTTCATTTACTAAACCACGTTTAGTACCAGAATCTTGATTCAAGGTCATAAGTGTTTCAACATACATATTATCAAGATTAATTTATATAAAACATCATACAATAAACCAAATCCTATTATGCGTGTATGATTAAACAAACAAAAATATCCTTTCCCAAAATTAAAAAAGAATTCAGCAGCAACATGTTTTGAAAAAGAAACCAAATTACTAGATATACTAGGTACATAAAAGGTTTCAAATAATTCCAAACTATCCACTATAAAGGATTAAATGATAAGTCCTGACAGATTCAACTGGAACCTTCACTCAATTCCCCATGAAGATAAACTTTTCAATTGGGCTTGTTATTTTGGTTGAAAGGAATCCCTGCATTGTATTGGAAACATGTGTCGTACAACCAGAATCAATCCACCGTGTATTATGTGGAACTTTATCTAAGTTTGATTCATAACATGTTTAAGAATTTTTCTTACTTTTCTTTTCAAACCAAGCCTTCCGTTTTAGAAAATCCTTTTGGAAATTTCCAGATTTCCCACAGAAATGGCATTTATCTTTATTTGTGTTCTTCTGGTTCTTGCTAAAAGACCCATTAACCTTCAATGGTCCTTTTATGTTTTCATGCTTTTGTATTCCATGATTCTTTCCTCCTTGATGATGCACACAATGGACAGAGTTTATTCCTTGACTCTTTAAACGTGTTTCCTCTTGAACTAACATACTATTCAATTCATCCACTTTCCATTTATCTTTCATGGTGTTGTAGTTCATTTGGAATGGTCCATTCTCAGACGGTAATCAGTTTATGAAAAATTGAAAATGTAGAGACCCAAAGCCTGACGTACATGGACATTACATTACTTTTGTGGAATACTTAATACATAACAAAAACAGACACAAAAGGATCGTAATAGTTTAGTGTCTTTGGAAACTCAAAAAAATAATCTTCTAATCATGGTGAAAGATCTTCAACATCTCCCATAAAGATCTTCCCATTTTCTTTTCTTACCTAAGACCATTATTTATATCCTGGGGAAAAGAAAACATAAAAATGGTGAGCTCAAATTCTCATTGAGGGTAAGAATAGAGAACATAAAACAATCCATAACATTTGAATGCAAAAACTTCAACATAAAATCTAAACATCAAAATATTGAGCAAAGACATAAATCTTGGAAGTATGTAAGTCATATATCATAATGGAACATCAATCCTGATAAAATAGCCTGGGAAGAAAACATGTAATTGTGGAAAACCATTAATCACATGTTATGATTTCCATAGTAGCCAAGGCATTCCTACCAAGACCATCTTAGTGGACAAAGTCCCTTTCTGAATCGAGTTCACTCCTCGTTTCAGTCCTGTATCACTGAACCGGATTAATATATCATTCCAGCCATGTTTATCCCATGAGATATAAATATTTACTCAATGCATTGGAGGGAGATATAGGTCCCACCCATCTCATAATTAAATCATTCTTTCGTATTCCACAAAATCATAAATCATACATCATAACATAACCCATGTAATAGAATGGGATTCTTAAACATCATGCCATCATAACATAATCCATATATAAAAAAAATGGATATAATTTCATCATAAGAAAAATAAAACCATGTAAATAATGGAGAAATTACACTTTAAACATAAGCATATTAAATAATTCCATTTTAAATGGAAAATAGTTTTGATAGGACACTTGAAATGAATTCTTGAGTAAAATACCCTTTCTTCTTCAAAATCATTTTCTTCTCCCAAAATGTCATGCAATTTTAAAAGAGAAGTATTTTGTTGAAAATATTCATAAAATCTTTTGGAGGAAGCATCATGAAAATAAGGCTTTATAAAGCCGTAAAAATCATTTCATGCCGTATAAGTTAAAAAAACATTCTTCTCTTACTTTTGCCGGAAAAGTCAAAAAAGTACCTCGTATAGTAAACAAAAGAAAGGTTCCTTCCATACGATGCGGTAAAAGTAAAAAGGGTAAAAATGACTTTAAACATACATGGAAGAAATTTAACATTTTATGAAAACATTTTGAGAACATATGGACATGGATAATAACAATAACCCCAGTAAATACTTACGAATAAACAATCTCAGATAAAAATGAGATTGGAAAAGATATCCCTTACCTTTGGTCCGATATGCTTTATACGTATCCAAACCTCTTGTATAATGATTTAAATAATGTAATTAACTCATTACAGAATCATATTCATTGTTATGATATCATATATGGTTCACTTATGACTTTATATTACCCGTTATTTTGTAAATCCATGTTAAAGTAGTGTTTTGGGTAAAATCATTTCATTTATCATACGTGTTTCGACTTGTTGTTCTTGATATTTTTACTTATATCCTGATTTCCATAATTTTAGAATGTAAAACATGATTTATATATAATAAATATTCAGCATATACATATATATGATAGATTGATAAATGGAATGAAATACACCGTTCATGGAGGCAGTAGGCCGTACGTACGCATGAACACTGTTT
Organism: Viscum album; assembly: GCA_963277665.1. Lineage (NCBI taxonomy): Eukaryota > Viridiplantae > Streptophyta > Magnoliopsida > Santalales > Viscaceae > Viscum > Viscum album. The sequence continues at coordinate 381,843,286 of OY728138.1, forward strand.
TCGTTTCCTTATTGAATTAAATGGAATTAAGTAGATGACATACAAATATATATATATATACATAAATAAATTATAATTATTATTTCATATATCTCATTATTATTCATTATATATACTTTATAAGAATTCATGAATTCTTAACATGGAGAATGAATCTCATCGCGTCGTGGAGACGGTAGTTCGTACGTACGCACGAGCGATGATATCATTCCCATGATCATGAAATTTTATTGAAGCGTATGTACAATATTTAAAAATAAATATCACTTTACAATCTTCATATATAGTTATTTATTTACACCATTATACCAATCCAAGTAAGGTGGTGGTCGAAAACAGATTACACCACGGCGTGGAGACGGTATTCTGTACATACGCACGCGCGGTGATTTCGTTTTCCATAGGATGGATAGAAGGTGAAATCGGGTTGTTTCATATTTATAATAACATATCAGTATATAATTAATACTTATGTTATTACTTTATAATGAGACAACTAAATAATAAGAATTATAAGAAGAAAGAAACTTGAGAGAATCGGAAGAAGAGATTACCTCTTCTTCGACACACCTCCTTTAAGCCTTCTCTTAAGGAAGTAGAGTTGTCTTTTGAGAAGACTAGAACCTCAAGAATGTTTCTAGGGAATTGGATAAGATAAATAGGTAGGGTTTGGCCGAGATTAAAGGCTCAAAAGGGTGTGAAGATAAGTGAGAAGGGGTTCCTTTTTTATAAGGGAGGAGAGGGGCACCTTTGGAAATCTTAAAAATATTAATTTATAATAAATATAACCCCACATAAAAAACCTTCAAAAATGACTAATATTAGAATATTAGATGATATAGGGTTGTAATCTCATCAACCAATAAAATTTAGACATGTAGGGAATTTATTTTAAACATTATCAACTTGATTTATCCTTATTTAATCTATTAAATTTTATTTGTGGTAATAAGATTATAAATTTTAAATTGTTATAAATAATTACTTATGTGATGTTAATTATCCATAATTAGATAATTTATGACATTTTAGACTATAAAAATTTCAATTTATAATTTATAAATATTTTTGTGATTTTTAATCAATTTAATAATATGATATTTTTATAAAATAACAATAGTGTCAATTTTGACACTATTCACTTATTTGAATTTAAATTAAATACACACAATATATATATTCAAAATAAAATATTTAATAGGTTTCTAACATGTCATAGTAATCTATAAAATTAGTGTAGCACATTAAATAATTCATATAATATTTATTTTACTATTTGTAAAACCATTTATTTGATATTTCTCTTAATAAAATAATTACTAAAACATTTTTGTATAATTATTAAATATACCTATCTGTTGCATAAAAATTAAAAATAAAATACTAGAATGAAGATAAATCTTATATATTTCATAATAATACATTTAGTCAGATTTACCTTCTAAAACACCCAACTTTTAAAATGTTATATTTATTAAATTATGAAGTTGACAACTTTGACATTATTTAAAATAAAGTAATATAAGTGTCATAATCACTTTTATAAGACTCCAAACGGTTATATATTAGGTAATTGGATGATTATGGTGCATATATACACTACCAATAAGTTTTGGTCAGGTTTGTGGGCCTTTTAATGGGTATTATTTTATCAATAAAAACTATATTACTGATTTTTCACTTAATAAATAATTTCTGCATCATTAATGTATCACCATTAATGACAATTATTTAATCCCTAAAAATTCTAAATAAATTATCATGATTTAGATAATTTTATTAGATTTCTGGAGACTATTTATTTTTTAAGTTTTATGAATTTTATCACTAAATTAAAATTATTATACTTATAAGATTAAAGAGAGTGACATGTTGTCACTTTCTTTGGTTTTAATAATAATTAAATTATTTTCATGGTCAAAAGTCCATAAAATGAATCTAATCCGACCCTTAGGTGATATGGGTCGACTTTTAGCCATCCAATGGAATTTTGTCATGTGTTAGGATAATTTTATAATATTATATTTACCCTTAATTACCTGATTTACCTTTAACTATGGTAAATAAAATTTACCGTAGTTACTATTCATAATTCCAAAAAATAAAAAGTATCCTATTAACATAATTTGGACCCACTGATTCCAAATATTGAATCCATTTTTTCAAATTCAATACACAAAAGTTTCTGAAATTAAATTAAAATTAATCTCCTTGTCGAATGAAAACGAGTTTTTGTTTAAAATATTGCAAAACATTGAATTGATTTAACCTACGAATTCAAGGTAAAATCAATGATAATGACATACATTATATTAAATGGTAAAAATGTATTATATTTATACTTTAAAACCATTCAATATTATAAGTTAACCATATAAATTATTACTATGAAAAAATTTGTTTTTAATTAAAATATAGCGCGTTTTTACTATTCATTAAAATATGAAAGTTATCAGAAAAATATCAAAACTTTATCCAATGTAAATTTTTATATCTTGATTCAAAATTATAATTTTATTTTGTAAAATTGAACTTATAAATATGTAAAAAATTAGATTTAAAGTGCGTGCACCATCAAAAGCCGGCAAAACTGCATTTTTTTTAAAAATACTTATTTTACCCGAAAATTTTATATTGTTCTCATACCATGTTCTAGAAAATGTGTAAGATGAATAATAATGTTGTAAAATTCAAAATGTATTTAATACTATTCGTAATGGCTAGTTCTTGATAATATTATAATCATATATCGTTGTTTACTGAAACCCGATATTGCGTACAACACACGCTATCGAGGAAGGTCGCGATTGCGTGTAATGCATGCCAAATCAGGGTTGCGTGTACTGAAAGACTCCTTTGTTGTTGCGTATAACATAATTAAAAACTTATTTCATTTATACATTAAACAAAATCTATACTTAATGTTGCGTAGAATAATTTCTACAAAACAAACTTGAAATTGTGTGTAACACGAGCCAAGAATAGTGTTGCGTATATTGCAAGATAATACGGTGTCGCGTATAGTGCAAGATAATCTTGGTGTAGCATACAACACAAGAAATCAAGGAAATTAAAATGAATAATTCTTATAAAATCTCGGGTTGTTACATTCTATCCCCCTTAAAATGAATTTCGCCCTCGAAATTCGTCTGGGTTATAAATGGTTTACTACTTGAAAGTTTCTTTCATAGAAACCCACATCGTAAAAAGGAATAATATTACTTCATTTTAAAAAGGGAAGTTAGAATCATAACGGTCACCCAAAGTAACTCAGCATTGGGTTTCTACATAGGAAAACATAGGTGAAAATATGGATATGGAAGAGAAATCTAACCATCAAGTTCTGATGGAGAGTGGTAGAAAACATGGCTATGAAAAATCCATCAATCACAAAGCAATAAATTTGTGATGATTTAAGGTACCATCTAATTCATCAGATATGAGGACATTAGGACAACATTTTTGGTTTTCAAGATCATTACCCTAAAGTTGATGAATAATTAAAATAAATAATTACTTGATTTTGGTACAATCTCATTGTTGTTTGTGCCTTGAAAAATTTCCACGTCATCTCTTAAAGAAATGAAGTTGAATTTGTCTTCCATGAAGTGTTATCATATCATGCAATATAATGATGGGTCATTCCATCTGTCTCAAAAAAAAGGTTAGAAAAAGTTATCAAACATACATAAGTTCTTTTATGGTGAGGTTAAACGTATACAATTCCAAAAATGAACTTATACTTCATCTATCATACCGTTTAATAAAATAAAACTAGTTTCTACTAACCAGGGACTTCCTGTAGGCTAGTGGTAGGCAATAAAGGCATGTCGCACTTCAGTTAGGGGTTTGATTCCCGCATCTTTTTCCGACGCGACGGGTTTTCGCCCATCCTGCATGTTGTCCTTTTTCTAAAATTACATCATTATGAAATTCCATCAATAATATCGAAAAAAGTTCTACCCTTAAACAATACTAACTTGTTTCCAACATAATCCATTCCAATCTTTAGGCTTATCTAAAATACATATGTCCAATCTCATAGTATAAAGAAAACAATAACTAGAAATTTCATCTACTGAGCATGTGAATACCACCATTTATCCCCCATATATCATACGATACATCTTGTTGGTCACATTCCAAATATTTGAATACCTTAATCATGTATTTTCTTGAACCATAGTGAAAACATGAATGTTGTCACAAGGTAACTCTTTCGAAATACCAAAATCCCAAAAATTTTATATACTCAAACCATGATATCACTTAGTCCTTATATCAATCATGAGCTCATTTCATTTTTTCATTATTCATTCATTATGCGCATATCATCTTCTTTCCAAAAATATATGAACTAACCTTTCATGGTTACCAGTACCATTCAACTTATACATTCAAATACTTTAGGAAAAACAATAGTGTAAGAATCCTTAGATGTCTCTTTTTTCCATAGTACCATGATATTACTTATACAACATTACTCTTGATAAACATGTAATCATTCCACTACCTTCTTAAACCATTGACTGAGATTCAACAATTCTTTCATCTCACATATCATTTTTAGTCTCTTCATCATCATCAACATAAATACTACCCATAAGACCATGTTGATTCTCTTCATGAGACTTTCCCTAAGGGAATTGGTTTTCATAATGCCCGTACATTCCACATTTAAAACATTTAACCATTTTTGATGTCTTAGAAATACCATTATCCTTGTCCATGGTGTTAATTGAACCTTTTTCTTTACCATTAATGGTTTTGTGTCCTTCTCTTCCACACCCAAAGCATCTTTCGATTCCTTTGAAAAATTCTTCCTAATTCCTCTTCCCACATTGTTTACATGAGGGGAAATTGAACTTTATTTCCTCTATTATCGTCATTAAACTCCATCTTTCTCTTATTAGCTGAGTCGAGAAACATACCAAAGTTGAGATTATTGATCATATTATGAGATTGATTATTAGGTATAATAACGATGTTTGGACTTCCAAATCCCGTTTCATTTGGTTGCTCATGAAGAATATCATTCTATTGTCCATCTTATCCTCTATTATCAAGAATCTTCCTGTTTCCAGCCATTTTCTAAAACCCAAAAAGAATAATGTGAGTGGAAAAAATAATGCTAGGAAAACAACATAATAAAGGGGGTGTACCTTCGATATCTAACATCTTAGGTTTAATTCTAATATCGTTTCCATAATTCTAGGACTATAACCTATGCGTACACTTAACCTTAGGGAAATCCCTAGACATACCTTAGAAATATATCTAGGGATCTCACTAAAGTTTTTGCATCCTAGTTTCCAAAGGTTAATTAAAACTTTCCTCTGATACCAACTGTAGAGACCCAAAGCCTGATGTACATGGACATTACATTACTTTTGCAGAATACTTAATAAATAACCAAAATAGAAACAAAAGGACTGTAATAGTTTAGTGTCTTTGGAAACTTGGAAAAATAATCTTCTAATCATGGTGAAAGATCTTCAACATCTCCCATAAAGATCTTATCCTATTTTTTCTTACCTAAGACCATTCTTTATATCCTGGGAAAAAGAAAACATAAAAAGGGTGAGCTCAAATGCTCAGTGAGGGTAAATATATAGAACATAAAACAATCCAAAACATTTGAATGCAAAAACTAGAACCTAAAATATAAACATCAAAATCTTGAGCAAAGGCATAAATCTTGGAAGTACGTAAGGCATATACATAATGAAACATCAATCCTGATAAAATATCCTGGGAAGAAAACATGTAATTGTGTAAAACCATTAATCACATGTTATGATTTCCATAGTAGCCAAGGCATTCCTACCAAGACCATCTTAGTGGACAAAGTCCCTTTCTGAATCGATTTCACTCCTCGTTTCAGTCCTGTATCACTGAACCGGATTAACCTGTCATTCCATCCATGTTTATCTCATGAGATATGAATCTTTAACCAATGAATTGGAGGGATATATAGGTCCCACCCATCTCATAATGAAATCATTCCTTCATATTCCACAAAATCATAAATCATACATCATAACATAACCCATGTAATAGAATGAGATTCTTAAACATCATGTCATCACAACATAATCCATATATAAAAAAATTGAAATCATTTCATCATAAGATAAATCAAACCATTTAAATAATGGAGACATTACACTTGAAACATAAACATATTAAATAATGTCATTTTAAATGGAAAATAGTTTTGATAGGACACTTGAAATGAATTCTTGAGTAAAATTCCCTTTCTTCTTCAAAATCATTTTCTTCTCCCAAAATGTCATGTAATTTTAAAAGAAAAGTATTTTGTTGAAAATAGTAATAAAATATTTTGTAGGAAAATTCATGAAAATATGGCTTTATAAAGCCGTAAAAATCATTTCATGTGGTATAACTTAAAAAAACATTCTTCTCTTACTTTTGCCGAAAAAGTCAAAAAAGTACCACGTATGGTAAACAAAAGAAAGATTCCTTCCATATGATGTGGTAAACTTAAAAAGGGTAAAAATGAATTTAAACATACATGGAAGAAAATTAAATATTTTATGAAAACATTTTGAGAACATATGGACATGGATAATAACAATAACCCCAGTAAATACTTACGAATAAACAATCTCGGATAAAAACGAGATTGGAAAAGATATCCCTTACCTTAGGTCTGATATGCTTCGTATGTATCTGAAACTCCTGTATAATGATTTAAATAATGTCATTAACTCATTATAGAATCATATTCATTGTTATGATATCATATATGGTTCACTTATGACTTTATATTACCCGTTATTTTGTAAATCCATGTTAAAGTAGTGTTTTGGGTAAAATCGTTTCATTTATCGTACGTGTTTCGACTTGTTGTTCTTGATATTATTACTTATATCCTGATTTCCATAATTTCAGAATGTAAAACATGATTTATATATAATAAATATTCAGCATATACATATATATGATAGATTGATAAATGGAATGAAATACACCGTTCATGGAGACGGTAGGCCGTACGTACGCATGAACGTTGTTTTCGTTTCCTTATTGAATTAAATGGAATTAAGTAGATTACATACAAATATATATATACATAAATCCATTATCATTATTATTTCATATATCTCATTATTATTCATTATATATACTTTATAAGAATTCATGAATGGTTAACATGGAGAATGAATCTCATCGCGTCGTGGAGACGGTAGTTCATACGTACGCACGAGCGATGATATCATTCCCATGATAATGGAATTTTATTGAAGCGTATGTATAATATTTCAAAATAAATATCACTTTACAATATTCATATATAGTTATTTATTTACACCATTATACCGATCCAAGTAAGGTGGTGGTCGAAAACAGATTACACCACGGCGTGGAGACGGTATTCTGTACGTACGCACGCGCGGTGATTTCGTTTTCCGTAGGATGGATAAAAGGTTAAATAGGGTTGTTTCATATTTATAATAACATATCAGTATATAATTAATACTTATGTTATTAATTTATATTGAGACAACTAAAGAATAAGAATTAGAAGAAGAAAGAAACATGAGAGAATCGGAAGAAGAGATTACCTCTTCTTCGACGCACCTCCTTTAAGACTTCTCTTAAGGAAGTAGAGTTGGTCTTTTGAGAAGACTAGAACCTAAATAATGTTTATAGGGAAGTGGAGAAGAGAAATAGGAAGGGTTTTTCGGAGATTAAAGGCTCAAAAGGGTGTGAAGATAAGTGAGAAGGGGTTCCCTTTTTATAAGCGAGGAGAGGGGCACCTTTGGAAATCATAAAAATATTAATTTATAATAAATATAACCCCACTTAAAAACCTCCAAGAATGACTCATATTAGAATATTAGATGATATAGGGTTGTAATCTCATCAACCAATAAAATTTAGACATGTAGGGAATTTATTTTAAACATTATCAACTTGATTTATCCTTATTTAATCTATTAAATTTTATTTGTGGTAATAAGATTCTAAATTTTAAATTGTTATAAATAATTACTTATGTGATGTGAATTATCCATAATTATATAATTTATGACAGTTTAGACTATAAAATTTTCAATTTATAATTTATAAATATTTTTGTTATTTTTAATCAATTTAATAATATGTTATTTTTATAAAATAACAATAGTGTCAATTTTGACACTATTCACTTATTTGAATTTAAATTAAATACACAAAATATATATATTCAAAAAAAATATTTAATAGGTTCCTAACATGTCATAGTAATCTATAAAATTAGTTTAGCACATTAGATAATTCATATAATATTTATTTTACTATTTTTAATACCATTTATTTGATATTTCTCTTAATAAAATAATTACTACAACATTTTTGTATAATTATTAAATATACCTATCTGTTGCATAAAAATTAAAAATAAAATACTAGAATGAATATAAATCTTATATATTTCATAATAATACATTTAGTCAGATTTAACTTCTAAAACACACAACTTTTAAAATCTTATATTTATTAAATTATGAAGGTGACAACTTTGACATTATTTAAAATAATATAATATAAGTGTCATAATCACTTTTATAAGACTCCCAACCGTTAAATATTTTATAATTGGATACTTATGGTGTATATATACACTACCAATAAGTTTTGGTCAGGTTTTTGGGCCTTTTAATGGGTATTATTATATCAATAAAAACTATATTACTGATTTTTAACTTAATAAATAATTTCTGCATCATTAATGTATCACCATTAATGACAATTATTTAATCCCTAAAAATTCTAAATAAATTATCATGATGTAGATAATTTCATTAGTTTTCTGGAGACTATTCATTTGTGATGTTTTATGAAGTTTATCACTAAATTAAGATTATTATACTTATAAGATTTAAGAGACTGGCATGTTGTCACTTTCTTTGGTTTTAATAATAATTAAATTATTTTCAAGGTAAAAAGTCCATAAAATAAATATAATCTGACCCTTAGGTGATATGGTTCGACTTTTATCCATCCAATAGAATTTTGGCATGTGTTAGGGTAATTTTATAATATTATATTTACCCTTAATTACCCGATTTACCTTTAACTATGGTAAATAAAATTTACCGTAGTTACTATTCATAATTCCCAAAAATAAAAAGTATCCTATTAAAATAATGTTTACCCACTGATTCCAAATATGGAATCTATTTTTTCAAATTGAATACACATAAGTTTCTGAAATTGAATTAAAATTAATCGCGTTGTCGAATGAAAACGGGTTTTTGTTTAAAACATTGCAAAAGATTGTATTGATTTAACCTACGAATTCAAGGTAAAATCAATTCTAATGACATAAATTATATTAAATGGTAAAAATATATTATATTTATACTTTAAAACCATTAAATATTATAATTTAACCATATAAATTATTACTATGAAAAAAGTTGTTTTTAATTAAAATATAGCGTGTTTTTACTATTCATTAAAATATGAAAGTTATCAGAAAAATATCAAAACTTTATCCAATGTAAATTGTTATATCCTGATTCAAAATTATAATTTTATTTTGTAAAATTGAACTTATAAATATGTGAAAAAACTAGATTTAAAGTGGGTGCGCCATCAAAAGGCGACAAAACTGCATTTTTTTTAAAAATACTTATTTTACCCCAAAAATTTATTTTGTTCTCATACCATGTTATAGAAAATGTGTAAGATGAATAATAATGTTGTAAAATTCAAATTTTAGTTAATAATATTCATAACGGCTAGTTCGTGATAATATTATAACCATATATCGTTGTTTAGTGAAACTCGGTATTGCGTACAACACACGCTATCGAGGAAGGTCGTGATTGCGTGTAATGCATGCCAAATCAGGGTTGCGTGTAGTGAAAGACTCTTTTGTTGTTGCGTATAACATAATTCAAAACTTATTTCATTTATACATTAAACAAAATCTATACTTAATGTTGCATAGAATAATTTCTACAAAACGAACTTGAAATTTTGTGTAACACGAGCCAAGAATAGTGTTGCGTATACTGCAAGATAATACGGTGTCGCGTATAGCACAAGATAATCTTGGTGTAGCGTACAACACAAGAAATAAAGTAAATTAAAATGAATAGTTCTCATAAAATATCGGGTTGTTACATTCTACCCCCCTTAAAATTAATTTCACCCTCGAAATTCGTCTAGGTTATAAATGGTTTACTACTTGAAAGTTTCTTTCATAGAAACCCACATCGTAAAAAGGAATACTAGTACTTAATTTTAAAATGGGAAGTTAGAATCATAACGGTCACCCAAAGTATCTCAGCATTGGGTTTCCACATAGGACAATATAGGTGAAAATATTGATATGGAAGAGAAATCTAACCATCAAGTTTTGATGGAGAGTGGTAGAGAACATGGCTATGAAAAGGACATCAATCACAAAGCCATAAATTTGTAATGATTTAAGGTACCATCTAATTCATCGGAGATGAGGAAATTAGGACAACATTTTTGGTTTTCAAGATCATTACCCTAAATTTGAAGAATAATTAAAATAAATAATAACATGATTTTGGTACAATCTCACTGTTTTTTGTGCCTTGAACAATTTCCACATCATCTCTTAAAGAAATTAAGTTGAATTTTTCTTCCGTGAAGTGTTAGCATATCATGCGATAGAATGATGGGTCATTCCATCTGTCTCAAACAAAAGGTTAGAAAAAGTTATCAAATATACATAAGTCCTTATATGGTGAGGATAAATGTATACGTTTCCAAAAATAAACTTATACTTAATCTATCATACCGTTTAATAAAATAAAACTAGTTTCTACTAACCAAGGACTTCCTGTCAACCAGTGGTAGGCAATAAAGGCCTGTCGCACTTCAGTTGTGGGTTCGATTTTTGCATCTTTGTCCAACGCGATGGGTTGTCGCCATCCGGTATGTTGTCCTTTTTCTAAAATTACATCATTATGACATTCCATCAATAATATCTAAAAAAGTTCTAGCCTAAAACAATACTAACTTGTTTCCAACATAATCCATTCCAATCTTTAGGCTTATCTAAAATAAATATGTCCAATCTCATAGTATAAAGAAAATAATTACTAGAAATGTCATCTACTGAGCATATGAATACCATCATTTATCCCCCATATATCATACGATAAATCTTGTTGGTCACATTCCAAACATGTGAATACCTTAATCATGTATTCTCTTGAACCATAGTAAAAACACGAATGCTTTCACAAGGTAACTCTTTCCACATACCAAAATCCCAAAAATTCTATATACTCAAACCATGATGTCACTTAGTCCTTATATCAATCATGAGCTCATTTCATTTTTTCATTATTCATTCATTATGCGCATATCATCTTCTTTCTAAAAATATATGAATTAACATTTCATGGTTACCAGTACCATTCAACATATACTTTCAAATACTTTAGGAAAAACAATTGTGTAACAATCCTTAGATTTATCTTTATTCCATAGTACCATGAGATTACTTATACAACATTACTCTTGATAAACATGTAATCATTCCACTACCTTCTTAAACCATTGACCGAGATTCAACAATTCTTTCATCTCACATATCTTTTGTAGTCTCTTCATTATCATCAATATAAATACTACCCATAAGACCATGCTGATTCTCTTCATGAGACTTTCCCTAAGGGCATTGGTTTGCATAATACCCATACATTCCACATTTAAAACATTTAACCATTGTTGATGTCTTAGCAATACCATTATCCTTGTCCATGGTGTTAAATGAACCTTTTCCTTTACCATTACTGGATTTTTGTCCTTCTCTTCGACACCCAAAGCATCTTTCGGTTCCTTTGAAACATTCTCTCTAATTCCTCTTCCCACCAGATTTACATGAGGGGAAATTGAACTTTCTTTCCTCTATTATCGTCATGAAACTCCATCTTTCTCTTATTAGATGAGTCGGGAAACATACCAAAGTTGAGATTATTGATTATATTATGAGATTTCTGATTAGGTATAATAATGATGTTTGGACTTACAAATCCCGTTTCATTTGGTTGCTCATGAATAATATCATTCCATTGTCCATCTTATCCTTCATTATCATGAATCTTCCTGTTTCCATCCATTTTCTAAAACCCAAAAAGAATAGTGTGAGTGGAAAAAATCATGCTAGGAAAACAACATAATAAAGGGGGAGTACCTTCAATATATAACATATTATGTTTAATTTTAATATTGTTTCCGTAATTCTAGGACTATAACCTATACGTACACTTAACCTTAGGCAAATCCCTAGACATACCTTAGAAATATCTCTAGGGATCTCACTAAAGTTTTCGCATCCTAGTTTACAAAGGTTAACTAAACCTTTCCTCTGATACCAACTGTAGAGACCCAAAGCCTGACGTACATGGACATTACATTACTTTTGCACAATACTTAATATATAACAAAAACAGACACAAAAGGACCGTAATAGTTTAGTGTCTTTGGAAACTCAGAAAAATAATCTTCTAATCATGGTGAAAGATCTTCAACATCTCCCATAAAGATCTTCTCCTTTTGTTTTCTTACCTAAAACCATTCTTTATATCCTGGGGAAAAGAAAACATAAAAAGGGTGAGCTCAAATGCTCAGTGAGGGTAAACATAGAGAACATAAAACAATCCATAACATTTGAATGCAAAAACTTGAACATAAAATCTAAACATCAAAATCTCGAGCAAAGACATAAATCTTTGAAGTACGTAAGGCATATATCATAATGGAATATGAATCCTGATAAAATATACTGGGAAGAAAAAATGTAATTTTGGCAAACCATTAAGCACATGTTATGATTTCCATAGTATCCAAGGCATTTATGCCAAGACCATCTTAGTGGACAAAGTCCCTTTCTGAATCGAGTTCACTCCTCATTTCAATCCTGTATCACTGAACCGGATTAACCTGTCATTCCATCCATGTTTATATCATGGGATATAAATCTTTACCCAATTAATTAGAGGGAGATATAGTTCCCACCCATCTCATAATGAAATCATTCTTTCGTATGCCACAAAATCATAAATCATACATCATAACATAACCCATGTAATAGAATTGGATTCTTAAATATCATGCCATCTTAACATAATCCATATATAAAAAAAATGGATATCATTTCATCATAAGAAAAATAAACCCATGTAAATAATGGAGACATTACACTTGAAACATAAACATATTAAATAATGTCATTTTAAATGGAAAATAGTTTTGATAAAACACTTGAAATTAATTCTTGAGTAAAATACCCTTTCTTCTTTAAAATCATTTTCTTCTCCCAAAATGTCACGAAATTTTAAAAGATAAGTATTTTGTTGAAAATAGTCATAAAATATTTTGGAGTAAGCTTCATGAAAATAAGGCTTTATAAAACCGTAAAAATCATTTCATGCCGTATAAGTTAAAAAAAACATTCTTCTCTTACTTTTGCCAGAAAAGTCAAAAAAGTACCTCGTATGGTAAACAAAAGAAAGATTCCTTCCATACGATGTGGTAAAAGTAAAAAGGGTAAAAATGAATTTAAACATACATGGAAGAAAATTAAACATTTTATGAAAACATTTTGAGAACATATGGACATGGATAATAACAATAACCCCAGTAAATACTTACGAATAAACAATCTCGGATAAAAACAAGATTGGAAAAGATATCCCTTACCTTAGGTCTGATATTCTTCGTACGTATCTGAACCTCCTGTATAATGATTTAAATAATGTCATTGACTCATTACAGAATCATATTCATTGTTATGATATCATATATTGTTCACTTATGACTTTATATTACCCGCTCTTTTGTAAATCCATGTTAAAGTAGTGTTTTGGGTAAAATCGTTTCATTTATCGTACGTGTTTCGACTTGTTGTTCTTGATATTATTACTTATATCCTGATTTCCATAATTTCAGAATGTAAAACATGATTTATATATAATAAATATTCATGATATACATATATATGATAGATTGATAAATGGAATGAAATACACCGTTCATAGAGACGGTTGGTTGTAAATACGCATGAACGTTGTTTTTGTTTCCTTATTAAATTGAATGGAATTAAGTAGATGACATACATATATATATATACATAAATCTAGTATCATTATTATTTCATATATCTCATTATTATTCATTATATATACTTTATAAGCATTCATTAATGGTTAACATGGAGAATGAATCTCATCGCGTCGTGGAGTCGGTAGTCCGTACGTACGCACGAGAGATGATATCATTCCCATGATCGTGGAATTGTATTGAAGCGTATGTATAATATTTAAAAATCAATATCAATTTACAATAATAATATATAGTTATTTATTTACACCATTATACCCATCCAAGTAAGGTGGTGGTCGAAAACAGATTACACCACGGCGTGGAGACGGTATTCTGTACGTACGCACACGCGGTGATTTCATTTTCTGTAGGATGGATAGAAGGTGAAATAGGGTTGTTTAATATTTATAATACCATATCAGTATATAATTAATACTGATTTTATTACTTTATAATGAGACAACTAAATAAGAATAAGTATAATAAGAAAGAAACTTGAGAGAATAGAAAGAAGAGATTACCTCTTTTTCGACGCGCCTCCTTTAAGCCTTCTCTTAAGGAAGTAGAGTTGGTCTTTTGAGAAGACCAGAACCTACAGAATGTTTATATGGAAGTGGATAAGATAAATATTCATTTTTTGTTCAAGCTTCAAGGCTAAAAAGTGTGTGAAGAGAAGTGGGAAGGGGTTCCTTTTTTATAAGGGAGGAGAGGGTCACCTTTGGAAATCTTAAAAAGATTAATTTATAATAAATCTAACCCCACATAAAAACCTCCGAAAATGACTCATATTCGAATATTAGATGATATAGGGTTGTAATATCATCAACCAATAAAATTTAGACACGTAGGGAATTTATTTTAAACATTATCAACTAGATTTATTCTTATTTAATCTATTAAAGTTTATTTGTGGTAATAATATTCTAAAGTTTAAATTGTTAAAATAATTACTTATGTGATGTGAATTATCAATAATTAGATAATTTATGACATTTTAGACTATAAAAAATTCAATTTATAATTTCTAAATATTTTTGTGATATTTAAACAATTTAATAATATGTTATTTTTATAAAATAACAATAGTGTCAATTTTGACACTATTCATTTCTTTGAATTTAAATTAAATCCACACAAAATATATGTTCAAAATAAAATTTTTAATAGGTTACTAAAATGTCATAGTAAAATAGAAAATTAGTGGATCACATTAAATAGTTCATATAATATTTATTTTACTATTTCTAAAACCATTTATTTGATATTTCTCTTAATAAAATAATTACTACAACATTTTTTTATAATTATTAAATATACTTATTTGTTGCATAAAAATTACAAATAAAATCATAGAATGAAGATAAATATTATATATTTCATAATAATACATTTAGTTGGATTTACCTTCTAAAACACTCAACTTTTAAAATGTTATATTTATTAAATTATTAAGGTGACAACATTGACATTATTTAAAATAATATAATATAAGTGTTATAATCACTTTTATAAGACACCAAACGGTTATATATTAGGTCCTTGGATGCTTACGGTGTAGATATACACTACCAATAATTTTGTTTTTAGGTTTTTGGGCCTTTTAATGGGTATTATTATATCAATAAAAACTATATTACTGATTTTTCACTTAATAAATAATTTCTGAATCATTAATGTATCACCATTAATGACAATTATTTAATCCCTAAAAATTATAAATAAATTATAAAGATGTAGATAATTTAATTAGCTTTCTGGAGACTATTCATGTTCGAAGTTTTATGAAGTTTATCACTAAACTAAAATTATTATACTTATAAGATTTAAGAGAGTGACATGTTGTCACTTTCTTTGGTTTTAATAATAATAAAATTATTTTCATGGTCAAAAGTCCATAAAATGAATCTAATCTGACCCTTAGGTGATATGGGTCGACTTTTAGCCATAAAATATAATTTTTACATGTGTTAGGGTAATTTTATAATATTATATTTACCTTTAATTACCCGATTTACCTTTAACTATGGTAAATAAAATTTACCGTAGTTACTATTCATAATTCCCAAAAATAAAAAGTATCCTATTAACATAATTTGGACCCACTGATTCCAAATATGGAATCCATTTTTTCAAATTCAATACACAGAAGTTTCATAAATTAAATTAATATTAATCCCGTTATCGAATGAAAATGGGTTTTTGATTAAAACATTGCAAAAGATTGAATTGATTTAACCTACGAATTCATGGTAAAATCAATGCTAATGACATAAATTATATTAAATGGTAAAAATATATTATATTTATACTTTAAAACCATTCAATATTAAAATTTTACCATATAAATTATTATGATGAAAAAAGTTGTTTTTAATTATAATATAGCGTGTTTTTACTATTCATTAAAATAAGAAATTTATCAGAAAAATATCAAAAATTTATCCAATGTAAATTTTTATATCCTTATAATTTTATTTTGTAAAATTGAACTTATAAATATGTCAAAAACTATATTTAAAGTGGGTGCGCCATCAAAAGGCGGCAAAACTGCATTTTTTTTAAGTACTTATTTTACTCGAAAAATTTATTTTGTTCTCATACCATGTTCTAGAAAATATGTAAGATGAATAATAATGTTGTAAAATTCAAAATGTAGTTAATACTATTCATAACGGCTAGTTTGTGATAATATTATAACCATATATCTTTGTTTAGTGAAACCCGGTATTGCGTATAACACACACTATCGAGGTAGGTCGCGATTGCGTGTAATGCAAGCCAAATCAGGGTTGTGTGTAGTGAAAGACTATTTTTTTGTTTCATATAACATAATTCAAAACTTATTTCATTTATACATTAAACAAAATCTATAATTAATGTTGCGTAGAATAATTTCTACAAAACGAACTTGAAATTGTGTGTAACACGAGCCAAGAATAGTGTTGTGTATCCTGCAAGCTAATACGATGTCACGTATAGCGCAAGATAATCTTGGAGTAGCATACAACATAAGAAATAAAGGAAATTAAAATGAATAGTTCTCATAAAATCTCGGGTTGTTACAGAAAAGGAAACTTTCATCCACTTCCATTCCTAAAGTCTTAAGTCTTGCTGCAATATTTGTCATTTCAATGAAATGATCATGCATGGTATGAGAACCATCATACTTCATGGTGGTCAATGTACTCATTAATGTCCCAGCAAGAGATTTTTTAGTAGTTTGAGATCGGTCTCCCACATATTTTATAAATTCTTTAGCGCTTTCAGTTTTTGGGAGACCTGACTTGATGTTACTTGCTACTTGTTGGACTCACCTGTTTTGATAATCCCAAATCATGTTTAAATATTGATCATAATATATTAAGTCAGTCATTAATATTCTTAATCTACATATACAATTATCTTATTATTAACAATGTATATTCTTAAGACTCGTGACTTTGCTGCATCAGCTTACAGTCCATATTTATCTAAATATAAGCTCACTGTTAAAGGCTACGGGTAAGAGCCCTCTGTTCAAAGTCACCATTATAGCTTACTATCACCTTATGTCACTGATGCTATAAGATCACTATTGAAGATTTATAGTCACTGTTAGAAGCTACCGGTACATGGTTACTGTGAAAAACCTACTGATGATCTACTTATAAAAGCTCACAGACAAAGAGTTACTATCACAAGGTCACTGCTGTAACAAGGCTTCTGTTAGAAGTCCACTGTCAGACTCTTTCTCAAGTCTTCT
This sequence comes from Viscum album, assembly GCA_963277665.1. Lineage (NCBI taxonomy): Eukaryota > Viridiplantae > Streptophyta > Magnoliopsida > Santalales > Viscaceae > Viscum > Viscum album. Next base: position 381,861,134 of record OY728138.1, read on the forward strand.
GTTGAGAACCTATCTGTTCAAGCCTTCAGTTGGAAAAGTATAGTAAAAGGTTACCACTGGACAACTCCTACTATCGAGATAGTTGACTGTTGCTCAAATTCTACTGATGAGGAGCTACTGTTATACAGAGTAAAAGCTACCGTTACAAGACATCCACTAACACAAAGTCCACCGTTACAAGCCTACAGTTGAAGAACCTACCGTTGGAGCTCAATTTGAATAGTCTACTGATGAAGTCCACAGTTGTAGAGATTAAAGTCTACCGTGTGACATGCATCTGATACTAGTCTAATGATATTCCATTCATTTCTTTACCAATTTTTTATTAATACTATTATAAAGTTCATGTCTAGACAAATTAATACATATGGCATTATTTAATGATACTTGTAGGTATATCATGAAATAGTACGATGTACGAGGAAGACCACACGTGGTTGAAACATTTTTTTCTATCGACCCCTGCTAAACCAAATGAGATAAAGCTGAACTGGAAAAGAGTATATATATAAGAGAGAGACATTCAGAGCAAAAAAGAGGAATGAATACATAAATAAGAAAAGTAGTGTGGATATATTGAATATACACAGAACACTCATAAGAGAGACTCATACATAATCTGAAGAAGAGCCTTAAAGCACTCATTCAAAAAACATAGAGCTTCACAAAGATCTATTGAAAGAACCTTTTCAAGATGAATTGGTGTGCAGAAAGAAGCTTCAATCCCAAAAAGCTGATCATATTTACATCTGGAAGTTTGGAAGTTGCGATGCTCTGTTTTGGAGGGAACTTGCAGAGAAGGACCAAAGCTTCATTTAATTCATTCCAACGAATCCAGAGCTAATCTGCCAACACAATGGAGCATTCCAAACTTATCCCTACTATCTTTATCTCTACTGTGTTTAAATACATTACATTTGTGAGAAGTGTGTATGTGTTACACACACTGACTCTTATGCTTGAACTGAGGGATACTGAAAATCCCCATACCAAACTATCTTTACATTTGTTTCCCATGTATAACTGTGGAAGAAGCCTGGTGTGGCTTGGTAGTTTATTTCTTTCCCACGTAGAACTGTGGTAGAGGTTGAAAAACCTGGACAGTTTGTAAAAGCTGTTGTAAATCCAGATACAGGATGTGTGTCAATTCTTAATATAACTGCTTGGTGGAAGGTGATCACCAAGTGGAGAGGACTAGGTCTTGACTTAAGACTGAACCACTTGTTTAAATTTGTTGTGTTCATCTTTTCTTTACTCTGTTTAACATCTATCCGCTGTGTTTATATTTTCAAAGACAGAAATCTATTTTTACATTCACTCTGATAGTTAGTTCTGGTTAGTCTGTACATTTTATTTGTTTAGAAAACTTGTTTCAAAAGTCGAATTAGTTCTCATACTGATTCAACTAAGGAGTAATCAACCTTTGAGAAACCTATTGAACAATAACACACTTATATCTCTACTGCCTTAATTGACTGGGTTGTTCTAATTTGGGGGATTTTAATCCTAAAATTTTTTAACAGAAATTTTTAATTGGAACTCAATTCACCCCCCTCTTGAGTATCCACTCCGACCAACATTTGGTATCATAGGTGACATTATTATTTATAAAAGGTTTTCAAACCCTCTATTTTTCAAACTGTGATTTTAGCTTTACTTAAAGATCTTAAATTTCTGTTAGTTTTAAATTTTCTCTCTTTAATATATTTTCTAAAATCTAGTTATGGATAATAGACTAGAAGGTGATTCTACTAATAGGCCAACTTTTTTTAATGGTGTGAATTATTCTCAATGGAATATTAAAATGAAAATTCATTTGGAAAGTATTGGTTTTGATATTTGGTCTGCTGTAGAATCAAAATATGAAATTCCCAAAACTGATAGATCTACCTAGGATGGTGCTACAAAGTCCGACTATAATAATAACTGTAAAGCTATGAATGCCCTTTAATTCTCTTTAAGAGATGAGGAATTTAACCGAATCTCTTCATGTAAAACAACTCATGAAATTTGGGACACCTTGGCTGTTTCTCATGAAGGAACAACCAACGTGAAGGAAATGAGATTAAATACTTATACTATTAAATATGATAATTTTAAGATGAGACCTGATGAACCTATTTCTGACATGTATCTTTGGTTTAATGAGATTTTCAACACCATGAGTTCACTGGGAAAAGCTATTCCCGAAAAGGAGGAGATCCTGAGAATATTGAGATGTTTGCCTGACAGATGGAGAGGCACTTCTATGTCTATCCGAGAGTCATGTGACATCATCAAGCTACCGATTAAGGAGTTGATTGGTAAACTAATGATGTATGAAGAGGAATTTAAGGTGAACAAAGAAGAAGATGATGAACCCAAAAGAAATTTCGTAGCATTCAAGTCTACTAATTTAAAGAGAAAAGACAAGGAGAAAATACATGTACCTACTGAAAGTTCAATTAGCGAAGATTCAGATTCAGACAGTGATGAAGAAATGGCTCAAATAACCAGGAGATTTAAGAAGTTCTATAGGAAGAAAAAGTTTTTCAGAAATCCAAACTACAAGGGTAAGTATGATCAACAAGGCAAGTGGAAGAAGGATTGGAAAAATATGATAAGGAAGATGATATAGTCTGCTATGAATGCAAGAGGAAAGGACACATCAAGGCTGACTATCCAAAGTTAAAACTCAAAAAGTAATATTACTATAAGGACAAAAAGTACAAGAAATCCATAAAAGCAACCTGGGGTGCTTCAGAAGACAACACAAGTGAATCAGAATCTACTGATTCTGAAAATAATCATGCCAACATGTGCTTCATGACTAACATATCTGAGGTACCTATTTCCCCTATTCTAAATGATTATTATTCTGAAAATAATAGTGACACATATAATGATGCAAATATGTCTAAGGATGAACTGTTTGAATATTTCAATGTACTGGAAGATTCTTGTAATGAACTAAAAGATAAATACAAATCTTTGAAGAAACAGCATGCCTTGACTAGTAATATTAAAATAGATCTAAGTGTAGAAAAAGAAAAGAATGCTCAATTGTTGAAAAAGAATACCCAGCTCAAATTATCTAATGAACAATTAATAAAGGATATTTAGAAGTTCACTACTGGTAGGGATACCTTGACATAGTTTCTAGGAAGACATATTGCTCTAAAATATACAACTGGTCTAGGATATCAGCCTGGACAGAGACACATTAGCAAAACCAAGTTTGTTCCAAAATCTGGACAGTTCACTGCTAATTTTGGACAATCTTTTGAGAAACAATTTTCTAAAAGACCGAAAAAAGTATTTATGTCTCAAAATAGGTTTGTTGATTTCAGAAATTCTATAAAGAAAATATGGGTTCCCAAAGTTTTATTGGCTAAGCTTTCTGGACCCAAAAATATCTGGGTACCAAAATTATCCCATGTTTAATCTGTTTTGTAGGGAAGTTGTTTAAAGAGTTCCTGTAACACTCTATGGTATTTGTATAGTGGATGTTCAAGACATATGATAGGAGACTATTCTTTCTTTAAGAGTCTAATTAAAGTTGATAGTGGGCATGTCACCTTTGGTGACAATGCAAGAGGAAAAATCTTCATCTTAGGCCAGATTGGTAACCCTGATACAATATTAATTTCTAAAGTACTTTTTATTGATGGATTAAAATATAATTTACTTAGCATATCTCAGTTATGTGATGATGGGATTAATGTTAAATTTGAGAATGATTCATGCAATGTTTTTAATTCAAAAAATGATTTAGTTTTCACTGCATGTAGAAATGAGAATGTATATGATGTTGATTTAAACTCTTTAGCCAAACAAAATTTTTCTTTTTTAAATTATTTTCATAAAGAATATTGGTTTTGGCATAGAAGATTAGGACACTGTAATTTGCACTCACTTAGGAAGCTATCTAAGAAATGTTTAGTTAGAGACTTACCTAAATAAGAGTTCCTAATTGATAAAGTGTGTAATCCCTGTCAAAAGGGAAAACAAAACAAAGTTTCTTTCAAACCAAAGAAAGAATTTTCAACTTCTTAACAACTTGAGTTGGATCACATGGATTTGTTGGGGCCATCAAGAGTTTTAAGTTTAAATGGGAAGCACTATGTTTATGTTCTTGTAGTTGACTTTTCTAGGTATACTTGGGTATACTTTCTAGCTCACAAAAGTGAAGCTTGTTCCTACTTTGTCAAATATTCCAGGTCTGTAGAAAACCTTAGTGGACTTAAGATTAAAACCCTAAGAAGTGATCATGGACGTGAGTTTGAGAATCATGAGTTTGAATCCTACTACTCGCATAATGTCTATAGTCACAACTTTTTTTCTCCTGGGACACCCCAACAAAATGGAGTTTTATCATCATCATTTATTTATTTATTCAGAGATAAAAAAGGGGGCAAGGATGTAATGACCCGAAATTTTTTAAATAAATTTTGTTTCCCAATTTTATGTGTTATTGTTATACTCAACAAAAACGTTTTATTTGATAAACATGATTATAATTAAAATGAGATCAGTGGGTTTTGACTATTATATAACCATCGGTCAATATGACCGCTGTGAACAAAATGTTTTGATATAAGTAATCTTGGTTAATTATTATAGAAAGAAGATTCGATGGCCTCACCTAGTAGTCTTGGACCGATCGAAGCCCATCTAACAGAGCTTGGGAAGGAGGTAGCACCACTGGGCTTTTCTCTGGATCAAATCCAAGCCAAACTTCATCATGTGAAGCTGGAACGAAATCGCCTTCGTGAGAAGTTCAAACTGATAGAAATTACTACTCGGGCAATGTTGACTGAGCCGCCCCAAGCTTCTATCACCCTAGAACACCTTACTCTTAGGTCCTATGCTGGTATTATAAGGGGTTATGTAACGAGACCGTAACTACCTTGTGTAATCCTTGTTTTAAATAAAAATTGGGATTTCTTCTTATGATGAAGTTTATGAATTTTGAAATGACCGGATAAATATAGTATGCATATTTTTGATGAATTTTAGAAAAAAGATATTTTAAATATGTTTATGTAAACCCTAAATAATTAAAAATGTGTAATGATTTTCAAAAAATGGACTTCTGCAATTATGTTCAGTACTAAATTTAGAGTCTAATAAGATCAACTTGATTTTTGATGAATAGTAAATTATGAATAGTGATTTTATGATTAGGATTAGTAATATGACCAAATGGATTAGTAATCTCACTTAAAGAAAGTTTTAAAATAATCTAGGCACCTTGATTAAGTAATGTGATTCAATAAAATAGTTAAATAACGGTTTCATTAATTATTATTCAAGTATTAGTTTTTTCGGATGAATAGTGTTTTTAATCAAAAATTTAATTAAAAATAATTAGAAAATTATTTTTATAAAAATGACTTTATTTTTGAACTCAGAGCATCGATATTATGTTATGGTAATTTTTGGGGTTTTTTCTGAAAAAAATGAATTTTCGATGAATAGTGTTTTTATTTAAAAATTAAATTAAAAATATTTAGAAAATTATTTTTATAAAATGGATTTCATTTTTGATATCAGATCATTAATATTTGGTTAATGTGAAATTGTGGGATTTTTCTGAGAAAGTTGAATTTTCAGTGAATAGTAAAAATACAGTTTTAGGGTTTCGGTATGTTTAATGACATCATAACGGTGTCATGATGATGTCATGAGATATTTTGAGGGTTGGCCGGCCAAGGGTGATGAATTATTGTTTTGGGGGCCCCATGTGGCCTAACTCCATGATAAATGACAAGGGAGAGCACATGGGTTTGAGAAAAGCACATGTGAGGTGTCCCTTGGCCATTAATGCCTTGTCCCCTCACTTTCCCTATAAATACCAAGCTCTCCTCTCATCCATTCGACTCCCCACTCATTCCCAACGAATTTCTGGTCTCATTACCTCCCAAGGAGTCCTCCCAAGGTGCCCCCAAGCCCTCAAGGTCCCAACCTTTGAGGTTTAAGAGTTACATTTTAAGGTAAGGGATCCGACCTCTCTCTTTCTTTTCAAGTAATCTCTTTTATGTCTTTCCTTTTATGTTCCATGTTCTTATGTTGGAGGATGTTATTCTATACTCCTCTTACTGCCCTTTTCATTTTAATATAATGAGAGATCCCCTCTTACTCTCATTATTTCGTTTTATGAAGTTTTAAGCGGCGCCGTTAGGCTGCCGAAATTTTTGTAACAGATTCTTTCTCCCTTCTCATTTTTCAAGATCTATTTTCATGTAAAGTATTTCATGTTCCTTTTTTCATTATGTTGGGGTATGATCTATAAATTTATCATACTGATCTTTTTTGATCATATGATGAGAGACCCCATTTGATCGCTTCAATTCAGTATTTTGAAGTTTTAAGTGGCGCCGTTAGGCTGCCGAAATTTTAAGTGGTTCTTCACCCTTCTCGTTTTGAAGTTCTACTTTCATGTCAATTATTTCAAGTTCCTTTTTGATATTTTGGGGTATGATCTCTATATCTATCATACTGGACTCTTATTTTCATATGATGAGAGACCCCATTTGATCTCTTCAATTCAGTATTTTGTTGAAGTTTATGTGGCGTCGTTAGGCTGCCGAATTTTTAAGTGGTTCTTCACCATTCTCGTTTTGAAGTTCTACTTTCATGTCAATTCTTTCAAGTTCCTTTCTATTATGTTGGGGTATGATCTCTATATCTATCATACTGGACTCTTATGTTCATATGATTAGAGACCCTATTTGACCTTGTCAATTCAATTTTGTTGATGTTTAAGTGACGCCGTTAGGCTGCCGAATTCTCACAAGAGAAATTTTTTTTTTCTTCCTTTCATGTTCTTCATTTCATATGGTATATTTTCAAATTTCATTACCATGTTCTTAAATCCCTTATATTTTTTCCCTCTACTGTTTTATGGGTCATTTATGAATGTTTGAACCATGCCCCCTCTCTTCTCAATGTTTTCTAAAACCTTGTAACATAGCCGTTATGCTGCAGAATTTTCGTCTCAAAATGCCTCTCTCTCTTTTCTAAAAATTATTTTATGTTATAAAGTGAATACTCAAAGCTCTTATTTCTACAAGGGTATTCACATATATATCAAAATGTTCTATTTTAAATTCTGGTAATTACATACATGAAACCCTCTTTCCCTTTTCGTGGGTTTAAAGTGACGTAAAGATCATGTCTTTAAAGCAGTTTTTAAAACGTTATGATTATGAAATAAAACCCATTTATTTTATACTATATGGGTTATTTATGAAATGTTTGATGATGACATATGTGGCTCACATGATAATAAAGGAAAATTTAAGGGTGCGCCCTGATAGCGCTCCAATGCATTGGGTAATGATGTAACCACTAGAGATTACAATTTTCACGATACCTTGGTGAATAACCTTGGTAATTTTAAAATGACACCTTGGGGATGGACCTTGGTGATATGTTCATGATTGTCTATGTTAAATGATGTAGCCACATCTTCAAGTTATGAAAAAGTTTTATTTTTATTATGATATGCCTCATGATTTCATTCTCATGCCTTAAAGTTCTTTTCATGACTTTATTGATGTATCTCAAGTTCATATGTAAAATGTTTCACTTGTTTCCCTTGCTGGGCCTTCTGCTCACCCTTTCTTTTGATGTATGTCCCCAGGTTATGGGATGCAGTAATGAGCCTAGGGTGAACATGAGGAGAAGCCTTTCAAGTGTTTAAGAAGAATGTTTTTTTTCATGTTTTATGTTCCTTGTTTCCAAGACACTAAACCTTAAAGATCCTCAGTTCCGTGTAATGGAATGAAAAGTTATGTTATAAAAAGACGGGATGCTATAGTTGGTATCAAAGGATGGTTTAGTTATTTGTGGAAATTAGGATATGAAAACTCTAGGAGGAACCCTATAGAAAAGTTTAATATAGGAAATCTTCCTGGTATTTTGGTGAGTATTGAGTAAGGGGTTGCCAAGCAAATACATCCCTCTCTGGATACGAGCAGGTAGAGGTGGCTCTGGCACAGATGTACATAGGGGTAAAACCTGAAAACACCGCTTTGAGCAAGACTCGAACGGGAACTGGTACACGACAACGGGCCTTGCTGCACTCTTGGTTACGAAACTCCCGGGGGATATGCTTTGGTAAATTCATAAGCTTGGTATGAACCATTGTTAAAGGAACAAAGATAAAATAAAATAAAGGTTCACATAAGAATATATGATCATTCATAACCTAGATGGGAACCTAGGAGATCACAAGTTAGGGTATACCTTTCATATACAAGTTATCCTTATATGCTTTCAGTTCTTTTTCATGATTATTAGCTAAGTACTTAAGCCCCTAATTATGCTTTCTCTTCTTAGTTAATGGTGGGAAATGGAAGAACATGTTCCGACAGCCAATGTGATAGGAAATGCGATGATTTTCGTATTAATATGACAGGGATGATTAGGGGATTAAAATATGATTATTATTTTGGAAGACGTTCATTATTTTGGGAACCATATTTGATCGAGGTAAATAGATTACTACGGTATTTTCATTGAGGAGTAAGGTTGACTTATATTTTGAAGAATCGATGAATTTAAGGTGAACTTATAGTAATTTAGGTTACTTATGGGAATGACTAACCTATCTTGGGTAAAATATGTTTAGGTTAGCTACTTTTTATAAGATGTTAGGAGTGGTTGATGTTGTCTGGAAATGAACAATGAAGTTGTTTTGGAAGACTATGTTATCAAATCCTTATTGTATTTGGGTTTCAATCTTAGTTTGGTTTGTTTTGATGAATTTTAAGGACCGTTATTTATGGAATGGTCTATGATGAACTTTGGGTAGTACCATGGAACTTTGATGATTTAAAAGTAGTTTCCATTCCTATGGGATTCTTTCTCTTTGAAGAGTTGTTTTACCTTAACCTTTCTGTTTTTGGGATAATGTTTAAAGATAGAAGAAATAGATAGTTAATCTTTTGTAGATTATGTGATTCTATAGAAGATGATTCTTGTGATTTTATGAGACCAAGTGTTTTTGAATTCTCATCATTTGGAGAAAAGATTAGTGTTGGTAGGGACTGGTTAAAGGATGAAACTCTACTTGAAGGTAGGTATATTTTCTTATGTTTTTGTTCTATGTAGTAAATGAAATCCTCAAAATTATGAAAAGAAACGTAAAACAAAAATGTTGTTGGTTTACGTTTCCTACTAGGTAATCAAAGACCCTTTACAAACATCATAAGTTTGGGATTTTCTCATGGTTAACTTTCTCCTAATCATGTTCTCTATCACTCTCCCTCAGAACTTGACCCTTTGTTTTCTCCTCCATGTCCATGTTTTCCTACATGGAACCCTAGTGTGGGTTAACTCGGGTGACCTTTGTACTTCCCTTTCTTTATTTTAAAGTAATAGTTTTACTGACTCCTTTTCCGATGTGGGAATTTCAATGAAATTTCAAAACCCAATTTTAAAATTGCGAGGACGCAATTTCTTAAGGGGGGAAGATTGTAACGACCCGAAATTTTTTAAATAAATTTTTTTTCCCAATTTTATGTGTTATTGTTATACTCAACAAAAACGTTTTATTTGATAAACATGATTATAATTAAAATGAGATCAGTGGGTTTTGACTATTATATAACCATCGGTCAATATGACCGATGTGAACAAAATTTTTTGATATAAGTAATCTTGGATAATTATTATAGAAAGAAGATTCGATGGCCTCACCTAGTAGTCTTGGACCGATCGAAGCCCATCTAACAGAGCTTGGGAAGGAGGTAGCACCACTGGGCTTTGCTCTGGATCAAATCCAAGCCGAACTTCATCATGTGAAGCTGGAACGAAATCGCCTTCGTGAGAAGTTCAAACTGATAGAAATTACTACTCGGGCAATGTTGACTGAGCCACCCCAAGCTTCTATCACCCTAGCACACCTTACTCTTAGGTCCTATGCTGGTATTATAAGGGGTTATGTAACGAGACTGTAACTACCTTGTGTAATCCTTGTTTTAAATAAAAATTGGGATTTCTTCTTATGATGAAGTTTATGAATTTTGAAATGACCGGATAAATATAGTATGCATATTTTTGATGAATTTTAGAAAAAGGATATTTTAAATATGTTTATGTAAACCCTAAATAATTAAAAATGTGTAATGATTTTCAAAAAATGGTCTTCTGCAATTATGTTCAGTACTAAATTTAGAGTCTAATAAGATCAACTTGATTTTTGATGAATAGTAAATTATGAATAGTGATTTTATGATTAGGATTAGTAATATGACCAAATGGATTAGTAATCTCACTTAAAGAAAGTTTTAAAATAATCTAGGCACCTTGATTAAGTAATGTGATTCAATAAAATAGTTAAATAACGGTTTCATTAATTATTATTCAAGTATTAGTTTTTTCGAATGAATAGTGTTTTTAATTAAAAATTTAATTAAAAATAATTAGAAAATTATTTTTATAAAAATGACTTTATTTTTGAACTCAGAGCATCGATATTATGTTATGGTAATTTTTGGGGTTTTTTCAGAGAAAAATGAATTTTCGATGAATAGTGTTTTTATTTAAAAATTAAATTAAAAATATTTAGAAAATTATTTTTATAAAATGGATTTCATTTTTGAAATCAGATCATTGATATTTGGTTAATGTGAAATTTTGGGATTTTTCTGAGAAAGTTGAATTTTTAGTGAATAGTAAAAATACAGTTTTAGGGTTTCAGTATGTTTAATGACATCATAACGGTGTCATGATGATGTCATGAGATCCTTTGAGGGTTGGCCGAACAAGGGTGATGAATTATTGTTTTGGGGGGGCCATGTGGCCTAACTCCATGATAAATGACAAGGGAGAGCACATGGGTTTGAGAAAAGCACATGTGAGGTGTCCCTTGGCCATTAATGCCTTGTCCCCTCACTTTCCCTATAAATACCAAGCCCTCCTCTCATCCATTCGACTCCCCACTCATTCCCAACGAATTTCTGGTCTCATTACCTCCCAAGGAGTCCTCCCAAGGTGCCCCCAAGCCCTCAAGGTCCCAACCTTTGAGGTTTAAGAGTTACATTTTAAGGTAAGGGATCCGACCTCTCTCTTTCTTCTCAAGTAATCTCTTTTTTGTATTTCCTTTTATGTTCCATGTTCTTATGTTGGAGGATGTTATTCTATACTCCTCTTACTGCCCTTTGCATGTTAATATAATGAGATATCCCCTCTTACTCTCATTATTTCGTTTTATGAAGTTTTAAGTGGCGCCGTTAGGCTGCCGAAATTTTTGTAACAGATTCTTTCTCCCTTCTCATTTTTCAAGATCTATTTTCATGTAAAGTATTTCATGTTCCTTTTTTTATAATTTTGGGGTATGATCTATAAATTTATCATACTGATCTTTTATGATCATATGATGAGAGACCCCATTTGATCGCTTCAATTCAGTATTTTGATGTTTTAAGTGGCGTCGTTAGGCTGCCGAAATTTTAAGTGGTTCTTCACCCTTCTCGTTTTGAAGTTCTACTTTCATGTCAATTATTTCAAGTTCCTTTTTGATATGTTGGGGTATGATCTCTATATCTATCATACTGGACTCTTATGTTCATATGATGAGAGACCCCATTTGATCTCTTCAATTCAGTATTTTGTTGAAGTTTAAGTGGCGTCGTTAGGCTGCCGAATTTTTAAGTGGTTCTTCACCATTCTCGTTTTGAAGTTCTACTTTCATGTCAATTATTTCAAGTTCCTTTCTATTATGTTGGGGTATGATCTCTATATCTATCATACGGGACTCTTATGTTCATATTATGAGAGACCCTATTTGACCTTGTCAATTCAATTTTGTTGATGTTTAAGTGACGCCGTTAGGCTGCCGAATTCTCACAAGAGAAATTTTTTTTTCTTCCTTTCATGTTCTTCATTTCATATGGTATATTTTCAAATTTCATTACCATGTTCTTAAATCCCTTATATTTTTTCCCTCTACTGTTTTATGGTTCATTTATGAATGTTTGACCCATGTCCCCTCTCTTCTCAATGTTTTCTAAAACCTTGTAACATAGCCGTTATGCTGCAGAATTTTCGTCTCAAAATGCCTCTCTCTCTTTTCTAAAAATTATTTTATGTTATAAAGTGAATACTCAAAGCTCTTATTTCTACAGGGGTATTCACATATATATCAAAATGTTCTATTTTAAATTCTGGGAATTACATACATGAAACCCTCTTTCCCTTTCCGTGGGTTTAAAGTGACGTAAAGATCATGTCTTTAAAGCAGTTTTTAAAACGTTATGATTATGAAATAAAACCCATTTATTTTATGCTATATGGGTTATTTATGAAATTTTTGATGATGATATATGTGGCTCACATGATAATAAAGGCAAATTTAAGGGTGCGCCCTGATAGCGCTCCAATGCATTGGGTAATGATGTAACCACTAGAGATTACAATTTTCACGATACCTTGGTGAATAACCTTGGTAATTTTAAAATGACACCTTGGGGATGGACCTTGGTGATATGTTCATGATTTTCTATGTTAAATTATGTAGCCACATCTTCAAGTTATGAAAAAGTTTTATTTTTATTATGATATGCCTCATGATTTCATTCTCATGCCTTAAAGTTCTTTTCATGACTTTATTGATGTATCTCAAGTTCATATGTAAAATGTTTCACTTGTTTCCCTTGCTGGGCCTTCTGCTCACCCTTTCTTTTGATGTATGTCCCCAGGTTATGGGATGCAGTAATGAGCCTATGGTGAACATGAGGAGAAGCCTTTCAATTGTTTAAGAAGAATGTTTTTTTTTCATGTTTTATGTTCCTTGTTTCCAAGACACTAAGCCTTAAAGATCCTTAGTTCCGTGTAATGGAATGAAAAGTTATGTTATAAAAAGACGGGATGCTATAGTTGGTATCAAAGGATGGTTTAGTTATTTGTGGAAATTAGGATATGAAAACTCTAGGAGGAACCCTATAGAAAAGTTTAATATAGGAAATCTTCCTGGTATTTTGGTGAGTATTGAGTAAGGGGTTGCCAAGCAAATACATCCCTGTCTGGATACGAGCAGGTAGAGGTGGCTCTGGCACAGATGTACATAGGGGTAAAACCCGAAAACACCGCTTTGAGCAAGACTCGAACGGGAACTGGTACACGACAACGGGCCTTGCTGCACTCTTGGTTACGACACTCCTGGGGGATATGCTTTGGTAAATTCATAAGCTTGGTATGAACCATTGTTAAAGGAACAAAGATAAAATAAAATAAAGGTTCACATAAGAATATATGATCATTCATAACCTAGATGGGAACCTAGCAGATCACAAGTTAGGGTATACCTTTCATATGCAAGTTATCCTTATATGCTTTCAGTTCCTTTTCATGATTATTAGCTAAGTACTTAAGCCCCTAATTATGCTTTCTCTTCTTAGTTAATGGTGGGAAATGGAAGAACATGTTCCGACAGCCAATGTGATAGGAAATGCGACGATTTTCGAATTAATATGACAGGGATGATTAGGGGATTAAAATATGATTATTATTTTGGAAGACGTTCATTATTTTGGGAACCATATTTGATCGAGGTAAATAGATTACTACGGTATTTTCATTGAGGAGTAAGGTTGACTTATATTTTGAAGAATCGATGAATTTAAGGTGAACTTATAGTAATTTAGGTTACTTATGGGAATGACTAACCTATCTTGGGTAAAATATGTTTAGGTTAGCTACTTTTTATAAGATGTTAGGAGTGGTTGATGTTGTCTGGAGATGAACAATGAAGTTGTTTTGGAAGACTATGTTATCAAATCCTTATTGTATTTGGGTTTCAATCTTAGTTTGGTTTGTTTTGAGGAATTTTAAGGACCGTTATTTATGGAATGGTCTATGATGAACTTTGGGTAGTACCATGGAACTTTGATGATTTAAAAGTAGTTTCCATTCCTATGGGATTCTTTCTATTTGAAGAGTTGTTTTACCTTAACCTTTCTGTTTTTGGGATAATGTTTAAAGATAGAAGAAATAGATAGTTAATCTTTTGTAGATTATGTGATTCTATAGAAGATGATTCTTGTGATTTTATGAGACCAAGTGTTTTTGAATTCTCATCATTTGGAGAAAAGATTAGTGTTGGTAGGGACTGGTTAAAGGATGAAACTCTACTTGAAGGTAGGTATATTTTCCTATGTTTTTGTTCTATGTAGTAAATGAAATCCTCAAAATTATGAAAAGAAATGTAAAACAAAAATGTTGTTGGTTTACGTTTCCTACTAGGTAATCAAAGACCGTTTACAAACATCATAAGTTTGGGATTTTCTCATGGTTAACTTTCTCCTAATCATGTTCTCTATCACTCTCCCTCAGAACTTGACCCTTTTTTTCTCCTCCATGTCCATGTTTTCCTACATGGAACCCTAGTGTGGGTTAACTCGGGTGACCTTTGTACTTCCCTTTCTTTATTTTAAAGTAATAGTTTTACTAACTCCTTTTCCGATGTGGGACTTTCAATGAAATTTCAAAACCCAATTTTAAAATTGCGAGGACGCAATTTCTTAAGGGGGGAAGATTGTAACGACCCGAAATTTTTTAAATAAATTTTGTTTCCCAATTTTATGTGTTATTGTTATACTCAACAAAAACGTTTTATTTGATAAACATGATTATAATTAAAATGAGATCAGTGGGTTTTGACTATTATATAACCATCGGTCAATATGACCGCTGTGAACAAAATGTTTTGATATAAGTAATCTTGGTTAATTATTATAGAAAGAAGATTCGATGGCCTCACCTAGTAGTCTTGGACCGATCGAAGCCCATCTAACAGAGATTGGGAAGGAGGTAGCACCACTGGGCTTTGCTCTGGATCAAATCCAAGCCGAACTTCATCATGTGAAGCTGGAACGAAATCGCCTTCGTGAGAAGTTCAAACTGATAGAAATTACTACTCGGGCAACGTTGACTGAGCCGCCCCAAGCTTCTATCACCCTAGCACACCTTACTCTTAGGTCCTATGCTGGTATTATAAGGGGTTATGTAACGAGACCGTAACTACCTTGTGTAATCCTTGTTTTAAATAAAAATTGGGATTTCTTCTTATGATGAAGTTTATGAATTTTGAAATGACCGGATAAATATAGTATGCATATTTTTGATGAATTTTAGAAAAAGGATATTTTAAATATGTTTATGTAAACCCTAAATAATTAAAAATGTGTAATGATTTTCAAAAAATGGTCTTCTGCAATTATGTTCAGTACTAAATTTAGAGTCTAATAAGATCAACTTGATTTTTGATGAATAGTAAATTATGAATAGTGATTTTATGATTAGGATTAGTAATATGACCAAATGGATTAGTAATCTCACTTAAAGAAATTTTTAAAATAATCTAGGCACCTTGATTAAGTAATGTGATTCAATAAAATAGTTAAATAACGGTTTCATTAATTATTATTCAAGTATTAGTTTTTTCGGATGAATAGTGTTTTTAATTAAAAATTTAATTAAAAATAATTAGAAAATTATTTTTATAAAAATGACTTTATTTTTGAACTCAGAGCATCGATATTATGTTATGGTAATTTTTGGGGTTTTTTCTGAAAAAAATGAATTTTCGATGAATAGTGTTTTTATTTAAAAATTAAATTAAAAATATTTAGAAAATTATTTTTATAAAATGGATTTCATTTTTGAAATCAGATCATTGATATTTGGTTAATGTGAAATTTTGGGATTTTTCTGAGAAAGTTGAATTTTCAGTGAATAGTAAAAATACAGTTTTAGGGTTTCGGTATGTTTAATGACATCATAACGGTGTCATGATGATGTCATGAGATCTTTTGAGGGTTGGCCGGCCAAGGGTGATGAATTATTGTTTTGGGGGCCCCATGTGGCCTAACTCCATGATAAATGACAAGGGAGAGCACATGGGTTTGAGAAAAGCACATGTGAGGTGTCCCTTGGCCATTAATGCCTTGTCCCCTCACTTTCCCTATAAATACCAAGCCCTCCTCTCATCCATTCGACTCCCCACTCATTCCCAACGAATTTCTGGTCTCATTACCTCCCAAGGAGTCCTCCCAAGGTGCCCCCAAGCCCTCAAGGTCCCAACCTTTGAGGTTTAAGAGTTATATTTTAAGGTAAGGGATCCGACCTCTCTCTTTCTTTTCAAGTAATCTCTTTTATGTCTTTCCTTTTATGTTCCATGTTCTTATGTTGGAGGATGTTATTATATACTCCTCTTACTGCCCTTTTCATGTTAATATAATGAGAGATCCCCTCTTACTCTCATTATTTCGTTTTATGAAGTTTTAAGTGGCGTCGTTAGGCTGCCGAAATTTTTGTAACAGATTCTTTCTCCCTTCTCATTTTTAAAGATCTATTTTCATGTAAAGTATTTCATGTTCCTTTTTTTATTATGTTGGGGTATGATCTATAAATTTATCATACTGATATTTTATGATTATATGATGAGAGACCCCATTTGATCGCTTCAATTCAGTATTTTGAAGTTTTAAGTGGCGTCGTTAGGCTGCCGAAATTTTAAGTGGTTCTTCACCCTTCTTGTTTTGAAGTTCTACTTTCATGTCAATTATTTCAAGTTCCTTTTTGATATGTTGGGGTATGATCTCTATATCTATCATACTGGACTCTTATGTTCATATGATGAGAGACCCCATTTGATCTCTTCAATTCAGTATTTTGTTGAAGTTTAAGTGGCGTCGTTAGGCTGCCGAATTTTTAAGTGGTTCTTCACCATTCTCGTTTTGAAGTTCTACTTTCATGTCAATTCTTTCAAGTTCCTTTCTATTATGTTGGGGTATGATCTCTATATCTATCATACTGGACTCTTATGATCATATGATGAGAGACCCTATTTGACCTTGTCAATTCAATTTTGTTGATGTTTAAGTGACGCCGTTAGGCTGCCGAATTCTCACAAGAGAAATTTTTCTTTTCTTCCTTTCATGTTCTTCATTTCATATGGTATATTTTCAAATTTCATTACCATGTTCTTAAATCCCTTATTTTTTTTCCCTCTACTGTTTTATGGGTCATTTATGAATGTTTGACCCATGTCCCCTCTCTTCTCAATGTTTTCTAAAACCTTGTAACATAGCCGTTATGCTGCAGAATTTTCGTCTCAAAATGCCTCTCTCTCTTTTCTAAAAATTATTTTATGTTATAAAGTGAATACTCAAAGCTCTTATTTCTACAGGGGTATTCACATATATATCAAAATGTTCTATTTTAAATTCTGGGAATTACATACATGAAACCCTCTTTCCCTTTCCGTGGGTTTAAAGTGACGTAAAGATCATGTCTTTAAAGCAGTTTTTAAAACGTTATGATTATGAAATAAAACCCATTTATTTTATGCTATATGGGTTATTTATGAAATGTTTGATGATGATATATGTGGATCACATGATAATAAAGGCAAATTTAAGGGTGCGCCCTGATAGCGCTCCAATGCATTGGGTAATGATGTAACCACTAGAGATTACAATTTTCACGATACCTTGGTGAATAACCTTGGTAATTTTAAAATGACACCTTGGGGATGGACCTTGGTGATATGTTCATGATTGTCTATGTTAAATTATGTAGCCACATCTTCAAGTTATGAAAAAGTTTTATTTTTATTATGATATGCCTCATGATTTCATTCTCATGCCTTAAAGTTCTTTTCATGACTTTATTGATGTATCTCAAGTTCATATGTAAAATGTTTCACTTGTTTCCCTTGATGGGCCTTCTGCTCACCCTTTCTTTTGATGTATGTCCCCAGGTTATGGGATGCAGTAATGAGCCTAGGGTGAACATGAGGAGAAGCCTTTCAAGTGTTTAAGAAGAATGTTTTTTTTCATGTTTTATGTTCCTTGTTTCCAAGACACTAAACCTTAAAGATCCTCAGTTCCGTGTAATGGAATGAAAAGTTATGTTATAAAAAGACGGGATGCTATAAAGGACTATGCTTAATGAGTATGACTTACCTATTTATTTTTGGGCTAAAGCTGTAAATACAGCTTGTTACATTATTAATAGATTTTTAATTAAACCTATTCTAGAAAGGACCCCTTATGAACTTTGGAATAATAGGAAGCCTAAGGTTAATTACTTTAGAGTTTTTGGTTGCAAAGTCTTTATTCATAATACTAAAGATAATCTGGAAATATTTGCTCCCAAAAATGATGAAGGAATTTTCCTGGGTTATTCAATTTCAAGTAAATCCTATAGAGTGTTCAATAAAAAAACAAATGTGTGGAAGAATCAGTTCATATCAAATTCGATGAGACTAATCCACATGAGCCTAAATCCTCTCTTGAAAATCATGAGGAAGATTTTTCAAATTTGAACTTTAATGATAAAAATAGTGAATCCCCTGTAAAAGTATCCAGTTCTGGAAATTTTCCAGAATCTACACCTGTTGATTATGAACCAACAGACAACAATTAAGAATCTTGTTCAACCCTTCCTAAAGGTATTAGGACTCTCAAGAATCATCCTCTAGATGTTGTTGTAGGCGATTTAAATAGAGGAACACAAACTAGAGCTTCTCTAAGAAACCAGGTTGAACATCAAGATTTTCTTTCATAACTTGAACCCAAAAATATTAATGATGCAATTAATGATGAATTTTGGGTAATGGATGTGCAAGAAGAACTAAATCAGTTTGAAAGAAACAAAGTTTGGGAATTAGTGGAAAGACCCAAGGACACCTTAACCATAGGAACTAAATGGGTGTTTAGAAACAAAGTAGATGAGTCTGGGAATATAGTTAGAAATAAAGTTAGGCTAGTTCCACAAGGATTTAGTCAAGAAGAAGGAATAGACTATGAGGAGACCTTTGCACCTGTAGCTAGACTATAAGCTATCAAGATACTACTTGCCTATACAGCTCATCTGAATTTCAAACTTTATCATATAGATGTTAAAAGTGCTTTTCTAAATGGATACATAGTTGCGGATGTGTTTGTTTAACAACCTCCTGGTTTTATAAATCCCCATTTTTTCAATCATGTTTTCAAACTATCTAAAGCTTTATATGGCTTAAAACAAGCTCCAAGAGCATGGTATGATAGGCTCAAATCTTTTCTTATTTCAAAAGGTTTTACCAAAGGGATAGTTGATCCTACTCTTTTCATTAAATGGATTTCTAATGATGTTTTGATAGTACAAATTTATGTGGATGATATTATTTTTGGATCTTCTAAAAATTCATTATGTGTTGATTTTTCAAAAATGATGAAAAATGAGTTTGAAATGAGTTTAATGGGAGAACTCAAATTTTTCCTTGGATTTTAGATCTTTCAAAATAAAAATGGCATTGTTTTGAATCAAAGTAAATATATTAAGGATTTTTTAAGACGTTTTTCTTTGGATGGTAGTAAAGGTAGCGACACACCTATGAGAACCACCTGTAAGTTGAATACAGATGAAGCTGGAAAACCAGTGGATCAAACCAACTACAGGGGTATGCTAGGGAGTCTACTCTATCTTACAGCTAGTAGATCTGACATCATGTTTAGTGTATGCATGTGTGCTCGCTTTAAATCCAATCCAAAAGAGTATCATTTAACTGCTGTTAAAGAATTTTTAAATATCTCAAACATACTCCCAACTTAGGATTATTCTATCTAAAAGGAAAATCATTTGATTTGATGAGTTATTCTGATTCTGATTTTTCCGATTGCAAGTTAGATAGAAAAAGAACCTCTGGGACTTGTCACATTTAAGGAAAGTCACTAGTATCTTGGTGTAGTAAGAATCAGAATTCTATTGCATTATCTACTGCCAAAGCTGAGTACATAGCTGCTGGTAGTTGTTGTGCTCAAATTCTGTGGATGAAACATACTTTACTAGACTATGGATATCAATTCAAACATGTCTCTATAAAGTGTGACAATACAAGTGCTATTAACATTTCCAAAAATCCAGTATCTCATGCTAGGACAAAGCATATTGATGTGAGACATCACTTTTTGAGGGATCATTATCAAAAGGGTGATATCACTCTTGAATTCATTGGCACTGAATAACAATTGGCTGATATATTCACAAATCCTTTGAATTCTGAGAGGTAAAATTACATCAAACATGAGTTAGCTCTGATTAATTTCAGTATAAGAGACCTCACAGTCGAATCTCACAGTTAGACCTCACAGTCGAACCTCACAGTTAGACCTCACAGTCGAACCTCACAGTTAGACCTCACAGTCGAACCTCATAGTTAGACCCCACAGTCGAACCTCATAGTTAGACCTCACAGTCGAACCTCACAGTTAGACCTCACAGTGATACCTCACGATTAGAGCTCACAGTTGGACCTTACTATTATACCTCACTGATACATCTCACTGTTGGATACCTCGCTGTTTGTTTTTATTTTTGCGAGAATTCGAACCGTTTTTATTTCTTTTTATTATTTTTATTCTTATTTTATTTTGTTTTAATCCCAAAATGATAAAATCTAAGGCAATGAACATATTTCAATCCACCTTCCTCTACAAATCTTGAACCTTGCTCTCAAAATTCCTGAACCCTAACCCTTCACTTGATCCCTCGAACCTCTCTCAATATCTATGGCCAGAACCAAGTGACCCTCGACTGTCAATGAGGATGCGCCAAGGCCTAAGATAACTCGAGCCGAATCCAGTGGCACCAGCAACACCCCGTCGGGACCTGTAAACCTGCATCTGACCAAGAGACAAATCTTTGCTGAGAAGGAGTTAAGTGAAGAATGGCTGCTGTCGAGCAAGTCACTAGCACTGAAAGTAATAGATCCCAAGGATGGACTGAATGCTTTTCCAACAACAATGGACCTTAATACCCGAATCTTGTGAAATAATTCTATGAATATATGACGTTCAAAGAGGAAGAGGATGTGCATAAGCTAATGTCCAGAGTCAATGGAAATGAAGTGAGATTCTCGTCTACTGAGAGGGCTGCTTATTTGAGTGTTCCTTATGAAGGAATATTTGAATACTACTCTGGAGTAGCTCCTCCAGATAGTGCTGTTTTTGAATATGAGACAGCTCTGGAAGAACTAACCGGAGATGGAAAATCAAGAAGTATCATTACAGCTGAGATTAATGGAGAAGACGGGCTCTTATTCAAATTCATTCAGCATATTCTTAGTATGAGGAGAGGGGACTTTGCAGTACTGAAGTACCAGGACATATTCCCGATGTACTTATGGAAGCATGGAAAGAAGATTAAACTATGTAGGTTACTGATGGCACAATTGGAGGATATGACCAAGGAAAGCTCAAAATCCAATGCCCTATTCCATGCCAAGATTATTTCAGTTATTCTAAAGGTAAAGGGTGTGGTTGGAAATCAAGAAGAGATTATAGTGGCCATGAATAGTGTCTGTATCTCCAAGGTGATTTGAAAATTCATGAAAATTAGTTGGAATCCCTGGAAAAAGGCATGGGTGAATGATGAGGGAAAGGTGTATGAAATGTTTGACCCTACTACTCATCCAACTAGACCAAAAGACAAAAGAGATCCAAGCCCGAATCCTGATGAGCCAGAACCGGTTTATTCTGATGAGGAGGAGGCTGATGGAGCTATGGACCCTCAAAGAGAGAACACCCCCATTGATGATGGGAGTGATCCTGATTTACCTCATAGTCCTGTAAGGACAGTAGATTTTGGAGCAGCTAGTCCTCCAAAATAACTACCAAGGAGAGAGACTATTCTGAAGGACAGTGATACTGAGACCACTGAAGAAGAAGAAGAAGAAGAATCATATCAGAATGTTGTCAAGGAAACCTCTGAAGAGGATGAGGCTACCGAGTCAGATCATTTTGTTCATGAAGAAAAGGAGGTTGTTACTGAAGCAGATGATGAGGACAATGAAGAAGAAGAACTCAGTTTGAGCCCACTGATTGATAATACAGACAATATAGTGTCTGATCAGGAAGCAAGAGTGGCATCTACTGCCATTGTTGAGGGAGTCATTAATGACTCAGAAAAGGATAGGACTCACCCTACTGTTGAACTAATAGAGCAAATGGTTATTGAATCTACTGGAGTTGTAGAGGAGGTTGTGGAGTTACCTAGAGCAGAACAACTAGAGGAGATTCCTCAGGAGAATTCTCTAAGTAAGGGGGAGCATCTTGGTTCAGTTTCTGTGTTGTATGACATCAAAGGTTGGTCATCAGATCTAGGATATATGGTAATTGGACTCAATTATGGAGATTCTGATGAGGAATACCAGCCCCAAAGGGATTCTATTATCCTACCTGTTGTGGCTGACAATTTGTCAACCAAGGAGGACCTTGAGTCCTTAAAGGCTGAAATGAAAGAAGCATTGAGAGAATCAGTGGCAGATTTGAAGAAAAGCCTGGTTTAAGAGATGAGGAGTGTGGAGAAATCCCTGGAGCTATCTCTAGGATGTGTTGTGTCTAGTCCAGTGAATGAAATGATGGATGAAGTTAAAGTATGAAATACTCAAATTGAGAGTTGGACAGGAGCTATGGCTGCTCTAAGACAATCAATTGCTTCATTGACTGCCATGAACAACTCCCAAACCCAAGTGAATGCTGAGATTAGATATATCAAATAAGTAGTCAAGTAGTTTGTGGAAGTATTTGAGGCTTTTAAGACATCAGTCAAAGAACATTTAAACAGTAAAGATGCACTTGTTCAGAAGGTGATTAGTAACTTGACTTAGTCTTTCAAAGAGACAGTATCATTCTCGGTAAAACCCCTTCCCTCATCCAGTTCCTCTGTAAACTTTGACCGGATCAGGACTGTGATCCAGGAAGAGTTTGCTAAGGCCAGTACCAGTGGAACCTCTGATTCTCAGATACTTGCTACCACTAGGGAAGTCAGCAGTTTTGTTCATGACCACTTGTGGGAATCTACTGCTTCTCAAGAGGCCATTAAGAACAAGGTGGATGCTTACTTTGAGAAAGTCTATACCAAGCATCAAATGACCAACCACTTCAAGATCTTGATAGAGAATATGAAGCTGCCTCCAGTGACTCAGGCCTTCAGGGAGAAGGTCAGCAAGCTGAGAGAACTGAACCCTGCTTTGGATAAGTTTTTGGAGAATAAATATGATTTCTTATCTGCTATGGAAAGAGGAAGAAGCATTATTATGGATTTTAGAAACCTTCTTCTCCCCTTTCTCCATGTGGACTACACCCCTGTCATTATCCCTCCTTCCTTACCTACATCTCAACCCAGTGGTTCTTCTTCCATCATGTCTCCTACTGAAGCTATCAGAAGCCTTACTCCACTGATCCCTTAGCAATCTACCCACTACAGACCCACAGGAGCTTCTGTTGTTTCCCCTCCAGTCATTCTTACAGCCATTCCTAAACCTGTTGATCCACCAGCTCCTTCTCCATCTTCTTCTTCCAAAGGGAAAGAACCCTTAACTACGGATGCTATGGATTGAGTCTATTTATGTATTTTGATAGGGACTTTGTATTATTTTTGGTCATGTAATGTACTGTGTTATTAATATAATCCTTCTCAGTTTTCTCTCATTTGTATTTATTTTTTCTAATCACAAAGTGGGAGACATATTGTGCTTACTGTTCTAATGAGAAACTAATATGAAAATACTGTTCTTATTAATCTCTGATACTTGACAAATTTTTGTTCTTATTATTACTAACCATGTTATATATGGCATCTATCTTTAATACACACTGACATAATTTGTGATTATCAAAAAGGGGAGATTGTTGGACTCACCTATTTTGATAATCCCAAATCATGTTTAAATATTGATCATAATATAATAAGTCATTCATTAATCTTTTTAATCTACATATACAATTATATTACTCTCAACAATGTATATTCTTAAGACTCATGACTTTGTGCATCAGCTTACAGTCTATATTTATCTAAATATAAGCTCACTGTTAAAGGCTACGGGTAAGAGCCCTCTTTTCAAAGTCACCGTTATAGCTTACTATCACCTTAAGTCACTGATGTTAGAAGATCACTGTTGAAGATTTACAGTCACTGTTGGAAGCTATCGGTACATGGTTACTGTCACAAACCTACTGATGATCTACTTATCAAAGCTCACAGACAAAGACTTACTGTCACAAGGTCACTGCTGTAACAAGGATTCTGTTAGAAGTCCACTGTCAGACTCTTTCTCAAGTCTTCTGTTGAGAACCTCTCTGCTCAAGCCTACAGTTGGACAAGTTTAGTAGAAGTCTACCGCTGGAAAACTCCTACTATCGAGATAGTCGACTGTTTCTCAAAGTATACCGATGAGGAGGTACTGTTATACAGAGTAAAATCTATCGTTACAAGACATCCACTAACACAAAGTCCACCGTTAAAAGCCTACTGTTGAAGAAGCTACCATTGGAGCTCACAGCTGAATAGTCTACCGATGAAGTCCACAGTTGTAGAGATTAAATTCTACCATGTGACATGCATCTGCTACCAGTCTAATGATATTCCATTCTTTTCTTTACCAATTTTTTATTAATACTTTTATAAAGGTCATGTCTATAAAAATTAATGCATCTGACATTATTTAATGATACTTGTAGGTATATTAGGAAATAGTACGATGTACGAGGAAGACCACACGTGGTTGAAACATTTTTTTCTGTCGGCCCCTGCTGAACCAAATGAGATAAAGATGAACTGGAAAAGAGTATATATATAAGAGAGAGAAATTCAGAGAAAAAAAGGGGAATGAATACAGAAATAAGAAAAGTAGTGTGGATATATTGAATATACACAGAACACTCATAAGGGAGAATCATACACAATCTGAAGAAGAGCCTTCAAGCACCCATTCAGAAAACATAGAGCTTCACAAAGATCTATTGAAAGAACCTTTTCAAGCTGAAGAGGTGTGCAGTAAGGAGCTTCAATCCCAAGAAGCTGATCATATTTACATTTGGAAGTTTGGAAGTTGTGACGCTCTGTTTTGGAGGGAACTTGCAGAGAAGGACCAAAGCTTCATTTCATTCATTCCAACGAGTCCAGAGCTGATCTTCCAACACAATAGAGAATTCCAAACATATCCCTACTATCTTTAGATCTACTGTGTTTAAATACTTTACATTTGTGAGAAGTGTGTATGTGTTACACACACTGACTCTTGTGCTTGAACTGAGGGATACTGAAAATCCCCATACCAAACTATCTTTACATTTGTTTCACACCTATAACTGTGGAAGAAGCCTGGTGTGGCTTGGTAGTTTATTTCTTTCCCACGTAGAACTGTGGTAGAGGTTGCAAAACCTGGACAATTTGTGAAAGCTGTTGTAAAGCCCGATACAGGATGTGTAACCCTTTTTAATATAACAGCTTAGTGGCAGGTGATCACCAAGTGGAGAGGACTAAGTCTTGACTTAAGACTAAACCTCTTGTTTAAATTTGTTGTGTTCATCTTTTCTTTACTCTGTTTAACATCTATCCGCTGTGTTTATATTTTCAAAGACAGAAATATGTTTTTACATTCACTCTGATAGTTAGTTCTGGTTAGTGTGTATATTTGATTTTTTTAGTAAACTTGTTTCAAAAGTCGAATTAGTTCTCATACTGATTCAACTGAGGAGTAATCAACCTTTGAGAAACCTGTTGAATAATAACTCACTTATATCTCTACTGCCTTAATTGACTGGGCTGTTCTAATTTGGGGGATTTTAATCCTAAAAGTTTTTAACAGAAATTTTTAATTGGAACTCAATTCACCCCCCTCTTGAGTATCCACTCCGACCAACACTGCTCGTTCGCATGAACATCAAACTTAATCTGTTTGATCTTTCCCATGATGTATAATATACTTTATCATCATCGCTACTATCATCCGTTGTAGTAGCAGGTTTCTCTACTCAGAGTGATAAATCAAGATCCAATACACCAAGGTGAAATTGGATTTTCTCACTCCAATCAGAGAAATTTAATCCATTAAAGATCAGAACATATGATGTCTATGAGTGGAATGATGATGAAAAGCTAACTGCAATAAATACATGCTTAAAATTAATGCTTTGAAATAATAATAATACATTGATTCAGACAAATTGTTTAACATAAATGTGTATTAGTGTTCTCCTTTGGGTGAAACACTAATACACAAACATAATTGACACTAATTAAAATAACTTTATTTGGAAATAATATACGCATAAATTAGATTTATTTATTATCTTTGGATATATAAATAAATATAATAATTCATAATATATATTACAAACAATTATATTCATAAATTATAAGAATATGCAAATTTCCTTTGGGAAATTAATAAATATCTTATAATAATGAATTTTAATTACTCATAAGATATCATAATAGTATCAAATTGATGAGAAATTAATATATATCATTTTAACATAATTTTTTTAAACAATTTTAACTTTATGATTTGATCACTTTGGTGATTAAAAAATCTCATGCAATAATGTTTCAAAAATAAAATATCATAATCATAACATAGTTACAAATACAAATAAATTTTAATAAACATAAATCCAAATTTTGTTTAATATTTCTTTAATTTTTTTTGGCGTCAAATTTAAAACTCCAATAATTATTTCAAACAATGAAAAATCATTTTTTTATAAAAATTTTGTTAAGGTTTGAAAACCCATGACAAAAAGCTGATAAATAAAAAAAATGCTAACACATCACCTTTAAAATCATTTCGTAAAGGTGGGCAGCCTTATCCATTTTTTAATCATTAAAACAATTTTAAATATAAAATTCATTCTATTATCAAATATAATAAATAATTAAAAGGGAGATTTCAAAATCTAAAATCAAGGAGAAGATGCAACATATTGAGATTCCCAAAAAATAGGCACTTCAGATTTGGGAAAACAAAAACAAATGCACAATGGGTTCATAATTTAATAATAATAATAATAATTGCACAACGATTATCAAACAATGAAACAATGCTACAAAACACCCCATGATTGAAGAGAGAGGTAGCGTATTCTCGTTTAATAATAATAATAATAAATTGCACACCATATTCGGGTTTTAGAAAATTCCACCACACACAATTATTATTAATATTAATGACCATTTAAAATAAGAAGAAAGAATTCAGATTTAACGCAACACATTTCTTGCAGAACGTAATCCAGATTTTTGATTCTTATTTTAAAGCAACGCATAAAAAAATTTATACATGAAAAAACACAGATTTCATAACCCTCTTTTGATACCACATGTAAAATTAATTTCATTTATTTTAGGATCTTTAAAATTTGTGTTTATCACCTAGATAAAACAGAATTCAAAATAAGATAAGACATATCTTGATCCATGTAATCTTCTAGATTTAAATCTCCTTGATTTTCTCACACTAAAAAGGATTTCTATCCTTTGCATCTTTTATTTTAGGATCTTTAAAATTTGTGTTTATCACATAGATAAATGGAATTCAAAATAAAATAAGACATACCTTGATCTATGAGAACTTCTCGATTTAAATCTCCTTGATTTTCTATCACTTAAAAGGATTTGTATCCTTTGCCTCTTTTCTCTTCCGCGCCAAAATTGATGGAACGTACCGGAACTTGATTGAGAATTAATTGGTGTGGGGACCATTCCCAATATGGGGTGGAATTTTCAGTGCAGGAGATCCTGTCGGCAACAGATTTCCTTGGACGACAACAAAACTGGTGCAGGTTGCTTCGGTTGGCAGCTGACTTCGTTGGCGTACAACAAGTGATCGTGGAAGATTTCAAGGGTTGTTGAACCAACCCTTAGACAGCCTGGTTGTCGATTCCCTTTATAACGGGATTGAATCCCTTGTGTAATGGGTGTAATCCTTGTGTGCTGTGATCCTCCGTGATTATCCGGAGAGAAGGGAATAGAGAAGTGGAAGTGTTTCTCCCATGGATATAGTCTGGATGGCCGAACCACGTTAAATCCTGTGTTGATCTGTTTTGCTTCCTGTTTTGTGTGTTTGAGGTACCACGCACCTCCGTTGTGCCCCAAAAAGTGGTATCAGAGGCGAGTCAGAGCGAACGGAGGTGAGACAGCGAGGCGACGACGATTTTTCTGGTGGCCGGAAAATTGAAAGTGTTTGGAAAATTTTTTCGAGTCTAGATCCATGAAGAGGGTGGTGAGATGATTCCAACGGCGCAAACGGCGATAAAAACAGAGTTGAAACGAGCCCGGTAGGCCCGGTCAAAGTTTGGTCAAACCCGCGGGTGAACAATACCCCAATGCCTGAGAAGACGACATTGTTCATGCCGCCGGTGACAATTCCGGCGAGATTCCGATGGGAACTCCGGTGTGCCACGTCAGCGCCACCTCAGCGGGTGATCTGGACCGTTGAACGTGTTTTGACCATTTCTCGGTCAATTGGTGTCCGATTTCAGCGATCCAGGAGTCGATTCCGACTATTTCGACCATTCCGGAAGCATTCGTATGGTTATCTTTTCAAAATTCACACTCTATCAGGTGGTAACAGAAAGGTGTGACATCGACAGTGGTGATCGCGTTTTGCGACGACGACGATGACGGGTGGCGGAGCACTACCAAGATTTGATATCGAGAAGTTCGATGGAAGAAATAATTTCGGCTTATGGAAAAGCACGGTGAAGGATCTTTTGGTGCAGTAGGGAATGATCAGACCGTTGATCGGAGAAAAGCCCAAGACAACTAGTGTCGATGATTGGGAAGAGCTCGAGATGCGGGTCGTCAGCACAATTCGGCTACGTAAGGCGAATGAGGTAAAGTACTTGGTGTTGGACGAGACATCACCGAAGGAGATCTGGAAGAAGTTGGAGCAGCAGTATACGGCGAAGTCGCTGACCAACAAGTTGTTCCTAAAGAAGAAATTGTACCAGTTGCGCATGGACGAGGGAACAAATTTGTTGGATCACACCAATGAATTCAACAAGATCCTGACACAGTTATTAGGGCTCGGTGTGAAAGTTGGAGAGGAAGATAAAGCTCTTTTTCTTTTTTCATCACTACCAAGCTCATTTGATGGGCTTGTGACTGCATTTCTCATGGGTAAGGAGACATTGAAGCTGGATGATGTGATGGCGTCGCGTCAAGATTCGGAATCTTTTCGAAGACCCGTGATGCATTCAAGAGAGCAAATCATGGTGATGCGAGATGATCAGCATGGGAGGAGCCAACATCAGATGTCAGGAGTGTAAAGACGCAGTAATTTCAAGGAAATTTTTTTCTTAATTTCTTTGCAAATTTTACGAGTGCGTGGTTTCAGACGGCACCTAATTCTGAGGCCCGGAGTGCCCGGAATGATCCGTCGATGTTTTGTTAAACTTAAATTAACGCGCGTAAATAGTTTTCCTAGAAAAGTGGAATAACTCTTGAACGGTTGCTCGGATCAGAAATCCGAGTGCACCGTTGCGCTCACGACAGCGGGATTACCCTAGGCGCGACTTAATTTTAGTCAGCGCGGGTCTCCTGTGAGAAATTCAAAAAATTGCATAACCGTAAATAAAATAATTAAATAAATTATTTTATTTTTCGAATGCTTATAACTCACAAACGGTAGATCAAATTAAAAATCCGAGACCACCGCTGGACTTGTGAGGTTATGCATTATTTAATTAGATACTAACTTTGGCAGGCACGGGCCACCAGAAAAAGTTAGTTTTTAGCCTCAAATAAAATAATTATGTGACAATTATTTTTTTGTAAAATTCATAACTTCTAAACGGTAACTCGGATTGAAAATCCGAGAGTGTCGTTGGGTTCTTTGGGGCTTGTTTTATTTATGCAGAGCCTAACCTCGACCGGCGCGGGTCGAGGGTGACTGATAATAATTTTCCGAACTTTTTTTCTGGTACGTTCAGTAAACATACGTGCGGATTTTTCTATCTTTTGAACCGGTGCTCAGAATTGAAATCTGAGGGCACCGATGAACTCACAGCGCCGGTAATTGCTTAAGGGGACCTTTACTGCAATTGTGTTTTAAACAGGTTGAGTTTTATTAATTTTGGAGTTTAGTTAAGAAAAGTTAAATAAATTTGTTAAAACAAATTTATATCTAAGGAAGTTAAATCCTCCCATGTGTGGATATATGAGAGGTGGGGCCCACACCATCCCCAAACTCTCATCTTCCCATAACTCTCTCCAACCCCCCTTTAACACCCCTTCAATTTAATGTGCCAACCCTCTTCATTAATGAACTAAACGTCTTTTAATTATTTGGCAGGTTTTCGAAATTCTCTTGAAATATTTATGCCAACTCTTTAATAAATGGTTATACTTTATTATTATGGGTGTTGGAATAATCTCTAGTGTGGAGAGTCTTGAGAGAGGCGATTTGGGAGGATTGAGAGGACTTCTTTCCCTCATCGAAGAATGCAAAGAACGCGGCGCCAACCTCGACTTCTTCCTTCTCGACGTTGACGAAGCAACATCGTCATCCCGCAGCAACGTCAACAGAACAAATATTGCATCTCCTACCTTCGTCAAGTGATCAACCTTCTTGAATTGAGGTAGGGGTTTAATTTTGAAGTATGATAAATATCTCTGTGTTAATTCCTCTTGTTCTTGAATCTCAACGACGATGGCCAAACAAATATGGTCATCGATCCGCACATAGACCGTGAACCTTTCTATTTCGTTTCTCATGCATTATTTGTTCCCAAATAATTAAGCGTGCTAAAAACTCAATGTTACGTTGAGCATACGGATGCGGAGATCTCGACCCGAGGATCACAAATCTGCGATTGTCACAATTTTCGGGTTTTGAACGAAGATACAGCGACCCACGGAAGGGGCGATGCGGCAGTGTCATTTCGGTGTGTATTCAAGGCATGACTTCGGGCAGAAGAGGACACCGCGTGAAGGGCTGGAGGATAGGGTTTGGAGGTTTGGGTTGGAGGTGCTAAAACGTGAAGGAATTGATAGATTGGAGAGAGAAAGTTTAAGTTGATGATATAATAATAAAAAGAAAGGAATTAATTGATGGTGTATGTTTCCAGTTCCCAATAAAGGCTCCAAAAAAACATGGATTGATTTGGAGTTAGGAATAGTAAATAAATAAGTAATTAATAATAATAAAAAAATATTGTTATTATTACTTTTGATGATAAAACACATTTTTGTCTGCAACTTCCCCGTACGACCTCAGTTTTATGAACCGTCTATGGCGGTGCGACCCTGATTTCGAGACGGACATTCCGAGTCCAATATTGAATGTCTTTTTTTTCGGTTTTTTGGATCGGGTACCCGAAGCGCTCGGAAAATAATAAATTTAATAATATTATTAAATATTCGACCTCCTATAACTCCTACATGCGACGTCCGATTAACTGGCCGTCAGCGGAGACGTGACCCTGTCATTAAGACGGTCGATTCAAGTCTAATTTACAATACTAAATTCTGGTTCGTGGCTCGGGTCCACGAAACACCCAATGATAATAATAATATTATTATTACGGAATCTTGTATCTGACATATCTCTCTCATACGGTGCCGGAATGACGAACCGTCTGTGACATTGCGGCCCTGGAATTAAGACGGATGTTTCAAGACCAATTTTTGATATTTAAGTTGAGGTCGAGGCACGGGCCCCACGAGGCCTGGTTCGCGCGTGTTGCGGTGAAATGAAACTTTTTCACCGGCTATCCGTTTTGGACCAATGGGTAGTCCATCTCGTGTGTTTTTTCCGTATGGATCACAATGGTGTGACTGGTTTGGTTAACTGGTGTCATTTGAAATACGGCCGGGTTGGTTCGAACCCAAAACCAATAGGGCCCTCGGAGCGGAAACACTTATAACTTAAGGATCAGACGCCCGATTGACGTGTTGTCAACTTTGTTGGATTCCTGTTGATGAGACGGAACTTTTGGCATACTTCTCCTGAGTTTTGGTTGCAGTTGGATAGTGGCTCGGTTGGATTGCACCCGAAATCCAACCGGGCCCCTGGAATGGAAAAGCTGATAACTTTCAGACTGGACGTCCGTTTGACGAACCGTCAGCGGCGTTGGTGATCACGTTGAGAAACGGTCCCTATGAGCATACACTATGAGTGTTCGGGGTAGAGTCGAGATACGGCCAGGTTGGTTCGCACACGAAACCAACCGGACCCCTGGGACGAAAAGGCTAATAACTCACAGACCAGGTGTCTGATTGACGCGTCATTTGTTGCGTTGAGACCCCTATGACGAGGCGGTACTTTGAGATACTTCTTCTTGGGACTTTGAGAAACATGGAGTATCGACCTGTAGCTCGTGGAGCGGATCCTACCGGAGATGAGTGTTCGGAGTACAGAGACCGTGTAGCCGGCTGAGACCTGACGACTGCTTGACCGACTCGACTTGGAGTGAGTCGACTAGCCCAGTGGACGGAGCACTAATTTGTTGGGTGCAGACCCATGGCGGACGTAGCACTACCTGTGTGACAGTGCAGACCCGCGGTACTCGTCCGGAGTGTACCTCTGCAGGCTATTAGGGGGTGTTCACTACTGTGTTTGGGTGGCATACCCCGGCGGGAAGCACTACTGTGTTTGGGTGGCTGGCCCACGGTACTCGACAGGAGAAGTACCTCAGTAGTCTTAGGTTAGTGAGAAGTACCTCAGAGTCGTGACAGGACCATTGTACACTCCAGAGACGGGACTCCTCAGCAGTTACGGTTTCGATTATGAAAATACTGGTTTGAGCTGAGTCTATGACCTTTGTGTTTACCTCATGATTGAGATGGGTCACTTGATAACTTAGGTATATGTATGAGCATATACCAGGATAGTGGTTATCCGTTGATTTCATAATCTTTGTGTTTCCTCATGATTGAGATGGGTGACTTGATAACTTGGGTATATGTATTGGCATATACCTAGGTAGAGGTTATCTGTTGAGATCTTCTTTGTGGTTATCCTTCCTGGATTTTGTGTGACCTTGAGGGTCTCGGGGTCCCTACTGAGTATCGTTATACTCACCCCTGCACGGGCTATGCCCGCACCTCGTTGTGTTGGTTGCAGACGACGGGCAGCGCATACAAAGGCTGAGTGTTCGAGGACTGGACGGTACCCGGAGGTGGACCTCATGATGAGACAATATCTGGTGGTGGACTTCACGATGAGATGACACTCAGAGGAGGTTGAAGGGTGATAGCGTTGTGGAGGCTATCTATACCTACCCTTCAGGTAGGATCTGTGGTGGACGATCCAGGAGCTACGCTATCTGTACCTACCCTTCAGGTAGGATCCTTGGTGGACGATCCAGGAGCTGCTTGTCACCTTTCGGCTGTTTTATCTTTTTTTCCTTGTACTTTACAGTTGGGCTTGTATTTCCGGCCCCTTTACTTTCAGCACAGCTTGTTTCAGTTTTACTTAGTGTTTTACTTCAACTTGTACTCTGTGGTGTTTTGTTTACTTTTATAAAGGCAATGCCTTCCCAGTTATCGGGATTTACGCCTTTGGTGCTAGTCGCCAGCCCCTGGCCTATGGAAGGCGGGCTTGGGATAGTAACGGCACGGGCCCCGAGGACGGTTCGTGACAAATTGGTATCAGAGGAGTCGATTCTACCGCAGAACTCAGAACTTTGATCATTCCTTTCTGTGAAGCAATAATGTTAAGGGTACCGAGTGTGGTCTTCAGTTCAGGGAGTCTAGTGTTGGTGCGACGGCCGACGTATCCATACACCAGGACCCTAAATACTGATTTTCGACTTAGTGAATGAAAACACTTATTGCGTGTGTGTTTCCAAAAGTTTTAAAGTTATCTCAAACCAGGACAGCTCACCAGGTATAAATCATTGACCGTGTCGCATCTGTTCAGGATGTCTCTACGCAGACAGTCATTTGGAGTTCTGAGAGAGTACTCGATGACGGCCCACCGAGCGGCGAGGCTCTGGTGCGGGGCCCTTTTTACTATGATGGCACCCTCGGGTGGTGTACCAGTAGCACCACCACCTGTTGGGCAGCAAATGCCACCAGCCTTACTAGCAAAATGTGCACGCTGGCAGAGTGCGTTGCACGAGTTCCAGTAGCAGCGGCCTCCAAGGTTACGAGGCGAGGCAGATTCCCAGACAGCAGAGCACTGGTTGGAGGCGATTTCTAGAGTTATCCGCCTAGCTGAGACATCAGGAGAGTGGATGGTGGACTTGGCCACTAGTGTTTTCCAGTGAATGACCATGAGGATGGTCCTCATAGTGATGAGGCTTCAGTACGTGGACTGATGCCTGAGATAGTGCCTTCGGGTAGTGTTTCAGCTATACATCACTACCTGTTGGTCAGCAGTTACAACTGGCGGTACCGGTAGGTGACACATGTAAGCTTTCTTCCTTACACGTGTTCTGACATCAGATACCCTAAAGTTCCGAGGCAAACCTGATTCATAGGCAGCTGAGGACTGGTTTGAGGAGGTGGCTGAGAGTTTTCTAGAGCTTATACAACTTCGGCAGGACGACGTGTCGGTAGCTGAGAATTCATCGAGGCATACCGAACATTCCGGGTACTCGATGAATACGATCTAAGCCAGCACTTTTCCTCTATGCATTCCTACTTAGGCTAGGGTTCTAGAAAGAACCTTTGTGGTTGAGAATTCTTTGCTGAATGGATGCAGTCAGTGAAGGTTAGCAGTGGGAAAGCAGGAAACTGGCGCTAGTCTCGGAGACTTGGGCGTGTTAAATGTTTCAAGAAGAGGAAGTGTTAAGGACAGATGAATCTGCAGAGTAGCAGACATGGAAGCAGAGCTAAGAGTGCAGCATGAGGTGGTGTAAATTTCAAAATGTTACAACCACCCATCTTTGTAGTCCCCGCCAGGCTCAGGGAGTAGGAGGGTAGGGGAATAGAATAGATGCATCCGGTCACGGAGTGTGACCCAATGGCTCTAAGAATGATTTGAGGTACAGTTTGTGTCTACTACGAGCTTCCATATCAATAGACATAGGTACCAATCATTCCTTCCTTCCACGAATCTTGTCCCAGACCTAGAGTTTACGGTTAAAACCGTTGACTTGACCCTCACGTATGGAGATACGTTTGAGAGGAGACTCGATAAACGCACTTACGCCGACAGGTGTGATCTGACCCTTGAGGCGAGAGTTTCGGTTGGAACCTCTTGGTGACAGCGTCGAGGCCTTACGACATTAGTTTGGGTATGGACTGGGCAATCACAGTTCATACACAAATTGACGGTATTAAGAAAAAAGGATGTGGTTTACTTACAACGATGGGATGGTTTTACCTTGGTCGTCAAAAAGGAAACCTCAGGCAGCACAGGAACCTCCAGGAGATCACATGGGGGCGGAAGGCTCAGATACGTGCTCAGTACCACTTTTTGTTTCCCCTAGTGTGTGTTGATGCTTTACGGGGACATAAAGCCCTGAGGTGGGAGTAATGTAAAGACCCAGAAATTTCAAGGAATTTTTTTTCTTAATTTCTTTAGAATTTTTCGAGTGCGCGGTTTCAGACGACACCTGATTCTGAGGCCCGGAGTGCCCGGAATGATCCGTCGAAGTTTTGATAAACTTAAATTAATGCGCGTAAACAGTTTTTCTGAAAAAGTGTAATAACTCTTGAACGGTTGCTCGGATCAGAAATCTGAGTGCACCGTTGCGCTCATGATGGCGGTATTACCCTAGGTGCGACTTAAGTTTAGTCGGCACGGTCCTCCTGTGAGAAATTTCAAAAATTGCATAACCGTAAATAAAATAATTAAATAAATTATTTTATTTTTCGAATTCTTATAAGTCACAAATGGTAGCTCGGATTAAAAATCTGATACCACCACTGGACTAGTGAGGTTATGAATTATTTAATTAGATACTAACTTTGGCTGGCGCGGGCCACCAGAAAAAGTTAGTTTTTAGCCTCAAATAAAATAATTATGTGTCAATTATTTTTTTGTAAAATTCATAACTTCTAAATGGTAACTCGGATTGAAAATCCGAGAGTATCGTTAGGTTCATTGGGGCGTGTTTTATTTATTCATAGCCTAACCTCGACCGGCACGGGTCGAGGGTGACTGATAATAATTTTCCGAACTTTTTTTCGGGTACGTTCAGTAAACGTACGTGCAGATTTTTCTATCTTTTGAACCGGTGCTCGGAATTGAAATCCGAGGGCACCGATTAACTCGTAGTGCCGGTAATTTCTTAAGGGGACCTTTACCGTAGTTGTGTTTTAAACAGGTTGAGTTTTATTAATTTTGGAGTTTAGTTCAGAAAAGTTAAATAAATTTGTTAAAACAAATTTATATCTAAGGAAGTTAAATCCTCCCATGTGTAGATATATGAGAGGTGGGGCCCACACGATCCCCAACCTCTCATCTTCCCATAACTCTCTCCAACCCCCCTTTAACACCCCTTCAATTTAATGTGCCAACCCTCTTCATTAATGAACTAAACATCTTTTAATTATTTGGCAGGTTTTTGAAATTCTCTTGAAATATTTATGCCAACTCTTTAATAAATGGTTATACTTTATTATTATGGGTGTTGGCATAATCTCTAGTGGGGAGAGTCTTGAGAGAGGGGATTTGGGAGGATTGAGAGGACTTCTTTCCCTCATCGAAGAACGCAAAGAACGCTGGCGCCAACCTCGACTTCTTCCTTCTCGACGTTGACGAGGCAACGTCGTCATCCCGCGACAACATCAACGGAACAAAGATAGCATCTCCTACCTTCGTCAAGCAATCAACCTTCTTGAATTGAGGTAGGGGTTTAATTTTTAAGTATGATAAATATCTCTGTGTTAATTCCTCTTGTTCTTGAATCTCAACGACGGTGGCCAAACAAATATGGTCATCGATCCGCACATAGACCGTGAACCTTTCTATTTTGTTTCTCGTGCATTATTCGTCACCAAATAATTAAGCGTGCTAAAAACTCAATGTTACGTTGAGCATACGGATGCGGAGATCTCGACCCGAGGATCACAAATCTGCGATTGTCACAATTTTCGGGTTTTGAACGAAGATACAGCGACCCATGGAAGGGGCGATGCGGCGGTGTCATTTCGGCGTGTGATCAAGGCATGACTTCGGGCGGAAGAGGACATCGCGTGAAGGGCTGACTGATAGAGTTTAGAGGTTTCAGTTGGAGGCGCTAAAACGTGAAGGAATTGATAGATTGGAGAGAGAAAGTTTAAGTTGATGATATAATAATAAAAAGAAAGGAATTAATTGATGGTGTATGTTTCCAGCGCCCAATAAGGGCTCCAAAAAAACGTGGATTGATTTGGAGTTAGAAATAGTAAATAAATAAGTAATTAATAATAATAATAAAATGTTGTTGTTATTACTTTTGATGATAAAACACATTTTGTCTACAACTTCCCCGTACGACCTTGGTTTTACGAACCGTCTGCGGCGGTGCGACCCTGATTTTGAGACGGACATTCCGAGTCCAATATTGAATGTCTTTTTTTGGGTTTTTGGATCGGGTACCCAAAGCGCTCGGAAAATAATAAATTTAATAATATTATTAAATATTCGACCTACTATAATTCCTACATGCGACGTCCGATTAACTGGCCGTCATCGGCGACGTGACCCTGTCATTAAGACGGTCGATTCAAGTGTAATTTATGATACTAAATTTTGGTTCGTGGCTCGGGTCCACGAAACACCCAATGATAATAATAATATTATTATTACGGAATCTTGTATCTGACATATCTCTCTCATACGGTGTCGGAATGACGAACCGTCCGCGACGTTGCGACCCTGGAATTAAGACGGATGTTTCAAGACCAATTTTTGATATTTCAGTCGAGGTTGAGGCGTGAGCCCCACGAGGCCCGGTTCGCACGTGTTGCGGTGAAATGAAACTTTTTCACCGGCTATCCGTTTTGGACCAATGGGTAGTCCATCTCGTGTGTTTTTCTGTATGGATCACAATGGTGTGACCGGTTTGGTTAACTGGTGTCATTTGAAGTATGGCCGGGTTGGTTCGAACCCGAAACCAACAGGGCCCTCAGAGCGGAAACGCTTATAACTGAAGGCCCGGATGCCCGATTGACGTGCCGTCGACTTTGTTGGATTCCTCTTGATGATATGGAACTTTTGGCATACTTCGCCTGAGTTTTGGTTGCAGTTGGATAGTGGTCGGGTTGGATTGTACCCGAAATCCAACCGGGCCCCTGGAACGGAGAAGCTGATAACTTTCAGACTGGACGTCCGTTTGACGAACCGTAAGTGGCGCTGGTGATCACGTTGAGAAACGGTCCCTATGAGCATACCCTATGAGAGTTCGAGGAAGATTCGAGATACGGGCGGGTTGGTTCGCACACGAAACCAACTGGGCCCCTGGGACGAAACGGCTAATAACTCACAGACCATGTGTCCGATTGACGCGCCGTCTGTTGCGTTGAGACCCCTATGAAGAGGTGGTCCTTTGAGATACACTTTCGTGAGTATTTGAGATACATGGAGTATCGACCTGTAGCTCGTGGAGCGGATCCTTCCGGAGACGAGCGTTCGGAGTACGGAGACCATGTAACCGGCTGAGACCTGACGACTGCTTGACCGACTCGACTTGGAGTGAGTCGACTAGCCCAGTGGACGGAGCACTAATTTGTTGGGTACAGACCCATGGCGGACGGAGCACTACCTGTGTGACAATGTAGACCCGCAGTACTCATCC
Organism: Viscum album; assembly: GCA_963277665.1. Taxonomy (NCBI): domain Eukaryota; kingdom Viridiplantae; phylum Streptophyta; class Magnoliopsida; order Santalales; family Viscaceae; genus Viscum; species Viscum album. The sequence continues at coordinate 381,899,632 of OY728138.1, forward strand.
GGAGAGTACCTCTGCAGGCTATTAGGGGGTGTGCACTACTGTGTTTGGGTGACATACCCCGGCGGGAAGCACTACTCTGTTTGGGTGGCTGTCCCGCCGTACTCGACAGGAGGAGTACCTTAGCAGTCTTAGGTTAGTGAGTAGTACCTCGGAGTCGTGACAGGACCACTATAAACTCTAGAGACGAGACTTTTCAGCAGTTACAGTTTCGATAATGAAAATACTGGTTTGTGCTGGGTCTATGACCTTTGTGTTTACCTCATGATTGAGATGGGTCACTTGATAACTTAGGTATATGTATGGGCATATACGAGGATAGTGGTTATCCGTTGATTTCATATTCTTTGTGCTTCCTCATGATTGAGATGGGTTACTTGATAACTTGGGTATATGTATGGGCATATACCTAGGTAGAGGTTATCTGTTGAGATCTTCTTTGTGGTTATCCTTGTTGGATTTAGTGAAACCTTGAGGGTCTCGGGGTCCCTACTGAGTATCGTTATACTCACCCCTGCACGGGCTATGCCCACACCTCGTTGTGTTGGTTGCAGACGACGGGCAGCGCAGACAGAGGCTGAGTGTTCGAGGACTGGACGGTACCCGGAGGTGGAACTCACGACGAGACAGTATCTGGTGGTGGACTTCACGACGAGACGACACTCGGAGGATGTTGACGGGCGAGAGCGTTGTGGAGGCTATATGTACCTACCCTTCAGGTAGGATCCGTGGTGGACGATCCAGGAGCTACGCTATCTGTACCTACCCTTCAGGTAGGATCCTTGGTGGACGATCCAGGAGCTGCTTGTCACTTTTCGGCTGTTTTATCTTTTTTTCCTTGTACTTTACAGTTGGGCTTGTATTTCCGGCCCCTTTACTTTCAACATAGCTTGTTTCAGTTTTACTTAGTGTTTTACTTCCGCTTGTACTCTGTGGTGTTTTGTTTACTTTTATAAAGGCAATGCCTTCCCGGTTATCGGGATTTACGCCTTTGGTGCTACTCGCCAGCCCCTGGCCTATGGAAGGCGGGCTTGGGGTAGTCATGGCACGGGCCCCGAGGATGGGTCGTGATAAGGAGGTAAAGAATGGCGGCCAAAATCCAGAGAATGTGATCCTTGCAAAATCACGTGTTTCTGGTGCGAGAAGAAGGGTCACTATAAAAGTGACTGTGGAGAGCGCAAACGGTACATTGCTGGGAAGAAGAAAGTTGAAGAGGAGGATGTGAACATCACATGATTATATGCAGATGATGAAATCTGCGTGACAACGGGGAGCATGCACTCAGATGAGAGAGTTGAACGGGAAGAACTGCAGTGTCATTATTGCAAACCATACGGGCACATGAAGCGGGAATGTCGTTTTCTGAGAAGGAAGAACGAGCGGACTCAAAATCCAATGGAAGACGGATGAGTTCTGGATTCGGGGAGCTCAACACACATATGTATGATGAGAGGTACATTTGATACTTTTCAACAGGTGTGAGACTCGGTGAGACTTGCTGATGGGTCAACATGCTAGGCTCAAGGAGTCGGGACAGTGAAATTGAAGACACCCGATGGAGGAATTCGAAAACTGGCCGACGTGAAATTCATTCTGAGGATGAGGCCGAACTTGATATCATTAAGTAGGATTGATGCGAAAGGGTTCAAGATTTCCATAGCAGATGGAGTGTTGGAAGTCTCACGCGGGGATGTAACGAAGTTTAATGGGAAGGAGTTTCAAGGGTTGTATCATTTGATGGGGACCGCAGTCAGCCCGAGATCAAGTGAAGATGGTGGAAGTGCCACGTCATCTGGCGTGAAAAAATGTATTCGATTTGCTGATGAAGTTTTCAACACCTGTAAGGAGACTGCGGGTCAAACTTCTACCCCAAATTGGTCGTGAGGGGGAGATTTGTGGGGACCACTCCCAATATGGGGTGGCATTTTCAGTGCAGGAGATCCTGTCGGCAACAGATTTCCTTGGATGGCAACAAACCTGGTGCAGGTTGCTTCGGTTGGCAGGTGACTTCGTTGACGTACAACAAGTGATCGTGGAAGATTTCAAGGGTTGTTGAACTAACCCTTGGACAGCATTGTTGTTGATTCCCTTTATAACGGGATTGAATCCCTTGTGTAATGGGTGTAATCCTTGTGTGTTGTGATCCTCCGTGATTATCTGGAGAGAAGGGAGTAGAGAAGCGGCAGTGTTTCTCCCGTGGATGTAGGCTGGACGGCCGAACCACGTTAAATCATGCGTTGATCCGTTTTGGTTCATGTTTTGTGTGTTTGAGGTCCCACGCACCTCCGTTGCACCCCAACAATTGGCAAAGACATAACCCATTAAATAGGGATAAAACGGTTTTATGAGTGGGTCTTTAATTAAATGTCAATTACCACCAATTGACAATTTTATCCCTTAATATCCCGTTATAATAATATTAAATAAACACCGGTGAGTTATTCTAACATGACCTAGCCATCCAGACCACCGTGATCTGATGTGAATCAGAGCAGCCTCCATCCAAGAAGAGTTGTTGCGATTTGGGTGCATGTAGCCCCAAACCATCTCCTCAAACTGATGCTCGACCTCCACGACAGTGGGCCAAGAACGAGGCGGCAAGAATGATGGTGCGTCGTGCCTCCGCTTCTCCTCCTTCAATGAACGCCAAAGCCGAAACCCCCATTTACTGAATGAAAATGGATCGACCAGTGGGCTCCCTTCCTTTTCCCCCTAAACGGCTTCCATGAGATGAGAAGACGACACCCATTGTTGCTGTTCTCTCTTGGATCCGAATGCCCTCGCACCTAAAATCGATCCCCGTCTTGCTCGGCGAAGCTGCGTCCCCCAGTACGTGGAGCACTCGTCCCTCAAACCCAAATAAGAGACAATACGACACTGGGTCTGGAAGAAGTCGATCCAATTGATGCCGGCACTCACGAATCCCCACAAACTGCAGTGAGGCGAGCCGCGCCTCGAGTTGCATCCCTCAACCAGATTGGCTGATGACGACCACTGCTATTCAAACAAGAATGCACTGCTGAGCCCTGTTGACAATGAGGATTCTCCATGGAAGCTGCTGTCGAGATGGAGGAGGAGGCCACCGGAGTCTTGCTGCCGAAGCCTCATGCCGAGGCCACCTGTTAGGGAAGAGGCATAAACTGAGATGGACGCGTGGATGGTGAAGGATTGAAGGGGAAATTTAGGATAATTTTGGGGGATGGGTTTTTTTTTTAATGGGTCTAGGTTTAGATTAATTAGGTAAAAGGGGTTGTTGAGCACCACTTCAAGTGGCGCTCAATAACTCGGGTGGCTAGCGCCACTTCAAGTGGCGCTTTGCCACCCTTTTTTTATTTTTATTTTTTTTGTTTTAGTTTTATTTTTTTTTGTTTTAGTTTTTTTCCACCTCATCTCTTTTTAATAAATAATTTCAAAATAAATAAATAAAATTTTAAAAATAATCTTATAAATATGTATTTAAAAATGCTAAATTAATTATTATTATATTTATAATTATATAATTATGACATTATATTTATGTATATATATAATTATATGTGTGTGTATAAATATAATTATGTATATATATAATTAAAAATAAATATTTATAAATATAAATCTATTTATATATATTTATATGAATATGAATATATTTAAAATATATAATTATGAAAATATTGTTACATATATATTTAAAATTTATTTATAAATATATTTAATATTCATATATAAATATATATGTGTGTGTGTGTGTGTATGTGTGTGTGTATGTGTGTGTGTAGAATTATATTTATAATTATATTTAGAATTATATTGTAATTATAGTTATACTTGTATATGTATAATTATATATTTATACATGTATATATTTACATAGTTATAAGTAACTATTTATAAAAAAAATTGAAATATTGTTAAACATATAGTCTTTCAATACCACCTACTTGAAACTTAAAAATGTTTCAAGTATGTGACTTTGAAAGCCTATAAAATATAATCTAAATGACCAATATGAATGAAACTTAAAACATGTATTAAAAATATACTAAATAGATAAAAATAAAAAAATTACGTAAAAAATGTCGATAGAAAATATTTTATAGGCTTTCAAAACCACCTAGTTGTAACTTAAAAATGTTTCAACTATGAGACTTTAAACGCCTATAAAACATAATCTATATGACCAATATGAATGAAACTTGAAACTTGGATTAAACATATACTGAATAGATGAAAATAAAAAAATTACGTAAAAAATGTCGATAGAAAATATTTTATAGGCTTTCAAAACCACCTAGTTGTAACTTAAAAATGTTTCAACTATGTGACTTTAAACGCCTATAAAACATAATCTATATGACCAATATGAATGAAACTTGAAACTTGGATTAAACATATACTGAATAGATGAAAATAAAAAAATTACGTAAAAAATGTCGATAGAAAATATTTTATAGGCTTTCAAAACCACCTAGTTGTAACTTAAAAATGTTTCAACTATGTGACTTTAAACGCCTATAAAACATAATCCATATGACCAATATGAATGAAACTTGAAACTTGGATTAAACATATACTGAATAGATGAAAATAAAAAAATTACGTAAAAAATGTCGATAGAAAATATTTTATAGGCTTTCAAAACCACCTAGTTGTAACTTAAAAATGTTTCAACTATGTGACTTTAAACGTCTATAAAACATAATCCATATGACCAATATGAATGAAACTTGAAACTTGGATTAAACATATACTGAATAGATGAAAATAAAAAAATTACGTAAAAAATGTCGATAGAAAATATTTTATAGGCTTTCAAAACCACCTAGTTGTAACTTAAAAATGTTTCAACTATGTGACTTTAAACGTCTATAAAACATAATCCATATGACCAATATGAATGAAACTTGACACTTGGATTAAACATATACTGAATAGATGAAAATAAAAAAATTACGTAAAAAATGTCGATAGAAAATATTTTATAGGCTTTCAAAACCACCTAGTTGTAACTTAAAAATGTTTCAACTATGTGACTTTAAACGTCTATAAAATATTATTATTTTATATACAATAATTAATTAGTTAGTAATATAATTATTAATTATTATTTGTCATTATAATTATTAATTATTAACTCGTTGTGACAAATTTTATTTATATTGTACCTGTACTTTATAATTTAATAGTTAATTGAAATAAGTTTGTATTTAATAGATTTTTGATTTTCTTGTTATTTGACTTAAACAACAGTTACTTATCATAGTGAATAAGTTTTTTAATATATACAACATTGCATCCAAAAACATCAACGACGATGCCCCCCGGTACCACAACGCGGTGTCTGAATGTCACGTCCTCTCCGCGTCCGACGTCCATGTCGCTCCGGTGTCCTCTCTGCAGGTTCCTCCTCTTCCGGTGCTTCTGGTGCCTCCTCATGATGCTGTGTAGAGGACTGACCAAAATCATGTGAGGACGCCCCAAAATCATGTGAGGATGCCCCAAAACCATATGGGGTGACATATGGCTCTGAAGCTCCTATAAATGGTAGAAATGGGGTACTGAAGAAAGCCTCGTCGGGAGGAGAGGGGGCCGCCATAAGCTGTGTGACTGCACCCAGATCGAAGTCCATAGTAGTCTGCGGAGACGCCATATGCGGTATATAAATGTCTCCCTGCTGTGCAAAATCATCAGTCGGCTGGGCGAGATCGTCTGTCTGTGGTGCGACGACATCTGCAGGAGCCGCTCTCGGATGTCGATGTGGTCGCCTCTGCCCCCCCCGGATGTGCTCGTCTCTGTCGTCCAGCTGGCGGCGGTGGTGGCGGTGCATCCTCCTCAGCAGGCATAGCAGGGACATCGTCATCCTCAGGTGCCTCTGCCTGAAGATATGGATCAGGATATATCTGTGGCTCCTCATCAAAAAAACTATCACGTATCAACCGGAGATGATCCAATAGAGCCACCACATCCCGATGAACTACCTCCCGCAGAATATATGCATGCTCCTGAGGCTGCGTGGAATGTGCAAGCTGACCAATGGCGTCTGCCTGCAAATGAAATGACAATCAAATTAATATCAAAAATGAGTTAAACAAAATTAATAAATCTTAGTAAACATACCAATCGCTGAATGCCAATCCCCTGACGTGTAAGGTACATGATGGTATGTCGTCGATACCAGTGTGCATAATCCCCCTGATCAGATAAATGAGAGTGTGATGTGATATATCCCTGTGGAAAGATACTGAATCGGGCACGCCTGTCCCAAAGCTGGATATAAGATGCATGATGTCGCCGCCAGTCTGTCGTCTGTCTACCTATAAGCACAATCGAATGTAACTCGGTAGACTGTCGTGGTGCCAAGGGGATATGCTGTATAAAACCGAACTGGCGCATGACCCGGTCTGGCTGGTGCCACTCAACGATGTGGAAGTGAATGAGTGGTACTACTGCAGCACGATCTCCAGCCAAAGATGTGCAGTATAGTGGAAGTGATGCGTAGACATAACCTGTATAAGGAGTCCATGAAACCTGAAATGTAAACTCAAAAAATAAGTCATATAGTAGCATGATAATTTTACTGAGATTATATTGAAATAACTTAAAATAGTGATAACAAAACAAATTTTCCTACAAAAAAGTACTGTTTAACTTACATCAGCCGGCACTATAGCATCGAATATCTGTCTGAAGCTGTGCACACTATGTCTCGGAGTATGTGCAAACTTCTGAGACTGACTCCACCTGGTGAAAAAAGAGTAATCAACGGTAAGTTTATAAAAACAATAACAAAATTACTAAATAACCGAAAGTAATGACGTAGACATACCATCGTCCCCGAGGACAGTCCTGAAGTAGCTCCGGTGCAAGCGGTGCGACAACTCGAGGAGCGATGCGTGGAAAACGCTCCCAGGCCCACATCTGTACTAACACCATGAAACCTGCAATCTGATGTGAATCGGCCTGACAACTGGTGCAGAGAGATCTGTACAGATGTGCTAATACAGCGGATCCCCAACTTTATGTAGCAGTCTGATCCAGATCCTCAAGTAATGGGAGGTACATCATGTGTACCAAAGCGGTGGAGTAGTCGACGCACAACATGCCTCCGAGCAGCCGCAAAATGTATGCACGTGTGTGCTGAAGAAGCGTCTCCTCGTCTGCATCATCTGGAATGACGTTTAAATGCTGATCGAGCCACCTCATTCGCAAGCGCGAACCCTGGAGGACACCCCGTGCGCTGATGACGTCAATGCCTAGCAGCCTCTGTATGACTGCAACCCAATCACCGGTACTGGCCCCCGTAACTGCATCTCCATGGATAGGTAACCCCAGCATGTAGGCGACGTCCTCTAATGTAATAGTCATCTCCCCCTCTGGGAGATGAAATGTGTGTGTCTCTGGCCGCCATCTCTCAACCAATGCAGCTATCAAATGATGGTCGATGGTCTTGAAGTCACACATAGCGACTCCATAAAAGCCTGCACGTCTAAGGTATGGACAAATAGCTGTCGGCGGTGCCTCATGATGGAAACGGTGCGCTCTCCGAACATGAAGATGTCTAACAGGTCGTCGCGCCAACACATCGCGCGACACGTGCGTCTTCTGGCAAGATAAAAGTGGCTGCTCCATCTGAATATGCAAACAATAAAACATTAATTTCATGTAAGTTATGACTTTTATCATGTAAGATATGTAATTTAGCATATAATTTTGAAAGAAGCATAAACACATTGGGTTAGTTGTTGTCTCCCGTGTTGGGGTGTTGGGGCGAAGACGTTCAGAGTTTCCTCATTTTTGTTTTGTAGTCACTGTAAGTTCATCTTTCATTATAAAAAACTGATGAAATTTTCATTTAATAGTTCAAATGGTTTTGGTTTCTTATACAGGTACATTCCTTTTTTTGAGTTGGTGTTGTTTGTTTAAAGCTAATCATGTAATGTTGATCGTTCGACAAAAAATGTCACGTGAAATCGTGGTACATTTTCCAAAAATTACCCTATTTACAAGTACAACAAATATGATTAAAAATGGTGAAATGATAAAAATAATTACATGTACAAAGTTTTACAGTAACTGATAGAGTACGTGATTCATTTTAACCATTAGATGATTGCCCTATGTGTCTAGTAACAATAGAAACATCTTTGCAATTTTTGTCATGCCCCTGAGTATAAATCAACCTCAAAAGCTCTAGATAATTTTTCTTGGTAAGGTTAGATGAGAAGGGAGGTATTATACCATCAGGAAGAGAGATTCTAGAAATGTGCAATGTTATGACAAACCTTTAGATGAAATGTGTCAGTTCCCCACTAGATGTGCATGTTTCTTCAAAATTTTCAGGCTGGAGATAATCCACCATAAGTTTCACATAGCCTTATGTCTTCCATGGATTAATGTCAAACACTTCAACCAATTTGTTTACTTTATGGGGAAGTAAAACCTCATTCCTTTGAATATGCACATTACCATGAACATATAAAATCATCATTTTGCAAGAAAAACTACTAATCTCATGTTCACACCACCACAGCTTCCTACATCCATATTAACCCCCCAATTCAGTTTCATTAAATGTGGACAGCCCTCTTTTTTACCAAAGTTAATGATGCACTATTAAACCACCACTTTTAACCCCCACCTCAAATATACAAAATGCTTTGAGGGATGAGAAATGATTCGACACATTTCAATGTTCTAAAATGCACCGAATCATTTCTCATCCCTCAAAGCATTTTGTATTTTTGAGGCGGGGGTTGAAAAGTGATGGTTTAATAGTGCATCATTGACTTTGGTAAAAATGGGGACTGTCCACATTTAATGAAACTGAATTGGGGGGTTAATATGGATGTAGGAAGCTGTGGTGGTGTGAACATGAGATTAGTAGTTTTTCTTGCAAAATGATGATTTTATATGTTCATGGTAATGTGCATATTCAAAGGAATGAGGTTTTACTTCCCCATAAAGTAAACAAATTGGTTGAAGTGTTTGACATTAATCCATGGAAGACATAAGGCTATGTGAAACTTATGGTGGATTATCTCCAGCCTGAAAATTTTGAAGAAACATGCACATCTAGTGGGGAACTGACACATTTCATCTAAAGGTTTGTCATAACATTGCACATTTCTAGAATCTCTCTTCCTGATGGTATAATACCTCCCTTCAAATGGTTTTGTTTTCTTATACAGGTACATTCCTTTTTTTTTGAGTTGGTGTTTTTTGTTTAAAGCTACTCATGTAATGTTGATCGTTCGACAAAAAATGTCACGTGAAATCATGGTACATTTTCAAAAAATTACCCTATTTACAAGATAGACAAATAAGATTAAAAATGATGAAATGATAAAAATAATTACATGTACAAAGTTTTACAGTAACTGATAGAGTACATGATTCATTTTAACCATTAGATGATTGCCCTATGTGTCTAGGGCAACGTGTCTTCGTATGACCTTCCTGGTGGCATATGCTGCACCGCCGTCCAGCTGGATGTTCACTAGGCCAATCCATCTCATTCCGAATACGAGTCGACTTTGGCCTCCCTTTAGGTCGAAGTCTGTTGTTGTTCGGTAGAAGCGTGGGTGCACCATCAGGCAGCTGAAAATTCTGATATTCTCCGATTGGCATCCACGGAGTATTGTAGCAGGAGTTGATGCTCTCAAGTCGATAAGCTGGATCAACGAACTGCTCCCAAGATACGTGTACGTAAGCACATGCAGCAATCACATGGCCGCAGGGATATCTCAGTGCCTGAAAGTTGCCACAATCACAGTAACGCTTCTCTAATAAAACAACTCGCACACGACCATTGCTACATGCCATAGCATCACCGGGCTCAGCGACCTCAAATCGTTGCTCTGGACGATTAAATGCAGTTACACGGTAAGTTGCGGCCTCCTGAAGAACTGTATCTAGCTCGCGTTGGAAATGGTGTCCATAGCGCATCCCTCTATTCAAGCCCTCTTCAGCTTGCTTTCCTCGTTCCAGAAAGTACTTTACACTACGATAGAAGGTCTCTTGTACCAACCCTGAAATTTAGATTTACGACATTATACAAATATTATATTATAATAGTAACTCTTCTGAGTAACATATATTGAAATATTCGTATTTACCTGTGATAGGTAGTTTTCGAACACCCTTGAAAACTCCATTTATACATTCTACGATGTTGGTCATCATATGACCATATCTCCTCCCATCATCATATGCCAACGACCATTTCTGCTTTGGAATTTGCATCATGTAATCATACACTTCTGGTCAAGTTCGTTCTGTTGGTTAACATATTCAACTGTATGTAACCGATAGACTATTTGATTATTGTGGCGTAGAAGCTCCAACAGTTGTGGTAGAACTCGATAAGAGTCATCCCAATCACCATACACTTTCACAATAGCCTTTTGTCGTGCTGCCCATGCCTTCCAGTAAGAGATTTGATACCCAAAAAGCTGTTTGATTCGCTCAATGACCAGAACCACGGGGACATCTTGACATGCTCTAATCATTTCAACAATAATAGTTGAAACAAACTCAACATCTAATGAAGACTGTTCCTGTGCCAAGCTTGGGTTCACACATGTGTGTGGAGTAAATCTAGTGATGCGCCAGCTGTGAAAAGTGTTATCAATAATAGCTCGCAGACGCATTTGACAGTTCGATTCAGATTTGTCACAACGGATCAAATAATAAGATCTCTTTGACTCTTCTACAACATATGAGTAATGTCTTTCAATGTGATATTGTTTTATCACATTTTTCATTGCTTCTTTGCTCTCAAACTCTCTACCAATATACAGAACATCGTTATCTGACACTCGATTTATGCCACCAATGATTCCTGGAAATTATGAACTGGGAGTGATAACTGAATAATCAAATTCTGGCAAGCGATTCATGCCTTCAGTCGACCAGGAAGCCAATAGTGGAGGATGGTTCAATGGTCGGTTGAACCTCGCATGAGTTGGTACATACTGATCTTCCGCATACTCTTCTTCTTCTTCAACTTCCTCTTCATCTTGTTCAAAATTGTCATCATCCTCAAATTCATCAACCAATGCATCTAAAGTATGTGGAGGACTATCCATTGAAACTGTGGCTGATGGAAATGATGGAATAACTACTGATGCTGATGGAACGTCTTGATGTGAAGGAGCATATGACATAGTTTCATGAATTTGAGATGGGTCAACTTCCAATGTCGATGGAACCTCCATTGTAGCTATAGTGACATACAACTCCATCATTTGATTCTCAGGTATATACTTAACCAATGAAAGTATATATTCCCAATCATCATCATCATTTACCGGATAGGGAACATGCCAAAACCTATCTATAAATTGAAGATGTCTGAATGTAATGGACTCTATTACTTGATTCCTCGCGAGTTTTAACCTCCGATGAATTTTCCTTTGCACAGCTTCCAAAGTAGTACATCCTCCAAGCATCACAACAGCTTCTGGATGTATACTATAACTGCATCCTTGTTCTGTCTCAATTATTTGACCGTTGCAATAAATATAAGCGGCGACCATCTTTTTTATCTAAATGAAACCACTGTTATTAATTAAGTCTGATTAAAGAATCAATTTATGTATGCATGCTTCTAGTAATTTAGGTTGGAATCCTAATCCCTCCACCAAATCAATATGTTCAAACCATATTGATGTGTAACTATTTACACAACCCACAAGTTTGTGTTACTTACCCAAAAATAGAAGTCAAATATATTTATACATATCCACATGCATTATATGCATGAGGTACACGAACATGTCATGTAAAAGCATAGAGTTATATGAAATTGAAAGTCTCCACATGAGTAAGCCCGGAGCGACAGATAGCCAACCCCATTCACTTTCCTAGACAAGGCAAGCCTCCAGGAAAGTAGGTGGTCCGACCCAAAGCCCCTCTACCCGGGGATACTTTACTCAAGAGAGCAATCATTTCATGATAACTCTAACACTTAATATACAAAAAATATATTGAACTACTAAATTCAAGTTCATAACTTCAATTACAAACCGAGGTCAAGGTAGATTGAAAACTAAATTCATTATCATTCCTAGAATGTAATGCAAAAGTATATTCCATAGGCAATTTACTACTACTTGGCTAATTAATATAACTACTTCGCTGATTAATATAACTACTTCGCTGATTAATATAACTACTTCGCTAATAACATAATTATGATAAATTAATTACCTAATTATGGTTAACTAATTACCTAATTATGGTTAACTAATAACCTAATTATGGTTAACTAATTACCTAATTATGGTTAACTAATTACCTAATTATGGTTAACTAATTACCTAATTATGGTTAACTAATTACCTACTTATGCCTAACTAATTACCTAATTATGGTTAACTAATTACCTAATTATGGTTAACTAATTACCTAATTATGGTTAACTAATTATCTAATTATGGTTAACTAATTACCTAATTATGGTTAACTAATTACATAATTATGGTTAACTAATTACCTATTTATGGTTAACTAATTACCTAATTATGGTTAACTAATTACCTAATTATGGTTAAGTAATTACCTATTTATGGTTAACTAATTAACTAATTATGATTAATTAATTAACTAATTATGCTTAATTAATTAACTAATTATGCTTAATTAATTAACTAATTATGATTAATTAATTAGCTAATTATGATTACTTAATTAGCTAATTATGATTACTTAATTAACTAATTATGATTGATTAATTAACTAATTATGATTAATTAATTAGCAAGTGATGATTGATTAATTAGCAAGTAATGATTGATTAATAACCTAATTACAATTATTTAATTACCTAATTATGATTAATTAATTACCTAATTATGATTAATTAATTAACTAATTTTGTTTCATTAATTACATAATTATGATTAATTAATTAGCTAATTATGATTAATTAATTACCTAATTATGATTAATTAATTAACTAATTATGTTTCATTAATTACGTAATTAGGATTAATTAATTAGCTAATTATGATTAATTAATAACCTATTATGTTTCATTAATAACCTAATTATGATTTATTAATTACCTAATTAGGATTAATTAATAACCTAATTATGATTAATTAATAACCTAATTAAAATATATTAATAACCTAATTATGATTAATTAATAACCTAATTATGATTAATTATTAACCTAATTATGATTAATTAATAACCTAATTATGATTAATTAATAACCTAATTATGATTAATTAATTAACTAATTATGATTAATTAATAACCTAAATAGGATTAATTAATAACCTAATTATGATTAATTAATTAACTACTAATGATTAATTAATTAACTAATTATGATTAATTAATTAACTAATTATGATTTATTAATTACCTAATTATGATTACTTAATTAACTAATTATGCTTAATTAATTACCTAATTGCGATTATTTAATTACCTAATTATGATTAATTAATTACCTAATTATGATTGATTAATTAACTAATTATGTTTCATTAATTACCTAATGATGATTAATTAATTAGCGAATTATGATTAATTAATAACCTATTATGTTTCATTAATTACCTAATTAGGATTAATTACTAACCTAATTATGATTAATTAATAACCTAATTATGATTAATTAATAACCTAATTAGGATTAATTAATTACCTAATTATGACTAATTAATAACCTAATTATGATTAATTAATAACCTAATTAGGATTAATTAATAGCCTAATTAGGATTAATTAATTACCTAATTATGATTAATTAATTACCTAATTATGATTAATTAATTAACTAATTAGGATTAATTAATAACCTAATTAAGGTTAATTAATAACCTAATTATGATTAATTAATTAACTACTAATGATTAATTAATTAACTAATTATGATTAATTAATAACCTAATTATGATTAATTAATTACCTAATTATGGTTAATTACTTAACTAATTATGATTAATTACTTAACTAATTATGATTAATTAATTTACTAATAATGATTAATTACTTAACTAATTATGATTAATTAATTAACTAATTTCGATGGTTAATTAATTAACTAATTACAATTAATTACTTCACTAATTATGATTAATTAATTAACTAATTATGATTAATTAATTAACTAGTTATGATTAATTAATTAATTATTTATGATATTAACTAATTATGATTATTTAATTAACTAATTATGATTATTTATTACCTACTTACCATTAATTAATAACCTAATTATAATGAATTAATTAACTAATTATGATTCATTAATTAAATAATTATGATTAATTAATTTGCTAATTATGATTAATTAATTAGCTAATAATCATTAATTAATAATCTAATTACATTTAACTATTTACCTAATTATGATTAATTAATAACTTAATTATCATTGATTAATCAACTAATTATGATTAATTATTTAACTAACTAATCATTTCATTATCTAATTACATTTAAAAAAACCATACTATTTATAAAATACAAACATTATATACTAATTCTATAAATTAAACAACTAAATTATTAAATAAAACTATTAAATAAATTTAAAGAAAGAGTTACCTCAAATTTGTGACGACGTAGGTACACAGGCAGAGCAACCGAAGAGGCAAGGCTTCACCGCAACCGAAGAACGCAAGAAAAAAGTTTGAGAGAGAAATAGAGGAAGGGATAGGGAGGGAGGAATGGGGGTGGGTGAGTGAAGTGAGGAATGGGGTGGGGGGAGAGGTCCTATTTATAGGATGGGGGAGGGTTTCGGCGCCACTTGAAGTGGCGCCGAATTGATTCGGAAGAAGGGTGCAGCGCCACTTGAAGTGGCGCTGCACGGTCTGCCTTTAGCCTTTCAGCGCCACTTGAAGTGGCGCTGCACTCTATTTCCGCCAAAATGGTGGAGCGCCACTTCAAGTGGCGCTCCAATTCCGAAACCCTTGAGCGCCACTTGGTCTGGCACTCAAGAGCCCCAATTCCCTAATTATTTAAACGTTTGACCCATTAAAATAAAAAATAAAATAAAAAAACCCATCCTGCAAATTTTGCCGGAAATTTAGGATAATTTGGGGTGGGGGTTTATTTATTTATTTATTTTTTAATGGGTTTAGAGTGAGTAAAATTAGGAGAATGAGTTTTTTGAACGCCAGTTCAACGTTTTGGGTGACTAACGCCACTTCAAGTGGCGCTTTGCCACCTCCCTTTTTTTTTGCACACCCTCCCAATTATTGTTTTTTTTTGTTTTGTTTTTTTGCACCCCATCCATTTTTAAATAAATAATTACGAAATAAATAATTAAAAGTTTGTTTTTTTGTTTTGTTTTTTTTTCACCCCATCCCTTTTTAAATAAATAATTACAAAATAAATAATTAAAAGTTTAAAAATATACTTATAAATATGTATTTAAAAATGTTAACTTATTTATAATTATATTTATAAATATATTTATAATTATATAATTATAAATTTATATTTATATAGTTATAAACCTTATTTAATTACATAATAAAATAATGAAATAAACCTTATATATAATTATTTATAATAAATATAATAACTAAAATAAATACAATAAATTTATAAAAATGTTTGTTATAATTATAACAATTATATAATTATAATAAATATACAATTATAATAAATATAAAATTATAATAATTATATAATTATAATAAATATATAAATATAATAATTGTATATTTATAATAAATATATAATTAAAAATTTAATAATTATATAATTACAACAATTATAATAATTATATAATTGTAAATATAATAATTATATAATTATAATAAATATAAAAATATTATTACAATAATTATATAATTATAAATATAATAAATATATAATTAAATATATAAACCTTTTAAAATTATATATATAACCTTTTAAAATTATTTATATTTATTATATTTATTATAATATATTATAATTATGTATTTATTATAATATTATAATTATGTATTAAATTTATAATTATGTATTATAATACATAAATAAACCATATTAAATTTATTTATAAATTATTTTTAAATTTATATATAATTATTTAAATACATAAATAAACCATATTAAATTTATTTATAAATATATATATATATATAAACATTATTAAAATTATTTATATTATTTATATTTATTATAATATATTATAATTGTGTATTTATTAAATTTATAATTATGTATTTATTATAATATATTATAATATATTTTAATTATGTATTTATATTATAATATATTATAATCATGTATTTATTATAATATATTATAATTATGTATTTATAATTACGTATTTATTATAATATATTACAATTATGTATTTATTAAATTTATAATTATGTATTTATTATAATATTAAATTTATAATTATGTATTTAAATATAAATAATTATATATATAATTATTATAATAATTATAATAATATATATATATAATTATATATGTTTAATAAGGTTTATTATAATAATTATAATATTATATATTTATTATTAAATATTTATTATAAATAAACCTTATTAAATATAAATACATAATTATAAATTTAATAATAGTATAATTATAATATATTATAATAAATATAATAAATAAACATAATTTTAACAATGTTTATTTATATATATATAAATTTATAAATAAATTTGATATGGTTTAATTATGTATTTAAATAATTATATATAAATTTATAAATTTATAAATAATTATAAATTTATAAATAATTATATATAAATAAACCTTAAATTTGAAATTTATAAATTTATATTTAAATAAACATTAATAAAATAATTTATCTTTATTAAATATTTTTTAATTATTATAATTACATATTTATTATAATTATGTAATTACTATAATCATATATTTATTATATTTATAACTATATATTTATTATACTTTTAATTATATATTTATTATATTTTTAATTATATAATTATTATAATGATATAAATATTATAATCATATCTTTATATAAATAAGCCTTATTAATTATATATATATATATATAATAAGTATATATTTACGATGATTATATATTTACAATAATTATATAATTATAATAATTATATAACTACAATAATTATATATTTATTATAATAAATATACATTTATAAATGTAATTATAAATATACATTTATTTATTATAATAAATGCAATATGTAATTATTTATTTATTTATTTATTATAATAAATGTAATATGTAATTATACATTTATATTTATTATATTTATTATACATTTATATAATTATAAATATACATTTATTATAACTAAAAAATAAATGTATCATATTACATTTATTAAATTATATTACATATTACATTTATTTATAATATAATAATATAATTATAAATATAATAAATATAGATATGATAATTATATAATAAAGATAAATAATTACATATTACATTTATTATATTATAATTAAAAAATAAATGTATTATAATATTTATTATACATTTATTGTTCATATTTATTATAATAAATATATTAAATAAATGTAGATTTATTATAATAAATAAATGTAGATTTATTATAATAAATAAATGTATATTTATTATAAATATAAATATAAATATACATTTATTATAATTAAATATTATAATATTTATTATTATAAATATACATTTATAATAAATGTATTATAAATATTTATTATACATTTAGTATACATTTATTATACAATTATTATAATATTTATTATAATAATATTTATTATACATTTATTATAATATTTATTATAATAATATTTATTATACATTTATTATTTTAAATATTATAATAATATTTATTATAATAGATATTATAAATGTATATTTATTATAATAATATGTATTATACATTTATTATATATTTATTATTATAAATATTATAATATTTAATTATAATGAGTATTTATTATAAATATTTATTATACATTTATTATACATTTATTGTGCATTTATTATAATAGTATTTATTAAAAAATTTATTAGATATTTATTATACTGAATATTATAATATTATAACATTATAATATTTGTAATAAATGTATAATAAATGTATATTTATTATAATAATATTATAATATTTATTATAATATTTATTAGATATTTATTATAAATAAATAAATTTATTATAATTTTTGTATTTATTTTAAAAAAATATAATTATGTATTTATTGTATTTTTTATATTTATTATAATAAATAAATATATTATATATATATATATATATCAGGTTTGGGGGGGTGTGGGGTCAAAGCGCCACTTCAAGTGGCGCTGAAGAAACTCATATCCCCAATATTTAAAAACCCTACCCCATAAAACCAAAAAAAAAATCCACCCTCCTAAATTACCCGGGAAATTTCATTCCACCTGTAAAACGGACTAACAAAATAAATTGTATTAAATAAAATGAATTTTAATTAATAAAAACTATGAATCAAAATTCACAAAAAGGTCAAAAAAATAATTAAAGTTTTATGAACCCTCGATTTATATCCCTAATCATCCTCATTTTGCCTAATACAGTTTCTCTTCCTCTTAGAAGCTCTCTAGAGGATTCCATGGCCTCTCGAACCCCTTCTCTCGTGAATCAAGGATATGGTGGAAGAAGATCGACTCCTCTCCCGTAAGTGATATCTCCGTTGATTAGGTTTCTCTCTCTCTCCCTCTCTTCTTCCTCTTCCTTTAGAGGGGGTGAATCCTCTCGTTGTTGATGGATTAGATCGAGGTTTTAAGAGCTCTTCATTCTTTGGATCTTGATCCTAGGGTTTGATTATAGATCTCCTCCATCATTATGAATTCGATCGTTCTACATCGAATTGAGGGATAAGGTTTGGAAATCATTCATCAACGATCCTAAGTTAGGTGGTCAAATTGCTAATTCCCATAGTCTTGATCATGATCTTGAGTTTTTCGTTGTACCATTACATTTCCACATTGTGAAATTACTTTTAAATTAGACAAATGATTTGATTCCCATGTAATTGTGAGACCCTTCTTGAATCCCATTGGACCCATTGGAGATTATGATACCGGGCATGATGGAAACCCACGGGGTATGCCAATATCCTTGGAATGATAATTCTTGAATTGTAAAAAGGGGAATAATGGGTATATGGAATGGAACTAAATCCTTGTTGCATGATTTGACAATGGGATTTAAAGGGTTGATTGGCTTAACTACGAAGGGTTAATGAGATGAGTAATGATTGGTGATAAATGGATTAATGGGGGATTTATCATTTTACTCCTTGTGAAGAAAGTAATGAATCCACAAATGTGTTTGATAAAGGAAATGGTGCACTGTACTGTAAATGATTGACAAGAAGATCACTAATGATGAACCTTGATATATATCTTAATGTAATTGAGAAAAATGAGTTGTGGGTGAGGGAATGATGCTCCAAGTACCCCTGGGATTCCATACCGATGGTCTAGGACACCAATTTAAATTTATATGTGAATTTGAATAATGTGTTGTGGGTGAGGGATTGAAACTCCAAGTACCTATGGGGTGCCAGACTGATGCCCTAGCCCCCCGATGCATGAATGTGAATTGATGATGGAATGACTCTCCATGTATTCCTGATAATGGTACGTGGACTGACAGTCCAGAGTATCAAATGAAATTGGAATTAAATTGAATAATGAAATCCAATGAAAATAGTGAAATCTAAAAACCCTATAGTGTATGGTTCAAACTATGGCACTGGATGAAGTAGGTATGTTGTGGTTAACTAAAGAATAATAAATATGAAAGCTGTTTACTTTTGTCATTTGACCTTTATTCTTTATAACACTGCATTCACTATTATAGATTGGATATTGCTTTAGATTCTATTGGTGGCGGCCTACTGAGTTGTACTCACAACCTACTCGAGCTACCTAATTGGAACCTGAATAGATTTCATGTTTGCATGAAAGGATAAGGGCAAGATCCTTATGTTAGATTGGTGAGTTGAGATTCAGGATGAATCATTAATGAGGAAAATGATCATGACTTCAGAATCCTCTTGGGATTTTTTAGTGTGTATTTATTTTAGGTTTTCATTAATCGCATGACACTTGTATGGAAGGACATATTTACTACTTTAGTTATGGTCTTCTCCCCTGTTTTTGGGATTATTATGTGATTTTGGTCATTTTTTCATCATTTGTCATTACCTTGGTTATTATTATATTGATTTTTATTGTTCTCATGATTTGATAAAGATGGTATAGTCTCCCCATGTGTAATATTAGACCATAGCTGCTAGTTGGAAACCTCTGGCACACGAGGAGGTGAACCTAACGTCAAGTATTGAACTGGATCAGGGCACCGATATGTGGCACCCAAGCCAAGATGTTACACCACAATTTAATACATGGTGTGACTAGTATGATTCCCAATTTTTTTTCAGTATAAATATGAAATTTTAGTTAAAATCATCCATCACTCACTAAAAACTAATAAAACACACTTCTATGGTCTTGATACATTTGGAATATGATACATAAGTCATTTTTGATGTGCGAGAATTATTCAGGTGCCAATACAGTTCACAATGTAACCTACATGACCCAAATAATTATTTTCAGTTAAAAATTGACATTTTAGTTAAAAAAAATCCCTCACTAAAAACAAAAAAAAACACACTATGATTTTCATAATACTTTGAAAAACAAATTATAAATGAATTGTGATGTGTGGGAATCTTCCCACATCAATCTGAGGCACAATGTGGCAGGTATGACTCAAAGTGTCTGTTCTCAGTTTGAAATTGGGAATTTAGTTTAAAAAATGTTTCACTCACTAAAAACTGAGCAAACACACTTGGATTGTCTTGATACTTTTTGAAAAAAACTCTATAAGATATATTTGAAGTGTAATAATCAACCACACATCAATATAACACATAATGTGGGATATATGACTCAATGTGCATGTTTTTATTTAAAATTGATATTTTCATTCGAAACACACATCACATACTCAATACCGATAAAATGCACTCATATTGCCTTTATAGAATAGGAAAATGATCCATAAGTCATTTGTGACATGTAAGAATCATCTCCACATTAATCTAAAACATAGTATGTCTGGTGTGACTCAAAGATTTTGTTTTTTTTAATTTACTTTTAAGTTAAAAAGATGTGTGACATATTAAAAATTGATAAAAAACATTTAGATTATTTTTACACTTTAGGAAAAATATCCATAAGTCATTGTGATGCGTGGGAATCAACAGAACCTTTATTTGATACATGATGTGACCAGTACGACTCAAAATGTTTGTTTATAATTTGACAATTACATTTTTGTTAAAAATACATATCACTCAATAAGAATCATAAAAACATCCTTGTATTTTCTTGATACTTTTAAAAAATAATCCATAATTAATTTTTGATGTGCAATAATTAGTTGTCCATCATCATGACACATGGTGTGACTGATATAACTCCAAGTTCATTTTTGTAATATAAAAATTGCATTTCAGTTAAAATTGTGACACTACTAAAAATAATAAAAAATAATCATATTTTTTGGATATTTTAAGAAAATGATTCATAAATTGTTTTTGATGTGTAGGAATCAGTCACATGTCAATATGTTACATGGTGTAGCTATTATGACTCAAATTTCATGTTTTTATTGAAAATCAACATTTTAGTTCAAAACAATCATTTCATACTAAATTACAATAAAATTTGATAATATTTTCTTTATAGTTTATTACAATAATCCATCAATCATTTTTGATGTGGTTGAATCAACCAAAAATTAATATTATACACGGTGTTCTCGGTATTACTCGATGTGTATATTTTTAGTTTCAAAGTGACATTTTTTTAATTCATTATTTCATATTTATTTTTAATTAATTTATTTATATTATAACTATAATAATATTTTTTTTCATATAGGTATACTCTTTTTCTTGATATGGGGTGGTTTGTTCGGTAACTGGTAGCATGATATAGATCTTTTGAGAGGGTCTTACGGTCCATAGACAATGACACAATAATGTTCTTGAATTTATTTATATTTGTGATAAATTGTACATAACAATGTAATTGTACTTACCCATATTTGAAATTTTTATAATGATTTTTTATTGTATTTTTTATGTAAATTTAATTCAAATTAGTTTTTTATTAGCAACGGTACTATGTTGTAATTTTGGCAGCACAATGTTGCATCATGACTTTTATCAGAACTATGAATAACATTGATAAATGATCACTTTATCAGTTCAAAAAATGTGCTGAAAAAGTGTCCCCTTTATTATTGATAAAAATGTGATAAAAAACACCCCCTTTATCAGTGCTAAACTGTCACTAATAACATACCCCCTTTATCAATGATTTTTTAGCGCTAATAAAAGGCCATTTTATCAATTCAATTTTTAAAGCTGATAAAATCCATCAACTTTTAAAGGTGGTTAAAACATAAGAACTTTTTTAGTGTTGTTGAAGGTTATTTCTATCACTATTAAAGCACATATCTCTAGTAGTGTAACAAGATTTCTTCACGAACTAATCCAATATACGTTATACACTTTATGGTCAGAGTCTATCTAGATGAGGCTAATATATACTTCTAGAAGCCCAATTTTCTCATAAGATTATGAGTTTTATGATTTCATATATAGATTGCTAAATTGATGGCATTTAAGACTGTGGTTCAAGAAGGAATATTTTGAGAAACCCTCTATGAATTAGCCATGTGGTTGCCCTTCACAAAGGGATTCTAGTTGGAGTTCAGACCAAGGTTTTATGTTGGATTAGCTTCATCACAAAAATCTTATGTAGGGCTCCTCCCATTATCCATCACCCTCAATCTTTTAACTCACAGATTACCTGATGGGGGATTCTTCTATAGAGTTTCTAGTTAAAAGCTTCATAGAAAAAACAAATCATAAACTTTGAGATTTCCTTCTCTTGGAGTGTGTGTAGAAGAAGAAGAAGATATATCTCAAAGTTAGTTCCATACTTACTCCATCAAATTATGTTCCAAGTATTTATATACTGGTATTCGTAACCAACTTCCAGGAATATGAAACCATAAATGGGTTTTGTAGCTTCAAAGAGTTTGCGATTGAGAATTATTGTGGATATTTATTATAGTTTTCAAAGGATCTGTGTCCATGATGATTTCATGTGGTCGTGAAATATTTTCATCTCCCTATTAAAATGATATATTCATTCCAAAATGGATTCACCTTCGGTGAATAATGTTCTGTTAATGTAAAGAATTCCTTTAAAATGGTTGAGGTGCTTTTCCAAGAATTGGGTTTCATCAAGGAAAGTTCTCATTTGTTGATTTTTTATTCAATATTATTTGAATGGTTGATATATTATTTTTATACCATACAAAATGTGTAAATAAAAGGCACCACTTTGAGGTTGTGGATTCCCATGTTATTCGTGTTCAAGTCTAATGTGGGCGACATAGTGGGAGAGCTCACTCGTGTCGCGCAGAGATGGGTATCATCTATTTTTGGGTTATGTTGGATTTTGATTTTATTATAGAATCATTTATTATATCTACTTATTGGTTCCCATTCCATTCCATATTTTTCTTGTATCAAATTGTTATCTATATTTACTCCCGTTCAGTGTTTACATTGAAAGTGCTAGATTTTATTAATATTGTTTGATTTTTATTATCTCAATTATCTGAGTGCATGAATTTCCAATGAATGGTGATTCCTTTTTGGTTTCTTCTATAGGGACCTCTTTAGGTTTATTAAATTTATAAATAAAAACTTTTCCTAATAGTTTTTTATTAATAGGAACTGGTTTCCAGCTCATGAGGATCAGGAATGCCCTTTGAGCCCTGTGAGATGGGTACCTGACAAAACAAACAGGGCTGTTGAGGCACTTCACCTTTCCCAGCCATAGGGAACCATTTGGAAGACCCTTCTATCCAACATATATTTTCACTCACATATTTATTTATATTATATTTCAATTCACTACATGATTATAATAAGAGTAATATTTGTTAGATAGATACCATATGATATAATCAACATTGTGGTGAACCAAAATTCCATAGGTGAATGTTAACCACATATTGTAACATCCCAAGTAAGTAAAGAATTATGGATTTTCATATCTATGTCTATTTATGAATTAAATAGTGTTTTAGAGGCTGAAAATGAGAATAAATCCAATCTTAAGCATAAAATACTCTAATATTTTTTAAAAGATCGTTTTACCGCCTTTTGATGACAAACCATTTTTTAAAATCAAACTTTTGACAAATTTATAAGATCTATATTTCAAAATAAACTTTTTAATTAGGATTGGGACATTGAAATTTACTTTGGATAAATTTTTGGTATTTTTCTGACAATGTTCATTTTTTAATGAATAGAGAAAAATACTGCACATTACTTCAAAACTGTTTTTTCATCTAATTTAATTATATAGATAGATTGTCCTTTTAATTGTTTTTAAAGTTTAATTATAATATATTATTACCATTTAATCCAATTTTGGTCATTTTAATTAATTTAAATTTGGAATCGGGCATAAACAAGTGTCAAACATTTGATATATATTGTTTCTAAAAAACCCGCTATTTGTTTTGACAACATGAATTATTTTTAAATTAATTACTGCAATTTCTATGTTTTTAATTTGGTAAAATGGATTCCATATTTGAAATCAGAAGGTCCAAATTATGTAATTAACACTCTTTTGTTTTTAGACATTATGAATAGTAACGATGATAATTATCTTTAATTATCGTGATTAATTAGTAATCGGGTAGTTAAGGGTAATAAAATAATATCACAATAATATAAAATGACTCCAACATGTGTCCTAATGCTATTTTTTGTGTCATTTCCGACCATGGTATGCCTTGTTCCAACTTAGGGACCCCATGGAATCACTTTTGTGTAATAGTGAGATTTTATCATTTTATTTTTAAAGAAAGGAAAATATAACAAAAGTATGTAACACCTAAGTAAAACAATTTTAATTTTGTCTAAATAAATGATCTATTAGACTAAAAATTTTCATTGGAAATATAAAAATATTTCCTACATCATAGTATTTTTTTTATAATTTTTAGACATTAAATAAATTAATTTATTCATGACACCATGATGATGCAGCGATTACCTCATTAATGAACGATTTAAATAAAATGAAAAGATAATGTAAAATATAAGACTTACACTTGTCAAAAACCTATTTTATAGGTGGATTTAGAACCCTCATCACCTTATCATCGAAATATATCATTGCGGGACCTTTAAAATCCGAAAATCATTTTATAATAAAGTCACATTTCAAGACTTTCCAAGAGTGCCCCTCCTCCCTATTATAAAAGCCCCCCACCTCTACCCCCCTTACCCACACCTCTCAAGCCATTGGATCGGTCAAACTATGCTAATTTTATCTCTCAAAATCCCTCTGTTAATCATAGAAGCCTTACCTTAGGCAGAAAGATCTTCAAGAAACCCTTTTGGTTCAAACCAAGGGGAGTTACCCGATTTAAAGGTAATGTTTTATTTTATGTTCTTTTGTTTTATTTTGATTCTCCAACCCCATAAACTCTTTTTACTCCTTTATTTTATAACAAAAATAGTATCTTAAATATTCTAGGATGTTGTTCTAATAATGATTTGATTTACACTTACACACACCTCCGTCTAATGGTTAAAGAACATACTGTTTCTGTGGATGGCGAATTTCTGCCTCACGAAACAATGATTGTTCAATCTTATTTTAACACCTATCATGGTGGAAATTAAGATGTCACTCTATTTATATATGATATATATTATGTTTATGTTTTTCTTATGAATCTGTATTTTTCATTTATTTCATACCTTTATGGTTTCCATTATGGGTAAACACGATAATTTCATTTTAGGAAGTGCGGACTTCCGCC
Source organism: Viscum album (assembly GCA_963277665.1). Lineage (NCBI taxonomy): Eukaryota > Viridiplantae > Streptophyta > Magnoliopsida > Santalales > Viscaceae > Viscum > Viscum album. Next base: position 381,925,482 of record OY728138.1, read on the forward strand.
CCCTCAAAGTGATTTGATTCGTTAATGCCATATGTGGGACGTATAAAGGATTAAGTTAATGGTATTACATATGATATAAAAATTTAATTCTAATATACCTTTATATCATTATTATTTCATTCCATTAAATACGAAATAGAAATGAAAGTAGCGTTCATGTGTACGTACGGCTTATCGTCTCCATGAACGGTGCATTTCATTTCTTACCTCTAAAAGTTATGTAATATTGTAAATTCATGTATATAATGGATATATATGATATATATGATATCTAAATCATGAATATAATTCTGGATATAATGGATATTTTACCACATGAACAACTTTTAATTATAAGAAGTTTATTTTTGGCTCAAGTACCAAAGATCGACAAAACGACCGTTATTAACTTAAATAATTACATAATGTTCATAACATGGTAATAAGTGATATAAAAGGAATAATGAAATTGAAAAAGGTTCTTAAGAAATTATAAATTAACTCTAGTTTATTATTCATAAGATTAATGAACGATCGAGTAAAATTGGACATGAGGCAAGGGACTTCATCTCAATCTCCTTTCATTGAGGCATATTTTGTTTAATACAAAACTTTCTTTTATACTGTGTATAAAACCCTTTGAATTTTAATTTTATTCAAAATGAATCTTTTTATATGAATCGTTTTACTACACAAAAAAAGGGAATGTTTTTGTCTTACGTATGAGGCGACAACGACTTCTCTACCACTGTGACCATTATTTGAGTTTCAGCTTCCTATACAAGCCATAACTTTTTTTAAATGAAAAATAAATACCATATTATAATTTTCATTTATTTTGGTATTGAAAATGGTTTTTATAATGTTTTAATTATGTCAATGTGTTTTTGATACCTTGTGATTGAAATGTGGAAATGTTATGTTTCCTTTATGCATGTTTTATGTGATACGATTATGTTATGGTTCTTGGGCATTGTTTATGAAGAAGGGTGGTTCTGAGATAAACTAAGGGTGGGTGAGCCCGATATAGCTCTCCAATGCATTGGGTAACATGAAGGAGTTAAATGCTAAGGTTTCTCTGAAGAGATATAGGGAATATACTCTGATGGGTATTCCAAACGTAACCATGAGGGTTACTCCCAACATAAGAATGTTATGAATGCCCCGAGTTACCTTTATGTCTTATGATTTCTATGAGTTATTCATGAATCTTATGATTTCATGAGGTATGTTAAAGTGCTTATGTTTTATGAGTAAAGTATGATTTCATTGATTCTTATGTATACATGGACAAATGTTTTCATTCTGTATTTTTATATCCCTTAATGAGCTTTTTTATGCTCATCCCAAGTTTTTGAAATGTTTTTCAAAGGTCAAGGGAAAAGTACATGATGTGATTATAGTATTGAGGAAGTGTCAAGAAAGAATACATGTTTTATTTTAAATATGTTTCCTTTGATGGGAAAAATGAATACTGTCTTTTATGTAACCACCTTGTTTAAATGTGGAATGTAATGCATGATTTTTGATCTAATTCTATAAAACTATAAACCTGAAAAGATTATCAATGTTTATTCTTGAAATAACTCAAGATTAAGTAATGTTTAAGGATGGGGCCTTATAGTTGGTATCGGAGGTCGGTATAGATATCATTAGGAGTCATAATTCTATTAAATGATTATCCAAAAATATATTTTTTTAAAATATGGTAAAATTGAAATGATATATCATTTGAAGATTACCATGTTGCTTCATCTAAGACATGTTTGTTCTGAATTGTTTTCCGCATAGGAAACAGGGAAGTAGTGCTAGGAAGGAATACAGAAGAAAATGACCTTCCAAATCAGCATCCTGAGATGGTCAGAATTGAAACTGAACAGTTTGTTGTAGTAATGGAACAGTTGAATCAAGAAATAAATGTTAGTGGTATCCATGCATGAGATCAACCAGATCAACCGCAGAGGAACATGTCAGTGGTGGAACATTTCATAAGGAAACATCCCCCATCATTCAGAGGATCATCTGACCCTATGATAGCCAAAGGGTGGTTTAAAGAACTGGAGAAGATTTTTGATGTCATGGGGTGTTCAGAAAATCAAAAGGTTAGTCTTGTTGTTTACCATTTGGAGGGTGAAGCAGATCAGTGGTGGTCGATGGTTAAAAATATCAGGGACGCTGATGAGATTGATAGTCTTGAATAAGATGAATTCAAAGGTATGTTTCTTGAGAAATATTTTCCTATGGCTGTTTGACTTAGGATGGAAAAACAATTCTTGGAATTGAGGCAAAAGAACGACTCAATGGATGCTTATAAAGAAAAGTTCACTCGATTGGTAAGGTATGCTCCAAATTTTATCCGAGACCTTGATAGAAAAATCAATCATTTTTACTCAGGATTAAAGCCAAAATATTGAAGGGCATTAGCTTCTCGTGAGTTAAAAAGTTATGAAAATCTTGTTAGATGTGCTTAGAAGGTGTAAATGGAGTTTTTCAATGATCAAGTGTTCTATAAAAATCAACAGAAGAAGAGACTGAGGTGGTAGGAGAAAGGGAATAATCCTTCAAAAAGGTCTGATGGTAAGAAAACTAAGTTTTCAGTTTGTGATAAATATGGTAAAAATCATGCTGGGGAATGCCTTTTGAATTCTAGAAAGTGCTACCGATGTGGTAAGATGGGACATAAGTCTTGTGATTGCACTAGAAATGATCAGGGTGATGGTAAGACCAAATTTGATTTACAGTTAGTGAAATGTTTCAAGTGCAATGAGATGGGTCATTATGCAAACGAATGTTCGACAAAGAGCTCGAATGATGGGAAGTAGTCATAATACAAGAAGAAATGTGTGGTGAAATCCTTTTAACTACTTCAGAAGATGTTGGGCCATCAAATGAAGTGGTATGAGGAATTTTTTTTGTTTTTTCAGATTATGCCAGTGTGTTGTTTGATTCAGGGTCTACGCATTCTTTCACCTCTGAAAAATTTTCTAGTAAATTTGGAATACCATCTCAAGAAATGACTACTGAACTTTTGGTAAAAACACATGGGGGAAATGTTGAGGAAAAAATAATTTATAAGAATCTTCTTATCCTTATTCGTGGAAAGAATCTACTTGAAAACCTTATTGTTTTACCTCTAGTATAGTTTGATGTTATCCTGGGTATGGATTGGCTCTCTGTTTACCATGATAATATTGATTGTAGAGATAAAGAAGTTTCTTTTTAGAAAGACTTTAAATTTGTGTACAAGAATGAACCCTTACTGTTGATAACATATCAAGAGGATGAGATACTTGAAAAATATGGAAATGAATTTTACCTTGCACATATTGTTTAAAACAAAGGAACCTTTCAGATTAATGACGTGCCAGTGGTAAATGAGTATACTGATGTTTTTCTTAATGTGTTTCCTAGAATAATACCAGATTGGGAAGTTGAATTTACTGTTGACTTAGATCCTGATGCTAAGCCAATTTCAAAAACCCCCTTATCGAATGGCTCAAATTGAACTAATAGAGTTGAAGGAGAAATAGAAATATTTATTAGAGAAAGGTTTCATTCGACCTAGGACATCACCGTGGGGTGCTCCTGTCTTATTTGTTAAAAAGAAAGATGGTTCAATGAGACTTTTCATTGATTATAGAGCCTTGAATAACATCACTATTAAGAACAAATATCCTTTGCCTCATATCGATGATTTGTTTGATCAGCTCCAGGGAGCACAATATTTTTCAAAGATTGAACTAAGATCATGGTACCATCAGATGAAGGTAAATGAATAATATATTCCGAAGACCGTGTTTCGTACAAGATATGGCCATTATGAATTTGTATTAATGCCTTTTGGGTTAACCAATTCACCTATTGTATTCATGGACCTTATGAATAGAAGTTTCCATGAGTTCTTGGATAAGTTTTTGGTTGTTTTCATTGATGATATTTTTGTGTTTTATAAAAGTAAATAGGAGCATGAAAGTCATTTAAGGGTTATTTTTCAAACCTTAAAAGAAAAGAAATTGTACGGAAAATTCAGCAAGTGTGAATTTTGGGTGCAATAAATTTATTTCCTTTGTCACATTGTTTCTAAATATGGAATAACTATTGATATTGTAAAAACAAAGGTTATTTATGAATGGCCAAGACCCACAAATGTAACCGAGATTCGTAGTTTTATTGGTTTGGTAGGCTATTACAGAAGGTTTATTAGAAAAATTTCATGGTTATCTAGTCCAATGACTAAGTTAACTCGAAAAGGTATTAAGTTCATCTGGACAAAAGAATGTGATGGTTGTTTTCAGATATTGAAAAGAAGATTGGTGAATGATCTAGTTTTGGAACTACCTTCCAGGAATGGTGAGTTTGTTATCTACAATGATGCTTCATTGAAAGGACTTGGTTGCATCCTAATGCAGAATGATCAGGTAATTGCTTATACTTCACATCAATTGAAAACTCATGAGATAAATTACCCTACACATGATTTGGAATTAGCTGCTATTGTTTTCGCTTTAAAAATTTGGAGGCATCATTTGTATGGAGTAAAGTGTGAAATATATACCGATCACAAAAGATTAAAGTATATATTCACTTAGAAATAATTGAACATGAGATAGAGGAGATGACTAGAATTAATCAAGTATTATGATTGTACAATTCATTACCATCCGGAAAAAGAAAATAAAGTGGCTGATGCTTTGAGTCGAAAAAGTAATGCTTCATTAACCATGTTATGTTTGGAACGTGATCCTTTGGTTAAGGATTTGATGAAAATTGGAATAGAAGTTGTTGGTACAGGATGTTATTCTGTTTTGTTTCAGGTATCAGTGAAATCTTCTCTAACAGACAAAATTATGCAAGCTCAGAAGCAGGACAGTGAGTTGAAAAAAAGGTAGAGCTGGTTCAGAAGGGTATGTTACCTGAATTCAACACTGATAATGATTGTGTTTTGAGATTTGGGAAGAGATTGTGTGTTCCTTGTGATTCATAGTTTAAGAGAGAGTTGTTATGTGAAGCTCATAGTTCTCCTTTTTTAGTTCATCCTGGCAGTACTAAGATGTATAGAGATCTTCGGGAGTATTACTGGTGGGGTGGAATTAAAAGAGATATTGCTGATTTTACTGTGAAATGTTTGACTTGTCAACATGTTAAAGAAGAGAGGAAGTTACCAAAAGGGATGTTTCAGCCTTTACCAGTGCCAGAGTGGAAATGGGAGAATATATCCATGGACTTCGTTGTGGGATTTCCGAAGACACCTCGAGGTAATAATGAAATCTGAGTTAATGTTGATTGTTTATCTAAATCTGCTCATTTCCTTGCTATACGAGATAATTTTTCCCTAGATCAACTTTCTCATTTGTATCTTAAAGAGATGGTCAGGTAACATGGAGTTCCTCTCTCCATTGTATCTGATCGGGATCCCAGGTTTACTTCTAACTTTTGGAAAGGCCTTCAGAAGTCGTTGGGTACTGAATTAAATTTTAGTACAACTTTTCATCCACAATCCGATGGGCTGTCAGAACGAACAATTAAGACTTTGGAGGATATTATATGTGCTTGTTTGATGGATTATCAGGGAATTTGGGACGAACATATTTCTTTGGATGAGTTTTCTTATAATAACAGTTTTCATTCCAGTATACAGATGACACCATTTGAGGCATTATATGGGAAGCGGTGTCAAACTCCATCTTTTTGGGATGAAGTGTGTGAAAGGAAGTTGATGGGACAAGAATTGGTAGGAGAGTTAGAAAAAAAAGTTTAGCTGATACAGAAACAAATGAGAACAGCTCAGATCAGATAGAAAAGTTATGCGGACAACAAGAGGAATGATCACTCTTTTACGGTAGGTGATCATGTCTTCCTCAAAGTTTCACCATGGAAGAGTGTGATGCGATTTGGTAAGAAAGGAAAGCTGAGTCCAAGGTTCATTGGACCATATGAAATTCTGGATAGAGTTGGATCAGTTTCATACCGAGTGGCTTTACCTCTAAGTTTATCTCAGGTACACAATGTTCTTCATGTTTCAATGTTAAGGAAGTACATTCCAGATCCATCTCATGTTTTGAGTCTAGAGGTAGTTCATCTGGAAGCGAATCTATCTTATAAGGAACAAACAGTCAAGATTCTTGACCACATGGAGAAAGTATTGGGAAATAAAGTGATTAATCAAGTAAAGGTTTTGTGGAAAAACCACATGATTGAATAGGCAACATGGGAATCTGAAAATGTAATGAGGGATAATTACCCCCACTTATTCGATAGGTAAATAAATTGTGGGGACACAATTTTCTAAAGGGGGGAAGGATGTAACATCCTAAGTAAGTAAATAATTATGGATTTTCATAGCTATGTCTATTTATGAATTAGATAGTTTTTTAGAGTCTTAAAATGAGAATAAATCCAATCTTAAGCATAAAATACTCTAATATTTTTTAAAAGATCATTTTACCGCCTTTTAATGGGAAAATGTTTTTTTAAATAAATTTTTTGATAATTTTATAAGATCTATTTTTCAAAATAAACTTATTCATTAGGATTGGGACATTTAAATTTACTTTGGATAAATTTTTGGGATTTTTCTGACAATGTTCATTTTTTAATGAATAGAGAAAAATACTTCATTTTACTTCAAAACTACTTTTTCATCTAATTTAATTATATAGATAGATTGTCCTTTTAATTGGTTTTAAAGTTTAATTAGAATATATTTTTACCATTTAATCCAATTTTGGTCATTTTAATTAATTTCACTTTGGAATTAGGAATAAACAAGTGTCAAACTTTTGATATATATTTTTTCTAAAAAACCCGCTATTTGTTTTGACAACAGGAATTATTTTTAAATTAATTACTGCAATTTCTGTGTTTGGAATTTGGTAAAATAGATTCCATATTTGGAATTATAAGGTCCAAATTATGTAATTAAGACACTTTTAGTTTTGGACATTATGAATAGTAACGACGGTAATTATCTGTAATTATCGTGTTTAATTAGTAATCGGGTAGTTAAGGGTAATAAAATAATATCATAATAATATAAAATGACCCCAACATGTGTCCTAATGCTACTGGTTGTGTCATGGCCGACCATGGGATGCCTTGTGGAAACTTAGGGACCCCATGGAATCACTTTTGTGTGATAGTGACATTTTATCATTTTATTTTAAAAGAAAGGAAAATATAACAAAAGTATGTAACACCTAAGTAAAACAATTTTAATTTTGTCTAAATAAATGATATATTAGACTATAAATAGTCATTGGAAATATAAAAAGATTTCCTATATCATAGTATTTTTTTTATAATTTTTACACATTAAATAAATTAATTTATTTATGACACCATGATGATGCAACGATTACCTCATTAATGAATGATTTAAATAAAATGAAAAGATAATGTAAAATATAAGAATTACACTTGTCAAAAAATTATTTTATGGGTTTATTTATAACCCTTATCACCTTATCCTAGAAATATATCATTGTGGGACCATTAAAATATAAAAAACATTTTATAATAAAGTAACATTTCAAGACTTTCCAAGAGTGCCCCTCCTCCCTCTTATAAAAGGCCCCCACCTATACCCCCTTACCCACACCTCTCAAGCCATTGGCTCGACCAAAATAAGCTCATTTTATCTCTCCACATCACTCTCTTCATTATAAAAGCCTTACCTTAGGCATAAAGCTTTTCAAGAAACCCTTTTGGTTCAAACCAAGGGGAGTTACCTGATTTAAAGGTAATGTTTTCTCTTATGTTCTTTTGTTTTATTTTTCTTCCCCAACCCCCTAATCTCTTTTTATTAATTTATTTTGTAACAAAACTAGACTAGGATGTTTTTATGAGAATTATTTTATTTAAACTTACACACACCTCCATCTAATGGTTAAAAAACACACTATTTCCATGGATGGCAAATTTCTGCCTCACGAAACGATGATTGTTTAATCTTCTTTTAACACCTCTCATGGTGGAAATTAAGATGTAACTATATTTATATATGATATATATATTATGTTTATGTTTTATTTATGATTATGTATTTTCCATTTATGGAATACCTTTATGGTTTCCATTATGGGTAAATGGGATAATTTCATTTTAGGAAGTGCGGACTACCGCCCCCTCAAAGTGATTTGATTCGTTAATGCCATATGTGGGACGTATAAAGGATGGAGTTAATAGTATTACATATGATATCATACTAGAATTCTAATATACCTTTATATCATTATTATTTATTTCCATTAACTATGAAATAGAAATGAAAGTAGTGTTCATTCGTACGCACGACTTACCATCTCCATGAACGGTGCATTTCATTTATTACCTCTAAAAGTTATTTAATATTGTAAATGCATGTATATACTGGATATATATGATATATATGATATCTACATCATGAATATAATTATGTATATAATGGATATTTTACCACATGAACAACTTGTAATTATAAGAAGTTTATTTTTGGCTCAAGTACCAAAGGTCGACAAAACAACCGTTATTAACTTAAATAATTAAATAATGTTCATAACATGGAAATAAGTGATATAAAAGGAATAATTAACTTGAAAAAGGTTCTTAAGCAAGTATAAATTAACTCTAGTTTATTATTCAGGAGATTAAAGAATGATCGAGTCAAAACAGACATGAGGTAAGGGACTTCTTCTCAATCTCCTTTCATTGAGGCATATTTTGTTTTATACACAACTTTATTTTATATGGTGTATAAACCCATTTGAATTTTACTTTTATTCAAGAGGAATATTTTTATAAGAATTGTTTTACTAAATTAAAGAAGGGAATGTTTTTTTCTTACGTATGCGGTGACAATGACTTCTCCACCATCGTGACCATTATTTGAGTTTCAACTTCCTCTACAAGCCATAACTTTTTTTAAATGAAAAATAAATACTATTTTTTAATTTTCTTTTATTTTGGTATTGAAAATGGGTTTGATAATGTTTTGATTATTTCAATGTGTTTTTGATATCTTGTGATTAAAATGATGAAATGTTATGTTTTTTTATGCATGTTTTATGTGATACGATTATGTTATGGTTCTTGGGCATTGTTTATGAAGACGGGTGGTTCCGTGATAAACTAAGGGTGGTTGAGCCCGATATAGCTCTCCAATGCATTGGGTAATGCGAAGGAGTTAAATGCTAAGGTTTCTCTGAATACATTTAGGGAATATACTGTGATGGGTATTCCAAACATAACCGTGTGGGTTACTCCCTACGTAAGAATATTATGAATGCCTCAAGTTACCTTTATGTCTTATGATTTCTATGAGTTATTCATGAATCTTATGATTTCATGAGGTATGTTAAAGTGATTATGTTTTATGAGTAAAGTATGATTTCATTGATTCTTTTGTGTACATAGACTAATGTTTTCATTCTGTATTTTTATATCCCTTACAGAGCTTTTTATGCTCATCCCATGTTTTTAAAATGTTTTTCACAGGTCAAGGGAAAAGTACATGATGTGATGATAATGTCGAGGAAGTGTCAAGAAAGAATCCATGTTTTATTTTAAATATGTTCCCTTTGATGGGAAAAATGAATACTGTCTTTTATGTAACCACCTTGTTTAAATGTGGAATGTAATGCATGATTTATGATCTAATTCTCTAAAACTCTAATCCTGAAAAGATCCTCAATGTTTATTCTCAAAATAACTCAAGATTAAGTAATGTTTAAGGCTGGGGCCTTATACATATTGTTTTTCAAGTAGTAAAATTAGACACATGTGTTTATTTATGCGGTTTCCACCATATGAAATTATCATTAGTCAACATATAAAACTACATTAGGGTATTCTTTGTGAATATAGTGAAAGGAATCATTTATCATTGCTCTATTTATAAATGATAAAGATGATAAAAATACTCTGAATAATTTAATTTATATATATATATATATTAAATGTGATATATATAAACATATATTAATTTAAAATTATTTTTATTAATATACACAAATAAAATGACACACACACACATATCAGTAATTGAAAAACATTCAATTCCATATATTTAAATGAATTTAAATTATAAAATGAATTTATATTTATAATTTTATAATTTTTTTATTAATTTTTTTATATTATTATAATAATATAATCATGAATTAAAATTTATATCTATGAAATTAATAATGTATATTTTAAATCAATTTTTTATGTATACTTATAAAAAATATTTATAAATTTAAATAAATCACAATATTTTTAATTGTAATTTAAAAATTGTAAATACAATTAATATTTATTTATATTATTTATATAAAATAAATACAATATATACATATATATAATGAAATAGTAATAAAAATATGTATTTATAAATTATAAGTTGTGAATATATTTAAATATATTTTTCAATTTTTTTATGGTTTTGTAATTAATGATATATTGTGAAAAACATTTATACATGATATTATTATTTATAAATTTATTCATTTATATAAAAAATAATTTTTCTAAGAATAATTAAAACATTCACTAATACATTTATTCATAAAATAATTTTTATAATATTAACGTGTTTATCATTATATTAATAAATCCTTTAATACATATAATATTATTTATATTTTTTCTTCATTTTTGATATTTTTTTGTAATTTATTCATTTTTATTAAAAATAATTTTTTATTTATTTAATGTATTATAATATTAATAAATTTAATCATATTTTTTAATAATATTAATACATTTACTTATCCAATTATTATTTATTCATTTATAATTACTACATTATTCTAAATATTTTTTGTTTAATTTTTTAAAATATTATTTATTAATTATTTTAATATTATTTTCATTTTTAATTTATATATTTGATATTATTTATTCATTTATTAATACTTTTTTTAGTTTTTAGTGGATGATGATTTCTCCCAAATGATAACTTTTGAACATGCATTGTTATTAGAAGTATACGTACATTGAGATTGTTTGGGAATAGAATCAACCTGATTATGAAGACATTACTTTTCACCAGCTTGATAGGATTCAACTTTAACCTCAACTACTTTGGTGAAGTCTTGTCTCACCATTCATAATTCAATTTTTGTTGTAAGAAAAATTGATGGTGTTTCTAATAACTCCTCTTCTTTCTCAACCAAAATTTCTTTAAGAACATTTACTATCTTCTCTAATTCAGCCAACATTAACCCATTCAGTTTACATTTCATAGAAAGTTTATTTTATACCATGTTTATATTATCCTCTTTTCTTTACATTCCTTCACAAAATTTCAGTTTCTTTTTCAAGCTCATCAACTTTTATTTTCTAAACTTTAATCACATGAAGGATTACCTCCTCATTTTTTATTCGCTCACCATTCTCAACAGTTATATCCTAAACATCCTTTTTCAACTTCTTCCTTTATTTCTTGAGTTTTATATGTTTATTAAGAGAATATTACAAATTTTCATTAAGAACACACTAAATTTATATTCTCTCTTCTCCATCATCATCATTGTCTGATAAAGTACTTATTCTTTAACATGAGCTAAGAAGTTAACCTGGAAATCAAATTTATTATTGGATGATGAATTATCTTTCTATCTTCTACGCATACAAAAAAATTTCTTCTTCTTATAAGAAAAATGTTTCTTTTGTTTCTTCCAATTATGTTTCAAATGATTTTTATATTTTTCTTCTCACTCATAATCTTCATGCTTATTTATAGGACAATCTCCTGTAAAGTGGCCTTTATCATTACAATTCCAAAATTTAAGATAAATTTTACCCCTTCACTTCTAGTTTCTTTTTATTATCTTTTAAAAATATGATAAATTATTATTTTTGATTCCATCTTCATCTTCCTATGCCTCTGAATCACATGATTCTTCTTCAGTTTCATTATCATTGTACTTTCCTTTTAACAAATATTGAATAAGAATATATTCATTATAATTCTTCTTAAAGATTATTTTTTCCTCATTTTATATTCTATAAGAATATTCTAATGTTCATCCAAAGATAAATCTTCTTGATGTACTAGATGAAACTTAATAATCAAATATGTCTGGAAAATTTCATCTTAGTTTTTTAATGATAGTTGAATATTCCTACTTCTCATCAAAACCTCTGATATTGCTGACTATCTCACTGACTCTTATAAATTATTCACCAATACATTCTTTATCTTCCATCTTAATATCTTCAAACCTACTCCTCCAAATTTTTATCTTTGGTTCCTTAAAATTTTCATTTCCTTTATAGTTCCTTTTCAACTTATCCAATATCAGTTTATCCATTGTAAACACCATAATTTTGGTGTAAAAATTCTATGTGAGAAACACTTACATGAAATTACCTGATTTTCCATCAACTTCCAAATTTATGTTATCAGTAGCTGTCGTAAAAACCTCATTAATGGAAGGAAATTACACTATTGTAGTTTCTCTAACTTCAATTCTAAGAGATGGAAGATATAGTAACATCTTATTCATCAACACCTTGATAGTTTTTACCATAAAATAGAGGAACACCCCTGTTTTTCAATGAATTAAAATTCTCTATCCACATTAGATGGTTAGATATTTCAGAGTGAACCTCCTATAATTCCATTTGAAGTTCCCTTAATAGTGCAGGATCACTGAGATGGGGAGGGGTAAATTATTGATCACTTCTCTTTTATAGAAAATTTTATTAACATGGTAAGGAAACATTTCCTAACCTATAAAACCTATTAGAGTTACGATCCAGTCAAATATAAATACCAACCTCAAATTTAATATGCAATAAATATAATGATATATAAACAAACACTATTTAAAATGATTGGTGACAAGACTTAATCCTTTCCATGTTGTTTATCCCAGCTAACATGGATTCTTTTACTAACTTATTTCAGGAATACAAAGGAATGGGAAAAAACTAGTTCTACCCCACTTGTAATTATTCCTCTATCTAACCCTAGTTCTAACCCCATAATTATGATCCTATTCTACTATTGGATATACCCCTACTATCCTAATAGTATTCAATTTCTTCACATCTAATTATACCTATATCCACAATAATTTTCATCAACACGTTCTAGCCACAACTATAATCTCTTCATTCTTCTTTTCAGATCCAATATAGAAATATTGTTTATTTCTCCAAAATAAAGTTGAATCACCTTAACCAGTGCAAAAAGTTCAAGATATTCATCAAAATTATTAATGGTTTTTTTTCCTTGAAACTTTCTCATGATCTTGGGAAGACATAAGTATTCCCAATCTCAACTTTTCCAAAACATGTCCAAAAAACATCCTTTGCAACGTTCATTTGATCAACCACCATCTATTATACCCTTCATATGATGGGTCATTGTCTCATGGGTGTTTTTCTATTTCTTCTAATATCTCTACACCTTATTATAGTATACTATATTCAAATAAACTTACTCCAATGTTCTATATTAGATCCTACTCTTTCTAATGAAGAAAACTCAGTCCGATAAAGATTATTTAACTAGGTAGGAACTCTGATTGATAAGTCACACACTATTTCCTCTTTGTCTGATGATTCTCAGCCCTATAAAACCTTTTATTTATATGATGAATCACCTATGGAACTCTTATTCAACCAAGTAAGAACCTTGGTTGAATTCTCAAGTCATAAGTCCTTCATCAATTCCATCCCTTCAAATGAATGAAAAACATACCTATTCATACAGTTCAAATTTTTACTTTATATAGGCACACATCCATGGGATATTGTGGGAACTAAAATATATTTTCCCACCAAACTCAAACTGTAATTTCAAACTTTCCACTCATTTAAATTTTATTTTAATGCTTCATAATCATTCTGGATCATTCGATATGCCAAAAAACATCCACAAACATCCTTATCTTTTCTAGATAAACAAATGTTGAACCTTAAACTCATCATCTTTATTATTATGGAAATTACACAACTCATTATAAATCTTCTTAGAACTCATCTATCAGATGAAATAACTCCAGCTTCCTTTTTCTAATGGACTCGGAACATTTCATCACCTGATTAGCCTTTTTTGTCTTTCCATTTGTTAGAAAACCTATATTTAATTAGTTTAGTGTATCTTTGTCCAATGACATCTCTCATATCCCTCCTGTGGATCTTCAAACTACTCTATGACTAGTGTAACTCAGCTGCATTTTGAACTTTGTAGTGCCTCCATATTTCTACATCTAATTGAAATCATAGATCTCTATCTATTTGATATTTTGAGTGTCTATCTGATGGAACTCTAACCATTTCACCCTATGAATGATGACTCGGTAAACCTCTATATGATCATATTTCCTCAAATACTCAGCTGGGTATATCTACATAGGATAAACCGTCCAATGACATCATATACCTCAGTCCATTGTTCATCCCTCTAATGAAAATTTTACATGTATATTTGATTGACTTTCGACTATTGTAGCATCATTTACTTCTTCATCTTGTACCCAACTCAATTTTCCTCTGTTTAATGACATTGGAAAGCTATCCTCTTCTGAATAATTTATATAGCCACAACTTCTTAGGTCATTCTCCACACATTCAAAACTCAACCCTTGTAACTTGGTATAGATACACCTACTTCCGATCACATTGTCAAACCATCCTTTATCCGATCATATTGTTTCTTATCAATATTACTTCACCAATCAAACTATATACAACTATAATATCATATTTTTTACTCGAACATCCACTTATTCCACTTTTGTAAATACACCCATTTCACTATTTTATTTATAGCAATGTGTACAAACTCGGCATGGATCATGTCAGTATTCATTATGTTAGGAACATTCAAGATCAACATTTCATCTTCTGAAATTTTAAAGAATCTTTAATAACATTCATAGGGAAACATTCAATACATTCATAAGTAATGTTTCTTATATATATTCTCCCAAAATTCTCCAAAATTATTTTATAACTTTTTTTATAGACACATATTAGTATATTTAAGAAAAATGAAACCAAAATATCTTTGGAACAATACCTTTTTATCAAATATATCCAAGGATTAATTTTAAATTTTTTGATAGAAATATATAATATATGGTAAATGTGTTTCTATACTGAACATTGCATGTAAACATATTTTCTATACATGACTATCATGATGCATGCATAATCACCTTATGTTATATAGGATCATGAGTAAAATATATTAAAATACTAACATCACACACAAAGTGCAATACCCAAGGTGAAATAACATCATAACTTTAAAAAAGAACATCAATAAAAATAATCCCACCCATAGGAACATAGTTTCCCCCCCAAATATGTTAGCTAATACCTTACATGAGTTTATTACCAAGACCCAACACATCCTATTCTCTTGTCAATCCTCTCCAAATAGTAAAGAAACAAAGAATACCATAGATTTGATATAACTTTGTAATTCCCCCAACATGTTTCCCCCTCACAAGATCAAGATAGGCAATTACATGACCATAAGTGTTCCTCCCTATATGTCAGAGGTTTCTAACTAGAATCGAGAGTATATGGAATTGGGTGGGGTGACTAGACCCTATGAATTAGAGTATCAATAAAAATAGAAATAAGATAAATCAATCCTGACATACAACTCAAGTAGATGAAATATAAAAACAAAAAAAAAACAAATAATTATAATAATAAACCATTTTCATGTCATACTGAATTCCAAACTAAATGTCATGTTGGAAGTCATACAAGTAAACAACTAAAATAGACTCTATAATAAAGATTAAAAGACCCGGTTATGAACCCCATGTCAGATACCATCACCATTCTCCAATCTCATCCATAAAATAAAAAAAAATAAAGCACATGGCCTTTTCCCCTTATCCAAACCTGTATCCACGGAGTCTACAAAGGTACCAAATGGAGCCCCAAACATAGTGTGATTAAAACTAAGGAAAAACCCATGGTGCCTAAACATTTTATTTTAATTAATAGTGAATGGAATAGTATGATAAACATGGCCATTAATTCATAAATTAATACGGAACATCCAATAACCTTGTTGACCTTTCAACTCTAGGTTGACACCTAGGGTCATCCAAACCTGCTTCACCATGATTCCAGATATCTCAATCCACTTGAAAATTCTTTTACCTATGATGAATCACCAATACCATATATCAAGTAACCTACATGAATTTTAGTGGTGGATTCTCCTATGTAGGACGAATCACCCATATCATGTCATGTAAACAAACATTCCTCCCTCAAGATTCATTTAATCAAGAAAAAATAGGCTCTATGTGAATTCTCATTCTAGATCCACTTATGTGTTCCTAGGGAATAACAACATTCTAATAGAAAATGTAACCGTGTCATATCAGACTCTATGTGAATTCTCACGCGATAGCCGCTTACCTGTTCCCATAGTGAAATACCATACCAAGGGAAAAAGTATCACATGACTGGGTGTGAATTACCATTATAGGGCCACTTGCATGCCTGAATTAAATCAAGAACTATAATAATTCCCATTCTTTATTTGATTTAATAACTAAATATCAAATGCAAAAAATATCCAATTCCTTCAAATTTAACAAACATTCCAAATATGTAATCATACCCATATTGGTTAATTATCCAAATTAGAAATTATCAACCACTTAATTCCATTATGCCAAGTTACCAATTATCACAATGATTGTATCGATTCCATTTCACATATCAATTAATCCCAATTTCCATATTCAGGCCATTATATCTATATTCCATTATGTTATAATTCCAATGTATATTAAAAGATAATTAATCACTTCCAAGAAAAGTGATTATTTATCAAATAAATTAAAATATTTGACACTTTAAGACAAACCAAAATTTAGGCCACTCCATTAAAAATTTATATATCAACTGAGGGTTCTAGGATCACATGTTCCATGTTCCAACCTAGGGTCAAGTGTTGGCACACCTCTTTGATGGCCACATGTCCCAATATCAATGATAGAAAACCCAATTAGATTTAAGGGAGGTCTAAGAATATGGATTTATCAATTTTTATGGGTTACCAATTAGAATATTTTGTGCACATGGTGTTTAAAGGTGATCACATGTGTTTCACATACCTGCAGAACAAAAGAGACCATATATGGAATTATTCTGGACCACCCACGTAACGAATAGAGAAGAATATATAGACGATTGAGCATAAAAACATAATGAAACACCATGATCACCTACAGATAGTGATTGGAACACAATTTTAAGGCTGGGAGAATTGGATCGAAGAGGAAGACAAGGGGAATTCATAAATTCCAAGGAGAACCCCACCCTATATCTTTTCCAGATCGAAACATGGATCGAAGAACCAAATAAATGTTTTGGAGAAACCTCCAGATCCATGGAGAACATTCCAAATTCATAAATATTTAGTTATGGTCCAATAAGGATAAATTATGTGTTTCAAAGATGTTACAAGGGGGTAGAAATACTATTTTTCCTCTCATAATTCAATCCCAACCCAACACCACTAGATGGCTAGTGGTGTTTTCCTCTGTGCTCGCACGGCTGGGGAACCCCACCAGCTGACGAATGGGTCTTCTATAGGAGTGGGACATCAATATCATTACCAAACTACTGAATAGCCCACTGGCTAGCTGGTGAATCTAGAATATCTTCAAAACTACAAGACACCTCTATCCTCCTACTATATTGGCTTCTTGAATCCTCAAACCCCACCAAAATCTTATTTTACACTTGGAACAATGCTTATTTTCCAATTTTTAATTGGTTTAACACAACTCATATAGGATTAAAAAAATACTTAAAGAAGAATGTAGGATGGAAAATATGGAATCTTAAAATTTAACTTCAGGGATACTCACATTGAATTTTATTATTTATGATATTGATCATAAAATCCCTTATAAAAGTTATCAACTATATATCACATTTTATTACACATGAAAAAGTAAGTGGAAATCTATTGAAATAACTTTTATCACTCCTTCAATTAATTTTTATTTTTTCAATCATAAGAATATTTGTAAACACCCTTCATGTTTCACTATTCTGTACTATTCAAAAAAACATCTCGTTTCACACCCTGAATCCATGTGGATTAATCTCTCTCTATATATATTTTGAGATAAAAGCCTAATATCCAAAAGAACGTCTATTAATTTGTAACATCATAATTTTTATTCCTTTTTAAATGCTAGCCTTATGCACCTCGAGTTTTTCTTCCGATCGTCCCACAGGATAGGATGCACGGACGCTCCACGCCATTGCCTCATTAACGACTAAATTTTTTTAATGGGTTTCTAAAATTTTATTTTATAAAAGGGATATGGTTGCTGATATTTTAAAAAATGGGTCTAGAGAAGTATGAATGTGGTTTATGCTTCCAGTGTGAATTTTATAATGGAAGCGTGAACCCCGTTCACGCTTCCTCTAGAATTTTTAATTAAAAATGTCATCAATATTTATAAATACTAATTAAATATATATTAATATTTTATTTAAAAAATAATAAATATTTATAAAATATCAATAAATATAACTGAATATCACTACATATTAATTAAATAATCCAAAATATTATTAAAATACTAAAAAATAATAATAAATATCAAAAAAATATTTTTCAACATTTATAATTATTTTTAAATATTAATTAAAAATTATTAAACATTAAGTTAAAAAAATAAATATTCATGAATATTAATAAATATCAATTCAATAATTGTAAATATTAAATTAATATTCATAAATGTTAATAACTATGTTAACAGGTTGAGGGTGAAACCCTCTTATTAAGAATATAAATATTAATTAAATATTAATGAATATAAATAAATATTTATTAAATATTAATAAATGTTTATAAATATTAATAAATATTCATGAATAATAGATACCCATAAAATAAATATTCATAAATATTAATAAATATTAGGAAATATAAGTAAATATTAATATATATGAATATTTATTAACATTTAGTAATATATAGTAATCTTTATTGATATTTATGAATATTTATGAATATTAAATTGATATTTAGTCATATTTAATGATTTTATTAATATTTAACAATTAATTTAAGATGATTCTTCATTATATTAATACGTAGTATAAAAATCCATATTATATATAATAAATAATCATCCTAAATTAATTATTAAATAGTAATAATATTCATTCAATTCAAAATAATTAATATAATTAATATTTATAATGAATTTAAGAATATTATTTATTATACATATATAGATAATAATACTAAGAATTAATATGAATATAAAATAGTAATTATTACTATTACCAATGTGGTTATTAATATTAATTTTTCTTAGTTGTTGAAAATTATTTGTATGAATTTACAATTATATAAATTATTTTATTTATCAAACATTATGTAATATATAAGTATGTTTTTAAATAATGTATAAATAATGATTTCAAAAACATAATACATGTATCATCAATCTAATATCAATCTAATCTACGTCTGTGGGATGGATGCTCCTCTATCCCATAGCCAGGTGTATATACTATGTGTCCACATTTTGCATGTCTATGTCTCCACTCCGGCGTATGCTATTTATATATATCATTGTCGACACTTGCCTCTAAATCATCATGCGTGACAGGCAGTGTATATACAGTCTCATCTCTTGTACCATGTCCTACCTAGAAGGATAGTGGATACTAGATGGAACTATTTCCAATATAAAAAGAAGATGGTTGTAGTGCTACAGATTTTTGCAAAGCATGGTCTAATTAAGCATCCAACTCAGACCAGTCAATGTCTATATCTGCCTCTGGTTGTGACTGAGAATATGGAGAAGAATCTAGCTGATCATGATGAAAATCCTCCTCCTGTGAAACATTAGTATCCATAACAGAGTTTTCACCCCTAACACATCTATACCAGGCTCAAAATTCTTAGTAGCATGTGGCGGATCAAAGAAAATACCATGATAAAACTCATCCATGGAAGGAACCAAATCTGTTACAACGCTGTGAAAATATTTTCGGTCAAATTATCCTCCCTCTACTAGATTATAGATGTAAAATAGATGGTTTATATGATCATTTTGTGAAAATAAGTTCTACTATTAAGTAATATTAATAGAAAATATGTTCAACAGTGGAAGGAAACGTGATTTCCAAGTCATAAAATCCCCATCCGTATCGTGTAAGAAATATGAACGGGGACCTGCTGTCATGAACCATCCCCTAGGGCCCCTGCCGTGTCTACCTAAATCCTACCTCTGATAGGACAAGGGCTGGTGACTAGCACCGAGTAGGCATATCCAAAAAATGGGAGGCATTTTCCAAAGAACATGTACACACTCACCCAACTCCAAGCCACATGACTGGAGATTGAAAACACTATGTAAATAAAATTCCTGTATACCACTATAACCCAACAACAAAGTACGATAAAAAGTAAAACAGTATAGTGAAACTGGGCCAGAAATGATCCTACTAAAAGAAAGACAACTCTAAAGTCTTACCTGGAAATAACGGCACTGAAGTTGTCTTAGGATACTAGTGGAAACAACTTGCCTCATCTGATCTCACAAGGCACCGTCTTGTCATGGTCATGGTCCTGATCTGCCTAGGACTCCACCAAAGTATCGATTAACTGCACAAGACATGACACAAGCAGGAAAATTTCGTGCAAGGGTGAGTAAAACAATACTGAGTAAGGGACCCTAAAAACCACAAAGTAAGAGACCATAATGAAAACATCACTAAGATGGTTCAGTCATCTCAACATAGGTATATGTCAACAACACATATAACAAGAACATCCAAGTGTACTTTTAAAGGATTCCAAGATGCAACATCTCATTCACTGTCAAACATATGGTTCCACTCGTAGTACACACGATTCCTAGAGATCCCACACCTTGAGATATCTGATAGTAACCACGTAGAAAAAGTCTACCAAATGTACCCAAGAGAACTTCTGGTCTTGATATGTCATGACATTTCCCTGAGATGTCCAGTTACACTAAGACAAGGAGTCTCAATATCACAGTCAATCCTTGGTCACATGATTCTACTCAAGGCACGCTCATTCCGGGGGAACTCACTCCTTGAGCTATGAAGTGACCAGAGACCCCCGCAAGAGATCCCATTGAACTTGGGCCCCACCCAAAGAGAAAAAACTGGTGAAAGGTCCTGAAATATAGATATGGGATTCCGAAGAATACCATGAACCCAATCTATATTACCCTGCACCGTAGGGCATTCTCAGAGAATACCACAAACCCTATGATGCGGCTCATAACATAGGGGATTCCGAAAAATTACACAAACCCTACGATATGGCCTACTAGATTTAGGACTAACTCTATGTTATCAAATGTCACATCAATATCAAATTAACTCCATTTGGGGTGATAGAGTATCACTCCAGTCCCAAGGAGGATTTTCAACTCTATCTAGGACTCATATCTCAAGGGGATTTCCATGCAATGTCATATCGAACCCAAGATGGAAGAACCAAGAGGAGAATATACACTTATAATAGTCCTTACTAACATCCCAAAAATCCGTCTCAAAAGTACCACCTCATCGTGAGGGTCCCATTGCCTCAAACGACTCATCAATCGGACTTACGATTTGAAATTTATGGCTCTTTTTGTAAAAATGGGCTGGTGGGTCCGGGTCTGATCTGACCCGGTCGAACCGACCCGACCCGGTCTGGTACATCGGCCCGGACCACTGAAGTGGCTCAGCCTACTCCGAGTGGGCCTGTTCTCCCACCCTGGATGTGGCACCCATCACATCCCTCTGTGTCACGCATCTGACTTGGTCGACCACTATTTCCACATGCGCCCTACGACCATAGCTGTGGGTCTATCCCCTCCCACTACGGCATGAAGTTGTGGATCCTCTCACGTGGCAGCTGTAGCCACTACCATGTGCGAGTGCACCTGCGAGACCTTTTGAAGGACATGATACGTGCTCTAGTAGTTCGTTCTTTGATCCGAAAGAGGTTCTGGGATCCTCAGGATGTGTTCTTCATCGCCTGGGGTTCGAATCCTCATTGGGATCCACCATGGTAAAAAGTCATTCGAATGATGATATCTCCCACACCGCCTTGATTTATTCTCCACCATCATCATCGCACCTCCATTGTACCATTTCCATTCCATATCTAAGAGGTCGGATCATTATGCCAAGAAATGATTTCTAAATGATCGATTGTTCATCAACCCATGAAGAACGTGAAGAATGTGGGGGAGAAAAAGTACACTAAGAAACACAAGAATCAAACCTCGACCATTTGTTCATTTTGGCCTCAATCCAATCTGTTATAAGTTTCATGAAAATGAAAAACAAACTAGAAATAAGTCAAAAAATCATCAATCCCCAATAAACCACTCAAGGTGAAACTTATCCCACAACAATACGGATGATCTGTGAATTGATCCATTCTTCGATCGATTCACATCCGTCATAGGAATTCAAAGATGAAAAAATGATGGAATTTAAATAATAACCCCTACCTCAAGTTTAATAACTTGTTGATGTATATTGAAGTCGCATCACCACATCGATCCTTGTTTTATAGGTATTCGTCAATTTTTTGCCGCTTGATCGAATCTCGAACTCCGATCCATCATCACCGGTGATAGAGAATCCTCCTCCTCGTCTTAGGGAAGCTCCAGGATTCCAGAAAAACTCTCTAGAATTATAAATTCTAATGATGAACCCTACTCTTAATTAATGGAGGAAATGTGTTAACGTGTTAATGTGTTTCAACATTACTATTTCACTTTGAAACAACGTTTCCAAACTACTTCATTTATGAAAGGAGAACGGGTTGCTCGATTGCTGCGTCACAACGTCGCCACACTACGAAACATTAAAAGAAAATAAAAATAAACTTCTTTAAGTTTAATTTATTATCCTTTATAATGTCCAAATTACCCTCAACCCGCGCTGGTCGAGGTTAGGCTCCAACTAAAGAAAACAGATCCTCACAATCTCAAGGGTACTCTCAGATTTCCAATCCAAGTTACCATTTATGAGTTATAAGGATTTGTAAAATAATATAATCTTTATTTAATTATTTTATTTATGGTCATGTCCCAAAAAATACTTTCCACTGTTGGCCCGCAATGACCAATGTTAGGCTCCATCGAAGGAAAGAACACCCTCATGAGCTCAATGATGGTCTCAAATTTTCAATCCGAGTCACCTTTCCTGAATTATAAGGACTAGAAAAAAATAAAATAATTTTATTTAATAATTTTATTTATGGCTATACTATTATCGGGTTTTCTCACTGGAGGCCTGAACTGACTAAAGTTAAGTCACACATAGGGTAAACCCACCATCCTAAATAAAACGGTGCCCTCCAATTTTTCACATGGTCACTTGTTTCATATTTATTCCACTTTTTCAGCAAAATCACTCATGTGCACTATTTAAAAATTTAAAAAATTTCGACAGATCATTCTGGCCACTTCAGGCATCAGAATCGCATGTCATCTCAACAACTAGTCGTATAATTTTCCCAAGAAATTTCTAAAAATAGAATCGGGAAAAGCTGAGTTGTTACATTCTCCCCACCTTAAGGCTTTGCATCCTTGAAAATTAAAACAATATTTACTCGAACAAAAGGTGAGAGTACCGAGCAAAAATATGATCCTCCCACTCTCATGTGCTCCTCTTAAGATCCCCGTGCTACCTTCGGACATGCACTAAGGGAAAATATCATCCAAAAAGGATCCTCAATATTTATATGGTATAAAACCCAAGACACTCTAATTTCAATGTACATCTCACCCTAGATCACGACGTGCAAGGATTTTTCATGAATCTCCTCAACTGAGACACATGGAAGACGTTGTGTACCTAGTCCCACTATGGGATAGAGTGAACCATTATTCTACCTTTCCAACTTTATGAAGTACCTGAATTAGAGACTATTAACCATGGAGATAGCTTGTCTCCCCAGTAAAAATCTTTGTAACCCTCATTGAGGTGAGACCCAAAGGAAGAAATGGTCTCCTTCCTCAAATTCCAAAGGTCTTCCCCGTCTGTCGGCACAAAACATTGGATAAACCTATGCATTCTTCATCCACTTTTATATGGACTACACATTCTCTATGAACACCTCCTGTAATCCCTTCCACAACTAGGATATAAAGCGAGTATCAAAATTTGAAAAAATCATCAATGGAACTCCTTGGAGTCAAACTATCTCCAACACGTAGAGGCATCCCAAGCCCCCTACTAAACTCTTCTCATGGGTAGTTAGGAAGTGGTTCGACTTGATGATTCATTCAATGATCACCCATACGATATATTGTCTCCTGGACGTATGTGGTAAACCCATCACGAAGTACATCTATATCCCTTCCCACTTCCTTCCTGGTACCCCCAAAAAGAGAAAGAACAACCCACGAAACTGATTGAAACAAGCGTTCAGATTTTTATCTCAACAGGTAAGCCTAGGTTCAAACTGTTCCATCATCCTCGGTGTCCGCCTTGACACCCAAATGCATATCTCGATATATATCACCACTTTAGGTGTCCACTTATACCACTGCACATCATCTAAAAAGAACAACATACTCCACATCTTTTGAATTTCCATCAGTGGTATTCCCTGTGGAAAACTGAGCATGTAAAGACTCATTGTTAGTTTCACTGAGTTGTGCGTCCCTGACTCATTTAAGAGTAAAAAGGTAACAAACAACAACTAGAGATAAGATACTCTATCCCCATCCATGAAGGATAACCACAA
Source organism: Viscum album (assembly GCA_963277665.1). NCBI lineage: Eukaryota > Viridiplantae > Streptophyta > Magnoliopsida > Santalales > Viscaceae > Viscum > Viscum album. Next base: position 381,950,185 of record OY728138.1, read on the forward strand.
AAAGTCCAACCACTCTGATTCCTCGCTCAATAACTGCTAAATGGATTCATGTTGGGAGCATCTATTTCTATGTTCCTCATCACTGAGTTCACTGCAACTCCAGACTCTAAGATTCCCTGTCCCATAAAAAATTGACCTTAAGAATCCAAGACAGACACTTAAAGATCTTTCTTTGTAGCTGGTTCTCTAGAATTGGGTCCAGGACCATCCTTAAGTGTGTAACACCCCAAGATTTCGTAGTACGTTATCCCTTCAAAGTAATTCAATAACTTGCGCAACACGCAACACTGAGATTGAGCACACCACAACTTACCAAGCTAGCCGTTCAAAAAGCGGTTATGAATAGTGTTAATTGAATTTTAAATTTTATATACTCTTTAAAATTTTAGAATCCATTTATGTGTTTCTTAAATATAATATAATAACAAATTCATTTTTTTCAGATAAAAGAAGTATTTTTATAAAAAATGCAATTTTATCGCCTTTTAATGGAGAACACTTTTTAAATACAATATTTAATGCTTTTATATATTCAATTTGACAAAATAAACTAATTATTTAGAATAGAGACATAAAAATTTAGCTTTTATAAATTTTTGGTGTTTTTCTGATAACTTTCATATTTGGGTGAATAGTAAAAAATTCTAAATTTTAACTAAAAACAACTTTTTTAATCAAAATAATTTAAAGTATTAAATTATATATTTTAATGGTTTGGAAGTATAATTAGATTATATTTTATCCATTTAATCCAATTTTTGTTATTGGAAGTAATTTAACTTTGAAATTGGACATAAACAAGTGTCAATCTTTTGGTAGTTATTATTTCTTAAAAATACACTTTTTGGTTTTGACAACGGGAATTAATATTAAATTAATAAATGAAAATTATATGTTTTGAATTTGATAAAATAGAATTTATTTTTGAATTCATAATATCAAAATTATCTTAGGGTGAATTTTTGGTATTTTTATGAAAACTTTCAATTTTTAATGAATAGTGAAAAACAATATGTTATTGGTTAAAACCAACTTTTCATTTAAATAATTATTTATTTTGTTTAAATTTATTTTAGGTTAAAATAGATACAAAATACCTATATAATTTCAATTTAATTAATTAGAGTCATTTTAAAATAAGTTTAGATATTTATAAAAATTTTATTGAACTTTTACCGTCTTCTACCCACCACCTAGGAGCATTTGCAAATTTTCATAAAACTTAATTTTACCGCTTCTGTGAATTGAATTTTAAAACACCACTAGAAAGTCTAGATTTCCCAAAAAATTTATACCAAGGGTTCAAAATAACCATTGGTATAGGTTTCCTTTACAAATGGTTTTAATAAACCGGTGGTAAATGTGTGTTTAGGGAAGGATTTCCCAATGGTTCGAAGAAACCTTTGGGAAATCCATGCTTTTACCAACAGGTTTTAATAAACGTTGGGAAATCCATGATTTTCCCAATGGTTTTTAATAACCTTTGGGAAAATCCCCCCCTCCCCAAATTCACTTAAACAGAACCACATTCCCTTGACTCCCAGAAGCGCCCGATTTCCAGAAGCACATTCCCCCGACTCCCAGAAGCGCCCGCCCAGGTGAACCTCTTCCATCTGATCAGCTGAAACTCCCCCATTCAGGTTAGACTCCTTCAACCTCTTCTCATATTAGCTAAGGATATCCTTATATTCTAATCATTTCTTCATTTATTTCACTATTTAGAAAGATCACGTCGTTTTTCCCTAATTCCAGGGATTTTGGAAAATTTTATGATTCACTACTCCCTTCACGAATTGTTTTCTCAAATAACTACATCAATGTACAGATTTTCCAATTAATGTTTTCATTACACATATACATTTATAAGGGCTTGGTATCTTTCTTGTGTTCTAATTTTAAAGATTCATAGTTCTTTTTTTTAATCTCAATGATGCAAGCATATGATCCTTAGCCCAGTTGGTAAGGACTCTGTAAGTGCATCCAAACAACCAGGGATCAAATCTAGGTAGAGGAAGAATTTTTGGGTTATTGTAGCAGCACTGTAGCAGGAACTGTACAGTTCTGTAGCAGGAACTGTGGCAGGCACTGTTTGGCACTGTAGCAGCCGGGAATATGCCCCCGTTTGGGCCTTCGGGCCACCGATTTGGTCCCTGAGTCCTGTAAGGCCTTTGGCCCACCCGAGTCTTTGGGTCCATAAGGCCTTTGAGCCACCTTAGTGCAGATGAAAACTAGACAACCTACAAGGAACAATCTCTACAAGGAGGATGAGCAAGAAGCTTTCACCATAGCAGAAGCTATAAAGATTGCAAGAATGAGAGGTTATGGAACTTGCCATTAGGAAAATCCTGTTCATGCATGGGATTGCCTATTCGAACAACCATGCGAAGGTGGAGAGCTAATTTCACGATGAAGATGCTGGGGAGGAGCAGTTCCAAGTATTTAGTCTGGGTTGTATGTAATGTTTGAAGCCTACGGGCAATGAATTCCTCTAAGGCCTATGGGCCATGTAATGATTTCACCTACGGGCCTTGTAAGGGTTCCACCTCACCCCTTGAAAGGAGGATTATCAAAAATCAATAAAAAATTAAGGCCTCAATTTCAATGACGCAAATATTATAGATTCATGTATATGAACTCTTAAAAAATTGTTTGTAATATTTATTCATAGTATTTCATGAAAATAACTCCTTTCATTATGATCATGTTAAACATGAAGATATTATTCATCTTTATTTTTGTACACTATGTGTGTTAAATAACAAGTATGTATCATGTTTATATCAAAATATTTATATATATAAAATGACACACTATTCACTTATCCTTTGCACAATAGAACATATGAAGTATCTTCTTCAACTTTGAAAAATAGTATGTGGTCCCTAATTATTTTTCACAGAAGAAATAAGAAATACTTAGCCGTACAATCTAATGTTCTTTATAAATAAAATATATACAAAGGGAACTCTCGGTGGGACCTCTCCTTCTCCCATGTAGTACTTCTTACTTCTTCATGAATCTATTTCACAAAATGTCAAATATTCAATATTAATGAATATTAATTTTCCTAATATAACCATTAATAATTCTTCATTCAACATCATACATGAGTTATTTGATCACCTTTTTAAAACACAATGAACATTTTCACTAATTTGGGGTTCCTCAAAATGCCTAGGAAAATCAGAAAAACACATGTATTGAATCATGCTTCTCATCTGTTTTCATGGATACAAGTTCATCTAGAAAATCATGACTACGTGGTTCAAATATCAAAGAGGACCATGAGATTATTATTCTTCACACAAATGAAGTTATTTTGATCTCTTCCTTTTGTGAACACAAATCTCGTGATCCACTCTATTTCACTCCCAAAAATCATTATTCGTATGTGAGATAAAACACAATAGAACTTTTATGGAATGGACAAATATGGTACTTTCTGTGGGATAGGTGGTTTTACTTTTTTTAGTGGGGTGATATGGTACTTTTTGTGGAATTTAGTTTGAGTGTTATGAAATGTAATAACTTTTCAAAATATTTATAGTTTTTATCATAAATAACTTATTTAAAAAATTCTCTTTACACATTCTGCATCTTTCATGAAAATCCTTAACTTTTGTAATATCTTGGACAATGTTCTGTCAGGTCTATGGTGTCTTCTTGTATGTGATAAATGAAAAAATTACAAAACACATCTCACCTCAAATTTAGGCACACATAACTTAATTAGTATATCTTTACATTATTTTAATAGTTCATTACATCAACTAGAAACTCCTTCCTTTATCATTTACTTAAATATATTTTCAATTAAACTTCAATCTTATAGATTTTATTATGACAAAATTACTTATAACAATTATTTTTACAGAATGGATAGAAGTTGGATGTATGAAACCGATCGGATCTCAAGTGATTTTCAGAACAATTTGGAGAGCTTTTTAGATTTTTCATTTCACAATGCTTCATATAGTGGTCTCATACACTGCCCATGTTGTAATTGTGTTGGTAGACCTTGGTTGAGTCGTGAAGAAGTCAGCTACCACATAACCAAATATGGTTTTCAAGAAAACTATTATGTGTGGTATCACAATGGGGAGAAAATGAAATCTAAAATTACTGATGATCGAAATGAAAGGACTGGACTGGATAATTTTTTAGATGACCAGTTTCTGTTTATTCGTCATCATGAAAAAGAAAGAATTTCGACTCAAGAAGACTTCTATATGGGGACAGATGATGCATCTAATGAATATGATGATATTATTGTGGTGAAAAAAATTGAATGATACTGCCACGACTCCAGTATATCGACAATGTGATAAAATGAAAAAGATGGAATTTTTAATCCGATTTTTTCATGGGAAAACAATGTATGGGATTTCTAATACAGCAATCATTTTAATTCTTACCTTATTGAAGGATTTAATTCCAGATGATACAGATATTCCCTCAAACCACTATATGGCATGGAAGTTAGTCGAGGAAATTGTATTTTCAAGAAACAAAATTCATGCTTGCCCAAAAGATTTCAGTTTATTCTGGGAGGAAACTATTGAATTAAATGATTGTATAAAATGTGGCACATCCTACTGGAAGTCAAAATTTGATGAAACATCATCCCGCATGCCACATAAAGTAATGTGGAACTTTCCATTGATCCTCAGACTCCAAAATCCTTTTATGTTTGATGAAATATCAATAAAAATGAGATGTAATGATACCGAGAGAAAGAAGACTAATGATGAGTTGGTTCACCCTGTAGATGGATTTTCCTAGCAGAGATTTGATGCTCAATATCCTGATTTTGCAGCTAACATGCATAATGTGAGGCTGAGTCTTTCATGCGATGGTTTTAATCCGTTTGGGCAGATGCTTACTTTTCACAACACATGGCCAATTTTTATACACATTTATAATCCTCCCCCATGGTTGTATATGAAAAAACCTTTCACTTTTACGAGTATACTCATATCTGGCCCTTCTGATCTCGACATTGATATTGACGTATATATGCAAACTTTAATAAAAGAGTTGAAACTTCATTGGGATGTGGGTGTATGCACATACGATGGATATTCGAAAGACATATTTCATATGCATGCTGCGCTTATGTGGAAGATCAATGATTTTCCAGATTATGGAATGATGTCTGGATGGAGCACAAAGGGAAAACTGTCATGTCCTGTTTGTATGAAGAATAAAAGATCCAGAATACTGAAACATCATTGTAGTTTCATTTTTATGGGACATCAATGATTCTTGACAATGGACCATCCATATAGAAATAATCATCAAAGATTTGATAATACCATAGAGACTAATGATCCACCTCAGCATATTTTTGGAACTGATGTGCTTAATGAAGTGAAAGATTTCAGTTTTTCATTCGGTAAGGGTCAAATGAAATCTAGAAAGAGAAAGAATGTTTCCACTGAAACCCGTTACAATTGGAGGAAGAGAAGTATGTTTTTTGATTTGCCTTATTGGTCAACCAATTTGTTACATCATTTCTTCGACATAATGCACATTGAAAAGAATATATGTGAAATGTTTCCTTCGATACTTCTAAATGTTAAAAGAAAGACAAAAGAAGATTTACGGTCTCAGCGTGACTTGGTGGATTAGGGAATCAGACCAGAATTGCATCCTGTTCATATCAGTGAAAATAAATGGCAAGTTCCATGTGCTTCTTATGTGATGAAACCTATTAAAAAACAATTTATGGAAGTATTAGAGACTATTATAATTTCCGATGGCTATTCAAGCAACATATGTAAACGGGTCAACAAGAGAGAGTTGAAGCTAAAATCTTTGAAGATTCATGATTATCACGTTCTTCTGCATGAGTTGATTCTAATAGCAATCTGTCATATTTTTTCCAATAATGTAAGGGTGACTGTTATTAATTGTGCCATAGTTTTAGAGATCTTTGTGCTAAGAAATTGTCCAAGTCATTCTTGAAAAAAATGTTGACAGATTCCCCATTAATTTTGTGTGAGTTGAAGAAAATATTTCATCCATCATTTTTCATATGAATGATGCATCTGACTGTCCATATTCCCATTAAAATACTTCTCAGTGGACCTGTTTCTTTTCGTTGTATGTATCCAACTAAAATAAATATGTACACATTAAAGTCTTATGTCCAAAATAAGAATCATCATGAAGGTTCTATTGTGAATAGTTACTTGGCTCACGAATGTATGGATTTATGCTCAATGTATTTATCTGATCTTACTACAAGAATGAACATACCAATGAGAAATGAAGAAGAATAATATGAGAAAATTGAACCTAGTTTTACATCACTTCCTCAAACTGAAGTAATTCCTGGATCATATACATTGAAGACATTTATCCTTGAAGAGTGGGAGATGGCACATTGCCCAGTTTTGTTCAATTGTGATTTGTTTAATGATTACATTAGGTAACTAAATTTAATTTGTATATCTTACATATATATCTTCTAAAATATTCATATTTTTTTATCTACAGGGAACATAAAACAATGATAAATAGAAAGCATCATTCTTTATCTTTGAGAACGAAGGAGACTTTTCATAGCAAAGAGTTTTCTTCTTGGTTAAACTTGAAGGTAAAAATATTAATATTTAAAATAATTAAATCAATATTTAATTAAGTTTAATATTCATTTATATTGCAGGTATTGATTTTTCCTGTTGACTCTATCTCTGAGGAAATAAGAGCTTTGGATTTTGGTCCTAATACCGTGGTTTGTGATTGTAAATCAATTGTTATCAATGGGTACAAATTTATTGTCACTGAATGAGCAAGGAACATGAGAACACAACATTATGGTGTTATGGTTCCTACCACAACAGATTGTTATACCAGTGCATCAGATAGTAGACCGTGATTTGAAAATGTGGGTTATTATGGAGTTGTTGAAAAAATAATAATGTTGGATTATTACTATCATGGATGGGTCATGATGATAAAATTCCATTGGTTCGATTCGATGACGAGACAGGGCACATTTACTGATTATTGTGGATTTCAAGTAATTAATATGACTCACACTGTTGATACCGAAGAACCATATGTATTGGCATCAATGGCTAAACATGTTTTTATGTCAATGACCAAATTTGACCTGAATTTGGTGTCATAGTTGAAGTAATTCGATTACATATTTTTGATGATGGTGATGATGGAATTGACACCATACCTACTGTCATTGGAACGAATCCATTTATTTCTTTTGATGACTCCAATAGCTCAATTGTTAGAGTTTACTGTGAACCTGAAGTTGTGGTGGGAAATATATAAAATCATCCATTCATGTTCTCAATTCTTTTTGTTTACCTAGAGTTGGGTTGTTAAGGTTGGTTCTATTCAAATTGATTTAATATTGAAACCTGCATCATCTACCAGAGCTAAAGAAATTATATTTTTCCTTAATTTTGACAATTGATTTTCCCTCTCATTTTTTTGGGATTCACATTAGTTTTTCTTTTCTATTAATTTCCATATTTGTTTTAAAATGCAGGAAATGAAACTAATTGACGAGAGGCGACGAAAACAGATTATAGAAAACAATCATCACATGACCAAGCTAGGAATTCCCCAAATAGTGCCTACAGTGAGTATTTTATTTCAAATATATTTATTTAAATTATATATAATGTCATGTGATTAATTTTTTTAAACATTTTTTCAGGATCCATCTTCTAGGAGATAGTTATTTGATGAGCAGCCGAGTAGTGGTCCCAGTACTCGGGGTGTTTGTATGAGGGGGGGGGGGGGGGGTACAAGAGATAGACGATATGGTTGGCGTGCCCGATTATACCCTGCCCCTCCCACTGATATACCATCCATCCCACATTCTGACCCCGGTGTGCCATTAGGGACACACAAGATATTTAGGCCTCCCACATTTTCCCCACCCTTTACATATGACCCTCCTCACCAGTCTGTACCATATCCGATGATGATTCCCACTCCCCATCCAACATTTGACCAGCCATCCCTATCATATTCTTTTACTACTTCTTCGATCTCTCCGGGCTTTTATATTCCATCTTCTCCGACTCCTGCTCTGCAAGAGTCTGTCCCTGTGGAGCATACATTGGGACTCACTCCATCTGTACAGGGTGTTCCTTCAGTTTCTATAGATCCAGTGGTGCCCATTGATCAGACTACCGTAGGTATACTTTTACAACCCTAACAAATTTTTAGACCATTATTTATTTTAATTATAACATTTATTGATAAATATTTGTTTTTCTTTCATAAAAGATACATCTATTGATAGGAAGAGGGGGCGAGGGTGTAAACGCATGCGTGCGGTGTGGAATCGCTGGACACTGTTGATGGTGGACTACAATGAAGATAGTCACATGATTGAAAAATTTGGGCAGTAATGTCGGAGTTTTTTGGAGACGCTTGCCAAATACTCTGACATCATTCCTGTTAGCCCACTCTCATGGAGACAACTGCCAAATGAAGTCATGGATAAATCCTGGTCATGGATATGGGTAAAAAAATCAGTTGTATTTAATGCAATATATTAATTTTTTTATTTATATGAATTAATATTTTGGTTTCAACTGTGGTTTAATTTCCCCGATGGTGAGGGTGCACGGTCAGCATGTCTAAAGGATTTAGGCAAGCTTTGGAGAGATTATAAGAATGTGTTTTACATTGGATGGTGTGATAGAGTGGGCACTGAGTTGGAGGTAGTCCCTATCATGGATGATTTTCCATTAGAACAGTATCGACAGATGATTACTCATTAGGCGATTATCCAATTTACAATATAAATAAATTTAAAAGTATTTAAATGAAAATTTTCATGTTTTTCATTAATACTAATTATTGAATTTTATTTAGGATGAATCTGGATGAAATAAAAAGACATTGATGTTAAGAAATATGTCCATATATTGGGAAATACTATGATTCCATATCATGAGAGACAGCTGGTATGAAAGTTTATAATCTTTCTTTACGACTTTCACTATCTATTGCTTCCTCTGTAATTTATTCGATTTCTAAAGTTTTTATATAATTTTAGTTATGTAATTAATATTTTTTTGTATCCTATTTTTAATTATTGTTTCCTACATTCAATGTCATTGTAGAGACATAAATTGAATGTAGAAGGACATGTGCCTCGAGAAAAACTGTTTTGCTTTAGTAGAATGAAGAAAGATAGAAGTGTGGTTAATGAACTGACTTAGGAGCAGATTGTAAGTTTTAATTTGTAGATTTAAAATTTCAATCTCTATTTTTTAACTTAATAATATATTTATATTTGTAACGGGTTGTGTTAGAGGCCCTTGATGACTAGGAACCTGACAATTTTGGGCCAAACGATCACTTACATCAGGTGTTGGGAGATGAGCACCCTGGTAGAGTACGCTGCCGGCCTGGGAAGTGTATAGTTATGACAAGGTGTTGGCCCTACTCAGGTATGAGTTTTAGTGCCACCGAGATGTAGCAGGTTCAGGAACAGGCTGAAAAAAGGGCCACAGAGATGGCAACATAGTCCGCTATGACAAACACTGCATTTATGAAACTGATGGAAGCTTTATGTCCAACACTTCCACCAAAGGCCAACACTTCTTGTGAGGAATATATGTCATCGATTCATTATATATATGGTGAACCTGGTGGCAGTTATAGTTTTGGTTGAGACGATGGCGAGGAGGAGGCCGAGGTAGAGGAGGAGTAGGGCGAGGAGGTGGCCGAGGCTGAGTACGAGGGTGAGGAGTAGGGCAGAGACGAAGATGGGGATGACGATGAGGAAGAGGGTGATGGTGAAGATGATGGTGATGATAGTGATGGTGATGAGGGAGAAATTGATCCATTATGTTTTTGACTGATATTACTGACCTTTGATTTTTATTGATTTGTTGTGCCTGAATATATGTGTTATTAGGTAGGTCACATTATCTTTATTTATTTATCTATAAATAATAAAACTTCATTTGATGATTTTCTGTGAAATCCCCCTATTTTAATGAAATTGTAATTTTTTAGAAGTTGATATAATGAAATTATTTTTTTAACCTTGAAATAATTTGCTTAGAAAATATGTAAATACCATTCCATGAACCCAGGATAGCCCCCCGGACATCCCCATGGACAGCCCCCACCCTCCACCTTAGACCCCGGACAGCCCCCCCACCATCCTCCCTGGACCATGGACAACCCCCCAAAAGCCCCCTGGACAGCCCCCCACCCACCTTCTTGGACCCCGGACAGCCCCCCAGACAGCCCCCACCCTCCTCCCTAGACCCTGGACAGCCCCCCGGATAGCCCTCAGACAGCCCCCCTGGATAGCCCTCGGATAGCCTCCCCACCCTCCTCCCTGGACCCCAAATAGCCCCCCCGGACAGCCCCCCAGACAGCCTCCCCACCCTCCTACTTGGACCATAGACAGCCCCCCAGACAGCCCCCCGAATAGCCCCCGGACATCCCCCCACCCTCCTCCCTAGACCCCAGACAGTCCCCCCACCTCCTCCCTATACCCCGAACAGCCCCCCACCCTCACCAGGATCTTCAATCTGCACTTGACGGTACTAAAAACACCCAAGTGATGTGTACGAGTCAACTCCACCTCAAACCGAAGCACAGTGTGTCCGGTACCACTCAAAGTGTCTCACTTTTATTTGAAATGGAAAACATTTTAAATGAAAACAACAAATGACATACAGAAAACCAACCAAACGGATTTGGATTGTGTTGGTACTTTATCACAATGATCCATTGGTCATTTGTGACGTGTATGAGTCATCCCCGCCTCAATCCGAGGCCCGATGTGTCCGATACCACTCAAAGTTTCTATCTTTTATTTAAAATGGATACTCTTTTAATTAAAAACAACCGACATATAGAAAACCAACCAAACGTATTCGGATTGTGTCGATACTTTTGAACAACGATCCATGGGTCATTTTTGACATGTACGAGTCAACCCCACTTCAAACCGAGGCTAGGTGTGGCCGGTACCACTCAAAGTGTCTCACTTTTATTTGAAATGGACAACATTTTAAATGAAAACAACAAATGACCTACAGAAAACTGACCAAACAGGTTCGTATTGTTTTGATACTTTAGAACAATGATCTATGGGTCATTTGTGACGTGTATGAGTCAACCCCTCCTCAATCCGAGGCATGTTGTGGCTGGTACCACTCAAAGTGTTTCACTTTTATTTGAAATAGACAACATTTTATGTGAAAACAATAACTGAAATACGAAAAAACTGACCAAACACATTTGGATTCTGTTGATACTTTAGGAAAATGATCCATGTGTTATTTGTGACGTTTAAAAGTCAACCCCGCCTCAATATGAGGCATGGTGTGGCTGATACCACTCAAAGTGTCTCACTTTTATTTGAAATGGACAACATTTTAAGTGAAAACAATAACTGGAAAACAGAAAACCAACTAAATGCATTCGTATTATGTTGATACTTCAACAAAACTATCCATGGGACATTTTTGATGTGTACGTGTCAACCCCGCCTCAATCCGAGGCACGATGTGTCCGGTACCACTCAAAGTGTCTCACTTTTATTTGAAATGGACAACATTTTAAGTGAAAACAACAATTGGCATACAGAAAACCTACCGAAAGGATTTGGATTCTATTGATACTTTAGGAAAAGGATCCATGGGTAATTTGTGATGTGTATGAGTCAACTTTGCCTCAATCCGAGGCACGATGTGGCCGGTACCACTCAAAGTGTCTTTCTTTTGTTTAAAATGGATACTCTTTTAAGTAAAAACAACTGGCATACGGAAAACCGACCAAACATATTCATATTGTGTTTATACTTTATCACAACAATCCATGGGTCATTTGTGTTGTTTATGAGTCAACCCCACCTCAAATCGAGACACAGTTTGGCCAGTACCACTCAAAGTGTCTCACTTTTATTTGAAATAGACAACATTTTAAATGAAAACAACAAATGACATATGGAAAACTAACCAAACGGATTCGGATTGTGTTGATAAATTATCAAAAAGATACATGGGTCATTTTTGACGTGTACAAGTCAACTACGCCTCAATCTGAGGCTTGGTGTGGCCAGTACCACTCAAAGTGTTTCACTTTTATTTGAAATGGACAACACTTTAATTGAAAACAATAACTGACATATGGAAAACTGACGAAACGCATTCGGATTCTGTTTATACATTAGGACAACAATACATGGGTCATTTGTATGTGTAAGAGTCAACCCCACCTCAAAATGAGGCATGGTGTGGCTGATACCACTCAAAGTGTCTCACTTTTATTTGAAATGGACAACATTTTAAGTGAAAACAACAACTGACATATGAAAAAATGAACAAACACATTCAGATTGTGTTGATACATCAAAATAATGATCCATGGGTCATTGCTTATATGTATGAGTCAACCCCGCCTCAATCCAAGGCACTTTGTGGCCGGTACCACTCTAAGTGTCTCATTTTTATTTGAAATGGACAACATTTTAAGTTAAAACAACAACTAGCATACAAAAAACTGACCAAACACATTCATATTCTGTTGATACTTTAAGAAAAGGATCCATGGGTCATTTGTGATGTGTAAGAGTCAACCAAACCTCAATACGAGGCATAGTGTGGCCGGTACCACTCAAAGTGTCTCTCTTTTGTTTAAAATGGACACTCTTTTAAGTAAAACAAACTAGCATATGGAAAACTAACCAAATGAATTTCTATTGTGTTAATAATTTAGGACAATGATCCATGGGTTATTTTTGAAGTTTATGAGTCAACTCAACCTCAATACGAGGCACGTTTTGGCCAACACCACTCAAAGTGTCTCTCTTTTGTTTCAAAAGGACATCATTTTAAGTGAATACAACAACTGACATACAGAAATTGACTAAAAGAATTTGGATTCTATTGAAACTTTAGAAAAATTATCCATGGGTCATATGTGATGTGTAAGAGTCAACCTCTCCTCAATATAAGGTCCGGTGTGGCTGGAACCACTCAAACTGTCTCACTTTTATTTGAAATGGACAAGATTTTAAGTGAAAACAACAACTGGCATAGGGAAAACCAACCAAACGCATTCAGATTCTACTGAAAATTTAGGAAAATGATACATGGGTCATATTTGATGTGTACGAGTCAACCCCTCCATAATCCGAGGCGTGGTTTGGCCAACACCACTCAAAGTGTCTCTCTTTTGTTTAAAATGGACATCATTTTAAGTGAAAACAACAACTAACATACAGAAAACCGACCAAACACATTCAGATTCTATTGAAACTTTAGGAAAATGATCCATTGGTCATATGTGACGTGTATAAGCCAACCCTTCCTTAATACGAGGTGTGGTGTGACCGATATCACTCTAATTGTCTCTTTTTTTTTAAAAAAATGGATATCATTTTAAGTGAATACAACAACTGGCATATAGAAAACTGACCAAATGTATTTGGATAGTGTTGATACATTTGCACAATGATACATGGGTTGTATGTGATGTGCAAGAGTCAACCCCGCCTCAATACGAGGTGCGGTGTGGCTGGCACCACTCAAAGTGTATCACCTATTTTTGAAATGGAAAACATTTTAATTGAAAACGACAACTGGCATACGGAAAACCGACCAAACGTATTCAAATTCTGTTTATACTTTATGAAAACGATCCATGAGTCATCTGTGACGTGTATGAGTCAGCCCCAACTCAATCCAAGGCACGGTGTGGCCGGTATCACTCCATGTGTATGCCTTTTTTTTAAAATGGACATCATTTTAAGTAAAAACAACTGGTATACGGAAAAAAGACCAAACATATTTAGATTCCGTTGATACTTTATTTTGGGGTTATTAGCTTCTAATTTCTGAATTCAGTCATGTATGTGTTATAAAAAATGTAATTATATATATATTATTAATTCTGTATAACCCACCCCCCTAGACACCCCCACCCCCATGTACAACCCCTCACCCCTGGACACCCCCACCCCTTGGGACACCCCCAACCCCTTGTATGTCATATTATATATGTGTTATATATAATTCAGAATTCTGTATGAAAAATAATTCATTTTGTATGTGTTACTGATTCATAATTCAGAATTCACTACATAATTCATTCTGCATGTATTCAATTGAGCATTCAATTATGAATTCTTTATTGCATAGGGTAATTGGGTTCATATACATGATTATAATTGTGGTACATTCCATGGTTATAAGAGTATAATGTTTTTATGTTCTTTTGTGTCTATACCATGTGTTTTTTTTGCTGTTAAGAGTGTATGCAAGTGTATGTATTTGAGTGTGCAGTGGAGGAGATTTTAGGTGGTTGGTCTGCTAAATTTTGGAAATACACTATACAAACGGTTTACTAAAACTGTTGGTATAGTGCTGTACATATTTTTACCAATGGTTTCAGTAAACTGTTGGTAAAACATGAAAATGATAGTATTTCCAATGGTTGTAGAAACCGTTGGGAATACTACTATATATAAACGGTTATTTAAACTGTTGGGAAACTAGAAATTACACTGCCTTTCCCAACAGTTATACTAAAACTGTTGGTAATGGGATATCCTAACACCTTACTTACAAACGGTTTGCCAAACCGTTGGTATATAGTATACCAATGGTTTCGCATCCTTTACCAACGATTTGAAACCATTGGTAAAGGATTAATTTCTATTAGTGAAAATCTAAGAGACACAGTTGATATCAGTAAGTAAAATGTCGTTCAATAAGATGAAAATAATTTTTGGTGAATAGTAACCTTTTACTTATACTTACCACTATTAAAAGTAAATAGGGTAATTAAGGGTATAAATGATATTATTATTACCCTAACACATGTACTAATTCTATTGTAAAAGTATAATTTGACCAAAAAAACCTTAGTAATAGAATATGATCCTTTAGGTCCACTTGGTTTAGATTAAGACATTTATTATTATTTAATTCAAAGAAGAGTTAAAAGTGTTAAATTCAAAGTTTAATAACTAATCCATTTTTAATATAAGGTTATATATAAGATAAATTCAATTATAAATATTCATTATAAATATAAAAATATTTCCTACATAATGGTATTTTATTTATAATTTTTAGACATTAAAAAATTTAATTTATTTATGGCACAATGATGATGCGGTAATTACCTTATTAATGAAATATTAAAATAATTAATATTTTAAATACCCAAATAAATATAATTTGAGACTGTTAAAGAATTAAAATAATTTTTTAGGTAATTATAACATGTTAGGATTTATTTAATCAACTTTTTGTGAAGTAATCATGATGTTAGGATTTTTACAAAAAATCAATTACCAAATGGTGTCAAAATTTACATAAAAGAGTTTTTAAAACAAATATTATATTATTAATTGATATTATATTCATAAAAATATAAGGTTTGTCCAAAAGACTTATATAATGATAGGTTTATCATTAATGAACCACTTGGGGTTCTCTTGGAAGTTTATAGTAAATTTATTAACCATATAATATAAAAATACAAAGAGACATGGTAAATGTCAAACTATTTAACTAAGAGTTAAATATGAAAGATAAGGTTAATATAGTGACCCAAACCAGTATAAAACCTATTTGTTGAGAGGTTTTCGACCCATCCGCACCTTATCTTTTAAATAATTCATTTTTGAGCCATTAGAAACCGAAAATGATTTTATTATAAAATAATATTTCTAGCTTTTCCTAAGATGCCCCTCACCCCTCTTATAAAAGGGAACTCCCCCTTCTCTCAAAATCACACCTTCAAAGCCATTTGGATCGACTAAAACCCACCCAAATACCCTCTAAACTGTACTAACTTCATCCTAGATTCCTTACTTTAGTCATAAATCCAACCTAAGGAGCCATTTTTATCAAATAAAAAGGAAGAACCTGAAGAAGAGGTAAATATTTCATCACCTCTTTCAAGTTCCTTTCTTCTCCCACTTCCTCTTTCTTTGTTATTTACATTATAAAATAATAACTCTAGTATATTCTATATACTGTGATGTTATTATAAATATGTTACAACCATATTCATTATTCTATCCATCTTTTTAATTACATGTCACCATACGTGCGTACGTACGACTTACCATCTCCACATTGTGGTGTAATTGTTATTAAATACATTATTATTTGGATGGGTATAATAATTATATGTAATTGATTTAAATAATAAAAATAACATGATAATGATGCTATATATATGATATACCATCCAATTATATATTATTATAATATTATAAGAATGATATTGTCGCTCGTACGTACGTACGAATTGCCATTTACACGAACGCGATGAGATTCATTCCCCATCGTATCCATTCAAGAATAATTTTCATTAGATGATTAAAAATAATGTTTAAAGAATTAATATCATCTTGAATATGAATATGATATATCCTATCCATAGCAAAAATTACTTACGTAACAAAGCATATAAAGGAAAACGAATTAGTTAACATCCGAAACAACGATAATACTGCGATATTATTAACAAAGCAGTTTTAAAAGATCATATATGATATCATATAAATGTATATGATTATTGTGTAATTTAATAACAATTATTTCACAATTATATAGAAGTTTAACCTACCCTCGAACAAGTAAAAATACAAGGTAAGGGTTAACTTCACAATCTCTTTATTATCCGAGGTTGTTTATACATAATTTTCTACTAGGACCTCTTTATCATCCACATCCATGTTTCATCAAAATGTATTTAAAAACATTATTAATATTTTATAGGCTCTGGGTTAAATTCATTTATACCATTTTTTTAATTTTATAAGATGTTTATAAAGGAATATTTCTGTCATTTTCCAAACACGGTCCTTTATAACCTTTTCAACAAATTTAAGGTAAGAATGTATTTTTTTAACTTATATGGCGGGTGCGGGTATTTTATGCTGTTATAACATCATCTAAACTTCCATTACAAGATTATAAGAATATTTCTAAAATAAATGTTTTCTTAAATGATTTCAAAATAGAAAGATATATTTCTCTAAAAAAGGTTTTGATTTCATCTATGTCAACATCCTTTGATGAATTTTAAGCTTATTTGAAGTTAATTAATTATGATACCAAACTTCCATATTGTATTGAAGGTTTTGTGATATGTTTGAATATGGATGTGTTATTTTCACACCATTCATGGTTTATGGATAAAGTATTGACATTCCATATGCTATTTTTAATATGAATGTTTATGTTATGTTTAAACCTTTTCATATGAGGAATGCATTGGACCTAGTAAGTGAAGGGCAGAGCCCGCTATAGCTCCTCGATGAATCGGTAGGTCTCATGAGACAAACTAGTGTCTTCGAACAAGGCCTTTACAAAATATTATTTGTAGTCTTGGAACAAGGCTTTGACTATGTGGTTATGAAAGTCTGGCATTACGCATTCCATCATTATGAAAGTGGCTATTGATATTTCATGTGATTATTCGACTAGTAGAATATCCATGTGAGTAAGTAAATGGAATTATTTTGACTTATATTTTATATATTATGATGAATTTTATGTTGAAAAGGATTTTGTTTTAGTTCTATACATTGCCTTAAATGTTTATGCTTATTTATGAAAGTTTCCACTGTATTGTTATCCTTACTGAGAATTTGAGCTCACCCCTTTCTATGTTTTATTTTCCTAGTATGTGAAGAAGTATATTAATGCTGACCTGTAGGGATAGTCTATGGGATCCCAGTGTTGTCTATGGAAGCAATTTTTTAGTAGTTTTCCATTTTATTATGTAATGTAAACCTTAGGAATGTATCTAGTGTTTCCAAGGCTACTAAACTAATCGGTCTTTCGAGACTTGATCTTTTGTGATCATGCCAATGTTATGTAATAATGCACCGACTCTGGGTAACTGGGGTCGGGGCATTACAGTTGGTATTAGAGGAATTTTAGTACAAACCATGGAAACTAGATTCAGATAAACTATGATTAGATCACATTACCCTAAGATAGACTTTGAGGATTAGTATAGAAGAACTTCCTAGAATTTTGGAATTGTAGAGATTTTGTGAGTTTTCCAAGAAAGACATCCCTGTCTGGATACGAGCAGGTAGAGGCGGCTTTGGAACAGATGTACCTAGGGTTAAAACCCTAAAACACCACTTTGAGCTAGACTCAAATGGAGTTGGTGCATGAAAACGGGCCTTTCTGTACTCTTGTTTACGACACTCCCGAGGTATATGCTTAGGATAATTCTCATTTTCTTTACAAACAATTATGAAGGATTTATGAGTATATACTTCCTCAAAGAATTTTTTTTATGATTGTGGATTATATCCATAAACTTTCAATTTTATGTTAAGTTTTTTACAATTTTAGAATTATGTATTGCGATTGATAAACTAATCAAGTGTATTCCATTGTTTAGAAATGGCACCCAGTAGATGGAATGAGAACTCCAGCAATACGTATGATCCAAAGAGTAAGAAGGATAATATATTTCATGGTATTAAGCCAACATTTAGAAGGGAAATAGTCTCCCACGTATTCTCATCATATGAATAAATAAAATCATGTTTTAATAAGATAAGTAAAGAATTCTCTGAGTCCTATGTATTTGAAGGGAATAAAGAGAAGAAAAAAATTGAAGAGAGAAAGATGGATAAAGGGAAGAGGGGAAAGATGGATTTTACCATATGTGATAACTGTGGAAAGAATCACCTTGGTAAATTCTTGAAGGGAATGAGAGTTTTTTATAATTGTGGAGAAAAAGGATACCAAGTACGTGACTGAAAGGGTAAGAAAAAGGTTTCAAATGTTCAATGCTTCATCTGCAAGGAGTTGGGACACTACGTGAATTAATGTCCCAATCATCAGAGTATGCCACAAATGATGCTATTGGATAATAATAAAGTTATGACACTACCACAGATGAAGAGGAATGACTAGTATTATTATGTTGTTATTAAATAATTATGTCATTTCAATGTTGTATTGATGATGTACCAGTTATATGAATTATGGAAATAAATAAGGATTGTACTGTAGTACTATTTAATTGAGTATTTGAGATTATATGGTACTATGAAAAGTGACTCAACAAAAGTTAAACTTTTTTTGAAAATTCATGGTTGAAGGAAATGTAATCCTTAATATGGTACTGATACTAAGGTATTAATTTTGGAATAAGAGATGGTTGATTTGGATAAATTATATTGGATATTCTTGACTACCTTGGCACTGATTAATGGTTTTTTTATTTCATCATTGTTGGAGTATTCAATTTTATTTTGGATATAAGGAATATATCTAGTATTATATAAGGTATATGGGAGAATTAATGTAATAAATAAGGTTTTATGGTAATTCAGGGTGTTATCGTGTTTTAAAAGAATACATGATGAAGGTATTCACATGTTATTACGTGGAAAAAATGATCTTCATTATGTTTACCTTCCATATAAATTTTGGACCGAGAGTTTGGACAGAAGTATTTTGGATAAGTATAAAGGTTGTAATGGATTATATTTTACATTAGATACTATTTTTAAGGTTAAATCATTTCTGAAGATTATTTTTGTATTGTTATAAAAAGTACAACCCGGAGGTCGGGCGACAACCCGCCGCGTCCGGCAAAGCCGTGAGACTTGAACCCGCAACTGAAGGATGACATGGGTGAATCACCCACCACTGGCCTACGTGATTTCCTAGTTTTTATAATGTAGTTTTTTAAATATAATGACAAATGAATTATAAATTCACTATTTTGGAACCCTATATGATTCAGATAAATAGAATATTTTTGAAATCTTTTGGAATGAAAGATGAATTTATGGTAGGAATTAGTTGAAGGATGAAACTATACTTGTCAGGTATATATTTTTTCTTATTCTATGAATAAATTAATTCTTAAAATTTAGGGAAGGTATCATAAAAAAAATAATGTGTTATCTTAATACCTTATGTTTAACAGATGATATTTTAAATCATTATAGATTGATTGCTTTGAGGCCCTCCATTTTACACTTGTTTGTGATTGATGACCTCAATCACTCCCTATGAATATTTACATATTCCTATAATTATGTGTCTCTAATTGCCACCAATTTTATCCTAATTAAGATCATAATTTGGAGGCGAATTTTCATTTCCATTTCCCTCTTACTAAGACTAAATTTTATTAACCCAATTTCTGATGTGGGTTTTCCATAAAGGTATTTTCTATTTTTAACCTTTTATTTTCAAAGAATAATTTCAAATTGAGAGGACACAATTTATTGAAGGAGGGGAGAATGTAACACCCCAAGATTTCATAGTACGTTATCCCTTCAAAGTAATTCAATAACTTGCGCAACACGCAACACTAAGTTTGAGCACACCATAACTTACCAAACTAGCCGTTCAAAAAATGGTTATGAATAGTGTTAATTGAATTTTGAATTTTATATACTCTATAAAATTTTAGAATCCATATTATGAGTTTCTTAGACATAATATAAGAACAAATTCATTTTTTTCAGATAAAAAAGTATTTTTCAAAAAATGCTTTTTTACCTCATTTTAATGGCGAACAATTTTTAAATCCAATATTTGACACTTTTATATATTCAATTTGAAAAAATAAACTTCTTCTTTAGAATTGGGAAATATAAATTTAGCTTCGATCAATTTTTTGTGTTTTTCCGATAACTTTCATATTTGGGTGAATAGTGAATGATACTAAATTTTAACTGAAGACAACTTTTTAAATCAAAATAATTTAAAGTATTAAATTATATATTTTAATGGGTTGGAAGTATAATTAGATTATATTTTAACCATTTAATCCAATATTTGTCATTGGAAGTAATTTCACTTTCAAATTGGACTTAAACAAGTGTCAATCTTTTGGTAGTTATTATTTTTAAAAATATACGTTTTGGTTTTGACAACGGGAATTAGTCTTAAATTAATAAATGAAACTTATATATTTTGAATTTGATAAAATATAATTCATTTTTTAATTTAGAATATCCAAATTATCTTAAGGTGAATTTTTGGTATTTTTCTAAAAACTTTTAATTTTTAATGAATAGTGAAAAACACTGCGTTTTTGGTTAAAACCAAATTTTCATTTAAATAATTATTTATTTTATTTAAATTTATTATAGGTTAAAATAGATACAAAATAACTATATAATATCAATGTAATTAATTGGGGTCATTTTATAATAAGTTTAGATATATATAAAAATTTTATTGAACTTTTACCATCTTTTACCCACCTCCTAGAAGCATTTACAAATTTGCATAAAACATAATTTTACCACTTCTGTGAATTGAATTTCAAAAATCAGAGAGAAATGGTTGATATCAGTAAGTAAAATGTGGTTCAATAAGATGAAAATATTTTTTTTGTGAATAGTAACTTTTTATTTTTATTTACCACGGTTAAAAGTAAATAGGGTAATTAAGGGTAAAAATGATATTATTATTACCCTAACGCATGTCCTAATTCTATTTTCTAAGTATAATTAGACCAAAAACAACCTTAGGAATAAATTATGACCATTTAGGTCCACTTGGTTTAGATTAAGACATTTATTATTATTTAATTCAAAGAAGAGTTAAAAGTGTTAAATTCAAAGTTTAATAACTAAACCATTTTTAATATAGGGTTATACGTAAGATAAATTATATTATAAATATTAATTAGAAAGATATAACGATTTTATACATAATATTATTTTATTTATAATTTTTTGACATTAAATAATTTAATTTATTTATGACACAATGATGATGCGGTAATTACCTTATTAATGAAATATTAAAATAATTGATATTTTAAATACCCAAATAAATATAATGTGACACTTTTAATTAATTACACTAATTTTTTAGTTTAATATGACATGTTAGGATTTATGTAATCAACTTTTTTCTAAGTAATCATGCTTTTATGATTTTCACAAAAAATCAATTACCAAATAGTGTCAAAATTGATATAAAAGAGTTTTTAAAACAAATATTATATTATTAATTGATATTCTATTCATAAAAATCTAAGGTTCAGATAAAAGACTTATATAATGATAGGTGTATCATTAATGAACCAAATAGGGTTCTATTGGAAGTTTATAGTGATTTTACTAACCATATAATATAAAAATACAAAGAGACATGGTAAATGTTAAACTATTTAACTAAGAGTTAAATACAAATGATAAGGTTAATATAGTGACCCAAACCTATATAAAGCCTATCAGTTGAGAGTTTTTCGACCCATACCCTCCTTATAATTTAAATAATTCATTTTTGAGCCATTAGAAACCAAAAATTAGTTTATTATAAAATAATATTTCTAGCTTTTCCTAAGGTGACCCTCACCCCTCTTATAAAAGGGAACTCCCCCTTATCTCTAATTCACACCTTCAAATCCATTTGTATTAGCCGAAACCAGCCCAAATACCCTCTCAAATGTCCTCCTTTTATCCTAGAGTCATTCTTTTAGTCAGAAAACAAATCTAAGGATCCCTTTTGATCAAATCAAAAGGAAGAACCTGAAGAAGAGGTAAATATTTCATCACCTCTTTCAAGTTCCTTTCTTCTCCCACTTTCTATTTCTTTGTTATTTCCATTATAAAATAATAACTCCAGTATATTATATATACTATTATGTTAATATAAATATGGTACAACCATATTCATTATTCTATACATCTTTTGAATGACATGTCACCATACGTGCGTACGTACGACTTACCGTCTCCACGTCGTGGTGTAATTGTCATTCAATACATTATTATTTGGATGGGTATAATAATGATGTGTAATTGATGTAAATAATAAATATAACATGATAATTATTCTGTATATATGATATAATGTCCAATTATATATTATTTTAATATCAAAAGATTGATATTGTCGCTCGTGCATATGTACGGATTACCGTCTCCACAAACGAAATGAGATTCATTTCCCATCGTATCCATTCAAGACTAATTTTTATTAGATGATTAAAAATAATTTTTAAAGACATAATATAATTCTAAATATGAATAAGATACATCCTATCTATAAAAAACACTACTTACACAACAAATAATATATAGGAAAACGAATCAGTTAACACCCGAAACGACGATAATACTAAGATATTATTAACATAGGAGTGTTAAAAGATCATATATGATATCATATTAATGTATATGATTATTTGATAATTTAATAAAAATTATTTTACCATTATACATGAGGTTAAACTACCCTCGAAAAAGGAAAAGTACAAGGTAAGAGTTAATTTCACAATCTCTTTATTATCTGAGGTTGTTTATACGTAATTTTCTACTGGGACCTCTTTATCAACCATATCCATGTTTCTTAAAAATATATTTCAAAACATTATTACTATTTTATAGAATATGGGTTAAAGTCATTTATACCCTTGTTTTAATTTTATAAGATGTTTACAAAGTAATCTTTCTATCATTTTTCAAACAAGGTCCTTTTATAACCTTTTCAACTAAATTAAGGTAAGAATGTCTTTTTTTAACTTATACAGTGGGTGCGGATATTTTACACCATTATAACATCATCTAAGATTCCATTAGAATATTATAATAATATTTCCAAAATAAATTTTTTCTTAAATGATTTCAAAATATAAAGAGATATTTATCTAAAAAAGGTTTTGATTTCATCTATGTCAACATCCTTTGATGGATTTTATGTTTATTTGAAGTTGATTTATTATGATACAAAAGATCCATATTGTATTGAAGGTTTTGTGATATGTTTGACTATGTATGCATTATTTTTACACCATTCATGGTTTATGGATAATATATTGAAATTTCATATGCTAGTTTTAATACGAATGTTTATGTTATGTCTAAACCTTTTCATATGAGGAATGCATTGGACTTAATAAGTGACAGGTGGAGACCAATATAGCTCCTCGATGCATCAGTAGGTCTCATGAGACAAACTAGTGTCTTGGAACAAGGCCTTGAAAAAATATTATTTGTAATATTGGCACAAGGCCTTGACTATGTGGTTATGAAAGTCTATCATTATGCATTCCATAATTATGAAAGTGGATATTGATATTGCATGTGATTATTCTACTAGTAGTATATCCATGTGAGTAAGTAAATGGAATTATTTTGACTTATATTTTCCATATTATGATGAAGTTTATGTTGAAAAGGATTTTTTAGTTCTATAAATTTCCTTAAATTTTTATGCTTATTTATGAAAGTTTCCGCTGTATTGTTATCCTTACTGAGCATCTAAGATCACCCCTTTTTATGTTTTATTTTCCCAGGATACAAAGAAGTATTTAATGACTAACCATCATGGATTGTCTATTGGATCTCATTGTTTTCTATGGAAACAATGTTGTTGTAGTTTCCATTTTATGATGTAATGTAAACCTTATGAATGTATCTAGTGTTTTCAAGGCCACTAAACTAAATGGTCTTTCAAGACATGATCTTTTGTGATCATTCCAATGTTATTTAATAATTCACCAACTCTAGGTAACTGGGATTGGGGTGTTAGAAAGTGTCTCGCGTGCTCCTCCTCATATGTTGAGTACACTAAGATGTCATCAACGAAGATCACCTGGGGATTCCCATAATGAAATACTAGGTCTTACTAGGCATTCCCCCATATGAAACCCCATGTCATCAACGAAGATCACCTGGGGATTCCCATGAGGAATCAAAACATTTAATGCACCGAGGGTTGGATTAACCAAATAAATAGAAATTGGATCCAACCTCCTTTGCCCGAGTCCACCATGTGCTGCAAGGATTCCCCCCTTGTTGATAGAGGGAATTATAGTTCCATCACCAAGGTTGAATCACATATTTTTCCTAAAACAATCAATCTAAGTATGAACTGAGGATTTAGTCCATACTGAGAATGACATCATAAGGCCTCAAGTCCACTACCAAGATATCCCAACCAAAACTCTTGCCTCCAAGAGTTAGGTCACACTGTCGGTATGAGTGTGTGGTCATTATATCTCCCCCAGTAGGAGTCTCTAAATGTGAGGATCAAGTCGAAATTTTAACCAGAACCTCTAGGTATCAAGAAAGAAAAGTGGCTGGAAAATACATCACAAGTATAAGTGTCTATCAATACTACAAATAAAGTATAAAGACATAGATCATACAATGAATCATCATTGGAGTCCTATGGTTATAATCCTCAACAACCTACAACTATCTCCTACCCTTCCCTCCAGCTCCCGGAGTTTGGTATTGAACACCCGGAGGTGGTGGTGGTAACACATCAAAATTTCAACCACCTCCTACCACTTACCCACATCTCTTTGCACGTACGCCACATGATGGATATTTATTCTCTCACTTCTTCCTTTTCCTTGGCGATTCATCAACTGCCTCTCTAACTGTAGTATGAATAGTGGGACAATCTCACATGAGATGCCCCCTTTTTCCAACAAGCATAGCAATGCATTTTCGATAGGTCCTTCTGACCCTGATTCCTGGGTGATCATTGCCTTGGAAGCCTATGATATACGTTCGAACCCCATGCTTCATCAACTAGTTCCAAAAGATCCATCCACAAGTCATTCTGGAAAGCTGCATCCACCTAAACTACTGGAGGTGGGTCTTCTAACTGATCACTAGGAGAAACCATCACCTATTGATCATTTTGAAGAGAAACTGTTCTATGAGTGTCTCCCATCAAGGAGGCCTCATCGTGCATCAGGCCAAAATCCTGATCTTGCTGTGGAAACCTCACTGGAAGGAATTGTGAACACATCCTGAGGAGAACAACATGTATCATAGTTAAAAGAGTATAAATAGTGAGATGACTCAAGAAAGACATGGAAATCACAAACCATTACTATATGATGCATGTTCCTTTATTTCCCTGCAACTATTTTTTATGTACCAAGTCATAAAACAGGTTCCAAGAGTCCTGGTGTATGGATACATCAATATCCGCACCAACACTAGAGTCCCTGGCCTGAAATCCAAAATCAAAACACTTAACACTATTGTACCAAACCAATCTCACAGCCACTCGGTCCTAAGGTAGAATTGACCTCCTTTGATACCACTCTTTCACAACCCATCCATGAGGCTCATGTCATGACTACCCCAAGCCCACCTATGATAGACTAGGGGATGAAAACAAGTGATGAGTAGGCATGTCCCACAAACGAGAGGAATTTTCCTAAGAACCTGTACACACACACCCAACTCCAAGACACATGGCTGGAGAGTGAAAACACTAAGTAAAGAAAATGAATGAATAATACTACAACCCCAAAAAAAGTATGATAGAATGTAAAGTAATAAAGTGAAACCAGGCCAAAAATGAGCCCACTAAAAGAAAGACAATTGTAATGTTTGACCTGAAAACAAGGGCACTGAAGATACTGTAGGAAACTGGCGGAAACACCTCAGCTCATCTAATCTCACAAGGCACCATCCGGTCATGGTCCTAGTCCTGCTCTACCAAGGGCTCCACCAAAGCATTGGAAAACTTTACAAGACACGAAACGTGTAGGAAAAGACCACAAAGCGGTGAGTGAAATAATACTCAGTAGGGGACCCTGCAAACCACAAAGTAAAATACCATAAAGGAAACACCACCAAGAAGGTGAAGTCAACTCAACACAGGTATATGTCAACAACACACATAACAAGAACATATATTTATACTCTTAAAGGATTCCAAGATGCAAATTCTCATTGACTACCAACCATATGGTTCCACTCATAGTACACTCGATTTTGGGAGATCCCACTCCTTGAGCTATCTGATAGTAAACACATAGAAAATGTCTACCAAAAGTATCCAAGAGAACATTTGGTCTCGATACATCACGATGTTTTCCTAAGACGCTTGGTCTCACTAAGATAAGGAATCTCAATATCGTAGTCAATCCTTGGTAACATGATTCTGCTCAAGGCACGCTCATTATGAGGGAACTCGCTCCATGAGCTATGAAGTCATCAGAAACCCTCACAGGAGGTCCCGCTGAACTTGGGACCCTCCCAAAGAGAAAAAATTGGTCAAAGGTCATGAAATACAGATAGGGGATTCTGAATAATACCACGATCCCAATCTATATTACCCATCATCATAGAGGATTCTCAAATAATACCATAAACCCTACGATGCATCTCATAACTTAGGGGATTTTAAAGAATTCTGTGAACCCTATGATATGGCGCACTAGATTGAGGATTAATGCCCTATTCTTGGAGGCCACACCAATACCCAAATAACTCCATCTGGGGTGATAGAGTATCACTCTAGTTCCAAGGAGGATTTTCAACTCTATTTGGGACTCATCTCTCGAGGGGATTTCCATGGAATGTCGTACCAAACCCTCGAAGGAAAAACCAAGGAGAGACTCCACACCTATAATGGTCCTTACTAACACCCCAATAATTCTTCTCAAAAGGACCAACTCATCATGAGTGTCCCAATGCCGCAAACAACTCATCAATCAGGCTTATGATTTGAAAGTTATTACTCTTTTTGTAAAAAGGGGTTAGTTAGGTTTAGGTCCGATCTGACCCAGGTTCGCCAACTTGACCCAGTCTGATGGGCCAGGATCGGTTCGGCTAGGCCCATCCAAGTTCATTGTGCCAACCCAACCTACTGAAGCGGCCCAGCCCGATGACTCCAGCCCCACCCGCTCCGAGCAGTCCAGTTTGTCCGCCCAAGATATGACAACCCGCTACACCCCTCAACGTCACACGACTGGCTTGACCGACCATTGTTTCCGCACATTCCCCGTGACCTAAGCCATGAGTCCAAACCCTCCCTCCGTGGTGGCTTCCGCTACCACTACGAAGTAATGCCAGATTGCGCCACACCAAAACTCAACTGGCCCCACGTGTCACCGCGGCCTGCGCCTGTGAGCTGGTGGGACCTTCCTTGGGCCACCAAACGCGCTCTGGTGGTCAGTTCTTCGATCTGGAAGAGGTTTTGGGATCCTTGGTCTGCATTATTCATCTCTTAGGGTTCGAATCCTCATTGAGATCCACCACAGTAAAAATTCATTCAAGCGACGATATCTCCCACACCGCCTTGATCCGTTCTCCACAGTCGTTAATGCACCTCCATTGTGCCGTGTCCATTCTAGATCCAAGATGTCCGATCGTTGCACCAAGAAACTATTGTGCAAAGATCGATCATTCGTTAACCCGT
Organism: Viscum album; assembly: GCA_963277665.1. NCBI lineage: Eukaryota > Viridiplantae > Streptophyta > Magnoliopsida > Santalales > Viscaceae > Viscum > Viscum album. The sequence goes on from OY728138.1 coordinate 381,978,345, forward strand.
GAAGAACATGAAGAACGTGGGGGGGGGAGCACACTAAGAAACCTGAGGATCGAACCTCTGATGTTTGTTCATTCCGGCCTCAATTTGATATATTAGAAGGATAAAAAAAATGATTAACAAACCAAAAATCAATCAAGTGATCATCAATCCCCAATAAATTCCGCAAGGTGAAACCCATCCCGAAATAATACACATGATTCGTGAATCGATCCGTTCATCGTTCGATTCACATTCGCTGTAGGAATTAAAAGATGGGGAAATGATGGAATTTAAATAACAACCCCTAACTCAAGTTTGATAGCTTGAAGATGTAGACTGAAGTCGCATCGCCATGTTAGTTCTTGTTCTGCCAACGTTTGTCTATTCGTCGCCACTTGATTGAATCCTGACCTCCGATCCATCAACACCAGTGAGAGAGCCTCCTCCTCCTTGCCTTAGGTAAACCCCTGGGTTATATATATATTATATAGCATTATGAATTCTAACACTGGGTCCTACTCTTGATTAATAGAGGAAACATGTTAACGCATTAATGCCTTTCATCATTACTATTTCTCTTTGAAACAACATCGCCACACTGCTTCATTTATGAAAGGAGAATGGGTTGCTCTGTCGCTGTGTCCCAGTGTCACCACACTTCGAAATGTTAAAAGGAAATAAAAATAAAAATTGTTATGTTTAATTTTGTTTCCTTTAAAATGTTCAAAAATTAACCTTTACCCTTGACTCGTGCAGGTCAAGGTTAGGATCCACCTAAAGAAATCACATCCCTATGAGCCCAATAATACTCTCAGATTTCTAATCTGAGTTACCATTTATGAGTTATAAGGATTTGAAAAATAAAATAATCATTATTTAATTATTTTATTTACGATCAAGTCCAAAAAACTACTTTCCACTATTGGCCCGCACCAACCAATGTTAGGCTCCACCGAAGGAAAGCACACCCTCAAAAGCTCAACGGTGGTATGATATTTTCAATCAGAGTCACTGCTCATGAGTTACAAGGACTTCAAAAAAATAAAATAATTTTATTTAATAATTTTATTTACGGTTATTCTATTTTCAGGGTTTCTCACTGGAGGCCTGCGTCGAGTAAAGTTAAGTCACTCCTAGGGTAAAACCACCATCCTAAATGCAACGGTTCCCTTGGATTTCTAATCCAATCACCCATTTAAGAGTTATTCCACTTTTTCATCAAAAATGCTTACATGTGATATTTAAAAACATAACAATTTTCGATGATTTATTCGATGCACTTAGGTCCTTATAATCACACGCCGTCTGAGTTCATGGTCTCGTAATTTTTACTAGAATTTTTTAGAAATATAACTAGGAAAATATGAGTCATTAAACATATAGTACTATGATGCATAATATAGCTGATCTAATAAATACATCTATACTATCCTCGACCCTCATAGTCAGGACTCATGTCCTTTGTCCCATAGATCTATATGTCCTGCATGATACCTCGTCCAATCAAAGTCTCTATTCCCTTATATCTTTAGGGAATGAAATGAAGGTAATTGACTGGGCAGGTTAGGAATGGGCTAAAGGAATCCGAACCACCACATAACTCTGTCTTTCTAATGCCACTCGACAATATGAAAATAAATAAATGGAACCATGTAGGAGTCAGTAGAAAGAATCTCTGTAAAATACTATGGAAGACTTTGAATGATATCATCATTATATGTAATCCATTTAATCTTAAAGAAAAAATAAATAATCAATTAATAACTAAAGATATGTACAATAAAGAATAAAGCTTTAACTATATAAATAATAACCACTTGTTGAAGTTGGTTCCCTAAAACCAACTTCTGTGTACATTATGATAAACATATATTCATTTTTTAGAATATTAATAAACTAATTATCACATCATGATTGTTCTTATGCGTGACATAGTATGTGATAATGTCCTAAGAGTATCTGTCACACTAAAAGGTCATAACAGTTCCCCGCTATGATGAGAACCTAGAAGTGCTATGACACTATTGTTGAATATATGTTCTATAGTCGGATGAAATTATTTGAGGGAAAAAAATGATACAGGCTATCATGGGTGGAGACTCATTAGACTTTGAGGCACCTTCCCATGGTTTATTCCCTTGGTAATATCCAATAGGATATTATGAGAATGAGACCTGCCAGTAGGAAATCCACATTTATATGTGTCATTGGATGTTCTTATTTGCAGAAAAGTGTATTGGTCCTTATAATTTCAGATTATTATTAATGAGTATTATGATTCATGCACATAGATGTATTGGCGAAAACCATGACGACAGATGTTCACGGTGAAGTAGGATTTGTTGGGTACTTTATGAGTAATATTACATTTGTAACACCCCGAGATTCCACTCTACGCTTCTCTTTCAATAATCCAATAGCTTGCATTGTACGCAAGTTCGAGATTCTAACACACCGCGACCAATCAAAATAGCAATTATGAATAGTAATACCCACTTTTTGAAATTATATATATTTTATATTTCAAAATTGACTTCATTTTTGGATTCAGAATATCGAAATTAGCCTATGTTGAATTTTTGGTATTTTTCTGAGAACATCCAATTTTTTATGAATAGTGAAAAATACTTAAAAACAACTTTTTTAATCAAAATAATTTATAGTGATAAATTATAATATTGATTGGTTTTAAAGTATAATTAGAACATATTTTTACCATTTTATCCAATGGTGGTCATTAGAATTAATTTCACTTTGAAATTGGACATAAACAATTGCCAATCTTTTGATATATATTGTTTCTTAAAAACACGCTATTTGTTGTGACAACGGGAATTAATTATAAAATTAATTAATTCAACTTATATGTTTGGAATTTTGTAAAATATAAATAATTTTTTAATTCGGAAAATCAATTATATCTTAGGGTGAAATTTTGATATTGTTCTGAAAAACTTCAATTTTTGATGAATAGTGAAACCACTAAGTGGTAGTTAAAAAACTGATTTTTCATTTAAATGAAACATTACCACTTCTGTGATTTGATTTTCAAAAATCCGACATACATGGTTTTCATTAGGAAGTAAAATGTGGTTCAATGGGATTAAAATATTTTTTTGGTGAATAGTAACTTTTAAGTTTAATTAATCGCGATTAAAGGTAATTAGTGAAATTTAAGGTAAAGATAATGTTATAATAATATGAAATGACCTTGACACATGTCATACCCCTATTGTATGAGTCATGGCCGACCAAGAAAACCAATGGGTCAACTTGGGGACGCCATGAAGCCACTTTGGTAGGAAAATGACATTAAAAACTTTTTATTTAATGTTAAAATAAAAATGTCACAAATATGAGTTGTTTTACTAATTTTTTTTAAATGGGGTTATACAAGTCATATTTTTGACTATAAATATTAATTAGAAATATAAAAAATTTTCCTACATCATAATAATTTTTTTATAATTTTTAGATATTAAATAAATTAAATTATTTATGACACCATGATGATGCAGCGATTACCTCATTAATTAACGATTTAAATAAAATAAAAAGATAATGTAAAATCTAAGACTTACACTTGTCAAAAACATATTGGATGAGTATATTTAGAACCCTTATCACCTTATCCTCTAAATATATAAGTTTGGGACCTTTAAAATCCGAAACTCATTATATAATAAAGTAACATTTCATGACTTTCCAAGAGTGCCCCTCCTCTCCTCTTATAAAAGGCCCCCACCACTACCTCCTTATTCACACCTTCCAAGCCATTTGGCTCGGGAAACCTCTGCCCAAATACTCTTTAAACTTCCCTATCTTACTCCTAGAAGCCTCACTTTGGGCATAATTCTTCCCAAGGAAGCCTTTGGCTCAAATCAAAAAGAGTTACCCGATTTTAAAGGTAGTGTTTTCTCTTGTGTTCTTAAGATTTATTTTGCTTCTCCAACCCCCTAAACTCTTTTTATTAATTACTTTGTAACAACACCAGTATCCTCAATATACTAGGATGTTTTTATGATAAGTATTTGATTTACACTTACACAAACCTTCGTCTAATGGTTAAAGAACACACTGTTTCTGTGGGTGGTGAAATACTGCCTCACGAAACGATGATTGTTCAATATTCTTTTAACACCTCTAATGGTGGAAATATTGATGACAATATTTTCATATATGATATATATATATTATGTTTATGTTTTCCTTATGCTTCTGTATTTCTCATTTATGCCATACTTTATGATTTCCATTATGGGTGAACACGATAATTTCCTTTTAGGAAGTGCGGACTACCGCCCCCCCAAAGTGATTTGAATCCTTAATGCCATATGTGGGATGTATAAAGGATGGAGTAAATGGTATTATAAATTATATCATACTGTAATTATAGTATAACTTTATATAATTATAATTTCATTCCATTAAATACGAAGTAGAAATGAAAGTAGCGTTCATGCATACGTACGGCTTACCGTCTCCATGAACGGTGCATTTCATTTCTTACCTCTAAAGGTTATGTACTATTATAAATGAATGTATATAATGGATATATATTATGTATATGATATCTACATCATGAATATAATTATGTATATAATGTATATTTCACCACATGAACAACTTGTAATTATAAGAAGTTTATTTTTGACTCAAGTACCGAAGATCGACAAAACGACCGTTATTAACTTAATTAATTACATAATGTTCATAACATGGTAATAAGTGATATAAAAGGAATAATGAACTTGAAAAAGGTTCTTAAGCAAGTAAAAATTAAATCTATTTTATTATTCATAAGATTAAAGAACGATCGATTCAATTCGGACACGAGGTAAGGGAATTTCTTAACCCAATTTCCATTCTTTGGGTTAATCTCCTAATTTCAAATTATGTTATGATATTATTATGTCCTATCTTGTATTTGTACTTTCTTCATGCACACTTATATTTAATACACATAATATATCTATTTTATTTAAAAAAATGATCTTAGTAAGGACTTCGTCTCAATATCCTTTCATTGAGGCATATTTTATTTTATACACAACTTTTTTATACGGTGTATAAACCCATCTGACTTTTACGTTTATTCAAAAGGAATTTTTTTTATATGAAGAATTTTAATAAATGACAAAAGGGAATGTTTTTTTCCATACATATGCGGTGAAAAAGACTTCTCCACCGTCGTGACCACTATTTGAGTTTCATCTTCCTCTACAAGCCATAACTTTTTTTTAATGAAAAATAGATACAAAGTTTTAATTTTCTTTTATTTTGGTATTGAAAATGGTTTTGAAAGTGTTTTTATTATATCAATGTTTTGTATTGATATCTTGTGATTGAAATGTGGAAATGTTATGTTCCCTTTATGCATGTTTTATGTGATACGATTATGTTGGGGTTTATGATATGTTTAAACCTATTCATATAAGGAATGCATTGGACTAAATAAGTGACGGTTGGAGCCCGCTATAGCTCCTCGATGCATCGGAAGGTCTCATGAGACAATCTAGTGTCTTGGCACGAGGCCTTGAAAAAATCTTATTTTTGGTCTTGGCACGAGGACTTGGCTACGTGGTTATGATAGTCTGGAATTATGCATTCCATCATTATAAAAGTGGTTATTGATATTGCATGTGATTATTCAACCAGTAGAATATCAATGTGAATAAGTAAATGGAATTATCTCATTTTACTTTTGCCATATTATGTTGAAGTTCAAGTTTAAAAGGCTTTTGTTTTAGTTATACATTGCCTTAAATTTTTATGTTTATTTATGAAAGCTTCCGCTATATTTTTATCCTTACTGAGAATCTGAGCTCACCCCTTTCAATGTTTTAATTTTTCTAGGATGTGATGAAGTATATTATGAATGACCTGTAGGGATAGTATGAGGGGATATGAATAAATGATGTTTTTTTTTAATTTTGTTTTATTTTACGATGTAATGTAAGACTTATGAATGTTTCTAGTGTTTCCAAGGCTACTAAACTAATCGGTCTTTCGAGACTTGGTCTTTTTGTGATCATTCCAATGTTATGGAATAATGAACCGACTCTGGGTAACTGGGGTTGGGGCATTACAGTTGGTATCAGAGACAGTTTAGTACTAACCTTGGAAGATAGATTTAGAAAAAGTATGATTAGAGCACATAGCCATAAGATAGACTTTGAGGATTAATATAGAATAACTTCCTAGAATTTTGTTGTTGTAGAGATTTTGTGAGTTTTCTGAGCAATACATACCTGTCTGGATACAAGCAGGTAGAGGCGGCTCTGGCACAGATATACCTAGGGGTAAAACCCGAAAACACCGCTTTGAGCTAGACTCGAACGGGAACTGGTGCACGACAACGGGCCTTGCTGCACTCTTGGTTACGACACTCCCGAGGGATATGCTTAGGATAAATCACATTTTCATTACAAACCATTATGAAGGGTTTATGAGTATATACTTTCTGAAAGAAAACATTTTTATGATTATGGATTATATCCATAAACTGTTCAATTTTTGTTAAGTGTTTTACAAGTAGGGAATTATGTATTTTGATTCATAAACTAATCTAGTTTATGCCATTGTTTATAAATGGCGCCTAGTGGGAGGAATGTAAACCGTATAAATGAATTCACTCCATGTAGGGATTTCCCTCCTACTCAAGATAATTATTGTGGAGCTGGAGATACAACTGTTGTCGATCAACTTATCACCATACTGGGACAACTCACTCAGGTTATGAATAATAACCTTACTCGTATGAAGCACCCTGATCTGCAACGTAGAGGATCAATGTTAGAAAGCATCATGAGGAAACAACCGCCAACATTTAATGGGGGTACAAATCCATTAGTAGCTGAGCAATGGATAAACTCCTTAGAGAAAATATTCCACGCCTTGGGGAGTAGCGAAAGGGAGAAGGTCATCATGGCAGTTTACCGCCTCACTGGAGATGCTGATCAATGGTGGTCATTGATTCAAAATACAAAGGAAGATAATGAAGTATAAAATATGGAATAGAGGGATTTCAAAGATCTTTTCTTAGAAAAGTACTTTCCTCATGACCATCGAGCAGATATGGAAAGACAATTTCTGAGTCTGAGATAAAATGAGGATGAGAATGTCGCAAAGTATGAGGCCAACTTTACAAGGTTAGCGAGGTATGCTGCAGATTATATATGTAACCAAAGAATTAAGATTGATTGTTTCTTTGATGGGTTAAAACCATTTCTCCGTTGAGCTTTAGTATCACAATCCTTCTCATCATACGAAGATATTGTCTCGTGTGCTATCAAGACAGAAAAGGAATTCTCTAAGTCTTATGACAACAAAGTAAAGGAAGAGAAGAAGAGAAAGGTGGAACAAGAGACATATAAAGGGAAAAAGGGAAAGAAGGATTTTCCATTATGTGATAATTGTGGGAAGAATCACCCCGGTTCTTGCCTAAAAGGAATGAGATTTTGTTATAAATGTGGAGAAAAAGGTCACCAGGCATGTGATTGCAAGGGAAAGAAAGAGGCTATCAATGTTGAATGCTTCAATTGTAGGGAAATGGGGCATTATGAAAATGAATGTCCTAAGATTCAGGGAAAATTACCTCAGAAAAGGCCAAGGGATCATGGAAAATCTTATGTTGTTACTACAGTTGAAGTGGAATAATTAATGTATTGGTGGTTTTGGACTCAAGGATTATATTCTAGTTATAAGAATAATGTGATATATATAAGGATTGTACTGCAGTACTTGTTTTTTTTCATTAAGGTTTTAATATGATGAAGGAAATCATATTTTTAGTATGTGACAATAAGAGAAACTTTACTTTGTTTGTGGAATCTGATGTTACAATTGATTTTGGAATTTAGAGACCTTTTAGAGAAAGTCTGGACAGAGGTATTTTGGATAACTATAAAGGTTGGAATGGATTAAGTGGAACCTTGGATAGTATTGTTTAAGGTTAAAACATTTCTGAAGATTATTTTTGGAATATTATAATAATATAGTTTTAGGAAAAGGACAACCTGCAGGTTGGGGGATAACCCGTCGCGTCAGACAAAGCTGCAGGAATCGAACCCACAACCATAGTGCGACAGACCTTTATTACCTAACACTAACCTACAAGAAGTCCCTGGTTATTAAAAAATAGTTTTCATAATCTAAATGTTATGTGTTAATATTTTGAACCTTGTACGATTAGGATAAATATAATATTTTTTGAGTTCTATTATGTTTTTGAGTGAAAGATGAGTTTGTGGTAGAAATTAGTTGAAGGTTGAAACTCTACTTGTCAAGCATAAATATATATATACCTATCTCTTATGCTATGAATAAATTAATTCTTAAACTTTAGTAAAGGGATATTAAAACAAAAAAAATGTGTTATCCTAATACCTTATGTTTTGTTGAACTGATGATATTTTAAATCAACATAGATTGAAGGCTTTGAGGACCTCAATTTTACACTTGTTTGTGATTGATGACCTCAATCACTCCCTACAAATATTTACGTTTTTCCTCCAATTATATGTCTCTAATTTCCACCAATGTTGTCCTTATCGAGATCATAATTTGGTGGTGACTTTTTCATTTCCCTTTCCCTCTTATTAAGGCTAAATTTTATTAACCTTATTTCCGATGTGGGGTTTCCACAAAGGTATTTTCTATTTTCAACCTTTTATTTTCAAAGAAAAATTTCAAATTGCGAGGATGGAATTTATTGAAGGAGGGGAGAATGTAACACCCTGAGCTTCCACGCTACGCTTCTCTTTCAATAATCCAATAGCTTGCATTGTACGCAAGTTCGAGATTCTAACACACCGCGACCAATCAAAATAGCCATTATGAATAGTAATACCCACTTTTTGAAATTATATATATTTTATATTTCAAAATTGACTTCATTTTTGGATTTGGAATATCGAAATTAGCCTATGTTGAATTTTTGGTATTTTTCTGAGAACTTCCAATTTTTTATGAATAGTGAAAAATACTTAAAAACAACTTTTTTAATCAAAATAATTTATAGTGATAAATTATACTATTTATTGGTTTTAAAGTATAATTAGAATATATTTTTACCATTTTATCCAATGGTGGTCATTAGAATTAATTTCACTTTGAAATTGGATATAAACAATTGCCAATCTTTTGATATATATTGTTTCTTAAAAACACGCTATTTGTTGTGACAACGGGAATTAATTATAAAATTAATTAATTCAACTTATATGTTTGGAATTTTTTAAAATATAAATAATTTTTTAATTTGGAATATCAATTATATCTTAGGGTGAAATTTTGACATTGTTCTGAAAAACTTCAATTTTTGATGAATAGTGAAACCACTAAGTGGTAGTTAAAAAACTGATTTTTCGTTTAAATGAAACATTACCACTTCTGTGATTTGATTTTCAAAAATACGACATACATGGATTTCATTATGAAGTAAAATGTGGTTCAATGGGATTAAAATATTTTTTTGGTGAATAGTAACTTTTAAGTTTAATTAATCGCGATTAAAGGCAATTAGTGAAATTTCAGGTAAAGATAATGTTATAATAATATGAAATGACCTTGACACATGTACCAAACCTATTGGATGAGTCATGGCCAACCAAGACCATCAATAGGTCAACTTGGGGACCCCATGGAGCCACTTTGGTAGGAAAATGACATTAAAAACTTTTTATTTAATGTTAAAATAAAAATGTCACAAACGTGAGTTGTTTTACTAAAACAATTTTTAAATGGGGTTATACAAGTAATATTTTTGACTATAAATATTAATTAGAAAGATAAAAATATTTCCTACATCATGATAATTGTTTTAGAATTTTTATACATTAAATAAATTAAATTATTTATGACACCATGGTGATGCATCGATTACCTCATTAATTAAAGATTTAAATAAAATAAAAATATAATGTAAAATATAAGCCATAAACTTGTCAAAAACATATTGTATGAGTATATTTAGAACCCTTATCACCTTATCCTAGAAATATATAAGTGCGGGACCTTTAAAATCCGAAACTCATTATATAATAAAGTAACATTTCATGACTTTCCAAGAGTGCCCCTCCTCTCCTCTTATAAAGGCCCCCACCACTACCACCTTATTCACACCTTCCAAGCCATTTTTATTGGCAAACCTCTGCCCAAATAATCTTTAAACTTCCCTCTATTACTCTTAAAAGACTCACTTTGGGCATAATTCTTCCCAAGGAAACCTTTGACTCAAATCAAAAAGAGTTACCCGATTTTAAAGGTAGTGTTTTCTCTTGTGTTCTTATGTTTTATTTTGCTTCTCCAAACCCCTAAACTATTTTTATTAATTTCCTTTGTAACAACACCAGTATCCTCAATATACTAGTATGTTTTTATGATAAGTATTTGATTTACACTTACACACACCTTCGTCTAATGGTTAAAGAATATACTGTTTCTGTGGGTGGCGAAATACTGCCTCACGAAGCGATGATTGGTCAATATTCTTTTAACACCTCTAATGGTGGAAATTTTGAAGACAATATTTTCATAAATGATAAATATATTATGTTTATGTTTTCCTTATTCTTCTGTATTTCTCATTTATGGCATACTTTATGATTTCCATTATGGTTAAACGCGATAATTTCATTTTAGGAAGTACGGACTACCGCCCCCTCAAAGTGATTTGAATCGTTAATGTCATATGTGGGATGTATAAAAGATGGAGTAAATGGTATTATACATTATATTATACTATAATTATATTATACCTTTATATAATTATAATTTCATTACATTAAATAATAAATAGAAATGAAAGTAGCGTTCATGCGTACGTACGGCTTACCGTCTCCATGAACGGTGGATTTCATTTCTTACCTCTAAATGTTATGTAATATTATAAATGAAAATATATACTGGATATATATGATGTATATGATATCTAAATCATGAATATAATTATGGATATAATGGATATTTCACCACATGAACAACTTGTAATTATAAGAAGTTTATTTTTGACTCAAGTACCAAAGATCGACAAAACGACCGTTATTAACTTAAATAATTACATAATGTTAATAACATGGTAATAAGTGATATAAAAGGAATAATGAACTTGAAAAAGGTTCTTAAGCAAGTATAAATTAACTCTAGTTTATTATTTAGGAGATTAAAGAACGATCGAGTCAAGTCGGACATGAGGTAAGAGAATTTCTTAACCCAATTTCCATTCTTTGGGTTAATCTCCTACTTTCAAATTATGTTATGATATTATTATGTACTATCTTGTATTTTTACTTTCTTTATGCGTACTTATATTGAATAAAAATAATAGATCTATTTTATTTAAAAAAATGATCTTGGTAAGGACTTCGTCTCAATCTCCTTTCATTGAGGCATATTTTATTTTATACACAACTTTTTTTTATACGGTGTATAAACCCCTCTGACATTTATGTTTATTCAAAAGGAATATTTTTTATACGAAGCATTTTACTAAATGACAAAAGGGAATGTTTTTTTCCATATGTATGCAGCGACAAATACTTCTCCACCGTCGTGACCATTATTTGAGTTTCATCTTCCTCTACAAGACGTAACTTTTTTTAAATGAAAAATAAATACAATGTTTTAAATTTATTTTATTTTGGTATTGAAAATGGTTTTGAAAGTGTTTTTATTATATCAATGTGTTTTATTGATATCTGGTGATTGAAATGTGGAAATGTTATGTTTCCTTTATGCATGTTTTATGTGATACGATTATGTTATGGTTTATGATATGTTTAAACCTGTTCATATGAGGAATGAATTGGACTTAATAAGTGATGGGTGGGCCCGCTATAGCTCCTTGATGCATCGACAGGTCTCAGGAGACAAACTAGTGTCTTGGCACGAGGCTTTGAAAAAAATCTTATTTTTGGTCTTGGCACATGGCCTTGGCTACGTGGTTATGATAGTCTGGAATTATGCATTCCATCATTATGAAAGTGGTTATTGATATTGCATGTGATTATTCGACCAGTAGAATATCCATGTGAATAAGTAAATGGAATTATCTCATTTTACTTTTTCCATATTATGTTGAAGTTCAAGTTTAAAAGGCTTTTGTTTTAGTTATACATTGGATTAAATGTTTATGTTTATTTATGAAAGCTTCCGCTCTATTTTTATCCTTACTGAGCATCTGAGCTCACCCCTTTCAATGTTTTAATTTTTCCAGGATGTGATGAATTATATTATGAATGACCAGCAGGGATAGTATGCGGGGATATGAAGACAAGATGTTTTTTTAGTTTTGTTTTATTTTACGATGTAATGTAAGACTTATGAATGTATCTAGTGTTTCCAAGGCTACTAAACTAATCAGTCTTTCGATAGTTGGTCTTTTTGTGATCATTCCAATGTTACGCAATAATGCACCGACTCTAGGTAACTAGGGTCGGGGCGTTACAACATTAATGAATAATACGAGAAAGGATTTGTACCTTATGTTTATTAACAGAATTTAATGTCAAAATTTCTCTGATAGAAATGATATAGCCTTAATAAATCCATGGACATGGTGTTCTAAAGGCAAGTTCATTTTCCAGGAAGTCAAGGAAAGATACATTGATCACATAGTTTGATGGAACCAACATGCAACCTACTTGACTAGAGATATCAGGATAAATGGATTATATTATGAAGTAAGCATTTGTTTGAGGTGTCATGTCATTATGGCATTAACTTCTTTCTCTATGCGTGCCTTGACACATTACTAGATACTAATCTTGGACTTTAGACAACTTCTCATAATTCCTCTATGAAAGAGGCCTTGAGGGTCACACATTATGTGTATCGATAATCTCAGTTAAATAATATATATATATTATTATTTATTTAATATGTTGAATAAATATTATTCTCTTATATGGTTTAATAATTATTCATGTATGCTTGATCACATATAAATATTTATTTTCTATTTAGTAAATATAATATTTATTTATTTACTGGTGAATAATATAGTGATATATAGTTAATCAATAAATAGTCAATATTCATGTCTGATAAATATTATGGAGGAATAGACGACTGCGTTTTTAGTTTTAGTGAGAAATAATAAATATTGAATATTAATTGATTAAATAATATTTAATTATAGTTCACAAGTTACGCACATGTTGATAAATAGTTATATTATTATTATTATTTTACATGGGGTTTATCTAGGATTAAATAAATAATTAAGGGCACTTGTGCAATTATTTTTATTTAACCCTAGAGATATATAAACCCAGTTATATTATTTTCTCATTAAGACAATTCATTTGTCTTGGTTGTGCAAAACGGATTTGAAGAAATTTCTCAAACATAGAGAGATCCCTTCTCTAAGAACACTCCCAAGAACATAGAGAGATCCTACTCTACCAGATAAAGGATAATGCTTTGGAAGCAGTTCTCGAAGAGATCAAAGGAATATGGTAAAATAAAAAGTATCTTATATGCTAGAAACCAAAGATTCCATCAGTGATGCCATGAGATTTGTGGAACATGAGTGGATCACCACTAGAGTAAATCTACACTTGGTATCTATAATGCAATAACAGTGGACTAAAAATCTATCACCAATTTCATAAATGAAGAATTAATTACTTAAAGGTAATTCTTTATTTAGTTAAATTAATTATAAATAATATGTGATGATCCTCCCTCAAGTCCTGAATTAATTTCTATTATCTGATTCTTTGATTTAGTTCCACTGATCACGTCGTTCAACATTGTGTTAAATCTCAAATTAATCATCAATCATGGAAAATAGTAGATTTGTGCACCACCCATTGCATGCTTCTACTATGCTATGAATCTATAAGTGGTATCTGAGTGGTCACAGAATTATATATAATTATTTAAATGTCTTTGGATATTTACACAATTTAATTTATTTTTTCAATTTAATTTTAATCGTTATGTTAATTTTAATTGTGAGATCTATTTATTCCTCCTTCATTTCTCATAGATCTAATCAAGATGTTTAAATTTATGATTAAAATAAAACCAAGGAACTCATCTGGATGTACAAAGGTTTATGGTCAGACAACACCAGACTACACACCATGTAACCAGAGTTAAATGTTAGGTAGTCACATTCAACACAATAGAATTGATTTAGAAATAAATATAATATTATGAATTAATTATTGAATTAATTACATGCTTAATGCACCTCATGTTGTCCATAATTTAATGCTATATAGTCATCTAGAATACATGACATGTATACCACGTACACATCGTGTAGTCCCTTTGAGTCACAGATGGACCGTGTATTCCATATACGACCTATCTGACTAGTGATCGTGTAAATCAGAGTTCACACGGCGTGTGGCACATTATACACACCATGTAATCCAAATTTTATAAGGCATGGATTACATGATGAGTCTTTAGGCATGTGTCTCAGATAGATGATGAGAGGTGTACATGCTGGGTATATCAGATCTACACATTGTGTTCTTATACAAAGTCATACAGATTTAAAATTTATTTATTTGACTATGTAAACCTTGATACATGTACTTGTGTGTGGTCATAAATATAGAACACACCATGTGATATATTTTAATATACATAAATATTTAAACTTTTAATTAATATCTATATAATATTCAGATAAGAATATCATGTATGAGTTGTATTACAAGTTTTTACTCTATGTGCATTTTATCATAACACGTGACCGAAAAATAATGTAATTCATATAATCATCCATGAATTACACGTTGTGAAAGTATGTGATAAGTCATGTATGACATATGTCACAAGATTAAAATAGTATACGAGTATAATACAGGTTGGGAAGAATCAGACTGGTATTCACCATATTTACTCCAAGGTAAATTTATGTACAATGTTAATTTTATATTAATATATTTTATTTATTTAAAATTATAATGGATGATAATCTCAAGGAAATTCAGATGAAAATTCATATAAATGGACTGATTAATTAAAGATAATAGTTAATCAATTCCAGTATGGTTTATCTTTAATAAGAATTATTAATAAAGGAATGCTAGTTTTATTAAATGCATAATTCGTTTCATGCATATGGATAATCATGAGCTATACCAAACCTTTTGTATGTGATTGGTTTCATTTAATTAATTATTAAATTAATTTTTTTGCATGTGTTTCTTCTCTTCTTTATTTATGTAGGGAATGCTTTCCCATGATTTCTTTTATGTAAACCCCATTTTCCCATCACTTGAATGTGAGTAAAAGGCATATGTAATAGATGGAACTCCCAAGCTAGTGGAGTTAGTTCAAGTTCATAGCTAAGGAAAAACCAATATGAGGAGATATATACATGGACATGTGGAAAGATGCAACACAAACCTTAATTGGTTTAAGGTGTTCTCCCCTAGTTCAATGATTAGTTTATCAAATACAAGATAAACTAAACACTAGTAAGTGTTCACGATCATACCACTTCATTATTTTATTTCTATCAGTTTCATGGTTATTTCATTATGGATGTCTTGTCATGGTAATATAATTAATTAATTAACAAGAATGCAAGATAGAACTCAAATAATCCATCTTATGCGTAAATACTATTTAAGACATGGTTAATCACATATGTAAATCCAATTAATATTAACAAGTATAAGATAAAGATAATAATTTTATATTTATGAATAAAAGGATAAAATACAATAATAAAATATTAAGTCAGTATAGCCTTCTAATAATTCGCTTAAAATTGAACAACAGTTCCAAGTGATTGACCAGGTATAGTTATAATGTTTTCAATTATCGGGGAATTATAACATGAGTTTTTGGGTTGACTTAAATTGGTTCACATCAAGGGTTGACTTTCAAAATAGGACTTTGTGTAAATGAGAGGAAAAGTATGAGGAAATCCAATTAACGATTTCAGGATTGGGGAGTTCACTCAGTAGATTAAGGAACTATGAGTTAATGTAGCTATAATTTGTAATTCCTACCAAAAACCATTCAAGTTTCTTGATCAACAATTTTTTGGGTAATGATAAGGGGAATATGGATCCTTTTCACTAGGATGTCCAAGAAATTGGATTTTTTGAAGCTAATGGTTAGGGATATTGGTTTTCAATAAAATAGTGGGAGAATAACAAATATAATATTTATTTATTTGTCTAAATTTTATCAGATAGATTAATAAAATTTTTCTTATCTTATTTTGTATAAACAATATTAAAATTACATTAAACATATCACTATGATCCGTACTTGATAAGGGAAACCCTATCACCGGAACAAATTCCCATGAGTGGAAAAAGCACCAAGATGTCATCCTTCTCCATGAAAGGAAATTGTATGTTCTAGAAGAACCTTTACCAGTTGTGCCAGGAAATAAGGCAAGTGATGAAGAGATATATCTTTATTAGAAACATGTGAATGATGCTACATATGTTCAGTGCTTCATTCTATCATCCACTTCCAATTATCATTTAAAGCAACATGAGGATATGGATTCCTAAATCATGATGTCTCACCTGCGAGACATCTATTTAGAGAAGGTGAGACAAGAGAGGTACGAGATCTCCAATTCTTTGTTTACAATATGCTTGGAGAATCTATTCTAGATGGGCCTCATGTAGTCAATCTTCTTGGCTACATTGAATGAATGGACATATTAGGGATTAAATTATCAGATTATTTTCATACAAATCTCATACTTTTATCACTACTTAAGACATTCTCCTGTTTTATTATTAATTAAAATATGATAAATAATGAGAAGATTCTTTTGAAACTTCATACTTTAAATTTCAAAGTGGATAAGGAAATAAGGAATGATAAAGTCACATTCCTTATGGTGAATAAGAAAAGGAATAACAAGGCAAAGGGGACCAAAACTTATAAATAGTACAATTCTCCTGAGAACCATCCTTTCAAGAAGAAGAAGGTCCATAGGTAGGGAAAGGAAAATGAGACAATATGTTTTTTATATTGAATACTATACCACTAGAATATGAATTACACCCATAAAAAAGGGGAACCTAAAGGTTTGTTGATTATAGAGTGAAATATTTCCATTTCTACACATTGGGTACTAGATACAGCATGTGGTGCTCACATATATATCCCAATTTAGGAACCAAGTAGATTCCAGAAGATTTCAAAAGGAGAGTTGGATCTGCAAGTTTCCAATAGTACAAGTATGGATGCTCTGGACATTGATGAATACCACCTTTCATTGAAAATGAGGGTGATTTTAGTTTTAAGATATTTTTATTATGTACCTACAGTTACCAAAAACGTAATTTATTTGTCATGTTTAGATACATATTGGTTTATCCTCAAATTTGGACATAAAAGTTGTTTCTTTTATAAGGAAAAGTTTTTTTTATGGTAAGGTACATTTAAACAACCATCTTTATGTATTAAATTATGAAAACAATGTGTTGGAAATTGATAATGAATCATGTTCACACGACTCATATAACACCCAGCTGTGACATTACCATCTTAGTCATGTAAATGAGAAGTGTTTGATAAAGCTATATCAAGATGTTTATTTAGAATCTTTTGTGTTAAAACCACTTGATGGATTTCATACTTGTTTACAAGGAAAAATTACCGAACCACCATTCAATGGACACGGTGAAAGGTCCATAGAATTTCCAAGATTTGTTATCAATGATGTTTGTGGAAAATTTCTAGTAGAAGATAGAGTTGGATATTATTACTTCACAACTTTTACTAATGACTTGAGTAGATATGGCTATATCTACTTGATAAGGTATAAGTTTGAGTCATTTGAAAAAATCAAGGAATTAAAGAATGGATTAGGTATGAAGATAAAGATACATTGATTAGATCTAGGTGGTGAATATCTTAACCAAGTGTTCATCAAATTTATACAAGAGTTTGTGATTCTATCTCAACTCACTCCACATTATACACTATAGTGGAATAGTGTTAGTGAAAGGAGGAATCGTACCATATTGGATATGGTAAGGTTGATGATGAGTTATCCAGATATTCCATTATTCTTTTGGGGTATGCATTAAAAACTACGACATACATATTAAAACAAGTTCCAAGTAAAATAAACAATGAAATTATCTAAGAGATATGAAGTGGAAAGAAACTCATGTTGTCATATACACATGTATGGGGTTGTGAGGATTTTTTTAAGGCCTTCTCAGAAAAAAACTAGCACCCCAGGATACGAAGTGTATCTTTATTGGGTATACCAAGGAAACAAAGGGATACTACCTACAAAACCCCTCAAACAAGAAATTGATAATCGCCAGACAAGCCATATTTCTTGATAGATATCACATCCTTAAAAAGGATAGTGGGAGTAAGATTGATTTCAATGAAGTTTATGCTCAAGATATACAAGATATAGTACAGAAACAGAGTCTATAGGTCCCTGTGGAAGAAATTGTTCCTGAAAAAAAAAATTCCTGCGTAGGAGTGTAAGAGAGGTAAGAGAACTAGAGAGATATGGTTTTCTATTCAACGATGATGGTGATTAATTATTGGTTGAAAATGATGATCCTATATTCTACAAAGAGGTAGTAGAGAGCTCAGAAGCTTCAAGATGGAAATAATCGATGAATTTTGAAATGGATTCC
Source organism: Viscum album (assembly GCA_963277665.1). Classification (NCBI taxonomy): domain Eukaryota; kingdom Viridiplantae; phylum Streptophyta; class Magnoliopsida; order Santalales; family Viscaceae; genus Viscum; species Viscum album. The sequence continues at coordinate 381,996,935 of OY728138.1, forward strand.
ATATATCAGAACCAAGTTTGGGTTTTGGCCAATGCACTAGTTGATGTAAAGCCTATTGGATACAATTGGGTATTTAAGAGGAAACTTTAACTTGAAGGTAAATTAAATACCTATAAAAAAGGATAGTGGCTAAAGGGTTTAAACAGTGTCAAGGAATAGAAAATGATGAAACCTTCTCTCTAGTTTCTATGTTTAAATCCATTAGAATTATAATTTCTATAGTAGCTTACCATGACTATGAGATTTTGCAAATGGATGTTAAAAATTCATTCCTTAACATAATCCTTAAGTAAGATGGCTATATGAAAAAACAAGAAGGCTTTGTGAATCCATGTGATTCCAAAAGAATTTTCAAGTTGTAGATATCCATTTGTGGATTGAAGAAAGATTCCAGGTCATGGAACATTCAATTCGATGAATCCATAAAATATTTTGGTTTTATAAAGAATGAACATGATCCGTGTGTTTACAAGAGGTTTAGTGGTAATGTATTAATTATCCTAACATTATATGTTCATGAAATATTACTTATTGGAAATGACATACCAGTCTTATAGTCATTTAATGTTTGGTTAGAAAAGTGTTTCTCTATTAAGGATTTAGGAGAAGCAAACTATATTCTAGGGATAAAGAAAATTGGTGATAGATATAAGAGGCTCCTTAGACTAAGTCAAAGTACATATATTGACCAGATAGTAAAGAGATTTAGTATGGAATAATCGAAGAATGGATGGGTTCTAGTGTCACATGGTTTACATATTTCTATGAAAATGTGTCCCTAGATAGAACATGAGAAAGGGAGAATGAGTAAGATCCCATATGCTTTGGTTATAGGACAAATCAGCTATGCAATGTTATGTACTATACTTGATGTTGCCTATGCACTGAGCATGGTAGGAAGATATCAAGATGATCCTGGAGAACAACATTGGACTATTGTTAAGGCTATCCTTATGTATCATAGAAGAACTAAGGATATGTTCCCTGTGTATGGAGGATATGAGGAACTAGTCATCAGAGGTTATACTGATGCTAGTTTTCAGATAGATCAGAATGATTTGAAGTCAACATCAGGATATGTTTTATGTCTCAACAGAGGACTTATGAGCTGAAAGAGTTCAAAGTAGAAAGTTTCCACTGATTCTTCAGTGAAGTATAAGTATATAACATCTTCTAATACAAACAATGAATCCATTTGGATTTTAAACTTTGTCTAGGAGCGTGATGTGGTACCAAGAAGTAAAGACCCTATGGCATTGTATTGTGATATACTACAATAGTGTCTCTTGCAAAAGATCCTAGGACACACCAATGGACAAAGAATATACTCCATAAGTATCACCTCTTGAGGTATTTCTATCAGAGGGGTGAAGTTACAGTGAACAGAGTACCCCTGGAAGAGAATGTGGTGGACCCATTGACTAAAGGTGAATCTCAGCAGAAGCATGAGTATCATGTGAGAGCTAGTAGACTGAAGGTTGTTAGAAGTTGGCTGTAGTGAAAGTGGGAGCCTGTTAGAGTTGGTTCCTTAGAACCAACTTCTGTATACTTTATGATAAAAATATATTCCTTGTTTATAATATTAATAAACTAATTATCACATCATGATTGTTATTATACATGACATAGTATGTGATAATGTCCTAAGAGTAGCTATCACACTAAAAGGTCATAGAAGTTCCCCACTATGATGGGAACCCAGAAGTGATATGACACTATTATTGAATATATTTTCTATAGCTGGATGATATCATTTGAGGGATACAAATGATACAAGATATCACAGGTGGATACTCATGGGACTTTGAGGAACCTTCTCATGGTGTACACCCTTGGTAATATCAAGTATGATATTATGATAATGAGACTTGCCTGTAGGAAATCAAAATTTATATGTGTCATAAGATGTTCCTATCAACAAATGTGTATTGATCCTTACACTTTAAGATTATTATTGTTAATGAGTATTATGAGTCACACACTTAGATGTATTATTGAAAACTGTGATGACAGATGTTTGTGGAGAAGTAGGATATGTTTGGTTCTTCATGAGTAATATTTAATTAATGAATAATGAAAGAAAGTATTTTCCACTTAAATTTATTAATGGAAGTTGATATATAAGGCCCATTGATGGAAATTATATAGCCTAAATAAATCTATGGCCACAGTTATCTAAAGGAACATTCATTTTTCGAGAAGTCAAAGAAAGAGACATCAAGCACAAAGGTTGATGGCCCCAGTATGAAACCCATTTGATTAGAGATATCAGGATAAGTAGATTATATTAAACAGTAAGAATTCGTATGAGGTGACATGTCATTGCGTCAATAAATTCTTTCTCTATGGGGGCCCTAGAATGTTTCTACACACTAACCTTGTACTTTAAGATACTTCTCCTAAAGCCACTGAGAAAGAGGCCTAGTGGGTCACACACTAAGTGTATCTAAAATCTCATTTAAATAATATATATTATTATTTAGTATTTAACAGGTTGAATAAATATTATTCCCATATTTAGTTTAATAATTATTCATGTATGCTTGATTTCATATAAATATTTATTTTCTATTTAGTAATTATAATATTTATTTATTTATTGAAGAACAATGTAGTGATATTTGTTTTTTAAATAAATACTCATTATTCATGGCCCAATAAATATTATGGAGGAATGAAGAGCTGAGTTTTTAGGTTCGGTGTGAAATAATAAATATTGATTATTATTTGATTGAACAATATTTAATTTTAATTCGCATGTTAAGAACATGTCGAGAAATAATGATATTATTATTATTATTATTTAAAATGGGGGTTTTCTAGGAATAAATAAATAATTAAGGGAACTTGTGAAATTATTTGATTTTAACCCTAGAAATATATAAACCCAATTATATTATGATATCATTAAGACAATTAATTTGTTTTGGTTGTGCACAACAGATTTGGAGAAACCTCTCAAGCCTAGAGAGATCCCTTCTTTAAGAACACTCCCAATAAGAAAGAGCAATCCTCCTCCATCGGATCATGGAGAAAGCTTTGGAAGTGGTTCTCAAAGCGATCAAAGGTGGATGGTGTAAGCGCAAGGATCATTCATTCTAGAACTTGAAGATTCCTTTGGTGACATCTAGAGATTCGCAGAACATGTGTGGATTACCACTAGAGGGAATCTACACTTAGTTTCTATAACCCAATGATGGTGGACTATAGATCTGTCACCATATTCATAAATGAATAAAGAACTCCATAAAGTTAAATATATATTTAATTTAATTAATTATAAAAAATATATTTGATGATCCTCACTCTAGTTCCAGTATAATTTCTATTGTATTGTTATTTGATTTAATTTCATTGATTACGATGTTCAAAATTGTGTTAAATATCAGATTAATCATTGATCATGACAAAAAGCAGAGTGGGGCACCACCTATCACATGCTATTGCTGTGCTTGGAACCTACACCACTTACATCGCCTAGTCAAAGGCTGTCCAAAATAAGTCTGTAGGCATGGAAATTATGTCTGGTTGTAATTGAATGTCGATATTCCCGACTCCACCTATGGATAACATTTTTATAGTTACATTTAATAATATAAAGTTATACAATTAAGTTAGACATTATAAAGAAGGAATAATATATAATCTTCTATACGGAGGCACTGCTAAAATATTTGTAGGAAATGGGGAAAGAGCATGTGGAACTAAGAGAGGGATGTGCTCCCATATCTACATCTGTAGAAGAATAACACATCATGTTATCTGTATCTTATCGAAGTGACATGCATAGCATAACACCCTTTATGTATATGTGAGACAAGCAGAACCCAAGATATATTGGCATGCCTGGTCCAAATCCTCTAGTAAAGGTAAATACATCAGATATAAAAAATGCAGTGGAGTGATAAATAAAAATAATTCCACCAATCGGCCTCAAAATGTAATTACATGAAATTGAAAGCAAGGTGATCTCATCGTCATCCTATGCTAGATGTGAAAATTGATGGTATAAACAGGGAATGTGTAATCTTTTAACGACGACAGATTATGGGAAGTGGAGATCTGTCTTTCCACTTAGGGGAATCTCTTATGATTATGTCCTTATATATGAAAAATGTGTATCATATCCCTCTCTCCATTGCTGAGGACAATCCATCTCATTTCGGATTCGAGTAGACCTTGTTCTTCCCTGTGGGAGTAACCTAGTAATATCAAGACAATAATTTAAAAAATTATAGAAATTTTAACTAACATAAATGAAATCAAAACCGAATTATGAAACCTAGAAATATCAGGGACGAAATTCGGATGATCAACATGAAATGGGAAAGAATTAAAGTCACCAACATGCATCAATGATTCATTATAACAGTTAACTAGAGTGCTCATGTGATACAACAAATCTAAATGGGGATTCTAAGATATCTTTACCAATGCACAATCTGAAAAAACATGTGCACAAGGATATCTCAATGCCTTGATATTGCTGCAATCATAGTTCCTATTATCAAACATGACCACAAGCACTCGACCACTATTTCATGTATACCAATCATAACATTCTCTTAACTGAAAGTATCTATTTTCCCAATCAAAGGTTAGCACAATACATCTTGATGCATCTGTAGTGTCTGGTCAATTTCACTTTGGGAATGATGAGTAAAACAGATTCCATTTTCCATCCTAAGATATGCCTTAGGTATATTCAATAATGTAGTGCACATATCTATAAAATATATCTTTCACTAACCATGTGATTGACAGTTTGTAGACACCCTTGAGGACCCCATTTATGCACTCCACTATATTAACAGTCATATAACAATGTCTCCATCCACCATCATATTCTAATGACCATTTTTCCTTTGAAAATTTCATCATATATTCATACACGTCTTCATTAGACCTTTGAATCTATTCGAGACATCGATCAAACATTTCATGTTGGGGATTGTATGTTGAAACCATAAGAGAATACTGTATTAAAAAGGATACTAAATTTTCATTAAAAAAAGTATGTTTAGAAAAACATACCCAACTTGGGGATCACATTCTTTATTAGCTCATCTTTGAAATACTTATTCACATTACTTGCAATATGTTTAATGAAATATCAATGATAAGTATTTAGATCTCTCTATGAAACTCCGTCAACATTTATGAAATCAATAATCTCTCAATGGTGATCAGATATCGGATACACTCCCTATTTTTTATGACATGAATGCATATACATGCCAAAAATCAACTCCAAGATTCAAAATTATATTTTTCAATAATAGTGAATCCCAGTGTTAAAGGAGTAGGATTACCATAATGTTTGGAAGAAATAAGTAGAACAACTCTATACTTGTGATAAAGTAAAGTTCCATAGACTTTAATGAATTGTTTATAATATGGAAAAGTTGTGATACATAGAATGAATGACCAAAAAATCCTATTGACCATCACCTTTTATCGATCAACTTGGTGCTTGGGGGAGTCATACTTAATAGTTTCCAAATGATAAATAATATAATTTTTGAGAGATAGTAATTCCATAAGCTGTGGAATAATTGCACATAATTCATCCCAATCACCATACACTTTTACAATTGACTTCCATTTTTCATTCCAATCTTTGCCGTAGGACATCTTATAGTGAAAAACTATTGTATTCATTCTTGAACAAGGGTCATGGGAATGCCTTGACACATTTTTATACTCTCTACAATAATAGTTGATATAAACTATACATCAAGTGGAGAGTGATACTAAGACAAGCTTGGATGTACACAAGTGTGTGGGGCTTATAATTTGGTAATCTTCCAATATGAAAAAAATATTATATATTTCCCTCAATCAGAATTTACATTTTGGCCCATATTTTTCACATCTAATGATATATTTTTCCTTCTTTGACTCATCAACCACAACTATAAAATGACTCTCTATATGGTATTGTTTTATCTCATTTTTATGGAAAATTTAATTTCCAACTCTTCCCTGAAATATATGGTGATATCAGTTGATGCAGATCTATTCCCTATAATGCCAAGTAATTCAAAATCTAGTGTAATGACATCCCAATAAAAATATTGTTCACATGAAAATCCTTTAACCAAGGATGTCAATACTGAAGGATTATTACCACTAGCTGGTGGATTCCGTGGATGCTTGTCTATCATAGGAACCCCATAAGATTCATTCCCCACATCACCCTCACCCATACCATCTCCTAATGCCTTAATAGATACTTTATCCTTAGATAAACTATCATTCACCATATTGAGAGTACACAAAGGCATGTCCCCTACATTTCCTTCCAAATTCTGATCATCTCCTTCATAATTTGGTTTTATAAAAGGAGTCATACGAGGATGTAGTAAAATAAGGGTGTTGTGAAGGACCAACTTCTATAGATATCACAAAACATGGTTTTCTAGTAGTAGGCTACACCATATAAATATAAAAAATAACACATAAAATTACATAAGAACATTAATACATTGTTTCTTGAATAACAAAGATTCATCCATCTAATCCTCATCATAGACTAGAGTTTACTCAGTGATCCATAAACATTTAGGATATTGAAGATATTGATATGTTATAGAATTAATTGATTGATTAGACCTCAGTTTTTACCGATGATTAATCTTATTGAAAAATTCATCCAATGTCACACAATCACACATATTTTTCACTCTTGAAGGTGGAAAACTATAGCTAAAAACCTGCTTGATATAGATTACCTCACTGTTACAATATATTTGCACAGACACAATTACCTAGAAAAAAATAATTAATAAAATACTATATACTACATGAAAAATTTAAATTATTTAAATTTGTTATGATTGAATAATTAACTTGATCTTGATACTTTTTCTATGGATTGGTTTATCATTATTTGATAAACCAACCAAAACCTAAGGTGGATCCTTGAATGTCTATTAGATAAAATTTTAGCTACCATCAGTCTGTTCTCATACATGTTGTCAAAATACAACTTCAAACAACAAAAGTTCTTGACAAACACCCTTTTATTACAATGATACTCACATGCAAGTGAGGGGGTCTAGGGGTTTCAAATATGTAACATTTTATAAGTGGACACGTAGGAACTTACATACTTAGAGAGAGGGGTGAAATGCATAACATCCATGAGGAAAACAAAATTTAATTGTCGCAAATTATATTACAGAAAAAATATGACATTCATTTTAAATCATACATTGGTCATTCATCTCAATATCATCCAATTATTATAAATCAAATAATTTGATAAAAAAATAAACATTTAATTTAAATCATACATTAAATGGTCATCTGAAGATCAGTAAAAATTCTAGATTACTAACATGTTTGTTTGAGTTATTTATTTTGTTTTAAATGTTTTCTATTTATGTACTATATTTAATAAAAATTATATATAAATAAATCTCTTTATAATCAGACTTTCATGAATATTTTTCACTGTTATATGTGAAAAATTATAACTAAAACTTTGATCAATATAAATAAAGTCATTAATGATGTATATTGATAGTGATATTACTAATAAATAAAATTTAACTAAGCTTTATATGTTTTTATACCACATCATCAAATGTTTCATAAATTTTAATTAATGAATAAATAACCATGACTTGATCTGTAGAATTATTCTAGGGATTGGCTTACCATTATATGATAAACTAACCAAAATATTTGGGTGAAATCCTAGAGTCTCTGTTATCACATATTTTAGAAACCACCAGTCTCCTTTCAAATAGAAATTCCTCTTGTCGAACATCTCTTATTAGAAACCTTTTTATTACATAGTTACTCACATGAATGTGAGGGGGTCTAGGGGTATGAAATAAATTTCAAATTTTAGGCGGGAAAGTAAGTCCTTACATACTTAGAGAGTGATGACTCAAAAGTCATCAATATAGAAAATAAAATACAATTTTTACAAATTATATAACCACATACACAAAAAATCCATGAAATTTCAATTATGCATTGGTCAGACATATCAAGATCACTCATCGCACATTACATATAATATGTTTTTTGGTATACTTATTATGTTCTATATAATATACAACTTTACCTATAACTAGATGTAATATACAATAAATATCTACAACTAATTTCAAAAAATTTAACTTTTCAATGTGTGTATGTATATATATATTTATTTCATAATAAAATTTATTAAAATTAATTAAAATAAATATAATTTACATTTACATAATAACCATTAAAATACTTTACACTTGTGTTATTTTCAATTTTATAAAATTGCATATGTATATATAATATTTTTTTCATTTTTCTATATTTCAAAATATAAGTAATTATATTTTATACTTTATTACATGGAAGAATCATTATTTATACACAATATAATTTAAAATTATTACTTATAATAAATTTTTTTATACAATTAACAAAAATAATATTACATATATATTTTAATAAATTAAAATATGATACTCAATGTATAATATATTTTTAAAAATATATATAGATAATTACCACCTATGTCTATAGAATATATAAATTAAAAAAAATGTAATTTCCCTATATATAAATTACATTTTATACAAAAATTTTCAATTAAATAAAAACTTTATTTAAATATTGTAAACATTTAATATAAATTAAATCATAGAATAAACACTAATTTATACATCCATCTATTAATGAATCGATACATATTAAATAAATTATACAAAAAAAGTAAATTACATTTAGATAATGAAAATTTTAAATAAAAAATTTTAGTTTTTAAAAAAGACACAAATATATGTTGAGAAATAATTCATGTAGAGATTCGAAACAAATATTGGAGGATAAGAATGAGATTTGGAGTGGGGAACCCCTTTTATAAAAAATGATCGACTGAATATGTGAACCCCATTCACGCATCCTTTTTTCATTCCATGAAGGAAGTCTGAATGGCGTTCATGCTTCCTTCATCATGATGAGAAAGCATGAATGCGGTTCACAGTTCCTTGGTAGAATAAGAAGATGTGTGAATCCCTTTCATACCCCTTTCTCTAATTGGAGAAGTGTTAGATCCCATGTTTTTAAAAATGGGTTCCCCTATCCCATTCTATAAAAAAAAATTTAAAAAACCATTAAAAACATTATCCATCATTAACACCATTGTCACATCCATAGTAATCATGTCTGAAAGTCTTAATACCTAATGCCCCATTACTGAAAAGCCCCTCCTCCTCACCCTTTTATTCTCCCCCTTCCCTATTTCCTCCTCCTACGATCCACCTTCCTCCTGCTGTAGTCCCTACCTGAAAACACAATTCGTGCCAACAGATTGGATGAACTGCCATTTATATCCACCTGTAACTAGATCACACCCTCTCTATCCAGAACCCACATCTACTATGCCACCTCCAAAAACACCCCCAGCAGACCATCCCGAGGATCTACATCACCACATGGGTCCTATATCAGAAATATCCTTACAACTTCCTCCTCTTCAACCTCAGCCACAAATCGCACCACATCAAGTACCAAACCAAGGTATATGAAACAAAGAATCTTCTATAGGTGGGTATGGAGTGTTGGAATTTTTTATTTAAAATTTAAATATTTATGAGTGAAAAAATTATTTATGGAGATATTTATCTAAACATTAATAGTGTACTTTATACCAACATTAATGGAGAGTTAATTATCAATATAAATGGATTGAAATTTTAATGTTGACTACATTAAATGGAGATATGGACTTGGTTCCTATATAATAGTATGAGGTAATATGTTCTAGAAGGAGTGACAACACGATGTAGCCGACAAGAGAGAACTGGGAAGGTGTGCCAACATGATGTAGCCTGTGAGAGAGAACCAAGAAGGGGTATTCACATTTGCGGTAATAGGTGTGAATCAATAAAGATGATAATGAATCAAATATGGTGATTATGTGATTGATTGAATGTTAGTCATGATTATTGAAAGTGTTAATGATGGGATGAAATGAGATATGATGATGGTTCCATGTATCAAAAGTACTCTTGGTTGTGGAGACCAAGTGGTGTGTCTTAGTTGTGATGATTGGTGGTACATAAGAATGGAGGGTTTATTTGAGTATGTCAAAAATAATTTTTGGTGTGTTGAGTTGTGATCAATCCTTTAGGTGATCTGTAAAAGTCCTTCAGGTGATGTGTAAAATTCTTTTGGATCAAAAAGGGTCTTTAGGTGATAAAAGGACTTTGGATGAATCTTCTTTTGAGTGATGTGAAACTGCTTCTGAGTTTATGTTGGTCTCCACCCCAATAGTGGTATCAGAGGGAGGATGTAGTACTAGGTTTTAGAAAATGGTGGTATGCATCTGGTGGAGTATTTTATCAAGGACTTGGAGGATGTTACCAGAAGACAATGAAAATACCATAGGTGTTTCTGGGATATCGAAAGTCTGATTGACTAGAAGGAGTCATGAAGAATGTTTCATTTTCAGTAACAGTTAGAGATTGGTGGAAGACACCTGAAGTTCCTCAGTTTTGGTGGTATGTCAGGCATCTCGAAGAATTTCACCATAATATGGAAATAGTATTAGCAGTTTTGTTGGAATATTGAAAGTCTTTTGGCCACAAATGTCATGCGGTGTGTTCCGTTCATTGGGTGACATTTGGATCTTGGTGGAGTCAACAATCATAGTGGCCCTGATGGTGCAGATGACTATGGGGGAATTGAATTTTAAACCAAGGTGGATATTTTTGGGACTTTTTGATTTAAAATTTGAATATTGATGAGAGAGAAAATTATTAATGGAGAGATTTATCTCAACATTAACAGAGTATTTCATCCCAACATTAATGAAGAATTAATTATCAATATTAATGGATTGAAAATTTAATGTTGGATAAATTAAATAGAGATATGGACTTGGTGTCTATATAAGAGGATGCAGTAACATGTTTTGAATGGAGTGCCAACATGATGTAGCCGACAAGAGAGAACTGGAAAGGTGTTCCAGCATGATGTAGCCTTTGAGAGGGAACCAAAAAGGGGTTTTCGCATTTGTAGTAATCAGTAAAAAGCAATGATCATGATAATTAAGTGAAGATGGTGATTACGTCAATAATGGCATGTCAATGGTGATGATTAAAAGCATCTAATATGGCATATGATAAGAGATGATTACAGTGCCATGTATCAAAATTCCACTTGGTTATAGAGATCAAGAGGCATGTATTGGTTTCGATGATCAGTGGTACATCAGAATGGAGGATTCTTGTGATTATGTCAAAAATGATTTAGGAGTGTTGAGTTGTGACAAATCCTTCAGGTGAGTTATAAAAGGACTTTGGGTGATGTGTAAAATTCCTTCGGATGATAAAAGGACTTCGGGTGATTAAAGGCTATCAGGTGAATCTTATTTTGTGTATTGTAAAACTTATTCCTCCGCAACGTTGAGCTACACCCAAATAGGGAATAGTATGGTAGAGAGGTGGGGGATATAATGGAATATAGGTGTGAACACATGGATTGAAGGGGCTTCCGTCAGAGGTGTATGAGATGGAGTAGGATGTGGTGATGGTGGATGTGCCGATGGGGTTCCATGAAGGAGCTCCAGGAAGGATGGCCGCCATCTACATGGTGGGGTTGTTGGACATGAATAGAGAATCATATGAGATGCTTGTGTTGGTGCATGGTGTTAATAGGCCTATAAATAGAGTTACAAGGGTTCCCCATAATGGGTGAAAAAGGGCATGAAAGGGGTGAAAAAGGCATAGAAAAAATCTCATACTTGGTATATAGTTTTTGGTCATGGAAAGAATGATGTTTTGGGAACCCATGAGAATCAGAAAATTGGGATATTTAAAAAATTATTTTTGGTGGTGCAATGATGTTGTGTGATTTGTTTTGTTCTCCAAGGGGTTACATTTTTTCACAAATAGTTCCGACCTAAGAAATATGGTTTCCCAAGACAAATCCCAAAAATGTTTCCTTTCCCTATAAAAATATATAAAATTAAATTTTAATTTAAATAATAAAGAACCCACTGAACTAATGAAACACACAGGAAATTCATATAAATGTGCAGAATAAGAATTACCAAATGGTTTTAATTTCACCCTAAATTTTCCTCTGATGGGATTATCCTCAATCTATTCACAAGCTGGAACCAAACTTGAAACTTGATGCATCAAAAAACTGATTATCAAATTAGATCTCTGATATTCTGCCACAAAAATAAATACTGTAATGACAATGACTAGATTCTACACCATATCTATCATTACATTGGGCTTTCCATATGACCAACTTCTCCACCCCACCTCAGGGTGCATGTCTGTCACCTCCTACAATGTTGACATCAAGGGATCATGGTAGGTTACAAGTTACCACTCGCCTCACATTAGGAACCTCACAAAATTTCACAGGCTAGGTCATTGTGTGAACATGCAGTTACAAAACTATAGTGTAATGGGGAAGACTCTAGAAATGACATCCCATCATCTAGGCCAGATATCACGGGGAAGGAGTTAAGGGTGGTGGGGTGGCATGATAAGGGGAGAAGAAGCAAGGTTGCACCATCACATGAGGAAATATTATGCATTAAGGGTTGTTACATGAGGATGGGAGATTTAATTCGGGGGGGGGGTTCCCTATCACCACTTGTTTCCCAAGCCCAAGGGCCTGTGTGGTTTTCCCTTCATTCGGACCTGGTCACAAATGATTATCAATGAAAAGGAAAAGTTTTATTAGGGTTTGGTTTTTACATAGATTTTTCTATGATCTCATTATAATTCATGTATATGTATTACATGATTTTTGTACTCTCTAGTTCATATTGGAATTATTCATAGTTTCCCCATGGTTTTTTAATCTTCTTTATTAGAGGAGTTTCCCATGATAAAATATGCATTTCAATTTATTTCCTTCTATTTATTTTTTTGCTTCCATTTTTTGGGTGAAAAACCAATCCCACATCAGTTTCCAAAAAGGATGATTGATGAAGTATAATATTGGAATTGTAATTCCTCATATCACCCATAAGTTTTATTATAGAACCCCAGAAGGGCATATGTGTTGGGTATGGAAGACCTAGAGCTCGAGGGAATCGATCCCGTCAAGTGGTATCAGTTCCATGGTGCAACCTAGGTGTGATTTAAGGTGGATTATTTCTCAAAAACCAGTTTGATGTTGATAATGACAGCTCATTTGATGCATGTAAATCTATAATGCCTTACGTTGAAAGCCTTACGGATAGTAGTGGTCAAGTAGAGAGTCCCACTGATGAGAAAACGGCAGTGCAAGATGGTTGGATATGGTGGATTATCATTGAAGGGAAGACCCAATTGTGTGGTATTTGGTTTGAGGTAAGGATTACTGGGTTCAAACCAAATCCCACATTGCTTTTCACAAAGTATGGTGGATAACATTTAAGCTTGAATGGGAAATTCCTCCTATCACCCAAGGGTTTTAGGATGGAACCTTATAAGGGATTATGTGTTAGGTCTGGAAGAGCTAGGGATGGAGGAAATAGAACCTAACACTATTTTCTTTATAGATTCACACATTATTTGTAACACGCCAAGCTTCCACAGTACGTTTCACTTCGAATAATGCAATAGCTTGCATTGTACGGAACTTCGAGATTCTAACACACCGCGACCAATCAAACTAGCCATTATGAATAGTAATACCCACTTTCTGAAATTTTATAAATTTTATTTTTCAAAATGGACTTCATTTTTGAATTCGTAATATCAAAATTATCTTAGGGTGAATTTTTTGTATTTTTTTGAAAACATTCAATTTTTGATGAATAGTGAAAACACTGCGTTATTTGTAAAAACCAACTTTTTATTTAAATAATTTTTATTTTATTTCAATTTATTTTAGGTAAAAATAGATACATAATACCTATATATTCTCAATGTAATTAATTTGATTCATTTTAAAAAAATATTAGATATATAAAAATTTTATTGAACTTTTTACCGTCTTTTACCCACCTCATAGGAGCCTTTGAAAATTTGCATAAAACATAATTTCACCACTTCTGTGAATTGAATTTCAAATATCCGAGAGACACAGTTGATTTTAGTGAGTAAAATTTGGTTCAATGAGATGAAAATAAGTTTTGATGAATATTAGCTTTTTACTTTTATTTATCACGATTAAAAGTAAATAGGGTAATTAAAGGTAAAAATGATATTATTTTTACACTAACACATGTACTAATTCTATTGGATAAGTGTATCTCGACCAAAAACAAACTTAGGAATAAAATATTATCATTTAGGTCCATTTGGATTAGATTAGGACATTTATTATTATTTTATTTATAGAAGAGTTAAAAGTGTTAAATTCAATGTTTAATAACTAAACCATTTTTAATATAGGGTAATACATAATATAAATTTGACTATATATATTAATTAGAAATATAAAAATATTTCATACATAATGGTATTTTATTTATAATTTTTAGACATTAAATAATTTACTTTATTTATGACACAATGATGATGCAGTAATTACTTTATTAATGAAATATTAAAATAATTAATATTATAAATACCCAAATAAATGTAAATTAAGGCTTTTGATGAATTCCAATAATTTTATTGATTAATATGACATTTTAGGATTGATTTAATTAACTTTTTCTGAAGTAATAATACTGTTATGAGTTTCAAAAAAATCAATTACCAAATAGTGTCAAAATTGACAGAAAAGAGTTTCTAAAACAAATATTATATTATAAATTGATATTCTATTTCTAAAAATCTATGTTTTGGCCAAATGACTTCGATAAGGTTAAATATATTAATAATTAACCACTTGGGGTTTTCTTGGCTGGTTATAGTAAGTTTATTAACCATATAATATAAAAATACAAAGAGGCATAGTAAATGTCAAACAATTTAACTAAGAGTTAAATATAAATGATAAGGTTAATATGGTGACCTAAACCTGTATAAAATATATTGGTTGAAACTATTTTTACCCATCCCCACCCTAGAATCTAAATAAGTCACTTTCGAGCCATTATAACCCGAATATGAATTTATTATAAAATAATATTTTAAGTTTTTCCTAAGGTGCCCCTCACCCCTCTTATAAAAGGGAACTTCCCCTTCTCTAAAATTCACACATTTAAAGCCTTTTGTCTCGGCCAAACCATGAAAACATATCCTCTCAACTTACCTCACTTAATCCGAGAGGCATTACTTTAGTCATAAATCCAACCTATTGAGCCCTTTTTATCAAATCAAAAGGAAGAAGCCAATGAAGAGGTAAATATTTAATCACCTCTTTCAAGTTCATTTATTCTTCCACTTCCTCTTTCTTTGTTGTTTACATTCTAAAATAATAACTCCAGTATCTTATACATACTCTAATGTTATTATAAAAATGTTACAACCATATTCATTGTTCAATCCATACTTTAAATGACAAAGTCACCATACGTGCGTACATACAGCTTACCGTCTCCACGTTGTGGTGATATTGGTTATGAAAACAATTCATCATTTTGATGGGTATAAATGTAACATCCCAAGTAAGTAATGAATAATATATTTTTCTTATCTATGTCTATTTATGAATTATATAGTGTTTTAGAGGCTTAAAATGTGAGTAAATCCAATCTTAAGCATTGAATACACTAATATTTTTAAAAAGATTGTTTTACTGCCTTTTGATGGAAACACATTCTTAAATCTAACTATTGACAATTTTATAAGCTCTATTTGTCAAAATAGACTTATTATTTATAATTGGGACATTGAAATTTACTTTGGATAAATTTTTGGTATTTTTCTGGCAATGTTCATTTTTTAATGAATAGTGAAAAATACTGAATTTTTCTTCAAAACTGAGTTTTCATCTAATTTAATTATATAGTTAGATTATCTTTTTAATTGGTTTTAAAGTTTAATTATAATATATTTTTACCATTTAATCCAATTTTGGTCATTATAATTAATTTCACTTTGGAATTGGGGGATAAACAAGTGCCAAAATTTTCATAGATATTGTTTCAAAATAACCCGCTATTTGTTTTGACAACGGAAATTATTTTTAAATTAATTACTGAAATTTCTATGTGTGGAATTTGGTAAAATGGATTCAATATTTGGAATCAGAAGGTCTAAATTTTGTAATTAATACGCTTTTGTTTTTTGACATTATGAATAGTAATGACGGTAATTATCTTTAATTATCGTGATTAATTTGTAATCGGGTAGTTAAGGGTAATAAAATGGTATCATAATAATAAACAATGACCCCAAAATGTGTCCTAATGCTACTGGTTGTGTCATTTCCGACCATGGTATGCCTTTTTCCAAACTTAGGGACCCCATGGAATCACTTTTGGGCGATAGTGACGCTTTATCATTTTATTTTTGAAGAAAGGAAAATATCACAAAAGTATGTAACACCTAAGTAAAACAATTTTATTTTTGTCTATGTAAATTATCTCTTAGACTATAAATATTCATTGGAAATATAAAAAGGTTTCCTACATCTTCTTATTTTTTTATAATTTTTAGTCATTAAATAAATTAATTTATTTATGACACCATGATGATGCATCGATTACCTCATTAATGAACAATTTAAATAAAATGAAAAGATAATGTAAAATCTTAGACTTAAACTTGTAAAAAACCTATTGGATGGGTGGATTTAGAGAACTTATCATTTTATCCTCTAAATATACCATTGTGGGACCTTTAAAATCTGAAACTCATTTTAAAATAAAGTAACATTTCACGACTTTCCAAGAGTGCCCCTCCTCCCTCTTATAAAGGCCCCCACCTATACCCCCTTAACCACACCTCTCAAGCCATTGGCTCGGACAAAATATGCTAATTTTATCTCTCCACATCCCTATATTCATCATAAAATCATTACCTTAGGCAGATAACTCTTCAAGAAACTGTTTTGGTTCAAACCAAGGGGAGTTACCCAATTTAAAGGTAAAGTCTTCTCTAATGTTCTTTTGTTTTATTTTTCTTCTCCAACCCCCTAAAATATTTTTTATTCCATTATTTTTTTTAACAAAAACAGTATCTTCAATATACTAGGATTTTTTTATGAGAATTATTCAAGCTACACTTACACACACCTCCGTCTAATGGTTAAAGAACATTCTGTTTCTGTGGATGGCGAATTACTACCTCACAAAACGATGATTGTTCAATATTCTTTAAAAACATTTCATGGTGGACATTAAGATGTAAATATATTTATATATGATATATATTATGGTTATGTTTTCTTTATTATTCTGTATTTTTCATTTATGGCATACCATTATGGTTTTCATTATGGACAAACACGATAATTTCATTTTTTGGAAGTGCGGACTACCACCCCCTCAAAGTGATTTGAATCGTTAATGAAATATGTGGGACATGTAAAGGATGGAGTTAATAATATAATATATGATATTATACTAGAATTATAATGTACATTTATATCATTATTATTCAATTCCATTAAATACGAAATAGAAATGAAGGTAGCGTTCATGCGTACGTACGACTTACTGTCTCCATGAACGGTGCATTTAATTTATTACCTCTAAATGTTATGTACTATTATAAATAAATGTATATGCTGGATATATATGATATAAAAATCATGAATATCATTCTGGATATAATGATCCTTTGACCACATGGACAACTTGTAATTTTAAGAAGCCCATTTTTGTCTTAAGTACCAAATATTGACAAAACAAATGTTATTAACTTAAATGATTACATACTGTTTATAACATGGAAATAAGTAATATAAAAGGAATAATAAACTTGAAAAAGGTTCTTAAGAAAGTATTAATTAACTCTATTTTATTATTCAAGATATTAAAGAATGATCAAGTCAAATCGGACATGAGGTAAGGGAGTTCGTCTCAATGTCATTTCATTGAGGCATATTTTGTTTTATACACAAATTTATTGTATACGGTTTATAAACCCCTATGACATTTACTTTTATTCAAAAGGAATCTTTTTATACGAAGCGTTTTACTAAACATCAAAAGGGAATGTTTTTGTCTTACGTATGCGGCGACAACGACTTCTTCGCCGCCGTGACCATTATTTGAGTTTCGACTCCTCTACAAGCCATAAATTTTATTAAATGAAAAATAAATACCATGTTTTAATTTTCTTTTATTTTGGTATTGAAAATGGTTTTGATAATGTTTTGATTATGTCAATGTGTTTTTTATATCTTGTTATTGAAATGTGGAAATGTTATGTTTCTTTTATGCATGTTTTATGTGATACAATTATTTTATGGTTCATGGGAATTATTTATGAAGATGGGTGGTTCCGTGATAAACTAAGGGCGGGTGTGCCTGATATGGCTCTCTAATGCATTGGGTAACACGAAGGGGTTAACCGCTAAGGTTTCTCCGAAGAGATTTAGGGAATATACTGTGATTGGTATTCCAAACGTAACCATGAGGGTTACTCCCTACATAAGAATGTTATGAATGCCTCAAGTTACCTTTATGTCTTATGATTTCTATGAGTTATTCATGAATATTGTGATTTCTTAAGGTATGTTAAAGTGATTATGTTTTATGAGTAAAGTATGATTTCATTGATTCTTATGTATACATGGACTAAGGTTTTTTTCTGTATTTTTATATCCCTTACCGAGATTTTTATGCTCATCCCAAGTTTTTGAAATGTTTTTCACAGGTAAAGGGAATGGTATATGATGTGATGATATTGTTGAGGAAGTGTCAAGAAAGAATACATGTTTTGTTTTAAATATGTTTCGTTTGATGGGAAAAGTGAATATTGTCTTTGATGTAACCACCTTGTTTAAATGTGGAATGTAATGCATGATTTATGATGTAATTATCTAAAACTCTAAACCCGAAAAGATCCTCAATGTGTATTATTAAAATATCTGAAGATTAAGTAATGTTTATGGTTGGGGACTTATAGTTGGTATTAAAGGTCATTTTAGATAACTTTAAGAGTTAGAATTCTATTAAATGATTGTCTAAATTTTTTTTGTGGTCAAATTGAAAATGATATAGAATTTGAAGGTTACCATGTTGCTTCATCTAAGAAATGTTTGTTCAGAATGGTTTTCTGCAGAGGAAATAGGGAAGCAATGCTAGGAAGGCATACCGAAGGAAATGACCTTCCGAATCAGCATCCTGAGATAGTCGGAATTGGAACTGAATAGTTTGTTGCAATAATGGCGTAGTTGACTCAAGCGATAAATAGTGGTGGTATCCATGCATGGGATCATCCAGATCAACCACAAAGTAACATGTCAGTGGTGGGACATTTCATGAGGAAACATCCCCCATCATTCAGAGGATCATCAGAACCTGTTCTAGCTGAAGGGTGGATTAAAGCATTGGAGAATATTTTCGATGTCATGGGGTGTTCAGACAATCAAAAGGTTGGTCTTGCTATTTACTATTTGGAGGGTGAAGCAGATCAGTGGTGGTAAATAGTTAAAAATTTCAGGGACGCTGATGAGATTGATTCTCTTGACTGGGATGAATTCAAAGGTATGTTTCTTGAATTTTTTTTCATAAGGCTGTTCGACTTAGGATGGAAAAAAAATTCTTAGAATTGAGGCAATAGGGAGACTCAGTGGCTGCTTATGAAGAAAGGTTCACTCAATTGTAAAGGTATGCTCCAAATTTTATCCGAGACCTTGATAGTAAAATAATTTTTTTTTACTCTGGATTAAAGCCAAAATATCGAAGGGCATTGGATTATCGTGAGTTCAAAAGTTATGAAAAGCTTGTTCAATGTGCTGCGAAGGTGGAAATGGAGTTTTCTGATGATCGAGTGTTCTATGACAACCAACAGAAGAAAAGATCAAGGTGGAAGGAGAAAGTGAATAATTCTTCAAAAAGGTATGATGGTAAGAAAAATAAGTTTTCAGTTTGTGATAAATGTGGGAAAAAGCATTTCGGGGAATGTCTTTTGAATTCTGAAAAGTGCTACCGATATGGTAAGATGTGACATAAGGCTCGTGATTTCACTGGAAAAGATCAAGGTGATGGTAAGGCCAAATTTGATTTACAGTTAGTGAAATGTTTCAAGTGCAATGAGATGTTTCATTATGAAAACGAGTGTCCGACAAAGAGATCGAATGATGGGAAGCAGTCAGACTACAAGCAGAAAGGGGTGGTAAAATCCTTTGAAACTACTTCAGTAGATGTTGGGCCATCAAATGAAGTGATATCAGGTACTTTGTTTGTTTTTTCATATTATGCCAGTGTGTTGTTTGATTCGGGGTCTACACATTCTTTAATCTCTGAAACTTTTTCTAGTAATTTGGGAATACCATCTCAAGAAATGACTCCTGAACTTGAGGTAAAAACACCTGGGGGAAATATTGAGGAATTTGTTTTTTATAATAATCTTCATATCCTTATCCGTGGAAATAGCCTACTTGAAAACCTTATTTTTTTACCTCTAGTGGAGTTTGATGTTATTCTGGGTATGGATTGGCTCTCTTTTTACCATGTTAAGATTGATTGTAGAGCTAAAGAAGTTTCTTTTCAGAAAGACTTTTAGATTGTGTACAAGAATGAACCATTACTGTTGACAACATATCAAGAGGCTGAGAAACTTGTAAAAGATGGAAATGAATGTTACCTTGCACATATTGTTGAAAACAAAGGAACCGTTCAGATTAATGATGTGCCAGTGGTAAATGAGTATCCTGATGTTTTTCTTGATGAGTTTACTGGAATAATACCAGATCAAGAAGATGAATTTACTGTTGACTTAGTTCCTGATTCAAAGACAATTTCAAACACTCCTTATCGAATGGATCAAATTGAACTTTTAGAGTTGAAGGAGAAATTGCAAGATTTATTAGTGAAAGGTTTCATTCGACCTAGCACATAACCATGGGGTTTCTCCTATCTTATTTGTTAAAAATAAAGATGGTTCAATGAGAATTTTCATTTATTATAGATCCTTGAATAACATCACTGTTGAGAAAAAATATCCTTTGCCTCATATCGATGATTTGTTTGATCAACTCTAGGGAGCTCAGTATTTTTCAAAGATTGACCTGAGATCAGGGTACCATCAGTTGAAGGTAAAGGAAGAAGATATTCCAAAGACTGCATTTCGTACAAGATATGGCCATTATGAATTTGTAGTTATGCCTTTTGGGCTAACCAATGCACCTGATGTATTCATGGACCTTATGAATAGAATTTTCTATGAGTTCTTGGATAAGTTTGTGGCTGTTTTCATTGATGATATTGTAAATACCTGTAAATTTCAAGGAAATTTTTTTCTTAATTTCTTTGGGATTTTATGAGTACGCTGTTTCTGATGGAACATGATTCTGAGGCCCGGTGTGCCCGAAATCATTTTTCGAAGTTTAGCTCGGATACGTTCAGTAAACGAACGAGCGAGTTTTCCTAACGTTTGAACTGGTGCTCGAAATTGAAATCTAAGGGCACCGATGAAACCGCATCGCCGATAATTTCTTAGGAACACATTTTATGGAGTTTTATTTTCTTGGGAGAGGTTATTAAATAAATGGGTTAACTGATGAGTGAAATAAAAATCTGTGCTACAATTTTTATTTCTATTTTAAGTAGTTATAACCTATGCATGGAAGTTGGAGTGGGAATCACTACATCCTAACTCCACTAAGTGGGATATTATTGAAGTGGGGCCCACAAGATCCCCACCCCTTCATTTCCATTTAACCTCCCTCTCACAATTTAATTTGTAACTCATCCACTCCCCCAATTTAATGACATGTCAACTCTCGCAATTAATTTGATTCTTAAACGCTCTTCAATTAAGTCAATTAATTGAATGAGATCTTTTGATTTTCAAATTAATGTTGGCATGTGTGTGTGTGAATAAAATAAGACAAGGTCTTATTTTATTGTTGGTGGATTCATTGTGTGGAAAATAGGAGAGAACTCTTGTGGTCTTGAAGAACATCTTCTTCCTCATTGAAGAATGTGAAGAACGCCGGAGCACCGAGGAGAGATGACGTGCCAATGTCTCCCTTCTCTGTAGCCAGTGTGAGACGACATCCTCTTCTTGGATGCCCGCCAACGTCGTCAACGAACCACCCTCGTGATGCCGTTTTCCTTGGCAATCTTCTTTCAACGACTTCTTTGAGGTAGGGTTTTGGTTTTGTGTTCATGAATATTCTTTTTCCATCCAACGTTAAATTCTTTAGCCGCTTGTTATCAAATTAATGGGAGGGGGCCGGACCACACGAACACGGTTGACCCTCCTCCCCCTGTTGTTGATCATCGACGTGGTTTGTAACGGAGGCGGCGTGGTGCAACGACACCGCGCGCAAATGAGGATGAATGCGGCGAAAGTGCATGATACCGTCGCACCGTGCCAGTGAAGCCTTAGGAAGTCGCGGTCAAGGAAAGGCCGCGGAGGAGGAGCGCGGCGCCGTCGCGCCGCGCCAGGGTATCATGAAGGGTCGTGGCTGGGGCGGGCTGCAGCGGAGGAGTGCGACGCAGTCACGCTACGCCGGTCGGGCAAGGCTGCGGCTTAAGGCCGCAGCGGTGCAGGGAGGGGCGACCGGAACAGCCGGCCGCCGGTGCATGGAAGGCGGGACCCGCCGGGGGTCCCACGGTGGCACACCGGCAGGCCAACTCGGTCGGCCGTTTTCGAAAGATCCGGGGGTCGTAACCCCCGGCTGGGAAAGGAGCGGGCCCCCACGTGGGGTCCATCGTTACCAAACAAGGGGGGAAACACGCCCCCCCTTTACCGCGTCCGCACGGCCAGTGCCGAGCCGCCCCGCTCGACCAGCGTCGAGCCACCACGCTCGGCCAGCGTCGAGCCGCCCGCGCCGGGCCGGGCCGCACCGGCCGGGCTGCGCCTGCTGGGACGGTCCACGCCAGCTGGGCTGGGCCACGCCCTAATGGGCCGGACCCGGACCCGGGTTGGGTCGACCTGGTTCTGGCCGACCTAGGGGGTCTCGGGCCGGGTCGGTCCGGGCCCAAAACCCCCTAAAATCGGACAGGTTCGTTCAAATGCCCGTAACTTGGGATACATACCTCTGATTGATGCACCGTCAGTTGAGATGAGATCCTTGGATCGAGAAGATATTTTCGATATATTACAGTCAAGGTTTTTGAGAACCTTGGGTATGGCCGGGTTGGTTCGAACATGAAACCAACCGGCCCCTCGGAGCGGAAACGCTTATAACTTGAGCTCCGGACGCCCGATTGACGTGCAGTCGACTTTGTTTGTTTCCTCTTAGTGAGGAGGACCTTTTGGCTTACTCCACTCGATGTTTGGACGCAGTTGGAGTTTGGTTGGGTTGGTTTTGACTTAAAAACCAACCAGGCCCTTGGGATGGAAAAGCCAATAAATCTCAGACCGGTTGTCCGATTGACACGTCGTCAGTCACGTTTAGTTCCTTTTGACGAGACAGAACTTTGGGATACATCAAATCCAGAATACATGTCAATTGATGTATCGACCCCCCTTGGCTCGTGGAGCGGACCCTCCCGGAATCGATCATGCTGTGTGCGGGAACCCTAGAGCTGGTTGCGACTACGACGACGATGACGACTGTACTGAAATCCTCCATGGGTTCGGCAGCGATGATGACCATACTGGAATCCTCTATGGGTTCGACGACAATGACTACTGTTCTTGTATCCTTTGTGGGTCTGACAGTACGTGACTAATGTTCTTGTATCCTACGTGGGTCCGACAGTATTTGACTTTGTACTTGTATCCTACGTGGGTCCGGTAGAGTAGCTGGTCTTGTATCCTTTGTGGGTATGACAGATTAGTTGGTCTTGTATCCTACGTGGTTCCGACAGCTTAGATGAATCAGTGGCTACATCTGATCATCTCTATCATCTTACGAAGAAGTATACCTATGTGAGCTGAGTCTTGACTTTCAATCATTACCTTCGATATGATTGACTTGATTTCTTAAGTGGACCGGGTTGTGTTATCCTGTGTGGATTGGATTGTGCTATCCTATGTGGACTAGATCGAACTTGGGTTCGGATGTTGGAGCCGAACTGGAATTTATGACTTAGGTATATGTATGGGCATATACCAAAGTAGAGTTTGTTGTTACTTCTTGATTGTATCTTTCCTTTGTGGATTATCCTTTGTGGATTCTGGGAGACCTTCGGGGGTCTTGGGGTCCCTAATGAATAGAATATACTCACCCCTGTATGAGCTATGCCCGAACTATGTTGTGTTGGATGTAGACGACAGACATCACTGATCGTGTTTGAGGCTTGTGGAGCAAGTCGGTACCTAGAGGTGGACCACTGGGCGGGACGTACACGGAGTAGACGGCTGGACCCGAGGAGCTGAGGAGGCTAGCTGTACCCACCCTTCAGGTGGGATTTCCAGTGGACTGCTCGGCGTTGCTGCTTTACTTTCAGTTTTTTTACTTTCTTTTCAGTTGTACTTTACTTCAGTCAGGTTTGTATTCTGGCCCATTTACTTTCCAGTACATAAAGTTGTACCCAGTTTACTTAGTGTTTACTTCATCTTGCTTACTCTGTGGTGTTTGTTTACTTTATAAAGTCAATTCCTTCCCTTTTTATCGAGATTTATGCCTTTGGTGCTAGTCGCCAGCCCCTGGCCTATGGAAGGCAGTTTGGGGTAGTCACGACACGGGTCCCAAGGACGGGTCATGAAAAATTTGTATCAGAGGGGTTTGGTTCTACCGTAGAACTTGGGACTCTGATCTTTCTTCTATGTGAAGCAATAGTATTAAGGGTATTGAGTGTGGTCATCAGTCCAGGGAGTCCAGTGTTGGTGTTGTGGCCGACGTATCCGTACACCAGAACCCTGACTTCTGATTTCCGACTCAGTGCACGAAAGCATTGATTGCATGTGTGTTTCAAAAGTTCTCTTTGTGATTACTTAGTGTCAGCTCAACAGGTATATTGTTTTGACCGTGGCAGACCTATTTATTTTCATGATGACCCCACAACGGCAGCTAGCTAGGGTTCCTAGATTTGTGCCAGATGACCATCCACCGAGCGATGAGGCCTCGGTGTAGGGCCCTTTTACAACGGAGGCACCAACGATACCTCTACCCGCTGATCCACCGATGCCACTAGACCCAGCTGCTAAGAGTGCACGTCGCCTTAGTGCACTGCACGAGTTGCAGCGTCAGAGACCGCCCAGGGTCCGCAGGGAGACGGACCCTCAGGTAGCCGAGGATTGGCTAGAGGCTTTTGTTTGAGTTTTCAGGTTAGTTGGGACACCAGCTGACCTCGTGGTGATCCTTGCAGCGAGTCTCCTGCACGCGACAGCAGGAAGATGGTGGAGCCTGATGCTTCAGGTGCATGACAAGGAACCTCTCCTTTGGATAGACTTTGAGAGCATCTTCCACTCAGAGTTCATCCCAGCCACCCTACGAGCGGTGCGCATTCAGGAGCTACTACAGCTGTGGCAGGGCATCATGACAGTAGCCCAGTACTCTGCAAGATTTACCGATATCTCGTGCTATTCGACGGACTTGGAATGGGACCCATTCTTCTGGGCTCAGACCTTCGAACAGGGACTGAGGCATGAGATCAATGAATCGATGATCTCCCTCTGCATTCCAACGCAGGTAGGAGTACTGGAGTGAGCCCTTCTCATAGAGAGATTTCTTGCTTAGCCTACAACAGCAACGAGACCTAGAGTAGGGTGGCACATAGCTGATTCTTCTGCAGCTGGCAGTCTACGGATGTCACAGGGGTCCAGGCGGACCAGGCCATCAGGCGGATGACCTCAGGACACTGGCTTAGAGGTGCGTGGCACATAACGCAGAGCCAGCCTTCCGAGGAGCAGACAGTGCTACGCATGCGGCGGGCATGACCACATGGCTCGTGACTGCCCAACCCACCGTGCAGAGAATCAACATATGGTTGAGGGACCACCCAGGCATAGGCAGAGGGTCGACCGTGGCAGTCCGCAGGGAGAAGGAAGACGAGGCAGAGGAGCTGGCCGAGCAGCAGGTGGTGGGTGACGCTTTGGGGCTCTACAACCACCACCACCAGGAGGTCCACCCCGACCACAGGGAGCTGGTGGATAGAGGCAGGATCAACTTCAAGTAGCGGAGGAATACGACCACAACATGCCAGATATGATTCGAGGTACTATCTGTGTCTACTCCACCCTTGCTGCAGTTCTTATAGACACATGAGCAAGTCATTATTTCATCGCCGCTACCCTTGTTCAGAGCATGGAGATTCCGACGGAGCCTTTGGCTTGATCCTTACGGCTAGAGACTCCTACGGGAGCAGACTCGATGATTATGCACTGGTGCCGACAGTGTGAGCTTACTCTAGGAGACGAGAGATTCAGCTGGGATCTTCTTGTAGCGGCGTCAAGGCATTACGACGTCATCTTAGGCATGGATTGGTTATCTACAGTCCATGATCATATTGACTGTATTAGGTGCAAGGTGCGGTGTGTCCGCACTGATGGGAGCATGTTCACCTTCACTGGTGAGAAGGGAGCCTTTTTAGCACAGGATGGACTCACGCAGAGGAGAGGACAGTCGATCACTCATCAATTGTCTAGCCTCATCCTAGGAGCAGTTGACGTGCGGAGTCCGAGTTTTCCTATAGTGGTGGATCAGTATGCGGACGTTTTTCCTGACGACGTTCCAGGACTACCTCCTCACAGAGAGGTAGACTTCTATATTGACATGTACCCCAAGACATCCCTGATATCCACTCCAGCATATCAGATGGCTCTCGCTGAGCTTCGAGAGCTACGGGTACAGCTGGAGGACTTGCAGAGAAAGGGTTCATCCGACCCAGTGTTTCACCCTGGTCTTCCCCAATTTTGTTTGCCAAGAAGGTGGACGTGAGCTTGCTACTATGTGTCTACTATAGTCACCTGAACCAGGTGACCGTGAAGAACAAGTATCCGCTACCGAGGAATGAGATCCTCTTCGATCAGCTCAAGGGAGCACGGTGGTTCTCGAAGATAGACCTCAGGTCAGGCTATCATCAGCTTAGAGTTCTGGATGAGGACGTGCAGAAGACGACCTTCAGATGTCAGTATGGCCACTATGAGTTCTTGGTTATGCCTTTTGGCATAACCAATGGTCCAACATTGTTCATGAGTCTCATGAACAGGATCTTTCAGCCTTACCTCGATCAATTTTTCATGGTCTTCATCGACGATATTTTGATTTACTCAACCACTAAGGAGGAGAACGCCTACCACTTGCGGGTTGTGCTGGACACACTCTGAGAGCACCAGCTTTATGGTAAGATCTCAAAGTATCAGTTATGGATACGTGAGTTCCACTTATTGGGACACATCATCTCTGAGGCGGGAGTTGTGGTGGATCCGGTGAAGATCGAGGCAGTGCTAGCTTGGGAGCCACCCAGGAGCATGACGGAGGTGGGAAGTTTCCTAGGACTGGCTGGATACTACCAGAGGTTTGTTACTGACTTCTTCAGAGTTGCGACACAACTCTCAGCTTTGACGAAGAAGGGGAAACCCTTAGTGTGGTCAGACAGATGTCAGAAGAGCTTCCAGGAGCTGAGACAGAGATTGACTAGCACACCTATCTTGAGGATACCAGAGTAGGGAGTAGGGTACGTAGTCTACTGAGATGCATCAGGGACCAGACTCAGATGTGTCCTGATGCAGGATCGGGCAGTGATCGCCTATGGATCACGATAGTTGAGGCATCATGTGCAGAACTACGCTACCCATGACCTGGAGATAGCCGCAGTGGTCTTCGCTATGAAGATGTGGCGACACTATCTGATGGGCGAGTGCTTTATAGTCTATTCTGACCACCAGAGTCTCAGGTACATCTTCTCACAAAAGGACGTGAACCTGAGACAACGACGATGGCTCGAGTTCCTCCAGGAATATTACTTTGAGATAGTCTATACTCCTGGAAAGGGGAACTTTGTAGCCGATGCTCTCAGCAGGAGGACGAGCATTCAGCTACTTGGGGATGCGACATAGCATCTAGTTGCTTTGTGGATATCCTTTGTGGATAGATATGGAGCAGCCTCTCTACAGTCACTTATAATCACTCCTCCACTTATTTAGCGGGTCAAAGAGGCACAGTGTGGGGATGTTGACTATGAGACACAGCGTGCACAGATATCCTCAGTACATGCACCTGATGGATTCTCTGTGGGAGGAGAGCACGTCATCCATTTCAAAGGACGTACCATGGTACCAGATTATTTATAGGAGGAGGTTCTGAGAGAGTTCCACACTTCCCCTTTAGTGGTACATCTAGGAGTGGCGAAGATGTACCAGGATCTCAGACGGCAACACTGGTGGCCGAGTATGAAGAAGGCTGTGGCAGAGTTCCTTTCTCGATGCCTCACCTGCAAGTTGGTGAAGGCGAAGCAGCAGGTACCAACAGGCTTGGTACAACCCTTGGAGGTCCTGGAGTGGAAATGGGACGGGATATCTATGGATTTCTTTAATGGACTTCCACATACTTCCAGAGGTCACGACTCCATTTGGGTGATTGTTGACCAACTCACCAAGTCGGCCAACTTCTTACCCATCAGAGTGCAAGGCTCAGTAGAGAGCTTGGAATGTCTCTACATTTAGGAGATTATAATTCTTCATGGTGTGACATCATCTATCGTCTCCGATTGAGAATCTCACTTTACTTCCCGACTTTGGAAGGGGTTGCAGGAGGCTTTCGGGACACAGCTACGTCTAAGCACCTCCTTTCACCCTCATACAGATGGTCAAACAGAGAGGACCATTCAGAATCTCGAGGACATGCTCCGTGCATGTGTCCTCGACTTTGGTCGCATCTGGGAGGATCACCTACCCTTGGTGGATTTTGCGTACAACAACAGCTACTACTCCACCATCGGGATGACACCATACGAGGCATTGTATGACCAACCTTGCAGATCACCGCTGTGCTGGACAGACCCTGGGGAGTCAGCACTTGTGGGACCGAAGATGGTCCAAGCCATGATAGAGAAGGTCCAGGTCATCCAGGAGCGGATGAGGATAGTTCAGAGCCGACAGAAGTCTTATTCTGATAGGAGGCGGAGACCACTAGAGTTCGAGGATGGCGACCACGTCTTCTTGCGGGTCTCACCTCGACGTGGATTACGGAGATTTGGCCGAGGCGGAAAGTTATCTCCGTGCTTCATCGGACCATTCTAGGTTCTCAGCAGGATAGGCAAGGTGGCTTATTGCCTGGCTCTACTACCTCAGTTGCACCGGGTTCACAACGTCTTCCATGTATCTTAGGTGAGGAGATACGTGCATGACCCGACGCATATCATCGACCATGGGGATATGGACATTGATGAAGAAGCGACTTTTGCGGAGGTCCCAGTGGAGTTCGAGGATCGACAGGAGTGGGTCCTATGTGGGCGGTCGATTCCTCTAGTGCGCATCAGGTGGAAGCACGAGAACCTCCATGAGAGCACCTGGGAGAAGGAGGCTCAGATGCGTGCTCAGTACCCTCATTTGTTCCCCTAGTTTGTGATGTATCTTTACGGGGATGTAAAGCCCTGAGTTGGGAGTAATGTAAAGTCCCATAAATTTCAAGGAAATTTTTTTCTTAATTTCTTTGGGATTTTACGAGTACGCTGTTTCTGACGGAACCTGATTCCGAGGCCCGGTGTGCCCGGAATCATTTTCCGAAGTTTAGCTCAGGTATGTTCAGTGAATAAATGAGCGGGTTTTCCTATCTTTTGAACCAGTTCTTGGAATAAAAATCTGAGGGCACCGATGAAACCGCAACGCCAGTAATTACTTAGGAACACCTTTTTGGAGTTGTGTTTTCTCAGGTGAGGTTATTAAATAAATGGGTTAACTTAGGAGTGAAATAAAAATTTTTTCTACAATTTTTATTTCTATTCTAAGTAGTTATAACCTATTCATGGAAGTTGGAGTGGGACCCACTACAGCCTAACTCCACTAGGTTGGATATTAGTGAATTGGGGCCCACATGAGCCCCACCCCTTTATTTCCATTTAGCCTCCCTCTCGCAATATAATTTGTAACTCAGCCACTCCCCAAATTTAATGACATGTCAACTCTTGCAATTAATTTGATTGTTAAATGCTCTTCAATTAAGTCAATTAATTGAATGAGATCTTTTGATTTTCAAATTAATGTTGGCATGTGTGTGTGTGAATAAAATAAAACAAGGTCTTATTTTTTTGTTGGTGGATTCGTTGTGTGGAAAAGAGGAGATAACTCTTGCGGTCTTGAAGAACATCTTCTTCCTCGTTGAAGAATGCGAAGAATGCCGGAGCACCAAAGAGAGATGATGTGTCGATCTCTCCCTTCTCTGCAGCCAGTGTGAGACGACATCCTCTTCATGGATGCTCACCTACACCATCAACAAAGCACCCTCACGATGCCGTTTTCCGTGACAATCTTCTTTCGACGACTTCTTCGAGGTAGGGGTTTTGGTTTTGTGTTAATGAATATTCTTTTGCTATCCAATGTTAAATTATTTATCCGGTTGTTAAAGAATTAACGGGAGGGGGCCGGACCGCACGAACATGGCCGAACCTCCTCCCCTTATTGTTGATCATCGACGTGGTTTGGAATGGAGGTGGCACGGTGCAATGACACCGTGCGGAAATGAGGATGAACGCAGCGAAAGTGCGCGGCGCCGTCGCGCAGTGCCTGTGAAGCCTTAGGAAGCTGTGACCAAGGACGGGCCATGACGAAGGAGCGTGACGCCATCGTGCCGCACCAGAGCAACACGAAGGGCCACGACCGGGGTGGGCTGTGGCGGAGGGGCGAGGCGCCGTTGCGCCACGCCGGTCGGACAAGGCCGCGGCTTATGGCTGCGGCGGTGCAGGGAGTGGAGGCCGGAACCGCCGGCCGCCTGCGCATGGAAGGTGGGACCCGCCGGGGGTCCCGTGGTGGCACACCGGCCAGCCAACTTTGCCGGTTGTTTTCGGAAGATCTGGGAGTCGTAACCCCCAACCGGGAAAGGAGCGGGCCCCCACATGGGGACCACCATTACAAAATAAGGGGGGCAGCGTGCCCCCACTTTTCCGTGTCCGCTCGGCCAGCGCCGAGCCACCCCGCTCATCCAGCACTGAGCCGCCCAGGCCGTGCCGCCCGCGCCGGGCCGGAACCGGACCCGGGTCGGGTCGACCCGGTTTGGGCCGACCCAGGGGGTGTCGGGCCGGGTCGGTCCGAGCCGAAACCCCCTAAAATTGGACAGGTTCGTTCAAACTCCCGTAACTTTGGCTAAGAACCTCTGATTGATGTACCGTTAGTTGAGATGCGATCCTTGGATCGAGGCGGTCATTTATATATATTATACTCAAGGTTTAGGAGAACCTTTTTTATGTCCGGGTTGGTTCAAACACAAAACCAACCGGACCCTCGGAGCAGAAACACTTATAACTTGATCTCCGGACGTCTGATTGACGTGCTGTCGACTTTGTTGGTTTACTCTTAGTGAGACAGAAATTTTGGATTAATCCACTTGAGGTTTGGATGCAGTTGTAGTACGGTCATTTTGGTTTTGATATAAAACCAACCGGGCCCCTGGGATAGAAAAACCAATAACTCTCAGATCAGGCGTCCGATTGACTCGCTGTCGTTCACGTTGAGTTCCTTTTGATGAGACGAAACATTGGGATACATCAAATTCGGACTACGTGACAGTTGATGTATCGAACCCCCTTGGCTCGTGGAGTGGACCCTCATAGAATCGAGCATGCTGTGTGCGGGAATCCTAGAGCTGGCTGTGACTGCGACGACAATGGCGACTATACTGAAATCCTCCGTGGGTTCGGCAGCGACGACGACCGTACTGGAATCCTCTATGGGTTCGATGGCGATGACTACTATTCTTGTATCCTTTGTGGGTCTAACAGTACGTGACTATTGTTCTTGTATCCTACATGGGTTCAGAATTATTTGACTCTGTACTTGTATCCTACGTGGGTCCGGCAGAGTAGCTGGTCTTGTATCTTTTGTGGGTATGACAGCTTAGCTGGTCTTGTATCCTACGTGGGTCTGACAGCTTAGATGAATCAGTGGCTACCTATGATCATCTCTATCGTCTTACAAAGAAGTATACCTATGTGAGCTGAGTCTTGACTTTCAATCATTACCTTCGATATGATTGACTTGCTTTCCTAAGTGGATCGGGTTATGTTATCCTGTGTGGATTGGATTGTGCTATCCTGTGTGGACTAGATCGAACTTGGGCTTGGATGTTGGAGCCGAATTGGAATTGATGACTTAGGTATATGCATGGTCATATACCTAATTAGAGTTGGTTGTTACTTCGTGATGGTATCTTTCCTTTGTGGATTATCCTTTGTGGATTCTGGGAGACCTTCGGGGGTCTCGGGGTCCTTACTGAGTAGAGTATACTCACCCCTTCATGGGCTATGCCCGCACTATGTTGTGTTGGATACAGACGAAGGACAATGCTGATCGTGGTTGAGGCTTGTGAAGCAAGTCGGTACCTGGAGGTGGACCACTGGCCGGGACATACACAGAGTGGACAGCTGGACCTGAGGAGCTGAGGAGGCTATCTGTACCCACCATTCAAGTGGGATTTCCAGTGGATGGCTCGACTTTTTTTGCTTTGCTTTCAGTTTCTATACATTCTTTTCAGTTGTACTTCACTTGGGTTTGTATTCTGGTCTATTTACTTTCCATCACTTAGAGTTGTACCCAGTTTACTTAGTGTTTACTTCAGATTGCTTACTCTGTGGTGTTTGATTATTTTATAAATGCAATGCCTTCCCTTTTTATCGGGATTTACGCCTTTGGTGCTAGTCTCCAGCCCCTGGCCTATGGAAGGCGAGTTTGGGGTAGTCATGGCACGGGTCCCGAGGACGGGTCGTGACAGATATTTTGGTGTTTTCTAAAAGTAAAGAGGAGCATGAAAGAGATTTAAGGGTTATTTTTCAAACCTTGAAAGAAAATAAATTTTATGGGAAATTCAGCATGTGTGAGTTTTGGTTGCAACAAATTTTTTCCTTGGTCACATTGTTTCTAAAGATGGGATAACTGTTGATACTGAAAAAACAAAGGTTATTGAAGAATGGCCAAGACCCACAAATGTAACCGAGATTCGTAGTTTTCTCGGTTTTCCAGGCTATTACTGAAGGTTTGTTAAAAAATTTTCATGGTTATCTAGTCGAATGACTAAGCTTACTCGGAAGGGTGTTATGTTTATTTGGACAAAAGAATGTGATGATTGTTTTCAGGAATTGAAAAGAATATTGGTGAATGCTTCAGTTTTGGCACTACCTTCTAGGAATGGTGAGTTTTTTATCTATATTGATGCTTCATTAAAAGGACTTGGTTTCTTTCTAATGCAGAATGATCAGGTAATTGATTATGCTTCATGTCAGTTGAAAACTCATGAGGTAAATTACCCTACACATGATTTGGAATTATTTGCTGTTGTTTTCGCTTTAAAAATTTGGAGGCATCATTTGATTGGTGTAATGTGTGAAATATATACTGATCAAAAAAGTTTAAAGTATATATCCACTCAGAAATAATTGAACATGAGATAGAGGAGATGGCTAGAATTAATCAAGGATTATGATTGTACAATTCATTACCATCCGGGAAAAGAAAATAATGTGGCTGATGCTTTGAGTCGAAAACATAATGCTTCACTAACAATTTTACGTTTGGAACGTGATCCTTTGGTTAAGGATTTTATGAACTTTGGCATAGATGTTGTTGGTGCAGGAAGTTCTTCTTTTTTGTTTCAGGTGTCAGTGAGATCTTCTCTATCAGACAGAATTAAGAAAGCACAGAAGCAAGACAGTGAGTTGCAGAAAAAGGTAGAGCTGGTTCAGAAGGGTAAGTTGCCTGAATTCACCATTGATAATGATTATGTTTTTAGATTTGGGAAGAGATTGTGTGTGCCTTGTGATTCACAGTTGAAGAGAGAGTTGTTATGTGAAGCACATAGTTCTCCGTTTTTAGTTCATCCAGGAAGTACTAAGATGTATAGAGATCTTCGGGAGTATTACTGGTCGGACAGAATGAATAGAGACATTGCTGATTTTACTGTGAAGTGTTTGACTTGTCAACATGTTAAAGCAGATAAGCAGTTACCAAAAGGGATGTTTCAGCCTTTACCAGTGCCATAGTGTAATTGGGAGAATATAACCATGGGCTTCATTGTGGGGTTGCCGAAGAAACCTCGAGGTAATAATGAAATCTGGTTTATTGTTGATCGCTTGACTAAATCTGCTCATTTCCTTACTATACGAGATACTTTTTCCCTAGATAAACTTTCTCATTTGTATCTTAAAGAGATAGTCAAGTTACATGGAGTTCCAATCTCCATTGTATCTGATCATGATCCTAGGTTTACTTCTAACTTTTGGAAAGGCCTTCAGAAGTCGTTGGGTACTGAATTAAATTTTTGTACAGCTTTTTATCCTCAATCATATGGGTAGTCAGAATGAACAATTCAGACTTTGGAGGATATGATACGTGCTTGCTCGATGGATTATCAGGGAAGTTGGGACCAATATCGTTCTTTGGTTCAGTTTTCTTATAATAACAGTTTTCATTCCAGTATATAGATGGCACCATTTGAGGCATTATATGGGAAGTAGTGTCGAACTCCAGCTTTTTAGGATGAAGTGGGTGAAAGGAAGTTGATGGGACCAGAATTGGTAGAAGACTTGGCAAAAAAAGTTCAGCTGATACAGAAATAGATGAGAACAACTCAGAGCAGGCAGAAAATTTATGTGGACAACAGGAGGAAGGATCATTTTTTTGAGGTAAGTGATCATGTTTTTCTCAAAGAATCTCCATGGAAAAGTGTGATGCGATTTGGGAAGAAAGGAAAGTTGAGTCCAAGGTTCATTGGACAATATGAAATTCTGGAGAGAGTTGGATCAGTTGCATACCGAGTGGATTTACCTCCGAGTTTATCTCAGGTACACAATGTTTTTCATGTTTCAATGTTAAGGAATTATATTCCAGATCCATCTCATGTTTTGAGTCCAAAGGTAGTTCCGCTGGAAGAGAATATATCTTATGAGGAACAACCAGTCCAGATTCCTGAACACATGGAGCAAGTGTTGTGGAACAAGGTGATTCATCTAGTAAATGTTTTGTGGAAAAACCACATGATTTAAGAGGCAACATGGGAATCTGAAAATGCAATGAGGGATAAATACCCCCACTTATTCGATAAGAAAATAAATTGTAGGGACATAATTTTCTAAAAGGGGGAAGGATGTAAAATCCCAAGTAAGTAATGAATAATAGATTTTATTATCTTTGTCTATTTATGAATTATATAGTGTTTTAGAGGCTGAAAATGAGAATAAATCCAATATTAAGCATAGAATACACTAATATTTTTAGTAAGATTGTTTTACTACCTTTTGATGGAAAACCATTTTTAAATCGAACTATTGACAATTTTATAAGATATATTTTTCAAAAAAAAACTTATTCTTTAGAATTGTGATATTAAAATTTACATTGGATAATTTTTTGGTATTTTTCTGACAATGTTCATTTTTTAAGGAATAGTGAAAAATACTGCATTTTACTTCAAAACTGCTTTTTTCATCTAATTTAATTATAAAGTTATATTATCTTTTTAATTGGTTTTAAAGTTTAATTAGAATATATTATTACCATTCGATGAAATGGTTGTCATTTTAATTAATTTCACTTTGGAATTGGGCATAAACAGGTGACAAACTTTTCATAGATATTGTTTCAAAAAAACCCGCTATTTGTTTTGACAACGAGAATTATTTTTAAATTAATTACTGCATTTTCTGTGTTTGGAATTTGGTAAAATGGATTCCATATTTGGAATCATAAGGTCCAAATTATTTAATTAAGCGTCTTTTGTTTTTGTCCATTAGGAATAGCAATGACAGTAATTATCTTTAATTATCGTGATTAATTAGTAATCGGGTAGTTAAGGGTAATAAAATAATATCATAATAATAACAAATGAACCCAAAATGTGTTCTAATGCTACTGGTTGTGTCATGACCGACCATGTTATGCCTTGTTCCATACTTAGGGACCCATGGAATCACTTTTGGGTGATAGTGACACTTTATCATTTTATTTTTAAAGAAAGGAGAATATCACAAAAGTATGTAACACCTAAGTAAAAAAAATTTAGTTTTGTTTGTGTAAACGATATATTAGACTATAAATAATAATTAGAAAGATAAAAATATTTCCTACATCATAGTATTTTTTATAATTTTTAGACATTAAATAAATTAATTTATTTATGACATCATGATGATGCAACGATTACCTCATTAATTAATGATTTAAATAAAATGTAAAGTTAATGTAAAATATAAGACCTACACTTGTCAAAAACCTATTGTATGGGTGTATTTAGAACCCTTATCACCTTATACTCTATATATATTATTTTGGGACCTTTAAAATCCGAAACTCATTTTAAAACAAAGTAACATTTCAGGACTTTCCAAGAGTGCCCCTCCTCCCTCTTATAAAAGGCCCCCACCTCTACCCCCTTACCCCCACCTCTCAATCCATTGGCTCAGAAAAAATATACTCATTTTATCTCTCCACTTCCCTCTATTCATAATATAAGACTTACCTTATGCATAAAGCTCTTCAAGAAACCTTTTAGGTTCAAACCAAGGGGAGTTACCCGATTTATATTTAAAGTCTTCTCTAATGTTATTTTGTTTTATTTTACTTCTCCAAACCCTAAAATATTATTATTCCTTTATTTTAAAACAAAAAAAATCTTCAATATACTATGATGTTGTTATGAGATGGATTCTAGCTACACTTACACACACCTCCATTTAATGGTTAAAGAACATACTGTTTCTGTGGATGGAAAATTACTGCCTCACGAAACGATTATTGTTAAATCTTCTTTTAACATCTTTAATGATGGCCATTAAGATGTAAATATATTTATATATGATATATATTATGTTTATGTTTTCCTTATGATTCTGTATTTTTCATATATGTCATAACTTTATGGTTTCCATTACGGACAAACGCAATAATTTCATTTTTTGGAAGTGCGGACTACCACCCCCGCAAAGTGATTTGAATCATTAATGCCATATGTGGGATGTGTAAAGGATGGAATTAATAATATTATATATTATATTATTATGTAATAATAATGAACCTTTATATCATTATGATTCCATTCCATTAAATACAAAATAGAAATGAAGGTAGCGTTTATGCGTACGTACGACTTACCGTCTCCATGAACAGTGCATTTCATTTCTTACCTCCAAATGTTATGTACTATTATCAATACATGTATATGATGGATATATATGATATATATGATATCCAAATCATGAATATAATTCATGATATAATGAAACTTTGACCACATGAACAACATGTAATTGTAAGGAGTCAATTTTTGACTTAAGTACCAAATATCGACAAAACAAACATTATTTACTTAAATGATTACATAATGTTTATAACATGGAAATAAGTGATATAAAAGGAATAATAAACTTAAAAAAGGTTCCTAAGAAAGTATAAATTAACTCTAGTTTATTATTTAGGAGATTAAAGAACGATCAAGTCAAATTAGACAAGAGGTAGTGGACTACGTCTCAATCTCCTTTCATTGAGGCATATTTTGTTTTGTACACAACTTGATTTTATATGGTGTATAAAACCCTTTGAAATTTACTTTTATTCAAATGGAATCTTTTTATACGAATCATTTTACTAAAAGTCAAAAGGGAATGTTCTTGTCTTACGTATGCGGCGACAATGACTTCTCCGCCACTGTGACCATTATTTTATTTTCGGCTTCCTCTACAAGCCATAACTTTTTTAAATAATAAATAAATACCATGTTTTAATTTAATTTTATTTTGGTATTGAAATTGGTTTTGATAATGTTTTGAATATATCAATGTGTTTTTTATATCATGTGATTGAAATCTGGAAATGTTATGTTTGCTTTATGCATGTTTTGTGTGGTACGATTATGTGATGGTTCTTGGGAATTGTTTATGAAGACGAGTGGTTCCATGATAAAATAAGGGCGGGTGAGCCCAATATAGTTCTCCAATGCATTGGGTAACGCGAAGGGGTTAAGCGCTAAGGTTTCTCCGAAGAGATTTTGGGAATATACTATGATGGATATTTCAAACATAACCATGAGGGTTACTCCCTATGTAAGAATGTTATGAATGCCTCAAGTTACCTTTATGTCTTATGATTTCTATGGGTTATTCATGAATATTATGATTTCATGAGGTATGTTAAAGTGATTATGTTTTATGAGTAATTTTTTATTTCATTTTTTCTTATGTATACACGGACTAAGGTTTTCCTTCCGTATTTTTATATTCCTTACTGATCTTTTTATGCTAATCCCAAGTTTTTGAAATGTTTTTCACAGGTCAAGGGAAAGGTACGTGATGTGATGATAGTGTCGAGGAAGTGTCAAGAAAGAATCCATGTTTTGGTTTAAATTTGTTTCCTTTGATGGGAAAATTGAATATTGTATTTGATGTAACCACCTTGTTTAAATGTGGAATGTAATGCATGATTTATGATCTAATTATCTAAAACTCTAAACCTGAAAAGATCCTCAATGTGTATTCTTGAAATATCTCAAGATTAAGTAATGTTTAAGGATGGGGCCTTATAATAATAATGAGTATAAATGATGTAAATAATAAATAAAACATTATAATTATTCTGTATATATGATATACCATCCAATTATATATGATTTTAATATCAAAAAAATGATATTGTTGCTCGTGTGTACGTACGGAATACCGTCTCCACGAACACGAAAAGATTCGTTTACCCATTGTAACCATTCAAGACTAATTTTCATTTGATGATTAAAAATAATGTTTAAGGACTTGATATCATTCTGGATATGAATAAGATACAACCTATCCATAACAAACATGTCTTATGTACCAAAACATATAAAAGAAAACGAATCAGTTAACACACGAAGTGACGATAATAGTAAAATATTATTAACAAAACATTATTATAAGATCATATATAATATAATATTAATGTATATGGTTCTTGTATAATTTAATAACAATTATTTCACCATTATACAGGAGGTTAACATACCCTAGACCAAGGAAAAGTACAAGGTAAGGGTTAAATTTCACAATCTCTTTATTATCAGAGGTTGTTTTTACATAAGTATCTACTGGGACCTCTTTATCATCCACATCCATGTTTCTTAAAAATTATTTTCAAAACATTTTTACTATTTAATAGACAATGGGTTAAAGTAATTTATACCCTTATTTGACCATATATGTTTTGAAAGGAATTTTTCCATCATTTTCAATCAAGGTACTTTATGACCTTTTCGAAAAAAATTATGGTAAGAATGTTTTTTTAACTTATATGGAGAGTGTGGATATTTTACGCCGTTATAGAATCGTTGAATCTTACCTTAAAAGATTATAAGAATATTTTCAAAACAAATGTTTTCTTCTAAAATTATGTGACTTTTAAATGATTTAAAAATAGAAAGAGATGTTTCTCTCAAATAGTTTTGATTTCATCTATGTCAACATCCTTTGATGGATTTTAAGCTTATTTGAAGTTGATTTATTATGATACAAAACTTCCATATTGTATTGAAGATTTTGTGATATGTTTTACTGTGGATGTGTTATTTTTACACCATTCATGGTTTATCGATAAAGTATTTACATTTCGTATGCTAGTTTTAATATGAATGTTTATGCTATGTTTAAACCTTTTCATATGAGGAATGCATTGGACTTAGTAAGTGACGAGTGGAGCCCACTATATCTCCTAGATGCATCGGTAGGTATCATGAGACAAACTATTGTCTTGGAACAAGGCCTTGACAAAATCTTATTTGTAGTCTTGGTACAAGGCCTTGACTATGTGGTTATGAAAGTCTGGCATTATGCATTCCATCATTATGAAAGTTGATATTAATATTACATGTGATTATTCGACTAGTAGAATATCCATTTGAATAAGTAAATGGAATTATTTTGATTCATATTTTCCATGTTATGATGAAGTTTAAGATCAAAAGGCTTTTGTTTTAGTCTTATACATTTCCTTAAATGTTTATGTTTATTTATGAAAGTTTCTGCTATATTGTTATCCTTACTGAGCATCTTAGCTCACCCCTCTCTATGTTTTATTTTTCCCAGGATGTGAAGAAGTATTTTATGACTAACATGTAGGGATAGTCTACGGGAAATGAAGTGTGGCCTATGGAGACTATGTTGTTGTAGTTTTTCATTTTATAATTTAATGTAAAACATATGAATGTATCTACTATTTCCAAGGCTACTAAACTAATCGGTGTTTCAAGAAATGATATTTTGTGATAATGCCAATGTTATGTAATAATTCACCGACTCTGGGTAACTAGGGTTGGGCCGATATAGTTGGTATCAGTGGAATTTTGGTACAAACCTTGGAAACTAGATTTAGATAAACTCTGATTAGATCACATTACCCTAAGATAGACATTGAGGATTAGTATAGAAGAACTTTCAATAATTTTGGTATTGTGGATATTTTTTGAGTTTCCTAAGAAATACATCCCTGTCTGGATACGAGCAGGTAGAGGCGGATCTAGCACAGATGTACCTAGGGGTAAAACCCAAAAACACTGCTTTGAGATAGAATCGAATGGGAACTGGTGCACGACAACGGGCCTTGCTGCACTCCTGGTT
Source organism: Viscum album (assembly GCA_963277665.1). Taxonomy (NCBI): domain Eukaryota; kingdom Viridiplantae; phylum Streptophyta; class Magnoliopsida; order Santalales; family Viscaceae; genus Viscum; species Viscum album. Next base: position 382,037,577 of record OY728138.1, read on the forward strand.
AGGACACTCCCGGGGGATATGCTTAGGACAACTCTCATTTTCTATACAAACCATTTTGAAGGGTTTATGAGTATATAATTACTCAAATAAATTTTTTTTATGATTATGGATTATATCCATAAATAGTTTAATTTATGTTAAGTGTTTTACAAGTTTGGAATTATGTATTGCGATAGATAAACTAATCTAGTGTATGGCGCTATTTAGAAATGGCGCCTAGTGGAAGAAATAGAAACCATATCAATGCATGTAATCCATTTTGGGATTTCCCTACAACTCAAGATAACTATAGTGGAGATGGTGATGCAACTGGTGCTGGTCAGCTTATCACCATACTAGGAAAAATCACTCAGGTTATGAATAATAACCTTACCCGTATGGAGCACCCTGATCCACAACGTAGATGATCAATGCTAGACTTATTCATGAGGTAGCAACCAAAAACATTCAATGGGTCTACAAATCCATTGGTATCTAAGAAATGGAGAAGTTACTTAGGGAAAATATATCATGCTTTGGGGAGTAGTGAAAGGGAAAAAGTTGTCATGGTAGTTTATCACCTCACGGGAGATGCAGATCAATGGTGGTAATTGATTCAAAACACAAAGGAAGATGATGAAGTATCAAATATGGAATGGGGGGGGGGGAGTTTAAAGATCTTTCATTATAAAAATGCATTCCTCATGACCATCAAGAAGATATGGAAATACAATTTCTGAGTATGAGACAAACAGAGGATGAGAATGTCGCAAAGTATGAGGCTAACTTTACAAGGTTAACAAGGAATGCTACAGATTATATATGTAAACCAACAAGTAAGATTGATGGATTATTTGATTAGTTAAAACCATTTCTCCATCTAGAATTAGTCTCACAATCCTTCTTATCATACAAAGATATTGTCTCATGTGTATCATTACAGAAAAGGAATTCTCAAAGTCTTACGACATTAAAGAAAAGAAAGAGAAGAAGAGATCTGCTGATCACTCTGGAAATGAATATAAGGGTAAGAAGGGAAAAGTTAATTATCTATCCCGGAGTAAATGTGGGAATAAACACCCTGGTACTTGCCGGAAGGGAATGGGAGTCTGTTACAAGTGTGGTGAAAAAGACCACCAAGCTCATGATTGCAAGGGGAAGAAAGAAGCAACCTATGTTCAATGCCACAATTGCAGGGATATGGGGCATTATGAAAATGAATGTACTAAGAGCCAAGGAATCATACCTCATAAATGGCCATGTGATCAAGGATAAGCTTATGATATCACTACTACTGAGGTTGAATCTCCCAAAGACATGGTTGAAGGTAATTTAATGGTTTCCTCAAGTTTAGCCAATGGTTTATTTGATTCTTGATCATCACATTGTTTCATATCTTCCCAGTTTTCTAGGAAAATTAGATATTTCCAATTTCATTTAATAAGGGAGTTATAAGTAAAAACTCCTAAGGAAATTATCATTGCAACAATGTTTTGTGAATTATTCCCCATTAAGGCATATAAACTTTATTTATCTACTAATATCATCGTCATACCCATGATTGAATTTGATATAATCCTCGGTATGGATTGGATTTTGGACTATTATGAGAAAATTTATTGTATGAAAAATGAGGTTACAATTTTCGATGATGATAAGGAGTACCTTATATTTAGAGAAAAAACATCACCACCTGATTTTTATCTTGATCCACCCCCAGTAGCTCAACTAAATTCAATTATTGGGGAGGAAGAGAATGAAATATCTGCGTGTGAGGAAAGGAATGTTTGAATAGAGGATGTACCTATTGTACAAGAATATTCTGATTTGTTTCCATAGGATTTACCTGGACATCCTCCAGAATGAGAAATTCAGTTTTCCAGTGATTTAATTCCTGGTTCAAGGCCCATATCGAAGACCCCTTATAGAATGGACACTATGGAATTAATTAAACTAAATAAACAACATGAGGAATTGAGTAATAAAGGATTTATTCTCCCTAGTGTTTCTCCATGGGGAGCCCATATCGTTTTTTAAGAATAAATATGGATCTATGAGGTTGTGCATTGACTACGAGGAGATCAATGCTATAACAATAAAGAATAAGTATCCCCTACCTTGCATTGGTGATTTATTCGACCAAATTCATAGAGCTCAATATTTTTCAAAGATTGAAATTCGATTTGGATATCATCAGTTGTGTGTGAAGAAGGAAGACATTCCGAAAACAGCATTTCAAACATGGTACATGCACTACGAGTTTACAGTAATGCCTTTTGGACTGACTAATGCACCCTCTATTTTCATGGATCTAATGAACAGAGTTTTCCAGGAATATCTATATGACTTTGTGGTGGTATTTATTGATGATATCTTGGTGTACTCCAAAATCTATGAAGATCATGAAAATCACTTGCACATTATCCTAAAGACTCTTCAAATAAATGAATTATATGGGAATTTTAGCAAGTGTGAATTCTAGCTTCAAGAGATTTCTTTTCTTGGACATATTGTCTCTAAAGATGGAATCTCTATTGATCCTTATAAGACAAATGCAATCTATGAATGGACAACACCGATGAGTATAACCGAGGTACGCTGTTTTATTGGTTTAGCATGTTATTATCGATGTTTCGTCCATAATTTTTCCCGATTGGCTAACCCATTAACCAAGCTCACACATAAAAGGGTTAAATTTGTTTTTAAAAAATTGTGTGAAGAATGTTTTGATGAACTAAAGATAAGATTAGTCAATTCTTCTATCTTGACTCGACCATCGGGGAATGAGGGGTTCATTATTTTTAGTGATTCTTCAAATAAAGTACTTGGTTGTGTCCTTACGCCGAATGATAGAGTTATTTCCTATGCATCATGACAGCTAAAAATTCATGAGAAAAACTATCCTACTCATGATCTTGAGTTTGCAGCTGTGATCTTTTCTTTTAAGATATGGAGACACTATCTAAATGGTTAAAAATGTGAGATATATACCAATCACAAGAGTTTGAAGTATATTTTCTCACAAAAGAACTCAACATGAGGCAAAGGAGATGGCTTGAACTACTCAAAGATTATGATTTCACTATACACTATCATCCGGGGAAGGCAAATAAGGTGGCTGATGCTTTGAGAAGAAATGATAATAGAGTTTTTAACAAGATGAGAGTTGAAAGTGATCATATTTTCATTGATCTAGTAAATATGGAAATGGGAAATACCATGGAAGGAGAAAAATCAATAAATTTTCAAATGGTTGCCAAACCATATTTACTAGAAATGATAAAGAGTTCCCAGATAGATGATGAGGAATTTAAAAATAAGATTAAAATTGTGAATGATGGAAGATTGAGTGACTTCGTATATGAAGATGGAATTATAAAATTTGGGAAGAGACATTGTGTTCCTAACATACCTGATCTAAAAAGAGAATTGTTAAATGATTCTCATAGCTCTAATTTCTCTATACACCCTGGTAGCACTAAGATGTATAGAGATTTGAAGGAACATTTTTTGTGGGACAACATGAAGAGGAAAATTTCTGAATAAGTGTCAAGATGTATGGTTTGTCAACAAGTTAAAGTTGTAAGGAAATAGCCTGGAGGAGTCATGCAACCTCTTCCCATACCTATGTTGAAATGGGATAATATTACGATGGAATTTGTCATGGGACTACCAAAGAATCCAAGAAGGAATGATCCAAAATGGGTCATTGTTGATCGTCTTACCAAGTCAGCACATTTTCTTTCTATAAGAGAAGATTTACCAGTTGAACGTTTAGAAAGAATATACATTAATGAAGTTGTAAGACATCATGGTGTACCCCTATCGATTGTTTCTGATCGTGATCCCCGTTTTACATTAAGATTATGGAAAAGTCTTCAGAAAGACCTGGATACTGAACTTTGTTTGAGCACTTCCTACCACCGTCAAACAGATGGACAATCAGAACAAACTATTCAAACCTTAGAAGACATGTTGAGATCCTGCTCACGTGAATTTTAGGGCATGTGGGATCAATATTTACCTTTGGTAGAATTTTCCTATAACAATAGCTTCTATTCAAGTATTTAGATGGAACCATATGAAGAGTTATATGAAAAGAGATGTCACACACCAAATTATTGGGATGATGTTGGTGAAAGAAAACTCGTTGGCCCATAACTTGTTGAGGAAACAATGGAAAAGGTAAAGGTTATCCAAACCCATATCAAAGAATCCCAAAGTAGACAAATGAGCTATGCCGATAACCAAAGGAAGGATTTGGAATTTCAAGTAGGAGATCATGTTTTCTTGAAGGTATCTCCATGGAAGGGAGTTATACATTTCGGTAAGAAAGGTAAATTGAATCCCAGGTACATCAGACCTTTCAAAATTCTAGAACTAATTGGGGCTATAGCTTATCATTTGGAAATGCCGCAAAGTGTCTCTGAAGTTCATGATGTGTTCCACGTATCACTGTTGAGAAAATACATGCCTGACCCAACACATGTACTCACCTATGAAGAATTAGAACTCGAACCCGATATATCTTATTACGAAGAGCCTATCATAATTCTTGATACCAGAGAACAAGTACTGAGAAACCGGATGAATCATCTGGTAAAAGTTCTATGTAGAAACCATAAGATGGAAGAGGTAATGTGGGAACCCAAGGAACTTATGATGAAGAACCAACTGAATATTTTTGTGCGGTAGTATTCGAGAAATTTTGAGGATGAAATTATTTGAAGGAGGGTAGAATATAACACCCCAAGATTCCACGATACGTTTTCCTTTGAATAATACAATAGCTTGTGTTGTACGCAACTTCTAGATTCTAACACACCGTGACCAATCGATCTAGCCTTTAAGAATAGTAATACCCACGTTTTAAAATTTTATAAATTTTATTTTTCAAAATGGACTTCATTTTTTGAATTAATAATATCGAAATTATCTTAGGGCGAATTTTTGATATTTTTCTAAAAACTTTCAATTTTTGATGAATAGTGAAAAACACTACGTTAGTGGTAAAAAACAAATTTTTATTTAAATAATTATTTATTTTATTTAAATTTATTTTAGGTCAAAATAGATACATAATACCTATATATTTTTAATGTAATTCATTAGATTCATTTTATAATAAATTTACATATATAAAAATTTTATTGAACTTTTTACAGTCTTTTACCCACCTCCTAGGAGCATTTAAAATTCACATAAAACTTAATTTTACCTCTTCTGTGAATTTAATTTCAAAAATAAAAGAGACAAGGTTGATAAAAATAAGTAAAATGTGGTTCAATTAGATGAAAATAATATTTGGTGAATATTAACTTTTTTACTTTTATTTACCACGGATAAAAGTAAATAGGGTAATTAAAGGTAAAAATGATATTATTTTTACCCTAACACATATCTTAATTATATTGGATAGGTGTATCTCGACAAAAAAAACTTAGTAATAAAATATTATCATTTAGGTTCACTTGGATTAGATTAGGAAATTTATTATTATTTTTTTTAAAGAAGAGGTAAAAGTGTTAAATTCAAAGTTTAATAACTAATCCATTTTTAATATAGGGTTATACATAAGATAAATTAGACTATAAATATTAATTATAAATATAATAATATTTCCTACATAATTTTATTTTATTTATAATTTTTAGATGTTAAATAATTTAATTTATTTATGACACAATGATGATGTAGTAATTACGTAATTAATGAAATATTAAAATAATTGATATTATAAATACACAAATAAATGTAAATTATGACTTTTGATGAATTACACGAATTTTATAGGTTAATATGACATTTTAGTATTAATTTAATTAATTTTTTTAGAAGTAATAATACTTTTATGATTTTTAAAAAAATCTATTACCAAATAGTGTCAAAATTGACATAGAAGAGTTTTTAAAAAAAATATTATATTATTAATTGATATTCTATTCCTAATAATATAAGGATCATCCAAATGACTTAGATAATTATATATATATATATTAATAATGAACCACTTGGGGGTTTTCTTGGCTTGTTATATTATGTTTATTGAACATATAATATAAAAATACAAAGAGACATGGTAAATGTCAAACAATTTAACTAAGAGTTAAATATAAATGATAAGGTTAATACGGTGACCTAAACCTCTATAAATTCTATTGGTTGAAATTATTTAGACCTATACTCACCCTAGACACTAAATAAGTTAGTTTTGAGCCATTATAAACTGAATATGAATTTATTATAAAATAATATTTTATGTTTTTTCTAAGGTGCCCCTCACCCCTCTTATAAAAGGGCACTTCCCCTTCTCTCAAATTCACACCTTAAAAACATTTTGGATAGGCCAAACCCTACCCAAATATCCTTTAAACTTCCCTAAATTATTCCTAGAGGCCTTACTTTCATAAAAAAACTAACCTAAGGAGCCCATTTGATCAAATAAAAATGAAGAACCAGAAGAAGAGGTAAATATTTCATCACCTCTTTCATGTTCTTTTCTTCTTCCAATTCCTCTTTCTTTATTGTTTCCATTATAAAATAATAACTCCAGTATCTTCTATATAATGTGATTTTATTATAAAAATTTTACAACCATATTCATTGTTCTATCCATCGTTTAAATGACAAATTCACCATACGTGCGTACGTACGACTTACCGTCTCCACGTCGTGGTGATGTTTGTTATTCAAACACTTCATCAATTGTATGGGTATAATAATGAGTATAAATGATGTAAATAATAAATATAACATTATAATGATTCTTTATATATGATATACCATCCAATTATATATAATTTTAATATATAAAAAATTGATATTGTTGCTCGTGCGTATGTACGGAATACCGTCTCCACGAACACGATAAGATTTGTTTCCCCATCGTAACCATTCAAGAATAATTTTAATTTTATGATTAAAAATAATTTTTAATGGATTTATATCATTATAGATATGAAAAAGATAAAACATATCCATAACAAACATGACTTCTGTAACAAAACATATAAAATAAAACGAACCAGTTAACACCCGAAGCGACGATAATACTAAAATATTATTATCAAAACATTATTATAAGGCCATATATAATATCATATTAATGTATATGGTTATTGTATAATTTAAATATAAAGATTTAACCATTATACATGAGGTTAACCTACCCTCAACCAAGTAAAAGTACAAGGTAAGGGTTAAATTTTAGAATCTCTTTATTACCCGAGGTTGTTTTTTCTTAAGTATCAACTGTGACCTCTTTATCATACACATCCATGTTTCTTAAAAATATATTTCAAAACATTTTTACTTTTTACTAGAAAATGGGTTAAAGTCATTTATACCCTTATTTGACCTTATATGTTTTGAAAGGAATTTTCCTCCGTTTTCTAAACAAAGTACTTTATGACCTTTTCGACAAAATTAAGGTAAGAATGTATTTTAACTAATACGGCAGGTGCAGCTATTTTACGCCCTTATAACATAATCAAAGATTCCCTTAAAAGATTATAATAATATTTTCAAAATAAATGTTTTCTTCTAAAATTATGTGACTTTTAAATAATTTCAAAATAGAAAGAGATGTTTCTCTCAAATAGTTTTGATTTCATCTATGTCAACATTCTTTGATGGATTTTAAGATTATTTGAAGTTGATTTGTTATGATACAAAAAATCAATATTGTATTGAAGGTTTTGTGATATGTTTGACTATGGATGTGTTATTTTTACACCATTCATGGTTTATAGATAAAGTATTGACATTTCATATGCTAGTTTTAATACGAATGTTTATGTTATGTTTAAACCTTTTCATATGAGGAATGAATTGGACTTAGTAAGTGACTGGTGGAGCCCTCTATAGATCCCCAATGTATCGATAGGTATCATGTGACAAACATGTGTCTTGGCACAATACCTTTACAAAATCTTATTTATACTCTTGGCACAAGGCCTTGAATATGTGGTTATGAAAGTCTAGCATTATGAATTCCATCATTATGAAAGTGGCTATTGATATTGCATGTGATTATTCATCTAGTAGAATATCCATGTGAATAAGTAAATGGGGTTATTTTGATTCATATTTTCCATGTTATGATGATTATTAAGTTCAAAAGAGTTTTTTTAGTCTTATACATTTCCTTAAATGTTTATGTTTATTTATGAATGTTTCCGCTATATTGTAATCCTTACGGAGCATCTGAGCTCACCCCTTTCTATGTTTTATTTTTCCCAGGATATGAAGAAGTATTTTATGACTGACCTGTAAGGATAGTCTAAGGGATATGAGTGTGGCATATGGAGACTATGTTGTTGTATATTTTCATTTTATAATGTAATGTAAAACTTATGAATATATCTATTATTTACAAGGCTACTAAACTAATAGGTATTTCGAGACTTGATCTTTTGTGATCATGACAATGTTATGTAATAATGCACCGAATCTGGGTAACTAGGGTTGGGGAGTTAAAATATTTTTGTAGTTATCATGTTACTATCAATGCACAAATCTGCTTCCTCCCAAACAACTAGACAAGTTCATTGACCTTTTAACGGAGATTTATTCTGTGGAAGTCCAAATAAATGATAAAGGTAACACACTACCTATTTAAATGGAAGGAGAATACAATGTTTTTTCTCTATTGGGATCATTACCTGATTTATATGGTAATTTCATCACCACATTGCTATTAAGGAAAGAAACTATGAAGTTGGACAATGTGATTTCATCACTATTGATGAATGAGACTCAGGGAAACACTAATGATGGTGATTCTTTAGGTAATAATGGTATTCTGGTTATGATAAATGAACATGGAAATTAGAGAGGTCATCCATATACAAGAAGAAAAGTCAAGTAATTTTTTTTGATAAGGAGGGTCGAGTGCAGAGAAACATATATGCTTTAAAACAGCTTATGGGAGAAAATAAGGTGTTGAACAAAAATTATAAGGATACCAGGATCAGTCTTATATAGTGTAAGGGTGATTTAATTTCATTTGATGTTGCTTGTCATAGGTAAGATCTGTACAAAAAATGGTTGATTGATTTATCATCTGTATACTATATTACATCAAAGGGGGAATTATTTTATTCGTATGAAGAAGGTGACATTGGTATATTAAAGATGAAAAAATAAGACTATTCTAGTGTTATTGGTGTTGGTGATATTTTTAATATCTACGAATTCATGTTGTATACTGATGTTGAGGTATGTGCAACAAGTGTTATATATATTTCTTAATTTATTATCTTCTTGTACTCTTGATAATGATGGGTTTCAGAGTTTGTTTGGTGATGTAAGATGTACATTATTAATAGGATCAATGGTATATATGCGAGGTAGAATATTTGACACACATTATAAGACCGACGTAAAGGCATGTGGTAAAGTGAAGAATGTAGCTATGAAGAATACTTTGTTGTATTTTTGGAACAAACTATCTTCATGAATGAGTCTAAGAACATCGACTATGATAGAGATATTTTTGGATGCCAAATTATGTTTGGTAAGGTTTTTCAACTCTTATACCTAAATTTTTTTCTTCATATGGTTTCACTAGTAAAAAAGGAATTAAAATGAATGATCAAGGAGATGAAATATGAGTTATAGATTGCATAGAGGATGTTGAGTATATGAAGAAATTTGTTTTTATAGTTACTCTGAATTATATGGAAATCACTATTATGGAGGAGCCAAGTGTTGGTTCCAGTATTGTTTAGTAGGGTAGTGCAGACACAGGTGTGATGAATACTTTGGCATTTGGATTTGTTCTATAAGGGAGCTATTAGAATTATGTCAGAGCTGAAAAAGAGCATCGTTATATATTTTTTACATAGTAAATTGGTTAGTGTGATACCAACCAGCTCTTGATCCAACTGAGTTTGTTCGAATAGATATCCTTCCTTGATTTACTGAAGGGGATATTTTTGGGGTTCATCCTATGTGATTTATTTTTGTTTCATGAAGAAATGTTTTTTCAAATCTAATGGATTATACAACATATTAAAAATTGAAAAAATATTTTTATATTAATTTTAAATTCAAAAGCAGGGTTGAAGTGGTAGTTGGTGTGGCCTCTAAAGGGAGTTACAGGGGTTCCCCATAAGGGTTAAAAAAAGTGAATTAAAAAAATAAGATACATGGGAATCAATTTTGGGGCATGGGAACTAGTGAGGAGTAGAAAATAAGGTTGTGCACAGACTTATTTTAGGTGATTCAAAAACGTTGTGTGTTCAGCTTTGATATCTGAGGGGTGGTGTTTTTTATAGATGATTATCAATGAAAAGGATGAGGTGTATCAGGGTGTGGTTTTCACATAGGTGTTTCTATAGTCACATTATTATTCATATTTAGGAATTAATTGAATTTTTCTATCTCTGATTCATAGTGTAATCTTTCATAGTTTCCTCGGGGTTTTTTAATTCTTTATTGAAGTGTTTTCCTTGTTAAAATATGTGGCTCAATCAATTTATTACTATTTTTTTTAATTCTGTTTTCATTGTAGATTTACACAATATTTTATTCACAAATGAGTTACTATATTAATTATGACTGATCTTCTTCATCACCAACACATATTATATACTTGACATGGTGGAGAACAAGAATTACACTAACACATGAATTTTTTATGTTCTTTATACTATATGAAATTATCATTATTAAGCATATTAAACTACCAAACATTATTCTTGTGAACATAGTGAAATACATTCTTTATCAGCACTTTATTTAAAACTGATAAAGATGATAAATACCACTATCAATAATTTAATGTATATATACATATTTATATATTTGTAAATGTGATGTATATATATATTGTCAAAATTGGTTTTCAAATTAAATTTGGTTTCATGTTCCACATCCAAAATTATTTGAGTTTATTATTATCAATATTATGATTTTATTTTTTATTTTTTTAGATCATGCTTCTATTTATAGACATATGTCTCGTCTTTCTAGATGGGCCTCTACATCTTCTTGTTGTGGTGATAATGAGACTTTGAGTGTACTATTTTATACCATCTTTTGGGTATTTTTTTCAACTAGGATTCTATTGTTTGGCCTTATTTTTTGTAATTCTTCGTGTGGTATCCTGGCTTCCAATCATCTTGACTGAATGGATTGTTTCGAGGGTTTTATGTTTCCTTTTATATATACATCATTAGCCAGTTGAGTTCTCTACTCCTATATCATGTCTCAATATTTGTGTGATCTATTACAATGTTGTGATCTTCGTATTCCTTCTATGCATGCTCCATTATCCACCTATCTTCCTCACTTGTTATGCCTAATTCTCCACCTGCCTCACCTTTATTGACCTAAGCCCCATTGCTTAATTTTAGAAGCACTCTTGTAATATTCTCTTAGAATATTAAAGTTTTCTGGGAACATCGATGCTCTATTATAGATTAAAAGATAGCCTGAGAGGTATGACTGACTTCACTTTGATGAAAATATCACATCATCCCACTTTCTGATGAAAATTTTGTTGGGTACAAACCCAATCACACATATGATTTCTTAAGTATTGGTGGATAACTTATAAGCATGGAAGGGATAATCCACCAATCATCAGTGTATTTTAGGATATAACCCTAAAAGGGATTATGTGTTAGGCCTGGAAGGATTTTTCTTGCAATGAATCCCCCCAACAAGTGGTATTGAAGGCAGGTTTTAGCCCATGTGTGATGTGGGTGGACCCAAAACAATTCTAGAATGATAATGATGGATTAGGTTGGATAATGTGAATTCATGGTTTTTCTTTGTATCAAAATACATCTTGATAACAGTGGGCTGGTGGTGTGCCCTGGAGTATAAAGAAACAATAGTGTTAGTGAAAGTTAATTTGGATCAGATGGATTATCATTTAAGGGATGACTGAGTTGTGTGGTCTTTGGTTTATTGGAAGGATTTTTGGGTACAAACCAACTCACACACCAATTTATATAAGGAGTGGTGTCTAACATATAATCTTGGATGGGATAATCCTCTTATCACAATTTGTTTTTTGGATGGAACCCCAAAAGGGACTATGTTTTGGTCCTGGAAGGGATGATCTTGAGATGAATCTCTCCCAATAGTTTCCTAGTGGAGATCTTGATTCTTTTGATCTCTATTCATAAAGAGTAATTTTCAAAAAATTCAACTCGGGAATTACCTTCTTCCATCTAGAATCCTATATATTTTTGTGCTATTTACTCAAGGATGTAAGATTTCTTATATTTACTTGTGTTTCTATGTTGTTTCATTTTACCTCCCAATATTATTATCAGTTTTTTGGGGTTGGCATGTGTGTGTCCATTTAGTTTGGAAATTAATGTTACTTTACTCGTCTCATGTTTAGTGCAATCTCTTAGAGTGAAAATAGTTGCAAGCATGAATATTTTTCTTTGTCTGTGTTCATCATCACTCTTATTTTATCTTCTTATTTGTATGCCAATTTGTCTATTTTCATAATAATAAACTATATTGGTGGTGCTTTTTCCATGGAGTATGAACAAACAAGTATGAGCCGCATAAATCTCTCATGTAATTTTCTTATTGGAATTGTATTTTACTATTCATGTTTGTTCTTTCTTAGTCTTACTTATTTTTATTATTTTCTTCAAACCACTTACTTCAAATCATTTAAAATGTTTCCCTTATTTTCCTCTATGAGAGTCAGACTGCCTTCATTTGATATGTTCTGACCCTCACAATTGGTATGAGATCCTGTAGTTTTTCTATGTATTATCGTCTACCATGTTCAAAGTCGAGTAGTTTGATGGTCAAAAGGATTTTAGTAGATAGAGAGTTCAAATTCAAGAACTATTAGTCCATAATGGAATTATAGGAACCTTAAAAATCCCTAAGAACGTGTAGTTACCATCAATGGTGATGGTAATTCCTCCACTAAATTTTTATATATGAACCCTAGTGTCTTAGAAAAGGATTACTGTACGTTTCTCTTAACCTTGGTGGACAATGTTCTTCATGAAGTTTCCCATGAAACCACTAATAAGTAAATTTGGGTAAAAATAAATCATATATATATGAAAAAATATCTTCTTATTCATATTTATAATAAAACGAGGCTTTATAATTTTAATATGTATCTGGGTTCACCTCTTCGTGTTCATCTTGAAATGTTTAACAAAGTGATTCAAGATTTTTCTAATATATATCGATGTTAATGAAGAATATTAATTTATTATTATTTTTACATATATTTAGGGTAAGTTTACTGTGTTAAATGATTTTATGATGCATGGTTGTGATTCCATAACATTGAACGTGTTAAGGATATTGTTTTGTATCATGATATTCAATAACATTGTTTGAAGGAAGAGGGTAATGGGGTTAAAAATGAACCAAATGTTTTGAGCATTAGGGGTCAAAAAATAAACAATGAAAAATAATAGAATGATAAAAACTGATTTAATAATTTAAGGAATTTTGGGTTTGGTAGAACCGACCATATTAAAAGTTATTGTCTGAGTATGAAAAATATGGTATGACTTGATTTTAGAACATGAGATATTTTACAATTAAGTTTAGTATCCACTTAGGTAGAAATAATTATATTTTCTAGTTTGTATCCTTTCTATGTTCCCAGGATTGGATCTGCTACATTTGCAGGGGCCACTGGTGGGATAGGGAGGGGGGGGGGGGTCTTTGGGCTATAATAAGTTGTTCAGTCTTATGTAAAGATCTTTATCCATTAGGATTTATGGTTTTGGTTATTTTTTGTTTATTATTCCATTTAATACTTTCTTTATTTTGATTTTTTCTACGATTTCATGCTCACTACATTTTACCTCCAAGGAACATTGTGTATTTGATGGAATCTTCATTCTTGGGAGTTGTTAGTTTCAGTGGAGACATAGTTAAATATAGTAAGCTATATTTTTATGGTTTTTCTTTATTTTATTTCCGATCATGCTTTAATAGAATTATTACAGTATAATAATAGGCATAAGAAGGTCGTGTGCCACTATGGAACACATTAAGAGTATTCATGATTGGTGGATACTCTAGTCTTAGATTTATTTTCGATTAATAAAAATATGTCTGAACCTACTGGTAGGCTATATAGGCCTTTTAATAACACCATCTATTAATTTTATTTCTTTTATTTGAAAAGATGGAGATTTTTTCTAATTCGTTTTCAAATTAAATTCTATTTTATTTTCTTCATGAAAAAATATTTCATATTATTATTATATATATATATATATATGGTTAGGGGTTCTATTTTATGGGAATCAGTCTGGGAATACTGGATGGAACTCTATGTATGGTTGGTGTTGGGATTGTGATGCTGATGGTCCTTGGAGTGTGCTATTTTCTACTAGTCTGTTGGGTCTTCTGTTCCCCTTGGATTGGTTTTCAGTGCTGCTTTAGGTGGTCTCCCGACTATCGATCCACTTGATCAAACAACTCATTTTCAAGATTTTTGTGTTTTCCTTTTCATCTACATCATCTAATTACTAATGGATCTAATTACACCATGTCTCTCAAGATTTAATTGATATTGTATGTCTTTGTGATCATTGTGATTCTTCAATGCAAACTCCTCTATTCAACGATACGCCTCACCTACTATGACTGACTCTCCGCCTTCCTAAACATTATTTATAATAGATCTATCTATTCATTTTAGATGCACAATTACCTTCTTCCCTTAGATGCTTTGAGTTTTTTGGGTTCTTCGATGCTCTATTCTAGAGATATTGTTGCAAGATCTATTTAGGTTGGGATTTGTTTAGAGATATTCAACTATGGAAATACCTTATTTCAACAAGCATCCTTCTCAATTTCATGGTGTTCACTTAGGGTGGTAAAAATAATTATGTTTATTTTTGTTTAGGCATTGTTGGGTTGTAATTTCCATTCTTCTTCTTAATCTATGTTGGGTTTAGTGTGTGTGAGTCGGTAAAGTTTCACAAACATACAATATATATATATATATATTAATTTTTAATTATTAATAATTTATTACATAAATTGTGATTTCTAGCCTTTACCACTCTCTGTCCAATTTCCCCCTCCCATGTTGATCCCAACACCCACCCTCATTGTTCCCCACCTCCCTTATCATGCCCCGTCCCCCACCTACACATTGTACTACACCTCCCCACCTATACTTGTTGAGCCCCCCACCATCTAACCCATATCTCACCCCCACCATCCATCCCCCATCCCACCCCCACTATCTATCCCTTATCCCTCATCGATCCCCTATCCCACCTCCTCACTACACCACACCCACCTCCAACCATGAATTCCCCTACAATACATTCCCCATCAAACCCCCACTATTAATCCCCCACCCCCCCTTTGAGTCCCCCAATGTGCCGACCCTCCCCCATTGTGGAGACCCTAGCAGGCCGCCAACCCTCTCTCACTGTCAAGCCCCTAGCTTGCGACCCTCCCCCAATGGTACCCCATGAGGTGCAGTTTGTTCCACCTACCCCCTTACGATGATTTCTCTTTTTCATTATGACCCCTACCCCTCTACTCGCAACCCTCCCCCCAACATCCATTACTCCCCAAAAGAACTCTAACCCATACTTTCTCAGTATCAATTTAATTTCCATTGTATATTTTTTTTGAAATAGGAGTTGGTTGGTAATTAAGATTTTAGGGATTTATGGTAGGATATTTATGTAAATATATTTTTACTGAAATCAAATAAATAATAACATTTTAATTAAAATATAATAAATACCCATTTATTTGTTTTTATTTTTTTTGTATATGTAATTAAATGTGTAAATTATTTTATCTAAATGATAAAATGTTACATGTCTGAATATTATTCACATAATAATTGATTTATTTATTTGAAATTCATGAACATTTGTGCACATGGATAGTTTCAAATATAGGTTGTGGAGGTGAACTTGGATGATTTAATTATAGTTTTGAAGATATAGGTTATGGTAAATTTAATTCATGTTGTTGGTTTATTTAATTCATGGTGCGGAGATGTAGGTTATTGAGGTGCACTTATATGGTTCATAGTGCACTGGTGTGATTTAATTAATTTAATATTCATACTGCCTCATTTTTATTAGAGGTACTTTGATAGGTTTTAGTATAGAAATAAAAGGTTTGGTGATATTGTTTTGTTATGATACCTACATTATTTGGTTGTTAACTAACATTCCCTTGAAAGATAGTTATCTCTTTTATCACCATTTCTTCACATGAATAGTTTATTCGGAGACATGGGTTCTTTTCCTCCTTGTCACCTATCATTTAATTAGTTTTTTCATGTTGTTTGATTTTTTGGTATTTAAATTTTTTTGAAAACTTAATATAGATTTTGGCATTTTCTTGATCAATTGAACATTTTGTTTTGGTTTCTGTCAATTTGAAATTTTAGGTTTTTCATGGGATTTGATCACTTATCCAGAATTAATGTGGTATCTATTTAATGATCTACACCCTTTTTATATTTTTGATACATAGATTAATTCATATTTTAAATGGTTTTGGTTCTATAATCTCATGAACCTGAATCATATTTTTAGATGGATTCTATTATACTCTAATCTGGTTATAGGTACAAGCTTATGATTGGGGGATATCATGGAAGATAATTTTATTAAGGTAATGTAGCATGAATAAATTGAAATAGTACGGAATTAATTAAATGTTTGTGATCAATTTATATTTTCCTTGATCATTCAATCAAAAATCATTAAACCATATAGATTATAATATCCTATTAGTAGCTTTATAATTTTTATTGATAATTTTATCAATATTTTGTATTCTTATTAATTAATTGTATTCATGGGTAGATACCTCTAAAGAAATGATGTTAGAAAATAAATTTTAGCCAATATATAATCAGGTTTACTCCTTATTTGGAAATCTCTGATGTCATTCAAGTTAAATTATCCTTATATAATTTATGTGTGAGTATGATTTCCAATACCTTTGATGATTTAAACATACATGGAGATATTACCATTAAAGTTTCCTTAAAATTTTTATATCTAATTTATGTTTCAAAAAAATGTAACAATGATTAACTTTGCATCGTGATATTACCATTTAATATGATAGGATTTTAAAGATACATGTATAAACACCAAATGTTTAGTAAAAAAATTCATCAAAATATTTAAATGATTTTTTTTCATAAATGTGATTATAATTGATGAATATGTTAGTGTTTTTTTATATTTAAATTTTCAATTTTCATCTACAGTTTTTAATCATAAACTTTTAACCATACTCCCCATTATATTTTTCTATAATGGAATGAATTTTCATTATGTCTATAAAATTTATACACATGATTTTAATATCATATCTTCCCATAATTATTTATTAATTTAAAAGAATGACATTGTGTCCTAATAAATTTAAATGTAGTAATTTTTAAAGGATTTTGGTTCCTTTTATCTAATAGAACAAATGAATGAATGATTACAAATAAATTGTTATTCCATTTTCTATGTGATCTTGTCTACATTTTTCAGTATCACCCCACACACCTACTAATTTACTTTTATTATTTAAAAAACAATGACACTTTTTAAGAATATATAAGAACATACATATACTCATCTCAATTCATTTATCAATTTGAAATTTCCTAATTGAGAGGATCTTGTTTAAATTTTTTCGAATAGTATTAGTTCACAAATAGATTAAAATATAGGAAATTTTTTAAAATACCATTCATCCATATAGTATTAGAAATTTTTATTATGTTTATACATAGATTAATTAATCTCATGAGTTTAGTTCATTTTTCCAAATGATTCCCCCTATTTTTATAATCTATTTGGAATATGTATTGGTAATTATGATTGAAAACCAAACTTTTATGATTTTATTTAGATGTTAATGCATGTGAGTTGACTACTTCAATTTCTAGGTAGGTAAATATGATGATGGTGAAACAACCACTGAATATGATTTTGATGGGTGATGAAAAAAATTGATTGACTTATGTCTTTACTGCATTTATTTATAAGTGTTTTCACAACATTAAACGGTGTTTGAAATTTTTTATACATTTTAGTATTAAATTGATTTAACAAAAAAGGTCTATATACTATATCATATATTCATGTACAGAATTATGTCTTAATTGTTTTGTAGTTCTAGTTATATTAAAAGGTGTTTGTAATGAATTAACATGTATTTATACTGAATTATATCTTAAATTTATTATTTGATGTGCTAAATTATTATAATTTACTATGTGACACTCAAAACTTTCATATATTTTTTGTAACATGAGAAGGCCAGAAAACTAAAATTAGAGGACTGTCGAGCTACCATCCAAAAACTCAATACCATTCTCTAAGTATTATAAAATCATGCCCCATTTCTATATCATGTGCTTCATCAAAGGAGTCAGACATTTCATTTTTACATCATTTTATTTCTTTGAAATTATTTATCCCATGTAGCATTTGATATGGTGGTTTTGTATTTTGATTTTTTTTCATTAAATATGAACAAGGATACTAATTTGGTGGATTTAACTTTTATTTTAACATTATAAAAGAAAAATGATTTTTTTATTAATTAAATTATAAAAATAGTTGGTGTATCGAAATATTATTCCAATATTAATTGGAAATATCTCTAGGTATAAGTTCTTAAATTTTACTAAAATCATTGGAAACCCATATTAGAATTATTTTTGTTGTGTATGAGAAGATGATACATCACTCATACATGTGGTGTGCTCACAACAACCAAATATGTAGATTTTAATGGTTTGAAACCTCTTAAAAATGTCTGATAGGTGGTCAAAATAAACCGAAAAACCTCTGAATGATATGAAATCACTGGAAAACAATTATAAATTGAATTGTAAAATGTTTGAGTAGTCATAACATCAATACGAGGTTTCATTTTCTCAAGGTAACCTAAAACCCACTTTTATAGTTTTGAAACTTTAAAACGTCTGTTTAACAATAACATCTATAGAAAAAAATCATAGAATGAGGTGAAATCATAAAAAAACTTTTTTGGTATTATTTTTGACATTTAAAAGTAGAAAACATGCTAATAGGATGTTCGGTGTGCTCAGAATGACCAAATATGCAGTTTTTAATTTTTTTAACACCCATAAAAAACATACATCCAGAGGTTAAAATCAACCGAATGACCATTGAACACCATGATATGTGAAAAAATAAAGAGTATAGTGAATTTTGAAATGGTAGAGTAGAATGAAGATCAATCCAAAGTTTTTTTTCATAGGATGACCCGAAACAAACTTTTACAGATTTAAGACAGCAAAACATGTATTTTATAGTATGATACATAGATAATGGCATTAAATTGATTTGAAATAATAGGAAAAAAATCTTAGTCATATTTTTTATGCTTATAAATAGAAAATATATCAAAATACATGTGATCTACCCATAATGAGTGAATAATTAGTTTTAAAGGCTTGATACCCTTAAAAACACACATCAGGGGGTAAAAACCAAACAAACGACCTCTAAATGCCATGAAATCATAGGAAAACAACCATATAGTGTTTTTTTCAATGATAAAGTAGAAAAATAATCAATTTGGGGTCGTTTTTTTTCTAGATATGATCTAGAACACACTTTTATTGTTTTAAAACACTAACACTTGCGTTTAACGGTGAAATATATAGAAATCGACCTAAAATGACATGAAATCATAGGAAAACAATATTAGTATTATTATTTATGTGTATTAATGGATTAAATGTTAATAAAATAGGTGGTCTACTTGGAATGACTAGATAATTATTTTTTTAAGCTTTGGTTCCATTAAAAAACACGCATCATGGGTTAAAAAACCAATTGAATGACTTATGAATGTCATGAAATCAAATGAAAACAAATGTACTATTAATTGGGAAATGGTGGAGAAAAAGAACATGAATACAATGTTTTGTTTTTCTAGGATGACCTGATACACACTTTTATTGTTTTAAAATATGAAAACATGCATTTAATGGCCAAATCCCTTGAAAATGACATCATAATGAGGAAAAATAATTTGAAAACCATATTAATATTATTAGTGATGTGCAATAGTATATTACACATCTATCTAACATGAAGTGTTCTCGGATTGACTGCATGTGTTGTTTTTAAGGGTTTAATGCCTTTAAAAACTCATGTCATGCAGTCAATACCAACCAAACAACCTATGAATTTCATGAAATATTGGGAAAAAAACTATAATGTAAATTTTGAAATGGTCAATTAGTAAGAATGTAAATCAAAGGTTTCATTTGTGGGAGATACCCAAAAATAAATTATATTGTGTTAAAAAACTAAAACATTTATTGAATGGATAGATTCATAGAAAAAAAACATAGAATGAGGTGAAATCATTGGAAAAGTATCTTGGTATTAATTTTGATGTGTGTGAGTAGATAAAATATCAATCAGATGCACAGCTTGTCTCAAACGACTAAATAACTAATTTTTAATGTGTTGATTCCCTTTAAAAATGTGTATAAGATAGTCAAAACCGACCAAACATTATCTGAATGTCATGAAATAAGATAGTTTCAACTGTACAATAATTTTTGAAATAACATAGTAAACTAAATGTCAATATGAGGTACCTTTTTCTTAAGATGACTGGAAACACACCTTTATTATATTAAAACACTAAAACACATTTTTAACAGTTAGATCAATAGAAAATGTCCTCATAAGGACATGAAATCATAGTAAATGAATCTTAGTATTTCTTTTGATGTGTACTAGTAGACGACAGGTCAATTAGAAGTGTAGTGTGATAAAGAATGATAGAATAAGTAGTTTTTAAAGGACACATACCCTTTAAAGACATGTATCATGGGGTAAAAACTGATCAAACGACCTATAAATGATGTGAAATCATAGGAAAACAACCATATAATTATTTATGAAATGGTTAAGTAAACAGAACTTCAATATGAGGTGTTGTTATATCAGGATGATCGGAAATACACTTTTATTATTTTGAAAAACTAAAACATGTGTTTAATGATTAGATCAATAGAGAAAAACCTTAGAATGTTTTAAAATCATATGAAAATCATCTTATCTTTATTTATGATGTGTATGAGAGTACAAACCATCAACTTAACATGCATCCTTCTCAAAATGACCGAATAATATGTTTTTAATGGTTTAATGACATTTAAGAACTTATGTTAGGGGGTGAAAACCAAACAAAATACCACTAACAACTATGAAATCAAACGATAACAACCGTAAAGTGATTTTTGAAATAGTGGATTTTACGGAATGTCAGTATGAGGTGTCATTTTACTTGGATGATTGAAGACACACAATTATTGAATTAAAACACTGAAACATGTGTTTAATAGTCAGATCCATATATATTGACATCATAATTACATGTAACCATAATGAAAACATATTAGTATTATTTTTGAAATGTGAGAGAATATTAAACATCAATTGGACATCTGGTATGCTTAGAAATAATGAATGAACAGTTTTAAAGGTTTGGATCCCTTTAAAAACATGTATCAAGGGGTCACAACCAACCAAATGACCTCTGAATGCTATAAAATAATATGAAAACAACCATATGGTGATTCAGAAAATGGTCAAATGTATGTAAAGTGAATCTAAGGATTCATTTTCTCGAGATGACTAGAAACATACTTTTTCCTTAAAACACGAAAACATGTGTTTAATGGTCATATTTATAGGAAAAAACATCAGAATGATGTGAAATTAAAGAAAAATTATCATTGTATTATTTGTGAGATGTAAAAGTAACCGTCATGTCAATCCAACATGTGGTATGTTTGGAACAACTAAATAATCAATTTTTAAAGGCTTGAACCACTTTCAAAACATTTTTTAGTGGGTCAAAGACAATCGAAATGTATCATCCTGTGTTTTTTAAAAACAAATACTATATTCGATAGCATACATGATACACAAAATAGATCATAAACAAACAACTAAATATTATTACAAACAAGCTGTTATAATGATGGGAATGAATACTATTAACTTAATTATGAAGTTATGGTCTACACATGTATATATAATTAATTCTTTGGTGAAACGTTAATTATAAATTAATGTAAAACCCTTTTTAAAATAAAAGGAAATGTTTTTATGGAATTTTTTTAATTGTGTACAAATTTATTTTATACCAATAAATAAAAAAACCACTCATGCTAGATTATATTAATGAAATATATGTAATATATTCAATAAAATGTTTAAAATTCATCTTATGTGTTTTTTAGACATTATATAAGAACAAATCCAATTTTATGCGTAAAAGTAGTATTTTTCAAAAAAGAAAATTTTTCCGCCTTTAGATGGAACATTTTTTTTAAATGTAGTTTTTGAATATTTTACAGATTATATTTTACAAAATAAGATTTTTATTTGAAATAATAAAATCAAAATTTACTTTGGATTCATTTAGGATATTTTGATGATAACTTTCATGTTTTGATGAATAATGAAAAAAATACTACATTTTATTGGAAAAATACTATGTCATCAAATTTATTTATATTGTTAAATTATATATTTTAAGGGTTTTAAAGTATAATTAGATCATGGTTTTATCATTTAATACAATTCAGGACATTTAAATAAATTTTATATTGAATTTGGATATAAAAAAATTTCAATATTTTGAACGTTTTTACTTTAGAAACTCATTTTCTTGATCCGCCAACAAGATTAATTATAATTTTTTTTCCAATTCCGTGTTTTGAATTTTGGAAAAAAGATTCCATATTTGGAATCACAATTTCAAAATTTAGTAAACAGGTCCCTTATATTTTTGGACATTATTAATAGTAGCTTTAGTAATATTTTTTAATACCACGGTTAATGGTAAATCTGGTAATTAAATGTAACAATAATATTATAAATATTATAAAATTACCCTAACAATTATCTTAATTATATTTGATGATTTATTTTCGACTAAAATCTTCATTGAGTTGATTTTATGAGCTCTTGGAGCCACTTGGAGGATTTTATTCCATTTAGAGTATTTAATTAATTTAAAATTCAAATTTGTCATACTCTTATTTTTAATAAGTTAAATATTTTTATATGGGGTTATATAGGGGATATATTTGACTATAAATATTCTTTTGAATGTTTTTTTATCTTATTCATTATATTTTATTTTCAATTTTTAGGGAAGAAATAATTAAATTAAAGGATTCCACAATGATGATGTAGTAATTGTTTAATTAATAGAAATATCTAATAAATGATATTAAAAACATTTAAATAAATATAATTTGATAGAATTAATGTCATATAAGAATTATATGGATTATTTTAAATTTTATTTATGATTGAAAAGTGTTTTTTCAAAGATATCATGTTGTTATGCTATTTTAAAAACGTCACGTAATGAATAGTGTCAAAATTGACATTAATGATATTTTAAAATAAATGATATTTCATTAAATGTAATAAAATTAATAAAAATATAAAATTCATCCAACTGATTTGGATAAGTCTCAATATTTCATCAATGACTCATTTATTTGTTTTTTGGATAATTATATTAATTTTATTAAACCACATAGTGTAAATTACATAATATCATGGTAATAATTAAAAAGGTTAAATTAGGGTTAAAACAAAATGATAAGGATTTAAAAATAGTTAAACCCTGTATAATTTTAATTTTATGAATGTATTTTGACCCATAATAATCGTATATTTTAATTTAATAATCTTTAATCAATTTTTATTATAAAATTAATTTATATTAATTTAATATTTTGAAGAATTCCAAGAGTACCCCTCCCCTCTCTTATAAAAGGGAACCTATTCTTCTCTTTTTTTATAATTCAAAACCTATTTTGTTCACCAAAAATATACCCAAAATCCCTTATTAGAATCCCTCCCTAAATTCTAAATCTCTTATTTTAGGAATATCACCACCCTTAATGGTCTTAAGGTGTTAATTAAAAGATATTGTCCAAAGATAAGGTATTGTTTTTAATTAAGTTTTTATGTTTGTTTCCTATTCCAACTCCTTAAAATATTCTTAAAATATGATGAAATAATAAATCCACTATCATAAATATACTATTATTTTATTATGTTAATATCATCACCTAAATCCATCTCCACTTCCATCAAATGGGAAAATAATTATCATTCATGTGTACGGAGAACTACCGCCTTGCGAACTGATATATATATATATATATATATATATATATATATTCTGTCACCGTCTCTCAATACTTGTTATAATAATGGAATTAGTGTTTATATATGATATTAAGGAAATTTTTATCATTATTAAATAATAATATACCATTTAATTTCTTACTTTTTCCATGAAAAACAAAATGATAATGTGGTTTGTGTATACGTGTGAACTATCATCTCCACAAAACAGTGTGATTCCTTTTTTAGCACCACATCACATGGATAATATATATAATTATATTTAAATTATTAATATGATATCAAATATATTATTATCACTATGTAATGTTGAAATAATGATTACCTTTTTTCCATAATGGTCGTTGAAAAATGGAAATGTTACTCATGTGTACGTACAACTTACCGTCTCCATGATTGTAATGTAGTTCATTTTTCATTTCCATATTAAATGGATGGATTTAAAATTATAATTTATGTAAAAAATTTATTATTACGTCATGTATATTATTTCTGATTTGATTTACTATGCACCAATTTGACTATTGACATCATACCAAATTCATTTTTGACTCAACCACCAAATATCATCAAAACCTCCAACACGAACTTACATAATTAAGTAATTTTTATAGCATGATGACACGGTAACTAGTGATATAAAAGGAATAATAAAATTTAAAATGTTCTCAAAGAACTATATGATTAACAAAATTTTTTTATTCAGGAATAAAAATGACATACATGACGAATCAGATTCAAGGTAAGGGGATCTTTAACAAAAACATCATTTTAAATGTTTTAAATATTTATTCATTAAATATTTCTATTTCAGGTCCACATTTTCAAAAAAAAATTTATGAATGTATTTATATAGAAATTAATGTTTTAAAATGGTAATTCTTGAGTTTCATTCAGATGTTTCAAAGTGGTATGGGAAAATTTGATTGAAAAATCTCTAATTAAATGATTAAAAAGGTTTTTAAAAATGGATAGATTATTTCTATAACATGAAATGTTTTCTTTTGAGTGAAAATGAAATTTTAAGAGTGAAATGTTAAAAATTATAAGATTTTATGTGTTATAATTATATAATGTTACATT
Organism: Viscum album; assembly: GCA_963277665.1. NCBI lineage: Eukaryota > Viridiplantae > Streptophyta > Magnoliopsida > Santalales > Viscaceae > Viscum > Viscum album. The sequence continues at coordinate 382,062,824 of OY728138.1, forward strand.
TACATTTGATGGGTCTTTATGTGATAAATCAAGGATGGGTGGTTCTGTGATAAACCAAGGACTGGTGGTTACATTATAACCTTCAATGCATTTGGTATGGAAGTGGACTATATGGTTATTCCAAATGTAAAAGTTATATATATTGGATTGGACCACATGGTTATTAAATTTGAGTATAATTTTGTCTCAATTTATCTACTTATCATTTATATTCTTTCTTATGAGTTTTCATGAAAATTTTTAGATTTTCAAAAGGTAAGATAATGATCTTTTTGAAATGATGATCTGTTTTTAGGGTAAAAGGCATGTTTTTAAGGAAATGTTTTACAAGTTTTCACTAGATGAATGGTTTATTTACATTTAGGTCCCTTACATTGATTTTATGCTCATCCTAGGTTTTAAAATATTTTTCGTAGGGATTGAGGAAGAGTTGGTTCAAGGATGAGATCAAGGGAAAATTGTGAAGATATATCAGTATAAGAAATTATATTTTATTTTGAATATTTTTTTATTAAAAAAATTGATACTCAGTATATTTTTCCACATGTAATGTATGGGTGTAATATGTAAGATTTTTTCCTAATTCTCTAAAACGCAAAAAATAAAATATATTTGGGAAAAAAATGAGATTTATTGTTTAAAAAAAACTAGAATATGAAATGTTTATGGTTGGTTTTTTACAATTGGTATCAGAGAAGGGTTTATCTGACTTTAGATATTATGATGTTTTATTAAGAGTTAATGATATCATCATGAGTGTATCATTTTATGGTTGTTCATAAGTTCAATATTTTAGAAACCCCTTTTGTGGCTTTAAATTAGGGAATATTAAGGTTATTAAAAGTATTTTTGGAGACATTTATTTTTGAGGTAATTGTAGATTATTACTTGTTTGGATTCAAAATGAAAGGTATGAGATAAAAATTGAGGTTAAAAAATGTTCTTGTTATTTTTAATAAATTTATCATATTTTGGTAATTTTAGAATAATTATAAAGGTTTTGAAAAAGGATAACCCACTGGATGGGTGACAACGCATAGTGTATGGAAAGGTCGCAAGAATTGATCCCACAACAAACGGGAGACATGGGTGAATCACTTACCACCAGCCTTTGTGAAGTCCCACGTTGGTATAACATTTTTATTTTTAGTTAAATGAGTTGATTGAATAAGAATAATTTGATTTTGGGAACATGTGTTTTATCTAATATAATCCTTGGGATTGTGAAATAATTTTGTGATTAAGTTATTAATGTTTTTTCGAAAGACGTTCAATGTTTTGGGAAACCTATATGATCAAGGTAAGAAGAATAATGTGAGATTTTATTTGAGAAGTAAAGGATGAATCATATTTTGGAATAATATATGATTTTATTGTGGACTTATAGTGATTCATGTTATTTATAGAAATAATTATCATATCTTGGAGATTATGTGATTTAGAAAATTATATTTCTGGTATGATACATTAAGAGTGGTTGATTTTATTTAGAGATAAATGTTAAAATTTATCATGGAAGAATATTTGGTCAAATCCTTATGAATTTTGGGTTTTGATTTTAATTTGGATTATTTTTTGGAATTTCAAGAACAATTATTTATTGAGTGGCCTATGTTGAACTTTTGGTATTACTATTGGATTTTGGATATTGAAGTAGTTTTTCATCAGATAAGGTTTATTTGTTTTTGGAATTATCTTATCTTGTAATAAAAATATTGGCTTTTAAATGTATAAATATAGGAAAAATTTATAGTTAATCTATTTTTGGATTATGTGATTCTATAAAAGTTGATTATAGTGCTTCAGGTTTGAAAAATTCATATTTAATACTCATCATTTGGAGAAAAAGATGAGTTTTTGGTGGAGATTGATTAAATGATGAAACTCTACTTTTCAAGTATGTATGTTTTCTTATGTTATTAATCCATTTAGTAAAACAATTCCTTAGCTCTATGAAAAGGTTCTTGAAACAAAAATGTTATCAATTTATTTTTATCAATAGTCTTTTCACCCATCACATATTTATTGTTATGTGATGGTTAAATTTCCTATGATCATGTTTTACATCACTCTCTATTAGTATTTTATAACTTTATTTTTATTCCATGTCCATTTTTTCCTATATGGAAACCTATTATGTGTTATATCAGGTTACCTTCATACTTCCCTTTGTTTCTTTTAAAGTGGATGTTTTATTAATCCTTTTTTCTGATGTGGTATTTCAATAAAGTTATTTTTAAATTTCAAAACTTAGTTACTAATCCTACATTCAAAATTTCAAGGACATAATTTCCAAGGGGGGGGGATAATATAATATCTAGAGTTTTTTTAAATAAATACTATGTTCGATAGAATATATGATACACCACATTGAGCTTAAACTGACAACTAAATATTATTATAACCTAGAAATTATAATGGTGGGAATGAACATGATTAACTTTATTATTAATATATAGTTTACACATGAATATATAATTAATTATTTGGTGACAAATTAATTGTAAATGAATGTAAAACTCTTTTTAAAATAGAAGTATTTTTTTTGAAAAACTATATAAATATGAACAAGTGTATTTTATACCTATAAATAGAAAGATACCAATTGTAGGATAATATTAAGGAAATATATATAATATATTATATATAATATTTAAAATTCATTTTTTTTGTTTTCTATATATTATAAAATAATTGATGCAGTTTTAGGCATAAAAGATGTATTTTTCAAAAAAATGCAGTTTTTCCACCTTTTGATGGTGTAATTGTTTTAAAACAAGTTATTAAACTTTTATAAATTTTATTTAACAAAATAAAATTATTATTTAAAATATTAATATCAAAATTTACTTTGGTTTATTTTTAGATATTTTTTTGATAGGTTTCATGTTTTTATAAATAGTTTAAAATACTCCATTTTAATTTGACACAGATTTTTCATCAAATTGATTTATAGTGTTAAATTATATATTTTAATGGGTATAAAGTAAAATTAGATTATTTTTTTATCATTTTATATTATTTAGTTCATTTGAATCAGTTTCACATTGAATTTGGACTAAAAAACATTTCAAACATTTGAACATTTGTTACTTTAGAAACCTGTTTTCTCAATCTGTCTATGAGATTAATTTTAAATTAATTTTAGCCAATTATGTTTTATTTAATTTTGAAAAATAGAATCCATATTTGTAATTTTAAGATGAAATTTTATTAAGTAAATAAATTTTATCTTTTTATGTTATCAATAATAACTTTAGTAATATTTTTTATTACCATGGTCAAGGGTAAATCGTGTAATTAAAGGTAAAAATAATATTATAAATATTAATAAATTACCCTAAAATTTTTCATAATGTTATTAGATGAGTTATTATCTAAAAGAATCATCCTTGGTCTAATTTAAAGATCTCTTGGAGCCACTTGGATGACTTTAATCCATTTATATTATTTTATTCAAAGAAAAGTCAAATTGTTTATACTTTTGTTTTTAACAAATGAAATATTGTTAATATGGGGTTACATAGGGAATATGTTAGACTATAATTTTTTTAAAGATAAAATGTTTATATTTATCATAATATTTTATTTCTAATTTTAGGGAATAAATAACTAAATTAAAGGCTTTCATAATAATGATGAAGTAATTGTTTAATTAAAGGAAATGTCAAAAAATGATATTAATAAATATTAAAATAAATATAATTTGAGATAATTAAATTCATAAAAAACTTTTATGGATGAATTTTTCATTTTAATAATTAGATTAAAGTTTTTACTATAATATATCACATTTTTAGGACATTTTTTAAAACTCCAATAATGGATAGTGTCAAAATTGAAATTAATGACATTTTAAAATAAATGATATTTTATTAAATGATATAAAATTCATAAAAATCTAAAATTCATCCAACTAATTGTTTTAAGTCTCAAAATTTCATCAATGACTCATTTATAGGTCTTTTATCATTGTATAGTAATTATATTTACCGTGAAAGTGTAAATTACATGATATTAGAGCAAGAATTAAACAAGGTTAAAAAATGGTTAAAACAAAATGATATGGATTAATAAATAGTCAAAACATGTACAATTTTCATTGGTTGAATTTATTTCGACCCATAATTTTACCATATTATAAATTAATAAGTTTTAATCTATTTTAATTATAAAATTAATTTATATTTATTTAATTTTTTGAAGAATTCCCAGAGTGCTCCTCCCCTCTCCTGTAAAAGGGAACCCCTTTTTCTCTTTTATTCATATTTAAAAACCTTATTGGTTCATCAAAACTATAATAAAATACCATAATACAATCACTAAACACATTTTAGATATTTTATTTTAGGAAAAACACCACACTTAGTTGTCTTAAGGCGTTAAGAAAAGGAGATTATCTAAAGAAAAGGTATTGTTTTTAATTATGTGATTTTGATTTGTTTTTTATTCTAACTCATTAAAATATTATTCAAGTATGATTAAATAATAAATAAAATAGAGTAAATATAAAAATATTTTTTTATTTTAATATCATCACTTATATCCATCTTCACTCCCATCAAATGGGAAAAGAATTATCATTTTTATGTACGACGAACTACGACCTCATTAACTGATAAAAATCATTTTCCATCACCGTCTCTCAAGAATATTTATATTTATGGAAATAATGTTTATATATGATATTCATGACATATTTTTCATTATTAAATAATAACATCTCATTTATTTTCTTTAGTTTCTATGCACATTAAAATTATAACTTTTCTCGTGCGTAGATGTGAACTATCACTTCCATGTAGTGATGTGATTCATTTTTCCACACCACATCACATGGATGATATATATAAGAATATTGAAATTATTATTATGATATTAATTATATTATGATAATTACATAAATATGAAATAATACTTATGTTTTTTCCATAATGATCATTGAAAATTGGAAACTTTACTCATGAACACCTATGAATTACTGTCTCCATGATTATAACATAGTTATTTTTTCATATCCATATGTAATAAATGGATTTAAAAGTATAATTGATGTATAAAACATATTATTTTGTTATGAATATTATTTTTGAGATGATGGACTAATGACCATATTGACTATTGACATCATACTAAAGTCATTTTGTACTCAAGCACCAAATATCATAAAAAACATCCAACATGAACATAAATAATTAAGAAATTGTTATAACATGATATCATTGTAATTAGTGATATAAAAAGAATAATAAAATTGAAAATTTTCTCATGAAATTAAATTATTAACATAATATTATTATTCAGGAATAAAAATGACATACATGATGTATCAGAGTCAATGTGAGGGACTCTTTAACTAAGACATAATTTTAAATGTTTCAAATATTTATTCTTATAAGTAATTATATTTAATGTCCATGTTTTAAAAATGGTTTTTATGAATGTATTTATATGGAAATTAATTCTTTAAAATGGTAATTTTCGAGTTTATTTCAAATTTTTCAATGTGGTATGAGACACTTTGATTTAAAAAACTATTTTTAAATGTTTAAAATGGGTTTTGAAAATGGAATGATTATTTATATCACGTGAAATGTTTTCTTATGAGTGAAAATGAAATTTTAAGAGTTAAATGTTGAAAATTACAAGATTTTATGTGTTAAGATTATAAAATGGTACTTGGACATTTGATGGGTGGTTACTTTATAAACTAAGGATGGGTGGTTTTGTGATAAAATAAGGACAAGTGGTTATATTATAACCTTTAATATATTGGGTATGTAAGTAGATTGTATGGTTATTCCATTTGTAAGAGTGATATGCATGGAATTTGACCACATGGTTTTTTAATTTGAGTATAATTATATCCCAAGTTACCTACTTATCTTTTATATGATTGCTTATGAGTTTTCATGAAAATTTATTGATTATAAAAAGTTAAGATAATGATCTTTTTAAAATAATGATCCTTTTTTAGGGGAAAAAAGTATTTTTTAAGGAAATGTTTTATGGGTTTTCACTAGACTAATGGTTTCCTTTTCTTTAAGTCTATTACTGATCTTTTTTGCTACTCCTAGGTTTTAAAATTAATTTTATTTATGTAATAGTTAGTTCTAGGATGAGATCAAGGGAAAATTGAGATGATATATCAGCATAATAAATCATGTTTTATACTAAAGATTTTTGTTTTATGAAAAAATGGATATTGAATATAAGTGTCCACTTTTAATGTATGGATTCACTGTGTAAGAGTTTTTCATAATTATATAAAACTCAAAACCTAAATGATCTTTGGTAAAAGAATGTGATTTCCAGTTTTCAAATAACTAGAATATGTAATGTTTATGTCTCGGTCCTTATAGAACGACCTCTGAATTCCATGAAATCATATTAGAACAACTGTATAGTGATTTTTGAAATGGTCTCGTATAAGGAACATGAATCTGATGGTTTTATTTCCTAGCATAATTAGTGACACACATTTATTTTTTAAAAACATTAAAACATGCGTTTAACGGTAAAATACATAGAAATAATTATTATAATGATGGGAAACTATAGTAAAACCATCTTAGTATTATCTGTGACATTTAATAATAGATAAAAAATCGATTGAAAATGGGGTCTTTCTAAAATGACTAAATAAGAAGTTTTTAATGTTGTAACTCTTTAAAAATTCACATCAGGGAGTCAAATCCAACCTCATGACCTCTGAATATCATGGAATTAGTAAAAAATAAATGTACAAAGATATGTTAAAAGGTGAAGTAGAAAAAACATCAATTTGAGGTTTTGTTTTCCTAGGACGATAAAAAAATACAGTTTTAGTATTTTATAATAGAAAAACATGCGTCTAATGGTCATATCCATAGAAAAATAACTAAAAATTATGTGAAATTATTGTAAAACCATATTAGTAATATTTTTGACTTATATGAGTATAATACACAACAATTGGGCATGCGATGTGTGCTGAACAACTGAAAAAATAGTTTTTAATGTTTTGAGGCCCTTTAAAAATGTGTATTAGGGGGTCAAAACCAATAAATGACCTATTAATTATGTAAAATCATAGGAAAAAAAATTTTATAGTGATTTATTTGAAATAGAATAGTAGAAACAATATAAATATGAGGTTTCATATTCTATGATGAATGAACACAAACTCTTTTTTCTTTAAAATACCAAAACATGCGTTTAACAGTCAGATCAACAGTGAATGGTCAATTAATGACTTAAGATCAAAATAAAACTATATTAGTATTATTTTTTAGGCATACTAGTAGACAACCCATTAATCAAACATGTGGTATTCCAAGAATGATTAAATAAAAAGTTTTTAATAGTTTGATGCCCTTTCAAAAAAGCTTCTTGATGTCAAAACCAATTAAACAACCTCTGAATGTTGTAAAATGATAAGAAAAAAACGTATAATTATTGTTGAAATAACTAAGTATATATAATTTGAATCCATGTTTCTATTTTCGCAGGATGACCATAAGCACACTTTTATTGTTTCAAATCATGAAGGGAAGTATTTAAATTCCATATCCATAGAAAACGGTATCAGAATGGCATGAAATCATAGGAAAATATTATCAGTGTTATTTTTTATGTGTATAAGTGGAATACATACCAATAAGATGTGTGGTATGCCCAAAATTATTGAATAATAAGTTTTTAATGGTTTGATTCCCTTCAAAAGTGTGTGTTAGGGGGTTAAAACTAGCCAAACGACCATAAACTACAATGAAATCAGATGAAAATAACTGCATAATGATTTATGAAATGGTGGAGTAGATAAAATTTCAATCTCAAGTGTCATTTTTCTAGGATAACCAGTGAAACTATTTTATTGTTTTAAAACACAAATCATTATTTTTATGGTGATTTCCATAGAAAATGACATCAAAATGACATGAACTCATAGGGAAACTATCTTAGTATTATGCGCAACATGTAGGAGTACATGTAACAACAATAATATGTGTAGTGTGCTAAAAATAAAAGAATAAATAGTTTTTAGGGGTTATATGCTATTTAAAAACATGTGTAAAGTGGTCAAAACCAATTGAATGACCAATAAATGTCATGAAATAATAGGAAAACAATTGTACACTTATTTACAAAATGGATGAGTTATACAAATGTTAATGCAAGTTATCATTTACTTAAGATGACATGAAAAAAAATTTAATGTTTTGAAACACTAAAATATGCCTTTAACATTCAGATCCATAGAAAACAACATCAGAATCATGTTAAATCATATTAGTTTTTTTGATGTTTTCAAGTATATAACATGTAAATCATACATGTGGCCTTCTCATAATGACCGAACAAGGAGTTTTTAAAGGTTTAAAACCCTTTAAAAATGTGTATTTCGGGGGTCAAAACCAACTAAAAAACCTAAAAATATCATGAAATAATACAACAACAACCATTTGATGATTTTGGAAATGATGGATCAAGTGGAACATCAATCCAAGTTTTTGTTTTCTCAGGATGACCAAAAAATAACTTTTGTAGTTTTAAATAACAAAGACATGATATTAACAGTCATATCAATTGAAAAAGAACACATAATGATGTGAAATTATAGTAAAGGCATCTTAGTATTAATTGTGATATGTATAAGTAGACGATATGTGAATCATACATGCAATATGATCGAATTGACAAAATAAATAGTTTTTAAAGGTTTGATTCCCATTAAAAATGTACATCTAGGGGTCAAAACCAACCAAAAACCCTTAAAATAAAGTGAAATCATAGGAAAACAACCATATTTTTTTTAAAATATTGAGTAGAAATAATGTGATTCTGTGGAATCCTTTTCCCAGTATGACTAGAAACAGACTTTAATTATTTTAATACATAAAAACATTTGTTTAATGGTCATACACATAGAAAATAGTCTCAGAATGATGTAAGATCATAGAAAAATCATCATAGTATTATTTTTGAAATGTACAAGTAGAGAACACATCAATAAGAGATGATGTATTCCCAAAATGACAAAATAAGTTATTTTTAAAAGTTTGATTCCCTTTAAAATTTTTTGTTGGTGTGTTAAAACCAACTGAATAACCTTTAGATTCAATGAAATCTTAAAAAAAACTATACAGTGGTTTTTAAAATGGTGGAGTAGATGAAGTATTAATCCAAGGTGACATTTTCTTAGGATGACTAAAAACACAATTTTGTTGTTCTAAAAAATAAACTTATGTGTTAAATAATACGATCCAAAAGAAATGAAATCAAAATGATATAAAATCATATGAAAACCTTATTAGTAATATTTTTGATTCATATGAGAATACGACACATTAATCATAAGCGTGGTGCATGAGGAACAACCAAATAATCATTTTTTAAAGGTCGGATTCCCTTTGAAAACATGAAACCGGGGGTTAAAACCAACCAAATGACCACCAAGTGATGTGAAATAATAGTACAATAACCATAAAGTGATTTTTGAAATGTTCAAATCAATATAACATTAATCTAAGGATATTTTTTCCTAGATAACCTATAACACACCTTTAATATTTTAAAACAAAAATTCATGCATATAATGGTCAAATATGAAGTTAATGGTCTTTTAATGATATGAAATCAAAATGAAAATTTATTAGTATTACTTTTGGTGTGTATAAGTTTATGACACATCAATATGATGTGTAGTCTTCCCAAAATGACCAAATAAATAATTTTAAATATATGAAGCCCTTTAATAATGTGTGTCAAGGGGTTGGAACCAACCAAACGACCTCTAAATACCATGAAATCATAGGAAAAAAACTGTACAATGAATTTTGGAATGGTTGAGTAGAAATAATGTTTATCTAAGGTTTATTTTTTCAAGGATCAATGGAAACACACTTTTATTATTTTAAAAGATGAAAAAATGAATTTTATGGTAAGATCCATAATAATTGGCCTTGAAATAACATGAAATCATTGGAAAACCATCTTTGTATTAGTTTTTACAAGCACTTGAAGATAACATGTTAATTGGATGTGTGGTCTACTAGGATCGACCAAATAGACAATTTTTGACGGTTTTAAGCACTTTAAAAACCTGCATCAAGGGGTTAAAAATAATCTAACGACCTCTAAGTTTCATGAAATTAGTTTAATACAACTATATATTAACTTTTTAAATAGTGGACTATACATGATGTTAAGCTGAGGGGTCATTTTTTAAGGACGACAGAAAACACACGTTAGTTATTTTAAAACACAAAAACATGAATTTGACTATTAGATCTATAAAAATGACCTTAAAATGACGTGAAATCACATGAAAACCATATTAGTATTGTTTTTTATGTGTATGAGTAGATGAGAAGTCAATTAGATGTATGGTGTGCATGAAATGAATGAATATTTATTTTTTAAAGGTTTGGAACCCTTTAAATACATGTGTTATGGGGTCAAAACCAACCAAAAAACATTTAAATGATGTGAAATTATAGGAAAAAATCCATAAAATGATTTTTGAAATGGTCAAGTAGATAGAATGTCAATTCAAGGTATTGTTTTTTTTCAGATGATAGGAAACATAGGTTTATTATTTTAAAATACTAAAACACGAGTTTAACATTTAGATCCATATAACATGACCACAAAATGAAGTGAAATCAAAATAAAACCATCTTAGTATTATTTTTAATGTGAATAAGTAGATTATATGTCAATCGCACTTTCAGTTTTCTTAGAATGACCGAATAAAAAGTTTTTAAAGGTTAAAGCCACTTTTAAAATGCATGTGAGGGGTCAAACCCAACATAATGACCTTATAAGGGCATGAAATTATAAAACAACCAATTTATAGTGATTTATGAAATTATGGAGTGGAAGTAATTTCAATCTAAGATTTTCTTTTCTTGAGATGACAAAAAACACAATTTTATTATTTAAAACACCAAAACATGCATTTAGTGGTCTTATCCATAGAAAACGACCTCAGGATGGAATAAAATAAAAATAAAATCATATTATTATTATTTTGAAATATATGAGAAGATGAAATCGTAATAAAATGATTATTATACTTGGAACAACTATATAAATAGTTGTTAAAGGTATAATTCCCTTTAAAAACATGTTACAAGGGTTTAGATCCAACCAAACTACAGATGGATACTGTAAAATAAAAGTACAACAATCATAAAATGATTTCTAAAATATTAAAGGAGACAAAACATGAATATGTGGTGTTTTTTTAGATGACCGTAAATGAAATTTAATTATTCTAAAAGAAGAAAACATGTATTCAATAGTTATATCCATAGAAAATGACAACAGAGTGATATGAAATCATATGAAAACAATATTAATACTATTTTGACATTTAAAAAATACTAAATGTTATTAAAATATGGTTTCTATCTAAAAAAAAAAATAAGAAGTTTTTAAAGGTTTGATGACTTTTAAAACACACTATAGGGGGTAAAAACTGACCGAACGATATCTGAATTCCATGAAATTAGATGACAACAATCATAAAGTGATTTTTGAATTGGTAGAGAATAAATAATTTCAATATCAAGACCTATTTGATCAATATGACAGATAACATATTTTTCTGGGTTTAAAACACCATAACATACGTTTAATGGTCATATCTATAGAAAATACCTCAGAAATATGTTAAATAATATTGAAAGAATATTAGTATTATTTATTATGTGTAAGTGTATATAGAACAATAATTAGATATACAGTGTGTATAGAATGAATTAATAATTAGTTTTTAAAGGATTGACTCCCTCTAAAACACATTCTAGAGGTCAAAACAAAATGAATGACCTTCAAATTACATGATATCCTAGAACAAAAAAATTACTGTGATTTTTGAAATGTTTGAGTAGATGGAATAATATTCCAAGTTTTCATTTTCCTACGATGATATAGAACTCAATTTTATTGTTTTAAAATAATAAGACATCCATTTAATAGTGAGATCCATATTAAATGGCCTCTTAATGTCATTAAATCATAGAGAAAATATGTTAGTAATATTATTGATGTGTATAAGAAGGGGACTTGTTAATCATACATGTAGTATTCCTAGAATTAATGAATAAATGGTTAGATTTTTTAAAAAAAATATTAGAAACTATTAATATGTTCAAAATTAAATGACCTCTGAGTATTGTATTGAGTTTTAATTGAAATATTATATTGAATTTCAATTATTAGTTTTTTAAATAAATGGAAAAAGTTATTTATGAGCTCATGAGTTTACATACCATGGATATACATATATATATATATATATATTTAATTTTTGAATTGTGTTATTTTTTTATTTTATTAAATTACAATATGATTTTAAAAAAGATTTAATAAATCTATAGAGTCCCCTATATGATGGACACTATAGGGAGTAGTGATTAGAAAAAATCATCTTCCATTTGGTGGTTGTTGGGTAACCACTATAGGCCTTTAGCCGTGAATTTTGGTTGTCGATAAAGGCATTTTTGCTACTTATGATGTGAGTTGGCATTGGAACATACACCTATCTATGATCCATGGGAGGATTAATTCAAAGATAAACATATTGTATATAAAGATAAAACTGAAAGGTTGTATAATAATTACGATAACTAGTGACATATTATTTACTATGAAAAATGAATATACAAAGTGGAAATCAATATAAACCTGTTATGATTAACATGATTGTATGAATTTAGTAATGGAATCAATGTACTAAATTTTAGGGAAACAATAATTTGATTGTTTCTATACTTGATATTTTTAGTGAGTACTCAAGAGAAATGGTATATGGATGGAACAAGTTGGAATCAATAAAGTACAATTGAAAATTAAAAAGGATTTCGAAGACATGGTTTATGATTAAACATTTAATTAAATCATCATTCTAAAATCCATTTTAATTCTACTTGTCATAGTAATTTTCGAGGATCATTTTCTCTAGTGGTTAGATGCTAACGATAGTTTCTTTATTGGGGACCAATGAAACATGTCTATATGACATATCCAATGTAACACCACAAGATTTTAAAAGAGTAAAATCATGTCTGATAGAATGCATGACACATAAAAAAAATATTAAAAGAGAATATAACACCCCAATATATTATAATATATTTATTTTTTAATAAATTTGATAGATTACGATGCACAACATTCCAGTTTTAAACGAAATGCAATAGTCTATTAAAATATTATTATTAATAAAATCTGACATCATTTCTCTCTTCGATCAAAAATCAACTTTATTCCGAAAAAGTGTTTTATAAAAAATTATTGAAAAATTGTTTTAAAAGAATATTTTTTTATTAAAGTACCCATGTTTTAATTTTTACAATTTTTTTGAAACAAAAATTCATGTTATTTCCCAAACTCAGCCCATTTGGGTTTTACAAAAAATGTGAAAGGAATAATTGTTTTAACATGTACGGAATGTACGAAATTTTATTTCATCATGACCAATAAATTTTTTAAATGTTATTTTCAATGAAAAATAATTTCAAAATATTTTTTAATTTTTTTAAAATAAATATTTTAAAAGTAAAAAAGATATTTTCCTCAAGAAAATTTTTAATGGTATTTTTATGGTATATCTATTCATTGATGATATGAAACATTTTTTGTACTTATGATCCATTATGGATATGGTGTAATGATTTCAAATTTATTATTTCTTTTGATGGTTTATGGTCAATTTGATTGGGATATACTATTTTGATACCATTCTCTATTTTACATTGAATGGTTTATGATTATGTTTATTGATTGGGGAAAGTATTAAAATTTCAAATGTTATTTTTAAATATGAATGTTTATATTGATTATGTTTCACACCTTTTATATGAGGAATACATTGAACTTATTATGTGATAGGAAGGTCCCTCTATATCCCCTTGATGCATTAGTAGGTCTTATGAGACAAACTAACTTGGGTGTTTGGTTTAGGCCTTTCCCATTATGGTAAGATGTCTTAGCATGGGTACTTTCTGGGAAGAAGTCTTGGAATGAGGCCTTAATGGTATTTTTTTGATGACTGACATTATGAATTCCCTCATTATGAGATTATTCATTGATGTCCATTATTATTTGATTAGTTAGAATATCCATTGAAATGTTTCAAGCTTATTTTGTTACCTATATGGAATTGGTTTATCATTATTTATTATTTACATATTTTTCTAAAGTTATCAATTAAATGACATGTGTTTCATTTAATTACATTTCCATGTTGAATATGATTTATTTATTCATATATTTTCCATACTCATGCCCTTAATGAACATTTGATCTCACCACTTTATTATGTTTCTTTCCAAAGGATTCCAAGATATGTATTATGATTTATATGTAGGGTTATTCTAGACGAAACAATGATGCACTCAAAGAAAATACTATGCAATATTTAATGTTTTCAACTATAATATGAGATTCAAGTATATATATAGTTTCTTATGACTACTAAACTACACGGTCCTTTGGGATAAAATTACTTGTATCATATGCCAATGTAATAATGTAACCAATGAATTTGGGATACTATGTTTGGGGTATTTATAGTTTTTATTAGATGAATTTTAGTAGAAACTATTGGAATGAAATTTAAGAAAACATAGATCAGGGAACATAATCATGTGATAGACATTGAGGATAAGTATATAAGAACATTCTAATGTTTCGGTAAGGTAGAGATTATATCAATTTTCCTATAAATATATCCCTATCTAGATACTACAAGTGGATACGGTTCTGGAACTAATGTGGCTATCGGTAATAACATTGAAAAAGGTTCATCAGGCTTGAATAAAGCATTACCTTGTACATAAAAATATGCCTTTCTATGGACCTAGTTTGACATTATCATGGGTTATTATTTAGATAATTCAAATTTTGTTTAAAAACCATTATAAAATATTTGAAAATATTTTTATGATTTGAAAGCCTTCCCAAATAAACCATATCTATGATTATGATACTCTCCATGCATAATTTTTTTCAATTTATGTTAAATTTTCACTAGTTTTGGTATTATATTTTATGTTTCCTAATGTTATGATATAATATAGTGTATGAACTTATATAGAAATGACTTATTGAAGATGTAATGGAAATAATATCAATTCACATACCCCATTTAGGGATTTCGTTACTGGGAAAGATAATGAAGTTGGATATGGATATACCATAGGAAATGAAAAAAATATAACCATGTTGGGGAAACTGACTCAGGTTATTAGTAATAAACATTCCCATATGGAGAATTTTAGTGATCCACCATAGGGTGTAACATTTTTAGACTATTTTATTTGTTAATAATCTCTACCATTCAGTGGGACTACAAATCCATTTGTAGTTATATAATAAATAATTTCCTTTGAGGGGATATTTCTCATTATGGGACGTAATGAAAGTGAGAAGTTTTTCATGTAAGTTTATCATCTCTCCAGAGATGCAGATCTATGTTTCTCACCAATTCAAAACACTATGGATTAACAAGGAATAATAAACATGTAATGAAATAATTTTAAGGTGCATTTCTTGAAAAAATATTTCTTTTTTGTGAGAAATGAATGTATATAGAGAGAGTATTCACGGGTCCGAGACAAAAGTATAATGAAAATGTTTGTAAGTATAAAGAAAACATTATAAGGTTATCAAGTCATGATACAAACAATAAATATAATCCAAATAAAAATATTGATTGATTATTTGATGGTATTAAGACAATATTTTAAAGGGAACTAGTCTAAAAAACGTTCCCATGAAATGAGGATATAATATCATGTGCTATGAAGATAGAGAAATAATTATTAATGTCTTATAGAATCAAAAGGAAGCACAAAAATAAGAGGATGTAATACAAAAATACTGATAAGTCAAGAAGATAAAAATAATTTTCCCACATGTTATAATTGTGGATTGAAATACCCTCATACTTTCTTGAAGGAAATTTAAGTATTCTTCAAGTGTGGAGATAAATGCTACACTGATCACGATTTAAAGAGAGAGAACTAATATTAGAATGTGAAATGATTTACCTATATGGAGATATGAAACTACTCAAAAAAATTTCCTATGTTTCAGTGGAATATATCCCAAAAGAATATAATAGATAAAGGTTAATCTTATGCCATTACTACATCCGAATTTAAATGATTAAAGTGCATGATTACTTAGATTAAAAAATTATGTTGTATAAGTATTTTCTACTAATGGTATCTTGGTTATAAGAATCATGCATCATATTATTATTGTTATATAGTGTTTTTTTAAAGGATTTTCAATAACATTCTTAATTACACCGATGACCAAGAAAAGTGATTAACTGGAAAGTTGATATTTTTGGAGAACACATAATTGATATAAGATAACCCTTAATAAATAACAAATTATGATAAAACAATGATAAAACAATGATTATAGGATAGTATTTTTGGCCTTGAAATTGGTTAGTGATTTGATGATTTATGTTATCTCTACCAGAGTACACTTCATTTTTGGAAATATAGATTAAATTTGATAATTTGAAATTTTATTTAAGGAATAAGGAGATTTTTTTGAAGCATGCATGTTTTAATTATGTTTTTATATTGATCATGTTTATTTAATATTTGTAATGATATATTATAAGATACTTTTTTGTTGTTTGTGGAATCTAATGTTAAGATGATTCTGTAAATTTATTGATATTCCTTCAAAATTTTTAGACTTTGAATTTTTTTCAGACATATTTTAGAAGATTCTTATGGAAATCCATTTATGAAAAGGATTAATTTTATTTTTAGTTTTAATATTTATGTATTATATATTTAATTTTTATATTACATAACATTTTATAACCATTTTGGTTTTAGTAAATACAAGAAGAATAACTTGTTACTCATTTATGGATTTTACAGTGTGTTAAAAGTTATTTTTTGTACTTCAGGCATAAAAAAAATTCATTTTTGGAAATTTATTTATTGAGTAATAGATGAAGTGAAAATTGATTGATGTAAAACCAAAGGATAAAATCATGATTATGAAATAAAAATATATCAAGTAAATATATTTTTTTATATTCTTAGATTGTAAAACAATTCCTCAACTTTCAGAAAATGATCCTGAAAAAAATGTTTTCCAAATACCTTCATATTTGATTAAAAAAATGGCATTTTAAATCATCATAAATTTATGGTTTTGTGTTCACTAACCTTCTTAGTACCACCAAATTTCTTGTGATCAATATTCTCTATCACTCCCCATATTTATTTTCTGTTTTCTTCCATGTATTTATTTTTAGTTACCTCTAATGTTTTCTTACTTGGAAATCGAGTTATGTGTTATTTAAGTTAACATTCGTAATTCCCTTTCCATATTATAAAGTGGATGTTTTATTTACCCTTATATGATGTGGGTTTTAAATTATGTCTATACCTATGGTGAACAAAATAGAATTGGAAGGTCATCATTTATTTAAGTGGGTAGAATGTAACACCCAAATATTTTAAAAGCGGAACATCAAATTTGATAAAATGTACAAAAAAAATCTTAGAGTAGAATATAACACCCCAAAAAATACTATATATGTATTTATTAATAAATTTGATTTCTTATGATGCATACAATGTGGATTTAAATGAAACATTACACCCTATTAAAATATATTTATTTAAACATGTCAATTATAACTTAGCCATTAAGTTAGAGGGTATGAATAGGAATAAATATATGATTATAATTATATATTTTTAAATATATATAAACTAAGTTCAATGGTTATCTATTGATTATAAATAATATAGGAATAATATGAATGGAAAAGAAATATTTTCTGAAAACATTATTTTTCTAAATGGTGGTTTAGTGAGGTTTTGTGTGCATAATTTAAAATTTATTTTTAAAAAAAGTTTATATTTTCTTTTAAAACTAAAAATAATTTTATAAATATTAATGTAAAAATCATCATTTAGTTAATTTTTGACCTTTTTCTAATAAGATTAATTTTTTGATGAATGATTAAAAATGCAATTTTTTTTGAAAACTAACTTTTTGATTAAATTATTTACAAAGGATAATTTATATTTAAAATTGGGTTTAAATTAAAATTATTTAAATAAAATCAAAATTTAACTAATTTAGGTAATTGGAATCAGTTTCATATTTAATTATGATATATAAACTTTTTAATCTTTTGAATGTTTTTTTACAGGAAAACATTTTTTTCAACGGGCCTGTGGGTTTAATTTTTGATTGAATTTGGCTAATTTTATGAACTTAATTTTTAAAATGGATTTAATATATTTAATCAGAATATTTTATATTTTATAACATCTTCAACTTAATTTTTTACCATATTAAATAGTAAAAACTATAAAAATTAATTATTGCTATTGAGGTAAAAAAAGGATTACCGGGGGTTAATCTAAGAAGATAATGTTTAAAAATGACAAAACATATTTCAAAAACCCTATTATAAGGTACTATTTAGACTTTATAACTTCTAAGGTTCTATAATAACCCATTTTGGAGGCTTTTATAATGAAAAAAACATCGGTATCACTTTATATTTTCAAAAATTCCATGTGTGTCTTCTCCCCCATTTATAAAAGGCAACCAACTATCCTACCATATTCACATATCAAAATCCAGTTGGTTTGGAAAATAACTTCCCAAATAAAATCCTTAATTACCTCCCTATATCATATATTCCTTATTTTGATTAGTAATCCCTCTTAAGAAGGCTTTCAGTATAAACCTAATGAACCTCTTCAATGAAGAGGTAAATTTCTTAAACGTACATATTTCTTTTGTTTTTCATTAAACCTCCATAAAATCATATTAAACTATGATAATATAAAAAAACAATATTAACTATATAATAAGATGTTATTATGTTAATATAATAACCCAAATCTATCTCATCTTCCATCAAATGGGAAACATAACTATCAATCATGCATACATCGAACTACTGCCTCATGAACCGATGTAAATAATTTTACATAATTACATTTAATGGATGGATATAATGATATATTTAACATATTTATGTGATATTTATTAAATTATTTTATTTATTGAAATATTATATCACACATACCTTCTTAACTTCCATTCCATGGGGGATATGATAACTTCACTTGTGTGTATGATAGACTACCGCCTCACGTAGCAATGTGATTCAATTTTTTCTTAGAATTTAAATAGAATGTATTAAAGATAAATTTAATGAATAAATATGATATTTATTACTAAATAATAATTTTTTAAATATAATATCGCATCTAACTTCTTACCTTCCAATCCATTGGAAAACAATAATGTCACTCATTCGTATGTGTGGACTACAACCTCCATATATCGATGTTAAATGCTTTTAATTTTATTTGTACATGGATAGTAATAAGAATGTATTTGATTAATTTACATGATATATATAAAATAGTAATGATCCCTTCAGTATTAATATATATTTACTTTAATTTTGTTCCATCCATTGAGAAAATGAAAACATCGTTCATGGGTACATACGACCTACCGTCTCCAGGAATTTTGTGATAAATTTTCTATCTCTAAATTTTATAGATTACTATAAATAAATATATAATGAATATATATGTTATTTATATCATGTTTATAATTCATGTTATTATTTAACCATGATCAATGAAAACCAACAAAAATTACTGAACCAAAATCTACATAAAAAACAAAGTAATTATCACCAGTAGGGAAATACCAAAATTGAGGCCAGAGTGGTTCTCTTCCTTAGGATACCCTAGGTGGGTATGGTTTTAGTTCTAACCTTCCACTCTCCATTGGAGTGAGGAGAATATCTCCATTGAACCACTTCTCCTACTCAACCGTGTCAATTTCATCCATTCTTTAACCCAAACTTTCTTTCATCCTTCCCAACTATACTGATTTCCCTGAAGGTTCCAGATCATTAAGATGGATCGCCTCACCTTGAAATATAGGAATCATAGTTTACAAATACTTCAAGTCTTCTTAATCTCACTTTGGTGGATTGATTCAGAAAGCACCGACCCTCAGTTGATTACTTTGAGAGGCATGTCTTCGGTTCTTAGGGTCTCTAAGAACGTGAAGTGGTGGGACTTAATGACAAACAACATATGATTATCCAATTTTATTCAGAAGAATATTTGATTCTCGCTTGGTCTAGATCTCCAATAATATGAAATGGGTTCCCCTTCTACTTATTTCATTGGTCATATGATTTATATATGAATCAAGACTCTCATATGATTTCCCTATGGGTAAGGCTTCTAGAACTTCTGCTCCCCTTTCAAAAACATTCTATTTTGTGGATGATTGGGAAGATGGTCAGAATTTTTTGTGCTCTGATAGTAGGACTAAGTCTATTTGTCACCCAATTTCACCGAAAATGTGTATTGAAGTTGATGATTCAAGACCAGCGGTGGAGTGGATTTGGATCTCCATTGGAGAATAATTTCTATGTAAATAGGGGGTGGTATTTGAATCTGTGGCTGATGTTTTCTCATCCTGTAAACACCCGGGACACTCTTTCCTCTCATGTGGAAAGGGTCATGAGTTTTGGCATAGGGTTCTAGATTCGTTAGCAAGGTAGTCACTTGGACTGGAAGCCATTAGTAATCTAGATGTGGAGGCATCTCCCATTCAGAAGGAGGCACACTCAACAACTTCATATCCAAAGGTGGTGGAAATATTTGAAAGGCTGAGAAGGGATTTGGTGCATCACAATACTACTCTACAGGAACCTCTAGGGTCAAGGGAAATTGTTGCAACCGATCATAAGATACTAGATACCAATAGTGAAAAGGTTTCTTCATATGCAGATGATTCCCAGCTAGGTAAGGGTTCTTATATTGAGGTAGTGGACAGTAAGGGATATAAGAATCATATGATGAACTCACCAGAGGTTTCTGAGGATTTGGTGAATGCCATGGGAAGAGAAAATCCAAGAAATATTGTGTCATCTATTAATGTTAGTAACCGTTTTTAAGCTCTTGGAACTGTTTTCTTGGGACATGATCAAAGATACCATGTGGGCTTCTCAAGGGAAGATTTAGGGGGGAAGCTATGGCCAATTCTCAAATTAAAGTGCTAGGGAAGGCCTAGGTAGAGGTCTTCATAGACCAAGGATGAAGAAGGGTTATAAATAAAATAGGTATCCGAGCAGTTGCATAATGATAAAGATGAGGAATTCCAAGGGTGAGAGGATTACTCATACCTACCGAATCCAATGGAAATAAGGTTAGCCAAAAAATATGGGTCCAAGGATTTGGAGAGTGAGTCCTCCAAGAATGATAAATTGAATGAGGTTTGTTTGAACCTGTTGAGTAGAAGTGATCACTCTAAGGAACAACATCTTAAGCTGATGGGTGTCATGAAGGATGCTTGATTTTGAAAACAGGAAGGCTCTGTGGTTAGTGAGGATGCCTTGATTGTTCCATAGGGACAATCATACAAGGAGGATGATAATGCTGATGCTTTTTTAGAGACCAAGGATGGATCATAGGGGGAAACTGAGGCAGAGGCAGGGGAAAATTGGTAACATCTCTTGTACTCTGAGGAAGTCATGTCTAAGGAGATTCTAGTTATTCATTATTCTCAAGAGAATGAAAATAGAATGGATGGGAGACCAATTAATGTGGTCACAAACAAGGATCATGGTGTTTTAATTGATAAGGAATACTTAATTATTATATGAGGATTCAATGAAAGGAAGATAACAATGGAGGAGTTCCTTCAAGAATGAGACAAAGTGTCTTATCATTTCGAAGACATGATCAAAGATGAATCCTATAAAAAGGTAACTGATCTTTCTTGAAAATTATATAAGGAAATTGTCTCTAATAGGTTCATGTTTTCTTTCAATAACATTTTCATCTTATATAGTGTTTGATTTTTTTTGTCGTGGGAACTTGGTGGTTTCACACTTTTCCACAAAAGTGTTCATTTAATAAAAATTTAATTTTCAGGTAAAGTAATTATCACCTAAAACAGTTATTTAAACAAGGAATTTTTAATAAAAGGTTAATAATATACTATAATTAAATAATATATTTTATGAAATATATGAGTATGGTTTGATAATATATTTATAAAAAATAAATATTTATTATATAGGAGGTTCATACACATACAAAAAATTCAGATCTAAGGTAATTATTTCTCGCCTCACTTTTTCTTTTATGAGACTTATGCCATATTAACCACTTATTCTTTTGGCAGGGTTTATATAAATACCATTATAACATGTTATATAATTAATATATTTCAAATAATGGTATTTAATTTCATATTTAATATGATTATTTTCATGGTGCCAATAATTGGAAAGATACCAATGTGATAAGAGGTTTATGTTTCAATCTCATTTTAATTGGGATTATATATACTTGAAGTTCCATTGAAGGAAATTATTTGATAATTCACTAATAAACCCATTTAATTTCCATATAATATATTAATTAATTATGTTTTCATGTAATATTTCTATATTCCAATATTTGTTAGTCAAAATTATCAAGAAAATGTTTTTTAATAAAATTTAACTTCATTTTTCTATTCGGTCGAAAGTCCATTTTCTTTCAAAACCATTTTTTCTAAAAATATTTTCAATTTTTTTACATTATCCAAATATTTTATAAAATAATTTTTTACCCATGTTTTAATTTTTTTAATTTTTTTAAAGTAATCTTCATGTGGTTTTCCAAACAAGCCTCCTTTGGTTATTATTGAAAATGTGAAAGGAATCTTTGATTTAACATGTACGACAAGTATGGAATTTCCCAGAATCAAGAAAACTAAATGTTTTAAACATTCAACAATAATTTTATAATTTTATTTTCAAAGAAAATTATTTGAAAATTATTTTGTGAATTTTTGTTTTAAAAGTTATTATCAATGTGAAAATGAAATTTTCCTCAAGATTGTTTTTAATTGATTTTTCATTGTATTTCCATTAAGAAACATCCTAAACCTTGTACTTTACATATTTCCATTGGTATATGTTTTATTTATATAATCCTTATTACGTATATAGATGTGTTTCCAACACTTTCTTTGGGGCACGCACAACCATATGTTCTGAAGGATGAGGATGCGTTAACTGTTTCCCCGTATTCTCACTTTCCAAAGGCGGGCGACATCCGTCACCTGTTCAGAGACATTTTCTCCTTGATCAAAATGGGATGATGGGATGTGAGTTCCTCCTTCCATGGATTCCTCCTTGAAACTCATTTCCTATTCCAGGTCTCCCTTATAGATTAAGTCTTTGTTCACAAAACTCTTCTCGGTGCCATATCTTCATGGACGCTGGTTAGTTATGCTTCTTCTGTTAGTAAATACTAGGGGGTTCGGTTAGGGTAACATCTTTCAGTCGGGGGAGTAGTCACGTTGGACAACACTGGTGTGTCTGGACGCAGGAACACTGGCGCCTCTGGGTTTGTTCCCGTTATTATAGAGCTTCTCAAGGGAACGGAATCCTGAGTCATCCCACTTTGAATGCACGAAATTATATGCCATAGACATGTCTTTGAGGTTTTCCTCAGCTTCCCATGTTTAAAAAAGGGTATTCCGAGAGTTTAATGTCTAGAAGAGATATATTGGACTGATCAAAACATTGATAGGACTAGATCAGGTGGGTGCAACCCCTAGAGGGAACACTGATGCTAGGACTAACGCGTCGTTAGTTACTCGATCACTACTAAGAGTAGCGAGAAAGTGGGTGACATGATGTCACCGAGATGTGGCAGCCTGAGTAAGAATCAGGATGGATGATGGAGAGTTGAATAAAGTGGTGGGGGATGAGATTGAACCGTCTTGAAAGTGATAGTAATATAGGGATTGATCCTCGAAGAGACTTCCTACGTATCCCTGTGGCAGGGAATCAAAGTCCACATAGTTCAGGATGGGGTGATGGGAACTGACGTGAAGGGATCGAACTAGGTAGGTGCTGGAATTCAACCTCAGGGAGGCTTCTTACGTACGCTTCCTTGCCAAGGATTAAAGTCAACCTAGTTCAGGATAGGGTTGGTGAATCGACGTGAAGGGGTCGGGACCAATGGTTGTTGGTCTTGAACCTCAGGGAGGCCTCCTATGTACCGTGCCTTAGAAAAGATCAAAGTCCACGTAGTTTGGGATAGGGTTTGGTGGTTACACGCTAAGGCTGCCCATAGAGGATTTCATGGTTGATTCTTACTCTAAGCCCACATGATTCATGATCGGTGTGACAAACAAGAGGAATAAAAGACCTGACGATCACGTCGCAAAATGTGCGTTTGCAGGAAGTGGAATGGAGCTTATGCATGGTTAGTAGCCCAAAGAGGAAACAGGGGATTACACATGATTAGTAGACCAATGAGGAAACTGGGGATTATTCATGGTTAGTAGCCCAAGGAGATGGAGATTGGGACATACTCCAGGATGGAGGCCCGGTGGTAACAAATCCTAGAGGGAAAGGGACAGGGTAACATAGTTCCCTATTCCACTATCACCTCTTAGTCTTTGGCACGGAATAATAAAGGAGGATTATGGGTACTACCTATCATAAGAAAGTCTAGGGGCTTACACCAAGGTGGTTTCCCTTCCCCACAGATAAGCACCGCTCCAACAAACAGGATCTCATTCCATGTGAGGAAGATTTAACTACTGTGGAGACTAGAGGGCATAGAGAATGTCTGAGATGGGGCACCCCACATAAAGTGCATTTAGTGATGTCACAGTTTAACATCATGTGTTGAGGACGTTGGTGCTTGGAAGTTTAACATACTACAGCTCGAATGAGGTGAGTTCACTCAGCACCCCCAAGGAGTTACATAACTGATACTTACCCACCCTTGGGAAATGGAAGGAATCAACAATGCCGTGGTGATGGGGTTTTGTGGAGTGATCCATCGAGGGGCCCATGTTATCATGGCTATGAGAAGAATCAATATCCATTAGCGTGATTGGGTGCCACTAAGGAGAGGAAATGGTGAATAGGGATTATGCATGGAAGCTTCCAGGGTGTCACAATGGAGAGACAATGGTGAATGGGTCTTACGTAAGGAAGCTTCCCGAGTGCTGATATGGAGCAGCAATGGTGAATGCGGCTTACACAAGGAAACTACCCGGGTTCCGCTATGGAGTGGCAATGGTGAATGGGGATTACACAAGGAAGATACTCAGGTGCCGCTATAGAGTGGCAATGGTGAATGTGACTTAAGCAAGAAAGCTCCTCGTAATTTCATCCCCATGTCTGGACATGAGGGAATCCGAAATTGTTGGTTGGTTGAGGCATATAATTTTGGCCTATACCTATTCACCAGTGCACAAGATGGATAATGCCAAGGGAATTGGAATCAGTCCAAAAAAAGGGATATGTCAAGTGTCAATTGCATGCCTGACATTTGGAACGCGGTGAGGGTGGCGTGAAGATGGTGGATAACTGTTTACCATGTTCGAAACACAACATCCATATCATGTTAGACTGAAA
The DNA here is from genome assembly GCA_963277665.1 of Viscum album. Lineage (NCBI taxonomy): Eukaryota > Viridiplantae > Streptophyta > Magnoliopsida > Santalales > Viscaceae > Viscum > Viscum album. The sequence continues at coordinate 382,088,295 of OY728138.1, forward strand.
TGGGGACAAACAAATGAGGGTCGACTGTTGACCATGTTCAAAAAACAGGACCTGACTCAAAGTGTCAGCCAATGTCTTCTAGGGTGTTGTCCTAGAATGGTAGGTGAGCCGAGGCGGCATGGGACCAGGCCGTTAGGGGGTCCCTTAAGACATGAAAGAGGATGCAGATCTGAATAAATGACACACAAAGCATGAGGTGGAGTGGTGGAATGCTTGAACTATTTCCAATGCTCTTAAAATTACACCACTATAATAATGGTATGAGGTATCTTATGATTATTACATAAGACATCTATTATTTGGAATAAGAGGCATTCTATTATTGAATGATAGGGCATGCTATAGTTTAGAGTCATATAGTGATGACTATTGGCATCTTATACTTGGATTATAAGGCATCTCTTATTCAGAACAAGAGGCATCCTATGTTTGTAACATATGGTGTACTACATTTTAAAGTCATATAGAGAGGAATTTTAGCATCTTATTCTTAGAGAATAAGGCATATCTTATTTAAAACAAGAGGCATCCTATATTTGTAACATAGGGTGTACTACAATTTAAAGTCACGTAGAGAGGACAGTTAGGCATAAGGTGTCTAGAAATGGCTGGTGTTGGGACTTACGCAAGACCATCCCTTTATGGTTCAACCTAGTATAGAACTCAGGTGATGGGGTTTGGATGAGTTACTTAAGGAATGGTTTGACTCAAGGTACTAGAGGAATTGATGATGCGAATCTCAACTCACGACATGAGAAATAGACCAAGAGGAATATGCCGACTCAAGGTGTTTCATGATGTATAGAGGAGTATCTCAAATCATGGTATTCTATAGGTGGAAGGGAGGTGCGCATAAGGGCACAATGGAAAATGACGAAATCCCAACCTGAAAAGTTTGTGTTGAGACTCTCCATTTTTCATCGGGGTCAGTGACGGAAGCGAAGGGACCAACCCTGAGGGCTGGGACCATAGCCCAATAGTGAAGCCGAGCAAAGTTGCGGGGGCTGTGCCCCGTGGTATGGACCAACGGGCATAGGCTTGGATAATGTTGTGAATAAAAGGTGCTATATATAGGATGGGATGTGCGTAAGATGGAATTATTGTGTGCAATAGGGAAGGTGTGCATGAAATATGGGAGATGTGCATGCAATAGGGGATATTTGCATGCAATAGGTAAGGTGTGCACACAATTGGAAAGGTGTAGCACTGGTGCATGAAAAACTGGGAACAATGGAACTATTTCAGGCAAAAATGACATTTTTCATGCAAAATTGGGCATGTTGGCACATTTTCACGCAAAAGTGTTGTTTTGCGCACAAAAAGGGGGTTTTGCACGCAGGCACAGAAAATGATGACTTGCACGCATTAGAGCAGAGGCTGACCTCCGAGGGCCCTCTCAGAAGAAGGGGGTGCACTTGTATTTATAGGTGAAATCTTGAATGTCGGTGCACATAAAATTCTGTTCCAATTTTCCACACAAAGCCATTTTGCACGCAAATCCATAATTTTCCCCAAAATCGTCCTTGATGTCTATTCCCAGCACTCCACCTTCAAACAACCATCACTTCTGATCCGTAATTCCGTTCGGGCCCCATGACTAGTTAAATTGAAGCCTGCAGAACAATATTTTCTCTGAGATCATGTCTTGCAGCATTTGGTGAATTAAATGGATGTGTTTTCCAGTTCCAAAAAGATGGTTGATTATCAATTTTTCTAGAATGTACTATTTTGATACCATTCCCCATAATATTTTAATTTGTTTATTATTCTGTTTTTTGATTGGGGAAAGTATGTAATGACCCAGTGTTTTTAGTAAAATTTATTTCCTGAATAAAATTTTGTTGTATTATATTATATTATACCCAAAAAATATAGAGAAACTGAAAAATAATTTTTTTCATTAAAAAACATTGTTAAATTAATAACAAATTAAAGAAATTAAAATTCTAAACATTAAAAAAGAATAAAAAATATAAAATATAAAAGCTAAAATGGGATAATATAGATCTCCCCAATCTACTATAATAATCACCACCACTGTAAACACTATAGAAAATAAAAAAATATTTGTAAACCAATAAACATTATGGAAATATAAAACCTTGAGTGGAATTTATTTTAATGATCAATCGATGAATAGAGAATTATTTATATTAAGTAAAGTGATAGTTGGAATAGCAATGTTAATATCGTGACCGTTAGAAATAGTAACCCGACCGTTGGGAATGGTAACCTGGCCATTGAAATAATAATTTCACCTAAAAAATAATAAATTATGATATAAATAATATTTATTATCATTAATTTAAGTAAATATAAATTTTATAATTCCATAAAATAAATATAATTATTAAAAACACAAATAAAATATAAACACATTTTTAATAAACTTTACTTTAAAGTATTTTGTAAAAATCATTATTTTTATATAAAAAATTAAAATTACATATTTTATAAATTTATTTTGAGAAAATTAATATCATTTTTGAAATAATAATGTCAAAATTATCCAAGAGTTTTTTTAGTAATTTTCTAAAATAATTCAATTTTAGGGTGTATAGTAAAAATACAGTTTTTATACATAACCCACGTAACTCAAATCACATCATTCATGATGTAATAATGAAATAATCCATTATATAAATTTAGGTGCAGCCATTTTATATTTAATTTAATAAATGTTTCATTAAAATATAATAAACCCAATATCCAAACCTAAAAAAGAACATTCCAAAACCTAAAGTCAAAAGTGATTCTTTAAAATAACAATTATTCTTTTTTCCCACTTTCCTTTTTAATAAACTAATGAAATAGAATTATAAATGGGATTTAATGTCTTAAAATAATTATATTATATAAATATATTATTTATATTTTGATAAAATCACCATTACATTTTTTTACCTTTGATAAATTATTTTATTCTGTATTTTATTCTAAAGATACCCATCTCTTGAAGTATAAATAAACCCTCTCCCTTCCCTTTGAAAACCACTCCTCCCACCCATTACGAAGCCCTAGATCTACCCACATCCTCCCTCTTAAGAATATTATAATCTATAGGGATGTTCTGGAGAAATCCAACTCCAATCAACAATGAGTTATAGTGTCGTACAAGAGAAGCTACATCGAGGAGAGAGTAAGTCACTATTAACTCTTCCCTCTTTCCTTCTTTTCCTTCTTATTTTTACCCTCATCCTTTCAAAACCATATACTAAAAAATTTATTAGACAGAAATGTAAAATTATATTAATGATGTTAACCTAATTTAATTATCATATTTATGAAAAATATAAATATCACACTTCCCTTTCCCACCCTTTTAATAACATCCTGTTGAAGGTTGGTTAACCACCTGGAGAGACATTTCTAAGACAATTATTATAACCACATTCATGGAAATACAATATGAATTATATATAATACATAAATATTTAATTACATGTATTCTATTCTTCGGTAATTAATTATACTAATGTATTATTAACATTTAACAAAATAGACAAATCAAAGAAAAATTGGAACTTTTTAAGAAAAAAATGATATTAAAACACTTCAGTTTCATTAATATTTTGAATAATATAATTAAATGAATATAATTGATAAATATTTGTATAAATGTCAATAATTCACTTCTAGATCATTGTTTTAGTAAACATATTTTTATTATTTTGGAGGTGAAAAATCGATGAAATTAAGAAAGATTTAAGGTAAGGGGATTCTCGAACCTAACTCAATTCCCTTTAGTTTTTCCTCTTTCTCCACAATTTCACTATGGATATTCATTTAATTTTACTAAAATAAATTTTCATTATTCCTCCATTTTTTGAGAATATACATGTTTCCAACTTGGTTTTATGAAAAATATAAAGATTTTTCCAAAAGAACTATTCTTTCCGAAACACATTTCGACTCCCTAGAGATTGTTTATTCTTCACTCAATATTGACGATTCGTTTACCAAGTATATTTTCACCTTTTCATTTCAGAACCCCAATTATTTTTTTATGAATGTATTATTTATTATATTCTTATTAAAACCATTCCTTTATATGGGATATATTATTACTACCATTGTTATACATTATATATGGAATGCATGAATATGTAAAGGTTATGATGTGATGGGTGGGCTCAGAATTATATTAACCTATAATAAATTGGATAATATTGTTTATATCATGAGATAATGTGTAATATGTAGGAGCATAGTGCTATCTATGTTCAAAATTTTTAATTTATGATTATGAACATATGTTATGCATGAACACGATGTTATCTTTGTTCATAGCTATGTGTGGTATTTGACCACTATGGCATGGTGTTTCATTTGTATGCATTTCTATATTCCATGCCTTATATCTAATTCTTCTTGTTATTATTATGCTGATGATCCTATGATTATGTTATGATGATGATGATTATTCTCACCCATGATATATTTATTCATGTTCTTATTTATCCTCTTACTGGGATTTTAGCTCACCAATTTCATTAATATTTATACTCAGGTGATTACATGTAATAATAAGAACATAAGGGCCACTAAGAATATATAAAATAAATAATTAAATAATGTTTATTTTTTATTATTTAATTTTTTATAAACCTAATTTTCCTAATACACTAAACCATTTTATCATGGATTTGTAACACTATTATGTTATTTATATTTAAAATGATGTAATAGTTATGCATGAAAAGTAGGATCATTATAGTTGGTATCAGAGCATAGTTTATTTATTTTGGGAATTAGGATTAAAAATCATTAGTGAAAGCCCTTAGAATAATTATAAGTATATATAAACATCCAAGTAGATTTTATTTAAAAAAAATAACCAAGGGATCCCATAAGATATTAATTTAGAGTAAATTATGAAAAATAATAAATTATTTATTAATTATTTATTGACTTACATTTTCTTCAGTCCTTTTCTATTTTATAAAATGGTGGGAACCAAGAGAAACCAGGATAATAACCCATGTAATGGAGAATGCAACAATTGCCCAAACAATATCCCTAATTCCATGGGAGGTGGAGTTCAAAATTTTATGGCAATACTTACCTAACCATATCAGGTTATGAATAATAATGTAAATGATTTGGAATATAACCCTTCCCCCAAGAGGTATAAACTAGCCATTAAGTACTTTATGTGGTAACAACTAACAACATTTAGTGGAACCTATGATCCACTTCTCATGCAATAGTGGGTTAACTCAATGGAGAAGATATTTTCTTATCTGTTGATATGAGAAGGAGAAGGTGAATCATGAAGTTTATCATTTAGATGGAGAAACAAATCAATTTTGGGAATTGGTAAATAAAACAAAGCCAAAGGATGTAATTGAAGAGATGGAGCAGGAAGTCTTTTTGTAAATATTTCATACCAAGTATTTCCCTTGAATTATTCGAACAAATATGAATAGATAATTCATAGAGATGAAGAAAAAGTAAGGTTAATCTATCATGGATTATGGTGAAATATTCTCAAGGATTTCCAGATACACCATGGATTTTATTATCAACAATGATAGAAAATAGATATATTATTTATTTGTTTAAAACCACACATTTTAATGGATTGAGAAATCTAAGAGTTTGGGAGTTATGAAGAAGTGGTTTGATGTTATCTAAAATTAGAGATGGAGTTTGGATAATGGTCCCATGGTTAGGGAGATAATAAAATAAGGATATAGTTCCAAGCTAGTGGGTCAAACAACAAAGAAGGAAAGATGATCCAACTACCCACATGTCAAAAAACAAGGGAAGAAGCATCATGGGAATTGTCTAAATGGGATGGGGAAATGATTACAGTGTGGGATAGAAGGATATCAAGATCATAAATCTCTAGGAGACATGAAGATGTCGAAAAATATAATGGAGGAATATAGGGAACCACTTAATTCACCACCTGTGGTTTAATACTTCAACTGTAGGTATCAAGGGAACTATGTAATTTTTTGCACTAAACCTTGAGTCTTTGTGGGTAATCAGCATCATCATACACCAAAAATAAAGTATAAATGGAAATATTATACCATCACCACTACTAATTTGGAGAAAGAAAATGAATTCGTATAAGGTACCATTCTTATTCACTCCAGAATGGAAATATATTTATTTGATTGTGGTTCTATGCATTCCTTTATATCCTGAATGTTTTCTAGAACTGTTGAATCTATGTCCAGATACCTTGAAGTAGAGACTTCTGTAAAAACACTTAGTGGTGAAATCATTGAAACCCAAGTGTTAGACTCTTCTCCGGTTGGGATATGTGGGAATATTATTCCAGTGAATCTATTAATACATCCCTTGATGGAATTTGATACTATATTGGGAATGTATTGGATCTCATTAAATAGATCATTGATCAACAATTAGGAAATGGAAATCAATTTTCATATTCAGATCCATCCAATGATCCACTACAAATGAAAGGAATATCATGAAACTACTTTGCAATATCCCTCAATGGTGTCGCTGTTGATAATCTGTGATGAAGAAAACATTTCTCAAATGGTCAAGTCAATGGAAGGTATCAACCTAGAGGAAATATCCATTATTGAGGAATAAATTGATGTATTTCTTGAAAAGTTACCCAGAATTTACCAAGATCATCTGGTAGAGTTATCAATAGAGCTCATAACTAGAGCTATTCCTATCTCATAATTCTTCTACTAGATAGGGACGATGGAACTAGAAGAGTTAGAGAAGCTTCTACAAGAGAATTTGAAAAAAGGGTTTATACGCCCTAGTGCATCACATTCGGGTGGGTGAGTGATCATTATCGAGAAGAAATATGAATAAATGTGTCTTTGTATCAATCACCAAGAGATAAATAAAATAACTATATAGAAATTTATCCTAATCCAAGGATTTATGACTTGATCAATCAAATACGAGGAGTTTAGTACTTCTAAAAGGTGGATCTTCTTTCTCAGAATCATCAAAAAATGGTAAAGAAGGAATATATTCATAATAATTCTTTTCCTAGAATGTATGGGCACTATGAGTTCACAATTATTCCATTTGTACTTAATACTTCCCATGTAAGCTTCATTGATTTTATGAATAGAGTCTTTAGAGACTATCTTGATAAAATTTTGGTAGTTTTTATTTACAATATTCTCATTTACTGTAAGTTAATGGAGGAACATGGAGATAATATGAGGATTTTTCTGGTGAAATTATGGAAGGATAAAATATACAGTATGTTCAATAACTGTTACTTTTGGATGAAGAAAGTCACATTATTGGGGCACATGATCACAAGTGAGGAAAATTATATGGAATCTTTAATGAAAAATGAAATTGAAGAATGACCCAGACCCACTAGTGTCATAGAAATCAATATTTCTCTTAGATTGGTCAGGTACTATAGACGTTTTGTGAGAAGTTTCTCATGATTTTATGTCCCACTAACTAAGTTAACATGGGAAGGGGTAAAGTATGTCTGGATGGAAGAATGTAAGGAAATCATTAAGGAGCTCAAGAAGAGGCTAGTCACTACACCTATACACACTACTAATAATTGGAGAAGGTTTTATGATAAAAATTGATTCTTAAAAGAAAGGATTGGGTTATATACTCATGTAGAATTATAAATTGATAGTGTATGCCTTATGATAGTTGAAAATTCAAGAGAAGAACTACCCAAAACATGATATGGAGTTAGTAGCTATAATCTTCACACTAATGATTTTGCGGCACTATACCTATGGTGATAGGTGTGATATATATAACAATAAAAAAATGTAAAGTATATATTCACATAAAATAAGATCAACATGTTTAAAAGGATATGTTTAGAGATAATCAAGGACTATTATTTCACAATTAACTACCATCTAGGAAAGTCGAACAATGTAGATGATTCCCTTAGTTGAAAAAATCCTTATACACTATTCATGATGTGGATTGATAAAGACCCTATCTTCATGGATACGAAAATGATGGATCTAGAAATTATAATGATATGGAATACATCTTACCTTTCCCAAATGATTGCCCAACCATCTATCCAAGAGATAATCAAGGAGGCAAAAAGGTATGATCTGGATCTATAAGATAAGGTGAAATAAGTAATGTAAGGGAAGCTACATGAGTTCCACGTCGATGATGATGGTGTGATTTGTTTTGGAACAAGAATTTGTGTGCCTTCATCACCTGAGATATAGAAGGAGCTATTGCACAATGATCATGGATCATCTTTCTCCATCAATTATGGAAGAACCATGATGTATCACAATATTTGAAAAAACTTCTAGTGGGACAACATGAAGAAGGTGATTGATAAGTATGTCACATGGTGTTTAGTATGTCATCATGTTAATTTAGAATGAAAAAATTATAATGGGATGATGCATCCATTACCTATACCCATGTGGAAATGGAAGAATGTCACTATGAAAATTTTCAATGGTCTCTCAAAACCATCTAATGGAAATAATTCTATGTGGTTTTTGGTGGATAATATCAAAAATATTGACCACATTATTTGTATTCGGGATTATTTATTGCTTGAACAAATTTGAAAGATATATTTGAAGAATGTTGTGGGGCTTCATGTGTACCAATCTTGATTATCGCTGATTGTGTTCTAAGGATCACCTATAAATTCTGGAGAAGTCTTCAATATTATTTGAGTACTGAATTGAATTTTAGAACGACCTATCACCCCAAAAATGAAGGCCAATATGAAAGGACTATTTAGACTCTCGAGGACATGATAAGAGACTATTCATTTAAATTTAAAGGTGTATGTGATCAACATCTCCCATTACTTGAGTTCCCATATAACAATAGTTACCAATTAAGTATTAAAATTGCTCCATATGATGCCATGTATGGGAAGCGATGTAGAACTCCAATTTTTTGGGAAAAAAAGCTACATGGACTTGATCTTGGGTAATAGATGATAAAGAAGGTTCAATCTTTACAACAACATATAAAAGTTTCTCAGAGTCTTAAAAAGATTGATTCTAAAAATCATCGAAGGGACTTGGAGTTTGATGTTGAAGACAAATTATTCCTTCAAATATCTCCATGGAAGAGAGTCATGTCATTTGGAATGAAAGGGAAGCTTATCCCAAGGTACAATGGACCATTTTATATACTTTATCATATATGAGTAGTGGATTATTATCTTACACTTCCAGCAAGTATGTATCAAGTTCATGACGTGTTCTATATATCACTCCTAAAGAAGTACATACATGATATCATTCATGTACTAAATATAGAGGTGGTATGATAGGAAAATGACCTCTCATATGAAGAGAATCTAGTGATAATATTGGATTGTAGAGACAAATTTCTATGCAATAAGAAAACTCAACTTGTAAAAGTGTTGTGGGGGAAATATAAGTATGAAAAGTTGACTTGGGAATGAGAGGAAATAATGAAACATAAGTACCCTTATCTATTCTCAACTATGAATATGAGTTGAAATTTTTGGGAAAAAATTTATAAAGTGGGGAAGGATGTAACGACCCTGTGTTTTTAGAAAAAATTTCCTTCAAATAAATCTGTATTGTATTATATTATATTAGACACATAAAAAATATAGAAAAACCAAAAAAGACTTTATTTCATTATTAGATAATATTACATTAATTAGTAATGAAATAAATTAAAATTCCAAACATTACAACTGGACAAAAAATAAAAAACAGAAAATCTAAAGTGGGAAAATATGGGTTGCCCCAATCTACTAGAATCATCACCCCCACTGCAAATACTATAAAAAAGAAGCAAAATATTAGTAAACCTTGAAAAATTATGGAAATACAGAACCTAGAGGGGAGTTGAGTTTAATGACTAATGATTGAATTGTGAATTATTTATCGGAAGTAAAGTGACTATTAGAATATAAATGTGACTATTGGAATAGTAATGCGACCATTTGGAATAGTAACCAGACCGTTGGGAATAATAAAATGACCATAGAAATAATAATTTCACCTAAAAATTATAAATTATGATACAAATATTACTTATTATGACTAATTTAAGTAAATATAAATTTTATAATTCCAAAAAATAAATATTATTATAAAAAACTCAAATAAAATATAAACGTATTTTTAAGAAACTAAATTTTAAAGTATCTTGTAAAAATAATTATTTTTATATTTAAAATTAAAATTACATATTTTTGAAATTTATTTTGATAAAATGAATAAAATTTTTTAAATAATGATTTCTAAATTATCAAAGGGTTATTTTTTGGTTTTAATCTGAAATACATCAATTTTTTGGTAAATTGTAAAAATATAGTTTTTCACATAACTGATGTAACTCAAATTACAGCATTCCAAATTTAATAATGACCTAATATATTACAAAATATTATGCTCATAAATTTTATATTTTATTTCATATATAGTTCTATTAAAATACAATAAACTCAATTTCCAAACCTAAAAAGATCTTTCCAAACCTAAATTAAAAATTGATTCTTGAAAATAACATTTTTTTCATTCTTTCCACTTTCCCTTTTAATAATCTAATTAATTCGAATTATAAAGTGGGTATAATGTCTTAAAATTATTATATTATATTAATATATGATTTATATTATCAAAAAATTACTATTAAAAGTTTTAACTTTCATATATTATTTTATTCAATATTTTATTCAAAAATACCCTTCTCCTCAAGTAAAAATAACCCTTCTCCTTTCCCTTGGGAAACCACTCCTCCCACCCATTCCAAAGCCCAATATATACCCAAATACACCATTTTAAGCCTCTTATAATACATAGTTAAATTTTGGAGAAATCCAACTCCAATCACTAATGAGTTATAGTTTCGCACAAGAGAAGCTACACCGAAGAGAGAGTAAGCCTTTATTAATTATTACCTCTTTTATTCTTCTCTTTATTATTTTTACCCTCTTCCCTTAAAAAAATTATACTAAAAATTTTATTATAAAGTAATATAAAAATATATTAATTATGTTAACATACTATAATTATCATAGTTATGTCAAATATAAATGTCATACTTCACTTTCCCGCCCTTTTGACAACATCCCGTTAAAAGTCAGTTAACCACCTATAGATACATTTACAAGATAATCCTTATAACAACCTTCATGGATGGAAGGTATGAATATTATGTATAAATATTTAATTAAAATTTATTATAGGCTTCTGGAATTAATTTTACAAATGTATCTTTTACATTTAATAAAACTGTGAAATTGAGGTCAAACAAGAAATCTTTAAAAAAAACATGATATCAAAATTCTTCAATTTCATCAACAAAAAATAAGAAATATAAAAAATGGCTATAATTGAAAAGTATTTGCATAAATTAATATAATTAACTTGTGTATCATTGTTTTAATAAACATAAGTTTATTATTTAGTAGTGGTAAAAGAAAAAAAATCAAGAGACAATTAAGGTAAGGGGATTCTTGAACCCAACTCCATTTCCTTTAGTGTTCCCTCTTTAACAACAATTTTATCATGGGTATTCATTTAATTTTCCTTAAATATAATTTAATTATCCTTCCCTTTTATATTCTAGGATATAAATATTTTCAACTTGGTTTTATGAAAAATATAAAGATTTTTCCAAAATAACTATTCTTTCCAAAACACATATCAACACCCTTGAGATTGTTTCTTCTTCAATAAAGATTGGTAATTCTTATACCAAGTATGTTTTCCTTTTTTAATTTGGGAGCCCCAAATTTTTTCATGAATGTAGTATTTAAAAAATTATTATTAAACCCATTTATTTCCATGGGTTATTTTATGTCTATGATTATTATACATTCTATGTGGCATGAATGAATATATAAATGTTATAATGTGATGGGTGGGACCAGAATTATATATCCCTACAATTTATTGGGCAATGCAATAAATCTCATGATATAATGTTCAATATTTTTTAACATGATTCTATATTTGTTCAATATTATGACATTATTATTATGCACAAATGTTATGTGTGAGCATGATGCTAGCTTTGTTAACGATTATTTTTAGTATTTGACCACTAAAACCTGATGTTTTATTTTTATGCATTACCAAATTCCATTCCTTTATCTAATTATTCCTATCATGATTATTATTATGATCTAATTATTATGTTAGGATGATGATGATTGTTCTCACCCTCGTTATATTGATTCATGTTTTTATTTACCCTCGTATGGGGATTTTAGATCACTCCTTTCATTGATGTATATCCTTAGGTGATTACATATACTAAAGAGGATGCAAGGGCTGCAAAGAAGTTATATGAGAAGGAATTAAAGAATGTTTATTTTTTATTATGTAAAATGTATATATTATCATAATTTTCCTAATACAGTAAACTATTTTATCTTGTATTTTTAAAGCTATTATGTTGTTTATCTCTAAAATGATTTAATAGTTATGCAAGGAAAAATAGGGTTGTTATAATGTATTAAAATTTCATATTATATTTTTTCAATATAAACGATTATGTTTATTATGTTTCACCTCTTTCATATGAGGAAAGTATTATACTTATTATGTGATGATTGAGGACCACTATAGCCCCTCAATACATCAGTAGGTCAATGAGACAATCTAGATTGGGTATTTCACTGAGGCCTTACACATTTATGTAATATGTCTTGGAATGAGGCCTTGATGGTAAGGAGTTTTGTAAAGAGGCCTTGATGATATGTTTGTAATGTTTGTAATTTTTCATTCCCTCATTTTGATATTAGTCATTAAGTTCCATGTGATTATTCAATTAGTTACAATATCAATGGAAACGTTTTAATGTTATGTGATTACATATATGGAATTTTTTATAATTATTTATCACTATCATGTTATTCTCAAGTTATTGATTAAATGTTTTTTTAGTTATTTACCTTTCTATAATGATTATGCATTATGTATTCAAAGCTTCCTTTATACTCATACCATTACTGGGAATTTGAGATCACCCTTTCTTATATTTATTTTCTCAAGATGGAGATATGAGTATTATTATTGATATATAGGGTTATTCTAGATGAAATAATGATGCACTAAATGAAAATACTACGATATATTTTAAATTTAAATTGTAATGTGAGATTCAACTATGTATCTAGTTTACCAAGAATAATAAACTATACTGTCCTTCAGTATGTGATTCCTTGTATCTTATACTAATGTAATAATGTAACCACCAACTCTAAGATACTAGGGTTGGGGTATTTACAATCCAAAAAAGTATTGGTGACCCCAATGAATTCCATTATGATTTGAAAAACTAACATATCAAGTTATGAATATAATCAATAATTTTGATCATAAAATAGTTATTTGGAATGTGGAAATTCCATGTTTATACAAAGAGTTAGTGGATTAACTATTCATTTCCATGAACGATATGTTGATAATATATGAAAATAGATAGCCAATATTAATATATTTTTAATATTAAAGAATAAAATTTATCCAAGAATGAATTACAATAGAAACCAGGTGCAAGGGAAAAATAACTATAGATTTAGATCTATATATTTTATTAATATATTCATAGTATATACGTTGACCTTATTTTTAATATATATAATAGAATAATTAGAAACTAAACCATTTCTTAAGTCACATGGTGTTAGTTCTCTCCACTATAACATGCATGGGAACATGAGGTTATTATGAATAAAATATCACAATAGTATTTTCTTGGAATTTATCTAATATTCCCTGAAAAATAATCATGTTTGATATTTCTTATTCAAGTTCCATGAAATGAAAATATGAAACAACCCCAATGGAACTGCACATACTTATATATAGAACAATCCCAAAATTCTTTAAAAACTATATTTGGATGAGTTCTTAGTATAAAGAGAAATGGGAATACTATTTTTTGAGGTGATAAAACACTACTTTTTCCTTAGTTCAGTTTTTTATCTAAAATCATAGCGATGCTGAGGTAATATTCACGGAAAACATATTACAAAATATGGTTATTGCAACTATATTAAATGATTACAATACGGCATCTGGTTTAACTTAAGTACCCATTTAGAAAAGATTAGTTCAATTTTGGGTTATAAAAAAATATTTTGAGTACTATCCTTTTATGATATGATTTGACTGTAGTATTTAAATATGTAAAACTTATGAAAGGGTAACCAAATGGATACTTGATTATATTGATATTATATATATTTTCAGAAAAGACAAGTTATAATACCAACCCTATAAATGGAATAATTCTAGGCCCAACAACTATCTCGATGCATATAAAAAGGATGTTTTAACATGTATGAACTAAATAGTAGTTAGTTGTTGTCTCTAGTTATTGTTTGAGTCTATTATATTTTTTCCATTTATCTTACTACTTTATATTAATTATATATTTAAATATATTAATATTAATAAATATATTATCACATAATTTATATTCTTCTGTATAACATTAATGTGATAATATCTTAAGAGTATCTATCATATTGATAGGACATAGTACTCTGAAAATTCTGAGAACCCTGAAAATTCTATGATGATATTCTTAACCATATGCTCTATGGAATGATGAAATCATATAAAAAGATATAGATGATACAAGCTATCAGAGGTATGAGGCTCATAATACATTGATACATTATATTATAAAGTTTTTCTTTGCTAATATCTAAGATAGGAGGTAATGATAACATACACATCAGTAGGAAATACACATGTTCTCATGTCATTAGATACTATTGTATGAGTAAATTTGTAATGATCCTTAGACTTTAAGTTGACTATTAATACATGTCACGAGTTACATACAAAGATATACTTCCATAATTTATGATGCCATATATCTATGGTGAAGTTCAGTATATCAGGTGCTTCATGAATGATATGCTATTAATGAATAAGTTGAGGAAGGATTTTTCCCTTCCATATTTGTGAAGGTTAACATCTCATCCCATTAATTGAAATGAAACCATCAAACTAAAATTCCATGTCCATAATGTTTGTATAGGTTTATTTTAGGAAGTTAATGAAATGAGTATTAAGAATATTGGATGATAAGACATTTATGTAACATACTTGACGTGATATCATGAGAAAAAAAGAATATTACACATTGAGCATTATTATGTGGTTATTGAAAATATAACTTTATCTTTATACTCTTGGGTGTCCTTATATATTGCAAGATACTGATTTTAGATTTTAAGAGGACCCACCTAATGACATTGATGATGAATCATAGAGTTTCACACACTTACTATTTTTATTAATCTCAATTAAATTATATCTAAATTTAATTAATGGAATAAATTTTATTCTCTAGTCCAAGAAAAAATATTTATTTTGGAGTTACTAATCATAAATTTCCATTCACTATATTAATGTGTGATTTGGATATTAATGTAAATATTTATTCATAAGATCATGAATATTAAAAATATCTATATAATTTCTGAATAAATATTATTTATTATTAGAGGTTTGATAAAAATTGTGGAGTAAATCTATCACATGTTAACGGGTATAGTGAGAATGATATATTAAATATCATTTAATTAAATAAATATTTATTTAATTATGAATAATATTTATTTTATTTTTTAGACATAAAAAAAAGAAAATAATAATATTATTATTACTATTATTATACGTGATATTTTCTATGGATTATATGAATAATTAAAGGCCTATGAGAAATTATTTATTCTCTAAAAAATCTCTATAAATAGATAATTATTTCATTTTCTATGATTATATGTTGTTGTGACTAACACATACTGTCTAGATATTTTTTTATTCCAAGAGTGAAAAATCTATAGAAATATCTTGAGAAACAATTGTAATAATCCTCATCCCCCCTCCAGTCCTAAGAGAATTAGAAACAGTCAATATATTCTAAAAGAATCATGTGGAGATCAAAGGAAGAAACACAAAATATTTGGTATCATAACACTACATCCTGGAGTACCACCAGTGAATATTTGAGATCAAAGGAGCACATGTGGATCCCCGCAAGAGGAATTATATTTTAGATCTTCTCGATACAATAATGATACAAACGAATGAAGGTTTAAATGATCAACATATTGTTCAAAGAAAGTTCAAAAGACAAAGTTATTTATTGTTTTATGTTAATTATAAATTTAACATGAAAGATCATCTCTTATGGTTTTTGCGATTATCTTTATTTTCCTGAAAAAATTCAATGGTTGTGATGTTTATAATCATGTAAATTATGAATTATTCATTGAATATGACAATATCTAATTTGGATTGACCTCAATAGGTGCTTCCATTTCACATAAAAGCTTCATATTCTATAGAACATGATCTTCAGGGGTAGATCTGCGGGGTTTCTTAAATAATGCCATAGTAAATATGTTTACATGGTATTTAGATTAAAAGGTTGAACAATTCAAAAACTAAACTATTTTTAGTGTCACAACGAATGAAATCTCTCCCAAAAAATGTGTGAAAGCACATGTAGAGATTCTTGTGATGAATATAATATATATTACTATATGTAAATTGGAAATTTATCATTCATTCCATGACATATATTGAGGTTTTATATTGATTATGCGAAAATCATAGAGGGAGAATAGTAAACTAAATCAGGATAACTACAAAGGATCATAGTCAAATATTTATGATGGAACTTGAGATAGTAAAACTGTTCAAGTTATTGGTTTTCAGATAAATGAGAATATTATTTATCAAGGGGATACAAAACTAGTATTCCTTTATATCTCTTTGATCTATGTTTATAGTACATCAAAGGTAATATTTCCAAAAATCTTTTTACAACAACTGGTTATCATATAGATATATATACTTAGTATGTTGTGGATTCTAATGTATCTTAACAAGTGTTTTATTAATGATTTGTTTTAGATTTTAGAATTGAATCAAGATAGTAAAGTGATATCATATTGTAATAAAATTTTGACTATATTATTAACCAATATTTCAATAATGATAGATAATGAAAGGTATATTCTTGATAATATCACATATTAAGGAATTTTCACATAGATATGAATTCAGAGTAAGAAGAATAATTGCTAGATTGTGGTAGTCCTAGTAGATATAACCATATATTAGCAGAATAATGTTTATCATGTGAGGCTAACTCATTGATTAGTAGTTGTCTCTTATGAATGTGTGAGTTTTTTGAAGTTGGTTCCTAGAACCAACTGAGTTTTTCTACTTTTTATTATCTATATATTCAATGGTTTAAATAATAATATATATCGTATCACATGATGAGTTTTCTTTTGAATAAAATTAATGTGATAATTTTCAAAAAATATATATATCACATTAAAAGGTCATATCAGTTCACCGCTATGATGAGAACCTATAATTGCATTGAAAATATTCAAAAATATAGGTTCCATGGTCAGATAACGTATATTTTAGGGTATATAGATGATGTTTGGATATCAGGTATAGAGAGATTATAAGACAACTAGATTAGTTATTAAGAAGTTTACACTT
The DNA here is from genome assembly GCA_963277665.1 of Viscum album. Classification (NCBI taxonomy): domain Eukaryota; kingdom Viridiplantae; phylum Streptophyta; class Magnoliopsida; order Santalales; family Viscaceae; genus Viscum; species Viscum album. The sequence continues at coordinate 382,105,757 of OY728138.1, forward strand.
AGTAGTCTCCAAGAAAGAATGTTATGTGAACAAAAATTCTTGTAGGAATTACACATGTTATATGTGCCATTGGATATTCGAATATTCAGATATTTTTATTTGTATTAGACTTGTGATTATTATTAATGTATATCAGGAATTGTGTACATTGATGTATTAAAAAATAGTGATGAAATATTCTTATGATGAGGTGGGATATGTTGTGTGCATCCTAAGTGATATGACATTAATGAATAATCCACGAAAGGAATTTACCTTTCTATTCTAATGAAAGTTGATATTTTAGGGCCTTTGATTGGAATGGAACCATATGATTATGTCCATGTCCACAAAAATTTTATCAATGAGTTCATTTCTAGAAATTCAAAAAAATATGGATCAATAATATATGTTTATGACACAAGTAATACAACTTTATTGATATTATATATAGATAAAGGGATTATATTATACATTGAGAATCTATATAAGGTTGTTCTCATTGCAACATTAACATTTCCCAATGGGTGTCCTGACATGTTTTTATATGGTGATCATGGAAATTAGGATTGTTCACATAATGTCACTAAGAGCATGGCCTAAAGGGTCACATAATAAGTGCATACAGAACCTTAGTTAAATCATATATGAATTTATTATTATAATAAATATTTGTTTCATGTTCTGATGAATTTTATTTATTTATATTATATCGATTGTATTTATTAAATCGGTGATTATTCGAAAGAATATATATGTTATTTGAATATTAATTAAATATTTATTATCCATTTAATTTATATAATATTTATTTATTTATTGAATGGATAGTAAATAAAATTTATTTAATCAAATAAATAGTAATTATTAAATATTTGATAATTTTTTAGGTGGATTGACATGCCAAGTTAAGGGTATGAAAGAAATTGTATATTATATTTAATATCATTTAAATAAATAAATATTTATTTTTTTATGAAATTATATTTAAGTATCATTGACTTTAGTTCACATCAAGGAAATAATAATAATAATATTATTATTATTATTATTATCTTCCAATGTAGGGTTTACTTAGAATTAAGAATTTTGATGAGCTCCTTTCGGTAATAAATAATACTCTGACCTATGTATATAACATGAGTTATATAATTTATAGGGTTAAGGATTGTTTTTTCATAACATTTTCACCATATAATTATCTGATTCCGTAGGGAGAAATTTCTCAAGAATTCCCTCAAGAACATGGATAATCTATCGTTCTTCTCCCTCTCAAGAACAAGATAAATAGATGAACCAGTTCAAAATCAATTAAGAATCTTCTTATGATTAATAGTGAAAGATGGAAGTGATTTTGTTCATTTAACCTAGCACTTGGTATTCCCACAATGATGTTTCAGGGTTTTTGGAGCATGTGTGGATACTACTAGTGGGGTTCTACACTTGATTCTCTCATTGTAATTGGTGTTCAAAAAATATTTTTTAAATAATTTTACAAGTAATAAAAAATTACAAGTAAAAATAATTCTTATCTATATTAATTAACTATATATTATATTATAAAATATCCTCTATATGAATATTTCAATGTTTCATGCATCAAGTTCTAAGGATTTAACTAAATAAATTGATGAAAAATCATTTTTGGTCATGTGACCAAGAGCTTACCATGCGTTTTAGAAACTTTGACCACCCTCGACTATAGTTGAAACCCTCCCAATGACCCCCAACATCCTCATATCACCCCTTAAAAATATGTATTTTTAGCCATAAACCCTTGTATCAATAAAGGGTTAGTGGAACTATTGTTTTCCATGAATGATATGGTGATAATATATGAAAATAGATAGCCAATCATAATATATTTTATATAATAATGAAATAAATTTATCCAAGAATCACTTAAATTAGAGAACCGATTTAAGGGAACAATATCTACATATTTATATATATGGGGTTTCTTAATCTATTCATAATATATATTTTGATATTGTATTTAAAATATAGAATGTAACAATTCAAAACTAAACAATTTCCTATTTGTCATGGTATTAATTATCTTCTTTATAACAAATTTGTATACATGAGGAGATTATGATTGAAATTTTACAAGATTACATTCTAAGAATTTATATAATATTCCATGATAAATACTCATGTTTGATATTAATTTTTCATTGTGTATGAATTGATAATATCAAACAAAACCAGTAGAATTATACATACTTGTAGATAAAACTATCTAGAAATTCTTGTAAATGTACACTTGGATGCGTTATTAGTATAAGTATAAATGCGAATACTATTGATTGAGGGGATAAGACACTATTATTACTTAAGAAAACTTTTTATTTAAAATCACAGTGAGGCTAAGGTATTATGAAAAAATATTATTACAACATATGGGTGTTGTAATATTAATAAACGAGTGAATTAAAGATTCCAATACAGTTTAAGAATCTATTTAGAAATGACTTTTTTAATTTTGGGTTATTCTAAAATATTTGGAGTCTTATCATTTTATGATAATATTTGACTATAGTATTATCTAATATGTTAGACATATGTCTATAGAACAAAATAGATACTTGAGTATATTACTACTTGATATATTTTATTAAAGTAGTGAGTTCATAGTAAGAATATTTGGAACAAATTCATGTTTCAATAACAACTATAATTATAGAAACATTATAGGTATAAAAAACATTATCATACTTAGAAAAACTATGTTTTATCATTTAAGAACTATCCATTAGTTTTCAGCTGGATCTAGTGAATGTAGAAGTATTTTGAAGTCAGATACCTAGAAAAAACTTCTTTAGATTACATATATATTCAAATTTAATAATATTAATAAATATCATATTACATGATGCATATTCTACTACATAACATTAGTGTTACAATTTTAAAAGAGTATCTATCACATGGAGAGTACATAATAGTTCCCCGATATGATGTAAACCTTAAAATTATATGATTATATTCTTAAACATATGTTATATATCTAGATGAAATCATATTATTGGATATAGATGATACATTCTATCTGGGGTATGAGGATCACAATACATTGGGAATTTATGATATGAAGTTTGTCATTTGTAATATCTAAGAGATGAGGTAAGGAGAAGATACCCATTAGTATGAGATCCACATGTTTGTGTGTCATTGGACATTATTATATTCATAAATGTTTAATGATCGTTATAATTTAAGATTATTATTAATTCATGTCATGAGTCACATATATATATTTATTTCCATAAATCATTACTCTATATGTTCATGGATAAGTTGGTCACATTCTGTATGTTACGAGTGATATGTTATTAATGAACAAGTTGAGGAATTATTTTCCCCTTTCATCATTAGAAATTTTATATCTTGTCCCATTGATTGAAATGATACCATCAAAATAAAATTCCATGGCCATGATGTTTGGATTGGTTTATTGTAAGAATTTAAACAAAGTCATATAAAGCATACAAGTTGAAAAGGAATGTTTGTAACTAGAATGATGAGATGTCAAGAAAAAGAGAAAATATTACACGTTGAGAATTCTTATGTGGTAATTGAAATTAAAACATTAATTTTTTCCTCTAGGTGTCTTTATATGTTTCTAGAAGTTGATATTAGACTTTAGGTAAACCCACCTATTTCCATTGAGGAAGAATCCCAGAGGATCACATACTTAGTGTTTTGATTGATATTAATTAAATTGTATCTAAATTTAATTATTAGAATAAATATTATTATATAGTCTGTGGAATAATATTTTTTTGGAATATATTGATCATAAATTTTTAGTCACTATATTTATGTGTGAGTTACATATTAAAATAAATATTTATTTATAAGATCATGATTGTTATAAATATTTGTTAATTTATTGATTAAATAATACTTATTATTTGAGGTTTGATAACTACTAAGGCAGAATTACATACCATGTTAACAAGCACAGTGATAATGATATTATAAATTTTATTTAAATAAATAAATATTTATCTATTTATAGAATGATATTTATTTTTATTTTTAGACATTCACACATCAATAAAATAATAATATTGTTTTTAATATATGTGATATCCTCAGAGGACTATAAGATTAATTAAAGGCCTACAAGAAATTATTTATTCTCTAAAATAGTTCCATAAATACCCAATTATATCATATGCTAAGGTTATATGATTTTTTTCACATCACATCATCTCTAGAGATTATCTAAACATTAGAGAATTTTTTTATAGAATTCCCTCAAGAAAAAAGTGTAATAATACTCTTAAATCTTCTCCATTCCTAAGAGAATAAGAAATAATCCTTCAATTCTTGAAAGATTGTGTAGAGATCAAAGGAAGAAACATAATATAATCGATTTCACTACACTATCACCCAAAGTACCATCAATGAATCCTCTAGATAAAAGGAGATCATGTGGATCACCATTAGAGGAATTCTATTTTGGATCCTCTCAAAACAATAATGGTACAACTTAAGGGAGATTCAAATGATGAGTTTTCTCTTGAAATAATGTTATCAAGACTGAGGTAATTATTGTTTTCAATTAATAATTAATTTTATAGGAAATTTCCTCTCTCATGGTTCTGGTGATATTTTTCATTTTCATCAAATAAATTCATTGTTCATGATGTTTATTGTCATGTACATTGTGAATTATTCATTGAATCTGACAATAAAAGGGTCAGGACTGACCCCAATAGGTTTTTTAATACACATGAAACTGTCATGTTCTAGGAAAAAAAATATACAGAGTTAGATCTGTGGGGTTTCAAAGATTAATTCATAGTATATTTTTTTACATGGTATTTAAAATAATTGAAGGAAAAAATAAAAAAAAATTGATACCAATGTCACAAGGAAGGAAATATCTCCCTCTAACCATGCGAAATAAGATGAGGAGATTCTTGTGATGAATAGACTACATATTTATAAAATAAATTTATTAATCTGACACACATTCCATGGAATGTAATGTGGTTTAATATAGATTATGAATAATTCATAGAAGGAAAATATGAAACTAAATAAGAATAAAAACAAATTATTGAAGTAAAAATGTCTGATTGAAATTGTGAAAGTAAAATTGGATAAGGTCATGGTTATTGGACAAAAGAGAATACAAGTTATCATGTGTATATAAAACTAGTCTTCTTTTAGATCACTACGATCTAAGATCACATTTCGGCTAAGCTAATATGTTTGAAAAACTTATTATCAAAACCACAAAATAATGTAAAAGAAAAATAAAACATAAATAAGATTGGAAAATTTTAAAATATTCATAAGTAAATAAAATGTGTATGAGATAAGAGGTATTTATAGGAAATATAACTATTATATGATAGTTGGAAAAGCAACTGGCCATTGTAATTGTAAATTACACATGGAATAATAAAAAACCCTTGGAAATAGTAAAACATCAAATAAAAATATTTACCATGAATAAAATAAGTAAATATATTTATTATAATATGATTAATTTTTTTTTCTAATTAAATAACTGAAATAATATATAAGTGAATATATTTAATATAGTAATTTTTTAATAAAATACTCATAAAAATAATTTTATATTAAAATAAATATATTATAATTATCTAATTTAGGAATCATTTTTTTTAAAATTAAACTAATATTTTTAATCAAAATTTTGAAAATTTCTTAGGATCTATTTTTGGAATTATTTGGAAATTAGGGATTTTAGGTGAATATTAAAAAACTGTTTTCGTATATATCATAGGTTTTATGATACCATAATGATATAAATATAATTAAATAATTTTTAAAAAATTGAAGCAATTAAAATAACTTAATTAGAAAAATAATGCAGTTAAGCATATTAAAATTAATTTCCAAACCTGTCAATGAATTTCCAAATAGTGGTTACCATATTTATAAAGATAGACTAAATTGTGGCTTTTTATGGAACTTAAGAAGTGTATTATAAATGATTTTTTATAGTTTTTTTAATTTTATAAAGATAATAAAGTGTTACCATATTATGATAAAAATTAAAGTTTATTTTTTTATTATCTAGTATTTCAATAATGAAAGATAAATACAGGTGATTACTTGATAATATTACCATTTAAGGAATTTTCCTATAGATATGATGTCATAGTAAGAATAACAACCATATAAATGTTTTAGGTATATCAATTTTTATCTTTCTCTCAACAAAATCATGATTATCATGTGAGGCTAACTCATTAGTTAGTAGTTGGATCTAGTGCAAGTTTGAGTCTGTTGGAGTTGGTTCCCTAGAACCATCAGTATTTTTAAATTTGAAATATTTATATTAAAAGGTTTGACTAATATATATATATATATATATCATATCACATGATAGGTTTTATTTGTAATAACATTAATGTGACAATGTCTTAAAAATATCTATCACATCGAAAAGACATATTAGTTCCCCACTATAATGAGAACTTAGAAGTGTTATGAAAATATTCTTTAACATATGTTCTATGGTTGGAAAAATTATATTTGAGTGGAAACAGATGATGTTTTTCTATTAGGTGTAGGGGGATAATAAGGCATCGATATTTCTTATCATAAAGTTCACACATGGTAATCTATAAGAGAGGAGGTTAAGATAATAGACCTACAAGATATAATTCCAATGATATATGTGTCATTGGATATATCTATCTATAGATGTGGGAATTTCTCCTTATACATGAGATTATTTTTAATATATACTTTGAAATTAATTATTAAATGTATGGAAAAAATCTATGATAACATATACTCATGGTGAGTTGGGGTACATTGGGTGCATCATGAGTGATATGAAATTATTGAATAAGAAATTAAAGGATTCCCACTTCCATTTTAATAGAAGTAGATATTTCACACCCTTTGATTGGAATGGAACTATCTGAATAATTCCATGTTCATAGAAATTTTATCAATTATTTAATTTCATGAAATTATAAAAAATATATATCAATAATATAGGTTGATGAAAAATGTAATACAAGCTTCTTGATATGATATTGAGAAAAAAATATTATATTACAACGTTTGAATCCATTGAAGGTTTTTTTCATTGCATCATTATTATTTTTACCTATGGTTGTAATGATGTGATTCTAGATTGAGATCTTGGAATTTAGGGTTATTCACCCAATATCACTGAGAAAGAGGCATATAGGTTCATACAAGAAGTGTATCAATAACATTAATTAAATTATCTATGAATTTATTATTAGAATAAATATTTTTCTCATGTTTTGAGGAATTATAATTATTTAGATTGTGTTGATCTCATTAGTTCAATCTCCATTTATTCAAAATAATATATATCTAAGTTGAGTATTAAATAAATATTTGTTATTAAATTAATATATATTATATTAATTTATTTAATGAATTAATAACACATTGAAATTTATTTATTTAAATAAATAGTAATTATAATGGTTTGATAATTGTGGATGAGGATTGATGGTCCAATTTAAGGGTCTTGATGAAATTATATATTATATTTATTATCATTTAAATACATATTGACTTACTTATTTAGGAAATGATATTTAAATATCTTTTAGTTTATTTCACATCAAGGAATTAATATTAATAATGTTATTATTATTATTTGACGCAGGGTTTACTTAGAATTAACACATTGGATGAGTATCTTTTTGCAATATATAATTCTATGACTAAATTATATTACCCAAATTATATCATTTCTAGGGTAAAGGAATGATTGTGAAAAAAATTCTGAATAGATAACTCTCTATATCCCTAGAAAATTGTCAACAATTCACTCATGAAAAAAGAGCATTAATCCTCCACCTACCTCTCAAGACCAAGAGAAATAGATGAAATATTTCAAAACTAGAATGGATTCTTATTATGATCAATCATGAATTATGTAAGTGATTTGGTTCTTCTGAGCTAGCACTCATAGTACCTACATTTATGTTTAAATGTTTGAGGAGAATTTTTTTATACTACTAGAGGGATTATACACTTAAATATTTGATCGCAATGAGTTTATGACAAGAGTGGTCGACTAATTTGACAACAATGACAGAAATCCAAGTAAAATTAATTCTTATCTATATTATAAAATTATAAATTATATTTGAAAAGATCCTCTCTATAAATATTTTGAGGTTTCATTCATCGTGTTTTTATGATTTATCCAAATAAACTGATAAAAAACATTTTTTAGCACTGACCAACCGCTTCCCCTATAATTTGGTACTTTTAGAGCACCCTTCAACTAGTGTGCATCTACTATTACTGGATTGATAGATCTTTAGTGCCACCATTGATGTAACACGAAAAACTCTAGTAACCAAAATTCAGTGTCTACATTATTACATTGGCATGGATACAATGGATCTAATCCTGAAGGACTCATTAGTTTAGTTTTTTTTTGAGAGATAGATACACACATGACACTCATTTTACATTCGAAATAAAGTATAATAAATAAAAAATTAAACATTCTAAATCCTTCAATCTCATTCAAATATTTATTCTTCATAAAATGTGGAAAGAAAAAAAATGGGTGATCTCAAATCCATTGTAAGGTTTTAGTATAATGAAAACTATTATGAGGGAATAATGCATGAATAATATGGTAATTTAAATAAATAAAAAACAATCCATTTAATCAATAACTTGATAATGAAATGCATCCACATATAATATCAATGAAATAATATCATGAATAATAATAATTTAATTCTCAATAAAGGTAATGAATAATATTGGATGTGATGATCTCAGACATCATGATATATATAGAATTAAATTCTTGTGCTAAGACAGTTTAATCAATGTGTTGGTATACCCTAGAAACCCATTTAATTTGGCTAATTCATTTTTACCATGAGATATATTGATGAATTGAGGGGATGTCTATAATGGGGTCCCACACTTCACTACATTTCTAATGTATTAATCATAAATTGAATGATTAAATAAATTCATAAAAAATATTCCTTATCAAAAAATATATGTATTGATTAAACAATACAAATTTATCAATATTTTCCCCAGTCAATAAAATAACATTAATAATAAAATTCTATATATAAAAAATAGTATATGGGTTATGAAATCATTATATAGAGGGTAAAAAGAATATATATATTTAAAATAAATTTAATGTATAATTATCACAACAAAGTTAATGTTTCAAGTTAAAGTTGACGACCACAACATTAATAAGAGACAAGATATGACCATCGATTAATCAAAAATATAATTTTTTAATTAAATAATGTAATTTGTAAAAATAATGAAAATCAAAGTTAAACATAAAAATAATATTTCATTATTTATTTTTATTTATAAAATAATTGAATATATATAGAATAATATAAATATCATAAAATATTTATGATAATAAGAGTGCCCATTAATTTAGTATACGTTAAAAACATTCCTTTTGACTTTTGGAAAAGAATGTTGAAAATGCCCATTTTTTTAAAAAAATTTAAGTTTCTTTCCAAAAAAAATTACACATCAAGGATAACATAAAATTTCATTAATAAATCATTTTTTAATAAAAATTAATTCTGTATAAATATTTTGAAAAATATGAATATGGGATAAAAATTTACTTGGTTAAAAAGAGAAATAAGAAAAACTATTATTTTAAACATTCATAATTGAAAGAGTAAACTTGAAATAAAAATTTAATAATTATGAATAAATTTATATTCATGTTAAATACTTCAATGGGGAAGTATATACACAAAATCAAAATAACAAGGTGTATAATACCTAATATGTCTCAATGTAGTGGAAATTGAGATGAAATCCTTTACCTCAAACTTCCCTTTAGTTGAATCTGATTCAAAATCATGTAATTTTTTTTGAAACATGTTATTACTTTATATCATCAATATATTCATATAAATAATATCAAATATGATCATTTTATATCACATTGTCACCCATTAGTAAATAATATTTCATTATTACTATTGTTTTGGGTGTTAACTGCTTTGTTTTTTCATGCATGTTTTTTCATGGATGTTTCAATTATTGTGAATATGATATAGTTACCTCATTTTCAGAATGATATTAATTCCAAAAATGTCATATCATTTTCATTATATTTTTTTTACAATCCCTATTGAAATTTTTGCAATTAAAATGAATCACATCACTTCATAGAGATGGTAGGTCATACGCATGCACGAGGGACATTACTATTTACTTAATGGGTGAAAGGGAAAGGTATTAAAAGATGTATTAGTTTTATAGAATTAATATTATATCATAATAATTATATATATTCACTATTTCAAACATTATGACTATCTATGTGAATTGATGATGGAAAACAAATTACATTTGAATGTAAGGTGGAAGTCTGCCACAGACACGAGCGATGGTTTTGTTTCCCATTTGATGGAGAAGGATATGGTTAAATATTATTCCATAAAAATAATAAAATCTCATTATATGGTTTAGACTAGTTTTATGATATTGGAATTAATAATACATAAGTGAATGTGGTAAAAGAATAATTATAAATAAAGAGTTTAGTGAAGATGATTACATTCTCCTAGAAAAACCTCATTTGGATCTCTTATAAGAACCCCAGGGTTAGTTTTTTGGTAATAAGAGAACATATATAACGTGGATAAGGTTTTTGGGAAGATATTTTTTTAGTTTTTTTTCGATCTAAATTTCTCAAGAGGTGTCAAAATGTGAGTGGAGGAGGTTCCCTTTTATAATTGAGGTGAGTGAGTCACTTGAAATTTTTTAATGTTTTAAAATAATGTCAAGTTAATTTATTAGGAATATAGCTCCAAAATGGATAATTTTAGAGGTTTATAATTTTATGGTCTAAATACAACAAAGAAATTGGGTGTTAATAAATTTTTAGGTTATTTAACCATTATCTTTTTAGATTAACGCCCATTAAACCCTTTTTGACCTTAACTGTATTAATTATTATTTTTACTATTTTTACTATTAATTAGGACCAAGTATTAAGTTTAATTTATTTAATAATTTTAATATTCTGATTTAAAATATTTAATCCATTTTATAAAATTTAATTTACATATTTCTCATAATTTCCATTATACATAAACCTGCAAAATGTGTCGAAAAATATTTTCTTAAGAAATGAATTTTCAATCATAAGATGATATTACATTAACTATATTACTAGTAATCATAATTATATGGATTTAAATTAATAAATTTAGATGTATAATATAAAATTTTCATTTAAATAATTCATAATTAAATATTTTTAATTAATTAAATTGAAAAGGCATTATGCTTAAAAAATGATTTTCTTAAAAATATTACTTTTTTTACCTTCGAATGATCATATAATTTTTATATCAAATTGATAGAAAATAAATTGATAATTGTACATATTATAACATACTATTATAAATAAATTAATTAATAATTAAATAATACATTTTCAATTATTCATAAAGTATTATTTATAAGGGATAATTTCATATACTCATTCTATGTATAGTTTGACCAAGTAAGTTCAAAATTGATATTCACATTATAAAATTATAATTTATATCATATTAATTAAAAATATTTGCATTGATTTATTTTTTATTAAATTATAATTTTAACTTACTATATTTTAAGCTTCAATGTTACATTCTTCCTTCCTACAAATATTTATTCCTCAAAATTTTCATGGATATTACTTTCTAAACAATTGAGGGTGGTTCATCTTCATAACATACTCTAGTTCCAATTTTTCTTCCTCGATTTTATTATTTCTAAAATATACATTTACTAGTCAAGTAATCTGATTCTTCAATACTTTCTCTCTAGTTTCATGAATTTGTATGGGCTCTTCAAAGTAAGATAGACCAGGTTCTAATTATATTTCATTAGAGTTGATCACGTGTGTTGAGTTTGGCATGAAATTACTTAACAATTATATACGAAACATGTCATGTAAATTAGTGATATTTAGTGTGGTTTATAAATAGTAAATTATATATCAAATATTTATATATTTCAAATGGTTTTATGTAGCTGGGGTTGAATTTACCTTTCTTACAGAACACTACAACATACTTTCATGGAGATATATTCAAGAAAACATGATATACCACTTTAAATTCCAAATGTTTCCTATGGATATCTGCATAACACTTTTTATTTATTTGGGATGATTTAATATGAGTTTCAATTGTCCTTACCTTTTTTGTTGGCTCCTCACCAATTTTTAGGCTTATAAGTTTCCTTTCACCAACTTCAACACAACAAGTTTGAGTATGAAATATCTTTCCATATAATATTTAATATGGTGTCATTTAAACTCCTTAATGGAAGCTATTATTACAGTAAAAATCTAGAAAATTTATATAATGATCCCACATACATTTAAATCCATGTGAGATTTATCACAGTACGTATTCTAATGTTTGACTAATCCTTTTAGATTGTCTATCAGCTCAGGGATGATATGTTATGCTCAAATGAATCATAGCATTGAGATAATTTTGAAGAATGTTCATGAATTTTTACATAAATCATGGATCAAGATCAGAGCCAACTAAAAGAGGTGATCCATGAATTATTATGGATTTATTAATATTGAGACGTGCAGAGAATTCAAGAGATAAATCTTCTCTTAGAGTAATGAAATGTGTATATTTTAAAGGTGATCTACAATAAATCATATTGCATCATTATTTCTAGTATTCATTCGTAATATAAAGAAACATTATATAGTAATGCCATCCCATTTACATATAGGAATAGTTACATGTTGCTTGAATCCTCTATGATGTTGTTATTTCTCAGAATTAACCTATTGAAAAATCAATCATCTTGATACGTAATCAAAAATTTCACACTTCATATTATCCCAAATTTTTTTCATCAAATACTTATACATTTTGGTGCTACCATGGTGTATTTATAAATTTGAGCTATGAGCATCATCAAATAATTACATTTTTTTCTTAGGTATTGATGGATAACAGAACCTATTTCAAAATTTCTGAATGACATCATCACAAACCCAATCTATTAATTTTATTTCATTCATGGATATAAATTTATTTTGAAAATTATCATCATTATTTTTAGAACATTTTATTATTTAAAATAAATATGGTTTGGAAATCATTTTTAAAAAGAGTGATTTTTCCCTTTCTTTACAATTCCTATATATATCTTTACCAGATCTACGAACATAATATCTATTTCATTTTTTATTTTGGTTAAAATCCACGATATTTCCTTATCAATTCACCCATTAACTTTTTTTTACTTCCTTGGGTGGTGGTTTATTAAGAAATAATAATCCTTGATTAGCTCAATACACCATCCTTTCCTTATGTTGATCTCTTTTTATGAAAATATGTATTTTAGAATCTTGCGATATATGTACATCTCATATCTTTTTTCTATAGAGATAATTTATCTATATATTAAAAACAAATATTAGGACCACTAACTCATGATAATGAGTTGTATAGTTATATTCTTGAGTCATTAACTACCTTGATTCATTTTTAATAAAATTATCATTCAACCTAAGGATACAAACAGGTCACTTCTTCAACGCATCATTAAATATCACAATTCCATCATTTCCTAAAGGTATAGAAAAATTGGTTCATTGAACCATCTTCTCTAAAATTATTCAAAACAACCTTCATATTCCTTTTTCCATCAGAACATAACCCGTGTACATGTATGCTTGGTTAACCGGTACAATAATTGGGATTATTTTTTGAAAAATTGTGATAGTAACGTACCAAACTAATGAAACTACACACCATAGTTTTCATCATCAGTGTGGTCCATTATTTAACAACATTTTTATTTATTAGATCAACTGAGATTCCATCCTTTGATAAAATATGAGCAAGAAAGGAAATTTTCTAAATTCAGAATTCACAATTTCTAAATTACCCTTACAACTCTTTTCTTCTAAAAGTCTTAATAATGATCTGCAAGTGATTATCATGGTCATCATAGATTTTAGAGTAAACCAAGATACCATCAAAAAATACCACAATAATATTATAAATATATTCCATAAATACTCTAGTCATTATATCTTTAAAAACATAGGGAACATTATTCATATAAAATGGAGTTACTATAAACTCATAATGTTTATACCTCATACAAAATGGGACCTTCAAAATATCATACTTCTTTACTAAAAATTTATGATACCTATAATGAAGTCCAATTTTAGAAAAATATTGATCCCTATGAAGTTGATTGAATATGTCATCAATACGAGGCATACGATACCTATTTATTTTCATAATAGCATTTATTTCCTTATAGTTAATGGAAAACCTTATAAATCCATATTTATTCATAACAAAAAGAACACGAGATCCCCAAGGAGAAACATTAGGGTGTAAAAATCCCTTACCATGAAACTCTTCAAGTTTATTCTTAAACTCTAATAATTACAACGTGGCCATTTTATAGGTATTTTTTATAGAGGTCTTACATCAGGGATTTAATCAATGGAAAACTCAACTTCAACCTCTGTTGTATGTCTTGGTAATTCCTAATGAAATCAATCAATGTATTCCTATACAATTTGTACATCCACAATTTGAAGATTAAATTTTACATATTTTGGGTGTGTCTTCTCTTATTCACCAAGAAAATAATTTAGAAGAGCTTTAGGGTAGGATATTGACATAAACTAGATGATAAAGTCACTACTCTAAATATTATGAATTCAAAATCTTCATCAAAAATCTTAATTTCCTTCTCTTTGATTGAAATTTTTGCGTCATATTTTTAAGGATTGTCTATACCATGGATTTTATCAATGTCAACCATAAGTATATTAATAAAGTCTCTAAATAGGTCATTTTTATATATAATAATGGGAACTATCTAACACATCATTTTTAGTGAGATTTCAACAAGAAATTTTGATTGAAAACTCCCTTATTAAAGTTCTAGGGAAATATTAATTTTTTTTTAAAAAAATGGATGATATAAAAGATTACAATGATACAAAATCTAATAAATAATTGAAAAAATTTGAAGGAATGATTAATGTATGATCCACCACATCTTTAGGAAATTCAATCTTTAATGTAGTGATTGCATAATCTTGGTCATCACCCCTTAGCCTCTTTTATGACAATTTGCCTTGAAACAATGGAAATTGGATTGAATAATTACCCATTTATTTATATTTGAGGCATTGGATAGTATTATTATTTTTATTTCCCATACATAAATTATCCATATGATCCAAATCTCCACACTAATAACAAACACCCTTAACCTTCAACCATTTTCCAAAATGTTGCTTTCTAAAATTTTCACATGATGGAAATTATTTCATCTTTTTATCCTCCTTTTACATGTTACCTTTTTCTTAGTGTTCATAAAAACTCTTTTATTATTTATTTCTATTCAAAATATAGGATCTAGAAAACAATTTCCCTATTTTTTTGGTACATAAAACTATTTCATTATATGATGAAACAGTTTGAGAAACCAGTTCCTTTCAAAGACATAGCTTATACCATTCAAATAAATGCTATTTTTTTATTATTTATGTTATCTATAGCATACTTGGATATTCTTGTAAAGGTTGCCTCATATTCCAAATCACTTTGTTCTTCCTTTTTTGTTAAGTTGAAGAAATAAATTTTCATTTAAGTTCATTGCTCATGAGGGGAATATTAATTGTGGAATGTCACTTTAAAATATCTGCATTCTATATGATCTTTTTCAAATTCCTCACTAGTATTCTATATCAACGACCATAATTTATTATCATCTCCTTTGAAATAATATAATACCAGTAAAAATATTCCCTATATTTGCATGCAAATGTTGGAAATATCATTTGATGGGACATAATCCTTTACCTGAATACTACTCGATTAGTAGCTATACTAAAAGATTGAGACTTATTTCAAATGTAAGATCCAAAATAGGTGTATCATTCCATGTAACATCATTTAAATCTATATTTGAAAGGCTATTAGTCATAACATAGGTTAGAATCCTTAATATGGAAATGACCTTCTTAGCACCAACATTAGTTTTATTAACTTACTCAAATGATAAATTTATTCATTGGGCATGATTATTGACACCATATTTTATGATAGATTCCATTTATAAAAAAATTAATATAATAAATTTCTCATAAAATTCTAAATTCTAAATTATAATATATAATTCTAAAACTGATGTTACACTTATCCTAAAATGAAATTTTTTACATTGATAATCACAAAATCATAAACTTGATTTCTTTGGGATTACCATTAAATCATAATTTTTTTTAAAATAACTTATAATGGTTATTAAATAATAATTGAATTAACCAAATAATAATCCTGAAGTGTGTCAAACTAGGTTCACAGTAATATAATACTCATCTTACTTTAGAATGATGGATACACTCGAACAACTCCTTTCAGGGTTATTACACCTAGATGCTTATGTACCAAAACCATGACCATAAGTAGTATCCATTCAAGGATGTATTTCATGGAGAAACAAATAATATCAACCTTACCGAAACCATTTATTATATTTTCCTTAAATTTTATATATCCCCAAAGTCTATTATAGGGTTATGTTCCATAATATTTTTTTTCCTAAATATGGTTCCCAAGGTTTATTCTAGAATTCCTTTTATAAGAACTGATAAAACCCCAAATATAGTAACCTAGATTTAGTTTCCACTTTATTACATTGGAATAGATATAAAGGATCTAATCCTGAAGTTAAAATCAGTTTAGTAGTCTCAGAAATTCATATACATACAAGATACCCATTTTACTTTGGGAATAAAATATAAAACATAAGAAAAGTAAATGTTCTACATCTTTGAAACTCATTCAAAGATTCTTCTTCATAACCGAAAAAAAGGAACTAAAATATGGGTGAGATCAAATTCGTAGTAAGGTTTGAGTAAAATAGAATCAATTAAGAGTAAATAAGGCAGGAATAACATAGAAAGGTAAATAACTGAAACCTTATATTGTTTAATCAATAACTTGATCTTGAAATGCATCTATCCATAATATCAATGAAACAATATCATGGATAATAATAAATAAATTATAAATTAAGGAAATGCATAATATTTTAGATAATGATCTCAGAAATCATTATCTCTACACCATTGAGGAATTCTACTAAGAAATACTAATTGATGTGCTGGCATACACTATAAAACCATTTAATTTGGTCACCTATTTTGTCTCATGAGACCTATCGATATATCATGGGGTTTTCTATAACCCATCGCCACCCATCACTCCATATTTAATGTATTCCTCAAATATCGAATGACAAATTGTATTCATAAATAATAATCCATATCAATAAATATCCTTATTGAGTAAAGAATACAAATTTATCATTTTCCCCTAGTAAATTAAATATCATTAATAGTAAAACACCATATGCTAAAATGGTATATGGTTTAGGAAATCACTATATCCATGATCCAAATAATATGAATATTTTAGTGATATATAATGTCCCATGATCAATAAAAAGTGAATGTTTCAATAGAATGTTAACAAGAACAAAATACATAATAGATAAGAGATGATCATTGGTTCATCAGAAATATAGGTTTTTTAATAATAACATTTTATATTAAAAAATAAATAAAATGGAATGGTAATATTATAATAATATTTCATTAAAGAGTTTTATTTGTAAAATAATTGAATTTTTTTAATAAATTAATTTTTGTAAAACGGTTTTGGCAGTGTGGAAGTCTATGAACGCCGTATACGTTTAAAAAAATCAATTTTTACTTTTTATAAAGAGAGTAAAAAAATGAATATTTCGGAACACATTATAAAGAATCCTTTAAAAATGTTTAAAAATTCATGTATAACATAAATTTTATTATTAAATCATTTGAGTCATAAAAAATGAATTTTGTAAAACAATTTTGAACAATATGGATATAGATGAAAAATATACCAAAAGAAGAAAAATACAATTAACTTTTATTTTAAACATTCGTATTGAAAGTGTAAACATGAAATGAAACATAAATTACCATTAAAAAATTTATATTCATGTTAAATACCTCATATGGGTAGTATATACATCACATAAAAATAAACATGTACATAATACCAAATATGTCTTAATGGATTGGAAATTTGGAAAAAATTCCTTTCCACGTTCTCCCCTTTAGTTGAATCTGATTCCAGATTCTGTATAATGGTTTTTAACATTTTATTAATTTATATATGAAATATATTCATATTTATAATATCATATATGATCCTATTAAAATATATTATCACCCATTCATTAAAAGTATTTTATTAAAAACATTATTTCGGTGGTTAACTTTTTCACTTTTTCATGCATGTTTTGTCAAAAAAGTTCCAATTATCGTATGAAAAATATATTTACATAATATAAAATCTATATTAATATAATAAATATCATATTTTTTCATTATATATCTTTTTATAATCATTTTTAAAATTTGGACACTGAAAATGAATCACACTGCTTGATAGAGATGGTAGGTTATACAAATGAAAAAGTAAAGTTATAATTTACTTAATGGGTAAAATGGAAATGAAATAGATGATTTATTAATTTTAAATAATAAATATAATTTCAAAATTATCATATATATTAATTATTTCCATCATTATGAATATTGATGTGATTCAGTGATGGAAAAAAATTACGTCGGTTCGTGAGGCGGTTGTTCGTCATACATAAGAGTGATGGTTTATTTTCCCATTTTTTTAGAGAAGGAGATGGATAAATATGCATCATAAACATAATAACATATCACTATATGGTATATAATGGTGTTATTATATTTTAATTACTATTAAGTAATTTAATATGATTAAAGAATATGTAAAAAAAGAAAGATCTTAATAAAGATGATTACATTCCCATAGAAAACATCATTTGGATATCTTATTAAGGACCCTAGGGTTAGTATTTTGGGAATATCAGTTCCTATGTAACTTGGATAATATTTTTTGGGATATATTTTTTCAGTTTTTTGTCTATCTAAATGGATCATGTCATGTGAAGAAGTGAGGGGAGGATGTTCCCCTTTATAATTGAGGTGAGTGGTACTATTGTAAATTTTCAATGTTTTAAATTAATTTAAAGACACATTAATGGAAATATGGATCCAAAATATATCATATTTGAATTTTATAATGTTAAGGTATAAATAAAACTAACCAAAATGGTCTTATTACACTTTTTAGGTCATTTTTATCACTTATCATTTTAGATGAAACCGCCGATAAACCTATGTTAACCATAACTGTTGTAAATAATTTTTAATGTTTTTAAAATTTATTATGAGAAAAAATAAGTTGGACATATTAATTAACCATAATTATTTTGATTCTAAATATTGAATACGTTTTATCAAATTAATTTCACATAATTATAAAAATCTAATTTTAATATAAACCTACAAAACGTCGCAAAAAATAGATTTTGAAGAAATGAATTTTCAAGCATAAGATGATATTGCATTAACTATATAAATAGTAATAATCATTAAATGGATTTAAATTATTATATTTAGATATATAATCAATTAATTTCATTTAAATCATTCATAATTAAATATTATTTAAATTAACTAAATTAAAAATATATTATTCTTAAAACACTGTTTTTTTGAAAAATATGACTCTTTAACTCCAACTAATCTTATCATTATTTATTTCAAATTTAAAGTAAAAACATTTTTAATTATACAATTTAGAAAATATTATTATATATAATTGGATTAATATTTATATACTACATTTTCAATTAATCATAAAACTTATATTTTTAATGTAAAATTTCAGAAACTCATTCTAAACTTATTTTGACCGAGAAAGTTCATGATTTTTATTCATCCAATCATATTATAAATTTTAAGCCATGAAATATTAAAATAATAATTTTAAAATAATTTTATTAAAATATAATGTTCACATAATATAGTTTAATCTTGTATGTTATAGATGAAATTTCCCCACTTCCCCCGTTGGTAGCTGTTAGGGCTAAAACCCAGAAAAATGTGGTAAAATAATATAAAAAATGAATTTTTGACATTGAAAAATGTATAACGAAAATATTACAAAACAAAAAAAAATCAATAAAAAATGAAAATATGTGGTAATATTTGAAATTTAAATCAATTCAAAACTCATATTATAATTAATATAATTCACCCAATATTGTTAAATAAAGCTGTTTATTTTTTGAATTACATTACTCATTAAAATTATTTGTGTGATTAAACACAACCTCTAAATTGTTTTAAAATGTGATAATATGGGTTTTTTGGGTTAAATCATTCATTTTTATAATCTATCTGCAATATTTACTTTTTTAAAAATCTCACGGCATATTAAAATTATCATTTTGATTATTAATAAACAAATAATTTGAATATTATATCATTCATAATTTTACAAATTTAATAACCAAAATTGATGATATTATTTTGTTTCGATCATTGTATAATTGTTTTATAAATATATATTCTTTATAGATTCTTTTATTGTAAAATATCATTATATATACCCTAATACTTATCTATTTGTAGAAATTCATTGTTTTATTGTTATCATTGAAAGGTTTTGGGAGTGAATTGCCTCCCTTGATAAATACATTTCAAGAAAATGGATGATTTATGATATGTAGATCCTTAAAATAAACATAATATCTATAAAACTATACATTCATATAATTTTTGGACTTTACATGTTATAAAAAGTTGTTGATGAAATGAAAGTTTATGTCAAATATGATACCTACAAGTGTGTCTATATAAAGTATAACCTTTAAAGGTTCTATTCTCATAATATCTATATATATATATTTATTTTTGTTAAATATGAATATTAATGAGTCAAATGGGGTGGATATGAATTTAAAATGGATGGATTCCAATCTTATGACAATAGTGTTTGCAGATGGTGTAAAAGAGTTCCTCATGTTCGCAAAAGATCATGCATATGACCCTTATCAAATACTGTATATTTATTTACATTGATTTTATTAAAGAATAATTAGTCCAAGAGATTTAGAAGAAAAATTTATCTCTCATGAAATAGATCAAAGTTATAAATGTTGGAATAAACATGGGGAAGAACTAAATATAACTAGTGACTAGGATATCACTTCCTTTTATGGACCATCTGATATGATTACAAATGTCAACAATAATGAATATTTTATCAAGGATATGATTATAGGAGTTAATGATGATGATTCATATTGAGGAAATAACAATGATAGTTTAAGATGAACATCATGATTGTCCAAAACTATTTCAAAAGTTAAATATTTGTGAAAAGATGTCATTGTATAATGTTTTCACAAAATATAAAACATTGTTATTCAAATAGAAGCTATATAATGTAAAATCCTATATCATATGGAGTGAAAACACCTTTCCTAAAATACTTTCTCTCCTGAATGATATGATACCAGAAAAATATGATATTCTTGGAAAAACATAAGATTCTAAAAAATGTTATATTCAATTGGTATGATCTATGAAAGCATACATAACTTTCCAAATTATTGTATACTATTTATCACAAATAAAAAATTAGTTAAAAATACCCAAATTGTGGAATGTATCGATAAAATAAAGATAAATCAATTCATTTGAAAGTTGTGTGGTAACTTCCAATAATTCATTGGATTATATGTCTATATGAAAGTGAGGAGACTGCAAGGAAATTGAAAATTAATGCAGATATAAAAAATCAGGATGGGAAACCTCATTACCCAAAAGGCACTCCTCAGTGGAATAATATTGATCATGAGTATGCTAAATTTTGAAATGATCCAAGAACCCTTCATCTTGCACTATTTATATATGTAGTGAATCATTTTGGTTTATAAAGTATCACTCACAATACATGAGTGGTTATTTTGGTTAATTATAACATTCCACTATGGTTATGCATGATATTAAAATACATTATGTTGTCTCTTCAAATATCAGGACAAAAAAACCGTATAATGATATTGATGATTATTTGGATCTATCAATCAAATATTTTGAAATTATTTTGGAATTCAGTGTTATGTTGTATGATTCTTATACAATGAAATATTTCATGTTAAGATCCATGTTGTACATGATGATAAATGACTTTTTTACTTATGTATATTTTTCAAGATATAAAATTAATGGAACTAAAGGGTGTCACATTTGTGGAAAAGGTGCATACTAAGTTAGGCTGAAACATTCATCATTGAATGTTTTTCTTTTAAATCATAGATTTATACCTCTAAAACATAAATTTGAATCTTTGATTACATTATTTGATGGGAATTCAAAATGAGCAACAACACCATCTCCACTAACATGTGATAAAGTGTTTGAGAATGTAAAGTATATGGCCACCAATTTTAGTAAACCATCTTTTAAAAAACATAAAAACACTTTTGTGAAAAATTGATTAATTTTGGTTTAATTACCACGATAGAATTTAATAAAAAATTTAAATATTCTTAATGTATTTTTTATGGAAAAAATGTATGTGATAATGTCATTGAAACATTTTCAAATTCACCTCGTAAAATAATAGATGTAATTAAAGATAGGATGGACATGATTTAAATGGGGATATGGGATGAGTTAGCACCAATGATGGGTGAAATATATAATTTTTTTACACCAGTCACTTATACTATTTCTAGATAAGATAGATATTTGTTTTCAAACTTCTTGAATGACATAGAGGTTCTAAATGGGTATTAATCAAATATAAATAATAATGTTTCAATGATTGGTTTAAAGTTAACAGTCCTGAAATAACTATATTTTTATGTTTTTATGAAATATCTAATTCCTAGATATTAACATTGTATTTTTCCTATTAATTACCATAATATATTAAACAATAATTATTTATTTTTCAAATCTATATATAGAAAAGATAAATACTTGAAAAAACTACAAACTATGTAAAAGAAAATTGTTGACATATTACGTGAACTAGAGATTTTCTTCCAACCATAATTCTTTGGAATGATTATTCTCTTGATGGTTCACTTAGTTAGAGGGATATGACTCTATGGACCTATACATTATATATGAATTTACCCCATTGAACTAAATATGAATATTTTGAAAGTGTACGTAAAAAATCAAAGTTAACTAGCATGTTGTATTATGATGTGATATAATATTAAATAAGGTATTGAATTCTATATCGACAAACTATATGATGTTTAAATAATTGGTATACCAAAATATCATTACATTAGGTGACTTTTGGGTGAAAGAACTTCTGGAATAGATGTGGTCCCAATTACTATTATAGAGGGGGAGCAGTCTCACCTTAACATTTGACCTAAAAAATTAAAGGTTGCAACATATGATGAAACCCATAAAGTAATTCTATGGAATTTGAATCATTAAAAGGATGAATGGTGGAAATAAAATACACATTAAAATAGTTAATAGGATGGTTTCAAGACAATGTTTCTAAATATTAAACTGAAAATATGAATTAATTTTCTGAACAACTTCTATGACTAGCGATAGAAAAAAGTTTGTGTATATTATATTATAATGTTTATGTAAATAATTATTATATTTTATATAAAAAGTAACTTTATTAACACAATAAAAATAAAAATAGTAGAGTTACACTTTTGGATAAAGTGATTCATGTATCTAGTACCAAGGAAAAAATTCAATTTATGCCAAAATATCATACTTTGGAATCATAAAAAAATATGGGTATTGGATTATAAAACATTCAATTTGCCTATTTTTCTATGAAAGAGGATTGATAATAGGAGTGCAGTTAATATTGATGAATTGGGATTTTTGAAAGTGGATTCCAGTAAGGATGGGTACAAGGAAGAACCATTCATAATGACATCATAAGAAGTACACGTATTTTATATCTTAGATACTTTGAATGTAACTTTTTCATTTATTATTTTATAGAAAAAACCATCGATGTATAATTTGACAATTAAATTGTGGATGACCCTTTATTAAGAGTTAAAATTCATTTCATATAGTTCCCAATGTAGATGAGGTCTTATATGTCATATGAGAGCATAATGAAGGGATTTTGATACTATATCGAGGGGTCAAATCCATTCCATCATTAATGAAAAATGAGGGTTCAATAATTAGGTTATATTTTTCACAATATTCATTATGTTACCTAATATTATTATCTATTCAATACTTCATTTACACATTCTAAATTGAATATTCAATCACATCTACTAATATTTCGAAACTCACATGTTTATTCCTATCAATCCCATGGAACAACATGTTTCTCCTCATGCTAATTCTTCTGGTGTATTAGAACAAAACGTTTCTCCATATACCATTGCTACCAATCCCTATGATAAACATATCAGTGACATTGAATCTAATGAAATAGTAGAAGGTGAATAACCAATTTCTAGAAAAAAAATAGTTACATATCATGACGGTGTTAAAAAAAATTATTGTGTCTAAAAGTGGATGCAACAAACTCAAGGTTGGATGGAATGAACAAAGATAACCTATTATCCCCCATAAGTCATTTTTCATTATTTAAATTGGGTTCACTACTTTAATGAATGTTACAGTTTATGGAGATATATAGAAAAATGTTGTGCTTGCGGTTTATGTATAAATTTTTTAAGATATTAGGGTAACACTTTTATATATTTTCATTATTTTATTAAAAAATAATAAAATGAAACATTGAGGTACTCTTCATTATCCCTTAAAAATTCCATTTATACTAGATTTCTACCAAATGAAATTTTTATTAACGATATTTATAAAGGCTTATAGAGGCTTTAAAATAATTATTTTGATGAATTGTCTTAGGTATTCTGAAGGTAAAGTAAACCCTCACCCACCACACATGTATGCACACATGAAAAACCAAGAAATGTGGAATATGTTTATAGGTCTTTGTGAGGAGGAATATTTTAATGTACATTTCTATTGGTAATAAAATGTATGAAAATACATGTATTAATCACTTTGATCAAGAAATGATAATTTATTAAATAATATTGGAGTGTTGAAAATAAACAGTGTGCATCAAAACTAACATTCCCATGTCATAGTTTAAGGACGAGCTATGATGTACTTGAAAAAAATGTGTATTTTAAATCTATTGTAATAAGTTTATATGGCATGAAACAAAAATAAAATAATGTTAAATTATTTATATGAATAATTATGAATAAGAATATAGGGCCACTTACATCCCATGCCATGTGATATAGAAGGAGGATCATGTAAATAAATATGAAATACTAATATATTAAATAAAAACACAATTATGGGAAGCAAGTGTAATTATGAAATAATAAAGAAATTTATCATTTAAAAAGATATTAAGTTATTATTATTACATATTTTAAATATTTTTAATTGGATTAGACAAAAGATTCATCTTCGACTATAACTGATGAATGACTACTTTCAGTGGCCTCGAAGCGGTTAGGAAAATATGGTCGTGTTAGAGTTGAGGGTTTTGGAGTGTCACCCCAAACATGTTTTCATTAAAGAAATGTACAAGGGGATAAAGATAAAAAAATGGAGGAGATTAATATATGAATAACTACTCTAGAATAAGAGTTCAATTAGTAGTTTGAGTTGTTATTGAATGTTATGGGAATGAATTAAATGAAGAAATTACAAAATAACTACAAACACTACATAGAGAGACCCTCTACTTTTAGGTGAGACATTTACCTCAAAGAACTTCCTTACGAATGGTAATAAATCATTTCATATCTATTTCTATGAAATATGAATTATGAAGACAATGATACCTTTCCTGTAAAAATATTCTACAAGTTGATAATTATTTTGATTTGTATCTATCACCACCCACCCATCACCTTGTTATGAGGGGTATAATTTACAATATCTAAAGAGATATTATATATAATAAATATCTTCCAAATGGTCATCTGAGAGTGTGAATTCATGTAGATAATGAGCTGAGCACTATACTTGTAACATCACAAGTAAGTAATGAATAATAGATATTTTTATATATGTTTATTAATGAATTAGATAGTGTTTTAGAGGCTTAAAATGAAAATAAATCCAATCTTAAACATGGAATACACTAATATTCTTAAATAATTGTTTTACTGCCTTTTGATGGAAAACCCTTTTTAAATCAAACTTTTGACAATTTTATAATCTATATTTTTCAAAATAAACATATTCATTATGATTGGGACATTGAAATTTACATTGGATAAATTTTTGGTATTTTTCGGATAATGTGCATTTTTTAATGAATAGTGAAAAATACTGCATTTTACATCAAAACTGCTTTTTCATTTAATTTAATTATATGGTTAAATTATATTTTTAATTGGTATTAAAGGGTTAATATGAATATATTTTTACCATTTAATACAATGGTGGTCATTAGGATTAATTTCACTTTGAAATTGGTCATAAACTAATGCCAAACGTTTCATAGATATTGTTTCAAAAAAACCCGCTATTTGTTTTGACAACGGGAATTATTTTTAAATCAATTATTGAAATTTCTGTGTTTGGAATTTGGAAAAATGGAATAAATATTTGGAATCAGAAGTTCCAAATTATGTAATCAAGACTCTTTTTTTGGACATTATGAATAGTAACGACGGTAATTATCTTTAATTATCTTGATTAATGAGTAATCAGGTAGTTAAGGATAATAAAATGATATCATAATAATATAAAAAGACCACAAAATGTGTCCTAAGGCTACGAGTTGTCTCATTTCCGACCATGGGATGCCTTGTTCCAAACTTGGGGGCCCCATGAAATCACTTTTGTGAGAAAGTGACTTTTTATCTTTTTATTTTTAAAGAATGTTAAATGTGACAAAGAATGTATCACCTAAGTAAAATATTTTTAATTTTGTCCACATAAATTATATCTTGGAATATAAATATTAATTAGAAATCTAAAAAGATTTCCTACATCAGTATATTTGTTTTATAATTTTTAGACATTAAATTTATTAAATTATTTATGACATCATGATGATGCAGCGATTACCTCATTAATAAAGGATTTAAATAAAATGAAATGATAATGTTAAATATATGACCTAAACATTTCCAAAACCTATTGGATTGGTGGATTTAGAACCCTTATCACCTTACCCTCGAATTATATCAATGTGGGACCTTTTGAATCTGAAAATCATTTTCAAATAAAGTAACATTTCTTTACTTTCCAAGAGTGCCCCTCCCCTCCTCTTATAAAAGGCCCCCACCTCTACCTCCTTAACCACACTCCCAAAGCCTTTGGATCGGTCACACCCTGACCATTTTGTCTCTCCACATCCCTCTCTTACTCTTTGAAGCCTCACTTTGGGCAGAAGTCTTCCCAAGGAAGCCTTTGAGCTCAAACCAAAGGGAGTTACCCGATTTAAAGGTAATGTCTTCACTTGAGTCCTTTTGTTTTATTTTGCTTCTCCAACCCCCTAAAATATTTTTATTCATTTCTTTTATAACAACTCTAGTATATTCAATATACTAGGATGTTGTTATAAGAAGGATTCGAGCTACAATTACACACACCTACATCTAATGGTTAAAGGACATACTGTTTCCATTGATGGTGAATTTATGCCTCCCAAAACGATGATTGTTCAACATTATTTTAACACCTTCAAAGGTGGCCATTAATATGTAAATATATTTATATATGATATATAATATGTTTATGTTTTCTTTATGATTTTGTATTTTTCATTTTGGGCATACCTTTATGGTTTCCATTATGGGTAAACGTGATATCTTCATTTAAGGAAGTGCGGACTACCGCCCCCTCAAAGTGATTTGATTCTTTAAATACCAAATGTGGGACGTATAAAGGATGGAACTATGATATTATATATTATATTATACTGGAATTATAATATACCTGTATATCATTATGATTCCATTCTATAAAATACGAAATAGAAATGAAAGTAGCGTTCATGCGTACGTACGGCTTACCGTCTCCATGAACGGTGAATTTCATTTCTTACCTCTAAATGATTATGTAATATTATAAATGCATGTATATACTGGATATATTTGATATATACATCATGATTATAATTCTGGATATAATGGATACATGAACAACTTGTAATTATAAAGGGTTTATTTTTGACTCAAGTACCAATGATCATTAAAATGACCGTTATTAACTTAAATAATTACATAGTGTTCATGACATGGAAATAAGTGATATAAAAGGAATAATGAACTTGAAAAAGGTTCTTAATCAAGTATAAATTAACTCAAGTTTATTATTTAGGACATTAAAGAACGATCGAGTCAAGTCGGACCCGAGGTATGGGACTTCGTCTCAATCTCCTTTCATTGAGGCATATTTTGTTTTATACACAACCTTCTTTTATACGGTGTATAAACCCCTTTGACTTTTACGTTTATCCAAAAGGAATCTTTTTTATACGTAGCGTTTTAATAAATGACAAAATGGAATGTTTTTTTTCATATGTATGCGGCGACAATGACTTCTCTGCCGCCGTGACCGTTATTTGAGTTTCGGCTTCCTCTACAAGCCATACCTTTTTTTAAAAGAAAAATAAATACCATATTTAAATTTTCTTTTATTTTGGTATTGAAATTGGTTTTCAAAATGGTTTTATATCAATGTGTTGTATTGATATCTTGTGATTGAAAGGTGGGAATGTTATGTTTCCTTTATGCATGTTTTATGTGATATGATTATGTTGAGGTTCTTGGGAATTATTATGAAGATGGGTGGTTCCGTGATAAACTAAGGGCGGGTGAGCCCGATATAGCTCTTCAATTCAATGGGTAACGCGAAGGAGTGAAATGTTAAGGTTTCTATGAAGATATTTAGGGAATATACTTTGATGGGTATTCTAAACGTAACCAAGAGGGTTACTCCCTATGTAAGAATGTTATGAATGCCTCAAGTTACCTTTATGTCTTATGATTTCTATGATTTATTCATGATTTGATGAGGTTTGTTAAAGTGCTTATGTTTTATGGGTAAAGTATGATTTCATTCTTATATATATATGTACCCATGTTTCCTTTCCATATTTTTATATCCCTTACTGATCTTTTTATGCTCATCCCAAATTTTTTGAAATGTTTTTCACAGGTCAAGGGAAAGGTACATGATATGATGATAGTGTCAAGGAACTGTCAAGAAATAATCCATGTTTTATTTTAAATATGTTTACATTGATGGGAAAGAAGAATACTGTCTTTATGTAACCATTTTGTTTATATGTGGAATGTAATGCAAGATTTATGATCTAATTCTCTAAAACTATAAACCTGAAAAGATTCTCAATGTGTAATCTTGTAATAACTTAAGATTAAGTAAGGTTTAAGGCTGTGGCCTTATAGTTGGTATCAAAGGTCGGTTTAGATAACTTTAGGAGTTAGAATTCTATTAAATGATTATCCAAAAATATTTTTTTTATGTTCAAATTGAAGTGATATAGTATTTGAAGATTACCATGTTGCTTCATCTAAGACATGTTTGTTCAGAATGGTTTTCCACAGAGGAAACAGGGAAGCAGTGCTAGGAAGGCATACAGAAGGAAATAACCTTCCGAATCAGCATCATGACATGGTCGAAATTGGAGCTGAACAGTTTTTTGCAGTAATGGCGCAATTGACTCAAGAAATAAAGGGTGGTGGTATCCATGCATGAGATCAGCCAGATCAACTGTAGAGGAACATGTCAGTGGTGGAACATTTCATGAGGCAACATCCCCCATCATTCAGAAGGTCATCTGACCCTCTGCTAGCTGAAGGGTGGATTAAAGCACTGGAGAAGATTTTCGATGTCATGGGGTGTTCAGAAAATCAAAAGGTTAGTCATTATATTTACCGTTTGGAGGGTGAAACAGATCAGTGGTGGTGGATGGTTAAAAATATTAGGGACACTGATGAGATTGATGCTCTCAACTGGGATGAATTCAAAGGTACGATTCTTGAAAAGTATTTTCCTAAGGCTGTTCGACTTAGGATGGAAAAAAATTCTTGGAATTGAGGCAATAGGAAGACTCAGTGGCTGCCTATGAAAAAAGGTTCACTATATTGGCAAGGTATGCTCCAAATTTTATTCGAGACCTTGATAGTAAAATCAATCATTTTTACTCAGGATTAAAACCAAAATATCGAAGGGAATTAGCTTCTTGTGAGTTTAAAAGTTAGGAAAATCTTGTTCGATGTGCTGAGAAGGTGGAAATGGAGTTTGCCGATGATCAAGTGTTCTATAACAACCAGAAGAAGAAGAGACCGAGGTGGCAGGAGAAAGGGAAGAATTTTTCAAAAAAGTCTGATGGTAAGAAAACTAAGTTTCCAGTTTGTGATAAATGTGGCAAAAGGCATGCTGGGGAATGTCTTCTGAATTCTGTAAAGTGCTACCGATGTGGTAATATGGGACATAAGGATCGTGATTGCACTGAAAAAGATCAAGGTGAAGGTAAGACCAAATTTTATTTACAGTTCGTGAAATGTTTTAAGTGCAATGAGATGGGTCACTCTGCAAACCAGTGTCCGACAAAGAGCTTGAGTAATGGGAAGCAGTTAGACTACAAGCAGAAAGGGGTGGTGAAATCCTTTGCAACTACTTCAGCAGATGTCGGGCCATCAAATGAAGTTGTATCAGGTACTTTGTTTGTTTTTTCAGATTATGCCAGTGTTTTGTTTGATTCAGGGTCTACACATTCTTTCATCTCTGAAACCTTTTCTAGTAAAATGGGAATACCATATCAAGAAATGACTCCTGAACTTGTGGTAAAATCACCTGGGGGAAATGTTGAGGCAAAAAGAATTTATAAGAATCTTCCTATCCTTATCTGTGGAAAGAACCTACTTGAAAACCTTATTGTTCTACCTCTAGTAGAGTTTGATGTTATCATGGGTATGGATTGGCTCTCTATTTACCATGCTAAGATTGACTGTAGAGATAAAGAAGTTTCTTTTCAGAAAGACTTTCAGTTTTTGTACAAGAATGAACCCTTACTGTTGATAACTTATCAAGAGGCCAAGAAACTTATAAAAGATGGAAATGAATTTTACCTTGCACACATCGTTGAAAATAAAGGAACTGTTTAGATTAATGATGTGCCAGTGGTAAATGAGTATCCTGATGTTTTTCCTAATGAGTTTCCTGGAATAATACCAGATCGGGAAGTTGAGTTTACTGTTGACTTAGTTCCTAATGCTAAGCCAATTTCAAAACCCCCTTATCGAATGGATCAAATTGAACTTTTAGAGTTGAAGGAGAAATTGCAAGATTTATTAGAGAAAGGTTTCATTCGACCTAGCACATCACCATGGGGTGCTCCTGTTTCATTTGTTAAAAAGAAAGATGGTTTAATGAGACTTTTCATTGATTATAGAGCCTTGAAGAACATCACTGTTAAGAAAAAATATCCTTTGCCTCATATCGATGATTTTTTTGATCATATCTAGGGAGATCAGTATTTTTCAAAGATTGACTTGAGATCGGGGTACCATCAGCTGAAGGTAAAGGAAGCAGATGTTCTGAAGACCGCATTCCATACAAGATATGGCCATTATGAATTTGTAGTAATGCCTTTTGGGCTAACCAATGCACCTGCTATATTCATGGACTTAATGAATAGAATTTTCCATGAGTTCTTTGATAAGTTTGTGGTGGTTTTCATTGATGATATTTTGGTGTTTTCTAAAAGTAAATAGGAGCATGAAAGACATTTAAGGGTTATCTTGCAAACCTTAAAATAAAAGAAACTGTATGGAAAATTCAGAAAGTGTGAGTTTTGGTTGCAACAAATTTCTTTCCTTGGTCACATTGTTTCTAATGATTGGATAACTGTTGATCCTGCAAAAACAAAAGTTGTGGAAGACTGGCCAAGACCCACACATGTTACTGAGCTTCATAGCTTCCTTGGTTTGGAAGGCTATTACCGAAGGTTTGTTAGAAATTTTTCACGGTTATCTAGTCCAATGAATAAGCTAACTCGGAAGGGTGTTAAGTTTATCTGGATAAAAGAATGTGATGATTGTTTTCATGAATTGAAAAGAAGATTGGTGAATTCTCCAATTTTGGCACTACCTTCCACGAATGGTGAGTTTGTTATATACAGTGATGCTTCATTGAAAGGACTTGGTTGCATCCTAATGCAGAATGATCAGGTAATTGCTTATGCTTCACGACAGTTGAAAACTCATGAGGTAAATTACCCTACACATGATTTGGAATTAGCTTCTGTTGTTTTTGCTTTAAAAATTTGGAGGCATAATTTTTATGGAGTAATGTGTGAAATATATACTGATCACAAAAGTTTAAAGTATATATTCACTCAGAAAGAGTTAAACATGAGACATAGGAGATGGCTGGAATTAATGAAGGATTATGATTGTACAATTCATTACCATCCGGGAAAATCGAATAAAGTGGCTGATGCTTTGAGTCAAAAAAGTAATGCTTCATTAGCAATGTTTCATTTGGAACGTGATCTTTTGGTTAAGGATTTGATGAAATTTGGCATAGAAGTTGTTGGTACAGGGAGTTCTTCTGTTTTGTTTCAGGTATCAGTGAGATCATCTCTATCAGACAGAATCAAGCAAGCACAAAAGCAAGATAGTGAGTTGCAGAAAAAGGTAGAGTTGGTTTAGAAGGGTAAGTTGCCTGAATTAAACATTGATAATGATTGCGTTTTGAGATTTGGGAAGAGATTGTGTGTGCCTTGTGATTCACAGTTGAAGATAGAGTTGTTATGTGAAGCTCATAGTTCTCCGTTTTCAGTTTATCCTGGCAGTACTAAGATGTACATAGATATGTGGGAGTATTACTAGTGGGATGGAATGAAAAGAGATATTGCTGATTTTACTATGAAGTGTTTTACATGTCAACAGTTTAAAGCAGAGTTGCAGTTACCGAAAGGGATGCTTCAGCCTTTACCAATTCCAGAGTGGAAATGAGAGAATATATCTTTGGACTTTGTTGTGGGATTACTGAAGACATCTCGAGGTAATAATGCAATCTGGGTTATTGTTGAGCGCTTGACTAAATATTTTCATTTCCTTTCTATACGAGATACTTTTTCCCTAGGTCAACATTCCCGTTTGTATCTTAAAGAGATAGTCAGGTTATATGGAGTTCCTCTCTCCATTGTATCTGATCGTGATCCCAGGTTCACCTCTAACTTTTCAAAAGGCCTTCAGAAGTCATTGGGTACTGAATTAAATTTTAGTACAACATTTCATCCTCAATCATATGGGAAGTCAGAACGAACAATTCAGACCTTGGAGGATATTCTACGAGCTTGTTCTATGGATTATCAGGGAAGTTGGGACCAACATCTTTCTTTAGTTTAATTTTCATATAATAACAATTTTCATTCTAGTATACAAATGACACTATATGAGGCGTTATATGGTAAGCGGTGTCGAACTCCAGCTTTCTGGGATGAAGTGGGTGAAAGGAAGTTGATGGGACCAGAATTGGTAGAAGAGATGGCAGAAAAAGTTCAGCTGATATAGAATCACATGAGAACAGCTCAGAGTAGGCAGAAGAGTTATGCAGACAACAAGAGGAAGGATCTCTCTTTTGAGGTAGGTGATCACGTTTTTCTCAAAGTATCACCATGGAAAAGTGTGATGCGATTTGGTAAGAAAGGAAAGCTGAGTCCAAGGTTCATTAGACCATATGAAATTCTGGAGAGAGTTGGATCAGTTTCTTACCGAGTGGCTTTACATCTGAGTTTATCTCAGGTACACAATGTTTTTCATGTTTTGATGTTTAGAAAGTATATGCCAGATCCATCTCATGTTTTGAGTCCAGAGGTAGTTCAGATGGAAGAGAACCTATCTTATCAGGAACAACCGGTCCAGATTCTTGACCATAGGGAGCAAGTGTTATGGAATAAGGTGATTAATCAGGTAAAGGTTTTGTAGAAAAACCACATGATGGAAGAGGCAACATGGGAATCTGAAAATGCAATGAGGGATAAGTACCCCCATTTATTTGAAAAGTAAATAAATTTCGGGGACACAATTTTCTAAAGGGGGGATGGATGTAACATCCCAAGTATGTAATGAATAATAGATATTTTTATCTATGTCTATTAAATAATTAGACAATGTTTTAGAGGTTTAAAATGAAAATAAATCCAATCTTAAGCATGGAATACACTAATATTGTTAAAAGATTTTTTTACTGCCTTTTGATGGAAAACCCTTTTTAAATCAAACTTTTTACAATTTTATAATCTATATTTGTCAAAATAAACATATTCATTATTATTGGAACATTTAAATTTACATTGGATAAATTTTTGGTATTTTTCTGACAATGTTCATTTTTTAATGAATAGTGAAAAATACTGCATTTTACATCAACACTGATTTTTCATTTAATTTAATTATATGGTTATATTATATTATTAATTGGTCTTAAAGTGTAATCTGAATATATGTTTACCATTTAATCCAATTTTGGTCATTAGGATCAATTTCACTTTGAAATTGGTCATAAACTAATGCCAAACTTTTCATAGATATTGTTTAAAAAACCCCCGCTATTTGTTTTGACAACGGGAATTATTTTTAAATCAATTATTGAAATTTCTGTGTTTGTAATTTGGTAAAATGGATTACATATTTTGAATCAGAAGGTCCAAATTATGTAATCGATAATCTTTTGTTTTTGGACATTATGAATAGTAACGACGGTAATTATCTTTAATTATCTTGATTAATGAGTAATCAGGTAGTTAAGGATAATAAAATGATATCATAATAATACAAAAAGACCACAAAATGTGTCCTAAGGCTACTGGTTGTATCATGGCAGACCATGGGATGCCTTGTGCCAAACTTGGGGGCCCCATGGAATCACTTTTGTGAGAAAGTGACTTTTTATCTTTTTATTTTTAAAGAATGTTAAATGTGACAAAGAATGTATCACCTAAGTAAAATATATTTAATTTTGTCTACATAAATGATCTTTTGGACTATAAATATTAATTAGAAATCTAAAAATATTTCCTACATCATGATATTTGTTTTATAATTTTTAGACATTAAATTTATTAAATTATTTATGACATCATGATGATGCAGCGATTACCTCATTAATAAAGGATTTAAATAAAATGAAATGATAATGTGAAATCTATGACCTACACATGTCCAAAACCTATTGTATGGGTGTATTTCGAACCCTTATCACCTTAACCTCGAATTATATCAATGTGGGACCTTTTTAATCCTAAAATCAATTTCAAATAAAGTAACATTTCTTTACTTTCCAAGAGTGCCCCTCCCCTCCTCTTATAAAAGGCCCCCACCTCTACCTCCTTACCCACACTCCCAAAGCCTTTGGCTTGGACAAAACCTACCCATTTTCTCTCTCCACATCCCTATCTTACTCCTTGAAGCCTCACTTTGGGCAGAAGTATTCCCAAGGAATCCTTTGAGCTCAAACCAAAGGGAGTTACCCAATTTTAAGGTAATGTCTTCACTTGAGTCCTTTTGTTTTATTTTGCTTCTCCAACCCCCTAAACTCTTTTTATTCATTTATTTTGTAACAACTCCAGTATATTCAATATAATAGTATGTTTTTATAAGAAGTATTTGAGATACACTTACACACACCTACATCTAATGGTTAAAGGACATACTGTTTCCGTGGATGGTGAATTTATGCCTCCCGGAACGATGATTGTTCAACATTCTTTTAACACCTTCAAAGGTGGCCATTAAGATGTCACTATGTTTATATATGATATATAATATGTTTATGTTTTCCTTAAGATTCTGTATTTTTCATTTTTGGCATACCTTTATGGTTTCCAATATGGGTAAACGCGATATCTTCATTTTAGGAAGTGCGGACTACAGCTCCCTCAAAGTGATTTGATTCGTTAAATACCAAATGTGAGACGTATAAAGGATGGAACTATGATATTATATATTATATTATACAGGAATTATAATAGACCTTTATATCATTATGATTCCATTCTGTAAAATACGAAATAGAAATAAAATTAGCGTTCATGTGTACGTACGACTTACCGTCTCCATGAACGGTGCATTTCATTTCTTATCTCTAAATGATTATGTAATATTTTAAATGCATGTATATACTGGATATATATGATATATACATCATGATTATAATTCTTGATATAATGGATACATGAACAAATTGTAATTATAAAGGGTTTATTTTTGACTCAAGTACCAATGATCGTTAAAACGACCGTTATTAACTTAAATAATTACATAGTGTTCATGACATGGAAATAAGTGATATAAAAGGAATAATGAACTTGAAAAAGGTTCTTAAGCAAGTAGAATTAATTCAAGTTTATTATTCAGGACATTAAAGAACGATCGAGTGAAGTCGGACTCGAGGTATGGGACTTCGTCTCAATCTCTTTTCATTGAGGCATATATTGTTTTATACAGAACATTCTTTTATACGGTGTATAAACCCCTTTGAATTTTACGTTTATCCAAAAGGAATCTTTTTTATACGTAGCGTTTTACTAAACGACAAAAGGGAATGTTTTTGTCATACGTATGCAGCGACAACGACTTCTCCGCCGCCGTGACCGTTATTTGAGTTTCGGCTTCCTCTACAAGCCATACATTTTTTTAAAAGAAAAATAAATACCATGTTTCAATTTTCATTTACTTTGGTATTAAAAATGGTTTTCAAAATGTTTTTAAATCAATGTGTTGTATTGATATCTTGTGATTGAAAGGTGGAAATTTTATGTTTCCTTTATGCATGTTTTATGTGATATGATTATGGTGAAGTTCTTGGGCATTATTATGAAGACGGGTGGTTCCGTGATAAACTAAGGGCGGGTGAGCCCGATATAGCTCTTCAATGCATTGGGTAACGCGAAGGAGTGAAACGTTAAGGTTTCTCCGAAGTGATTTTGGGAATATACTATGATGGGTATTCAAAACGTAACCAAGAGGGTTACTCCCTATGTAAGAATGTTATGAATGCCTCAAGTTACATTTATGTCTTATGATTTTTATGATTTATTCATGATTTGATGAGGTATGTTAAAGTGCTTATGTTTTATGGCTAAAGTATGATTTCATTCTTATGTATATATGTACCCATGTTTCCTTTACATATTTTTATATCCCTTACTGAGCTTTTTGTGCTCATCCCAAGTTTTTTGAAATGTTTTTCATAGGTCAAGGGAAAGGTACATGATATGATGATAGTGTCAAGGAAGTGTAAAGAAAGAATCCATGATTTATTTTAAATATGTTTCCATTGATTGGAAATAAGAATACTATCTTTATGTAACCATTTTGTTTATATGTGGAATGTAATGTAAGTTTTATGATCTAATTCTCTAAAACTCTAAACTCGAAAAGATCCTCAATGTGTAATATTTTAATAACTCAAGATTAAGTAAGGTTTAAGGCAGGGGCCTTATAATACTACTAATTCCCCATGATGATCTGGACATTCACACAGTTATACATGCTATCATAACTTTCATATCATGGAAGTTTGATCGTGAAAAAATATATATTAAAAAGGTGGTATTATTTTACAATTTAATTTTATGAAATAACTTTAACAATTAATGAATATGTACTAAAACAAGTAACTCTATTACATATGGAAAAAGGATAAATAGAAGGTAAAATCAAAACAATCTAAATGCTCAACTAATCAATCTAATAGGCCTTCAGAAAGTACCTTAAAATTTCTAGTTTAACTACTACATTTACTAATATTAAATGTTCATACATATATAAAATTTAATTATGGTAATAAAAACATCATAGGTTTTAGATAAAAAAATGAATGGAGATGATAATACTATTTTTTTTGGTTTTTGAGAATGTAAATTAAATCCTCAAGAATGGATGGCAAGGATACTGAGTTTTAAATATATATATATATATATATAAAGGATATTTTCATATTTTTTTATCCACTAGCTTATCTAAAATATTAATTATAGTTAAATACTATTAATACTAATTTTATTTGTATATATCAATAATATTTTGAGGGAAAATCTGGTGAAACATTTTTTAGTTATATTATTTCTCAAATAAATTATACACAAAAAAGGTCATAAGAAGAAGAGGAATATTTAATAATAATGGAAAAAATTGCCACAATGTATAAAAACAAAATAAAAGATGATAGACACTTATTAATGACCATGATATAGGGGTAAAACTCTACACTTTAGTCATTTGATATAAATTTTAATTCCTTTCATTACTTATTCCTCTTTATTATTTACGGAGCATTGGTAGTTCATTAAAATCAATTTTGATAATCTAAAGATTTATTTTTTGGATTCAATGCATGGATTTCTAGAACATAGATGATATATGATGATGTTTATTAATATGAAATACAATACATGAAACATTTTACAAATAATCATCATGTTATTAATTTTATACTTTGTTTTAATGATTTTTATCAAATGGTGGTGTCTAAATATCATAAAAATCATGTCATGAGGATATTCCATGAGATAAAGAAGAATATAAAATTATATAATCAGAAGTTTATTAGGGTATATATAATAATATTCCATTAATAAAATATATTTAAAATCAAATTACATATTTTTCTTAGTGTTTATATGGTTTCTAAAACAAATTTATGGA
The DNA here is from genome assembly GCA_963277665.1 of Viscum album. Taxonomy (NCBI): domain Eukaryota; kingdom Viridiplantae; phylum Streptophyta; class Magnoliopsida; order Santalales; family Viscaceae; genus Viscum; species Viscum album. The sequence goes on from OY728138.1 coordinate 382,144,412, forward strand.
AAATAATATAGTTATTATGATTTGAAATTTATGAAATATATCATATTCAATCAATACACTAGTATCACCTAAGAGGAATTTTTTATGGTAATTAAAATTTAATTTAGATTGTTTATCAATCCCTTATTTATTTATATTTTTCTAGTACTACCAATACTATTGACAGTCCAATTATTCAAAATAGGAAATAGACATTTTAGATAAGAATGGTTAGAATACATTGTGTCAGAATGTATGTAGACATCATGAAGAAGTGACTTCCTGCTACTTATTTAGTTAATTTCCTCAACATTTTATCTTTTTTTAGATAATTTCGTTATCATTATCATCTAATACTAATTTATTTAATTTTCATAGAGATTATAAATAAATGACTTCATTGAGTAATGTTTTCTCATAAACTAGTTTGTTCTATGGTAGGAGAAAAAATGGAATTAGAAAAAAAAATCTCATCGAAGCGTTCAACTAGGATGATGCACTTTTGTACCATTTATTCTCTATAGAGATCTATTTGTTCATTATTTGAGAATGTTTTGTTTATACGTGTGGTTTTTTTAGTTCAAAAATGACTCAAAGTGAGTTTTTTAGTTTAAAACGAAATTTTAATTAATAATATGGGTCACTTTTTGAAAACATATCAAACACACTCATATTGTCCTGATACATTAGAAAAATGATCCATAAGTCATTTTTCATGTGTAAGAATTAGCCACATGTCAATCCAACACATTGTGTATCCAGTATGACACAAAGTGAATATTTTTATTTAAAATTGAAAATTTATTTCAAAACACACATCCCATACTCATAAATGATAAAATGAACTCATATTATATTGGTACCTTAGGATAATTATCCATAAATCATTTTTAATCTTTAATAATCTACCACATGTCAATCTTCTATACTGAGTTGCTGATATGACTCAAATTGTTATTTTTTATTTAGCATTCACATTTTAGTTTGAAATACATATGACATACTCAATATTGATCAGCCTATTTTATATTTTCTTGATCCTTTAGTAAAATTATCCCTAAGTCATTTGTGATAAGTTGGAATTAGCTGCATGTCAATATGACACATTGTGTGACCGATATGACTAAAAGTGTGTGTTATCTATTTAAAAATAAATATTTAGTTAAAATCATATTCCACTCACTAGAAACCAAAAAACACACTCCTTGAGATATTCATCACTATATGGGTTTAAGATTATAAATCCCACTACAACTTCCTCATCTTCAACCTTATCCATAAAAACCTACTATGGGCGGTGTAAAACCACAATTTTGTTTTGAAAAAAAATATGTTTTGTCTAGAATTCCCCAAACTTGTACTACTATTATAGAGTCTTGGAATCTTAAAATATGGGATTATTGATGTGATTGAAATTAGAGGATTGGGTGGATCCTACTACAACAAAAAATATGGAATTTTAGTTTTGTGAGTACTTAATTGTTTAATTTTATGTGTGTTTTGTGTCCCATTAAATCATTGGTTTTGTATTTTTTGTAATAACATTACAATTTAAATAAATAAAATCTATTTTCCACTGAATTTTTTTTCTTTGATCACCTTCAGTGACTCAAATCTGCTTCCACATTTGTGTATGTAGCTGAAAAATCCAACATTAGTGGTAACAATGGGTTGGAAGGTGATTTTGTGTCTGTGATCCATGGAAAATATTAACGAAGATCAGTTATAGTAGGGGAGGGAGTAAAAAGATGAATAGTTAAGACTGTTCAGAGGGATTCAAAATCCCAGGTGTGAGACTTTTTCTTCCCATTATTTTTCTTTCTTTTTTATTTCTAAAAAATTTGGTTAAAATATTTTATTTTTACATCCAAAATTCACCCTCTTTTTTTAACTCATTTCCTTTTTTTATTCTCTCTCAAATTTAAAATGTTTTCCCTTTTGTGTCTTCAAAATTTTCTATTTCCTTAAAATAAAAGTTTTCCCCTTGGAAATAGACTCCATGACACCCTCTACAAATTTTCCATATATACCAATTCATTTTTTTCCATCCATGTATTCATCTACAACCACATATCACTCTATTTAAAAATATTTATTATAAAACCATATTTTAATTGGTCCCAATTCTACAACTCTCCTCGTTCTCACTCTGATTTAACAAAGTTGAAAAATTATTTCTACCACCAACCATCTTCAAATCATCATTTCTACATAGAAGGATTTCAATTTAATAAACCTCAATGGAAAATGGTACTTTCCAAGTATTGATTCTAAAAATGAAAAAGAATTATTATGAGAATCAGTGTATCCAAATTTGAGAACTTATTGGCAGCCACATGTTATGGATATCATAAATATTGGATACACCAAGTCAAAACCCAAAGAACCAGAGGAAACATCTATAAGTGATTAAAATAAAATCTTTTGGCAGAATGGTAGTGAGACTATAAGGTCAAATCCATCAACTATTTATTCCTTGAGGAAGTCAAACTATAGATAATTGTTTCATCTAAACCATTAATGTAGATATGTTAAAATCTTCCAAATTCCTTCAAATGTGCTGATAAAGGGATGTGAATAAGAATTCAATTTCTACAAGGTGAATTAATAAAACTATTTATGAAATATCTTTATACCATTATCAAGTATCATACTCATGTAATGGCTGTGGTAAACCAACTGTGAATAAATGGAGAAATATTGATGACATTTATGGTTTTAGATTTTTTTTTAATTCTTAGATACAAATTTTTATTAGAAATTTGTTTCCTTAGAAAAACAAAATCCATAGAGACAATTTATGTTGAATTTTTATTGGGATCTATATAAGACAAAGACTTCAAAGTGAATCACTAAAGTGTCACAAATAGAGTGAATAATTCATTGTAATCAAAATTGTATCTCAATAACTCTGGAAAGGTGGAAGGTGTACATTTTAAAGAGTTTAAGGAAGAGTATTATGTGGAAAATAATCTGATCTATGAATAGGGGTATGTGGTGGAAGAATCCCAAATCAAGGAGGTCATGAATATCAAAATTTTACTCTATGAGAACAAGGATATGGAAGAAGGGGAGTATTCAATAATTGAAATCCAATTGAAAAGATAATTTTCTAGTGCTTTAATTTTCACAAATATAGAAATTATATAAATGAATGCTGGAGTAAGAAACCTATTGAGAATGACCCCAGAGAGGCATATATTTCCAAAGTGGGATATATTTTTGGAGAGTCTCTTATATTGATAGCACAAAAATTGATTTAAAAACAATTTATGTGGTATCTTGACAATGGATTATGAAACCAAATGAAATCCACAAACACTTGTTTATGAACCTAGATGATAGGGTTCTAGGAGAAATTGTATTTTATAATATCTCTATAAGATCTATCCAATGAAGAGGAGATATTTTGATCCCAAAAAAATGATGGAAATTTTGAGTTTATCTCATAAGTATACTATATACCTAACATAAAGATAAAAATCATGAGACTCAAGAAATTGGTGGAAAAAGGATTTCACGTAAGCCTAAAAAATAACCAAATAGTGATTTCAATGATAAAGTATGGATGGTCAAAAAAGTATTTGTGATGAATAAAAACATATTTCTTCTTATGGTCCACCCCAATATACCATGTTGTTTGAAAAAGGTACTTGATGATAAATATTAGATATGAAATCTGATTTTCAGACACTTAATATTTTAAATATTAATATTTTTAGGAGGAAAGAATTTAGTGAATCAGATTCCTATAATTAGATAGCTAAATCAAATATGTGTAATATGTGTTCTAAAATAATAATATATAAATATATTTACAACGAAGAAAAATTGGAAAGATGATGCGCTACTCAACTTTGTCCACACTGGTGTGTGTGTTCCATGAATTCCAAAATAAAATCAATAAATGAGGTACTTTATTATATTTATTGGTGACAATAGTAAGGAAAAATGGATATAAATTCTTGAGATAAATTTAGATGTGTTTGAAATCATCAAATCATTCAAGGAACTGGTGGAAAATCAATGCAACCATTATATACATGCATTATGGTTTCATAGAGGTGGGGAGTACACTTCTTATGTTTTTTAATAGTGCCTCAAGATAGATTTAATTAAACACTAACTGATGTTGTCTTCCACACCTTGACTCAGTGGAGTAGAAAATAAAAATAAAAAATACAACCATTCTCAAAATGGTATGAAAAAAGTTAAAAGACAAAGGAGTGCTGGAGACTTTGTGGGATGGAGAAGATCTTTGTGAATTGTATTTACTCAACATATTCCAAAGAAAAAAAATATATCAATGAAAATGAATGAAGAAATGAGTACTGATAATACAAGTATTATCCATCACAGAGTTTTTGGTTCCATTTTCTTTGTCAGGACCCAAAAGAAAGAATAAAAAAGCTCAAGGAGAAAGTTGTGACGTGTGTCATTATGGTATATGAAGATTGAGAAATGATATATCTCTTAAATAATACCATTAAAAATAGGATTTTATTTAGTTGAGATGTTATATTTAAAGAGAAAGAGTCTAAGAAATTTAATTAGGATGAGGATTCTAGAGTTATGAAACTCAGATTAGAGGACGTAGAAAGCATTTAAGAAGTAGCATTGAAGAAATGAGGATTTGAAAAATGAATGACACCATAACTATATACTCCTACATAAGAAGACGCTAAATTATAAAATTTTAATATAAATTAGAATTTTTTTAATCCCTACCGATATATATGAGAGAATAGATCCAATATAGAAGTATGTAAATTTATATTTTCTCTTGGAAACAACTGGTCCAGTTAGATTTAAAAAAACTAAATCTGATGAAATATTGATGAAAGTGAAAGGTGATGAAATCCATTCCATAGATTCAACCAAAGGATTCATGTAAAAGGAAGTAATTGACTATGAATGATTATTTTAAACCATTGATTATCCACCTTTATATGTTAAGAAAGATAACACAAATTCCGAGATCATGTGGAAAGGAAGTTTAAGGGGTGATGTTGGAAAAAATATACTTGTTTTTTTTCTGGATTAATTCAACCATATACTTTTATAATGGTATCTTAAAGACTTTAAATATGGATGTCTTAATGTGTTTGACAATGGATGCTTTGGAGGAACCAACTGCAAGAAATCTGTGGGCATATATTTTTTGTCTATTTTCATCATTTGAGTTATGTTTATTTGAATCTATATAAATATAGTCTATATTATTTATTTTAAGATACTTACACTTTGATGAAATAAAATATAGTTTCCACTAATTTTTTTATAATCATCTATAGTGATATTCATATGATTAAGAGCTTGTGTTTGTTACTACAAAATCCACCTTGACAAATATGGTGTTCCTAGAGGAGGAAGAGGCATAGAATGAGAAAATCCATGAAAGAAATATAGAACTAGAATCCCACCATGTATGGTACTGAACCAAGTTGTGCAATGAAAAATATCTTCTCGAGGTGGGGAGGAGTATGTGTACAAATATGTGGGGTGATCGGAGGACATCAAGGTGTGAATCCTTGGTATTGAAGGGGAATTCATCAGAGGTGTATGAGATGGAGTGGCATATGGTGATGGTGGATTTGATGATGTGGTACCCTGAAAGAGCCCCAAGAGGGATGAATTCCATCTATATATCGAGGCTACTAGGTAGGAATAGGGAATCCAATGAGATACACATGTTTGTGAAAGACATGAATAAGCCCATATAAGATCGATTTTTGAGAAACTTCTCATGTGATGGGCACCTGACGAAGTAAGAAAGGCTACTGAGACACATTACCATAACCAACCAGAAGGCTCTATCTAGAAAACCCTTTTTCCCAACATAGGTATTTTCTTGTGTGTTGATTAATATTAAATTTTAACTCTACCAGATGAGTATAAAAAGTGTAAATTTTGTTAGATAGATATCATAACATATACTCGACATAGTGGTGAACCATAATTCCACTGGACAAGAGTAAAGGCTATTAAACATCATCTATCAATGCTTTATTTAGTGCTAAAAAAGCTAATAAAAATAACTCTAAATAATTTAATTTCTATATACATATTTGTATGTTTTTAAATGTGATATATATATATATATTAATTTATATTAATTTATAATTATATACATAAACATAAATAAATATATATATATATTTAATTGAAAAAATAAAATTTTAGATATTTAAATGATTTAAAATTACAAAATGAACTTTTATTTAGAATTTTAATAATTTTATAATTAATTTTTTATTATTATATTAATATAAGTACTATTTTTTTTAATTTAATCAATTATTAATTTATATTTAGTTATTTTTGTATGTATAAATATAAAAAATATTTATACATTTAAATAAATAGGAATATTTTTAATTATAATTAAAAATTTAAAAACAATTTATAATTATTTATATTATTTACATACAATAAATAAAATATGCACCTATATATAATTAATTAGTAACAATAATATACATCTATATATTATAAATTGTAAATATATTTAAATATAATTATAAAAAATTTAAATTTAATTTTTAAATCTTTATAATTAACGATATACTGTGAAAAAAATAAATACATAATATTATTATGTATACAGTTATTCATTTGTATAAAAAAAATACTATTTTTAATTATAATTATAATAGTCACTAATATATTTATTATTAAAACATTTATTATAATATTAATACATTTATCATCATATTAATAAATATTTTAATAAATTTAAAATATTTTATGTTAGTTATTCATTCGTAATATTTTTTTTTAATTATTCAATATTATTATAAAGTAATTTTGTATTTTTGATAATATATTATAATATTAATATATATTTTAATACTTTTTTTCATAATATTAATTAATTTATTTATTCAAATATTATTTATTCATTTTTAATTACTACTTTATTAAAAATATTTTTTATTTTATTTTTATTTTTTATATTATTTAATTCTTATTTTAATATTTTTTCATTTCTAATTTATGTATTTAATATTATTTAGTCATTTTTTATACTATTATTGTACTTAGTAGGGGGATGATTTCTCCCAACTCTTAACTTTTGAACCTATATTGTTAGTAGAGACATATGTACTTTGAAATTGTTTAAGAATAGAAGCAACCTACTTCCAAAGACCCCTATTTTCACAAGCTTAAGAAGAATCTCCTTTATCATAAACTAAATTGGTGAAGTATTCTATTATCTTTCTTAACTCACATTGTGTTGTAATATACCTTGATTTTGATTCTGGAAACTCTATATATTTTTCCATAAAAAAATATTTAAGAATATTTACCATCATTTAATATTCATCCAAATTATGCCTATTCAATTTAAATTACTCAATAAATGTAGTTTCCACCATATTGAGATTCTCATCCCCAGCTGATGTTCCTTCACAAACTTTCAATTTCCTTCCAAGCACTTCAACTTTTATTTTCATAGATATAATCACATTAATTATTATCTACCCTTTTTTATTATCTCACCTTTCTAAACATTTATCTCCTTAAATTCCATTTTTAACATATTCATTTCCTTATTGAGTCATGTAATTTGATTAAGGGAGTCTTCCAAATTTTATTTAAAAAAACACCCATGTTATGAACACTCTTCACCATCATCATCACAATCTAATGAATCACTTATTCTTATTACATGAGCTGATAAGTTGACACAAAAATCAAATTTATTAGTGGATAAAGAATCTTCCCGATCTCTTCTACACAATAAGCATTTATTCTTCTTTCTAGGAAACATTTTCATATATTTTTTACGCTTTTTTCTGAGACTTATTATTTTCTTTATTTTACCCAGAGATATAATTATTATTCTTAGGAAAATTTCCATCCAAATGACCTTTATCAACTCAATTCAAAGATTTTAGAGACTTTTTATCGTTTCACTTCCAGTTTCACTTTTTTTATCTTTTATAAATAATGGTAATTATTTTATTACAGTCATCGTCTTCTTCCTCTCCCTCTAAAAAACTTGATTATTCTTCAGTTTATTTATTTATTTTTAATTTCCTTTTATCAATTCTTAAAAAATTATCGCTTCCTTTTTCTTATTCTTAAAGATCATTATTTTCCTCATTTTTATATTCCATAAAAATATTCTGAAGTTTATTTATAGATAAATCTTCTTGATCTTTAAGAGATGACACCAAAGCATCAAATCTATTGGGAAAATTTCTCATTACTTTCATAAAAATAATATAATCTTCCATCTTCTCATCAAAACCTATGATATTTCTAACAATATCATTGACTCTTGTAAATTATTTATCAATACTTTCTTTATCAACCATCTTTATATCTTTAAACCTACTCCTCTATATTTGTAAAATAGTTTCCTTGGAATTTTCATTTCCTTCATTTCCTCTTCTCATCTTATCCTATATATGTTTAACTACTAGAAATCCCACAATATTTATAAAAACATTCTCTTTGAGATACATTAATATTAAATTCTTATCTTCATTTCAATTTCCAAATTTATATTATCTTCAACTATCATAGGAACCTAATTACAAGGAGAAAATACCACTATTTTAGAATCTCCAACTTCATGTCCAATCGATGGATGATATGGTAACATACCATTATTACAACTGTGATAAAATATACCCCCAAATATAGTAACACCCCTTTGGTTCAATATATTTATATTATCTATCCCCATTAGGTAGTTGGATGTCACATAGGGAACCTACTTTGGTATAAATTGAAGATCCTTTGATCATGTAGCATCACTAAGCGGGAGAGGTGGGGACCAAATTATTACTTTTCATTTATAGGAATGTTTCATAAAATTTTATGGAAACATTTCCCAACCTATAAAACTTTTTAGATTTATGATCCACTCAAATATAAATTTTAACCTCACCTTTCAAATAAAATAAATTTACAGTTATATCAACACAAAATATTTAAAAGTTTTTTTACAAGATCTAATCCTTTCCATGTTGGATATCCCACCAATCATTGATTCTTTTACTGACATTTTTTAGAATACAAAGTCACAGGTGTAAATTGGTTCTACCACTAATTAATCATTCCTATATGTAACCCTAATTCTACCACCAATAATTATCTCTTATGCTATAGCTAGTTATACACCCCAACTATACTAACCATATCCATATTCTTCACAATAGGTTATACCCCCATCCAAATTTCTTTTTTCGCAATTGGTTTTACACCCTAGATATAATAAATTTCTTATTCTCTTCTAATACAATATAGGAAGAAATTTTATTTCTCCACAAGAATGATGGATCAGATTTTCTTATGTATAAAATTTAGTATCATCCACAAATTTCTTAAGGGGTTTTTGGCATCAAAACATTCCAATGATCTTAGGAATACCAGGATATGATCAATCTCAAAATTTCAATAACTTTTCTAGAAAAATACTTATCATCATCCATCTGATTGACCTCCATACAGTATTCCCATCCTTTGATGGTTATCTGTCTAATGGGTCTCCATACATTCCTTTTAAACTCTCTATGATTTAATCGGGATCTCTCTATTAAAATCACTATCTTCTAATGTTCTTGTTATTATGATTCTATATTTGATAAATAAATCCCTATTTAATGAAGCTTATTTAACTAGGTAAGAAATATTATAGACATATATCACACTTATTCCTACTCATTTTATGATTCTCTTTCCGATGAAACTTATGCTTCATATGATGAATGTTGGCCCTATAGAAAATTCTTCAACAATATAGGATCAATGGTTAGATTCTCAAGGAACAAGTCCTTCAACACCTCTAATCATTCATTTGAATAAATAATGTACCTATTTTTATATTTTTAACACCCACTTTATATATTCAATCTTCCCTAGGAAAGTGTGGGAACTCAAATATATTTTCATACCCTTCTCAAAGTTGAATTTTATTTTTTTTCTCATTTTAATTTCACATGAACACAAATCTAACAATCTAGATCATTCAAGATGTTAACAAATATCCTTTAACTTACTCAAATTATCTAAATAAAAAAATGTCGAACATTTTACCTATCATCATCATTATTAAGGACTTTTCGTACTCTTTGTAAAGATCATTGTAACTCTTCTTCCCAATAAAAAAACTACAACTTCATCCATTTGATGGACTCAAAACCTTTAATAATATGGTTATACTTTGTTATTTTACAATTTTTTAGAAAAACTTATCCTGATAAGATAAATATATCATTATCCAATGACATATCACATCTCTGTTTGGTGTATCTTCATACTGCACTCCAACTAGTGCAACAAAAATACATTTTGAACTTTATAGAACCTCTTATTTATCCATCTAATTGACATCACTAATCTCCATCTACTAAATATATCCAGTTTTTTTCCAACAAAACATTCACCATTACAACCTTAGAATGATGAATTGGTAATCTATAATCTAATCATTACAACTCACCAGGTACATCTTCATAGGATTATATTTCCAATGACATTTTGTACCTAAACCCAATGTTAGTTCTTTTGATGAAACTTTGACATGTCTGTCTGATGGGTGTTTTACCTCTGAAACATCATTGATTTACTCATCTGGTGTCCTACTCAGATTTCCTCTATCTGATAGAGTTGATAAGCTAACATCAATCCAATAAGGTTTTCTAGTTATAACATCATAGATCACTCTCCAAACGCCCACAATGAAACCCTTGTTACTAAGACTATATACATATCAGTATGATCAAATTTTCAAGGCACCCTTTATCAAATCATCCTATATATTATTAAGAAAAAATTAGAATCCAAACATCATACAACCATAACATCATCTTCATGACTCATATTTCCACTTCTTTAACTTTAGTACATATCCCCTTGTTCACTATTCTCTTAATACAAATGTTTGAAAACTCTTCCTCTATTATAATCAACTATATGATGTTAGGAACTTTGAGGAACCATATACCATATTTAAAATTTATATGGAAACTTTTTTATCCTTCATATAGAAATTATCATAACACTAAAATGGAAGGTTTCTTACGTGTATTCTCTCAAATTTCTCCAAAAATATTAATTAACTTTATCTGTGAAAACATATTGATATATTGATAGAAAATACAACCAAACTCACTTCGGAACAAAATATTTTTATCAGATATTTATAGGGATCATTTTTCACAATTTAGATAGGCATATATATTACAAGGGGTAAATATGTTTTAATAATGAACGATGAATGTCAACATATTTATCTTATATTACTATCATGATTCATTCATACTCACCTTGTGTTATACTGACCCATGAGTAAAATATCCTAATATAGTAACATCAGAAAACACATGCATCACCCAATAAAAAATAACATCAAAACTTCAGCAATGAACATCACGAAAAATAATGCCACCCCTGGGAACCTTGGTTCCCCCCCACATAGGTTAGCTACTCTCATAACTGAGCTCATTACCAAGCCCTGAAACATCATAGTCTCTTTTATACCTTCCCTAAATAATAAAAAATAAAAAAAATACATGATCCTTGATACCAATTTGTAATGTACCAAACATGGTTCCCCCTCACGTGACTGATATGGGTAGTTATGTGACCTCAAGTGTTCCTCCATATTCCCTATAGGATACCTACATATAGAAAGGGTGTAAAGAACATCATGGTGAGACTATAACATCTGTAAAAGATTATAAATAAAAAAACAAGATAAATAAATCACAACATAAACTCAATAATTTTACAGATGAATACAAAAAATATAAATAAAACATATCATGTCACATAATGGGTTAAACTAAATTTCATGTTGAAAGTCATACATGTAAACAACTAAAGAAGACTTCATAATAAAGTCACCAATACCCTAGTTCAAACCACATGCCTGATCTCATCTCCATGATCAAATACCATCCAGAAAAGAAAACAATTAAGTATAATTCCTCATGCCCCTTTCCAAACCGATATTAAAAACATTTTCTTGGTTACCAAATGATGGAATAAACAAAGTGTGAGTAAAACTCAGTAGGTCAAAACACATGGTGTCTAATAAGAATAGTATGAATAAATATTTATTTAAAGAATATTATAAACATGGGAATTAAATGATAAATTAATATTCAACTTCAACAAATCCTTTTAACCCTCATGTTTTAAGTTGATACCTACAGTCAGTCAAACCCGGTTTAGTATGATGCAGGATATCTGTATCCAGAGGAATATTCTCCTTCTTAGGATGAATAAAAAATAAACCTTATAATGCATCCAACTATAATTATAGTGGTGGATTCTCTTTATTTGTTTGAATCACCCATATAATGTCATATAAAAAACATCTCACCCTCAATCATCAAGTAATCAAGAAAAAATGGGATCTATTTGAATTCTCATGCTAGATCCACTTAAGTGTTCCCAGGGTTTGAGAATATACTAAGGGAAAAAGAAACTATTTCATACTGGACTCTATGATAATTCTCATGATAGAACCACTTATTTGTTCATTTAGTGAAATACCATTCCAAGGGAACAATTATTTTAGAAACTAGTGCTATTTTCCATGCCAGGGACACTTACATGATGGAAGGACATCAGAATCTATGTGACATACCATTCTAGAACTAATTTAATAGTTTAAAATTAAATCTAAAAAATATCCAATTAATTCATTATATCAAACAATCCAAACATGTGATTATACCCATATTTGTTAATTATGAAAATTACCTATTATTAACCATTTAGTTCCATTATTCTAAGTTACCAATTATCACATTAATGGTAATAATTCAATTTCACATATAAATTAAGACCAATTTGAATTATCAATCCATTATATCCATATTACATCATGATATCATTCCAATTTAATTTTAATTTTAATCAATCACTTTTAATCCAAGTGATTAATAATAAGGACAATTTCTATAATTCATAAGTTATGAAAAATCACAATTTATACCATTCCATAAACAAGTTTGAATCCAACTAAGGGATCAATATTCTCACTTTCTATATTCCAATAGAGGGTAAAGGTTTGTTACACATCTCAAGGGGTCACATGCCTTGGTCTCAATGCCAAAAAACCTAAAGTGAAACGAGGGAGGTCTAAGAAAATGGGTATATCAATTTTTATGGGTTACCAATTAGAATAGAGTGTGCACACAACATGTCAATGTGATCAAAGTTTTCTCTCAAACTAGATAAACAAAAAAACATTTATGGAGTTATTTTATCATACTCAACTCAACAACGAAGATGAAGATTAATGTCCTGGCCTAGGATCCCCTTAAATGGTGCCTGAGCTGGTGGATCACATGACCTCAAGGGAACTTCCCTATATTCCAAGGGTTTTTTATTAGCAATGAGAGTCCAAATTGGTATGGTGGGGAGTCTATAACCTCTTATCATATTGGTACATTGGTGACAATAATAACCATAAATTGAAAAATCATCATATATATGACTGAATAGTAGGAATAAGTACTATAAAAAATAACATAAGATAAACATCCCAATAACAGTAATAACCAAAATCTATAAGCTAGTAAATATATAAAATGATTTAATATCATGATGATATAAAAAATGGGATACAACGGTCCTAGAGTATAAATATATACAATATGCTAAGAAATATAAAAAGAACAAAATAAAACTCCTTTGGAATCACAAGAATAGGCTCGGTCCACTTATCCCATGCTCCAATTCTATAAGAAAACCAGGTCAAGCATATGATACTAGTCATGTACCTTTATCCCTACCTACATCCATAAGGTCTGTCTGAGCACCAATATGTAGCCCAAGTAGGGTGTGAGAATAAACTTAGTAGGTCACCACCAAGGGTGTATAAAATAATCCATTTAGTGTGTGTATAACATAGAAATGAGTAGGTATAAAATATTTTAAAAGATGATGGAAAATAATACTTGTGTCTCAGGTTTATATTGGACTCCTAGTAGATAGTACCAGCTTCGACATAGGGATAAATAAGTCTGACCTCAGTTACCAGGTATATCCATTATAAACCATCATATATAATATGTATATATTTATATACGCTATATATGTAAGGATATATATAGGCATATAAATGTATACTAGGATCTAGCTAGACCTAGGGCGTAACTCATCCATGCATGCATAGTCTAATGAAATATAATCTTGAGTAATGAGAGTAGTCCTGAATCTTATATGAATGAGAGAGTTCAAGCTATTCACATGAGATAGTGGGGTGAGTCATCATACCTAACACCTAATGCAAGGTAATGTAGAACTTCATGCCCATTTTATAAGTAAAATTAAATGGTGTGAGATTCCATGTCCATCACCTAATGCAGGGGAGTGTGAAATGGAATGATCAACAAGTCCCTTAATCATTGTCCAATAACCAATATCCATTTTCTAATAATAATAATAATGAATAATTTCCCCTTAACCATTTATATTAATCTAACCTATCTAACCATCTGCGTAAAAAATTTGTATAAATCATAGTTATCAATATAGAACTCATGGTGTAGACTATCCACCCACTTCCATTTAATTAAATTAAAACATTTAATTTATATGGAAAGAAAAATCCAATTTAAGGGCATCCAAACCACTTATGGGATGGTTGTTCAATAAAACATTAACATTAATGATGGAAATTAATTCAATACACCTAAAGGGGTGGAAAAAAATGAGGTGTACATCCTCTAACAATTAGACAAGTCTCAAAGGGAGTATCATAACATGATTATTTTAATTTAAAAACAGGAATGAAATTTTATGGAAATGCATGGAAATATATGGATTGTGGCCCAAATAATAAATTCAATAAAATAATTATTTTTCTGGGAAAATTACTAGAACACCTACCATAGGCCCGTGGACAACCCATCATCTGGTATCGACTTCATGTTTAAATTAGAATGTATGTAATCAAAAAAATAGACAAATTTCTTAAAAATAGGCATATGAGCTTGAACCAAAATTTTGTAGAATATGAGAAGATAAACTAAGAAAGGAAGTAATAGGATTATATATCTTATTTTTGTATATCCAACGCATCTGATGACAATGGAAACCAAGATCATATGATAGAGATATCATAATCCCTAACAATGGGGAAGGGAGATCTTCCAACATGAGAGGGAGTGGTGGAGTTTCTATTCGATGGAGGAAGAGAAAAAGGGTGGTGATTGGTTATAAAATTTTAAAAAAATATTAAATTACCCTTCATTAAAGGGTATCATGGGTTGGATGCATGATTTTATAAACCATGTGCTGATCATGTTACCTACACTGCCAAAGTAACCTCCCTCACACAGGCTAGGAACGTGGTTTGTATAACTATGCGTAGCCCATGTGAAATGGATCTTTCATCTATTTGAGACAAATATCAAGTTCATACAGACTAGGCCATATTTTTAATTCAAACTATGTTTCCACCTTCTTTTCACCGAGCACCTCGCATGGTTGAGTCACATGGTCAACACTAACCATTCCCTTATAGTGTAGATTAGTCTATCTCTCCAATTTCTGGAGATCCATGCCCTTAGAAATGCCTTAACACTTCTGAGACCTTCTTTAGTCCACAGGGAACACTCACTAAGATAAAAAGAATTTAAATCGTAAAATCAGTGATATGTACCTTCATGAATATCTGAGTCGTTACAACCTGTCCTCCTTAAAGAAACTCATCCCAAGTTGGCGTTCTGAGGGTATTATCGAATCATTTGAGAAAAAATCTAGCCACTGAGCATGTACATCAGCTTCTTGATCCTAGGTCTAATATTATACTTAGTCCTTCTTCCATAGCTACTATACTTAAGGAAAATACCTACCTTATAGATTAGTCACACTTCGATCCATGATACACATTGGTTACTCCTCAAAAGAATCATTCACATCTAACAAAACCTCCTTAGGATGTAAAATTTGTGTCGGGTCTAGATAATACTAACTAAGTTGGGACTCATGAAAGACTTCATGAATAGAAAAATAACTTTAAATAAGTGTTATATGATAATCCACTAGTCCAATTCACTATAATATCTCAAAAGATCTGATGAATCTAGGAGCTAGCTTACCCTATCTCCAGATCCCTCACTAGCCCAACCTGGGTTAAACTTACAAGAAAACCTAGTCCCCAATCTCAAACTAAAGAGGTCATCAGTATTGGTTGGCATATGAATTATGAAAGGATTAAACTATCAACATGTACTTATTTATTAGATGTACCTTCTCAGAAGTCTCATGAATGAGATGTGGTCTACGAAATGTTGCCTCCTTCAACATAGAGGTGATCGACATGGCCTACCATAAAATGCCTTATAAGGATCCATTTGGATGGAATCCTAAAATCTATTATTATTAGTGAACTCAACTATGGTTATGTGTTTCTCCAAAGAAACTAGAAAGTTAAGGACACATGAATGAAGAATTTCCTTTAACACCTTAATCATGCACTCTATCCATCCATCATTTTGAGGGTGATAGGCCATGTTCAGAAGGACCTGTGTAACCAAGGCCTTTTGCAACCACACCCAAATCTTCAGTTTGAATTGATAATCCCTATTAGATAAGATATAATGTGGAGATACATGAAGTCATAAAAACTCCCTAATGTATAACCTCCCTATATCATCTAATGAGAAGGAATCCCTAATATCTAGGAAAAGAGTGACCTTCATCAACCGATAAATGATGACCCAAACTATAACGTTTTGTGGAGGTTATCTAGTAAAACCTATCATGAAGTTCTGGGTGATACCATCCCATTTCCACATGGGAATGGAAAATGACTATAAAATTCCCACCATTCACTGATTTTTCACCTTCACTTGTTGATAGGTGGAACACTGAGTAATAAATCCAACTATATCCCATTTCAAACCGGACCACCAATACTAGCGATGTAAGTCTCGATACATCTTGGTGACACCAAGATGTAATTCCCATACCAAGGCATGAATTTCTTGCATCAAATCCTCTCTAATGTCAACTAGAACCCATACACACCCATATATTTTTAAGGTATCATCCTAATCCACAGTCCACCTAGATGATGAATCCCCATTTGAAACAATCTCCCTCAGACTTAACCCCCAGGATTGAAAATCTTCCTTGTCTTTACCTATTATAGAAGGTTTGTGGTCATTGCTAAATCCATTAGGACTATAAACACATGAATCTAAAGAACATAAACAAGCATTTTCTAGAATAATTCAATAAGATACCATTCACAACTAGCCTCTAGAACCGATTATGTATGAGTCTTCCAGCTCAGAGAATCAACTACTAAATTTCCCTTTCTAGGCATATAGGCAAGCTCAAAATCAATAGAATATAGGTATTCAACATATATTTTCTTCCTTAGATTAAAATCACAATGTGTAAAGATATAAATTATTTTTTTTATGATCAGTTAATACCACAAAATTATCTCAAAGAAAATAATTCTCCCAACAGAAAAAATCATGAAAAACAACTACTAGATTGAGATCATTTTTTGGGTAATTTTCCTCATGAGGCCTAAAATGATGAGACCCATATGGTATGACTCACTCTTCCTAATTCAAAGATAATTCTAGCCTGATACATAAGGTTTCAAAATTAACTTATAGATCCTACATGGATCTGGTAGAATCATGATCGGCGCTGAAGTCAACCTACCTTTCAATTCCCAAAAGGATCTTTTGCAAGCTTCAAACCATATGAATTTCTCACCCCACATATTCTATCTCATAAAAGTAATTTATATGAATATAAAATCCTAAATGAAGCATCTATAATACTCTTTTATCCCTAAGAAACTCTGTATATCAAAGATATTCTTGGGATGATCCAAGGATACTACATTTCTCACCTTTGTTAGGTCTACTGATACTCTTGTCTCTGAGATGATATAACTTAGGAAGTGGAATTTATTATTCCAAAAGTTGGATTTAGTGAGATTTGTGTAAATTTAGTTCTCTATAATTTCATTCAAAATGGTCTCAAGATTTTAATCTTGGTCATGTCGAGTGAAAGAACATACTAAGATTTTTTACACAAAGACTACCAGGAATGAATCTATATATGGGAGGAAAACTCGATTCATCAGATCGATGAAAATATCAACTGTGTTCATGAGACCAAAAGTTATTACTAAGTTCTAATAAAGGACACACCTACTCTAGAAAGTTTAATGAGGTATGTATAAATTCATGACATGATCTTGATGGTATCCTAAACTCAGATCAATCATTGAAAACACTCTCACTCCTCTGAGCTGATCAAAGAGGTAATCTATTCAATGTAGTGGGTACTAATTCTTAACTATAATTTGGTTCATCTGCCAATAATCCATGAAAATCCTAAGGGTACTATCCACCTTCTTGTAAAAAATACTAGAAAACCCCATGTATAGGTACTAGGTCAGATAAAACCATTAGATTCTAGGTCTTCCAACTACTTGTTAATCTATAGACAAACCATGGGTGCCATCCTATAAGGAATAATGGAAAGTAGTGGAACTATTGACACTAGATCAATGATTAATTCTACCTATCTCACTAGATATTTCCAAAAAATTTATCAACGAAGACATCACTGAAATGACCCAATATAGAAGGGAAATAGAAGGTTGTATTCCCTAACCATACATGAAGAGAAAATCCATATATTCTATCACTCTTCCCAGACTCCGATGCTCCGATCCATCTCATGATACATGAAAATTCCACTCTACCTTGTGAACATGTATACCTCCCTATCATGATGTAAAATACACCCATTGATGATAATAATAAACATGAAATTTATAGGTAATTAAATATCCCCTACTGAGGATTAAACGGAACCCTGTCATATCAAGGAAGAAAAGTTTATACATGAACATATAATCACATATCTCCAGGGGAAAATCCTTACATTTGTGAGAACTCATTGATCATATTCATAATGGGGAATCAAGTGTCATCACACCACATATGTACTCTATTTCAAGGCCTATCATCTCCATAATTTACAAAAATATAAAATATTGTGATACACCTATGTCAAATAATACAGACACTAATGTAGAGGCTACTAAAACAGTACCTTGAATAGTAAAAGGTCTGGTGATCTAGTCCTCTAAAACATGTCGCACTATATGAAACTGACCCATAATGGGATATTATGTTATAACCTAACTTCCCCAAGAAGACCCACTATACTAGAGCTATGGATCCTGAGTCTTGTTTCCTTTATCTCAACAACCACCACAACTTGATCAAGTGGTGGTGCTCTAGCTTCTTGGCCAATGACGTACTACTGGAAACCTTTATATTATGGAGTCGATGTAGACCATATCTCACTAGGGAAGGGTGGGAAGTCCTAAAAAACACTAAATATGTCCCATAATACTACAACCTCTACACTCAACTAGATATCTTATGCAATGTGGTTTCATGTGTCCAAAATTCCCACAGTAGGGATATATCATGAAACTATCAGTATGAGTAACCTGACTACCACTCCCCCACGAGAAATCTCAAATAAGTGTTTCTTTCCTTTAGAATAACTATAACTATGTCTAGGTGATGAACTACCTTGGATTATACCATGAACTTCCACTAAATTACACTTATTAATGAGGGACTAATTAACTACATCAAAAGTAATGGTCAACCCAAAAACATTAACCTATGATATAATGTTCTATACCATCCCATCCTCCAATTTCCTTGCATTTAAGATCTCATCACTAGTTAGAGTTAGTGAGAATTAGTATATAATGGGAAAACGGTCAGAATACTCCATTAAATACACATATCCCTACTGCAAGTTCATGAAATATCTAGCATGTTCATCTCCCAATGTATATGGAAAAAACTAATTATAGTGTACTATCTGGAATTCCCTCCAGGTCATATCCTGATTATGGTGTTATGAAGTAATGGTATCACACCATCTCTTGTAAGAAATATTTATCATATAGGTAGTGAACTAGAACCTCCTCTCTGGAGTCATGTTCATATTTTTGAATATAGCAAGAACGACGTCTATCGATGTCTCAGTAGCTTGAGGGCCATCGTCACCCAAAAAATGAGGGAAGATGCTATATTTTAATCTCTGTTATCTTTTCTTCCATGGTCAAGGAATTTCTAGTAGATCCTTTCATAGACTAAATCATATGAAAGAAACCCTCTCAAAAAATGGGGTCATTTCAAGAATTTGGAATAGCAGATGGTGTCGTAGGTGGCACTAAAGGAGGTAACATTGGCGGCTCAACACCCACCGACTTTGAGGAATAGTCGTCACTGCCTTCCTAGCATATGAATCAAGGAATTTATGATGGAATGATTCTATAATTATAATAAAATTCATTATAAAGGAATTTAGAAGTTAAAATATAGTAGATAAACGATTAGGGAAGGTAAAATTATTCCTATAGAAAAGGTCACACCTCTCTGCAAGCTCCAAAATCTTGGTCTAGGTGATAAGGTAAAACCATAACAGGCCATAAAAAACATTAGAGACACCCCCAAATACCCACTACTAAGGCCAGGTTTTGGTATAGGTCTCATATCACCCAACTAAGGTCTTGGTATATGGTATTTCAATTTCATGTTATAGAGGAAAACACCCTTTAATTTGAATGTGGCATCACCATTTAATAGTAACCATTTATTTTAAAAGTTATAAATCCATTTAATTTTTCACTCTTTTATATATATACATCATGGTCATGTTAAATGCGTTACCATTACAAATTAATAAAATCCATAGTCATTATAAATTGCAATTGGAACATCATGAAATTGAGACCTAGATTTTACATCTGATATCATGATGTAATAGTTCATAATTAAGGATTTTATTAAATAAGGTACAATCATGAATTTATATAATTAAATTATTTATAAATTAATATTTTAATTCAAGAAATCCAACCAAAAAATGTTTCAACCTATAGAACCCATGGTTCATATATCAAACATGGTATAAATAGGTTAATTAAGGTTCCATCATCAATATATGTTGCAAAAACCATTTAGATTGAATAAGAAACCTTTTTCACGAAAATTATTTTATTCATGAAAGAGATAGTATCATGTTTCAAATAAATATCATTGAATAAGACTATATGTAGAAAGCAATGCACACAGAAAGTAAACATGACATGAAAAAATTCAAGGAATATAAGTCCTAAGGTGCCTATTATGATGCATGAAAAACTATCTCCTTGCTGCATGGGCCAAGGTAAAATGAAATCTACAAAAAAAAAATCATATTGATAATAATAATAACATCACAAAACATGTATTTTACCCAATGGTGAAGTTAGTGAAACTATAATAATCACAAACCAAAACAACCATATCCCATCCTAGGTAATTTTGGTTTCCCCAATACGTTGGTTAGGTAATCCTCGGTACATGCTCATTACCAAATTCCATTACTTTCCTAGTATCCTGTCTAATACCCAAAAATTAATACAAAAGTAAAATAAAGCTCTGATTTCACTTTGTAACATATCAACATGGGAGCCACTAATAGAGTTCCCCAAGTTGATGGGTCACATAGTCTCAAGCATGCATCACCGTACACCAGAGGCTGCTAACTAGTAGTGAGGGATCAAGGTGGTATAATGAGGAGACTATTCCCTCATATCATAGTAGAACAATGGTGAAAATAATAATCATAAATAGGGGAAGTATCATATTACTAAACACACAATAGAAATCAGGGCAATAACCAATATCTGAAGATAAACAACCTGACAACATTCATAACCAAAATCCATAAACAGAGTCATATACATGATGATTTCATGTAATGATAATATAAAAAAAAGGGTATATAAGGGATATTGAGTATATAAAAATAAAATATTCTAAATAAAAATACAAAAATACAAAAATACATCTCCTCTAGCATCATGAGAATACTTTATATCCTCTACTCCCACGGTCTCATTCTATAATAAAATCAGACAGTGCATCTGAGACCAGATGATTTCCCTTGTCCCTACCTGTATCCATAAGGTATTTCTGGGTACCAATCAACGACTCAAATAGGCTGTCAGAATAATCCCATTAGGCCACCACCAACGGTGTCTAAAATAATCCTTTTAGTGTGTATATAACATTGCAGGGTGGAAGTATAATACATAATAAAATATTCTACTAGTATACTCATGTTCTTGTTGGACACCTGGGAGACTCTACCTACTTCTACATTGTCTATAATAAGTTTGATCTCAGTTACCTTTTACATAAATTATAAAAAATCCTATATAGTATTTATACATGCATATAAACTATATATGTAGTTAAATATATTGAAATATACATGGATAATAGGTGCTAGCTAGACCAAGGGCATAACTCATGCATCCATGTATAGTATAACGAGCTATAATATCCAGGAAAAGGAATAACCCTAAATCTCATATGAATGTGTGATGTCATGCTTATCACTCAAGATAGTGGGGTGAGAAGTAATACCCAACACTAGAAGAAAGGGAAAATAGAATGTCATGCCCATTATCCATGTAAAAAAATGGTGCGAGAAGTCATTTCCATTACCCAATGTAAGTGAGTGTGAAATTCTTTTTTCAAAAAATCCCTTAACCATTGTACAATAACCAATATCAATGGTCTAATCATAATAATCATGAGTCATTACCCGTTAAGATTTTATATTAACTTAACATAATCTAACCATGGGTGAAAAATTTATATAATTCATATATATAAATATAAAACTTATGGTGTGTCCTTACAAACCACTATAATTTAATTAAATCAACCCATTTAAAATAAAAATCAAGAAAAACCAAATTTAAGGTCATCCAAACCACTTAGAAGTTGGTTGGTCAATAAAACATTTGCATTAATGAGGGATATTAATTCAACATACTCATTGGGGTGTCAACCTACAAGGTAGACATCCTTAAAAAATTAGAGAAGTCCCAAATGGAGTATCATAACATGATTCATTTAATTTAAAAAGTGGAAATACATTTCAAGGAAATCATCTGAAATTTCTAGTGTACAATGTATTTCCCCAATCTAGAAGCCACATTAAAACTATACTCTGGGAGGATTGGCCACTGGGACTTAATTTCACATTCCCAAATAATAAAGGCTACCGACTAGTAGTGTGGGTTTGATGAGGTTATAGTGGGAAGAATATACCCTCAGGTAGTGATAATAATAATGTTCCATATATAATATAACAACATAAGAATAAATATCTCAATGGAAGAAAAAAAAAGAAGTAGTGGAAGCATAATAATCACGTATAAATAATAAACAATACCAATTGTACACTAAACAATCATGTTATAAAATGTTATACAAAATAATAGATAAGTTGGGTAGCCAATAATTGACCATAAGTACATACATATAATAAATCATGCTGATGAAAAAAAGGAAACTCTAACTGATGAAATAAACACCATTGTACAATTCCATCCATCCCATAAAAAGGTCTAAATCGATCACAATGGTCCAAGTCCAAAGTTTGAGGCCTTACCTTATTGTAGAGACATAATGTCTACATGCGTCCTGAGGGGCCTATGTAGGGTGTGATAAAAAATATCAATAGTATATCACCAATGTTTTCTTATCTATCATCCATAATTATGTTGGTGTTTTATAAATGTAAATAAAAGCTAAACCACACACATTTCATATTTAAACTACTTCCCGTGTGCTCGACATCTGTCATGCAGCATTACCTGCTTTTACCATCATCAATATAAGTGTCAAAAAACATTCCCCCTATTATATATATGGAATAAAACACATGAATACATATATATAACTACAATGGTGAGGATCCATGGCTCAATACCAATGAAATCTCGTGATGAGTAGTATAAAAGATGAACCCTTGGGTTCTACTTATACTCACGACACCCGTCACCACATGCCACTAACCATGTAGCCCGACATCCAAATAAAATGATCAGTAAATAAGTACCTGGTCCCTCATACCTCATATAAGAGGTCCTTTTCGTCGTGAATCCCAACATCCTAAGGCCCAAAGATATCTATTCTCTAATAAATAATAATCATCGGCTCAATATCTGACATCCTGAGGCACATTGATATCTATCCTCCCAAGTCCCAGCCCAATGGCCACAAGCATAGCGGTGAGCCTCACCCCCCAATTTATGGTCTCATAGCCATCAACTGATTTTACATCAGCATATTTGTAGCTTTCTATGATGATAACCCCCAAACATATCTTATGGAGAAAAACATCTCCTAAGACACATTGTTTATGATGGCCTCCATTCATAATGAGTTTTCAACACAACCTCAATATGAGTCCTATCGTGTGCACATGAATTCAATGACACATCAGATAAAAACAGGGACTGAAAATCACCCAAAATCCTAATCCATATAATCCAGTACCTTGATCCCCTATGAACATTTTACTAAATAAAGATGGTTAACACCATCTCATATTACATGGTCCTTGCCCTCATCCTAATGATTATGTCATCTCAATCCTCTGACCATGTCACATAAACCTATGATCATCATCGCCCTTTTATCTCGAGCCACTCCCAACCTGATAAACTACATCGCCTCAATCCAGGTGATCGACATCACCTCAATCATTGGTCCAAGCCCCTCACATTTACACATAACCAATCAATCAATATAACAATTTAATTAATTCAATTTATCCCCCCAACCTAAACATCCCAGGTTGGTCTAATCCCCTTACTCGGTTTGAACACCTGTAGTGTAGCTGGAGAATGCCTATAGGCATCTCATATCATCAATTTAATCAAATTAAATGAAAGCATCAATTTAGTAGGGGCTCGCTCGGTCGGATTACACGGTGTATATAGAACGCACCCCAAAACACTTATAAAAACACAAAGAAAGGTTAGTACTACCTAACTTATTATATTAGGTGCTCGATCATCTAATATTGGCCTATAACTCAAGATGAATCCGAAAAAAAATGACATTTTATATGGATTCCCTAAAAATAGTGTAAAAGTTTTCACATGTATTTAGCATTCCATGTGTCAATATAAATGATGAAATGAAGACAAAATATTAAAGGTCCTAACAAGATTAATCTATATCCTCTAACAGATCAAGGATTAGAGTCAGAAAAAATATGTTAGGCCATAGCCTATAGAGAAGATAAATAGGACCGCCCATGTTTTTCATGTGACTGAATGAGAGGAAAAGGATGGAGAATAATTGATAAAGGAGGAAGTGGAAAATTTATAATTTTCTCCAAATAAATGAGCCATACGGTTTGACTGCTTAGTTTTGCTAACCGTGTTCCAACCATGCAGTTCTTATTACCTAAGCACTGCACATGCATGGTCTAGGAATACAATTTATCAAACTATGAGAAACCCATGATGATGCCACTATAGGGATGGCCCCACCTACACATTTTTTAAAACCATGTCTAGTTTTACTATAGGGATGCACTGTGTTTCTTGGGAGGCCTCATGGTTTTTCCAAACCATGTTCCTCAGACAGTTCTTTCTCGAAACCGAGTTCACGGGTTTTGAAAACCCCAAATTTCACCCAAAACCCCGAGTCACTTGTCGAGCATTAAAAAACGTCTAAAAACAAGGCCTTGGGTCAGTAAAAATCTTTTAATTAGGATCTAAATATCAAAAGGATCATTGGTTTTACCATAAAACACATAAATTCAAAAGAGGCTAGGAAATTTGAACTGCTCAAAAACCTGGGATGTTACAGTCTTCCTCACCATAACATAGCTCGTCCCTATTCTATCAAGCATTACTTAGATGTGGTAAAAAACATATGAATCTCATTTAGAAAAAAACTAGTCTACCCTATTTATTAAGTTGTAGGTGAAACCCCTTTATGGTTCTATCCACATTAGGAGTTACCTACCTAGTCACTTCCCAAACCAAAACCCAAATATCTGATAGTCCCATAGACCATTACCAGACATTCTAGTCCTCCCCTAATGCATCAACATTATTGAACCTCATGAGGTTCTATGTTCGTAAATATTTAATATCTAAAACCCATCATATCCCACATCTCTTCATATTCCCATCTGTATTGGTTCCATAAATGACACTAACAATATCCCGCATCTCTTCAGATTCCCATAATAATCCCACATCACATATACATGTACATGCCCATCAAAATACCAATTCCTACAAACCTCATATAGAACCCACATAACATTGATGTCCAAATGCCTACACACCTCATATATATATATATAACATCATCATCGATGAAAACTTACTAACCAGTACATAGCTACTCCAAAAATATCATATATGCACCTCATGCACCAAAACTCGCCAAATCCAAAATAAAAGAAAAAACCAATCATTACAATCATAATGTTATACCTCTAAACATCATTGGATATCTGTCATTCTCTATACTTGGTATCTAAACTGTGTGGAGCTGGTCTGGAGCCTGACTACCTGAGGCCTGGCCTCCCTATGGAGATACACTAGCTACAAGTTACTGACTCTAATGCTAGGTCCCACTATCTCTTCCACAACCATCGCATAAAGCTAAATAATGGATACCATATCTTCGTACCACACTTGATCCTAACTCATATCCCTGATTCTAACATGGTCTCTAATTCCTTGCTATGTAAGAAGTATTTCTACATATCCTCTCTAAATGCCCGATCTGGCCACGTGCCCAACACTCCTTTTGAGGCCACTCGCACCAATTCCAAACATGTCCTAGATTCCCACACTAGAATCACACTACTAAAGACCCACTCCTTAGTGGGATACCTAAATCTCTGGATTTGAATCCCTACTGAGATTCCTCATGTTCTCACTTTTGTCTACCAGAATCATTGCTACTCATCTCCTATGACACCTTCACCAAGCTCATATAAAACCATTATGTCAAATTACCCTTAGATATCAGCATCTAGATGACTACCTCTGAAAAAGGAGTCATTCAAAAGTTTTTTACCTACTCCTTGATGACATTCCACAATCCATCCTCAAATCACATTACTTGAGTGATGTCGTCGCCCACCATTATAAGTGAAAATGGTACATTTTTATGAAGGTAGCTACATAGTCCATGAAAAATGTATCCCCTTGCAAGAAAGTCATGAAATCAAAAGCTCTGTTTTCCCTAAATATCTCCAAGAATAAGTGATCAAAGAACATGGACATGAAATCCTCTTAATCCTAACCCTCATGTCCGGAAGCCTATACATGTATGTCCCACCAATGCTTTTTCGATCCTCTGAGTATGTACGTCACTAACTTCGCCCTCCAGCCTAGGGGTGTCTCGAGCTAGTCAAAAATATTCTAGATTGAATCGATCCCATTTTTTAGTACCTATGGTTCACCCTGACACTGAAACAGTGGCATGTTCTAAGACTAGAACTCACGAGTCAGGGTGGCCATTGATGGATCAACTCCTTGAGCTCCCATGTCGATAAAATGTATAACTCAAACTAGGAACACCCTAATATTCTCATCTAATCATGGCCCAAATGCTGTAAACTACAACTGAAATTCTTATAATGGAGCATGTACCTATGGATAACGATAATCCCAACCCTCTTTTGCTTCATACTGACTGTCAGAGGCCCCATCCCATGCACACTCAGGTGACACCATATCACCAACCTCATAACACTCCACCAAAGCCCGTCTCGGTGGAATCAAACTAAATACCAATCACTATCATTAGACAACCATAATAGTATGTATATAAATATCAATGAGAGGGAAATTTGTAATAGTAATCTCAATATCACCACCCTTACACTCCCATATTGAACCATATCACACATCATTCAGCCTCAAGGCCCCTTACCCACCCATACTAGGTTCAGGTATTAGGTCCATTATTAGTCCTCATGTCCCCTTGACTTCCCACATCAGAGTCAGGCATCACATATAACCAAGCCTCATGTCCCCTTTCCAACCCATAACCTGTTCCAGCATCACATGCCATATATATCGAGTGTCTGGTGTATCTAAGTATAATTACACCAAAGAGGCTATATAGGAAAACATGATTTAGATTCTTCACTGATACATTAGAAAACATACCCTATATCATCATCCCTGCCTACCCTTATCAGGTTTAGGCCGATATATGACATGCATATTGAATACCATACAAATATCATTAGACCTACATGTCTTGGATTGTTGAGTATAATTACACTATTGATAGGGTAAGAAGGAAAACATTTTTTAGATTTTCTGACACTTTTAACAACCCGAACCCTATTAACACAATCCCGGTCCCCAATAACAATAAAAAACAAAACACATCATATGAGCCCAAGTGCCTATCATGATGTGTAATTAAACCTCTATTTCCACATTTAAACAATGTTCAAAAGCCACATAATAGATAAACATCACACCCAAGGGTTCCAATCGTGGTTGAAATCAAATCAACTATAATATAACATTGTAGATTATCTATTTCCAACACCTAGAAACTTGATTTTCCCCCATACATGTGGTTAAAGGCACTCAAACATCATCTCTTTTTCTAGTTTTGACTAAATCTTAGTCTTCAGTCAACCATATCTCAAGTAGTAAGAACAAAAATGAAAAAAACCGTTTGATATAATTTATAACTCACCTAATGTGGTTACCATTTTAATAGATATGTCTTATCATACTACAAGGAAACACCATCAAGAACATGCTCTGATACCATCTGTAGCACCCCAACCTAAATGCAACTTTAAAAAAGTGCTATGGGTTAGTTTTCCACTGGGACTTAGGCATAGAACCTTGTATTCCAAAGGTTGTTGACTAATAGTGAGGATTTTATAAGGTCATAGTGGGTAGAGTATACCCTCAAGCGATGAAAATAATATTTTTTCATTTATAATGTAGAAGCTCAAGAAGAAACATCTCACAGGAAGAAAAATAAAACTAGAAGAAGCATAATAATCAAGAAAAAATAATCAACAATACCATTTATAGACTAAAAACATGCTATAATATGTTATAAAAAATAATAGATATGATGGGTCACCCATGTCTGACCATAAGAATATACTTATAATAAAGCATGACAATGCAAAAAAGAAAACTCCATCTGATGCATGAACCACTATAGTAAATTGAAATCCATCCCATGAAAAAGTTCAAACTCAATCACTAAGGTCCAAATACTATGATTGATACCTTACCAAATCATTGAGACATAAAGTCCACATGAATCTCAAGGGGCTCATCTAGGGTGTGAGAATAAGAATCTGTAGTCCACCACCAACATGTGCTTGTCTTATATCCATAATTATGCAGGTGTATTATAAATATAAATAAAAGTTTAAGTACACACATTTAATATTTAAACCCCTTCCATTGTACTCAACATCTACAATGTACCATTAAATTCTTTATCCATCACTAGAACAAGTGTCAAAATACATGACCCCAATTATATATATGGAGTAATGCACATGTACGCATATATAAAATTGTAGTGGATAGGATCTCTAGATCAATGCCCAAGGAATTCCCTAATGAGTATCATAATGGGTGAACCCTTGGGTTCCACCTATAATCAAGACACCCTACACCACAAGCGAACAATCATGTATCCTGACATCTAAATGGAACACCCAGTCAATAATTAACTACTCCATCATACCTCAACTATGAATTCCCCATCGTCTCAAAGCCCAATGTCCCAAGGCACATTGATATATGTCATCCAATAAATAATCATTATATACTTAACAACTTTCATACATAGTAATGGTAATATCCATCCTCCCAAGTCCCAACCAAATGACATCAAGCATAACTACAAGCCTCAACCCCCAGCCAATGGTCTCATCACTGTCATCCGATGGTCCATCACCATATCTTTATATGGTTATAACCCCCAAACATTTCTGATGGTCAACAGTATCACATAAGTCAAATATTTTATAAGGTCCTTCATCTACAACAAGTGATCAATACCACCTTGATATGAGTCTTATCTATGGTAAAATGACTCCAGAGACATGTCGACCCACAAACGGCGAGTGGAAATCAACAAAACACCAAATCCACATCATTCAGAACCTCATCCCCCTATGAACATGTCATTAAATCATGATGGTCCACACCATCTCATATTATATGATCTTTTCCCTAATCCATATGACCTCATCTTCTCAATTAGATGACCATGTCACCTCAACCTATGATCATCATCAACATTGTTTCTAAGGCCATTCCCAACCTAAAAAACTAAGTCACCTCAATCCAGGTGATCGACATCACCTCAATATTGGGGATAATCCTATCATGTTCCCATCGAACCAAGCAATCAATATAAGAATTTAATTAATTCATGTTATACCCCTGACCTAAACTGATCAGGTTGGTACAAGTCCCTTACCCATATAGACCAATTTTATTGTATCAAGAGCATTCCCAAAGGCATCTTATAACACTAATTTAATAAAATTAAAATAAAACATTAATTTATTAGGGTCGTTATTAGTCAACTGACATATAATATATAGAACGCAGCACTAAAACACCCATTAAATTAGGGATTAATCAAGTAACCATCTATCTTAGTCTAGTAGGAATTTTATCATGGGATATCAACCACTAAATCGATCTAAATTAGATGAAAATAGTGTTTTAGATGAATTCCTTGAAAATATGGTAAAATAGATCACATGGATTTGGAATTATGTGTTGTGAGATAAATTAAGAAATGAAGCCAGGAGATTGAAGGTCTTACCAAGACGAATATATAGCCACCAAAATACCAAGTATCAGAGTTTGGATGAATAATTTAGGCCATGGAAAAGGTGGAAGATAAATGGGAGAGCCCCTACTATGCGCATGGGTGAATGAGAGGTGAAGGAGTAAGAAAAATAGATAAATGAGGTTGGTGGAATTTTTAATTTCTCCAAAATAAATGAGACACATGGTTTGGATTATGGTGTTCCAACCATGTGGTTCTCATTGCCAAAGTACCACACGCATAGAGTGTAGGTGAGTTGTTTACCAAACTATGTGTACCCTATGTAGATGCCACTTTCCAAGGAACCCACCTTTCATGGTTAGGCACACAGTTTTCCATACCCTGTTCACACTATGTGAGTCCCCTATAATAAAAAATATATAAATATTTCATATCCATGCACCCCCACCTACTTGGTTTTCCAAAACTTTTCTAGTTCTACTATAGGGATGAAAAGTCTCTCATGGGAGGCCGCACAGTTTTTCCAAACCACATTCCTTCATCTACAGTTTCACATAACTAAGTTTCCATTTTCTGATGGACCTAAAACTCACTCAGAAACCTGAAGAACTTGTCAACCCTAATCCCCCTAAAAAAGTACTTAGGTCAATCAAACTCTTAGAAATATTTTCTTAATATCAGAATAAAGGTTGCTCCAACCATGAAATACAACATTCAAAACATGCGAGGAAATTTGACCCACTCAAAAACTCTGGACAATGAATTAAAAAGAATAGAAAAATTCTATAAAACACCTAAAATTTTATTTAAATTACAATACTACCTTACTTAGTACATTCTATAGCCCCTCATCTAGTATCGGCTTTAGTTTTTAAGTATATTAGAAGAAATCATCAGAATAGTAAAATTCCATGAAAATAGGGCATATGAGATCACACGTAAATAGCGTATAATATGCGAAGATAAAATCTTAATTAATAGAATATTAATATAGATATTAATTTTATCTATCCAATTTATCTAATGAAGATAGAAACAAGTCATTAACCAAAGAGATAGAAAAATCTTTAACAATGGAGAAGGGAGATCTTCCAACGGGAGAGGGGGAGGTTATATCTGCTAGGGGAAAATAAATGGGGTTATAAGTTATAAAATTTTAAGGGAAAAGGTAAATTAACCTTCATTAATTGGTAAAATTGTTTGGCCAAATAGTTTTTCAAATCATGCACCAACAGTTCGCCCGTCACTGCCCAAGGAACCCCCTCACACGGGCTAGGTGCACGATTCTACTAACCATACACAGCTTGTGTTAAATGGCTCTATAATATATCTATCAAAAATCACATGACAGTATTTCCTAGGAATAGTTTTTAGTCAAATAGTGAGGCCACCTTTTTTGCACAGAGCACCATGCATAATTGAGACACATAGTTAGCACAAACTGTGTGTTAACCATGTGGCTGAATCTTTCTCTCCAATTTTTGGAGCTCTGGTTTCTGACCAAGTCCCAGAAACTCCAAAAACCATCCCTAAGAGATAGTGAAAACTCACTAGGATAAAACTAATAATTTAAACTAATAAAACAATGATTCACACCTTAGTGAAAAGTTGATTTTTTATAGAACAGATAGGCAATAGAGCATCAGATCTACAAGAAACACCTTGAATCCCTACATACTACAACAAGAACATGCTATCAAGCCTATATGAAAGGTATATAAGAGTAGAAGAAGTGGAATTCATAAATTCCATGACTAAATCACCCTTACTTGTTGTTTGGATGGAACTAAAGACTAAAGAACCAAGGAAATGAATTGGAGAAACCTAAAGATCCATAGAGAGTGCCTCTCCCCACATTTAGCTCATCAATGCCTTTACAACATCAGCTATAATCTTTTTTACTTCGCCTGGAATAGAGTATATGTGATAATATTCTGGTTGTTAGTACTTATCACTATATTATTCATGTATTTTTTTCATTTCTATTTCTATATTAGGTAATGGAGGGGGGAGTTTTCAAAATAATTCTGGTGACCCACCTTAAAACCCTCTGATGTCATCTATCAGTCTCAAAATCCCACATCCTCCACCATTTCAGTGTTATCTTTCCATCCCCATCAAAACACATAAGACGTTTTTTTATGTATGAGTGTCTTAATACACAGTGAACCATCATTTCCAAGACCCTCCTTATCACCCTTTTATTCTCCCTCATCCTTTTCTTTCTCCTCCTATGATCAACCTATTAGTAGTGATTCTTAAAATTTAAAGAACATGAAATATTTTTTCTGTTGACTAAGTCAAAATAAAAAAAAATGTTAATTTTTAAAAACCCAATGTTGTATGAACTATTATGTGGTGAATTTTTGAAAAATAGGGGAGAATCAAACCTTCTATAAGAGGGAGGAGGAAGGAAACAACATTAGAGGGGGCATTCCAAGACGTATCCACCGAGAGATAATTGGAATGGGGCTTCCATATTTTTGATAGCTTTTGAAAAGAGATGACTAAGATGATGGTGTGATACTGTCATAATTGAATTATCGATGATAGACTGTGAAGATATCCATGATAGAGATCCATGTATTGAAGGTATTATTGGTCGTGTTGATCAAGTTGCATGTCCTGATTGTGATGGTCATCAACAAAAAATATGGTATGTTAATGTGCGAGAGAAATATTCATGAGGATGTTTAGAGAAAAATATTTTAGGTACATTTTAAAATTCATTCAAATGATGTGTAAAATATATTTAGGTGGAAAATCTATTAGAGTGATTTTTTTTGTTTTATGATTGCTTCTACTATGATGTCAGTCTCCTCCCCAACAACTGGTATCAAAGGAGGTTCATTGGTCTGAACTGATAAAATCGAGATGTAGTGATGGATTCACATTTAGGAGTTTGTTAAGGATATGAGAAGATGAAACATATAATTAGTGTGATGAATCATGTAAATGTTGACATGGATTATCCAAGGGTTGAAGTTTCTTCATGGTTGATTATCAGAGAAATGGGGGAGGTGTATAAGTGTGTGGGATTCACACTGGTTTTTCTATGCCCCATCGTAATTCATGTTCAAGCATTACTTTAATTTTGTACTCACTGATTTATAGGGAAATTTTTAGGAGTTTCCCTAATTTTTTTAATCCTATATATTGGAGTGTTTTCCACATTAAAATACAAGTATCAATTTATTTTTACATATTTATTTTTTAGAAGCCATTTTAATTTGAGATTCCTACAATATTTTTTTTCACAATTCAGTTATTATCCAGAGACTGACTGACATCATTAAGGAAAAACTGGTATCAAAGGTGGTTATATTTTTTTATTGTTAACTAAATATGGGTTATTCACACTAAAAAATTTATGTGCACATAATTTTTTTAGAAAAATAAAAGGATTTACTCTAAAGAAGTAATGAGTAACAAATATTTTGGTTCGTGAAAAACTATGAAAGATCTAAAGAAACAATTATAAAAGTAACATAACATTTGTGATTCTAGTTGACAAGATATTAGAGAGTTAGATACAAGTATAATACATAGGTATTTAGTCGATTATACAATATGGGAGGTGATAATTATGATAGATCCAGAGAGGATATGGGTTAATCTTGAAAGAAGGTATAAATCTTAATCTATCACAAATCATTTATATCTAAAGAATAATTGTATAATTTGTGAATTTAAGAGAATGGAGATTTTTATAACCATTTGGATGAGCTCACCAAACTTCTAATGGAGCTATATTCAATAATGGTCAAGATCAATAATAAAGTTTACATGGAACCAATTGAAATAGAAGAACAAGAAAATGATTTTATTCTCATAGGCTCATTATCTAATTCATATGATAATCATATCACCACATTGATAGTTTGGAAATACACTCTAAAGTTGGATGATGTGATGTTATCATTGTTGATGAATAACACTTGACGAAATACCAATTATGGTGATTCTTCAAGTAATAATGGTATTCTGGCTATGAAAAATTGAAATGGTAATAATAGAGGTCAGTTGGAGTTAATAATAAAAGTAGTTTTTCCATTTTGTATATTCTCTTATCTACATATTTGAGTATCACCACCGCACACATATTGATTTCCAATTATTTTGTAAACAAAAATGATTCTTTTTATGAATATATTGAAACATACATTTACTAATACATTTTCATTTATCAAGAGGAAATTTTGGTAATTTAGAGGATTCTATTTTAAATTTCCTGAAAAATGTTTGTTGATAGTTACTTTAAGATATAGGAAAAATTTTAAAACATAAGTCATCATTCACGTATTGGAACATTTTAGTTAGTTTATATACATAATAATTATTCACTCATGTTTCAATTGTTTGAAAAAATTATTTCCATCCTATTTTGATAATCTATTTTGATTATGTATTGGTTATTATGATTGAAAATCATATTTTTATGATATTATAGGCATGTTAAGGTATGCATGTAGAATACTTCAATATATAGGTAGGTGAAGATGATGTTGCTGAAACAATAATTGGAGGTGTTTTTGATGGGTGAAGAAAAGAATTAATTTTCATGTCTTTGTACGACATTAATTTACAAGAATTTTTAATGTATTAAAGGGTGTTTGAACTCTATTATACATTGTAGTTTTGTATTTATTGAACATAAAAGGTGTGTTTAATATATCACATCTTCATGTTCAATATTATATCGTAATGTTTCTCTATTTCAATTATATGAAAAGATATTTGTAATGAATTAAAATGTGTTTATACTAAATTATAAATTAAATTTAGCATTTTATGCTCTAAACATTTCTTATTTATTTTGTAACACTCTATCCATTCATTGGTTTTTTAGTCAACTTGAGATGGAAAGTGATATAATTTTAGAGGAATGTTGATCTACCATCCAAATATTATACATATTTCTATAAATATTATATTATCCAGAATAATTTCAATACCATGTTCTTTATCGATGGAGTTAAATATATTTTTTAAAATATAATGTTTTTAATGAAATTATTTATCTCATGTACCATTTGTTATATTATTTTTGTATTCTGATCTTAAATATATCAACACACACAAGGAAAATAATTTTTTGGATTTCCTTCTTATTTTAAAATTATACTATAAAAAATTATTTTTTCCTTAATCTGATTATAAAAGTAGTTACGGTATCTAAATATTTTTCCAATAGTAATTCAATTTTCCTAAAATAATAGGACACTTTTCATAGTATTATTTATTTTGTGTATGAGTAGACATCACATCATACAGACATGTGGTGTGCTTAGAATGAACAAATTTACAATTTTCAAATGTTTTAAACCATTTTAAAACATCATTCAGGAAGTCAAAACTAACCGAACAACCTCTAAATGCAGTGAAATCATAAGACAACAACTCTATAGAAAATTATGAAATGGTTGTCTAAGAAGAACATCAATTTGATGTTTTATTTTCTCAAGATGTCCCAAAACACATATTTTCTTTTTGAAAATACTATAACCTATGATTAAATATAAGATCTATGAAAAAAACACAAAATGAGATGAAATCATAGGAGTAATATCCTAATATTATTTTTGATGTGTGTTGTAGATGAAATTGAAATTAAACCTATGGTGATTTCAAAACAACTGAATATGTAGTTTTTAAAGGATCAATTCCCTTTAAAAACATCTGTAAGTGGGTTAAATTGAAATAAACGACCTAGAATGATGTAATATTATAAAAAATTACCCAAATATATTTTTTGAAATGGTGGAGCAGAAATAACATCAATATGCGGTGTGGTTTTCTGAGAATGACTTGAAACACACATTTATTCATTTAAATCACAAAAAAACCATGAATTAATTGTTTGAACCCTAGTTAAAATCCTTGGAATGTTGTGAAATAATAGGAAAAATATATTACTTTTGTTTTTGATATATATTAGAATATGGTACTTCAATCGGATGGCTGGTATTCTTAGAATGATTGAATAAGTAGTTTTTAAAAGGTTTGACACCCTTTGAAAATGTGTTGGAGGCGTTAAAACCAACCAGATGTTATCTGAATTCCATAAAATCACAAGAAAACAACCATATAGTGAATTTTAAAATTATTGATTAGAAATAGAATTAATATGAGGTTTTTTTTCTCATGATGAACCGAAACATACATTTATTATTTTAAAACACAAAAACCTACATTTAATGATAAGAACTATAGAAAATGTGATTAAAATGATGTGAAATCATATGAAAATTATATTAACAATATTTTTAATGTGTAAAAGTATATTACATATTAATAAGACTTGTAGTGTTCTTAGAATGAAAAGGTATGTAGTTTTTAAAGGATTGAAGCCATTAAAAACATAATTTAGGTGGTAAAAAAAACTAAATGACCACCTAATGTTATAATATTATAATAAATAAACTGTATAGTGATTTTTGAAATACTAAAGTAGACTAAATGTAAATATGAGGTTTTGTTTTCTATGGATGACCCAAAACACACAGTTTTTTATTTTAAAAACCATGATGTGCATTTAACGGTCAGATCTAGAGAATGGACATGGAATGATTTGAAATCATAGGAAAGGTATCTCAGTATTAGTCATTATGTGTAAGATTAGATGGTAAATCAATTAGACTGATGGTCTACTCAGAATGAATGGATAAGTGGTTTATAAAGGTTTTAAACACATTGAAAACATGTATGAAGGGGTCAAAACAACCGAAAAACCTCTGAATGTAGTGAAATCATAGAAAAATAGTGGTAGAGATAATTTTTAATTGTTCAAAATTATAGAGTGTTAATTTAAGGTTCTATTCTCCTGAGATGATGTAAATAAAACATTTACAGTTTTTAAACACTAAAATGTGAAAGTAATGGTCAAATACATAGAAAACAAACTCAAACATATTTAAAATCAAAGGAAAACTGTCTCAGTATTATTTTTTATTTTTATGAGTTGAAGAAAAGTAAATCAGACAAGAGTTCTTCTAGGAACATCTAGATATGTTGTTTTTAAAGGTTTAATGTCCTTTAAAAAAGTGTGTCAGGGGGTTAAAAACAACCAAACGACATCTAAATGATGTGAAATAATTTGAAAAAAATCGAACTATGAATTTTCATATAGTGGAGATAAATAAACATCAATCTATGGTTTTTTTCCTAAGATGACCCAAAAAAGAATTTTATTATTTTAAAAAGTGAAAACATGTGTTTTATGGTCAGAACCACATAAAATACCTCATAATGAGAGGATTTAATATGAAAAACATATTAGTATTATTTTTTATGTTAATAATTAGATGAGACATCAATTTAACATGAAGTGTTCTTAGAAAAATAGAATATGTTGTTTTTAAATGTTTCAAACCCTTTATAAACCCGTGTTAGGGGGTCAAAACTAAAAAATCGATATCTAAATGTCATGAAAACATAGGTTAACAACTATAATGTGAATTTTGAAATAGTCAAGTAGTTATGAAATCAATATGAGTGTGGTTTTATTGAGATACATTAAAAGAATCTTTACTATTTTAAAACACTAAAACATGCATTTAACAGAAAAAATAGAAAAAAACCTCAAAATGAGATGAAATCATATAAAAAACATCTTAGTTTTATTTGTGATGTTTGTGAGTAGATGAAACATCAATTAGATGTTTTTTCAGTCCAAAATGACTAGATAATAAATTTTTTAAGGTTTGAACGAACATCTGAATGACCTATGAATGTCATGAAATTATACAAAAACAACCGAACAATAATTTTTCAAATGATGGACTAGTAAAAATTTTAATATGAGTTAACATTCTGATAGGATTATTGAAAACATAATTTTATTATTTTAAACACTAAATCATTTGTTTTACAGTAATATCCATAACAAACGATCTCAAAATTACATGAAATCATAATAAAATCCTAATAGAATTATTTTTGATGTGTAATAGTATAAATAATATCAATCGTATGTGTGGTATATCTGAAATGACACAATGAGAATGTTTTAAAGGATTGGATCCCTTTAAAAATATATGTCATTGAGTTAAAACCAACCGAATGACATCTAAATGATGTGAAATCATAGGAGAAAAATTCCTATAATGGTTTTAGAAATGGTCATGCAGATGGAACATCAATCTATGGTACTCGGGATGAACATAAACATACTTTTATTATTCTAAAACACTAAAACACTTTTTTAATGATCATAACCATAGAAAAAAACCTCATAATGATGTTAAATCATTAGAAAAATATATTAGTATTACTTTTTGTGTATGAGAATACAACACATAAACCATATTTTTGATTTTCTTGGAACAAGTGAATAAGGATTTTTAATGGTTTGACTCCCTTAAAAACATGCGTTTGGGGGTCAAAGAAAAACAAATGACCTTTCAATTCCATAAAATACTATGAAAAAAACAATAAACTGATTTTTAAAATGGTGTAGTAGAAGAAACATCATCCCAAGGTATTCTTTTCCTGAGATTAGAAAAACATAGTTGTAGGGTTTTAAAATAATAAAACATGAATTTAATGGTAAGATCCGTAGAAAACAACATTGGAATGACATGAAATCATAGTACAACCATATTAGTACTATTTTTATCTAATTTATTATATTTCATGTTAATTGTATGTGTGGGAAGATTAGGAAAAATGAATAAATAGTTTATAAAGGTTTGATGCCGCTAAAAAACACACATTAGTAGGGAAAAACCAATTGAACAACCTATGAATCTTATAAAATATTAGGGAAAAAACCATACAATGATATATGAAATGATAAAATAGAAGGATTGTGAATCCAAGGTTCCATTTTCCTCTGATTACTAAAACACACTTTCAATGTTTTAAAACACAAAAACATGCGTTTAATAGTCATATCCATACCAAACATCATCATAATTATGTAAAATCATTGTAAAATCATATTAGTACTTTTTATGAAGTGTATGAGAAGCCTTCACATCAATTAGATGTGTAATATGATTTGAATGATCGAGTAAGCTATTTTCAAAAGTTTTACTCCCTTTAAAAACATGTGATAGAGGGCCAAAACCAAACAAATGGATTTTGAATTACATGAAATCATAGGAAAAAACATACAATGATTTTGGAAATGGTTGAGTAGATAACATGAATATGAGCTTACATTTCAATGAGATAATTTGAAATTCATTTTTATTATATTAAAACATGAAAACAAGTGTTTAACGGTCAAATATATACCAAACATCCTCATAATGGCGTGAAATAATAATAAAATTATGTTAGTATTATTTTTGATGCGTACGACTAGAAAAAACATCAATTGGACATGTGGTCATCTTAGAAATATTAAATAAAAATTTTTTACGGTTTAACGCCCTTTATAAACATGCATCAGGGGTTCAAACCAACAAAAAGACCTATGAATATTGTGAAATCAATTGAAAAAAACTATACAATGAATTTTTAAATTGTGGTGTAGATGGGACATTATTCCCAGGTACCATTTAGATTGGATGAACAAAAAAGCATTATTGTTTATTTATATAACCAAAACATGTGTCTAATGGTAAGATCCATATAAAACAACATCAAAATATTTTGAAATTATTGGAAAAAAAATTTAGTAATATTTTTTATTTTTACCAGTAGACGACACATCAATCAGACATGCATTGTATATGGAATAACTAGATAAGAAAATTTTAAAGGTTTAAATCACTTTAAAAACATTCCCCAAGGGGTTCAAACCTAATGAATGACCTCTAGATGTAGTGAAATAAAAGGTAATTTTTTGAGTGTTTTTTTGAAATGGTTGAGTAGATAGAACATCAATATGAGGTTCCATTTTACTGGATGATCGAAAGCACCGTTTTTTATTATAAAACACTGAAACATGTTTATAATATTTGGATCCATATATAAATATCTCAAAATGAATTGAAATCATAGGAAAGCCATGTTAGTAATATTTTTTATTTTTATAAGTAGATGATCCATCAATCAGATGTGTGGTCATCCTTTAATGAATAAATAAATATATTTTAAAGGTTTGATAACCTTTAAGAACATGATCCATGAGGTCAAAACCAGCCGAAAAACCTCCAAATGCTTTAAAATTATAGGAATACAACAATGTAATGATTTTTTATATGATTGAATAGATATAATGAGAATACATGGACGCATTTCCCTAGGTTGACTGGAAAGAGTCTTTTATTATTTTTAAACATAGAAACACGCACTTAATAGCCATATCTCTAGAATATGGTATCTAAATGACATGAAATCATAAGAAAACCATCTTAGTATTATTTTTGTTGTGTCAAAGTGGTATAAATTTCAACAATATATGCAGTCTACCTGAAAAAACTAAATATTATGTTTTAAATGTTTGAAACCCTTTAAAAATGTGAGTCAAGGGGTTAAAACCAACTAAATGACCTCCAGATGATGTGAAATAAAATATCAAAAACTTATAGTGATTTGATAAATGAAGGAGTATAGGAAACATAAACACGAGGTTTCATTTTACCTGGATGACCAGAAACACACTTTTATTATTTTTAAACACCAAAATGTTCATTTAACTATCATATCCATTGAACATGACCTTAGAATGATGTTAAATCATAAGACAACCATTTTAGTGTTATTTGTGACAAGTAAGAGTAGAAAAAAATAAAATCAGATTGGTGGTGTGAATCGAATGGTTGAATAAACCATTTTTAAAGGTTTGACACCCCATAAAACTGTGTGTTAGGGTGTCAAAACCAGCCGAAAAACCTCCAAATTTAGGGAAATTAGATAACAAATACCATATAACGATTTATGGAATTGGTGGGTAGATAGAATGTTAATTGGAGACACAATTTACTCAATATGATAGGAATTTTTTTATTTTTATAAAACTATAAAACATGGGTTTAAAATTAAAATCCATAATAAATTGCCTTGGAATCACATGAATTTAAATAATACGCATATTAGTCTTTTGTGAAATGTGTTTGAGTAGAAGACATGCCAATTAGACATGTTGTGTACCCGAAATGACCAAATAATAAGTTTTTAAATGTTCAACTCACTTTAAAAACGTGCTTCAGGGGGTCAAAGATAACCAAATAACCTCTAAATATCATGAAACCAAACCAAAACAACCATATAGTAATTTTTGAAGCAGTGGAGTAATCAGAATGTCACTATAAGGTGTTGTTTACACAATATGACAAAAAATAAACTTTTATTTTTTAAATAACACCAAAACATGTGATTAACAATAATATCCATATATTGTCACCTCAAAATGTTTTGAAATAATAATTCAATCATCTATGTATTATTTTTGATGTGTATAAGTATATGACATGTCAATCCGACATGCGGTATTCTCAAAATTATTGCATAAACATTTTTAAAGGGTTGACACCTTTTAAAACATGTTTTATGGGATCAAATCCATCAAAACCCTCCAAATAATATGAAATCATAGGACAAAAACCAAATTTATTTTTCTAAAATGCTTGATTATATAGAATGTGAATATGTGGTTCTATTTTACCAATAGGACAAGAAATAAACTTTTATTGTTTTGAAACTTGAAACATGTGTTTTATGGTCAAATCCAAATAAAATGGGCTTGGAATGATGTGAATTCATAGAAAAAAATTTCATAGTATTTTTATGACATGTGTGAGTAGAGAAAACATTAATCAAACATGTGGTTTAATCAAAATGATTGAATATTCAATTTTTAAAATTTTGATTCCCTTTAAAAACACACATAATGGGGTAAAAACGAACTAAACAACCTACAATCTTTTTGAAATTAGACTAAAATAACTATACAATTATATTTGAAATGGTGGTTCTGATGGGATATCAATTCAGGTTTATATTTTCATGGGATGAATGAAATTGTTTTATTGTTTTATAACAAAAAACATGTTCTTTATAGTCAAATCCATAGATTATGACCATAGAATGATGTGAAATCACCAAAAAAATAATATTAGTATTATTTTTGATCTATATGAGAAGGTGACATGTCAATTATAAATGTGGTGTGTGAGGAATGATTGAAAAATCTATTTGTAAAGGTTTAACACCCTTTCAAAATATGCATCAGGGTGTCAAAACCGACTGAATGACCCCTGAATGCAGTGAAATAGTAGGAAAACGATTGTAAAGTGATTTTTGAAATGGTCATATAAAAAAATAAAAATATGAGTTGTTTTTCTGGAGATGGCTAGAAGCAAAAGTTTTTTGTTTTAAGACCCAAAAACCTATTTTAATGGTCATATCAATAGTGAATGGTCTCATAATTATGTGAAATCATTGGAAACAAATATTAGTATTATTTATGACGTATATGAGAATACGTCAAATCAATCATATGTGTGTATTTCCCAAAATAATAGAATAAATGTCCTCAGAATGTAATTAAATCATCAAAAATAATTGTATAATTATTTTAAAATGGTCAAGTAGACAAAAAATCAATTTGAGGTGTCATTTTTCTAATATGACTGTAAAATATCTTTTATTATTTTATAAAACTAATACATATTTTCAATATTCAGATCTGTAGAAAAAAGAACTCAAAATAATTTGAAATAAAAATTAAACTATCTTCAAATTATTTTTGATGATTTCAAGTAGGTGATATGTCAATCGAACATGATGTCTTCAAAAAAAAATAGTTGATTTAATTGAATGACACACTTTAAAAACATTCATCTGGGGTTTAAAACCAACTGAAAGACCTCCAAATTCAATTAAATCCATAAAAAACTGTACAATGATTTGTTGAATGATAGTGTAAATATAATATCAATATGAGGTTCTATTTTCCTGAGATGACTGAAAACACATTTTTTATTGTTTTAAAGCACCAAAACATGAATTTAGAATCCATATCCTTATAAAAAATCTTATAATGGCATAAATTCATAGTACAATCATCTTATTATTATTTTTTATATGTAAAAATATATAAGACAACAAAAAAACAAGTGGTATGGTTGAAACAACTGAATAAATAGTTATTGAAGGTTTAACACCCTTTAAAAACATGTATGAAGGGTTAAAACTGACCATACATCGTTTGAATACCATTAA
Organism: Viscum album; assembly: GCA_963277665.1. Classification (NCBI taxonomy): domain Eukaryota; kingdom Viridiplantae; phylum Streptophyta; class Magnoliopsida; order Santalales; family Viscaceae; genus Viscum; species Viscum album. Next base: position 382,188,184 of record OY728138.1, read on the forward strand.
ATCATTGGAAAAAAAATGTTTAATGATTATTTGAATGATCAAGAATAAAGAATGACAATCAGACCTACCATTTTTCTAGGATAACTGAAAATAGACATTAATTTTTTTAAATATGAAAACATGTTTTTAACGATCAGATCCATAGAAAACAACCACAGAATGAAAATATATCATAGAAAACCATCTTAGTATAATTTTTTTACATGTAATAGTAAATATAATTTCAATTAGATGTGTATTCTAACTATTACTAATTAATATGTTTTTATGGAACCCTTTAAGAACACGCGACAAGGGGTAAAAATAACCAAATGAATCCAAAATTTCATGAAATCAGAGAAAAATAATCGTAATGTGATTTATTAAATTGTGGATAATATAGAATTTCAATATGAGTTTTTTTTTCCAAATATCATTTTAAATTCAATTTTATTATTTTAAAAGGCCAAAACATGTGTTTAATAGTCATATCCATTGAAAAAAACATCAGAGTGACGTGAAATCATAAGAAAACTACATTAATATTATTTTTAATGTGTAAGAGTAGAAAAAACATAAATAAAATGTGTAGTATACATGGAATGTCCAAATAAGTTGTTTTGAAAGGTTTCATTCCCTTTAAAATTGTGTGTTCATGGTCAATACCAATGGAACAAATTTAAAATTCCATGAAATCATAGAAAAATAAACTATACATATATTTTTAAATAGTTAAGTAGGTAGTACAATAGTCTAAGTTACTGTTTTCCCAGGATGACTAGAAAATCACATTTATTATTTAAAAAACTAAAACATGATTTTAATGGTCATGTCCATAGTCACTACTACAAAACCGGGTTTCCACAACACCACCTTTTAATAGTGCTAAAAAAACGCTGGTAAAGGGGGTGCCTTTATCAGTGCTAAAAAATGTGCCGATAAAGGGTAATTTTAACACTGTTAAAAAAATAACTGTAAAAAGTGGCCCTTTATCACCTATTTTTTTAGCGTTGATAAAGGTAACCCCTTTATCGTTGCTTTTTTTAGTAGCATTGATAAAGGGGGGCTTTATCAGTGATTTTTTCCTTAGCGCTGATAAAGGGTATATTTCAAAAAAAAATTATATTTTATAAAAAATAATATATTGATATATAAATATATAAGTATATTTATATTGATATAAATATAATATATATTCTTTAAATATGTTTTAGATAAAAATAAATAAACATTTCCCCTTAATATATAAGATATGTTGTGAAAATGGATTATAAAATATCTTAAAAAACTATTAATTAATAATTTAATAATTATCATTGAATAATAACCATTTAATAATAATTTAAAGATATGAGAAATCAAAAAATTAAGAAAAGATCTAAAATAAGTTGAAAACGTAACTCAAACTTCAAACGACCATAAATTTTTATCAGGTTCTCCCTTTGAGCTCTACAACATATTAAATCGTTTCCTACAATGAGATCTATAGGGTAGTGACCCAAGGAAACCCTTTGTCACATTTATCGAGGCCAAAAATGGCCAAAAAGGCCTCCAAAATTGATTTTTCATTCTCGATACCCAATTTTTTTAACATTCGATGGAATTTCAGCATCATTTCAGGGGGGTGGGGGTATTTTTGACCTTTTTCACTGGCGATTGAATTTATTATAGGGGGTTACATTTATATTGATATCATTGCTTTTAAATTTTATCAATATTTACCAATTAATGTTCTTTATAATCAATTATATAACAATATATACATATGTTTTATATATTCACCCATAAAACTTTAATTTTATAAATAAATAATTCAAAATATTTACATATAAAGTATATTTCTCAATATATAAGGCTTATATAAATAAAAAATTAATATACATTTTATTTGAAATACAAATATATTTATATTTATATACCTATATGATGTGTGTGTGTGTGTGTATTTGTGTGCTTCTATATTGAAAAACTGATATATATTATCAATATATTCTAAACATATGTATGTACATATTAATAAATAAAATTTGTAAATATATACAAATTTTTATAATTATACTTATAGATAAACATATAATATATATCTATGTGTGTGTGTGTAAGTTGTATATATGTATTTATTTATTTATAAACACACACAAAAAAACATATTTTATAAATTTATTTAAAACAGATCTTATAAATATATATTAATACAAAAATAAATATACGGATAAAAAATATAAATATATATATAAATAAATAGATATAAATATATATTAATATTTGGATAAATAAATAAATAAATAAATATAACTATATATATACATATTAATATACAAATATATATATATATATATATTAATATACAAATATATATATATATATATATTAATATAAATATATATATGTTAACAAAAATATATATTAAATATAACTCTATATATATATATATATATGTATATTATTAAATTGAGGGAAATGAAATATGGTGGAGTGGTAAAGGCTTAAGTTCTCAGACAAGAGGTCTTGGGTTCGAATCTTGGGGGAGGCAGGTCGCGCATGTGGGTGGAATTGCTGCAAGCACTGTTAAAGGCAGTGGGGTGGCGGATGGGGTGTTTGGGCTAGGTGGGGGTGGCTGGGGCATGTAGGCTAGGGGTGGGGGTGCTGTTAAAAGGGGCTTCAAGCACTGTTTAAGCCCCTCCCCAATATAAAGAATATATTTTTATTGTTTTTTTATGTTTTTTAACTTTTATCAGTGCTTTTAAAAAAGTGATGATAAAAGGGGTCCTTTAACAGTGCTAAAAAACATTGAAAAAGGACCCATTTATCAGTTATTTTTTAGCACTGATAAAGGACTTCTTTTATCATTTCTTTTTTAGCATTGATAAAAGGGGCCTTTATCATCACTTTTTTTAACGTTATTAAAGGGGACCCCCTTTATCTTCACCTCGATTATTAGTGCTTTCTTGGAGCTATAAATGTGCTTTTATAACATTGATAAAGGCCATATTTGCAGTAGTTAGTGAATGGTCTCGTAATGACATGAAATCCTAGGGAAACCATATTACTATGTATTTATGATGTTACGATCATAGGACATATCAATCTAACATGTAGTCTTACCAAAAAGATTGAATAAGAAGTTTAAAGTTAAAAAAGATTAAAAAAATATTAATATATTAAAAAAAATGACCTCAGATAGTTGACCTATGTTTTAATTAAAATATTCTAATGAATTTCAATTATTGGTTTTTTGGGTTTTTTATTACACTAATTATTTTAATATTTTTTCATATTAAATTTTATTCCGTGATGGGTGCAGAACTTGGAAGGTGATTGAAAAATATATTTATGATCATGTGATTTTTCTTACAATTTAGATATTTATTGATTTTTTGAATTATGTTTTTTTTAATTTTCATTTGATATTTTTTAAAAAAAAATCAAATATATAGAGGCTTTCATATAGTGGTCACAATAGGCAATAATGACATTCCAAAAGCATCTTTGTTTATGAAGTTACTGGGTGACCATCATAGGCCTTTAAAAATGAAATTTGGTGATAGTTAGAGGTGTTTTTTATACTGGTGATATGAGTTGGAATAGGAACATACACTACACTATGATCAGTGGGAGGATTTGTTCTAAGAGACACATACTCTATTGGAATATAAAACTAAAATGTTTTCTTACATTTATAAAGACCGGTGAGATATAATTCAATAAAAATAACGAATCTTATAAATAAACAATAAATTAGAAACTTCTATGATTAAAAATAATGTATGAATTTAGTAATGGAATCCATGTAACGAAATTTAGGGGAACCATAATTTGTATGTTTCTAGACTTTATATTATTGGTTAGTATTCAATAGAAACTATGTATGGGAGGTAGTGGTTGGTATAAATAAATCATAATCGATTATTAAAAAGTGTTTATAAAACATATTTTGTGATAAAACCATTACTTAAATCATCATGATATAATATATTTCAAATCTACTTGTCATAGTTGAAATCAATGATAATTTTATTCTGTGGTTGGCTAACAAGGAAATCCTCATTAATAGAGGTTCTATGAAACCTATATATATTAAATAACAAAAAAATGGTGAGTTAAACTAATTAATTACAAATATATTTAAAAAAATTACATAACAAGTTATGGATAGAAGCATGGGATGTGATTATAAAATAGTAATTTGTAATATGGAATTTCCTTGTGTCTACTAAGGGTTTGTGGGGAAACTATTGTTTTCCATGACATATATATTGATAATATATGAAAACACATAGTAGATATTAATGGTTTTTTAACTCTAAAGAAATAAAATTTTCCAAGGATGACATAAAATAGAAACCTAGTTCAAGAGAACTTGTTATAATATATATATTTCGACCATGTATTGAAAATGTAGAATATAATAATTCAAAAAAAACTTTTTCATAAGTTTCATGGTGTAAAATATCTTCATTATAACATGTCTAGGAACATAAATATATTATGAATAAAATTTCACAATAGTATGTGATAATAATTGATCTAATATTCCATGATAAATACTAAGGTTTGATATTACTTATTCATGTTTGATGAAGTGAAAATATCAATCAAGAATAATGGAACAACACAATCTTGTAGATAGAACTGTCCAACAATTCTTGAAAAAGTATATTTGGATGATTTCTTAGTATAAGGATAAATGGGAATATCATTTAGTATTGATTGATATATTCATTAGTCTTGATTGATAAGATAATATTCAATAAAAACTCATTACATCATATAGTTTTTGCAACTATATTGAATGAGTACATTATGATGTTTGATATAACTTATGAATCTCATTATTAATGATTTATTCATTTTTGGGTTACACAAAAATATTTGGTGTATTATTATTTTATGATATTTTTTGAAAATGGTATTATCCAATATGTCAGACTTATGAAAATGGAATAAAATATATTCTTAAGTATATTACTACTTGATATATTTTCTAAATGTAGTGAGGTCATAGTTATAGAATTATAATAGATACATGTTGTAATACCAATCCTATCCATGGATACATGGTAGGATCAAAATCTATTTCCATACTAAAAAGAGGATGTTTTAATACGTGATAACTAAATAGTAGTTAAAAGTTTTCTCTAGTGAAATTATGAGTATATTAGAATTAGTTACCTAGTTACAACTAATTTAGAATACTTATATATTCAAATATGTGAATATTAATAATTATCTTATCAAATAATCTATATTGTTATTCATAACATTAATGTGATAATGTCATATGAGTATTTATCACACTAAGAGGTTATAACAGTTCCCCGCTATGATGAAAACCTTGGAATGCTGTGATAAATTCTTAAACATATGTTTTATAGATAGATTACATAAAATGATTGGATACAAATGATACGTACTCTTAGGGATATGTAGAACACAATACATTAATACATTGTCTTATGAATTTTTTCCTCCATAATCTATATGAGAGGAGGTGATGAGAACATACCCTTCAGTAGGAAATGTACATGTTTGTGTGTCCTTGGATACTCTGGTATGAGTACATGTTTAATGATCCTTATACATTAAGATGATTATTAATGTATTTAATTATTTTCATACAATGATATATTTCCATAAATCATCATTCCATATGTTTATGGTTAAGTTACATATATTGGGTGTATTATGTGTGATATGTTGTTAATGAAGAATTCAAAGAAAGATTTGTCCCTTCCATCTTCATGGAAGATTATATCTCAAAATTTTCATTAAAATGAAACTATCAGAGTAAAATTCCATGTCCATAATGTTTGGAAGGGTATATTTTAGGGAGTCAAAGAAATATGTATCAAAATATAGGTTGATGATACAAGTATGTAACAGTTTATGAGATATCAATATAGAGAGATAATATTACACATTGAGCATTCATATGTGGTTTTCAACATTACAGCTTTAAATTATTCTTCTTAGATGTATTTATCTATTTTTAAATACTATTATTAGATATTTTCAAGATCAACTAATTCCACATATGAATAATCATAGAGGTTCACACACTTAGTGTTTCTATTGATCCCAATTAAATTATATATAAATTTAATTACTGTAATAGAAATTATTCTCTAGTCCATGGAATAATATTTCTTTAGGATTTATTGATCATAAATATTAATTCACTATATTTATGTGTGAGTTGGATATTATAATAAATATTCATTTATTTATCAAATAAGTAATATTTATTATTTAAGATTTAATGAATACCGAGGAAAGATATAGACCACATTAATTGGTCTAGTGGGAATGATATATTTTATATCATTTAAATAAAAAATTATATTTACTTAAGGAATGATATTTATTTTAAGTTTCAGACATGAACAGGTCTAAATAATAATAATATTATTATTATTATTATTATATGTGAGATTCTATAAGGATCATAGGAATAATTAAAGGCCTATTACATATTATTAATTCTCTAATCAAGATTTATAAATTCATGATTATATCATTTCCTAAGAATATATGTTATTGTGTAAAACACATCTTCACTGGAGATTATCTATATCAAAGAGAGAAAATTTTCTATTATTTTATCTGTAATCATGTGTAGTAATCATCGTCCTCTCTCTATAGTGCTAATATAATAAGAAATAATCCATTCATTCTCAAAGGATTGTTTGGAGATCAATGGAAGAAAAAAAAATTGACATCCCTGAAATAGAACCCAAAGCACCACCATATACTCTTCTAGACCAAAGTAGTTCATGTGGATCACCTCTAGAGAAATTATAATTTGGATCCTCTCAACACAATTACGGTATAAACTAAATGAGGTTTAAATGATATACATCTTCATTAAATAAGGTTCTCAAGACTGAGCTAATTCTTAATTTAATTATATTATAAATTTAACATGAAATATCCTCTCTCATGATTCTCATGATCCTTTTAATTTCCATCAAATATACTCATTTTTTATGACCTTTATTATCATGTACATTTTGGCTTATTTATTTAATCTTACAATAGTCAAGTTGGGACTAACTTAAATAGGCTTGAACCCCTAACACTGAATATGATGCCATTAGTGGTGTATGAGATAGAGTGGGACATGGTAATGGTGGATCTGCACACAGGGTACCATAGAGGAGATCTAGTAAGGATGAAAATGATCTAAAGGGTGGGGCTACTGGGTAGGAACCGGGAATACGTGGAGATGCATAAGGGTTTGAAAAGCAAGGTGGAATGATTGATAAACTTGGCCTATAAATGATGTTTTATGGGTTGCACATAAGGGGTAAAAAAGGGCATGGTAGAATAGTTTTTGGGAATGGGTAGCAGTGTGCAGTGGACACCAGCGAGAAATGTAAAATCCAAATATTAAATAACTTTTTTGATGTGTTGTAATGATGCCATATTTTTGTTTTGATCTCCAAGGGGTGATATTTTTTCATGGATTATTGTTAGGGAAAAGGAGGAGGTGTATGTGTTTGCAGGATTCAGACATATTTTTCAATTCCCCCATTATAATTCATTTTCTGGCAATAATTTAATTTTGTACTAACAAATTTATAGTGAATTTTTGGATCATCCCTCGTTTTTTAATCCTATGTATTGGTGGGTTTTTCATGTTAAGATATTCATATGAATTAATTTCCATATATTTATTTTTAGCTTCCCCTTTCATTAAATATTACCACAATTATCTTCCTTCTGAACAACTGGTATCAAAGGATGTTATATTGTTTATTTTTGATTCGAAATGGGTGATTCACACTAACAAATTGATTTTAACGTTGAATTTTTTTAACAAACAAAATTACTTTACTTCATAGATGAAATGAATATAAAATAGTTTGGTTCGTGAGGAAACGATGAAAGATATTTGAAAAAAATGATAGAAGTAATAAACATTAGCGATGGTGACTTGAAATATATGGGAGTGTTAGAAACAAGCACAATATAGATATAGTTGTTTGATAATACTCTATGGGTGGTGATAAATTTGATAGATCCCGAGGAGATATATGAAAACAATGAAAGAAAGTATAAATCAAAATCCTTAAGAAATAATTTATATCTAAAAAATAAATGTATCATTTGAAAATGTCAGAGAATGAAGATTTAGGTAAACATTTGGATGAGTTCACAAATCTTCTAATAGAGTTGTATTTTGTGGTGGTCAAGATCGATTAGAAAGTTAACATGAAACCAATTGAAATAGAAGAATAAGAAAAATATTTTCTTCACATGGGATTATTTTCTGATTCATATGATAATCTCATCACCATATTGATGTTCAGAAAAGACACTCTAATGTTGGATGATTTTATTTTATCATTGTAGATGAATGAGACTCAATGAAAGACCAATTATGGAAATTCTTTAGGTAATAGTGTTAATCTGGATATGAAAAATGGAAATGGTAATTAGAGAGTTCAGTTGGAGTCAAGAATACAAGTAGTTTTCCAATTTTGTAGGTTCTCTTGTCTACATACTTGAGTATCACCACCAGAAACCTACTAATTTCCATTTATTTTTTTAAACAACGATGATTATTTTTAAGAATATATTGGCACATATATCTTATAATTTCTTTTCATTTATCAAGATGAAATTTTTCTAATTAAGAGGCTAATATTTAAAATTTCTAGAATAATTTTTTTGAGAGTTTCATTAAAATATAAGAAAATTTGTAAAAAATAGTCATTGGTAACATATTGGAACCTTTTATTCAGTTTTTGTACATATTAATTATTCATTCGTGTTTATATTGTCTGTCCAAATGATTTCCCTCTTTTTTTGGTAGTCTATTTTGAATATGAATTTGTCATTTTGATCAAAGATCATACTTTTATGATATTATTTAGATGTTAAAGTATGTGTGTAGACTAATTTAATATATAGGAAGGTAAATATGATGTTAGTGAAATAATCAATAGAGTTGTTTTTGATGGGCGATGAAAAAAATTAATTTGAATGTGTTTGTACCACATTGATTCAAAAATGTTTTTTATGTATTAAAGGGTGTTTGAACTCAATTATATGTTGTAGTTTAGTATTAATTTAACATCAAAGCTGTGTTTACTATATCACATCTTCATGTTCTATATTATATCTTATCATCTCTCTATTTGAATTATATGAAAAGGTTTTTGTAATGAATTAACATGTTTTTATGCTTAATTATAAATTAAATCTACCATTTGATGCTCCAAATGTTTCTTATTTAGTTTGTAACACTATATCCATTAATAGATTGTTTATGAAACTTGGTAAGGGTATTGAACTAATATCAGAGGAATGTTGATCTACCATCCAAATACTTTGCATATTTCAATATGTATTATACATCATTCATAATTTCAGTAGCATGTTCTTCATCGATGGAGTTAAATATATTTTTTACATCTTTTTTTTAAATGAAATTATTTATATCATGTACCATTTGTTAGGGTGTATTGTGTTTCTAATAATAAGTCCGTAAACAAACATAAGGATGCTAATTTGGTGGATTTCCCTTTTATTTTAACATTATACTAGAAAAGGGTTTTTTTGTTAATCAAATTATAAAAATAGTTATTGTATTTAAATATTATTACAATAGTAATTGGGATTCTCTCTGGTATGTTATCTTTAATTTTCTTTAAATCACGAGACAATTGTAATAGTATTATTTGTGATGTGTACGAGTAGATTCCACATCACATGGACAAGCAGTGTGCTTGGAATGAAAATTTTTTCTATTTGAAGGTTTTAAACCATTGGGAAACATCATTCAAGAATTCAAAATCAACCAAACAACCTCTAAATGATGTGAAATCCTAGGAAAACAAATGTATAGTAAATTGTGAAATGGTCAAGTAAGAATAACTTCAATAAGAAGTTTCATTTTATTGATTGTCCTGAAGGACACTTTTTATTTTTTAAATCACTAAAACCAATGATTAAGTATAATATCTATGGAAAACAACCACACAGTGAGATTAAATCATAAGAAAACAATCTTAATATTATTTGTGATGTGTACTAGTATGTGAAATTTCAATCAGACATGCGGTGTTCTTAGAACAATTGGAATATGAAATTGTTAAAGGATTGATGCCCATAAAAAATCTATAAGGGTGTGAAAATGATCCCAACTACCTATGAATGCTGTTATATTACAAAAAACCAACTGAATGATTTTTTTTGAAATGGTATAGCAGAAATAATGTCAATATGAGATGTTGTTCACTTAGAATGACATGAAACAAACATTTATTAAATTAAAATAGAAAACGATGAATTTAATAGTTTGATCCCTAGTTAAAAGCCTTAGGATGATGATAAATAAAAGGGAAACTATATTAATTTTATTTTTGATGTGTATGAGAAGATGGTACATCAATCAGATGGGGGTTCTACCTAGAACGATTGAATAAGTAGTTTTTAATGTTTTGACGCACTTTAAAAATGTGATAGAGGGGGAAAAACTAGTTGAACAACCTATGAATGCCATGAAATCATAGGAAAACAACCATATAGTGAATTTTAAAATGGCCGAGTAGACATGACATGAATATGAGGTGTAGTTTTCTTAGAATGTCCCATACCAAACATTTAAAATTTTAAAACACTAAAACCTACTTTTAATTGTCAGATCTATTAAAAAGACCTTAGAATGAGGGATAATTAATGGAAATATAACGTAGAAATATTTTTAATGTGTACAAGTATATTACATCTTAATCAGATTTGTAGTGTTCTTAAAATGACCATGTATACAGTTTTTTTAAGTTTTGATGGAATTAAAAAACATGTGTCAGGGGTTCAAAACAAACTGAATGACCTTCTAATGATACGATATCAGAGAAAGTAAATTGTATAGGGATTTTTGAAATGCTAGAGTAGAAAAAATCTCAATATGAGGTTTTGTTTTATCAAGATGACCCAAAACAAACTTTTAATGATTTTAAAAAATAAAATGTGCATTTAATGGTCAGATCCATAGAGAATGGCCTTGGAATGATGTAAAATCATAGGAAACATATCTCAGTAATATTCATTATGTTTACAAGTAGACAATACATCAATCAGATATGTGGTCTACTCATAATGACTAGATAAGTGGTTTATAAAGGTTTAATGCCCTTTGAAAACATGGGTCCGGGGGTCAAAACCAACCGAATGACTACTAAATGTCATAAATCATAGGAAAAAAATCATAGAGTTAATTTTTATGTGTTCTAAATGATCTAGTGTTAATCTATATTTCCATTTTCCTGATATGACTAAAAATAGACTTTTGTTGTTTTAAACACTAAAATGTGCATGTAACGGTCAAATCGAATTAAATGACCTAAAATGGATGTTAAATAATTGGAAAACCATATAAGTATTATTTTATATGTTTATGAGTAGAAAAAAAGTCAATAAGACATGTGGTCTTCCCAGAATGGCCAAATAAGTAGTTTTTGAAAGTTTAATATCCTTTAAAAATGTGCATTAATAGGTTAAAATGAACAAAATGATATATAAGTTCAATAAAATCAGATAAAAATATCAAAATATGAATTTTTATATGTTTGAGTTGAAAAATAATCAATTTTATGTTTTATTTTTTTTGAGATTACCCAAAACAAAATTTTATCATTTTAAAAAGTGAAAACTTGTGTTTTATGCTCAAAACCATATAAAACTACCTCATAATGAGTGGATATAATATTAAAATGGTATTAGTATTTCATTTATGTTTATAAGTACATGTGACATAAATAATACATGTTATGTGATAAAAAAAAGAATATATAGTTTTTAAATGTTTGGAACCCTTTAAAAACATGCAAGAGCGGGTGAAAACAAACTAATAAGCCTTTAAATGCCATGAAAACATAGGATAAATACTATAGAGTGAATTTTTAAATAGTCAACTAGAAATTAATTCAATATGAGTGTGGGTTTCTTGAGATACATAAAAATCATTTTTATTGTTTAAAAACAAAAAACATTCATTAATAGTAAAAAAAGAGAAAAACCTCAGAATGAGGTGAAATCATAGGATACACATCTTAGTATTATTTTTGATTTGTGTGAGTAGATGAAACATCAATTACACATTTGATAGGTCCAAAATGACTAGATAATAAATTTTTAATAGTTTGAAAAAACATCTGAATGATCTCTAGATGTCATGAAATTAAACAAAAACAAATGTACAATAATTTTTGAAATGATGGAGTAGTTAGAATGGTAGTAAGAGGTAACATTATCGTAATATGACTAAAAAATGAATTTTATTATTTTTAAACACCAACACATGTGTTTAACAGTTAGATCCATAACAAACAATTACAGAATTACATGAAATCTGTATAAATTCCTCATAGAATTATTTTTGATGTGTAATAGTAGAAAAAATATCAATCAGATGTGTGGTGTAATTAGAATGTCAGAATTATTGAGTTATAAAGGATTGGTACCCTTTGAAAATGTGTGTCGGGGTGTTAAAACCAACCTAAAAACATCTTAATGGTTTTAAATCATAGGAAAAAAATACCTAAAATGGTTTTACAAATGGTCATGTGGACGGAACATCAATCCATGGTACATGAAATGAACATAAACAATATTTTATTATTTTAAAATAGTAAAACATAGGTTTAACAATCAGATCCATAGGAAACAACATCAGGATGATTTTAAATAATTACAAAACTGTACTCATATTATTGTTTATGTTTTTGAGAAAACTACATATAAACTAGATGTGCGGTTTTCCTAGAACATCTGAATATGGATTTTTAAGGTTTTGAATCCCTTTAAAAACATGTTTTATGGGGTCAAAGAAAAATGAATGAACTCTGAATGCCATGAAATATGATGACAATGACAATACAATGATTTTAAAAATGGCACATTAAAGGAAATATCAACCAAAGGCGTTCTTCTCCTAAAATGACCAAATACACAATTTTAGGATTTTAAAACACCAAAACATCCATTTAATGATCAGATCCATTGAAAAAAACAATGGAATTAAATGAAAATCATAGTAAAACCATATTAATAATATTTTTAATATAAACAGGAAGATTTCATGCTAATGGGATGTGTGGGATACTTAGAACAACTGAAGAAATAGTTTATAAAGGTTTGATGCCCTTTCAAAACATGCATTAGTGGTTCAAAACCAACTGAACAACCTATATATTCTGTAAAATCATAGGAAAAAAACAATACAATGATTTTTGGAATGATAAACTAAACTGAATGTGAATTTGAGGTTACAATTTTAATAGATTAATAGAAATCACTTTCACTATTTTAAACTATAAAAACGAGTGTTTAGGGGTCATATCCATAACAAACATCATCTAAATTATGAAAAACCATAGGAAAATAATCTTACTATTTTTTGTGATGTGTATGAGTATCATTCACATCAATCAGATGTGTGGTATTCATTGAATGATTGAGTATGTAGTTTTCAAAACTTTAACTCCCTTTAAAAACATGTGGCAGTGGGTCAAAACCAAAAAAACAACCTCCGAATTCCATGAAATCGTAGAACAACAATCATAAAATGATTTTTAAATGGTTTAGTAGAGAGAACATGAATAAGAGGTTCTATTTTCCTAAGACAAGAAAAGATGAACTTTTATTATTTAAAAACATCAAAACAAGTGTTTAACGATTAAATCTATAGAAATCAGCCTCATAATTACATGAAATCATAAGAAAAATATCTTAGTATTATTTTTGATGTGTACGACTAGATGTAACATCAATTACACAAGAGTTCTTTATAGACAAATTGAATAAATAGTTTTTAAAATTTTAATTCCCTTTGAAAACATGAAGCTAGGGTTTCAAACCTACCAAAAGAGCTATGAATATTGTGAAATCAAATGACAAAAACAATATAATGATTTTTTAAAATGTCGTGTAGATGGAACATCAATCCACAGAACCATTTTCATGGGATGAACAAAAATGCGTTGTTATTTTCTTAAATCTCCAAAACACGCATTTATTGGTTAGATCTATATAAAAACATCAGAATGTTGAGAAATCATTGGAAAAAACAATTTAGTAATATTTTTTATTTTTATATCTAGATGACACATCAATCATTCATCCAGTGTATATAGAACAACTAGATAATTATTTAAATGTCTAAAGCTCTTTAAAAAGATTCACCATGGGGTTCAAACCTATTGAATGACCTCCGAATACTGTGAAGTCATAGGATTTTTTTAATTTTTTTGGAAATGTTTGAGTAAAAAAGACATCAATATGAGGTTTCATTTTCCGAGGATGATCAAAAGAACACTTTTATTATTTTAAAACACTAAAACATGTCTATAATATTTAGATCCATATAAAAAGGACTCAAAATGAATTTAAATCATAGGAAATCCATGTTAGTAATATTTTTTTATTTTTCTCAGCATATAATCCATCAATCGGATGTGGTCTTCCTAGAATGACTGAATAAACACTTTTCAAAGGTTTAATTACATTAAAAAAATGTGCTCCATGATGTCAAAACCAATCTAATGACCTCCAAATTCATGAAAATCATAGGACAAAAAAATAAAATGATTTTTGAAATGATCGACCAGATATAATGTGAATATGAGGTTTCATTTCCCTAGGATGACTGGAAAGAGACTTTTATTATTCTAAAACATAGGAAACATTTATTAGAAGATATATTTGTGTAAAATGGTATTATAATGACGTGAAATCACAGGAAAACCATATTAGAATTATTTTTTATGTGTAAAAGTGGGATAAATTCCAATAATATGTTCGGTATACCTGAAAAAACTAAATCATCTGTTTTAATGGTTTGACACCCTTTAAAAATGTGTGCCATGGGGCTAAAAACAAATGAATGTCCTCCAAATTCCGTGAAATAAAATGTAAAAACCCATATAGTGATTGAATAAATGGAGGAGTTTAAGAAACATAAACATGAGGTTTCATTTTACTCAGATGAACAAAAACACACTTTTATTGTTTTAAAAAACCAAAATATTCATTTAGCTTTCATATCAATTGAACATGACCTCAGAATGATATGAAATCAGAGGAAACGTTTTTTACTGTTCTTTATGACATTTAAGAGTAGAAAACACAATAATCAGATTGGTGTTGTGTATGGAATTGTAAAATATAAAATTATTAAAGGTTTGTAACCATATAAAAATGTGCATTAGGGAGTAAAAACTAGCTAAACAACCTCCAAATGCCATGAAATTAGAGAAAAAATTCCACATAATTATTTATGAAATGGTTTGGAAGATATAATGTTAATTATAGTCATCGTTCCTTGATGATGATAGTAAGCACAATTTTATTATTATAAAATAATAAAACATTTGTTTAATATTCATGTCCACAATAAATGACCTTGGAATCATGTGAATTTAATGAAAAACCAACATAGTCTTTTTTGAAACATCTTTGAGTAAAATACATTCCAATCCAACACACGGTCAACCTGAAATGACAAAATAAGAATTTTGTAAAGGTTTAACCCCCTTTAAAACATGCTTCAGGGGGGTCAAAGACAACCAAATAACCTCTAAATGTCATAAAATCATACTAAAACTATCATACGATGATTGTTGAAGTGGTGGATTAAGAATAATGTCAAACTAAGGTGTATTTTTCCTGTGATGAAAAAAAGAACTTTTATTTTTTTTCATAACACCAAAACATTTGATTAATAGTAATATCCATATATTGTGATCTCAAAATGTTTTGAAATCATAGTGTAATCATTAGAGTTTTATTTCTTATGTGTACGAGTAGATGACATGTTAATCAAACATGTGGTATTCTCAGAATGATTTCATGAAAATTTTTAATAGTTTCACACCCTTTAAAAACATGTGTCAGGGGATCAAAACTGACCAAAACCCTCCAAATACTGTGAAATAATAGGAAAAAAACCAAAGTGTTTCTTCTAATATTCTTGAGTAGATGGAATGTGAATATGTGGTTATGTTTTCCTGATTGGAACAAAAACACACATTTATTGTTTTAAAACATGAAACATGTGTTTAATTGTGAAATCCATAAAAAATAGACTTGTAATAATGTGAATTCATAGAAAAAATTTCTTATTATTATTTATAACATGTGTGAGTAGAGAACACATCAATAAAACATGTGGTATGCTCTAAATAACTAAATATGCAGTTTTTAAAATTTTGAAGTGCTTTAAAAACACGCGTAAGGGGGTCAAAACCAACTAAATAACCTTTGAATTTATTGAATTAAGAATATAATAACCATAAAGTTATTTTTGAAATGGTGGATTATATAGAATATCAATTCTATTTTACATTTTCCTAGGATGATAAAAAACACACTTTTATTGTTTTATAACCAAAAACGTGTGTTTCACAATCAAATCCATAGAAAATGACCCCAGAATGATGTGAAATAATAAAAAATGATATTTGTATTAATTTTTATGTATATGAGAAAATTTCATGTCAATTTAAATTTGGTGAGTGAGGAATGATTGAATAAGAAATTTAATAATGTTTTATGCCCTTTGAAAGCTTGAATCATGTTGTCAAAACCTACCGAATGACCCTCAAATGCTATGAAATAATATGAAAACTGTTGTAAAGGGATTTATGAAATGTTGAAGTAAAGAAAACATAAATCTTTGGTGCTTTTTCTTGATATGTCTAGAAACATAATTTTATTATTTTAAGACACAAAACATGTGTTCAATGGTCATATACATAGTGAATGGTTTAATAAAGATGTGAAATCAAAGTATACCCATATTAATATTATTTATGATGTGTGTGAGAAGACATCACATCAATCAGATGTGTGGACTTCCAAAAATGATAGAATAAATGACCTCATAATGTCATGAAATTGAAGGAAAATAATTGTATATTTTTTTATATTGGTCATTTATAAATAACCTCAATTGAAGGTTTCATTTGTAAACTCATTTTGGTTGTTTTAAAGAACTAAAACTTGTTTTGAATATTCAGATCAATAAAATAATTCCTCATAATTATTTGAAATAATAATTAAATATATTAGTATTATTTTTGATGTGTTCAAGTAGATGATATGTCAATTAAACATGCAGTCTGCACAAAATAAATAAATAAGGTGTTTTAAAGGATTAACGCACATTAAAAACAATTTTAATGGGTTTAAAACCAAGTAAAAGTCCACAAAATTCAATGAAATATGAAAAACAATATATAGTAATTTTTTAAATGGTGGAGTAAAAGGAATGTCAATACAAGGTTCTATTTTACTAAGATGACTAAAAACACACTTTTATTGTTTTAAAACACTAAAACATGCATTTAGCAGCCATATCCGTAGAAAAAAAATCTCAGAATGACATAAAATCCTTGGAAAATCATCTCACTATTATTTTTGATATGTATAAATATATAAGACATCCACGTGACAAGAGGTATGGTTGAAACACCTTTGTCAATAGTTATTAATGTTTAACACCTATAATGGGTTAAAACCAACCGAACATCTTCTGAATACCATGAAATCATAGGAAAATAAATTTATAATGATTATTGAAATGATCAAGAATAAAGAATGAGAATCAGAGATAACATTTTTCAGGGATAATTGAAAGAATATATTAATTTTTTTTAAACGAAAACTTGTTTTTGATGATTAGATCCATAGAAAATGACCTTAAAATGACACGAAATCATAAAGAAACTATCTTAGTATTATTTTTTTATATGTAATAATAAATAGAATTTCAATTATATATGTGTTATAAATATGACTAATTTTTATTTTTAAGGGCTTTAAACCCTTTATGAACATGCGACAGGTGGTAAAAACTAACCAAATAACCCCTAAATTCCATGAAATTCAAAAAACAATCATAAAGTGATTTATAAAATAGTGAAGAATATAGAACTTAAATATGAGGTTTTGTTTTCCATGCATGACTTTAAATGAAATTTTATTATTTTAAAAGGATAAAACATGTGTTTAAAGGTTATATCCATTTATAACAACCTCATAATGATCGTAAATCATAAGAAACCCATATTAATATTATTTGGGATGTGTAAGAGTAGACAGAAAATCAATAAAATGTTCAGTATGTAGGGAACAACTGAATAATTTGTTTTGAAAGGTTTCATTGTAACATTCCAAGTAATTAAGGAATAATATATTTTCTTATCTATTTATATTTATGAAATAGATAGTTTTTTAGAGGCTTAAAATGAGAATAAATCCAATCCTAAGCATAGAATACACAAATATTTTTAAAAAGATTGTTTTACTGCCTTTTCATGGAAACCCATTTTTAAATCTAACTATTGAAAATTTTATAATATATATTTTTTAAAATAAACTTATTATTTAGAATTGGTACATTTAAATTTACTTTGGATAAATTTTTGGTATTTTTTTGACAATGATCATTTTTTAATGAATAGTGAAAAATACTGCGTTTTACTTAAAAACGGATTTTTTCATCTAATTTAATTATATAGTTAGATTATCATTTTAATTGTTTTAAATTTTAATTATAATATATTTTTACCATATAATCTAATTGTGGTAATTATAATTAATTTCACTTTGTAATTGGGCATAAACAAGTGCCAAACATTTCATAGATATTGTTTCAAAAAAACCCGCTATTTGTTTTGACAACAAGAAATATTTCTAAATTAACTACTGCAATTTCTGTGTTTGGAATTTTTTAAAACGTATTCCATATTTGTAATCATAAGTTCCAAATTATTTAATTAAGACTCTTTTGTTTTTGGACATTATGAATAGTGATGACGATAATTATCTTTAATTATCGTGATTAATTAGTAATCTGGTAGTTAAGTGTAATAGAATAATATCATAATAATAACAAATGACCCTAAAATGTGTCCTATTGCTACTTTTTTGTGTCATTTCCGACCATGGGATTCCTTGTGCCAAACTTAGGGACCCCATGGAATCACTTTTGTGTGATAGTGACACATTATCATTTTATTTTTAAAGAAAGGAGAATATCACAAAAGTATGTAACACCTAAGTAAAACAATTTTAGTTTTTCCTGTGTAAACGATACCTTAGAATATAAACAGTCATTGAAAATCTATAAATATTTCCGATATCATTTCATTTTTTTATAATTTTTTGACAATAAATTAATTAATTTATTTATGACAACATGATGATGCAGCAATTACCTCATTAATGAACGATTTAAATAAAATTAAAAGATATGTAAAATCTAAGACTTAAACTTGTAAAAAACCTGTTGTATGGGTGGATTTCGAACCCTTGTCACCTTATCTTCTAAATATATCATTGTGGGACCTTTAAAATCCGAAACACATTTTAAAATAAAGTAACATTTCATGACTTTCCAAGAGTGACCCTCCTCCCTCTTATAAAAGGCCCCCACCTCTACCCCCTTACCGAAACCTATCAAGCCATTATCTCAGCCAAAATCTGCTCATTTTATCTCTACACATCCCTTGATTCATCATAGAAGCTTTAACTTGGGTAGAAATCTCTTCAAGAAACCCTTTTGGTTCAAACCAAGGGGTGTTACCCGATTTAAAGGTAAAGTCTTCTCTAATGTTCTTTTGTTTTATTTTTCTTCTCCAACCCCCTAAAATATTTTCAATATATTGTTTTGTAAAAACAAAAGTATATTAAATATACTAGGATGTTGTTATGAGAAGTATTCTAGCTACATGTACACACACCTTTGTCTAATGGTTAAAGAACATACTGTTTCTGTGGATGAAAAATTACCGCCTCACAAAATGATGATTGTTCAATCTTCTATTAACACCTTTAATGGTGGCCATTAAGATGTCATTATATTTTTATATGATATATATTATGTTTATGTTTTCCTTATGATTCTGTATTTTTCATTTATGGAATACCTTTATGGTTTCCATTATGGACAAACGCGATAATTTCAATTTTTGGAAGTACAGACTACCGCCCCCTCAAAGTGATTTGAATCGTTAATGCCATATGTGGGAAATGTAAAGGATAGAGTTAATAAGATTATATATGATATTATACTAGAATTATTATGTACCTTTATATCATTATGATTCTATTCCATGAAATATGAAATAGAAATGATGGTAGCATTCATGCGTACATACGACTTACCGTCTCCATGAATGGTGCATTTCATTTCTTACCTCTAAATGTTATGTACTATTATCACTACTGGAAAAGGGATCTTTCCCAATAGTTGTGTACCAACGGTTCTTTGAACCGTTGGCATATCATGTCTTTCCCAACGGTTTCTATAAACCGTTGGGAAAAACCCCTCAATGCATAGTTTTCCCAACGGTTGTATGAAACCGTTGGGAAAGATAGCTTTTTTCCAACGGTTCTTAAGAACCGTTGGGAAAGTGGTGAAGAAACCCTGTTTTCCCAACGGTTCTATTGAACCGTTGGGAAAGGTTGGTCTTTCCCAATGGTTATTAAAAACCGTTGGGAAAAAAAAGCCCCAAATACCAAATCGAGCCAGCGGCCTCCCCACATTACAGAAGCATTCACCTCGTGTCCTCCTAGAGCGATTTCTTGCAGAAGGACCTCCCAATCCCCACATCGTCCATCAGATCAGCACCTACCAGGTTAGACTCCTATATTTTATCAACGATATAGTTCCAGCTCTTATAAATCATATACTTCTATTCTTGATTTTGTTATTCCCAATTATTAGGGTTTTTTTAAAAATTTATGATTGTTTCATGGTGGTCATGTGCACCACTATAGGTACATTGATTCACTAATTTATTTTGGTATTTCCATAAAATTCGAATACAATTTATTAATGAATCAATGTTGGGTGTTAACATGAAATTCGTGTTCTTGATTTTTGTTGAACACCTTATTTATGGTATGGGGTAAGATTATTTAAAGTGTAAACAAATACTTATATAGAATTTCCTTGTAAAACCTGATGGTTTAATTCTAGTTAAATGGAATCATAATTTTTTATGTTATTAATATTTAGTAATTGGTGAGGTGGATCATATATGTATATGAAAAATAGATCAAGATCATTTAGTATTGGATAGAATTATTACCTAGTAATGTGAGACCCTTATGTTGTTGGGTGAGTATGGAGTAGTGAGATATATTGCTTGTTACTTACCTTTTTTCAATTCTATGAGCTAATGATGGCATGCACTAATTTTTTGAGATCTTTCAATGTTGTTATGGTTTTGATAGTGATCCATGATGTGTATCCTAGTATGTAAGATCCTGTTGGGTATTAGACCCTAGATTGGGTGAATTTTTATGCGGTAGGGTGCTTTCTAGGATGGGTTGTAGTGATGTGATGGTAACTTATGAGAGGGGTGGGTCTTACTAATGTGGATTCATTCTATATCATAAGCATGTAAATATAATTTGTATTATGATAACTAAATGTGAATGATGTGTGATCAAATATTGTCTTATCCTGGAGAATTCCTTGTGATATATTGATATGGTGGCATGAGTGATGATGCATGTGGTGACATGACCAACATACATGTGTTTCATGGTTAGTGATCAATTAGGCTAATGATCCTATGATCATTGGGATGTGACTCTCAATGATTCAAGAAGAGTTATTAATATGATAACATGAGGGTGTGTTCCTATTTGGTTTTGTCATTCGGTCAGTTTGGACCCCCCACGCGCGTTTATCAAGCGCGCGCAACGCTTAAAGAATGCATAATGAGACCTCCCGCGCAGACTGCACGTCCGATTGACGTTCCGTCTGTGTGTGCACGTCGCGAATAATAATGGGATTGTTGTCCTGTGATTTCAGGTCAATCTGATGTCGTCCGCTATGAGTTTGAACGTTAGACGCCCATTTTGGCCGTTTATGACACCAGAACGGCGTTCCCGGTCACCGCGGGCACACGGCACGTCCGATTGACGTGCCTTCTGCTCGCCCACATAACAATTCACTCAACCTTTGATGTCGTCCGATTTCACGCCATTCGGAATTCATTCGGCCAGTTTGGACCCCCCCACGCGCGTTTCTCAAGCGCGCGCAATGCTTAAAGAACGCATAATGAGCCCTCCCACGCAAACCGCATGTCTGATTGATGTGCCTTCTGCGCATGCACGTCGCGAATAATAATGGTATTGTTGTCCTGTAATTTCAGGGCAATCCGATGTCGTCCTCTATGAGTTTTACCGTTAGACGCCCGTTTTGGCCGTTTATGACACCAGAACGGTGTTCCCGGTCACCGCGGGCACACGACACATCCGATTGATGTGTCGTCTGCTCGACCACATCACAATTCACTCACCCTTTGATGTCGTCCGATTTCAGGCCATTCGGACTTCTCTCGTCCAGTTTGGACCCCCCACGCGCTTTTATCAAGCGCGCGCAACGCTAAAAGAACGCATAATGAGTCCTCCCGCGCAGACCGCACGTCTGATTGACGTGCCGTCTATGCGTGCACGTCGCAAATAATAATGGGATTTTTGTCCTGTGATTTCAGGTCAATCCGATGTCGTCCTCTATGAGTTTGACCGTTAGACGCCCGTTTTGGCCGTTTTTGACACCAGAACGGCGTTCCCGGTCACCGCGGGCACACGGCACGTCCGATTGACGTGCCTTCTACTCGACCACATCACAATTAACTCACCCTTTGATGTCGTCCGATTTCAGGCCATTCGGACATCGTTCGTCCAGTTTGGACCCCCCACCCCCACGCGCGTTTATCAAGCGCGCGCAATGCTTAAAGAACGCATAATGAGCCCTCCCATGCAGAACACACGTCCGATTGATGTGTCGTCTGTGCGTGCACGTCGAGAATAATAATGGGATTGTTGCCTTGTGATTTCAGGTCAATCTGTTGTCGTTCGCTATGAGTTTGACCGTTAGACGCCTGTTTTGGCCGTTTATGACACCAGAACGGCGTTCCCGGTCACCGCGGGCACACAGCACGTCCGATTGACATGCCCTCTGCTCGACCACATCACAATTTACTCACCCTTTGATGTCGTCCTATTTCAGGCCATTCGGACATCGTTCGGCCAGTTTGGACCCCCCACGCGCGTTTATCAAGCACGCGCAACGCTTAAAGAACGCATAATGAGCCCTACCGCACAGACCGCACATCCGATTGACATGTCGTCTGCGCGTGCACGTTATGAATAATAATTGGATTGTTGTACCGTGATATCAGGTCAATCCGATGTCGTCCGCTATGATTTTGACTGTTAGACACCCGTTTTGGCCCTTTATGACACCAGAACGGCGTTCCCGGTCACCGCGGGAACACGGCACATCCGATTGACGTGCCGTCTGCTCGACCACATCAAAATTCATTTACCCTTTGATGTCGTCCGATTTCAGGCCATTCGGACTTCGTTCGGCCAGTTTGGACCCCCCCCACGCGCGTTTATCAAGCGCGCACAACGCTTAAAGAACGCATAATGAGCCCTCCCGTGCAGACCGCACGTCCGATTGATGTGCTGTCTGTGCGTGCATGTCGAGAATAATAATGGGATTGTTGTCATGTGATTTCAGGTCAATCTGTTGTCGTCCGCTATGAGTTTGACCGTTAGACGCCTGTTTTGGCCGTTTATGACACCAGAACGGCGTTCCCGGTCACCGCGGGCACACGGCACGTCCGATTGACATGCCCTCTGCTCGACCACATCACAATTTACTCACCCTTTGATGTCGTCGGATTTCAGGTCATTCGGACATCGTTCGGCCAGTTTGGACCCCCCCACGCGCGTTTATCAAGCGCACGCAACGCTTAAAGAATGCATAATGAGCCCTACCGCACAGACCGCACATCCGATTGACGTGCCGTCTACGCGTACACGTCACTAATAATAATTAGAATGTTTCACGGTGGTTTTAGCTCAATCCGAGGTTGTCCGCTATGAATTTTCCCGTTGGACGCCCGTTTTGGCCGTTTATAACACCAGAACTGCGTTGTCGGTCACCGCGGGCACACGGCACGTCCGACTGACGTTCCGTCTGCTCGACCACTTCATAAATCACTCACCCGTATTTATCGTCTGATTTCAGGTCATTCCGACATTGTTAGGCCCGTTTGGACCCCCTCACGCGCGTTTACGAAGCGCGCGCATCACTTAAAACATGAATATTGAGTCGTACCGTGCAAACCGCACGTCCGATTGACGTGCCGTCTACGCGTACACGTCACTAATAATAATTATAATGTTTCACGGTGGTTTCAGCTCAATCCGAGGTTGTCTCCTATGAATTTGACCGTTGGACGCCCGTTTTGGCCGTTTTTGACACCAGAACTACGTTGTCGGTCACCGCGGGCACACGACACGTCCGATTGACGTGCCGTCTGCTCGACCACTTCATAAATCACTCACCCATATTTTTTGTCTGATTTCAGGCCATTCTGACTTCGTTCGGCCTGTTTGGACCCCCTCGCGCGCGTTTACGAAGCATGCTCATCACTTAATACACGAATATTGAGCCGTACCGCGCAAACCGCACGTCCGATTGACGTGACCTATGCGCGTACACGTCACGAATAATAATTAGAATGTCTCACAGTGGTTTCAGCTCAATCTGGAGACGCGGTGTGGCCGACACCACTCAAAGTGTCCGTCTTTTGTTTCAAAAGGACGTCATTTTAAGTGAAAAGCATCAACTGGCATACGGAAAACCGACCAAACGCATTCTGAATCTGTTGATAATTTATCCCAACAATCTATGGGTCATATGTGACGTGTACGAGCCAACCTGGGAAGAATCCAAGTCGCGGTGTGACCGGGATAAGTCTAAGTGGCTCTCTTTTGTTTAAAATGGACACCATTTTAAGTACATACGGAAAAATGACCAAACGGATTCGGTTTCCATTGAAAATTTATGAGAACGATCCATGGGTAATATGTGACGTGTACAAATCAACCCCTCCACAATCGGAGACGCGGTGTGGCCGACACCACTCAAAGTGTCGGTCTTTTGTTTCAAAAAGATGTCATTTTAAGTGAAAAGCATCAAGTGACATACGAAAAACCGACCAAAGGCATTCGGACTGTGTCGATACTTTAGCACAAGGATCCATGGGTTGTATGTGACGTGTACGAGTCAATCCCGCCTCAATCCGAGGAGCGGTGTGGCCGACACCGTTCTAACTGTGTCTCTTTTGTTTAAAATGGACAGGATTATAAGTGAAAAGAACAACTAACATATGCAAAACTGACCAAACGCATTCCGAATCTGCTGATAATTTATCACAATGATCCATCGGTCATATGTGACCTGTACGAGCCAACCCGGGCTCAATCCGAGTTGCGGTGTGGCCGAGATCAGTCTAAGTGGCTCTCTTTTGTTTAAAATGGACATCATTTTAAGTACATACGGAAAACCAACCAAATGCATTTGGTTTCCATTGAAACTTTAGGAGAACGATCCATGGGTCCTATGTGACATGTACGAATCATCCCCGCCTCAATCCGACATGCTGTGCGGCTGACACCACTCAAAGTGTCCGTCTTTTGTTTCAAAAGGACATCATTTTAAGTGAAAAGCATCAACTGACATACGCCAAACTGATCAAACACCTACGAGTTCTGTTAAAACTTTAGTAAAATGATCCATGGGTCATATGTGACGTGTACGGGTCAACCCCTCCACAAACCGAGCCACGATGTGGCCGATACCACTCAAACTCTCTCTCTTTTGTTCAAAATAGACTAAATTGTAAGTGAAATCAACAACTGACATACGGGAAATGGACCAAACGCCTTAGGATTATATTGAAACATTAGTAAAACAATCCATTGGCCATATGTGACGTGTATGAGTCAACTCTACCTCAATATGAGGCACCGTGGGGCCGGGACCATCCAAACTGCCTCTCTTTTGTTAAAAATGGACAATAGTTTACGTACATACGCCAAACCGATCAAACGGATTCTGATTGTGTTTTAACTTTATGAAAATGATACCTGGCTCATATGTGATGTGTACGAGTAAACCCCGTCTCAATCCGAGGCCCGGTGTGGCCGACACAACTCAAAGTGCCTCTCTTTTTTTAAATGTATTTAATTTTAAGTGAAAACAACAACTGACATACGAGAAACCGACCAAACGCCTATTAATTATGTATAAACTTTAGGACAACAATCCATGTGTCATATGTGACGTGTACAAGTCAACCCCGCCAAAAAATGAGCCACGGTGTGGCCAGGACTACTCAAAATGTATCTATTTTGTTAAAAATGGACTAAATTGTAAGTGAAATCAACAACTGACATACGGGAAACGGACCAAAATCCTTCAGATTCTATCGAAAATTTAGGACAATGATCCATGGGTCATATGTGATGTTTACAAGTCAATATCGCCTCAATTCGAGCTGCGGTGTGGCCAGAACTACTCAAACTATCTCTCTTTTGTTTAAAATGGACATAATTTTAAGTGAAAACAACAACTGACATACGCCAAACCAACCAAACGACTTCTAATTCTATTAAAATGTTAATAAAATGATCCATAGATCAAATTTGACGTGTACGAGTCAACTCTGCCACAATCTGAGCCGCGGTGTGACCGGGACCACTCAAACTGTCTCTCTTTTGTTCAAAATGGACTAAATTGTAATTGAAATCAACAATTGACATACGGGAAACTGACCAAACACCTTCGGATTCTATTTATATTTTAGGAAAACGATCCATGGGTCATATGTGATGTGTACGAGTAAACCCCAACTCAATCCGAGGCACCGTGGGGCCGGGACCACCCAAACTGCCTCTCTTTTGTTCCAAAGGGACAATATTTTAGGTACATGCGCCAAACCGATCAAACAGATTATGATTGTGTTTAAACTTTAGGACAATGATTCATGCCTCATATGTGACGAGTATGAGTCAACCCCGCCTCAATCCGAGGCCCGGTGTGGCCGACACCACTGAAAGTGGCTCTTTTTTTAAAAATGTACTTAATTTTAAGTGAAAACAAAAATTGACATACGGAAAACTGACCAAATGCCTACGGATTCTGTATAAACTTTAGGAAAAAAATTCATGGGTCATATGTGATGTTTACGAGTCAACCCTGCCTCAATCTGAGCCACGTTGTGGCTGGGACCACTAAAACTTTCTCTCTTTTGTTGAAAATGGACTAAATAGTAAGTGAAATCAACAACTGTCATACGGGAAACCGACCGAACGCCTTCGTAATCTATTTACACTTTAGTAAAACAATCCATGGGTCATATTTGATGTGTAAGAGTCAATACCACCTCAATCCGAGGCATGGTGAGGCCGAAACCACCCAAACCGTCTCTCATATGTTAAAAATGGACAACATTTTACATACATACGCCAAAATGATCAAACAAATTCTGATTGTGTAGAAACATTAGGATAACAATCCATGGCTCATATGTGACATGTACGAGTCAACCCCGCCTCAATCCGAGGTCCGTTGGGGCCGACACCACTCCAAGTGTCTCTCTTTTGTTTAAAATGGACATAACTTTAAGTGAAAACAACTGTTGACAAATGCCAAACCAACCAAACGCATTAGGATTCTATTGAAACATTAGAAAAACGATCCATGGGTCATATTTGACTTTTACGAATCAAACCTACCTCAATCCCAGCCACGGTGTGGCCAGGACCACTCAAATTGTCTCTCTTTTCTTGAAAAGGGACTAAATTGTAAGTGATATCAACAACTGACATACGGGAAACAGACCAAACACCTTCTAATTCTTTTGACACTTTAGTAAAACAATCCATGGGTTATATGTGACATGTACGAGTCAATCCCACCTCAATACGAGTCACCGTGGGGCGGGGACCACCCAAACTACCTCTCATTTGTTCAAAATGGATTAATATTTTACGTACATATGCCAAACCGATCAAACGGATTTTAATTGTGTTGAAACTTAAGGACAATGATCCATGGATCATATTTGATGTGTACCAGTCAACTCAGCCTCAATTTGAGGCATGGTGTGGCACTTACTGAGTTACAAGTGATGAGACTCCTATGAAAATACCTTTTCACTATATATTATAAAAGTGGTTGTCGTATGAAGATTGAAATGGGTGTAAATAATATTTGAATTATTGAAACTCTGATTCAACTATACTGGATGATTTTTGTTATATGAAGATTCAAATGGGGAATTATTCACCATGACTCTATTCAAAGAGGTGGTGTTCTTTTTTGTTGTTTTAAGTGTGTCAGTGTTTTTGTCATATGAAGATTCAAATGGGGAATTATTCCGCATGACTCTATTCAAAGAGGTGGTGTTTTTTTCATTGTTTTTTTATGCAGGTGTATGCACTGGAGGGGCCACTGGAGGGGCTGCTGACAATTCTGAAAATAATGAATTCCAACGGTTGTAAACTGTTGGTATACTTTTCCATACTTAAACATATGCCAACGGTTTCAATGAAACCGTTGGGAAAAAATTTATACCAACGGTTGTAAACCGTTGGTATAAGATCAAAGCCATTGAATTCCCAACGGTTTCCATGAAACCGTTGGTAAAAATTCTATACCAACGGTTTCATGAAAACCGTTGGGAAAAATACTATACCAACGGTTGTGAACCGTTGGTATAAGATGAGAATAATAGTATTCCCAACGGTTCTAAACCGTTGGGTAAACCTATACCAACGGTTCAGCAAGAACCGTTGGCAAATCCACACCTACAGTGGGCTACCCCAACGGTTTACTTCAAACCGTTGGTATATATCTTTCCCCACGCCTTACTTCTCTACAGTTTGGACAACCGTTGGTATAGAATATTCCAACGGTTCTCCAGCCTATACCAACGGTTCTAAACCGTTGGTATATCCTTTATTTCCAGTAGTGTATAAATACATGTAAATTCTCTATATATATATGATATATATGATATAAAAATAATGAATATAATTCTGGATATAATGAACCTTTGACCACATGAACAACATGTAATTGTAAGAAGTCCATTTTTGACTGAAGTAACAAATATCGACAAAATGAACATTATTAACTTAAATGATTAAATAATGTTTATAACATGGAAATAATTGATATAAAAGGAATAATAAATTTGAAAATGGTTTTTAAGAAAGTATAAATTAACTCTAGTTTATTATTCAGGATATTAAAGAATGATCACGTGAAATCGGACACGAGGTAAGGGACTTCATCTTAATCTCCTTTCATTGAGGCATATTTTGTTATATACAAAACATTATTTTATATGGTGTATAAACCCCTTTGAATTTTACTTTTATTCAAAATTAATCTTTTTTTATGAAGTTTTTTACCAAACAACAAATGGAATGTTATGTCTTATGCGGCGACAACGACTTATCTGCCGCTGTGACCATTATTTGAGTTTCGGATTGCTCTACAAGACATAACTTTTTTTTAAATGAAAAATAAATACCCTATTTTACTTTTATTTTATTTTGGTATTGAAATTTGTTTTGATAATGTTTATATTATATCATTGTTTTGTATTGATATCTTGTGATTTAAAAGCGGAAATGTTATGTTTTCTTTTAAGCATGTTTTATGTGATACGATTATGTTATGGTTCTTGGGCATTGTTTTTGAAGACGGGTGGTTCCGTGATAAAATAAGGGTGGTTGAGCTCGATATATCTCTCCAATGCATTGGGTAACACGAAGGGGTTAAATGCTAAGGTTTCT
Source organism: Viscum album (assembly GCA_963277665.1). Classification (NCBI taxonomy): domain Eukaryota; kingdom Viridiplantae; phylum Streptophyta; class Magnoliopsida; order Santalales; family Viscaceae; genus Viscum; species Viscum album. The sequence continues at coordinate 382,217,857 of OY728138.1, forward strand.
CCGAAGATATTTAGGGAATATACTTTGATGGGTATTCTAAACGTAAAAATGAGGGTCACTCCATACGTAAGAAATGTTATGAATGCCTCAAGTTACCTTTATGTCTTATGACTTATATGAGTTATTAATGAATCTTATGATTTCATGAGGTATGTTAAAGTGATTGTGTTTTATGTGTAAAGTATGATTTCATTGATTCTTATGTATACATGGACTTATGTTTTCATTCCATATTTTTATATCCCTTACTGAGTTTTTTATGCTCATCCCATGTTTTTGAAATGTGTTTCATAGGTCAAGGGAAAAGTACATGATGTGATGATAGTGTCGAGGAAGTGCCAAGAAAGAATCCATGATTTATTTTAAATATGTTTCCTTTGATGGTAAAAATGAATACTGTCTTTTATGTAACCACTTTGTTTAAATTTTGGAATGTAATGCATGATTTATGATCTAATTCTATAAAACTATAAACCTGAAAAGATCATCAATGTGTATTCTTGAAATAACTCAAGATTAAGCAATGTTTAATGCTATGGACTTATAGTTGGTATCGAAAGTTGGTTTTGATAACATTAGGAGTTGGAATTCTATTAAATGATTATCCAAAAATATTTTTTTATGGTCAAATTGAAATGATATAACATTTGAAGATTACCATGTTGCTTCATATAATACATGTTTGTTCAGAATGGTTTTCTTCAGAGGAAATTGGGAAGTAGTGCTAGGAAGGAATACTGACGGAAATGACCTTCCGAATCAGTATCCTGAGATAGTCAGAATTGGAACTAAACAGTTTGTTGGAGGAATGCTGCAGTTGACTCAAGCGATAGATGGTGGTGGTATGCATGCATGAGATCTTCCAGATCAACTGTAAAGGAACATGTAAATGGTGGAACATTTCATGAGGCAACATCCCACATCATTCAGAGGATCATCTAACCCTATTCTAGCTGAAGGGTGGATTAAAGCACTGGAGAAAATTTTTGATGTCATGGGGTGCTCAGAAAATCAAAAGGTTTTTCATGATATTTACCGTTTGGAGGGTGAAGCATATCAGTGGTGGTCGATGGTTAAAAATATCAGGCATGCCGATGAGATTGATTCTCTTGACTGGGATGAATTCAAAGGTATGTTTCTCAAGAAAATTTTTCCTAATGATGTTCGACTCAGGATGAAAAAATAATTCTTGGAATTGAGGCAAGAGGATGACTCAGTGGCTGCATATGAAGAAAAGTTCAATTGATTGGCATGGTAGGCTCCAAATTTTATCGGAGACCTTGATAGTAAAATCAATCATTTTTACTCAGGATTAAAGCCAAAATATCGAAGGGAATTGGATTCTCGTGAGTTCAAAAGTTATGAAAATCTTGTTTGATGTGCTGAGAAGGTGGAAATGGATTTTTTCGACGATCAAGTGTTCTATGAAAACCAATAGAAGAAGAGACCGAGGTGGCAGGAGAAAGGGTAGAATTCTTCAAAAAGGTCTGATGGTAAGAAAACTAAGTTTTTAGTTTGTGATAAATTTGGTAAAAAGCATGATGGGGAATGTCTTTGGAATTCTAGAAAGTGCTACCGAAGTGGTAATATGGGACATAAGGCTCGTGATTTCACTGGAAAAGATCAAGGTGATGGTTAGACCAAATTTTGTTTATAATTAGTGAAAATTTTCAAGTGAAATGAGATGGGTCATTATGCAAACGAGTGTCCGAAAAAGAGCTCGAATGATGAGAAGCAGTCAGACTACAAGCAGAAAGGAGTGGTGAAATCCGTTGAAACTACTTCTGCAAATGTTAGTCCATTAAATGATGTGGCATCAGTTACTTTGTTTGTTTTTTCAGATTATGCCAGTGTGTTGTTTGATTCAGGGTCTACACATTCTTTCATCTCTGAAAAATTTTCTAGTAATTTGAGAATATCATCTCAATAAATGACCCATGAACTTGTAGTAAAAACACCTAGGGGAAATTTTTGAAGCAAAAAAGAATTAATAATAATCTTCCTATCCTTATCCATGGAAATAACCTACTTGAAAACCTTATTGTTTTACCTCTAGTAGAGTTTGATTTTATCCTGGGTATGGATTGGATCTCTTTTTACCATGCTAAGATTGATTGTAGAGATAAAGAAGTTTCGTTCAGAAAGAATTTTAGTTTGTGTACAAGAATGAACCCTTACTGTTGATAACATATCAAGAGGCTGAGAAACTTGTAAAATATGGAAATGAATGTTACCTTGCACATATTGTTGAAAACAAAGGAACCGTTCAGATTAATGATGTGTCAGTGGTAAATGAGTGTCCTGATATTTTTCCTGATGAGTTTCCTGGAATAATACCAGATCGGGAAGTTGAATTTACTGTTGACTTAGTTCCTGATGCTAAGCCAATTTCAAAACCCCCTTATCGAATGTATCAAATTGAACTTTTAGAGTTGAAGGAGAAATCGAAATATTTATTAAATAAAAGGTTTCATTCAACCTAGCACAACACTATGGGGTTCACCTGTCTTATTTGTTAAAAAGAAAGATGGTTCAATGATACTTTGCATTGATTATAGAGCCTTGAATAACATACCTGTTAAGAACAAATATCTTTTCCTCATATTGATTATTTGTTTGATCATCTCTAGGGAGCTCAGTATTTTTCAAAGATTGAACTGAGATCGAGGTACCATCCATTGAAGGTAAAGGAAACAGATATTCCGAACAATCCATTTCGTACAAGATATGGCCATTATGAATTTGTAGTTATGCCATTTGGGCTAACCAATGCACCTTTTGTATTCATGGAACTTATGAATAGAATTTTCCATGAGTTCTTGGATAAGTTTGTGGTTGTTTTCATTGATGATATTTTGATGTTATCTGAAAGTAAAGAGGAGCATGAAAGACATTTAAGGGTTATTTTTCAAACCTTAAAAGAAAAGAAATTGTATAGGAAATTCAAAAAGTGTGATTTTTGGTTGCAAAAAATTTCTTTCCTTGGGAACATTATTTATAAAGATGGGATAAGTGTTGATCCTACAAAAACAAAGGTTGTTGAAGAATGGCCAGGACCCGAAAATGTAACCGAGATTACTAGTTTTCTTGGATTGGTAGGATATTACCTAAGTTTTGTTATAAAAAAAATCATAGTTATCTAGTGTAATGACTAAGATAACTCGAAAGGGTGTTAAGACTATCTGGACAAAAGAATGTGATGATTGTTTTCAGAAATTCAAAAGAAGATTGGTGAATGCTCCAGTTTTGGCACTACCTTCCAGGAATGGGGAGTTTGTTATGTATAGTTTTGCTTCATTAAAAGGACTTGGTTGCATCATAATATACAATGATCAGGTAATTTCTTATGCTTCATGTCAGTTGAAAACTCATTAGGTAAATTACCCTACACATGATTTGGAATTAGCTGTTGTTGTTTTCACTTTAAAAATTTGGAGGCATCATTTGTATTGAGTAAAGTGTAAAATATATACCTATTACAAAAGTTTAAAGTATATATTCACTCAGAAAGAATTGAACATGAGATAGAGGATATGGCTAGAATTAATCAAGGATAATGATTGTACAATCCATTACCATCCGGGAAAAGCAAATAAAGTGGCTGATGCTTTGAGTCAAAAAAGTAATGCTTCATTAACAATGTTACTTTTGGAATGTGATCCTTTTGTTAAGGATTTGATGAACTTTGGCATAGAATTTGTTGGTGCAGGATGTTCTTCTGATTTGTTTTAGTTATTAGTGAAATCTTCTCTATCAGACAGAATTAAACAAGCACAAAAGTAAGACAGTGAGTTGCAAAAAAAGGTAGAGCTACTTTATAAGGGTAAGTTACCTAAATTCAACATTGATAATGATTGTGTTTTGAGATTTGGGAAGAGATTGTGTGTGCCTTGTGATTCACAGTTGAAGAGAGAGTTGTTATGTGAAGCACATAGTTCTCCATTTTCAGTTCATCCAGGAAGTACTAAAATGTATAGAGATCTTTAGGAGTTTTACTGGTGGGATGGAATGAAAAGAGACATTGCTGATTTTACTGTGAAGTGTTTGAATTTTAAACAGGTTAAAGAAGATCGGTAGTTACCAAAAGGGGTGCTTCAGCCTTTAGCAGTGCCAGAGTGGAAATGGGAGAATATATCCATGGACTTCGATGTGAGATTTACGAAGACGCCTCTAGGTAATAATGAAATATGGGTTATTGTTGATCGCTTGAATAAATCTGATCATTTCCTTTCTATACAAGATACTTTTTACCTAGATCAAAATTATCGTTTGTATCTTAAATAGATAGTCAAGTAACATGGAGTTTTCCTCTCCATTTTATTTGATTGTGATCCTAGGTTTACTTCTAACTTTTTGTAAAGTCCTTCAGAAGTCGTTGGGTACTGAATTAAAATTTAGTAAAACTTTTCATCCTCAATCAGAAGGGCAGTCAGAATGAACAATTCAGAATTTGGAGGATATGCTACATGCTTGTTCGATGGATTATCAGGGAAGTTGGGACCAACTTCTTTCTTTAGTTGAGTTTTCTTATAATAACAGTTTTCATTCCAGTATACAGATGCCACCATTTGAGGCATTATACGGGAAGCGGTGTTGAACTCCAGATTTTTGGGATAAAGTGGGTGAAAGGAAGTTGATGGGACCAGAAATGGTAGAAGATTTGACAAAAAGATTCAGCTGATTCAAGAGCACATGCGAACAGCTCATAGTTGGTAGAAAAGTTACGCAGATAATCGGAGGAAGGATCTTTCTTTTGAGGTAGGTGATCATGTTTTTCTCAAAGTATCTCCAAAGAAAAGTGTGATGCGATTTGGTAAGAAAGGAAAGCTAAGTACAAGGTTCATTAGACCATATGAAATTCTAGAAATATTTGGATCAGTTGCATACCCAGTGGATTTACCTCCGAGTTTATCTCAGGTACACAATGTTTTTGATGTTTCAATGTTAAGGAAGTACATGCCAGATCCATCTCATGTTTTGAGTCCAGAGGTAGTTCAGTTGGAAGAGAATATATCTTATAAGGATCAACCAGTCTAGATTCTTTACCACAGGGAGAAAGTGTTGCGGAATAAGGTGATTCTTCAAGTATAGGTTTTTTGGAAAACCCACATGATTGAAGAGGAAACATGGGAATTTGAAAATGCAATGAGGGATAAATACCCCAACCTATTCGATAAGTAAATAAATTGTGGGGAAGAAATTTTCTAAAGGGGGGAAGGATGTAACATCCTAAGTATGTAATGAATAATATATTTTCTTATCTATGTCTATTTATTAATTAGATAGTGTTTTAGAGGCTTAAAATGAGAATAAATCCAATCTTAAGCATAGAATACACTAATATTTTTAAAAAGATTGTTTTGCTGCCTTTTGATGACAAATAATTTTAAATCTAAATAATGACAATTTTATAAGATCTATTTGTAAAAATAAACTTATTCTTTATAATTGGGACATTTAAATTTACTTTGGATAAATTTTTGGTATTTATCTGACAATGTTCATTTTTTTAATGAATAGTGAAAAATACAGCATTTTACTTACAAACTGCTTTTCCATCTAATTTAATTATATAGTTAAATTATCTTTTTAATTGGTTTTAAAGTTTAATTAGAATATATTTTTACCATTTAATCCAATTGTGGTCATTATAATTAATTTTACTTTGGAATTGGGCATAAACAAGTGCCAAACTTTTCATAGATATTTTTTTTAAAAAACCCACTATTTGTTTTGAAAACATGAATTATTTTTAAATTAATTACTGCAATTTATGTGTTTGGAATTTGATAAAATGGATTCCATATTTTGAATTAGAACGTCCAAATTAGGTAATTAAAACTTTTTTTTTTGGACATTATGAATAGTAACGACGGTAATTATCTTTCATTATCGTGATTAATTAGTAATCGGGTAGTTAAGGGTAATAAAATAATATCATAATAATAACAAATGACCTCAAAATGTGTCCTAATTCTACCGGTTGTGTCATGGACGACCATGGGATGCCTTGTGCCAAACTTAGGGACCCCATGGAATCACTTTTGGGTTATAGTAACACTTTATCATTTTATTTTTAATGAAAGGAGAATATCACAAAAGTATGTAACACCTAAGTAAAACAATTTTAGTTCTGTCTGTGTAAATGATACCTTAGAATATAAATATTCATTGGAAAGATAAAAATATTTACTACATCATATTATTGTTTTTATAATTTTTAGACAATAAATAAATTTATTTATTTATGACACCATGATGATGCAACGATTACCTCATTAATGAACGATTTAAATAAAATGAAAAGATAATGTAAAATCTAAAAATTACAATTGCCAAAAACCCATTTTAAGGGTGGATTTAGAACCCTTATCACCTTAGCCTCGAAATATATCATTTTGGGTCCTTTAAAATCTGAAACTCATTTTAAAATAAAGTAACATTTCATGACTTTCCAAGAGTGCCCCTCCTCCCTCTTATAAAAGGCCCCCACCTCTACCCCCTTACCCACACCTCTCAAGCCATTGTATCGACCAAAATCTTCTAATTATATCTCTCCACAAGCCCATCTTCATCATAGAAGCCTTACCTTAGGCATAAAGCTCTTCAAGAAACCCTTTTAGTTCAAACCAAGGGGAGTTACCCGATTTAAAGGTAATGTCTTCTCTAATGTCCTTTTGTTTTATTTTGCTTATCCAAACCCTAAAATATTTTTATTCCTTTATTTTGTAACAAAACAAGTATCTTAAATATACTAGGATTTTTTATGAGAATGATTTGTGCTACTCTTACACACACATCCGTCTAATGGTTAAAGAACATAATGTTTCTGTGGATCGCGAATTACTGCCTCATGAAACGATGATTGTTCAATATTCTTTTAACACCTTTCTTGGTAGACATTAATATGTCACTCTATTTATATATGATATATATTATGTTTATTTTTTTCCTTATGATTCTTTATTTTTCATTTATGGAATACCTTTATGGTATCCATTATGGACAAACACGATAATTTAATTTTTTGGAAGTGCGGACTACCGCCCCCTCAATGTGATTTGAATCGTTAATGCCATATGTGGGACGTGTACAAGATGGAGTTAATAATATTATATATGATATTATACTGGAATTATAATATAACTTTATATCATTATTATTCCATTCCATTAAATGCGAAATAGAAATGAAGGTAACGTTCATACATACGTACGGCTTACCGTCTCCATGAACGGTGAATTTCATTTCATACCTCTAAATGTTATGTACTATTATAAATACATGTATATGTTGTATATATATGATATATATGATATCCAAATCATTAATATAATTCTGGATATAATGAACCTATTACAACATGAACAACATGTAATTATAAGAAGTCAATTTTTGACTTAAGTACCAAATATCGACAAAACGAACATTATTAACTTAAATGATTACATAATCTTTATAAAATGGAAATAAGTGATATAAAACAAATAATGAACTTAAAAAAGGTTCTTAAACATGTTTAAATTATCTCTAGTTTATTATTCAGGAGATTAAAGAACGATCAAGTCAAATCGAACACGAGGTAAGGGACTTCGTCTCAATCTACTTTCATTAAGGCATATTTTTTTTATACACAACTTTCTTTTATACGGCGTATAAACCCATTTAACTTTTACTTTAATTAAAAAGGAATATTTTTGTACGAATCATTTTACTAAATGAAAAAAGGAATGTTTTTTCTTAAATGGCGACAACGACTTCTCCGCCGTCGTGGCCATTATTCGAGTTTCAGCTTCCTCTACAAGCTATAACATTTTTTTAAATGAAAAATAAATACCATGTTTTAATTTTCTTTTATTTTTGTATTGAAATTGGTTTTGATAATGTTTTTATTATATCAATGTGTTGTATTGATATATTGTGGTTGAAATGTGGAAATGTTATGTTTCCTTTATGCATGTTTTATGTGATACGATTATGTTATGGTTCTTGGGCATTGTTTATGAAGGCGGGTGGTTCCGTGATAAACTAAGGGTGAGTGAGCCCGATATAGATCTCCAATGCATTGGGTAATGCTAAGGGGTTAAATTCTATGGTTTCTCCGAAGTGATTTAGGGAATATACTGTGATGAGTATTCCAAACGTAACCATGAGGGTTACTTCCTATGTAATAATGTTATGAATGCCTCAAGTTACCTTTATGTATTATGATTTCAATGAGTTATTCATGACTCTTATGATTTCATGAGGTATGTTAAATTGCATGTGTTTTATGTGTAAAGTATGATTTCATTAATTCTTATGTATACATGAACTAATGTTTTTATTTCATATTTTTATATCCCTTACTGAGCTTTTTATGCTCATCCCATGTTTTTTGAAATGTGTTTCACAAGTCAAGGCAAAAATACATGATGTGATTATAGTGTCAAGGATGTTTCAAGAAATAACCCATGTTTTATTTTAAATATGTTTCCTTTGATGGAAAAAATGAGTACTATCTTTTATGTAACCACCTTGTTTAAACATGGAATGTAATTCATGATTTATGATCTAATTCTCTAAAACTCTAAAACTTAAAAGATCCTCAATGTGTATTCTTGAAATAAATCAATATTAAGAAATGTTTAAGGATGAGGCCTTATATTTTTACTCTTTAATAATGTACTTTATGGGTGGAAAACAACTAAATAACTTTCAAATTCCATGAAATCATGGATCAAAAAACTATTCATATATTTTTTTAAATAGTCAAGTAGACAGTACAATATCGGAGTCATTATTTTCCCAGTATGACTAGAAACACACTTTTATTATTTAATAACACTAAAATATTATTTTAATGGTCATATCTATAGTGAATGGTCTCTTAATGACATGAAATCCTATGGAACCCATATTACTTATTATTCCTGATGTGTATGATCATAGGACATGTCAATCCGGCATTCGTTCTTCCCAAAATGACCGAATAAGATGTTGAAAGTTAAAATAATATTAGGAACTAATAATATATTCAAAATAAAATGACCTTATACAGTTAAACTATGTTTTAATTAAAATATTCTAATGAATTTCAATTATTTTTTTTTGTGTTTTTTCATACTAATTATTTTAACATTTTTTTTCATATTCAGTTTTATTTAGTAATGGGTGAAGAAAATGGAAGGTGATTAGAAAAAGATATTTATGATCTTGTGATTTTTCATACCATGGAGATATTTATTGATATCTTGAATTATGGTTTTTTTTAATTCCGATTTGATTTTAAAAAATACAAAATCTATAGTGGCTATCACATAGTGGTCACAACAGGAAATAATGAAGGACTGAAAGTATCTTCCATTTGGATGTTTCTGGGTGGCCAACATAGGCCGTTAACAATGAAATTTAGTGAAGTTTAAAAGTATTTGTGTACTAGTGATGTGATTTGGGATATGAACATACACTTCACTATGATCAGTGGGAGGATTTGTTCTAATAGATTCATATTCTATTTGAAGATAAAACTCAAAGTTTGTTACATATTTAAGAAGTGTGGTGACATATTTTTCAATAAATGGAATGAATCTTACAAATAATCATTCAGTCACAACCATAAATGATTAAAAATAATGTGTGAATTTATTAAGGGAATCTATGTACCAAAATTTAGGGCACCATAATTTTTCTGTTTCTAGGCATGATATTTTTGGATAGTTTTCAAGAGAAATAGTTTATGGGAGGTAGAATTTTGTATCAATAATAAATAATTGATTTTTAAAAATGATGTCTAAAACATGTTCTATGATAAAACATTAACTTAATTCATAATTCTAGAATACATTTGAAATAAACTTGTCATAGTAATAATAAAGGATCATTTTATTGGGTGGTTTGATTCTAAGGATAGCCTCATTAATATAGGCACTATGAAACTAGTCTATATGACATAACTAATAAAGGGTTGGTGAAACTAATGAATTACAAATGATTTAAAAAATTATCCTAAAAATTTATCGATAAAAGCGTTGGATGGAATCATAAAATAGTAATTTGAAATATGAAATTACCTTAGGTATACAAAGGGTTAGTGGATAACTATTGTTTTCCATGATAGATATATTGATAATATATGAAAACTGAAAGTAGATCTTAATAGTTTTTTTAATTCCAAAGAAATAAAAATTTCCAAGAATGAAATAAAATAGAAACCTAGTTCAAGGGAACTTGTATTGGTATATATGATGACAATGTATTTAAAATATATAACAGAATTATTCAGACCTGAACTATTTTCCAAGTTTCATTATGTAAAATCTATCTAGTATAATATTTATGGAAAAGTGATGATATTATGAATACAATTTTAGAATATCATGTGACAATAATTGATCTAATAATCCATGATAAATAATAATGTTTCATATTACATAATCTTTTTTGACGAAGTAAAAATATCAAAGGAAAACTAGTGGAAAAACAAAGACTTATAGATAGAACTATCAAAAAATTCATGAAGAAGTATATTTGGATGAGTTCTTAGTATAAGTAGAAATGTTAATACCGTTGTTTGAGGTGATATTACACTAGTTTTACTTCTTAAAACCTTTGATCTAAAATCATATTTAGGATAAGATAATATGAAATAAAAACTTATTACATTATATGGTTGTTGAATCTATATTAAATGAGTATATTATAATTTATGATATTACTTAAGAATCTCTTTGTCAATGATTTGTTCAATTTTTGTTTACACAAAAATAGTTGGTGTATTATCATTTTATGATATTATTTTAAAATAGAATTATCAAATATGATAGACTTATGAAAAGGGAATATAATGGATTATTGAGTATATTAGTACTTGATATATTTTCTAAATATAGACAGGTCATAGAAAGATGATTTGTAATAAATATATGTTGTAATATGAACCCTATACATAGAAACACACTAGGATCAATAGATATTTCCATACTCAGAAAGATGATGTTTTAATATGTGATAAGTAACCCGTAGTTATATGTTTTCTATAGTGCATGTAGGAGTCCATTGGTTTTGGTTCCCTAGTTCTAACTACTTTAGAATATTTATATATTCAAAGATATAAATATTAATAATTATCTTATCACATGATATATATTCTTCTTGATAACATCAATGTGATAATGTCCTAAGAGTATCTATCATATTGAGGGGTCGTAACATTTCCCTTCTATGACGAAAACCTTGAAATACAATGATGATATTGTTAAACATATGTTCTATGGATATATGAAATCAACTGATTGAATAAAAATGATACAGACTCCTAGGGATAGGTGGATCACAATACATTAATACATTGTCTAATGAAGTTTCTCCTTTATAATCTCTAAGAGAGGCGGTAATGATAATATACCCTTTTGTAGGAAATTCATATGTTTGTGTGTCATTGGATACTCTTGTATGAGAATATTTTTAATGATCTTTATACTTCAAGATGATTATTAATGTATTTCATGATTTGTGTACATAGATATATTTCCATAAATCATGATTCCATATGTTTATGGTAATGTTGGGTATGTTGGTTGCATCATAGGTGATATGTTATTAATGAAAATATCATGGAAATAATTATTCCTTCCATCCTCATGGCAGTTTATATCATGATATTTTGATAGAAATTAAACTATCAAAAAAAAAATCTATCACCATTATGTTTTGATGGGTCTATTTAGGGATTCAAAGAAATATGTATCAAATATAGGTTTGTAAGGAAAGAATGTAATCAAGTTTATGATATATCAATATAGAGGGATAATATTACACATTGAGAATTCACTTGTGGTTTTCATCATTACAGCTTTAACTTATTCCTCTTGGATGCCTTTATCTATTTTTTTGAATTAATATTATATATTTTTCATGCTCACCTAATTCCACTAAAAAAGAATCCTAGAGGTTCACACACTTAGAATTTCTATTTATCCAAATTAAATTCTATGTCATTTTAATTAATTTTATAAATATTATTATGTAGTCCTTGGAATAATATTTATTCGGGATTTATTGATCATAAATATTAAGTTAATATATTTATGCATTATATGGATATTAAAATAAATATTTATTTTTTATCAAATATGTAATATTTAGTATTCAAGGTTCAAAAAATATCAGGGAGGGAATACATACCATGTTAATTGGTCTAGTGGGAATGATATATTATATTTCATTTAAAAAAATATATTTATTTACCTTTGGAATGAAATTTATTTTATTTTTGAGATATGCACAAGTCTATAAAATATTATTATTATTATTTGATGTGATATTCTCTAAGGATTATAATAATAATTAAAGTCCTATTAGAAATTATTAATTATCTAATATAGATTTATAAGTACCTGATCATATCATTTCCTAATATTAGATGTTATTGTGGAAAACACATCTTCACTAGGGATTCTCTCTTCCCTAGAGAGAAAATTTTCTATAATTATCTCAAGAGACAACTGTAGTAATCCTCCTTCTTCTTCTCTAGTGATAAGAGAATAAGAAACAATCCTTTCATTCTCAAAGGATTTTGGGGATTTCAAAGGAAGAAATAAAAAATCATCGACATCACTGCAATAGCACCCAAATTACCACCATCCACTCTTCTAGAACAAAGGTGTGCATGTGGATGACCACTAGAGGAATTATACTTTGTTACTCTCGATACAATGATGTTAAAACTAAAGGGGGGTTTTAATGATCAACATATTCTTTAAATAAGGTTCTCATGATTGAGGAAATTCTTAATTTAAATATATTATAAATTTAAAATGAAAGATCCAATATCATGGTTCTCATGATCATTTTCATTTTTATAAAATATATTCGATTTTAATGATTCTTATTATCATGTAAATTGTGAGTTATTTATTTAACCTTACAATATTCTATTTGGCACTGACTTAAATTGGTGCTTCTACTGTGCCTGAAACCAGTATGTTTTAGGGAGAATTATCTTTAGGGGTATATTTGTGGCATTTAATAGATCAATTATTTGTACATATGTTGACATTGAATTTAATAAATAGGATGAAACATTTTTAAAACTGATTTCTTTTTTCAGTTTCACATGTATTGAAACCTCTACCAGTGGATGTGTGATGGAATATGAGGAGATTATTATGATGAATAGAATATATATTCTTAAGAGTACATTATAACTCTATCCCGAATTCTATTAAATGTAATTAGGATTGATATATATTATGTTTAAAGAATCAATGGAAAATATCAAACTAAAATATACAGAATTTCAAAGGATTACAATCAAAACTATCCAATTGTACTTGATAAATTAAAACTATAAATGTTCCCATTTTTTGGAGAAATGTTAATACACATTATCAAGGGGATATAAAACTAGTCTTCTTTTTTATCACAATGATCTAAGATCATAGAATCGAAGAGGTAATATGTCAAGAAATGTTTTTACACCCAGTTTTTTTCATATCTACATAGATTGAGTACACTGTGGATTTTCATACATCTTGAGAAGTGGTATAGAAATGATTTGTTCCAAAATTTGGAATTATACTTTGATGGTAAAGTGTTTTCATATTATAATAAACATTAGACTCTGTTATTTTACATGATTTTAATAATGATGGAGAATGAAAGGTAAATACTTGATAATATCACCTCTTAAAGAATTTTATCATAGATAGGAAGTCATAGTAAGAATAATAGCTATAGGAATTTAGTAAACCTAGAAAATATAACCATATCTTAGTATAATATTGTTTATCATGTGAGGCTGAATTATTAGTTATAAGTTGGATCTTGTGAAATTGTGAGTTTTTTGGAGTTGGTTCCCTAGTATTAATTGAATTTTTTTATTATGATTACCTCTATATTCAATGTTTGAAATATTAATATTTATCTTAACATATGATGGATTTTCTTTTGAATAACATTAATGTGATAATTTATTAAAAATATATGTTACATCAAAAGGTCTTATATGTTTTCCACTATGATAATAACCATGGTGTTCTATGAAAAAAATTCTAAAATATATATTCAATGGTTGGTTAAAATCTATTTGAGGGGAAAAAGATGATGTTTGGCTATTAGGTGTAGGGGATTATAAAGAAATGAGATTTATTCTCCAAAGTTTTCCAATTGGTAATATCCTGGAGATGATTTAATGAGAATAAAACTTCCTATAGTAATTTCATATGTTATATGTTTCATTGGATATTCCTATCTACATACGTGTATATTGGTCCTTAGACATGAGATTATTATAAATGTATACTATGAATCATGTTCTTAGATGTTTTGAAAAAAACCATTATATGGTATACTCATGACATGGTGGGATATGTTGGGTGTGTCATGAGTGACAAAAAATGAATGAATAATACAAGAAATTATATTTCTCTCTTCTTTTTAATGGAAGTACATATTTTAAATACTTTAATTATAATGGAATTTCTTGATTATATACATGTACATTGTGATATCGATGAGTTCAGTTTCAGAAAATAAAAAAAATTCAATCATTTAGGTTGATTAAACAAGTAATACAACCTTCTTGATATGATATCAAGAAGAAAATATTTTATTACACCGTGAGAATCCAAATAAGGTTGTTTTCATTGCAACATTAATGTTTTTTCTGTCGATGTCTTGACATGTTTCTAGATGGTGATCTTGGATTTTATCCTTATTCCCCTAATTTTACTTTGAAAGTGGCCTTGAGGTTTACACACTATGTGTATCAAGAACCACCATTAAATTCTATATGGATTTACTAGTATAATAAATATTTTTCTCATGTTTTAAGGAATATTAGTTATTTATATTTTTTTGCTCACATTAATTAAATTACCATTTATTTTAAAGAATATATATTTTAGTTCCATATCAAATAAATATTTATTATATATTTAATATATATAATATTTATTAATTTATTTAATGAATAGAATAATGAAATTTATTTATTTAGATAAATAGTTGGTATTTAATGTTTGGTAAATGTCAAGGTGGATTGATGGGCTTAGTTAAGGTTCTTGAGGAAATGATATATTATATTTAATATTATTTAATTAAATATTAATTTTTGTTCAAATTATATTTAAATATCTTTGAGTTTAGTGAACATCAAGGGAATAAAAATAGTAGTGATAATAATAAAAATATTATTATTATTTGAAATGGGGCTTACATAGAATTAACACATTTTTTGAGTGCCTTTATGAAATAACCAATTCTCTATCTTAAGTAAATAACCTGAATTATGTCATTTCAAGGGTGTTAAAAACATTATCGATAGATAGTTCCCTAAATCCCTAAATATAACATTCTTAAGAACACTTTTAGTATTGGGGAGAATTAATTTGCCTCCTCCATCTTAAGACCAAGAGAAATAGATGAAATATTTCAAAATTGGAAGGGATTATTATTATTACCAATGGATAATGATAGAAGTGATTTATTCAATCCAATATAGAACTTAAAATTCCAATGGTGTTGTTTGTAGGTTCATTGCGAATGTTTGGATACTAATTGAGGGATTCTACACTTTAATCATTGACCACAATGAGTTTGTAAAAAGTGTGCTTACATATTTGATATGGAAGAATGAATTCCAAGTAAATATAATTCTTATCCAGCTAAATTAATTATATATTATATTAAAATGGATCCTATATATGCATAATTTGAGGTTTCATTCACCAATTATTGAGGATTTATCAAAAGAAACCGATTAAAAATAATCATTGACCACATGGACAACCAATTCCCCTATATCTTAAAACCTTTAGGTCACCCTCGATCATAGTTGAAACACTCATGATTCCCCCAAAAACCCTCCTACCACCACTCATGCACCCCTAATAAACTCTATCACCACCCAACCGCCCCTAAACTTCATTAGAATTCTACTTGTTGTATTAATATTCTATGATATTTCTGTTAGGGGGTTGTATTCCAAGGAAAGTTTCATTAATGGATACCCTATTAAGAAAGTCTATAAGACATAAAAAAATGGGTTTCTAACACCAATGAATATCAATTAGATATAGAAAATCCAAATATTTAATTGTCGATAAAAGCAGGAATATGGACCAAAAATAGTCACTTAGAAAGAGGAAGTTCCATGTGTCTGAAAATAGTTAGTTGGAGAATTATTTTGTATAATGATAATTTTTTGATAGTATATGAAAATGGAAAAAAATATTCTAATATATTAAATACTACAGAAATAAATTTATCCAAGAATTACTTACACTAGAAATCCAATTCATGGAAAAAATATATATATATTTAGATCATTGGGCTTGGTTAATCTTGTCATATTTTATATGTTGACCATAAATAAAAATATAAAATTAAAAAATTTAAAAAGGAACTATTTCCTAAGTCACATGGTATTAAATCTCTCCACTATAAAATTCGTGGGTACATGGGGAGATTATGAATAAAATTTCAAAAGATTATATTCTTGGAATTTATCTAATATTCCATGATTAGTACTCGTTTTTTATAATGATTATTCTTGTTTCATGAAGTGAAAATATCAAATAAAACCACATGAACTACATAGAAATGTAGATAAAACTATCTAAAAATTATTGAAAAGGTATATTTGGATGATTTATTAGTATATGGATAAATGGAAATACTATTGTTTGATATGATATAACAGTAGTTTTCCTGTATATCATTTTTTATCTAAAATCATAGTGGTACAAGTCAATATGCATGAAAAACTGATTAAAACACATGGTTTTTTGTATCTATAAAAAAAGAGTGAATTATGGATTCTAATATATCTTAAGAATCTATTTAGAAATGAAATTTTCCAATTTTTTATTCTAGAGTTATTGGAGTATTATGATTTTATGATAATATTTGACTATATTATTATCCAATATGTCAAACTTATGATAAGAGAAAAATTGATACTTGATTATACTACAACTTCATAGATTTTCTTTATCTAGTGAGGTCATAGTAAGAGTATTTTCAAGAAAGGAATGTTTTAATACCAACCCTATCGAGAGAAACAGGGTAGGAAAAACAATTATTATCATACCCAGTAAAGGGATGTTTTAATATTTGGGAACTAACTAGTAGTTAACAGTTGGATCAAGTAAATGTATGTTATGACCCATTCGAGAGGGGCATATTCTGTGACTCCCCAATCCGACATCTAATAGTATAGGGGCTAGATACTAGTTATAATAAGGCATATCACTGATATGGGGGGCCTTAGCCTAGGCAACTGTATACATGCACACATCTCCAGGCCTATACAATTCTAAAATGTAAACACTACTGAATAACCACACATGCATACATCTAAATACTATAACTAGAGTATGATAAGAAGTAAAACAAATTAAACATGGAAAAATACAATCCCACCAAGTAGAGTTTGAAAACACATGTCAAAACTAAATGTAAGTACTGGGACTATTGTAAAAAATCCACATAAATACACCTTGGTCTTCCCAGTCTCACTAAGCACCATCTGGTCCTGGTCCACATAAGACTCTGTTAAAAGGTAGATCATCTGCACAATACATGACACATAAAGGTAGATATCATGCATGGATGAATATAAAAATACCCATTAAGAGACCCTGTAATAATAAAGCATACAAAAAAGGAAATATAGAAATATCTACATAAATATATGTTTACAACACCTATAATAAGAATATCCAGATATAATCAACAAATACACACAGTCTAGAGGTAAGTCCTAACCAAAATATACCAGCCTAGGATTCCAGATCGAAGATTCCACAAAGAACATGTCTGAGGGAACACAATCCTTATCCTGATATAATTGATTACATCCATCCAAGAGGTGATGCTCGACGAGTATTATCATGATAAAGAACACATTGATAATCTGAAGAGAATACTACACACATATGAGGATCACTTCCAAGGCCTTGGGGTGATACTAACAACTCAATCTCAATAAACCTATTAAGTATAGGATTGACTCCCATGTAGTTCTAGTCATGAAGATTTTAGGAAATCTACCTAGGTAATGTAGATGAATAGAGGATCTCACTCTAGACCTCTCAGATGTATTCCAATGACTCTATCAAATAAGTCATGCTTAAGGGATCACATTCCTATGAGTATGAGATGATTCTATACCAAACTTCATTGAAGGGATAAGGGGAACATACCATAACAAAAAATTTCCAATATTCAAAGGACAAAGGATCTAATGTATATATAAAAGAGTACGTAGTGTGCAGTAGGGGTCAGAAGCTGTATCCCTTGACCCCAGCTCATACCTGTGTCAATGACCCATGTCATCAAGCTGTGTCTATGTAGTATTACATGGTTTATTGTATTCCAATGTAATCTACCCATGTGACAGTACATGGATCCATCCCTGTGTACATTTTATCATGTACCATTACACGGATTATCCTATGTAACTGGTCGAGGTCGTGTCTGTGTGGGGGGAGTACAAGACCTGCTCCAACCCGTGTAGTCCACCCTGGGTCCACATACTTCTTGAGTACATACCGATTCATTCGAGAGAGACCACACATTGTGTAATATGGGTCATAAGATGTGTGATATTTAACTTCCTCTAGAAATCCTAACCACTTCTCAGGAGGCCCCACAAGGCGTGTAGATCCAGATTACATACTGTGTTATTCAGAATTTTATAGAATCTAGTATTTCCTAGTGTGTTCGATCTGGTTCATCCATAATTCAATATTGTGATCGTTTCTCTATGATATCAAATATCCCAACTCGTCCAAGCCTCTTCATTGTAAAAAAACATGTTTCATCATCGTATCTTGTCAGAAAATGGATCAACTTTTCATTCTTCATTGTCACCTAAGAATGCCAAATAATGAAAAATAGGATATCCACCCTCACTTGAATCACTTTATATCCATCGTCTCACCACCACCATGTTATGATGAACCCATATCTAATATTATAGATCATTTATCTGAGGAACGGGTTCAAAATGATCAATTTATCAGGATTTCTCAAGTCATGATCCAAACAAAGAACACTCACAACGAATAAATAACAGGTGGTGAAAAGAATAATAAAAAATAGGAAAAATAGACCTCGATGGATATTTTATTGATATTTATTGGTTGTTGTTAAAAAAAAAGAAATAAATATAATCACAATGATATTCTACCCTCAAAAACCCACAAAAAAACCCATCCTGCATGACGATCGAACCACTGATCAATCTATTCGTTGATTGATCCATGTTTATCCTAGAAATAAAAATCGGGAAATAATCAAATAAAAAAACATCTTACCTTGATTCGGATTGATTTATAAATTAGAAAATGGTTGATCTATTTTCATTAGTGAGATCCTTTGAATCTGAGCTTCGTTGATTTTCGATGCATGATCCTATTGATGATAACTTAAGGGAATTCTACAATGGTCTCTCCTAGGGTTCTATAATGTTTCCAGGGTTATATTGCTAACCCTGGAATATGACATTATAGTATTTTTAATTACTAACTAGTCGCTGCATCAAGAATTATAAACAAAAATAATATATTTAAATAATTTGTTCATTTCTGTGCCCACCATGAATTTTCCACAAATTACCCACACCGATTATGTTAATTCACTCCTAGGGTAAGCCTCAGGTTCTTAACTTGATGATTCTATCATATTTCTGATCTGAGTACCCATATATAATTTATACTATTTTTTCAAGAAAATTAGTTGTGTTTTATATTTAATATTTTCAATACATTTCAAACATTTATTCTGGGCACATCAAGACTAAGAATCATACACCATCTCATCCCATGGTAAAAAAAAAGTAATCCATATAATATGAAAATATAATAAAGGTGAAATCCAAGACATTAAATTATCCCAACTAGGATGATATACATCCCCAAAAAGACAAAAAAAAGGGATACAAAAAAATATGTGGGTACTGAGCATGAATTTGAGCCTCCCATTCCCATTTTCACCCCTGGAGATTTTCATGCTACCACATGACACACACTAGATGAATAGATCACCCATGAAGGATCCTATCATGTCAATAATTGATCACTATTCTGTACTCGAGAAAGGTCTCTCCATCCTCAATGTCTAGATCACCCTAGTCGATAATGTGACATGTGGAAGAAGTCATGAACCCAGTCTAACTGTGGAGGTAGAGCTAATTTTTACACCACCTCACTATCTCTATGTAGTATCTGGAAAGGGACAATGATCTTTGGATATAACTTTACTCCCAGGAAAAATATTTGTAGTCCACATCATGGGAAAAGAAGAAGGAAAACATGGTCTCTATCCTCATACTCTAATGGCCTCTATCGTCTAGAAGCATAAGAATTATGATGGCTCTATTAAGCCTTCATCCACTCTAGGATAATTTTCACCATCTCAATTATATCTCACACCGACTCCGGGACCATGAGAACTGACTCTCCTATGTCAATCTAGCAAAGTGGTGATGTACAAGGTTGCCCGTAAAAAGCCTCAAATAGGGCCATACTAATGGTGGAATGATAACTATTATTGTATGAAATCTTTACTAGAGGTAGGTGATCCTCCCAACTATGGCCAAAGTCCAACATTCAAGCTCACCGCATGTCCTCCAGAACCTGAATGTTCCACTCAGGCTTACTAATAGTTTGTGGGTGAAACGCTATGCTCAAGAACAACTGATTCCAAAATTCCTCCTACAATCCCTTCCACATCTGGGATGTGAAGTGAGTATCATGGTCAAAAATAATCTTATAGGAAAATACAAGGATTCAGACTATCTCCTACACATAAAGGCATCCCAATTTCCTTACTAAACTCTTCTTTAATACAGCTAAGAAGTGGACAACTTGGTGATTCAGTCTACGATTACCCAAATAGAATCGTGTCCCATGGACATACATGGTAAGACCGTCATGAATTCCATAGATATCACATGATATTTCCACTATGGAACCTTAAGGGGTTGAATCAAACCTATTGGAAGTTGGTTCTCACCATTCACCTACAAACAAGTAAGTCATCGAGAGACAAACTATGAAACTCCTTTCTTCATCCCTGGCTACCATAACTGAAATCGGAGGTCCTAGTACATAGTTTCCACACCTGGATGTTCCAAAAAAGGAGACTTATGAAACTATCTTAGATCCTCCTCCTGTAATGTCACTGGAACCATTTTGTGTCCTCTGAAAATAATGACATGATTCCTGCCTATAGAATATCCATCAAGATCATGCCCTTCAGATATTTGAGTATGTAGGGTCTCATAGTTGTCATCCCTAAGTTATTACTACTCAAATCATTGAAAGAGTGTAGGGGTAGCAATCATCGAACGAAGGTAATATACCTCATATCCTTCCACAAAGGATAAATACAATGAGGCCAACTACTCTGATGCCTCATTCAGAAACTACGAAGAATATCTCCTACTGAGATCAACTTCTACCACGTTCCCCTTTTTATGAGAATATAAAATTTCAATTTCATAATCCTGGAGGAACTCTATCCATCACCTATATCTCAATTTTAGATCCTTCTAGGAGAAGATATACTTGAGACTCTTGTGATCAGAGTAGATGATAAACCGCTTTCCCATCAGGCAGTGTCTCCATATTTTTAAGGTGAAGACAACCACTATTATCTCAAGATTGCGGGTCATGTAGTTCTACTCATGTGGTCTCCACTGGCATGAAAAATAGGTAATCACCAATTTCCTTTTCATCATAACACATCTAATCCTGGTTTCTGATGCATCACAAAACACTATGTACTCAGCACCCTCCTATGATAATCTCAAGAATGGAGTGCTCGTAAAAAGTTCAACCTGAATATTTAAGTCTTGTAAAATGTTTTTGGAATGAATGGAATCACTAGAACCTATTTCTATTAGTACTATAGCTAAATTAAAAAATACATAGATCATACCTTGTTTCATTCTCAAGGCCTCTGGGTCCTACACTTTTACCCCCCATAGTTTTCCTCACCCCTTTTCTCTAGCTCCCTGATCCTAGCGTGAACCACTTGAGGGTGGTGGTGGTAACTTATAAAAATGTCTACCACCTAATCCTACTATCCTAGATCATTTTACACATCATCCACCTTGAAAACCCACCAGTTTATGTCACTATATCTACATAAAAGTCTCATCTACGGTCTCTCTATCATCTATACGATGGTTCAGACAATCCCATGAAATATTTACCTTACCTTCACATGAGTAGCACCACCTCTCTATGGGATCACTAGACCCAATTTTTGAGACCTGAAATTAAGATCCCTTATCCTGGGACCTCTTACCAACTGTATCCACTCATTCAAGATACTCTCAAACACAAAAGCTTTCTCTAGAACCCCATCATCGGTAAGAATGCATATAGGGATATCACTAGAGCATATGTCTCTTCACAAACATCACTTGAAGGTATGATCTATGAAGAACTGAGCACAAACCATATCCATCGAGTACATAGAGATGTTGGAATACCATTATGAAAACTCCACTACGGTCATGATGTCCTGCTAGAGCTACATAAGCTCATGGATACGTACATACCTCTGCCTAGATAGTATTAAATCTTTTATGTAAAGGTGATGTAACTCTATCCACAAAAGAGTCACCTCATTGTAAGACTGGGTAACCATACCCCACAATCTCACTATGGATCCGTGAAGAAAGCTCACCACCAAGACCACCATCTGAGTTGTAGGTGTCCAAACTAGATGGAAAACATAGGTCTCCACCTCAAGCAAGTTCTTAGCTGCCAATATTCCAGGCTCATCTCGAAACCTAAGGGGTCCCTATCCCTGAAAATCATGAAGTGCTATCATCCTACACACATCATCTTCAAGTACTGTGGGTACCATGAGCTTCTATACAGTTGGTGGTATAGTTGGTGCACTACCTAGAGGTAAAAATATGGTAACCAATCCCTATATCTTCACCTCATTATTGAGTAGATAATCCCTGTGATCCTGATGTTGAATTCTAGTTGGAATACATCACGGAGGCATCCAGAAACAAAAAACTCATACCACATTCAATGATTATATCAAGGGAGATTTCTCAATAAAAACATGGAAACAACCATCCATTCCTATATGATTCATGTACCATTTTTTCCCTAAAACCATTGTTCCCAGGTACTGAGTCAAAAGCATGTGATTGGAGTCCTGGTGTATGGATACATCAGCCATCACACCAACACAATAGTCCATTTTATGAAAGCCAAACTAGATACACTTAACACTATTTACCAAAACCAATATCATATATTATTTGTTCTAAAGTATAAACGAATCCTTTGAAACCACTTTATCACAACCGGCCATAGAGAGGCCCATGCGGCGACTCCCCAAGACTACCTCCAATTGTCCAGGATCTGGAGATGAGCACCGAGAAGGCATATTATTAACGTGGGAGGCCATATCCTATATACCTATACACATTCACCCATATCTAAGCCTATAAAAGGATGAAATGTAAAAGCAATTGAAAAAACATGAATGCATAAATATAAATCTCATAAGCAAAGTAATATATGATGTAAAAGAAAGTACATAGGGAAAATACAATCCCACCACAAAGAGGCTGAAAACAAAAGTCCAACTTAAAATAACAGAAACCCAAAGTAACACACCTCGGTCTATATAGTCTCAATATGCACCATCTAGTCTTGGTCCACTTAGGAATCCAATAAATGGTTGATTATCTTCACAAGACACAACTTGTGAAGGAAAATCTTCAACATAGGTGATTATAACAATACCCAGTAGGAGACCCCAAAAACCCAAAGAATAAAACAAAGGAAATACAGTCATCTCTACAAAGGTATATATCTGAAACACAAGTAACAAGAATTTCTATATACACTCAATAGAGACAAACCATCTAGAGGTAAGTCTCAACCATAGTATACCAGCGAATGATTCCAACTTGAAGATTCCACAAAGCATTCTTCTGGGAGAACACACTCTTGGGTCTGATTACACTGATGGAGTCTATCCGAGAGGTACTTCTATTCAGGTCTCATCATGAGAAATAACATGATGATAGTTCGAAGAGAATAAAATATACAAATAAGGATAGCTACCAAGTCCATGGGGGTGATACCAACAACTCAATCTGGATTAACCCACTTAGTAGAGGATTGACTCCCACATAGTGTTGGCCGCGATGGTACTAATAACTCCACCTAGAGCATGGAGATGAATAGAGGATCTCACTCTGAGCCTCTCGGTGGGATTCTAATGACTCTATCTATGAATTCATGGTGAAGGGATCATAATCCTAGGAGTAGGAGATGATTCTATATCAACCTTTTGGGATCGGTTAAGGGGAACTCACCCTAATGAAGCATCTCTAATATATGAAGAAAAAGGGCTTGAAGACTTGTATAAAAGAGTACATGGTGTGTAGTATAGGTCACACATCATGACCCAAGACCTTAGGTCCTGCCCATGTAAATGACCCGTGTCATCAAGCCATGTTCGTGTAGTACTATATGACATGTAGCTTGTCCATATAGTCAATATGTGTGATAGTACATGGATTTGGCCTATGTACATTTTCCCATGTACTAATACATGTATTTTCCCATGTACCTGGTCTAGGTCCTGTTTATGTGGGGGGTTACATGGCATGCTCCAACCCATGTAGTCCACCTAGTGTCTATGTACTTCCTGAGTAAACACCAAGTCATCCAGGAGATACCACAAAACATGTGATAGGGATCACATTCCATGTGATATATAATATTCTCTATGAAACCCTATCCACCACTCAGGCCCCCCCACACTACATGTAAATGAAGATTACACGCATTGTTTTTTGAGATTTTACAAAATCACAGATCTACTCCCATTTTCATTCAGGATCTTATGGCCTTTGATATAGTGATCATTTATCTATGATATTGAAGATCCCAACTCATCCAAGCCTCAACGTCATCAAACAATGCGTTCCATTATTCAATCTTCTTGGAAAACAGATCAAAGTTTTATTCTTAGTTGTTCACTGAAGAACAAAAAAACACAAAATCATGTATCCACCATCATCCAAAAATCGCAATCTTTGTCATCACATGACTGTTGCGTCATGCCGATCCAAAATCATTGATTTCAGATAATTATAATATGAAAATATTTTTCAACAATCGACTGATTGGGATTTGTCAAGTCGTCGGCCAAACAAATAATGCTCATAACGAACATCGAACTGGGGGGGGGGGTAGCATAAGAATAGATATGAGGTACAAAACCTGATATATTTTTGTGGAAATCTTGGTTTGTTTTAATTAGAACAAAAATATAAATAAGTAAAATCACAAATATATTCTCCTATCAAGAAAGCGCAAAAAAAAAACGCACCCCGCATAAGGATCGAACCATGAATTAATCTATTCACCGATTGATCAACATTAATCGTAGAAATCAATATTGTGGAATAATGAAATTAAAACACATAACCTACCTCAATATATATTGATTTATAATGAAGAATGGGGTTTCAAAAATATCGTCGGTGACATCCTTTGAATCTGAGGTGCGTCGATCATTGATCCACGATCCTATCATCGGTCACATGAGATAATTATCCAGAAGTCTCTCCAATGTTTCTCCAACATCTCTATGGTTATGTGGATAACCCTAGAATATGAAATAATATAATTTTTAAAGAATAACCAGTCACTACATCAAGAATTATAAATTAAATAATTTATTAAATAATTTTATTAATATCTTCTCCTACGATGACTTTTTGACAAATTACCCACACCGACTAATGGTAAGTCTCTCCTAGGGTAAACCTCACGTTCTAAACATAATGGTGCCCTCATATTTTTGATCCTGGAATCCTTTTATAAGTTATTAAACTTTTTCAAGAAAATTCCATTCATATTATATATAATATTTTTAATACATATCAAACATTTATTCAGGGAACATCGGGTTGAAGAGTAATACATCCACTTAGTGCTTGGTCTTGAAAATAATCTATATAATATCAAAAACAATACATATAAAATACAAGACATTACAAATTAAGAGTCCATTAGAGTTGGTTACCTATATATAACTTCTTTAGATTACTTATATATTAAATGATATGAACAATAATAAATATATTATCATTTGATGTATATTATTCTTCAGAACATTAATGTGATAATTTCTTAAGATCATCTTTCATATTAAGAGGTCATGGTAATAACCTGTTATGATTAGAACCTTAAAAACTGTGATGATATTAATATACATGTATTCTATAGCTAGATGAAAAATATTACTATATATAAATGATACATGATATTAGTTGTAGGAGGATCAATATATATTAAGACTTTATCTTATGAAGTTTTTCCTTGGAAATCTCCAAGAGATGAGTTAATGAGAACATACTCATTGTATTATATACACATGTTTTCATGTCCTTTGACATTATTGTTTACATAGATGTGTATTGATACTTAGAAGTTAAGATGAATATTAATTCATTTCATGAGTAACATACTTAAATATATTTCCACAAATCATGATTCTATATGTTCATGGTGAAGTTGGGTAAATTGAATGTGTCATGAGTGATATGTTATCAGTAAAAAAGTTGAGGGAGGATTTTTCCATTCTAGATTTACGAAATTGATATCATGGTCCTTTAATTACAATTAAACCCTTGAACCAAAATTCTATGCCTATGATTATTTCAGCAAGTCATAGAAATATGTATAAAACAAATTTGTAGATTAAGAAAGTATGAAACCAGCTTAATGAGATATTGAGACAAAAGGAGAATATTACACAACGAGTGTTTATATGTGGTCATCAACATAATTATTCCAATTTCACGTCATTGTATGTTTATAGATGCTAATAATATACTTTAGGAAAACCAACCTAATGACACTAAGTAATAATCCCATAGGATCAGGCACTATTGTTTTTTATTTATCTCAATTAAATTGTATCTGAATTTAATTATTGGAATAAATATTATTATCTAGTCCACATAATAATATATATTTTCAATTTACTACTCTTAAATATTAATTCACTATATTTATGTATGAGTTGGATACTAAAATAAATATTCATTTACAATTTCGTAAAAATCCTAAATATTTATTTTTTAATTGATTAAATAATATTTATTAATTGAGGTTCAATAAATACTAAGGAGGAAATACAAAAAATGTTAATGGGTTGGTTGGGAATGATATATTAAATTTCATTTATCTAAATAAATATTTATTTATTTATGTAATGTTATTCATTTTATTTGAGAGACATGTTCACTTCAAGAAAATAGTAATAATTTTATAATTTTTATTAGATGTTATATTTGCTGAGGACTGTTAGAATAATTAAATTTCTAAGAAAAATTATTTATTCTCTAACCTAGATCTATATATATCTGATTATATCATTTCCAGTGATTAAATATTGTTTTTCATAGGATTCCCCCATCCTTAGAGATATAATTCCCTATAATTCTATCAATAAAAAATTGTAATAATTTCATTCCTACACCTCCTGTCCTAAGAGAATTGGAAAAAGTACTTATATTCTCGAAGGATTGTTTGGATATTTGAGGAAAAAACACAAGATAAATAGTTTCACTATAAAAGAACCCATATTACCACTGATGACTCTTTGAGATCAAAGGAGGACATGTGGATAAGTACTAGAGTACTACAACTTTGCATCCTCTCGACACAATGATAATATATTGGAATAGTGGTTAAAATTATAAGCATATTCATTATAAAAATTTATCAAGAGTAAGATAATTCTTTCTTTAAATTAATAAAAAATTTGGCATAAAAGACCCTCTATCTTGGTTATGTTGATCTTTTTTGTCAAATAAATTCATTGTTTATGAGGATTATCTTCATGTTAATTGATAATTATTCATTGAATTCTAGAATATATGACTTGGGATCAACCCATATAGTGTCTTATGTTGAACCTGAATACTTCATCTTCTTATAAAAAAGATCTATTGGGGTAGATCTATTGGGTTTCATAGATAAAGTTATAATATATTTTTCATGGTATTTAAAATAAAATATGGATCAGTTTAAAAATATAATTTTAGCCAGTGGCACAATGAATGAAATATCTCTTAGAAGACATGTGAAATGACACGAGAATGTGTAGATAAAGCTTGAGGGACACTACACTTGGATAGAGAATTATCTAATTACATAGATAGAACTTTATGATGAACACTATCAATAATGGAGAGCATGAATCCTCCATCTCCCTATCAAGACCAAGAAAAATTGATGAAATCTTTCAAAACTGGAAGGGATTATTGTTAGGATCACTTGTGAATGATAGAAGTGTTTTGATTTTTCTATGCTAGAACTTAGAGTTCCTATAGTGATGTTTGGAGATTCTTTGAGAATGTGTAGATAAAGCTTGAGGGACACTACAGTTGAATATTTTATTACAATGATTACGAAACAAGAGGGGTCAAATTATTATAAAATGAAGAAATAATTCCATATAAAATTAATTCTTATCTTTGTAAATTAATTATAAATTATATTTGAAAATATCCTCTTTATTTGTATTTGGTGGTTACATTCATCATTTTTTGAGTACTTATCCAAATAAATTGATGAAAAATTATTGTTAGGCATATGCATAACCACTCCCCATACATCTTAGAACATTTAGACAATCCTATAGGTGTCACACATCTACCATTTTTTTGAAAGTGAGCATTCGTGTCACCACTGATGTAACAAACCCTAATCTTATAACCCATAGTACATGTCTAATTTATTACATTAGAATAGATACAAGGGTTTTTATCATGAGAGAAATATCAATTTATAATATTGGAAGATCTAGATATATACATGATAATGATTTTATATTGGAAATAACATATAAAACACAACAAAATTTAATATTCTACATCCTTGAAACTCATTCAAATATTTCCTCTTCATAACCCGAGGAAAGGAAAAAAATAAAAGTGAGATCAAATGGTCAGAAAGGGTTGATTAAATTGGAAGGTATTATGAGTAAATAAGGAATGGATAACATGGAATGATAATTAATTGAAAACAAATTCCATTTAATCAACACGTTTATCATGAAAGGAATACGCAAATAATATCAAAAAAATAATCTCATGGATAAAAATAAAAAAATCCCCCAACAAGGAAATGCATAATATTTGATGTTATGATCTCAAATATCATGATATCAATAATATAAATTCCTTGAGTGAAGATAGTTTAATCGATGGGTAGGTATTCAAAAGAAACCCATTTAATTTGGCCAATTAATTAGTCTCATGATACCTATTGATTCATTGAGGGGATATCTAAAACCGATACCATCTCATCACTACATGTAAAATTAATTAATAATATATTTAATGGTTAATTCAATTTATAAAAAATATGGCTGATCAATATATATCTGTATTGAGTAAAGAATGTAGAATTATAATGGCATTTTCTAATCAATAAAATAACTTTCATAATAAGACAAAATATTTAAAAAATGGAATATGGTTTATGAAATCGCAATATAAAAGATAAAAAAAGATGTATATTTAAGAGAAATTAAATTTACAATTATTACGAGAAATTGAATTCTTCAAGGGAAAGTTAATTCTCACAAAATTCCCAATAGATAAGTGATACCCATCAGTTCATCAGAAAAGTAGTTTTTGTAATAAAATCATGTCCTTTAGAAAAATAATAAAAATGGAAGTGAAATATTAAAATAATATTCCATTAATTTTCTTTTATTTTTAAGAATCATTGATCTGTTTTTAAATAATCTAAATATCCTAAAATAATTACAACGACAGCGAAGTCCATTAATAACGTATATTTTAAAAAGATTCATTCTGAATTTTTGTAATGAAAGTAAATGAAAACTTTTGGAAAATAATATAATGATTCCTTTAAAACCTTTTAAAATGTCAAGGGTAACATAAAATGTCCTTAATAAAATATTTTAGTAATAAAAATGACTTTTTTGAGCTATTTTAAAAAATACGGAGATGTAATAAAAATATACCCGATCAAGAAGTGAAATAATATCATATTTTATTTTAAAAATTAATCTTGAATGAGTAAACATAAAATAAAAATTAAATAATCATAAATAATTTTACATTCATTTTAAATAACTCAATGGGTTAGTATATACACCACATAAAAATGAGCATGTGCATAATACCAAATATTTCTTAGTGGAGTGGAAATTGAGACAAAATATTTTACCTCATGATACCCTTTAGTTTAATGAACAATAAAATAATGTATAATATTTTTTAACACATTATTAATTTATATCATTACCATATTTATATTTATAATATCATCTATTATCCTTTTATAACATCTTATCACCAATTAATAAATAATATTTAATTATTTCTATTGTTTCAGGTGTTAACTCCATCCCCAATCAATCAATCTTTTATTTAAAAGAAAGGGAACAAAGTATAAGACACAATTTCTAGAGGAGGGGGACTCATGGAGGTCTATAGTACTGAAGACCATGTGAATAATCTTGTACAAAGTGAACCCCATCGTAAGGAAAAGATCTAAGGCTGGAGAAGATGGAGATCCGCTCACTAATGGTCTCTTTAGAATCTAGGAAATCAACAACAATATTACCTTCATACCAAGTGTGGAGAATGATATTATGATTGTTCAACAATATCTTGCATCCTCTGATGTAGTATTCTATGGACCATGGGTTGGTGCTGATACCATGAAACGCATTATGAATGATAAGCGAGTCTGTCTCAACTTCATCTAGGGGAAAATTCTTTTGATCACATAGAGGCCAAGCTGATTCCCATCCATTGAATGTTCACCTTAGTAGGAAGCACCATTTTCGTGACCCTACACACAAAAAAAACTGAATTTTTATGGGACATACTTGCACCAAAACATCTCCCCCAAACATACAAGTCATTCTGGTCATCCTGAAAATTGTGAAAGTCTCTCACATTATGGAAATGGTGGGATGTACCAACGCACGACTGATGTTATCATTTCCTTATTGGGTTAATGTGAAAGGAAGTGGATGATATATTAATTTTTAATAATCAATATTATGTAATAATAAACATATATATATATATATTCATTATTTTCATCATTATGACTATTTGTTTGATTTAGTCATGGAATAAATATTTACATCAGTTTACAAGGTGGTAGTCTGCTGTAAACATGGGCATGGGTTTTATTTTCCATTGGATGGTTAATGAGATGGATAAATATTATTATATCAACATTATAAATTATATTTATATTATATACACTATTTTTATAATATTGGACTTATTAATATTAAATTTAAGGAGGTTAAGGGAGATTTAAAAAATAGAGCTTGGAGAAGAATATTACCTTTGGTTAGAAAAACCACATTTGGATCTCTTATTAAGGACCCTATGGTTTTTATTTTGGGAGTAAAAATTCATGTAGAACGTATATAATATTTTTGGGGAGATATTTTGAAAGGTTTTGTTCATTTTAAATGGATCAATATATAATAATAAGTGAGGATATGAGGATCCCTTTTATAACTGGGGTGAATGGAATACTTATAAATTTTCAATGTTTTAAAATAATATAAATTAAATTTCTTGTTAAAATGGATCCAAAGACACTAATATTATAAGGTGATAATTTTAAGTTTTTAAGTGAACCAATAAACCCATTTTCATAATGTTTTTAGGAAATTTTAACCGATATCTCTTTAGATTAACCCCCATTAAACCCATTTGATCATAATTGATGTAATTAATTTTTATTGTTTTTACTATTAGTTGTGATTAAAAATTAAGTTGAAATTAATAACTAATATTAAATATTATTATTTCAAA
This sequence comes from Viscum album, assembly GCA_963277665.1. Taxonomy (NCBI): domain Eukaryota; kingdom Viridiplantae; phylum Streptophyta; class Magnoliopsida; order Santalales; family Viscaceae; genus Viscum; species Viscum album. The sequence goes on from OY728138.1 coordinate 382,249,733, forward strand.
TATTGAATAAATTGTTTTCATTTTAAATTCATATAAGTAGAAGATATTAATTAAAATTAACCCTACAAAACGCGTCGAAAAAATATTTTTTAAGAAATGCATTTTTTGAGCATAAGTTTATATTCCATTAACTATATAACTAGTAGTGATAATAATATGGATTTAAATTTATATTTTTAGATATATATTATATAAATTTATTTTAAATCATTCACCATTAAATAATATTTTAATTAAATAAATGGAAAGACTATATTCTTCAAAAATAGTTTTCTGAAAAATATTACTCTTTACCTAAAAACGAGTTTATATTTATTTATATATCATTTATATTAAACACATTGATAAATAAATATATTAATTGTTAAATACTAAATTTTAAATTATTTGCAATATCTTAATTATAATGGAAAATTTAAGAAACTCATTCTGGCTTTATTTTGACCAAGTAAGTTTAAAATCAATATTCATTTTATGAAATTAGAAATGTTGTGCTATGAAATATTAAAATTATCATTGTATTATAGTTTTATTAAATTATATTTCTTATTCACTATAATTAAATTTCTTTTGTTATATTCTTCCCTCCTACAAAAACATCAACATTGAAATATTTATGGATATTACTTTCTAAAAAAATGACGGCGGTTCTTCTTCATAACATACTATGGTTCCAAAATTTCATTCCCCATTTTATAAGCTCTCCAAAGTAACCTTACCAGTTGATCTATAAAATTACTAAAAAATTATCACTAGATTCAATGATCTAGAAGGAATGTTCATAATAAGATAGATCAGTTTCCAAGTATATTTCATCAGAGGTGAGCACATGCATTGGGTCTGACAAGTACTTACTTAACAAAGAAATATGGGACACAACATTTTCTTTAGAGATACTTGGAGGTATTTCAAAATGATAATCCAAATATCCAATTAATTCCATAATTTTAAAATGTTTTATGTACCTGGGGTTCAATTTCCCTTTCTCAGTGAACCTTATGAAAGCCTCATATTGAGATACTTTAAATAAAACATTATCTACCACTGGAAATTAGAAATATTTCTGCTGGTTATTATGACAAATATTATTCCTGATTTTAACTAATTTAATATGTGTCTAAAAATTATTTACCTTTTTCATTGTCTCATCAACATTTTCTGGGTCTATAATTTTCATTTCCCCAACTTCGTCCCAACAATATGGAGTACAACATCTCTTTATATATAATTCTTCATGCGAAACAATTTTAATACTGAAATGGCATCTTTTATTATAGAAAATTATTCCAAATTTAATGAATTATCCCAAAAACCTTTAATTCTATGTGATAATGTTCTCACAACGTATTTTAATATTTGAATAGTCCTTTCAGACTATTCATCATTCCAAGGATGTTATATTATGATCAAATATAGATAAATATTAAGAGCCTTATAGATAATTTTACAGAATTTTGGTATAAATAATTGATCAGGATTAGACTTAATTGAAATATGTTCCCTATGAAGTCCTAAAATTTCATTAATATAGAGTCATTTAAGGTGGTTAAGAGGAAAATATTCTCTTATAGCAAGAAAATATGCATATTTTGTAAGGAAGTCAACAATATCTATTATTAAATAATTCTTTCAAGGAGTATTTGTAATTTAAATGGAAATTTCCATAGTAATGTCATCCCATTTTTAAATAGGAATAAGTAGGGGTTTCATAACTTCTATAAGGTATTATCTCTCAACCTTCACCTATTTAAAAACAAATCATCATGATACATATTTAATAATTTTCCACTTCATATTATTTCACCAAAGAAATTCTGCAAAATCTATCTAAATCTTGGGTCTACTAGGTTTTATTGATAAACTCATACTATGAGCATAATACAATAATTCAATTTTTTTCTTATTTATAGATAGATCACATTTCCTCTTTTCAAATTTCATAACACCATCTTCACAAAATAAGTCTACCAATTTTCCATCATCCACGACATTAATATTCCTTTGAAAAATATCGTCATTATTTTGAGAAATTATTATCTTTAAAAAAGGTTTGGAGATCATTTAAAAAATGGGCAATGTCTACCTTTCTTTAATAATTCATCTATCCATAATTACTCTATCCATAAACATATGATCCCTGTTAATCCTAATTTTTATTTCAGAACTCCATGATCTTTCTTTCTCAATGCATCCACTAACTTATTTTCCTTCCTTGGGTTGTAGTGTATTGAGAAATCATAATCCATTTGTTGATTGAGCTACCATGTTTTTATCATGTTGATATATTTTTGTTAATAGATGTATTTTAGACTCTTATAATCTGTGTAAATATTACATTATTCCCTACAATGATATAGTATCCATATCATCAAAGTTATGAATTTGGACACCAACACAAGATCCTTAGTTGGATAGTTCTATTTATGATAATTTAACTAATTTTATGTATAGGAAAAAAATTATAATTACAAATAAAGATAATACCCAGTACCTTCTTTTAGGCATCCCAAAATATAAAAAATATATCATTTCTTGATGGTGGAGTCAAAATTAAAGATTTGACCAATATTATCTTCAGTTCGTCAAAATAGTCTTCACAGTCCTTTTTTCCATGTGATCTTAACCTATTTCTGTGTATGGTTGGTTAAAGGGTTAGACAATTGGGAAAATTTTCGAACAAATTGTGAATGGTAACCTACCAATCCAATGAAACTATATATCCTGGTGATATTTGTCAGTGTAGGCCATTTTTTGACTAGCTTTTTCTTTAGAAGATCAAATGAGAATCGAAAAAAATAATATGTCCATGAAAATAATCCTTATGAATCTAGAATTCATATGTGAAAAATTTCTCATATAACTCTATTCTCCTAAGAGACTAAAGAATAATATAAAATTTATTCTAATTGTCTAGATAGATTTTAGAATCAACAAAGATATCATTAACAAGTACCATAAAAATTTTATCAAGATATTCCTTGAATACACTATTCATTAGATCCATATAAATAGAGGTTTCATTATTCAATACAAATATAATTACTATACACTCTTAATATCCATAGCTCATACAAAATGTTTTCTTTGGAATATCTTCCTTATTTATTTGTAATTGATGATACAAATAATGAAGATTAATCTTTGAAAAATATTTGGCTCCATGATTTTGATCGAATAATTCATTAATGTGTGGTAGGGGATCATTGTTCATTATCTTTATATAATTTATTTGCCTATAATTGATGAAAAACCTCATCTATTAATCTTTCTTCTGTACAAAAACAACATGGGTTACCCAACCTGAAAAAATTGGTAATATAAATCTATAATCAAAGAATTCATCAAGTATTTTATTCAAGTCCAATAATATAACAATCGATATTCTATATGGATTATTTGATATGGTTATTAAATCATGAATTAAATTAATGAAAAACTTGACTTCACACTCTAGTGGATGTCCATGTAATTCCACAGAAAAAACATCAATATATTTCAATACAAGATGAACATCCTCAATTTGAAGATTATCTTTTCTATCCTTTTGTTGTGTTTCCTTTTCTTCCCATTAAATCTCATTAATAAAGATACTAGGTGGGGATCTATATATTACCTAGATGATGAAATCTCTTCTCTAATGACATGGAACTCCACATATTCATTATGAATCGTGATTTTATTCACTTTTCAATAAATTGTTATATAATTTTTTGATCTAGTTGATACCATGGATTATACCAAAATAAACCATAGTTATAAAAATAGATTCTACAAATAAGTTACTTTTATGTGTTATAAGGGTGACTATCTTACACATCATTAATGTTGTGAGCTTTCCTCTAGGAATTTTGACTAAAAATTTCATTATTGAGGTGATTATGAAATGTATAACTTTATTAGAAAACATGGAAGATATAAAAGGGTGATGTGATAATGAATAAAATAAATCATTGGATAAATTTAAATATATGATTAAAGTACACACCACTACATCTTTACGAACTTCAACCTCAAACATAGTGATTTAATAACCATTTCCTTCTCCCCTTATCCTCTTCTATGTATAAATCCATTAACGCATGGGAAATTGGTTTGAATAATGACACATTTATTTATATCTAATGAACTTGATAGTATTGGTGTCTTTGTTTTCCTTAAATTAATATTCTACATTACACTTATCTCTTTACTTGGGAAAAAATCCCATGACCTTCAAGTATTTTATAGTATTTTTCTTTCCAAAATTTTCACATGATGGTAATTCCTTTATCATCGTATTATTCTTTGATGTGTTCTCTTTTTCATGGTGCTAATCCAAATTATTATTGTTTGGATTTCCCATGAATATATAGGATCTATAAAACACATTATCTATTTTTATAGAACATAAAACTATTTCATTATACGATGAAAAAGTTTTATAAATTAGTTCTCTTTAGAGGTTTTTCTTAATTCATTCAATGAAATTTTTAATCTTACTTTCTGTATTACATATGTAATCTATAGAATATTTTGGTAGTCTTAAAAAGGTATCATAATACTCTACAACACTTTCTTCTTCATTTTTATTTATGTTAAGGAACTTTTTCATTATATTAGTTTAATTATCATGATGGAAATATTTTTCAATGAAAATTAATTTAAATGATATCCATTCCTTGTGTTCTATTTCGTCTTACTCATCAGTATTATAGTTCAACAACCATTATTTATCAGTATCCCCTTTTAGACAATATACTTCTAGTAAAACATTTTACCTTTTATCACATCCCAACCATTTTTATGGAAATTATCCATTTCTCAACTACCATAATATTATTAAATACTCCAAAATATGGAGGCTTTTGTCACATGAAAAATCAAAATAGGTGTATCATGATTCGGAAAATCATATTGATATGTATTTATAGCTTCACTAGTGTTATCTTGGGTTAGATTCTTTAATATTTCCATGACCTGTACAACTGAAAAAATATTTGTACTAGGTTTATGAATTGTAATATTTCTATATTGGACATCAGTATTAATACCATTCATTCATCCAGGTAAAAATTACTGACAACAGAGAACATTATATTGGATCATAACATTATGAAATTCTAATTATAATATATACTTCAAAATCTTATTTAAAACTTCACATAAGTTTATAATTTATGTATTGTTAATCAAATAATCATAAACACCTTTTTATTGAGAATATCTGTAATTCATAAAAATATTTTCAAATCCATCATAATGGTTTGTAAAGAAAGTGTGAATTAACAAAATTATATCCCATGATAGTGTCAAAATAGGTGCGTACTAAGTTCATACTCACCATGAATTAGAGCGATAGCCATGATATACTTAACCAACTTGTTTTGGGGTTATAATACCTAGATTAATTGGTCCCAACAACCATATACAATAGTAGTATCTAAATAAGGATTTATTTTCTAGGATAACCACACATTCTCTTTGTTACAAAACAATTATGGATGTCTTGTAAAATTGTACATATCCTCAAAGTATGTTATAGGTTTATGTTCTGTAATTTATGTTTTCTTAAATCTAGTTACTAATGTTTCTAATAAACTTCCTCTAATATGAACTATAGTAACCCCAACATAAATAACCCAGAGTTGATGTCTAAATTATTAAATTAGAATAGATATAAGGGATATAATCGTTAATGGATGATTAGTTTATTATTATTGGAGATATAGTTAAAAACATGACACCAATTTTACATTAGGAATAAAATAAATCATAACAAAAGTAAATATTCTACATCCTTAATGCTCATTCAAATATTTCCACTTCTTAACCTTTGGAAAGGAAACCAATCAATGGTAATATCAAATAATCTGTAGGTATTGAGTACAATTAAATCTATTGTTAGTGAATAATGGATTAATAATATGGAAAGATGAATAATTGAAAACAGATTCCATTTAATAAATAACATGAGCATATAATGAATATATGAATAATATAAATTAAAAATGTAATTGATAATAATTAGAAAATTATTAATGAATAAAATGTATAATATTGGATTTCATGATCTGAGATATCATGATGTTTATACCATCAAATCTTTATGGAAATATATTTTTATTGATGGGAAGGAATACACTATAAACCCATTTTATTTGGCCAATTGATTTTTCTCATGAGAATTATTGATGCATCAATGGGATATATATATATATATATATAACTGATACCCACCCATAATTTCATGTAAAATGAATTCATCATATATTTAATTATCAATTTGCTTCATAAAAAATATTCCTTATCAATAAATACCCATATTGAGTAATGAATATATATTTATCCATAATTCCCCATGTCAATGAAATGACATTCATATTAAAAAATTTTATGTAAAAATGGTATATAGTTTAGGAAATCATCATATCAATGATAAAAAGAGTTTGTATATATAATAGAAGTTTAATGTATAATGATAACAATAAATTTAATGATCAAGAAAAATTTAATGACCACAAAATTAATAATAGATAAGAGGTTCTCATCAGTTAATCAAAAATATTGATTTTATAATAAAATCAGGTTAATTGGAAAAATAAAGTAAATGGATGTCAAAAATTAATAAAATATTTCATTAAATATATATATATTTAAAATATTTTGAAACCAGTAGAATAAACTAAGTATAACAAAAGAGCTACAGTGCTGGGGAAGTTCGTTAATGTCATATATGTTAAAAACAATTTTTTGAATTTTTTATAATGAAATTGATAAATGAATATTTCTAAAATAATTATAAAAATTACTTTAAAAACTTTGAAAAATACTAAAAATACATAAAATTTCAAAAATCAATCATTTTTTAATAAAAATGACTTATGTAAACCAATTTTAAAAAATATGGAGGTGAAAGAAAAATATACCCAATCATGAAGAGAAATAAGAACAGATTTAATTTTATACATTACTCATGAATGAGTAAACATAAAATTAAAATTTAATCATAATTAATAAATGGTAATTAATGTTAAAAAACTCCATGGGGAAGCATATACACCACATAAAAAAGAATAGGTGCATAATACCTTATATGTCTCAATGGAGAGGAAATTGAGATGAAATCCCTTACCTCATGCTTACCTTTAGTTGAATGGGATTTAAAATACTGTATAATGATTTTTAAAATGATATTAATTTATTTTATCCTCATATTCATAATTATATTATCATATATGTTACTTTAATAACATATTATCACCCACTCGTTAATAATATTTCATTATTATCATTGTATTGGGTGTTAATTGTTTTGTAACGATTGTTTTTTCAAAGATGTTTCGATTCCCATGAAAAGTATATAGTTACATAATCTATAGAATGATATTAATTTTAAATATTTCAGTTTTTTGTAATATACCTATTTTTAAATATTATTGAAAATTTGACATTGAAAATGAATTGCATTGCTTCGTGGAGATAGTAGTTTCTACGTATAGAAGAGCGATGTTAGGAATTACTTAATGGTTGAAACAAAAAGGAAGTGGATGATATATTAATTTCAGAGAATAAATATTATATCATAATTAATATATAAATCCATTATTTTAGTAATTATGACTATCTATGCGAGTTTGTGATAGAAAAAAAATTACTTCTATTCACAAGGCTGTTATCCTCTGAATACAAGATCCATGGTTTTGATTCCCATTTGGTGGAGAAAAATATGGATAAATATTATTCAAAAGAATTTAAAACATCTGAGTATATTTTAGATACTGATTTTATTAAATTTAAATTATTAATACATAATTTAATGTTGTAAAAGAAGAAGTAAAAAAAGAAAGTTCTTCGGGAAGATGATTACCATCTCTAAGAAAAACCTTATTTGGATATCTTATTAAGGACACTAGGGTTTGTGTTTTGGAAAAAAATCCTCTAGAACATGAATAAGGTTTTTGTAGATATTTTTATATAGATGGTTGAAATTAATTTCCCAATAGGTGTGAAGAAGTTGGGGATCTAGTTCCCTTTTATATTTGAAGTGAGTAGCACACTTGTAATTTTTTTTAATGTATTAAAAAAAGATCAAGTAACTATCTTTGGAAAATAGTTCCAAAATGGATTATATTAGAAGGTGATAGGGGTTAGTTAGAAATAAAATAAACCAATGGGTTTTCAAAATCTTTTTAGGTAATTTTAAAACTTATATTTTTATGATTAATTCATCAATAAACCCAATTTTACCTTAACTGTGGTAATTAATTTTTATTATTTTTACTATTCATTATGACAAAAAATTAAGTTGAAATTAATAACTAGAATTATTTATGAAGATTCAAAATATTTAGTTAAATTTATACAATTAAATTCACATTAGTGGTAGAATTTAATTTAAAAAAACCACAAAATGTGTAGAAATACGATTTTTCAAGAAATGTATTTTTCAAGCCTAAGATGATATTATATTAACTATATGAATTATAATTAAAATTATGTGGATTCAAATATATATATTTAGATATATAATCTATAATTTTTTTAAATCATTCATCACTAAATATTATTATAATTAAATAAATGGAAATAAATTATGCTTAAAAAATTGTTTTATGAAAAATATCACTTTTTACCACCAAATGATATTATATTTATTTCTATAAAATTTAAAATAAATATATGGTAAATTATACATATCATAACATATTATTATAAATAAAATAACTAATATTTAAATACTATATTTTAAATTCTCCGTAAAATCTTATTTCTATGGAAGAATTTCATAAACTCATTCTAGGATTATTTTGACCAAATATGTTCAAAATCGATATTCATACTATAAAATCATAATTATTATACCATTAAATATTAAAATTTGATTTTTATTATATTATTAATAAAGTATAATTATTACTTACTATAATTGATTCTCGGGTTTTACACCCAACACCCCCATTTGGCAGTTACTAGGGCTCAAACACAAAAACTGTGATAAACTAATATGAAGCATGAAATTCATCCATCCAACAAATTAAATAAAAAATATTATAAAACACAAATTTTTTTGTCAAACTAATTAAAATATGTGGTAATATTCGAAAATATAATCAATTATAAACTCACATGATAAATAATATAATTCATTCAAAACTGTTAAATAATGTTGTTTATTTTCCAATTTCCATTACTATTTAAAATTATTTTTCTGTTTAAATACATCTGCCTCAGGGTTTTGAAAATTAAAAATTTAGGTTATTCTGGTTAAATAATTCATTTTTCATAATATAACTGTAATCTTGATTGGTTTTTTAAATCAAATGGAATATTATAATTTCCATTTTGATTACTATCAAATGTATAATTTGGATATGATATCCTTCATAAATTAACAAATGTATTAACAATAATCAATGTGAATACTTTGTTTCAAACACTATTGAAACAATGTGAAAATTTAATAATTTCTGTTGATATATGTTTGGATTGTGAAATAATATAATAAATACCCTAATAATTATAACATTGTACAAATCCATAGGTTTATTTTGAAAATTTATAGTGTTAGTGAGTGAATTATATCCCTTTATGAATCCATTTAAAAAATTATTTATGATATGGAAATTCTTGTAATAAAATAATATTTTTTTGACACATTAAATTCATATAATTCTTGGTATTTATATGGTTTGAAAATTTGTTTACACAGTGACAATTTTTATTGAATATGAGGAATATATGTGTGTATATATAATGAAAATACTTTTAGGGTTCTAAGATCAAACATTATATGTACTTTATAAAATTATTAAATATTAATATTAATGAATAAAATAGGATGAAAATTAATTGAAAATGTATGGATTTCACTAGTACAAAAAATAATATTAGGTTCATGTGAAAGTGTTCCTCATTTTTTTAAAATATTGTGCATATAAAACTACTAAAATACTTTTTTCATGTTTATGTTATTGTTATTAAAGACTAATTAGTCCAGGGGAGATAAAAAGAACCCATGATCTATCATGAAACCGATCAAAGATATAAATTTTGGAATAAAAATGGGGAAGAAGTAAATATATATAGTGATTGGGATAAGATTTCATTTTATGGACCATCTGATATAATTACAAGTGTGTGAAATAATAAATATCAAATCAATGATATGATTACAGGGGTAAATAATAATAATGATCATATGAGGGAATAAAAATGATAGTTGAAGATGAACATCATGATTATCCAAAACAATTTTGAAAATATTCCTTTTCATGATGGTTGTACTAAATGTAAAACATCAATAACCATAATGATTCTATATAATGTAAAAGTTAGAAATAGATGGAATGACACTAGATTTACTAAAATTATTTCTCTCTTGACTGATATGCTACCAGAATATACTGATATTCCATTCCATAAATAGGATTTTGAAAAAATTCTATATTCAATGGGTATAATATTTGATATAATATATTCCTATCCAAATTATTGTATACTATTTCCTCAAATACCATGTATAAGTAAAAAGGCCGAAAGTATTAGTGTGTATTGATACAAGAAAGATGAATGAATTCCTTAGAATGTTGTATGATACATTCAAATAATTCCAAGGTTTAAGAGATTATATGGAAGTGAGGAGACCATAGGGTAATTAATGTGGAATGATTATATAAGAAATCAAGATGGGAAACTATTTCACCTAGAAGAATATCCTTAGTTTGAGTAAAATGATCATGATTATTCTAAATTTTGAAATCAGTTGTGAACCCTTCACACCACAGAATTTATAGATATAGTGAATCCATCAATTTTATAAACAATCACACATAATACATGGGTATTTATGTTTCTAAATTATAGATTTCCACTATTTCTTTGCATAATGTAAAAATAAATTATGTTGACTTTGATAATATCAGGTCCAAAATAACTGGGTAATGATATTATTTTTTATTTTGATACATTTACAGATCATTTAATATTAATGTGGGATTTAGGTGTTACATTTTCTGATGCTTATATAAATGAAGGAATCAAATTGAAATCCATGTTTTACAGGATGATAAATTACTTTGCTTCTTATGGAAATTCTTTAGGATATATAATTAAAGGAACTCAAGGGTAACACATTTGTGAATAATGTACACACTTTAGTTGAAACATTCATCCAATAATATGTTTTAATACATCAAATATTTCATCCTCAATAACGTAAATTTCCATCTTTGATGACATAATTTTATGGGAATTCAAAATAATGTACAATACCATCTCTATTAACAAGTGGTAAACTTTTTTAGAACATAGATGATATGGACAACACTTTTGGTAAATAATTTTCAAAAATAAAATAAAAACCTATTGAAAAAAGGGATCAGTTATTTTTTAATTACAATATAGGATTTTTTATTCATGTTTTACATTTTATTGATTTCGTGCATATGGAAAAGAATTTACATAATATGGTCCTTGAGACATTAATATATCACCCAAAAAAATTAGATGGAATTAAGACAAGGTTGAATATGATTTACATGGGGATACATAAAGAGTTAGTGTTAATACTGTGTGAATAAATTCCTTATTTACTTTGTCCACTGTTTACAATCTTGTTAACGGCTCTCCAAACGGATATTTTAAATACACCAATGATGTCTGGTAATGTGATCCCTTATCTTCCATTATCTTTGCTATTGTGGAATAATATCTTAGTAGATTGCTCACTCACCTTGTAGTTAAAAACAAGATTAAACCCATCAAGGTGGCCAGAAACCTAAATGTTTCGACGTATCTTCTATACACAGATGATATTAGCCTGTTCATACATGGGGAAAAAAGAAACATTCAAACTCTAAATAATGATTTATCCCATTATGAGAAGATCACTAGTCCATCTATTAGTTGTAATAAATCTTTTGTCTTCTTTGGAAAAATCTTTTCTCTTATTAGGAAAAACAACATCATCAATATTTTAGGAATCAAAGAAGGATCCTTCCCTTTCACTTACGTAGGAGGTCCCATTTTTTGGGGAAGAACTAAATCCACATACTTCACCACAATTGTTGACCAGATTATCAATCAACTATCCTCCAGGAAAGGTAAATCCCTCTCCATGGCTGGTAGGATCTGTCTTGTGAAACCTACCAATGTCTCTAAAATAGTTTACTCACTGATGGTCTATACATGGCATGCCAGTCTCCATAAAAAAAATTAAATTTTACATCAAAATTATTGTTTGAACTTTCAAAATTCTTTAAAAGAAGCTTGTTACTATCCCTTGGTCCACCTGCTGTAAACCCCTTGAGAAGGGTTACCTTGGCATTAAAATTCCTAAAATCATTAATGAGGCCTTTCAATCCAAGCTCAAATAGATATTGATTAATAATAACTCTAACTACATTTATTTTCTTAAAAATAGGTTCCTTATGATATTAAATAAGGTAAATTTGAACTATGTTATCTCTTAGATCTCACCATCCATTAGAATTTCCTTCGCTAACATCATGAACAATGCTATATGGATGGTTAGTGTTGATTATTCTATGAATTTTTGGCTGGATAATTGGACTGGAACCCCCCCCCCCCCTATATCAATTTTATCTCAAAATTCCCCTCCTTCTAACACCACATTCACTATTAAGGATGCGATTCAATCTTGTAATTTAAATTTCTCAGATAATATCATGCATGTGGTTGATAATTAACCTTATTCTAAATCTGATGATTTTCTTATCAGGGAGCCCGCCCATAATGGTGTTCTTGATTCCAAAATCTTTTACTACCACAATTTCAGAAATTCAGACCCTATATTTTTTTGGTTGAATTTATTTGAAAAACCATAGATTAAACCCTCGAGACTCAAAATTGTTTGGCATATAGCTCACAACCACATTCCTACTAAGGTTAGTATCCAGTCTTTTGGTATCCATATTTACTTTAAGTGTCACTTCTATCACCAACATAGAGAGCATTCCAATAAAATGTTTTTTTCTTATTCTACGGCTTCGTCTCTTTGGAATTATATTACTGACATGTTTGAATGAAGATGGTTGTCCTTTGACTCTATTTTCTCCCAAAAAAAATGTTGTGTTGAGTAGGAATTTTCACAACCAATCAAGAACCACTTTTTAACTGTTGTTTCTAAGCTCCTTCACGTGATATGGTATGATAGAAATTCTATTATCCACAACAACTACTCATTTATTATTAGTGAAGTTAATACTAGGATTATCATCTCCATTATGGATCGATGTGGCCTCAATTGAGAAATATTATTGTGAAAATACTATTGGAGACTTTGTGATCCTTCACCGACTTAGGATTGAAGTTCTATGCAGGAATCCGAGGTGTACCTTTGAAGTTTTCTGGAAATCTCTGATCCCATGTTGGATCAAAATAAATTTTTATGGAGCCTCTAAATAAAACCTGGGCCCTTCAAGATGTGAGGATATCTTTAGATAATTTCTTATCTATTGTCTTGTATTCTTCGTTGGAAGCTGTGGTTCGACCTTATCTTTGGAAGCGGAAATGATGGTTGTGATTCATGCAGTTGATTTTGTTAAAAAAAGGTTGGAACAACATATGGATTGAAAGTGACTCAACCACTATTTTACATGTTATTTGGAATGGCATGGTTCTCTTTGCCTAGCCGCTTACCACCAATTGGATGAGCTTCCTTACTTTTCTTCTAGAGATCAGATATATTTTCACTCATGTCTTTGATGAAGCGAAAATGGTTGATGACAGTCTTTCCAATAAGGGAATCAACCAAGGCATTAATTGGCTTGATGATATTATTATTTATATTATCCCTCATTATGAAAATATTGTAATAATATCCCCTCCTTCAGAATCTTGTATTTTCTTTCTTTGTTTTTAATAAATGGTTCCCCTTACTTTTTTAAAAAAATAGATAAAAGATATATTAGTTTTTCATCTTCCTAAATAATGTATAGGGTAAAAATTTGTATTCATAAAATATAATGAATATTGTTTCAATTTTTAATTTAATGTTAAATGTACTACCACTACACAACTTTTATGTTTTGATGTAAGATATAATGCATCTAGAATTACATTAAATTCTTGATAAGAATTTCCATCATACATCTACCATGAGTTGTCTATTTTTCAAATCTATATGCATTAAGGTTATAGGCTGAAATAAATTTCCAACTATAGAAAGGAAATTTCTATCATATTATGTGAATTGGATATGTTCTTCCCATTTTCATTAATTTATATGATAATTTACTCAATGCATCACTTTGTTAGATAGATTCAACTATGTGGTTCTCTGCAATATAGATGAATGTACCCCATTGAAAAGTATATGAATATTTTTAATAGGTATATCAAAATTTGAAGTTATCTAGAAGGATATATTCTAGTTTAATATATTGTTTATAATGATATAGAATTCTGTATCGATTACCTATCTGATGTGGAAAGTATTGGTCAACCAAAATAGCATCACACCAGGTGACATGTTGATGAAGTAATTTTTGGAATACAAGTTGTTGGAATTAATATTACATAGAGGGAGTAGGAACACATTTATGTTTTATATAATAGTATATAAGTGGAACCATATATTTAAACCCATAATTTAATTATTTGAAATCGGAATCCATTAGGGATGAAATATGGATATCAAATAGGCATTACCAAAATGCTATAGAATAGTTTTGAGACCATATTTTTATAGAGTAAACTAAAAATAGGAATTAAATTTTAAAACAACATTGATAGATAAATAGAGAACCAATTGTTTATGTATTATCTTAAAATGGTTATGTAGTGAATGGTTATACATTCTCTAAAAAATGATAATGTTGAACAGTACCATGAAAAATAGCAGAGTTATAACTGTGGCTGAAACGATGCATGTATCTGATATCAAGGATTGAAATCTAATTTATTTGAATACATAATAGTTTGAAATCATAAAAAAATATTGGAGTTGGATTAGAAAACATTATAGTTGTTTATTTTTCAAGGGATGTTGGTTGATAATATGGGTGCAGTTAAAATCAATGAATTGGGATTCATGAAATATGATTTGAATAAAAAGGGTATAATGGAAAAACTCTCATAATTGAATGATATGGAGTATAAGTATCTTATATACATGATCCTATAAATATAATTTAGTAAACGTTTATTCTATAGAAAAAATATACTGAAGGGTCAGATATCAATTTAACTGAG
The DNA here is from genome assembly GCA_963277665.1 of Viscum album. NCBI lineage: Eukaryota > Viridiplantae > Streptophyta > Magnoliopsida > Santalales > Viscaceae > Viscum > Viscum album. Next base: position 382,264,925 of record OY728138.1, read on the forward strand.
GATGACATTTTCATTGGGATGTCACCATCATTTCACAATAGTCCTAATGTAGACAAGGTATTATATGTTAGAGGAAACCACAATGAAGGGATTTGGATACTCTATTGAGGGGTCAAATACCTTCAATAATTAGAGATAAAAATGGAGTTCAATAATCAAGAAATATTTTTTAATATCATTGTCTTACCTTATATTATTATATTATATGATGAACTACTTCTACAGATATTAGATTATGCACATGTTGATGCTTCTAATCCTAAGGAAATTTTTTTTCTTAATTATATGATTATCCAATTGAATAGGAATAAAATTTTTGTTGACATTTTGTTGCTATCAATCTCAAGGAATAATATATTAATGATGTTTAATCTGAGTAAAAGTTATTATATGAACAAACAATGTCCCAGAAAAAACAATAGCATTATTGAACAAGGGTTTAAAAAAATTATTGAGTCTAGATATAGAGGAATAAAATTTGAGGTTGTATGGAATTAATAAAGACAACATGTTAACTTCAATAAGTCTATTTTTACTAGTTACATTGGGGTCACCACTTGAACGCATGTGCCGGTTGATGTAGATACGTGGAAAATATTGTGCCTAAAGTTAAGGAAATAATTTGAGAGGTTATTAGGGTTACATTATGATATAATTTATCTAATTTATATAAAAATTAACTAATGAAACTTTGATTTAATCTTAGTTATCCTATATAGAGTATATTTACACTAGATGTATGCCAAATGAAATTTTTATTAATGCTCACTAAAATGGCTCATATAGGATTTAAAATAATTATTATGAAGCATCATCTCTGCGATGTTGAATGGAAAGTAATCCTTAACCCCCAAAAAATGTATAAAAATATGAAAAACCAAGATATGTGTAATGCCTTTATTAGTCATTATAAGGGGGTATATTTTCAGGTGTATTTTTATTAGTAGTACATTACTAGAAAATATGTGTATTGAACACATTCATTTAGGATTTTTAATTTAGGAAATAGTAACTAAGTGTTTAAAATAATAAGCATGCATCAAAACCAATATACCTCAACCATAAATCAAATATATGGTATTTTGCACTTGAAAAAATGTATGTAATTTAAATATAATGTAACAATTTTATATGGAATGAAACAATAACATAATTAATTTTCTTTATTTATAGAAATTTTGATAAATCAAAATCAAAATCCACTTAAATCCCTTGTCATGGGATATAGAAGGGTTATTGTGTAAGAAAATACAGAATAAAAATAGATAAAAACACACAAAATTTATGAAAAGCATGTATAAGTATGACATGGTAATTTTTTTATTTAATTTGGTATTACATAACAATGATTACTTATTTTCCTATTTGTTTTTCTGCTACAGATAGAATATTCATAATTGGATATACTCGATGAAAAAAATACCTCTAGTGGCATTAAAGTGGATAGAATAATATGGAAAGATAAGATGTGTGAGTGTTTCCCTAAACATATTTTTGAGAAAATAAATGAATAAGGGGATAAGGATAAGAAAATGGAGGTGATGCCGGAATGGATAAATAGTCTGGATACATAATTGAAAGTCTAATTTTATAGGGAATGATATGGGAAAGAATTAAAGGGAAGAAAATGCAGAATAAGAACCACTATATGAAGACCACCACCATCTTTGAGGTGATAAATTCCTCTCAAAGATCTTATTTATAAGAAGTAATCAATTTTTTGATAACTATTTTAATAGAATGTGAATCTGGAATGCATTGATACCATTCCTATATTAATATTCTATCGGGTAAAAATGATTTTGATTTATATCTATTAGAAGAAACCCATAACCATGCTACGAGAGGTTCACTATACAATATCCAAGGATATATTCTACACAAAAGTTTTCCAAAAGTTCATGTGAGATTGGGGATTCACTGGACTATAAGATGAACTATGAGATACCTATTCTACTTAATGATCTGATTGTTCACACAATAAAAATTATTATCAGTAATTTCATATCATGGATGTTTGATATATTAAAGATAAATGTGAACATGGTGGTATTATTTTCCAATTTATTTTTTATGAAAAACCGTTAACAATTAATGAATGAAGTCCAAAACTAAGAAATGTTATTATATATAGAGAAAAGGAATGAGAAATAGAATGTCAAATCAAAATAATCTAAAGGATAAACCAATAAATTGAAAATAGATTTAGAAAGTACCTTTAACCTACTAGTTAAACTTATATACTCTCTATTATAATTAGTTCTTGTAGATTTAATATTAAAATATGGGGGTACGACCATGACTTTTCTTAAAGAATAAACAGACAGGTAAGCCGTTACTGAATTTATTCATCTTGAAAATGTAGATGAAATCATCAAGCATGGATGACTAGGAGTCTCATTTATATATATATATATGGGGAGTGTTTTACATATTTTTTTTTCCAACACCTGGTATACAATGTTAATTAAAGTTAACCATTATTCATTTTGTTTTTTTGGTGTATATATCAGTAATACTTGAAGGAAAAAACGTATGATTTTTTTTGACTCATTAGTCCTCATGTTAGTTCTAAAATACCATGTTCATTGAAAGAAGTGAAATATATTGTAATAGTAGAAAAATGGCCACAATATTTTGAAGACAAACTCATAGTTGACACACTCTTCTTAATTCCCATGATGGAGGGGTAAAACTCTAAAATTTAATCATATCAAAAAAAAATTATTTCATTCATCACATATTCCTCTTTGTTTTTTAGGGATAATTTTTTGATCATTGCAATCAATTTGGATAATCTAAAGATATATTTTTTCAAATAAATGAATTTAAAACCAATAAATCAACTTTACATGATAATGTTTATCAATTTTCAGTACGTTAAATGGAACATTTTACAAATAAACTTCAATTTGAACTTTTTATATAATGTTTTAATGAAAATATTGATATGATTGTTTTGGGTTTAAATATAATAAAAATTATGGAATGAGGATCTTCTATCAGCACAATAATACTATTAAATTATATAATGGATAAGTATAAGGCTATAAATTATAATATTTGACTATCAAAAAATATATTATAATGAATGGTTTATTTTTATCAAATTTTATGTAGTGTATAAAAAGAACTAATGTAAAAGATTATGGTTATTACATGTTTAAATTTATGAAAGATATCATATTCCATCAACAAGATGGAATCTCTAAAGAGGTAATTTTTATGATAATTACAATTCAATTTATAATATTTATCAATAATTTTTTATTTATATTTTTTTAGTATTAAAAGGAAATTCGGTAGTCCATTTATTCAAATAAGGAAATATATTTTTTTTATAAATTAATAGTTAAAATACATGAGTTTTCAATCCATGTAGACATCATGAATATGGGATTTCCTACCACTTATTTAGTTTATTTTCTCAATATTTTATTAACATTTTTAGTCAATTTCCTTATCACATCCATTTAATATGATTTTTAATTTGTATAGATATCATCGAGAAATTATTTCATCCAGAATTTCTTTCGCATGACCATTTTATGCTCTATTAGGAGAACAAAATGACCAGATAGAAAATAATTATTGACAAAGTCTTCAACAAGTATTATGTAATCATTTATGATTTTTTATCTTTATATAGATGTTTTTTCTTTATATGATCTTTGTTATGTTTTGTATTGTGTGTTTTTTGTTTAAAAGTGACTCAATGTTCATGTCATTAGTTTAATTTTACATTTTAGCTATGAATTAGTTTCACTCATAGAAAAAATTAAAAAAACTCATATTTTTTTAATACTTTAGTAAAATTATCCATAAGTCATTTTTCATGTTTAAGAAACATCCACTCATCAATCCCACACATGGCGTGGCCGGTATGACTCAAAGTGAATATTTTTATTTAAAATTGAGAGTTTTGTTCAAAACAATCGTTACATACTCAGAAACTAGAAAATGTTCTCATATTATATTTATAGTATTGGAAAATTATCCACAAATCATTTTTGACATCTCAGAATCAAACAGACATCAATCTGACACACGATGTTTCCGATATGACTCAAATTGTTTGTTTTTATTTAACATTTACATTTTATTTCAAAGGAATCATGAAATACTCATATCAAATAAAACACATTCATATTTTCATGATACATTAGTAAAACAATCCATATGTCATTGGAAACATGTAATAATTAAAAGAATGTCAATACGGCACATGAGCCTCAGCCGAGTTGGTGAGGTCTCTCTTAGTTCATCTACGAGACCCAGGTTCAAAACCAGGCGGAGGCATAATATTAGGGTACTATAGCAGTACTGTAGCTGCATTATAGTAGGTATTGTTCGGTACTGTAGAAGTCGAAACTATTCACCTTGGGCCACTAGTTTAGGCTTGGAGTCCTTAAGGCCTTGGGGCCACCCAGGCCTTTGGGTCAGTAAGGCTTTCAAGCCACCTCATGGCCTTTGGGCCACCTCACGGCCTTTAGGGCCACCTAATTTATAGTTTCATAGAATGATTCTACAAGGAACCACTCTAGATGAGGAAAGAGCTGGGCACATTCACCAGAGAAGTGATAAATGGACTTGGAAGAATGAGAGGTTATGGAATTTTCCATCAGTACCACACCTGTAAACCTCTTCACATGGAAATGCTAGTTGAAAAGTCATGAAAAGGCGAAGATCTGATCACTATACTGATGCTGGGGGGGGGGTAGTTTCAAGTAGTCATAGTATGTATGATTTACTTAAGACCCACGGGTCCTATAATGTCTCAAAGCCTATAGAAAATGTAATACCTAATCCCACAAGACTTTTAAGGGTTCCCCCTCATCCCTTTAGGGGGGGGGGGGGGGGTTATTAGAAAATTAATAAACAATAAGGCCTTCGGGCGATTCCATTAGTCAATATGAGACACAGTTTTACAAATATGACTCAAAGTGTGTTTTTTCAGTTTAAAATTTCCATTTTATTCAAAAACATGTGTCAGTAATTGAAAAACAATAAAATAAACTAATATGTACTTATAAATTAGGAAAATGATCCATAGTTTATTTATGTTAATTTGGAATTAACTGAACATCAATCTGATACACTGTGTGACTAGTATGATGTTAAGATATTGTTTTACATTTAAGTATTACATTTTAGTTAAAAACATGTTTCACTCACTAAAAACAAATAAAACACTCTCATATTATCCTTATACATTTCTAAAATGATCCATAAACCATTTTTAGATGTATTAATATTCCACACATCAATTCAACCCACGATGTAGCTGGTATGAGTCAAAATTCATGATTTTAGTTTAAAAACGAATTTTTTGTTATTTTTGTTCAATCAATAAGCCTTAATTAAACATGGTTATATTATCTTGATAGTTTTTGAAAAAAATCTATATTTCATTTTTGATATGCAAGAATCGGCGGCAGATTAGTTTGACATACAATGTTCCTGGTATGACTCAATGTAAATATCTTCTGTTTTAAAAAAATTAGTTAAAATCATGTCATACTTAGCAAAATAAAATAAAATAAAACACACTTTGATCTTCACGATACATTATAATAAATATATGTCATTTTAGATGATTAAGAGTCAATTACATGTCAATCAGACACACGATGTGGCCGGTATGACTCAAAGTACATGTTTTTTATAAAATTGACATTTTAGTTCAAAACACATATCACATTCTCCAAAAAGGGATAATGTAGTAATATTTTCTTGATACTTTACTAAAATGATCTGAAAATAATTTTATGAATTATATGAATCAATCCTATGTTTATTTGACACACGATGTGGCCAGTATGACTCATAGTGTGTCCTTTTATTTAAAAATGACTTTTTAATTCAAAAGATGAATGACATACTCAAAAATAAGAATTTTTTTATTGTTTTGATACATCAGTACAACCTTCATAAATTCATTTCTAACATATAATAATTACACACACCTCATTCTGATTCAAAATGTTTCTAGGATGACTCGAAATGTGTGTTTTCAGTTTGAAAATTATATTTTAGTTAAAACGTTTTTCAGTTACTGGAAACTAAGAAAAAACAGTTGAATGGTTTTTATACTTTATGAAAATGATATATAAGTAATTTGTGATATACAATAACCATACTCATGAAAATTCAATACAGTACGTGATTGGTATGACTCAAAGTGATTGTTTTCAATTAAAAAATAATATTTTAGTTTAAAATGTGTGTCATTAAATGAAATCAATGAAAGTGATCTCAAATTATGTTTAAACTTTTGTAAACTAATAAATAAGTCCATTGTGAGGTGTAGGAATCATCAACACATGAATTTGATATAATGTGTGACTAGAATGACTCAAAGATGTGTTTTCATTTGAAAAATGAAATTTTAGTTAAAAACATGTTTTAGTCACTAAAAACAAAAAATACACAATCATATTTTCCTGAAAATTTAAGAAAACTATCCATAAGTTATTTTTGACATGTAAGAATCGTCTGTATGTCAAACCGCCCCATGGGGTGGTAGGTATGACTCTAAGAGAATGTTTTTATTTAAAATTGAAATTTTAGTTCAACACATGCATTGCATACTCAAAACTATTAAAATTCATTCATATTGTCATAATAATTTATAAAAATGATCCACAAGTCCTTGTGACATGTATGAATATTCTCCACATCAATCCCACACATGGTTTGACTGATATTACTTAATGTGTCTGCTTTTATTTAAATATTTCATTTTTTTTCAAAAGAAGCGCAACATACTTAAAATCAAGAAAACAAATTCATATTAAATTTACACTTCATAAAAATGATCCATACATATTTTTTTTTATTTTTAAGAATAAATTTCACCTTAATCTGATACATTATGTGTCCTCTATTACTCGAAATTTTTATTTTGTGTTTGAAAATTTCATTTTAGTGAAAAACACAAGTCACTCATTGAAAATTGATAAAACACACTTGGAATGACTTGATATTTTAGTAAAATGATCTATAAGTCATCTATGACATGAAAGAATAAAAAATATATCAACCCAACATATAGTGTGACCGGTACAACTGAAAGGGTGTGTTTTTAATTTAAAAATGATATTTCAGTTAAAAACATGTGAATATCACTAAAATCATAGAAAACACACTCAAATTATATTGATATGTTTGGAAAACAATCCAAAAATAATTTTTGATGTATAGGAATTATCCACACACAAATATAATACATGGTGTGGCCGATATGACTCAAAATTCATGTTTTTATTTTACATTTGATTTTTAGTTCCTTACACACATAACGTACATAGATACAATAAAATTTACCTAGATTCTCTAGAAACATTAGGATGGCCAATAAATTATTTTTTTGTAGGAAATAACCACAAATTAATCAGAAACATGATATACATGGTATGACTCAAAGTGTATGTTTTATGCTTAAATGTGGAATTTTATAAATGAATTGTCTCATATTTATGTTTATTTTATTTATTTATAGTTTTACAAATAACATAATTGTTTATTATATATGTACAATTATTTTCTAGAGTCTGGGTCATTGTTTTGGCAATTGGTAGCATGATCAGGCTCTTTTGAGATGGGATCAAGGACTAAAGACAATGAAACATTAATGTTTTTGAATTTATTAAAGTTGGTGATAAATTGTACATACTAATGTAATTATACAAAAAAATATCTGAAATGATTGTAATATAGTGTTTTTTTAATAATTTTTTACCGTAAATTTAATTAAAATTAAATTTTGTATTAGTTATTGGAGTGTACTATTATTTTAGTTGCACAATGTTTTATCATGACTTTTATCAGAAATATGAATAAATCTATTAAAGGACACTTTATCAACACTTAAAAAACACTGATAACAGTCCCCCCCCCCCCATTATCATCTCTTTTTTTAACACTAATGAAGGGACTATTTATCATTGTTATTTTTAGCGCTGATAAAATTCATCATCCTTTGAAGGTGTCAAATTTTTTTCACTTTTTCTAATGGGGGATATCTTTTGGTAAAAGTGTATTTTCTGTTGGTAAAACGTTTTACTAACATATATGTCACTGCCACTAAACTGTCGGTAAAAACTCTGTCGCTAAATGTTTTTACGAAAAATCAAATAGTTTTGTTACATTTATAATAATAGCAATTGGTAATATATGTGTTTCTTAAAATGTGTAATAATAGGGTATAATGAAGATTTTTCTATTGGTAATAATATTACCAACATATAATATCTATTTAGAAATTACATTTGAATAAAAAATATATATTTTTTTTCTAATAAATTTCATATTATATTATTTAATTTATCATATTGTGAAACAAAATATGATTTTCACACGAGTTAAAAAATAATTATTTTAATAATGAAATTTAATACAAAAATCGAATCCCCCAAACAAGATCAACACCCCCCCAATAGGATCTACCCCCACTATCCATGTCCTACCAGCGAGCCAGCTCCAGCACTAGCGAGTTAGCTCTAGAACTCAATGATAGCGAGTCAACTCTAGTACCAAGGACCAGCGAACACCAATGACCCATTCATGACCAAAGACCTTTGAGCCAGCTCCAGCTCCAATGATAAACTGCAAGTCGCTACTATAACACAACCTTCAACTCTAATATCTTGACCACACACAACCAAAGAGCATAAAAACTCCAACTTCATAAGAAAAAAATTAGCATGATCTAGTACTAGTGAGAAACCTCATGTCTTTTATATGTCACACCATTCAGCTCAAATATCTCTGTCAAAAAACAACCAAAGAGAATACCCACAAATCAGTGAAAAATATTTTCATTAATTGAAACCAAAATAGAAATAAATGGAAGTATAATAAAATGATTTTTATAGTGATAATTTTTTACCATTACTGTTGAAATCTCAATGGAAAATGAACAATGAGCTATGGGAAATGGGCAATGGGAAATGAGAAATGGGAAATTGGAATACCTAGGCAATGGGTGTAAATTGGGAAATGGGAAATGGGTAATGGGCATGAACTAGGCATGGGACGATGGGAATCCTTTGAAAATTGGCACAGACTGGGCAATGAGCATACCTAGGCAATGACAACTAGTATGAACTGGGTAATAGACATACCTGCTCTTACCAGAAACATGATCCTTAAAGAGTGAATCAATGCTGGAAACATGGATGAAGTCTCAAAATCCATGAATAAGTTGTGAATGGTTTAAACCTATAAATATCCATTTAATAAAAAAACATAATTTTTTGGAAGATTGAGAAAAACAAAGTCAATTAAACTTGAATAGACAAAAAATTAACTAGTAACAAAAAATGAATTTTTGTTCACAAATAGTTGAGACAAAATTTTTTTGAAAAAGATTACCAATGATGGTATACATCAACAAGTCCACGGTCAAAAATACCACCCAGTGACCGCAATAAGAGGATTACCTAACCAGTGGATACAACAATCATAGGATAGAGAAAAACAAATAAACTTTTGATGTATACATTAGACTATTGAGTGAAAAAAATATTTAATAAAACAAAGATATGTATATAAACCAAAGATATGTATATAAAATTCAAATATTTAAACATCAGTACATTGAGTGAATGGTGGAGATGACAAAGCATCCGCATCTATGGTGGCTGGAGAGACACATATACTGATCGTGCTCTTCCACTTCAATCCACATTCACAACACTAGAAAATAAGGAAAAGGAAAAATTAAGGGTAATGGATGAATATGGTATGTATAAAAGTATGCAATTTTTACAGATGATGGTATGTGAAAATTTGTGATGCATACATTAGATATGTATAATTTATAAAAGTATTCAATTTTGAATGAATAATTCACCTGGATTTGAACTAAGAAATTTGGGTTTTTATTCATCATTTAGTCGATACAACCAAATTTACTTTAATCTGAAAGTAAAAACCCACTCTCTGTCTCATTTTATGTCAACAATACATAATAAGAACCACCGTTCTAGGTTAAGTTTGGTTCCAGTGAGATTCAAAATAAATATTTCCAAAAGTAAATAAATCACTAAATCTAACGCCTAGTGAAACCAGGATGACAAATATATATTTATGCATGCAATTTTACTTAGTAATTATAATTAATTTATTTGTGATTGGATATTCAGTGAGCATATCCTTCCTTGAAATATTTTAAAGGAATAGTTTTCACTAGCTAACATTGGTGAAGAGGGAGTATTTTCATTAAAAAATATTACGAAATACAAATTATTCAGCATGAGGAATGCCTCTTGATGGTTCCGTAGAAAATTCAAGATTAAGTAACACGACATGAAATGAGATAGTGAATTTAAGTAATAGAAAATGAAACAATAAAATTATACACTCAAATTTTTTTCATCATACACTAATAGAATTTAAAATTTCCTGAATATTGTGCTTACCTCTAAACATTCATTGATATCAAGAAATGTTTTTTTGATCTGTTTTTCATTACAATATCAATTCACCTCCAACTTCATTTTTTTCCTTTCATAAAATGATCAATGTTTTTAAGAACATAAAATCACATTCATTCACTAATCCATTCATTTCTTCAATCTTTATTTCCTTCAAAAGAAGTTATAGTTCTCCATGATGTGCTCCAGATGCTCTACTCTGGATGTGTGAGATGTTGTCTACTCTTTCCTATCTCTCTTCCTTTAGAATATACAGAGATCATATTTTATTTTCCTGCAATCTCATATCCTCTTAACACCGCCTCTACTACGTGATAGACACATAAATGAACTAATTTATTATCTTTGAGTCACTGTCCCTGCTAGTCAAAAAATATTCACAGAACTACCACTTGAACATGAGCATTAATTTCTAATAATTCTAAAGACATGTTTCCTGGGTTAATCGTCATGTATAATTAATCACACAAAACCTTGATCATAGGATAAAAATATTTAACTCACCTCTATCAAGCATAACTCAAGAACTGTTTGAACAATATTACCTCACCGTCTCCACCTCAAATCAATTTATCATTACTCCATGCTAAATACTCAAACTAGTTCACTATGAATGCACAACACCTTTCCAACTTTGACCCTGCATAAGGAGAATCCCATGAGCATTCATATTCTAAAAAATTAATCTAAAACTCATTTAAGAGACATCATTTTTCAATGACTTGTGAAATCTACTCAATTAGGTAGACTGATCCAGTAAGTCACTGCTCGGTTGACTTCAAAATCCTCTTCAATCATACATCCCAGATTTCATTAATTTTGGTATTTCCCAAATTCTTAAGTCACACCTCATGAATTTGGATCTCTCCGTGATCACATAGGGAATATCTAAACCCCCAAATCAAGTTCTAATCATGAATTGAGATTTAATTTTATTCCTACTACAAATCACACTTTGGTAACCTTTGAGAAATCTCACCTCACTCAAGATATATCTCGATTACAATCCTTGGAAAGGATACTGTCATATTCAATTGGCACATCCTTCGTTCTCTGCAGTGAAATCAGCAAACTACCATAACAAATAGATCTAGTTCCATCTAGTTTAATCAATGCCACATGACTATATACGAATCGATTTCATCTTTGTTTTATATCAAGCACACCTTTATCTGGACTTTTTAGGATTTTTTTTCTCCCAATTCTCACTCAGCCTCACTTATGTCTTCGGCATGTTGAGAGATCCCTCAACATGAGCTTGGGACAATGTCGATATCTCGGATAGCTTTACCCTTTCAAAAATCTCCACCCCATTCATGATTGTGGCAGATGGGAGGGGATTAATCTGAATAAATATTTGGAAATACCTTGTTTTCAATCAATTGAATCATAGGGAGTGGCGAAGAAAATTCTGGCAAGGACGCGTGGGGAATGCTGGGGATGGTTGGGATCGAACGGGGAAGGTCGGTGATGACGTGGGTTAAGCGAGGAAGGTCGGTGATGGAAGGGGTCAAATGAGGATGGTGGGACTCTTTCTGTGATGAAGATAAGGATTTCGTGATAGTCTATGAAAGAAGGCGACTGGTCATGGTCGAGGGGGAAGGGGCGTATGCGGAGGGTCATGAAGGAGGTTGTAGTCGTCACTAAGGGCATCGGTAGTCGAGGAAGCAGGGGGTCGTTGAATTATGGTTCATTATGGGTGGTGATTTTTCAAAATATAATCAAATAAAAAAATAGTAAATATCTTTCATTATTTAAAAATAAAAATATAATACATATATGTATGAACGATAAACAAATTTATAAAAAATAATAATTTTATTTTATAATACAAAATAAAATTTCAACATGTTGATATCAACTATTAATAAAATAATATTACTAATTTTTTATTACGTTTCTTATATTTTATTATATTTATTAAATTTAAATATAAAAATTAAACTATCATGTATATAGATATTAGGAAACATTTATATAAATATATCAAATATCATAATTATTTTAACTGTTATTTATAAAATTTAATTAATTTTTTATTAAATTAACAACATTAAAAAATATATACACAATTTATATTTAGGAAAAATTAAAAATTAAAATTAATGAATGAGATATTTTTAATAAGACCTCAAAGAATGGATATTGACTTTGGTCTTAAAAATAATAATATATAAATATCTGGTTTCTATTAATTGGTTATTGATAAAATCTTTGTTGTTATTATTGTAAAATGTTTTATTTATGGTAAATGATTTTTTGATAAATATTATTATTATGAACAAATTTAGGTGTTGGTAAAAAATTGATGGTATTAGTATGATAAAGAAATAGATTTAACCATTGGAAAAAGTTCGGTTGTTATTGAATGATCAATAAAAACTGATATATATGTTGGTAAGAGTAAGTGTTGGTACTTAAAATTAATACCAATCAAATAAAATATCTGTTGGAATTACCTATTTTTACCAAAAGTTATATTGTCTTTCAATAAATTTATGTTGGTTTAAATCATTTTTCTTGTAGTGTGTTTACAAAATTAATTATTTTAAAGCACTAGAAAAGTTCTCTAATATTGTCTTTATACTTTATAGAAATGATCCATAAGTCATTTGTGACACATAAGAATTCTTTTCACATCAACATGACAAATAGTGTAATGAGTATGACTCAATGTGTGTATTTTTATTTAAATTTTACATTATAGTTCAAAATACACATATCAAACTCCTAACTAAGATAATGTATACATATTTCTCTTATACTTTAGAGAAATTATCCATAAGTAAATTTTTTATTTTTAGGAATCAATTTCCCACCAATTTGATACATGATCTGACTAGTATGAATCAAAATAAATGTTTTAAGTTTAAAAATGATATTTTAGTTAAATACATGAATCACTCACTGAAAATCATGGAAAATGGTTGAATTTTCTTTACACTATAATTAAATGATCCATAAGTAATTTGTGAAGTTCAATAATCAACAACACATCAATCTAACACAAATTGTGACCACTACAACTCAATTTGTGTGTTTTCAATTTAAAAATTAAAATTTAATTAAAAATGTGTTTACCTCAATAAAAACCTTTAAAAACAATTATATTGTCTTCATATTTCAGTAATACCATCCAAAAATCATTTATGATGTCTTTAAATTAGTCACACGTCAATATGACACATGGTCTGGCCATTATTATTGATAATTCATTTTTAAAAATGATATTTTTATTAAAAACACACATCAAATGCTTAAATCCAATAAAAATCACTTGGATTATCTTGATACTTTAGGATAATGACTGATAAATCATTTTTGAGGTGTAGTAATAAACCAAAAAATAATATAAAACATGATATGCCGGGTATGACTTGAATTTTTTGTTTTTAGTTTAAAAGTGACGTTTTATTAGTGAATTATTTCATATCTATGTTTAATTTTTTTCATATATAGTATTAATGACATAATAATTCTTTTTTACATCTTAACTCTTTTTATGGATCTAGTTTTATTTGTTTGGAAATTGGTAGCAATATCAGGATTTATTGAGATGGGGTCGTGGTCCAAAGACAAGAAAAAGTTATCATTTTTGAATTTATTAGATTTTGAGATAAATTGTACAAACCAATTTAATTGAAAAAAATAATATTTGAAATGATTTTAATATAGACTTATTTTCTTATATTTTCTTCATTAAATTTAATTGAAATTTTATTTTATACTAGCTATTGTAGTGTAATATAATTTTAGCAGAACACTACTGCAACATGAATTTTATCAGTGCTAGGAATAACACTATTAAATGATCACTTTATCAGTACTGAGAATGCACAAATAAAGGATTCCCTTTATCATCTATTTTTTTAGTATTAATGAAGGGACCTATTATCAATTCTATTTTTAGTGTTGATGAAATCCATTATATTTTAAAGTTTCTTACAACCTAATTTCTTTTTAGTGCTAATAGTGGTTATTTCTAATGGAGTTAAAGCCCACATTTTCAATTGTGTAATCAGTATTCTTTGTGAAGTGATCCTTTATATGATGAACTTTTCATAGATAGAGAAAATATGGAGGAGAAAAATATATGCCCAGGGAAGCCCAATTTTCACACAATACTATGGGTTTTATGCGGTTAGAGAGGGCTTTATAAAGTTATGTCATTTCAGAATTTAGTTCATGAATGATACTTTTGAACGTCCACCCATGATGAATAAGTGTGGGATCCCATAACAAAGAGATTTATGTGGGATATCACATATATGACTTATACAAGAAGAGTATCATTGAAATTTCTTTACATGATCCTCCTTCCATTCCTTCTCTCCCTCAAGATTTAAAATTAGAAATTACTAGATGTGGGTTTTTTCTGTAGCTTTCAACGGAAATTCTTCAAAGAAAAAATTGCAAAACTCTGATATTTTATTATCATATAGTGTGTATCAGAGAAGAATAATAGGTCCCTCAAATTTGGATCCCAAATTACTCTCTCAAATTATGTGCCACATATTTATAGGAAGGGCTTGGTAACTACTTTCCTAGAATATATAGCGTCATAGGGGTTTCACGGGTTTAAATAGTTATGCTATTGAGAAAGAATGTAAGACCATGAATATTTCTTATAGTTGTGAAAATATTTTTGATCATGAATATTTCACATGGATGTGAATGATTTTTCTGTCCCCACAAAAAACCTATATGTGTACCAAAATGGATTTTCCTTCCATGACTGAAGATCCATGACAGTAAATAATTCCTTAAAAAATGATTGAGTCTCTTCATGATGGACTGGGTTTCTTCAAGAAAAAATCCCACTGCTAGAGATCAGTGCACAATTAGTTCATTCTTTATTCAATGCTAAACAGAAAGTGGCGATAAAAGGGGAAATTTTTTTAGTTCTAGGTAAAATTGCTTATAAATGTAACTTTTATCTGTGCGAAAGATGTGTTGATAAAGGTGTACCCTTTGTCTATTATTTTTTTAGTGCTGATAAGGGTTGATCTTTATCAGCGCTATTCTTAGCTCTCATAATGTTTTTTAACAAAAAATATTTATAATATATATATAGTTCTTATATTTATAATAAAAAACAATATTTATTTATATACATTTATTAAAAAATTGATGCTTATAATTAATATAAATATGGTATATTAATATATATTTTTTAAGAATTCAAATATATATATATATATATATAATGTTTTAAGAAATAATTTATAAGATTATAAATATATGAATATATATTTAAATAATTATAAAATTTTAAGATAATTTTTTAAATAATAAATATATTTATTAAATTTATAATTGTATATTTTTAATTATATATAAATAATTTTTAAATATACTTATTTATAATTATAATTATAAAAAAATAAATATTTAAATAATTTTATGTCTCTGATGAATTGGGTCTATATATATATATCTCAAGAGATAATGATTCGATTCATAGACATGATGGCCGTTATTTTTGTTCGTATATTGATGCGTGATTATAATTGACACTAACTATGATCATAAGTTTATTTATAGACATGATTGTGAGTTTCTATGTTTCAAATGTTAAGATTACTTATTCATATGATGATAGACGCATATGTGACGTATTCATGAATCATGAATGATTATTTATACATTGAAACACTTATCATTTATACATCCATATATGTGATGACTCATTTTTTATTATCTTTTGTAACATCCCGGTTCCAGAAGACACCCAGAGGCGCCCCATACCCGGTTGGTCACATGGCCTCAAGGGCATTTCCCCGAATGCCAAAGGCTGCTGACTAGCAGCAAGGGCCTTGGGTGTGATAGTGGGAAGACTATGCCCTCATTGGCAGAGTACATAGTGGAAATGAAAAAAAACAAGAATAGTGAAAATAGAAGATGCCCATACAAGGGTAAATAGCAGAAGACTGATAAATAATCAAATGGAGTAGGAATATATGTACATTATGCATGGTACACATATGTCTAGAAAACAGAAAAATAAGTCACAACGCTGAATACAGTACTAACCCAAAGTACAAAATAAAAACAGATGAGCAACTCCTCAGCATCGCAAGCCTCGGCTCGGTCCCATGCTCTCCAGCTCCAGTGTAATCAAGAACCTGAAGTAGAAGGGATCTTTCCCTTATCTACATCTGCAACAATATAATATGTTTGGGCCCAAAATCATGACCCAAATAGGGTGTGAGACGAAGTCCAAATTGGAAACCACCCAAAGATCTGTGCCTAACAGTCAGTGAATATATGGCAGGTAAAGTACATTAAGAAGTGAATAGTAAGTAGTAAAAAAGATAATACACAACAGTAAAAATCCACATATTCTAGCATACATTCTACAAACAAGAAACAGCTACTCAAGAAAGTAGAACAAAAAGGTAACCCTTGGGTAGTTCTCATATTCTAACCCCTAAGGTTCATCCAACAAGTACTAGCAACCCTCTGGGAGGCACACATAGTCTCACCCCTCTGGTTAAGCTAAGAATAGACTCTCTGGGGAAGAACTCACCGTTAATTCCTCACATAGTCTCGTATCGTACCAAAGGCTCTCTGGGGAAGCACTCAATGTCGATTCCCTCTGTGGCTCGCGTCGAGGAACTACTAACTCTCTGAGGAATCACTTAACGTCAATTCCCCCAATGGTATCACATCGTAATTACAGACACTCTGGAGAAGCCCTTACATCCATTCTCCCTATAGTCCACTACACTAGGATCTCACTGCCCTGTGTAAAATAAACACTCATAGAGTGCGTGTATCGTCCATGTAAACCTCAAGAACTAATTAGCTATCATTTTAAGGCTCAACAACATAACAAAGCAATAGTTTCACTATCATACAACTAGGAATGTCAACTAGCAAACACCAAACAAGAAAAATTATTGGAAAAGCATCCAGAACACAACACAATCTACCCTTTTCATAAGCAATGTCCACTACACAGGTGTATCAGCAAGGCAAGCAAACAACAAGGGAAAAAAAGGAAACACACAATACCCCGTTCAAGGGTATTGGTGGAAATTGCACATAATATTCAATGACTTCCTACAGAAAGGCACAAACCACCTACCTCTATCCTAGGAGATCGATATATGTAGACAACTATGACAGATTCTCCTTAGAATGTCGAAGATATGAGAAAATGTCAAAAATGATCAACCCGTAATAACTTGAGAAAAAGGAGGAATTGGAAAACAAGACTCAAGGAGAAGGGAGTACTTGCCGCTGATATTCCAATGTAATCGATGGTGATCGATTTGGAGAACGGATGGAGGAATGGGGGCTCGTTGAAGATCCTCGAATTCTCGATGCTCTCGGATAAAGAAGCTGGAGAAGAAGACCTTTCTGTCGATTAGGTGCGACCCCGATCCGTTTAATAAAAAAAGAAGTACACAAAGTGTAATTTTAGAGTACACGGCGTGTACTAGGTTTTTCCATACTCCACTTTAACCACCCTCCAACTCACCCCTACACACCGTGTGTGTGTCCCAGACACGGCCAACACACGTCTTCGAGCAGGAAAAGAGTACACAGCGTGTACTTCAAAAATTTCAAGAAACTCCATTTTTTTTAAAACTCCAGAAAAAGGAAATACATACCTAAAATGAAGATCTCGGTTCTGACAAACTTCCCCCCTTAAATAAATTTTTCCACGAATTTTCCTAACGATACAGAGAAGAAGAAACCTCTGATACCACTTTGTAACGTCCCGGTTCCGGAAGCCACCCAGAGGCGCCCCATACCCAGTTGGTCACATGGCCTCAAGCACATTTACCCGAATGCCAGAGGCTACCGAATAGCAGTGAGGGCCTTGGGTGTGATAGTGGGGAAACTATGCCCTCATTGGCAGAGTACACAACAGAAAAGAAAAACAAATAACAACAATAGCGAAAATAGAAGACGTCTATACCAGGGTAAACAACGAAAGACTGATAAATAAACAACTGGAGCATGAATATATTTAAATGATGCATGGTACACATATGTCTAGAAAATATCTAAACAAGTCAAAATTCTGATTACAGTACTAAACCAAAGTACAACAGAAAAATAGATGAGCAACTCCTCAGAATCGCAAGCCTCGGCTCAGTCCCATGCTCTCCAGCTCCAGTGCAATCAAGAACCTGAAGTAGAACGGTGCTTGCCCTTATCTATACATTCTATAATATAATCTGTTTGGGCCCAAAATAATGATGCAAACAGGGTGTGAGACGAAGTCCCAATAGGCAACCACCCAAAGATCTGTGCCTAACAGTCAGTGAATATATGGTAGGTAAAGTACAGTAAGCAGTGAACAGTAAGTAGTAAACAAGATAATACACAGCAGTAACAAACCACAGATTCTAGCATACATTCTATAAACAAGAAACTACTACTCAAGAAAGTAGAACAAAAAGTTAACCTTTGGGTAGTTATCACAGTCTAACCCCTAAGGTTCAACCTACAAGTACTAGCAACCATCTGAAAGGCACACATAGTCTCACCCCTCTGGTTAATCTAAGAATAGACTCTCTGGGGAAGAACTCACTGTCAATTCCCCCTATATTCTCGTATCATACTAAAGGATCTCTGGGAAACCACTCAACGTCAATTCCCCTTATGGCCTGGATCGAGGAACTACAGACTCTCTGAGGAAGCACTCAATGTCAATTCCCCTTGTGGTCTCACGTCGTAATTAAGGACACTCTGGTGAAGCCCTTATGTCCATTCTCCCTGTGGTCCACTACACTAGGTTCTCACAACCCTGTGTAAAATAAACGTTCATAGAGTGCGTGTATCGTCCAATTAAACCTCAAGAAATACTTTGCTATCATTCTAAGGCTCAACAGCATAACAAAAAAACAGTTCCACTATCCTACAACTAGGCATGGCAACTGGAAAATGACGAACAAGAAAACAAGCATGGAAAAGCATCCAGAACACATTTACAATCTAAACTATTCACAAGCAATGGCCACTACACATGAATATCAGCAAGGAAAGCAAACAACAAGGGAAAACAGAAAACACACAATACCTCGTTCAAGGGTATTGGTGGAAATTGCACATAATATTCAACCACTTCCTACATAAAGGCACAAAACACCAACCTCGATCCTAGGAGATCAATATATGTGAACCACGACAACAGATTCTCCTTAGAAAGTCAAATATTTGAGAAAAAATCAAAAATGCTCAACCCACTATAACTTGAGAAAAAGGAGGAATTGGAAAACAACGCTCAAGGAGAAGAGAGAACTCCCCGCTGTGATTCTAACTCAATCGACGGTGATCGATTCAGAGAATGGACGGAGGAACGAGGGATCTTCAAAGATCCGCGGATTCCCGGTGCTCTCGGACGAAGAAGCTTGAGAAGAATACCTTTCTGTCGATTAGGTGTGACCCCAGTCCGTTTAATAAAAAAAGAAAGTACATGGCGTGTACTTTTAGAGTACACGACGTGTACTAGTTTTTTCCATACTCCGCTTTAACCGGCCTCCACCTCACCCCTACACACTGTGTGTCTGGCCTGGACACGGCCAACACACGACTTCGAGCGGGAAAAGAGTACACAGTGTGCACTCAGAAAGTACAAGGCGTGTACTTCAAAAATTTCCAAAAACTCTATTTTTCTTAAAAACTCCAGAAAAAGGAAAGACATACCTGAAATAAAGATCCGGTTTCTTATACTTTACTTTACTAGGTATGATTTATTCATGTTATACCTATGAACTTATTAATGTTCTCAAAAACAATTATAAAATTACATTAAATATATTTAAATAATAAATATTTTTTTATATTTATAATTATATAAAAATACTTTTAAAAATATTTATTTAAAATTATAATTATAAATAAAATAAATTATTTATTTAAATAATTATAAAATTATATGTAACATATCTTAATAATAAATATAGTTATGATATTTAAAATTATATATATATATATATATTGATATAAATATATATAATTATATGAATATGCTAAATCGGTGTGGACTATGAGGTATAACTATATAAATATATTTATAATTATATAGAAATAATATTATAAATATGTATTTATAAATATAATAATATATATATATATATAATCAAAAAATTACAATAAATACATTTTTTATAATTTTATAAATAAATATTTATATATTAATATATTTATAGTTATATTCAAATATTTATTAACATATTTATTTATTATTATATATATATATATATATATTATAAAATTATACAAAAATATATTTATTATATTTATAATTTCACAAATATTTATAATATATACAAATTTTTATAAATATATTTATATTTATATTTTTAAATGTATCTATTTATAATTATAATTATCAATACATTCATATATTTGTTACATATATAATTTTATAATTATATATAATTATATAAATAAATAATTAAGATTAGATCTTTTTCTGTATTTTTAGAGTTGATAACGATACCCCTTTATTAGCACTGGACTTTTAGCACTGATTAAGGCCTGTTTTATGAGAATTTTTTTCACTAATAAAATGGTATCTTTATCCGCATTAAAAAAGAACTAATAAAGAGTAGTTTTATCAGTTATTTCTATTATAGCTCTGATAAAACTACTCTTTATCAGTACTTTTTGGAAATTACTGACAAAATCCTTACTTGGACTTATAAAAGAACCATGACCATAGCCTTCTCTCTCACACACCTTCATGATCTTGAGAAACCCTAATTCTACCATGCCACCACTCTCGTCGCCGATCTCACTGATCTCTTGGCCACTCCTTCCAAACCCTACTGTCGTCAGCGCTCTTGATCTTCAGTGACTTCCCAAAAAATCATTATGCTCCAAATAGAAGGTATGTGATGAACCACTACACCACATCACACTACTACACCACATCTCACCACCCTGACACCACACTAATCCCTACACCACATTTCAACCCTGCACTACATCGCACCACCCCTACACCACATCACACCACCTTTGATTGCTTATTTCTCACATGAAAACCACACCATGAGGGAATGTGGTTGATCCATGTTAGTTTGAGTGACCGTGGGAGGATTCCATCATAAAAAACATAGCTACAGTGTCCGTGTGAAGTTTTAAGGATTGAAAATAAAATAACTTTTCTGAAAATCACATTATTAAGATGCAGTTGGGAGATCTCTAAATTAGATATTTTTCTATGATTGCATGGATCAAATGAGATCACGTGATCGTGTAACTGAGGCATGTAGTCATCGGTTCCTAATTCCCATAACCCCTCATCCCATATAGGTTATATATATATATTATATCTTTGATATTTTTAATTATATTGAATTAATTCTTATATTTAAATTTTAGTATTGATATATTAAATTGAATATACTATTATATAATATTTTAATGAAACAACATAATTTTTGTGAAGAAAAATTTCATATGATCCTATAAAATATATTTGATACAACGTATTGAAATGAGAAAAATAATCAATGTATTAGAATATATATCTTTTTTCTACATTTATATTAATTTATAAGGAATAATTTAATAGGATATGTTTAATTTTTTAATTATATATTCTTGAAATATATATTTTTAAAGTCATTAACGTTTTAAAAAATAATGTTATTTTTTGATCCTTATATTAATGAATTGAATAGATTTTCATCCTATTAAATATATGAAGAAAATACCAGAAATTTCAACTGAAATAAAATACCCATAAATGTTGTATGATATGTTTTTTAAACTTTATCAACTCATATTTATAGTTCTTAAAACCTTTGTCTTAGTTATATTTAATCACTTACAACCAATTGAAAAATAAAACAAATCATATTTTCATTTCATTCCAACATTAATCATTATAATATCAAGAAGGTTTCTAATAGGATTAGGGGAAATATTTTATCGAATGAATAATGAATTATATATTAATAATTTAATGCTTATATAATAATTATATTATTAAATTTAATCAATATTTACTTATATAAATTATCATATATAAATTACCTATTTTACTAATAGAATAGATGTTTTATTATATTTTATCATTGATAAATATTTAATCATATATATTTTTCATATATTGAATATCAATTTTCTATTGATTTTATAAAAATGGTTCCCTCATTATAGTAAATTTAATTAATAAATAAATCTCTATGTGTATTTAGAAATCATTCTTTAAATGTGAGTGATTTTATAAATATATTTTTAGAAATAATTTGTTTCCTAAGAACCATAAAAAATTACATTATTATTAGTATATTCATAAACATTACTAATTATTATGAAATCCATTACTATTAATGGTTACCATTTATTTTAATAGGAATATATAAGAAACCATGAATGATAAAAAAATGGACCATGTCACTATTTTAATGGTCATATTACCATTCTGGTGATCATATTCCCATTTAATTCCACACCCTTCAAGAATCCATATTACCACTATCTTCTTATAATTTTTTTTATATTTTACTATGAAATGATATCTTGCTTGAAATAATGCCGCCCACCAGATCCCATACAAACCTATGGTTACACCAGGTATGCCACCCCAACACCACATCTAATTGGAGAGGGTATGATGACCAACATCAAGAAATAATTACATGAACAATGGAGGCCAAATCCTAATAATCCTACTCGAAATCACATGTCTCTAATATAAAACATAAACACAATAATACCAAGAATAATATTAATGTATAGAATAATAAAAATGCAATGAAAACTAGACATCCATAATAAAATAAAAAAATTAAAAACTATGAAATAATGGTAAATATAAAACACTAATATCCCAATTAATTATGAACCTAAAATAAAAAACACTGGAACCCCCCATTACATCAGTTTCTAACATGAACCCTAAAAATGATCCTCACCACCAAGAAAAATTAATATCTAACTCAAAATAATTTATATGGACCATAATCAACCTCAAAATATCTGAAGCTTGTATATAAATCTAAAAGTGTGGGTTAAATACTCATAGAGGGGTAATTTTAAAATCAATCAGTAGGAAACCCCAAAAATAAAAAGAAATAACTGAATGAGGACACAAGTGGGTGAAATTCCCATATATGGGGTTGTATAAAAATACCCAATAGATCTCGCCTAGTTGTAAATAGAGGATTGATGGAAAATTACCCATGAAACTAAATACAATGGAAAAATGTCTGCGAGATTCTTTAATGATTAAGGTAAGTAAGGAAGTAATAAAGTTCTAATGTTATATCCCTAATCAATAAATATCATATGTCATAGGAAATGTGTGGTACTCGATAAATCATAAGTCATGAGATATAAAAACTACCTATCATCCTAAAAAACATGAAATATCATTGGATCTATAATAGGGGTCCCAAACCTTATAGATATATGTACATCAATTAAGGGACTTCCAACCCTCATGGATGACTCACACCTCATCAATTAAAGAACATTGCATGAAGGAGTACTGAATCCATATATGGAGGGCTGATTCCCAATATTTTGTGGATTAACGTACACTATTAGTTTATAGGGGACATACTTTATCCTGGATGTAATAATAAAGGGATTAATTGACCTAATTAATTTAATATAGATCTAACACCCTAAGTCCATGGGGGTGTACCAAACTTGATTAAGTATGTGAGGTACCTGCACCCTATAAGTAATATATCACCTAGGGAGTATTGAGACTAGTGTTCACTCTAATCATCTCACCCAAAATCAGTGATCATATTTACTGTTCTCAAATGTTAACAACCTTGATATGGGAGGAGTTAGTTTTGAAATAATTCCACAATCTTTCAAATGAGCTCTGAATTCTTAGATCAAGTATTCACCACCCGGATCTGATCATATGAGTTAAATAGTTTTTCATAGTTGATTATATACTTAGTTGTAAAACTCATTGAACTTATCAAAAGTTTCACACTTCTATTCAAAAAAGCACATACCTATAATGTCTAAATAGAAAGGTAGTGGAAAAAATTACATAAAACCACCATTTTCTTGTCTACTCATTGGTCTGCATACATCATAATGTATAAGATCCAACATCCCACTAGCCCTCTCACCTGTTCTAAAAATTAGTTAGTTTTAAATTTTCCCTAATAAACATGATTCACATGTATCAAATGATTTATAATATAATGATTCCAACATTAAATCTCTATAGAGTCTTGTATTTTTTTTATCATATATATTTCTAAGGAGATTATGCCAAATATATGTGGGATTACTATCAAATTTTATGTTTTTATTATGAATTTTATACATAGTATAATTCATATCATGAATATATGAACCATTCATTATATTCACAGTTCCATCAAATATATCATTCTTGTATATAAAATGACTAGTATTCTTAATAATGAATAAAAATAGCATCTTTTCTAAAAAAGAAAAAAAAACCAAATTCCTATTTATAAAAGGAACACAATAACAATTATTTAATTCTACTTTCAATCCAATAGGTAATATTAGATCACAGTTACTTACCTCTAGTGTGGAAACTCTTTCTCTATTATTAGAAAAAAGATCTAATTCACACTTTATGAACTCCCTCGTATCCACAAGGTTGTGTTTATTAGAAAAAATCTATGATGAAGACTTGATATCTAATACCCATAAGTTAGAATTGAATAAATTTATTTCTATAACAATCACCATTGAGTACAAAAAAAATTATCCTTGGGAAGACATCTCATTTATTAATACCATTATTTACCTATTTTATAAGTTATATCTATTAATGATATCAATAATATTAGTGTGAATTATTCCACTATATAAAAAAGAAATATATATAGGTGATTATAATGTATTATGTATTTTATTAATGGTTTTAAAATGAATATTTCCCCCCATAAAATGATGACCTCATATATCATATACATTTAGTGTGATAAGATCCAAAATTCATCATAAATTTCACTAGTTATTAGGTATGTACACCTTGATTGTTTGGTTATATAATAGTCTTAATTATAAAAGTTATAATTCTTATATAGTTGAGCAGAAGACCACCTATACAAATCCATTATGCATTCACTCAACTCCATTCCTCTGGTATCCTCATTGTCAGGGCATCCCATTTAGTGTAACCCAAATCAAATAGTATGACTAAGCCTACATAGGATAATCAAATGATACCCATTCTATTCTAGACCATACCAAACATGAAAGTCATGAGTAATGTATAGATTTATTTCCTTATAAAAGATAACCTAGGGGTATTCAGGTTGAGCTTCACAATTCCCAGTTGAATGATTGAGGAATCGACAACTTAAACTTTGAAATGAATCTGGAACATAGTAATAAAAGGGGTTTCTTTTATGGTCTCAAAAATTTAATATAAATTATGTTCATGTTAAATTCATAACTCTTACATTATATTTAATATTTACCCTTTCATGTTTTATTTATTTTTTGTATGCATTCTTCTAATGATTTCATTTTTGAAATCTCTATTTCAACCACAAAATTAATGTCTTTAAAAAAACTATAAGGATTATATTTTTTATTTCAAAGATGATATAAATAAATGATATTTTAAATTTCATATTGAATTTAAAATGGAGTTTTTTTATTGAAATTTGAGTGAATAGAATCATCAGTTCTTTTATAATGTAGTATACTCTATCAATGAGATGAGTGATATCTATATTTATAAATAGAAACATGTGTAAAGAGAAAGGGTGATATCTATATTTATATGATCATATTAATATTTGTAGATAAATTAGATACATCGAATCCCTCCTATTACATAATATAGATTTGATAAAAAAAACTATGGAAATGGCATGTCACTAACTCTATCCAACGCATAGTGTAATGACCCATATTTTCACAATGGTACAGACTATTAGTTTTTCAATTTATAATCTGTAAACTAACCTAATATTGATGCTAATCAATACAAGAAGTTACCAGGAGAGTTTGGGGATTGTTCTGATACCATAGTACAAGGAAAATGGGTAGAAGACTTGGCTGCATAGTTTGGGGGAACCTTAGTACCCATCCCTCATAGTTTATCTAAAACCATGCAGTTACACACAGTAGAACATCTAGGCTACATAGTTTCTCCATTACCATGAGACCTATGTCACAAGGAGCTGTCGGGATAATTAGAATTGGAATAGAGACAATTTTAATGGTTTTTCCATAGTCAATCAAATCATGTTCCTAACCATGTAGTGTGACCCCTTATAGAAGTCACATGTGCACAGTTTTCAAATAGTTTGAAAACTGTGCACATAAACCATGTGCCCCATGTTTTTGAGGTGAAATGTTCCAAATAAAACTCAATTAAACATAAATCTTCAATTTTACTTTTCCCTTCTTCCTCTAGTGGATTGGCATGGTTTTCTTCTCCCATTGGTTCAAAATCCACTCAATCTAGGCATTGAGAAATGTCTTTTATCCTAGGTCTATTCTTCAATCTGTCAGAAGCATTGGATCAATCTCAATAAGATCTCATAGTCACCTATCTCTTATCTATTTTTTCCATAGAATCATTAATACTATTTAGTTGCAAGATCATTTGACTTATTTTAAGGGTTTTGGAATAATTCTCATATATCTTCCAACCAACATCAACTCTAAGGCTGGTATCAAGTGAGGAGCCATCTATGACCTTGAGGTAGGTGGTCATGTCATTGTCCATTTGAGTTTTGATGCTCTGTAGTTGCATAGTTGTGCCGTCCATGGGATGTTTTTTTTAAATTCCATTTTATTTTGTTTCTTTATATCAAATTGATCATTTCACCTTGTTAAATACCTATTTAACCTTGTTTATTAATCTATAGGATGGTTAAACCATTTATAGACACCCCTTGGTGTTTCCAAGACAATTTTCCTCTTATAATTAAATGTGTTTGTGCCTGATTCATCTCATAAGAATTCATCTTATCTTTTAAATTGAATCTCCATTGTAATATGAATGCTTGGTTGAACCAAGGGTGACTCCCATGTGGTTGGTCAACTTAGGCTTGAAATTTCCTATGTAGTAAATTCCCATATTGACCAACACAACTTCTATATTCCCTTTGAGATTTATTAATTAAACATGGAATGTAATAGTAAATGAAATGGAATGTAATTATGGATGG